>CM042966.1:15347690-16837793 GCA_023678885.1 Pogostemon cablin
AACTTATTGAGTTGGCCCATCATCCTAAGGACATGCTCCCTTACGGAAGTGCTATCAGCCATTTTGGTATTCATCAGCACTGACATGCCCTTCGACATAATAGGACGACTCTGATGCCCGAAGAGTTCCCTAAGATTATGCATCATATCATAGGCGGTGTTCATAGCTTGATGCTAAGTCTGAAGCACATTTGACATAGAAGCCAAAATATAGCACTTGGCCATCCTATCATCTTTGACCCACCGATTATAAGCAACTCTTTGCTCTTCGATAGAGGCATCAGTAGGTTCCGGAGGACATTCCTCAGTGAGAACAAAGATATAATCTTCTGCAGTTAAAACAATATCCATGTTTCATTTTTAGTCAACATAATTTATGCCAATAAGTTTGTGTTCTGTAAGTATAACAGAAAGTGAGTTGAGTGTCATTTGAAAATCCTGAGAATCATAAATAAATAAGCAGATCAAACACTTCGAATTTATCACTTTATATTAATTCCTTCAGAACAATATAAAATAAAATTCACCAACATCTCAAGCACCACGAGTCTGCATGCCACGATAATGTGGACGTATATAAACCCGAACATTTATAATAGAAGGTTTTACCCATTAATTTCATTTGTCAACCTAACTTTATGACAAAATATTTAATAATCGATTTCCCTTTAGCCATGCAAATAACTGCAGTGACTCCGATGGGAGGATACTTATTATTTGCATCTAAGTGTACACCATTATTTGACCCCAAGTCCATTGTGCAAGCTTATGTTACTTACAGATAGAAAAGTACACACGCGCTCGGATAACTTCCTACAGTCATCATAAAGAAGTTTGTACCAGTGATCCGTGAATAAACTCATCCGATGGGGAGGAAAGTTCTATTGCCAACGTGCAAGTTTACTCACATTACTTACAAACCAATTATGGAGGCCGCGGGAATTAATTATCAATCCTCTCTCCCACTTAGTTATTTATCATCGAGAGTTTTTAACATGCATATAATATTCCAATAATAAAATACACATCCTAGCATGCTTCTATTTTAAGCAATAAATCACATAGAACATGCTCACATATATAACAATAATCATCAAATTAAAATAATTAAAGTAGTTATATATCTCGAAATAAGCATGAAATGCGACGAAACACGGAATCGAGCCCAACAGCCTGACGCACAACACCTGTACGACTCGTGCAAGGTAACAGCACGAGTCGTGCCGTCCATTCATTAAGAAAATGCGCGCTGGTCAAAATGTCACCTGCACGACTCGTGCAGATCATTGGCACGAGTCATGCCTTGCTATCCATGCTCCACGCTGTGTTTTCCCTTGGCACGACCCCTCACCGCCAGGCGCACGACTTGTCGTGCCAACCACATCCGACAGTCGTGCTGCGCATGCCCAGCCATCTCCTATGTCATCTTTCTTGCCCTGCACGCCAAGAACTCGCTGGCATGACTCGTGTCGGCTACTGTCGGCGGTCGTGCCATCAGCCAACTAGAGGCGTGTCATGTCGCATCCCAGACCCAATCGGCTGAAGCAACGACCCGACCGGTAGAATCTTAAGACCCGATCAAAACCACCATGAACTCGCTCAGAAGTTTCATCAGTCGCGCCCAAAACATCGCTCAAAGCCAACCTCTGTCGCCGTTTCACATTTTATGTAATCACAGAAGAAGCTCCGACAGCGCCGCTCATCCAACGATATTGCCCTGTCGTAATGATGTGATGCCATCAGCCCCGCCGCCCAGCCTCCAGTCTTTGACTCGCCATCCAACGTCTCTGATGGGAGTCTCCACTTCAGCCATCATTGTTGACAATCGGTATTAGCAGCCGAGACCAACCCCGCTGTCTTGCAGCTAAGCGATAACAATCCAGCAGTGCGCGCCAGATCGTGCGCCCTCACGCCGTGCACCACCATCTCTGCCAGTAACATTGCTGCCGACCAAGCCGCTTGTAGAATTCACGCCACCCACCAGCCGTGACTTCATCAACCAGCCATATCCTCGTCGAGGCTGACCGCTGCCAGCCTTGAAGGTCCAGCGATTAGCGCCACTTGCTGGATGCTTTGGACAAGCATCGCCGTCCTTGGGTTTCACCAACCCTTTGCCGTTAGCAGCCCACCAGCCACCACCGTACAACCATACTAATACCAAACCATACTACCACCATCCTAATAGATAGTCCTCATCTATCTCTGTTGTGAGCATCTGTGTATACTTTATAAGGAAACTGATAATATGATCTTCTGCGTGTTGTCGCACAACATATTATCTACAGTGTAAAGTAAGTGGACTTTTGTACAAACATATAAATAAATTATAATATGCAAAACGTTTGATCATATGATTCTCATTTCAAATAAATTGTTAAAATATTGTTTCATACAAAACCCAAACTACTAGTATACAATCTAACAAGAAGGATAGTAGAACAGTTAAGAACGAGTACAGCAGAAATAAAGTTTCGGTTAAAAAACTATTACAATATTCTTATTGATGTACACCAAAATCATACACCTCCCATCTATTTAAATTCATATGTTGACTCTTTATTTATATGAATTGGACTATCTTTAAGTTTAAAGGATATGTTTCTCATGGGGATTTCTCATTTGCGAGGTAATTCGTAACTGGTATCTCTTAGCGTGCCATGAGTTTGAGTTTGTTCTATCTATGATTTCTTACTCCTTCCTTATAAATGGACCTTTACAATGGTGAGATGATTTAGATTTTGGATTTGGTTAAAATTGATGGGCGTAAACAGTCTCAGTTCAAGAATTTAATGAATGTGTTACTATACAATGTGAAATTGTAAAATTGTTTTTTAAGTTTAAAGAAGGATTTCTTTCCCATAAGATTTCTACCCCGTATCTCTTCTAATTTTTACTCCCTCCATCACATAATTGTTGTCACCGTTACTATAGACACAGAGTTTAAGAAAAGTTACTTTTGTACCAACTTTATTGACTTTTAAGAGTATTGTTGTATTTTTAAATAATAAATAAATTATAAAGTATCTTATGTGCGTTAGGTGGGAGTGGTATTTTTGAAATTAAGATAACTTTTGAGGTTGTTAGGTTGATGTGAAGTTTTTTTTGGTGGTGACACTTATTGTTGGACGGATGAAAACGGAAAGTGTGACACTTATTTTGGAACAGAGGGAGTATTATTTTATTGTATTTAATAATGGATGTTGTGTGATAGAAGGGCCTGAGAATGTTCTGGATTTCGCGAAGATGGAGTGGCAGGAAATTCAGGACAATATTAAGAATCGAAGAAATAAGTTTTTTCCAAGTGGAGGAGGTTAGTTTTCAATAGAGGATTGGATAATTGTTGAGTATTTCAAAATTTACATAAAGTATAAACATCATCTTATTATCAGGGCCGCCCTGGGCATAGGCAAGAAGGGCGACCGCCCAGGGCCCCCAAATCTTAGGGCCCAAATTCTTACACGTATAATACATTCTATTGTAATAACAAAATTATAATCTCTTTTTTTTTAATTATTTATTTATATTTTGACTGTAGTACTCTATACTAATCCATCTCTTAATTAATAAAACTTTTTTTTTAATATTTTGATGTATTAATCTCCACTAATCTATCTCTTATTATTTAATTAAACTTTAATTGTTTGTTCTCTTTCTTTTTTAGTTGTTTTTTATTCAATTATAACCGTTATGTTTTCTTTCTTTTTTAATTCATTTTCTAATTCTTTTATTGTAATCTCTTTATTTTTTTAATACTTTATGTTGTGATCTCTTTCTTTTATAATTTTTCTTTGTATTTTGATCATAGTACATTTCTCAATAATCTATCCCTTACTTTTAATTCTAATGTGCTTATTCCATCTGCCTCCTAACTGATCTACCTCCTAATTTTAATTCTAATGAGCTTATTCCATCCGCCTCCTAATTTTTTTAATGCTTTTTTTTATTTTATTTATCCATCATCCATCTGCCTCTTAATTCCTTTTATTAATTTTTGTTATTTAAATGAGTTTTAGTTTGGATGAAAATAAAAATAATTTGGAGAGAAAATTTTTCAAAATAACTAAAAAGACAATGAACGTAAAAAATACGAAAATCTTTTGAGAATAGAGATCATACAATAATACACAATCTTAAATAAAACTAGAGATAATATGTATGAAGGATGGAGAATTATACTAAAAAGTAGCTCAAGTTTTGTAAAAATAAATTTTATAAATATTTATATTAAATATATTATTTTAAAATAATACAAAATATTTATTAATACTATTTTTTAAATAGGGCCCCTTTGTTAATTTCGCCTAGGGCCCCGAAATCTCAGGGCAGGCCCTGCTTATTATCTATTCTATATTTAATAGGTTTAGGGGCTTAGAATATAGCAGAGACTTAAAAATGCTCAGCTTAGACGCTCCTCTTATCGTCTTCTTCCCCTGTATGGAACATATACAACGATTTGCTTCAACATTCCCCCAAACCGTAACCTAACCTTTTGTTTCATACTCTACCTCTCTCTCATCTATTTTGAAGTTTTACCTACTTTTTTTCTTTTTTTCTCAACGCTTGCATTCTCATCGCTTTCTCCCACCGAAGGTATGTTGCATTCTCAAAAAGTCGAATGTTTCAATGTCACTAATTTATGGATTTTTCTAATTGATTTACAAATCGTCTTTTGCCTCTCATTGATTTATGCAGGTCCATTCATGTAGGTTCTTAAAGTTTATAGGATATGTTTCTCATGGGAATTTCTCGAGGTAATTTCTACATGTATCTCTCAGCCTGTAATGATTTTAAGTTTGTTCTGTCTATGATTTCTTCCTCTTAAATGACCTTTTCTTTGATGAGATAATTTGAATTTTGTAAAAATTGATAGTGTAACCATCTCAATTCAAGAATTAATGAATGTGTTACTATACAATATGAAATTGTACCTGCATATATATTCATGTAGACATTCACTATATTAATATTTCACTGTTTATGTAATTGCATAAATCTTTGAAAAATACAAAATATTTGAAAAGAAACTATAAAAAGATTTTTATGTTATTGTGCAATTATGGGAATGCATAACCTCACATTTTCATTTCTTATGTAAACATGTAAGCTATTGTTTCTCCAGCCTTGCCTTTTGTTCACAAAAATATTTTGCATCGGGAAATGTGTTTGTTTGTTTATGGTTTTGATTAGAGTGAAAATAAGAGCGTTTTAGTGTCCAATCTAACACCTTTTTGATGGAAATTATTGTCATATATTAGCATGAGAATCTTATATTCAATATATTTGAGAATAATATGCACTTGGGTTGTTTCGTTGTGTTTTAGGTGGAAAAAGGATCAATAGTGTAATGTTGGAGAAAATGTGCAATTTGTGCAAGGATGCTGAAAAATACACGTCCAAATTGTGTAATTTTTCTGTATTTGTGTGGAGCTCTGAATTAGAAATTCAATACATGATTGTAAAGCTACAGAAGAGAGGGTCGTTTGGGCATAAAGAACACCTCAATCGAATTCCAAATGAGAAACTTATGATCGAAATGGTGACGTCGCGCAAGCTGTGTCGAACAGAATGGCTGTGCCAATTTGCATAACTTGTTAGACATTCAAATATTAAATTTTCTGTGAGTTCTTTATATGGATAGAATTCGAAAGAAGAGAGGATCATGTGAGCTCAAGAATTACTCAAATCAGAGGACGGATGTGGCAGTTATGCGCAAAACGGTGAGACTACACGAGCTTACTCGACCAACGGAGTCCGTTCGACCAGCAGAAATCAGGTCGAACGGGAGAAGTCTGGTCAAATAAAATGCCGAAAACTTACAGAAGGGTTGTTCGACCAGCGTTCGACCAGGAGGTGTTGCTCGACCAAGGAAGGTCTGGTCTAACAGAATTGCGCTTGTGATATTTTTGGTAATTCTGAGTTTCCTTAGCCAAATTTGACGTATGTCTCAAGTAAAAGCTCATCCAAAGTCCATAAGGAGAGCTCACAAGTATAAAAGGGGATGTAGATCACATTATTATGGACATTGGATTGGAGAAAACCACATCCATCCTACACCACCCACAAGGGGGGATCACCCCCCAACCATCATCCACATCCTTTCCTCCATCCATCCATCACTTTGAAGATTCATCTGTGGAATCAAGAGGAGAACCAAGAGGAGAATTCAAGGTAGAGAAGGATGCGACGACGCCCACATCTAGGGTTAGATTCGTTTTCTAATTTATCTTGTATTTTTCAGACATATAGGTAAGATATATCCAACCCCCATGATTGTTCTTCACAACATCATGGGCTAGAACTTTTTTGGTAGATTTAGGATTTTGAAGGTTTCTATAAATTAATTGAACTTTCGTGTGTATACTCCGTACAACACTACTTGTAGATTTATTTTATATAAGACTATGCATTTTTAATTCATACTCAGAGTTGTTTTGTGCATCATTAACTATTATGTAGAGTCTGAATACATATTTTGGTTATTGATTAAGTGCGTTCACTGCTGAGCAGGATTCTATGTTATGATTCTAAGCGAGGGGACTCTGAAGCTTCAGTAGAACTATCTTATATAAATACTTATTAATTGAATTGAATTCGGGTTAGTAAGTAGGATAAAGAGGTTAATTTTATAGTACCTATAAAGAGAGATCATATCGGGTAAGAGTACCAATCATAGGAAAAAATAATTGATACTATAAGTACCTAGAAAGGGGGTGAAATTATATCTCTTGTCCAAGGTTATTAACACATGTTATACGCATATTTACTTGTGTTTATAGAGAAGATTTGCATGGCTTAGTGATGCGTCCATAATCTACAAGGCAGAGTCGGACATTGATACACGAAAGGGGGATTAATGAGTGAAACTGGATTATCATAGAGCTACCTATTCTCCTACTTGATCCACTTTTGTATTCTTCCAGTGATGTTTTATTCTATTTTTTATTTAATAATTCTGCTTAGTAGTTTAATAATTATTATACAACCTTATTGTGCTTGTCTTAATTAATTTAGCAAATAATTAAATTGATAATACGCCGTCCTTTGGGTTCAATATTTAACTTGGTCTCTTGCTTAAGTTGCAACTGATATCCTTCATACTTGGGGGTTAATTTTGTGTGCAATGAAAATGCGCATCAAGTTTTTAGAGTCGTTGCCGGGGATGGTTGTTATTATTGATTTTATTATTTCTAGTTGATCAAGATTTTTATTTGTGATTATTTAATTTTATCTAACCTTAAATTGATTTGAAGTACTTGTGCACTAGGTAAAGGGGAGGAAGAAAAGAAAAGGAATAACACACTGAGCTGAACATGGCCGGAGCAAGGCAGAATCCTGATAATGTTGTCATACGTGAAATTTTTCCGTACAATGAAATTTTTAACATGGAGTTGATAGGAGTAAGGGGAGAAGATGATGATTTTGAAATATAGCCCGTTCTTATCAGCATGGTGGAAAAGATTCTCTTTTCTGGATGTTGCTTTGAAGATCCGTATCAGCATCTCAGATGATTCCTTTGTTATGAAAACACTTAAAAGTTCTTGGAGAGATACATGCCACCCTCGAGGATCTTAAGGATGAGGCAAGAGATCTCCCAATTTGTTATAAATCAGGGTGAGAAATTTTATTAGGAGTGGGAAAGGTTTAAAGACATGCTCAGGCGGTACCCACAGCATGGGATGTCTAAGACTCAGTACATAAGTATCTTCTACTATGGATTGGATTGTGAGTCACGTGTTTTTTTTATGCATCATCAGGTGGAGTGTTATTATCTATGACAGCACTTGAAGCAGAAAAGTCATTTGAAGACATCTCTATGAATTGACGTGATGGCCTGTAGAGAGAAATAGAGGATCTTATGTACTTGGCAAAGTGGCACATGTTGAACATCAAACGGTGAAGTCAAATAGGGATGATGAGATCGTCTCTAGTTTAGCTAACATCAACAAGCTACTAGAGTTCCAGCAGAGGCAGATTACAGAGTTGACACTAAGGGGGTCTAGCATGCAACAGCACGAAGTAAAGAGTGTTGAAGATACCTTCAATCGATACATGGCTGAGAATGATGCAAGGGTGCATCAACTTGAGGATACCATGAATGCTGATCATGCAGATTTATCTAAACAGTTGAAGGACCTAACTTTGATTATGGGGCAGATGGTGGGGAACGTAAATCAACTGACACAAACAACGGAGAATAATGCCATTACATTGAGGTCTGGGACACAGTACGAAGGTCCGATGAAGCCGGTGTCTGAAAATGAAGAAAGCAAGGCTCCCGTTCGACTAACCCCATGCAGTTCGACCAGACCTATGGTCGAACTGAGGTCGAACAAGTTTTGGAAAAATAGAGTTACGATACTGTTTTTAGGCTCGCCGTTCGATCAAACCACCATTGTTTGACCAGACCACTTTGGTCAAACAGAGGTCGAACAAGCATCTACGGAGAAGACAGATTGCGCTCAATTTATCGGGCCTCTGTTCAACCAGACTCTTCCCGTTCGACCAGACCATCTTGGTCAAATGCTGGTCGAACAACAATTGGAGATTTTGACCTCGCAATCAGAGACATTGTTCGACCAGTCACAGTCTGTTCGACCAGACCAATTTGGTCGAACAGAGGTCAAACAACTTCATGCACTTCTCTTTTTGATACCGAATGCTACACCTATTGTTCAGAACACTCCATAGTCGTCCAAAGAGCAGAATACTGAGCTTATAGAAGAGAAGAAATGGGAAAGAGCTAAGAAGTTGAGAGCTGAGAAACTTAGACTGCAGATGGATAATGAAGATGTGGTTTTCTCTCTTGATCAAGCAATGAAGATGCCCATGGAGACTCAATAGTGCAAGAGCATAGATGTGGTTTCTAACTTGTTTAATCTTTATTTTAATAGTATAGATCTGAAATTAAGTGGAAGATTGACAAGGAGGTGTCTAGAAAACCATGGGAAGAAGGATATTCCAAGGATCATATAATTGTGACCAAGAAAGGTGAGGTGTTGAGTGTAGAAAATAAGAGGGAAAGAAAGTATTTGAAGATTAGGATGCGAGAATACCGCCATCCTATCCAGTAGTCTACAAAATGGTATTCCATCGTGACTCTCTGATGTTAAACATGAGCGTCTGTTGGGGCCTTGTCCCTTCCATTATATAGCTTTATTTTTTTTGTGAGTGAGGAGTTATTTTATCTGAAGTGCTCACGCTTCGGCAATTACATCTCTTTTCAAACTTAGTTTCGACTTACGTTTTTTATTAAGTTTGGGGGTGTGATGTACTTACCTCATCTTATGAGCACCGATGGTATAATTTTTCCTTTCGTTGGTTGTTTGTTTGTTATGGAGTTGGTTTTTTTACGGCATATTGATACTTTAGCCAGTGTTGGTATGTCGATTTTTTACAACTTACCTAATATTTAGCGTGTCGTTTTGGTGTTTCTAGTGTGTGGAGTTGATTAGATAGTCAATTGAGTCTTTCTTATAGTTCTCTTATATTATTATTTATGAATCATGTGATGATGAGGTATGTTGAGTTTTGATGATAGAAACAGGTAAACTGAGGTTTGACCTGACCGAGTTGAACAACTCGAGGAGCTCGTGCATACTTTAAAGGAGAAATCAGGTGCCCACATTTGCTTATTCTAACTTTTATGTGTATTTTTAATTAGTAGGAGTGGAAGGACATGTGAGCTTAAATTTTTTAACTATGCCTGAATTCTTATGCTCTTGAAATTGATGAAGGAAGTGTACTTGAGTTATATTATGGTATGAAGTTCTATGTGTATTTGTGAGATATTGCTTACCATGAAAAGTGCTCTGTTACCTGTTAAAAACCCATGTGAGATTTTGAGCCTCGTTGATCATGATACATAATCGCATGATATTTTATTTTCTGGTGAGTATCGTTATTGTGCGTGTATTCTAGGACTTGTCTTGAGTCTCCTTAAATATTCAAGATTAGTCTAGCGGATTATAAAAATAATATTAGGCCATCTTTGAATAGTCCATCTTTTTCTATATACTTTACCTTAATTCATTAAATCCTTAGTCAGCTCAATGGAGCCTTTTTACATCCACTCTTTTGATAGCCAATAAAGCTTAATTTAAGAGAGTGGTGATTTGAGGGATGATGAAGGAATAATCTTAAGGATCAGAAGGAAAATTCTTAGAGTAGTGCTTAAATCTAGTACTCCGTGGAAACAAACACCCTAGGGTAGTGCTTAAATCTAGTACCCTATGGAGGGTGTGAGAGGTAGTGCCCGAAACTGGTACCTTGAAGAAAAGAAGAAAACAAGGGTGAAGAAAAGGAGAATGATGGAGTTGAAGAGCTAGAAAAAGTAAAAAAAATGTTGTGCTTGAAGGAGAAAGATGGGAGAGTTTGAAGATAATGTTGTGCTTGATTGAAGTGATGAGGAAGAATGAAAGATCGAGAGAGACTACAGCTTGATTATCCGAGTTTTGAGTCACTTATTCATATATTTCCCACCTATTCCAAAGAGCCTACATTACAACAAAATAAAAGACCTTTTTGATCCATGATTTGCTAGCTACAAGTAAAAGGAGATTTGAGACTTTTGGCAAGCTCATGATTACGCATGCACTTGAATTGAATCTGAGCGTAAACACCATAACCCATAAGTGTATATCTTTTACACCTAAGTGCAAGTGATATATACTTCCCATGAGAACATGTCAATGGAGCATTTGAATTGGTGGTGATTGTCTTATCTTTTATGCTATGAATTGATTATTACATGTAATGAGAGTTGCATGACCTAAGTTGAGGACAATTGTATTTTGAATGGGTAATTGGTCATAGTCCTTGTTTCCCACTAATTTTCTCATTCTCTCTCTCTCTCTCTTTATTTTTATTTTGTTGCATCGGGACAAGCAACAGGTAAGTTTGGGGGATTGATGAAAGTGAAAGTAAGCGTGTTTTAGTGTCCAATCTAACACTTTTTATGGGAATTATTGTCATATATTAGCACGAGTATCTTATATTCAATATATTTGAGAAAAATATGCACTTGAGGTGTTTTGTTATGTTTTAGGTGGAAAAATGATCAAAAGTGCAATGTTGGAGAAAATATGCAATTTGTGCAAGGATGCTGAAAAACGCACGTCAAACTTGTGTAATTTTTCTGTGTTCTTGTGAAGCTCTGAAGTGGAAGTGCAATATATGGTTGGAAATCTACAGAAAAAAGGTCGTTCTGGCGTAAAGAACAACTCAATCGGATTCCAAATGAAAAAAGTTATGATCGAAATGTTGACGTCGCGCAAGCTGTGGTGAATAGAACAGCTGTGCCACTTTGCATGACTTGTTACACATCAAATAGTAGAGTTTCTATGAGTTCTTTATATGGATAAAAAGCCAAGGAAGAGAGGATCACGTGAGCAGAAGAGTTACTCAAATCCGAGGACGGATATGGAAGTTATGCACAAAACGGTAAGACTGCACAAGCTTGCTCAACCAATGGAGTCTATTCGACCATCAGAAATCAGGTCGAACAGGAGAGTCTGGTCGAACAAAATACTAAAAACATACAGAAGGGTTGTTCGACCAGCGTTCCGTCAGAAGATTTTGCTCGACCAAGGAAGGTCTGGTCGAACAGAATTGCGCTTGTGATATTTTTGGTAATTCTGAGTTTCCTTAGTCAAATTTGACGTATGTCTCAAGTAAAAGCTCATCTAAGGCCCATAAGGAGAGCTCACAAGTATAAAAGGGGATGTTGATCACATTATTATAGACATTGGATTGTAGAGAGCCACATCCATCTTACACCACCCCACAAGGGATGATCACCCCCAACCATTATCCACATCCTTTCCTCCATCCATCTATCACTTTGAAGATTCGTCTGTGGAATCAAGAGGAAAACCAATAGGAGGATTCGAGACGGAGAAGGACGCGACGATGCCCACATCTAGGGTTTGATTCATTTTCTAATTTATCTTGTATTTTTCGGACATATGTGTGAGATCTATTCAACCCCTATGAATGTTCTTCGCAACATCATGAGCTAGAACCTTTTTGGTAGATCTAGGATTTTGAAAATTTCTATAAATTAATTGAACTTTCGTGTGTATATTTCATACAACACTACTTATAGATTTATTTTATATAAGACTATGTGTTTTTAATTCATACTCAGAGTTGGTTTGTGCATCATTAGCTGTTATGTAGAGTCTGAATACATATCTTAGTTATTGATTTAGTGCGTTCACTGCTGAGCAGGATTCCATATTATGATTCTAAGTGAGAGGACTCCAAAACTTCATTAGAATTATCTTATATAAATACTTATTAATTGAATTGAATTTGGGTTAGTAAGTAGGATAAAGAGGTTAATTTTATAGTACCTATAAAGGGAGATCATATCGGGTTAGAGTACCAATCCTAGGGGGAAATAATTGATATTGATAGTACCTAGAAAGGGGTTGAAATTATATCTCTTTCTCCAAAGTTATTCACACGCGTTATACGCATATTTACTTGTGCCTATAGAGTAGTCCATAATCCACAAGGTAGAACGGACATTGATACACGAAAGGGAGATTAATGAGTTAAACTGGATTATCCTAGAACTACTTATTCTCATACTTTATCCACTTTCGTATTCTTCCAGTGATGTTTTATTTTATTTGTTATTCAATAATTCTGCTTAGTAGTTCAATAATTATTACACAACCTTATTGCCCTTGTCTTAATTAATTTAACAAATAATTAAATTGATAATACGCCGTCCTTTGGGTTCGATATTTAACTTGGTCGTTTGCTTAATCTGCAACTGATATCCTTCATATTTGAGAATTAATTTTGCGAAGAAAGAAAACACGCAGGTTTCTAATTGTAATATGGCTGATCTTATTGCTATTTCTTACTACGTACATTCAAGCTAACACTTCAGTTCACTGAGGATTACCCAAATAAGCCCCTAAATATTTGGTTTATATCCAGGATATTTTTCCATCCCAACATTAAGTTAATCGAGAAAATTTCCTGTTATTTTATCATTTTTTTTATTTATGCAGCATGTTATTGTTTCCTACTTTTAGCTAAGTTGTCTTTAAATTTTTGGCAAAGTCAAAATTTAACTGCAAAGGCTGTAAAACTCTAATTTTTTACGGTGGATTGTATGCAACTTCCAATTTCCATGGCTAATACTCCTTCCGTCGGACAATACGCTTCACGTTTACTGTTCCACGTTATTTAAGAAAAGTTATACTTTTTGACGAACTTTATTGACTTTAGAGGGCATTGTAGTATTTTTAAGTAATAAAAAAGTATAAACTAATGGTACGTGTATGAAAAATGAGTGGCAAATTTGAAATTAAAGTGGATTTTAAGGTTGTTGGATATAGTGATTTTTCCTTTTATGGGATGTGAAGGGTATTGTGGGACAAACAAATTAGAAAATTGTGAAGGGTTTTGTGGGACGGAGGGAGTATTTTCTTACAAATCTTAAAAATTCTTAATTTGTAAATTTATTTTTCATTGACATGCACTTCATTCTCCCCCTTTTAATTTCAATTCTAATTTACAAAATTTTTTAGTATGTTATTGGTGATCTTAGGCTTCAACTTCTTTAGTAGTTGAGAAGAAAAGTTGTCAATTGTTATGCTCTATATTGCCACTTAATGTGCTCCCGATGCCTTATTTGACACACTATTTTTTCTTTTTTGTTACTCTCTTTGCAATGAGGCCTCACTGTTTCTGTAACTACATTATGTAAAACTCACAAAATTGGAAATACTGATATTAACAAGATCAGAACTTAAGTAGTAAACATTCAGATAATTAAACATTAAAACTTATAAGGATTATGCAAAATTATTTGTTCTTGGTCATCATTTATTATGTGAAAGTACATTGGACTTATTGTTTGGTTTTCATCAAATAAATTTAATCAAACTTCTTATGCCAATTTCAGGATTGGGAGCTATACTTTTATAGTGTGTTTGAGAACTTAATTCATAAATGGGGGCTCCGATAATTATATATTTGTATTTTGTAAACACTTAGTTGTCTATTGCAATATGAAACACCCTGTAAATTGTATTATTTCAAGTGTTTTTATGTTCTTGGCCCGTTTGCAATTCTTAGTTCTCTGTCATGTTGCATGGATTGAGCTAATGAAGGATATAATTGAGTGCATGAGGTTGGAAATTCTAGGGATTCTAAATTCAATGTTCGATCTGTTTAGATCCCAATGATCTTATAACTTAGTAATTTATGATAATATATCACGTGTTTTCAATATTTGCAACTTAAGTTCTTATAATTCTTTTAACTGATTCAAATTTTCTTTCTTCTTGACTGCATATAAGTAGATACAAATCCATATTTCACTTGATTCTCTCACTCATCTAAAACTACATGGTAGAAGTGCCAAGAGTAAAATAAAAGTGCAATGTGACTTCCTTTTCACTGTTGATGGACTAGAATGAGACATAATTCCATGTTAATGTTGAGACCCTACGTAATTAAAATTTGCATTTAATTCAAATATATATACGGTATTGTATATGTGATCATATTTTTAATTTATTTCTTAAAAAATTAAATTCAGGAATTACAAATTTAATATTGAATGTTTGCAAATATTTTTAGAGTTTATGTCTTGCATGAGACCATCTCACGTGATATCATTTTACATTTTTTAAAATAATTATCACTTTTGCTATTATTTATTATCACTTTTTATTTATAATATAAACTGTTCACGAAATAGTATTATCATTTTTCATTAATTAAGTATCACTTTTTATTATAAAAGTTATCACTTTTTATACATCTCACATAAGCTTTTACGTAAGACGGTCTCACACAAATTTTTATCTATAATTAAAGGCGGATTTTACACTAACGGTCTCACGCGGGGCTGGGGCTGCTGCCCAAGAGCAATCCTCTATTTTTTTTAAATAAATTACCCCACCCGATAGTACTGGAACAACATTTCATTAAAGTAAGTGTAATTTATATAAAGTCTCTTGTGAGACGGGTTATTTATAAGACGGAAGTAAGATGGATCGATCTATCACTAAAATATGTCTATTATTTAGATAAAGTATGTTTAGTGATTGTTAAAGTATGTTTTCTTAAGTATGCTGGAGAATACATTAAAGTATGATATTAGTGTGTTATAATATAATTTATTATTAACATACTTTAACTATAAATAAATATATTTTATCTGTATAATAAACATACTTTAGTGATGGGTCAACCTGTCTCACATCCGTCTCATAAATAACTCGTCTCACAAGAGAGTGTCTCGTAATTTATAATTAGAAATTTCATACAATTGTCGAATCTCGAAAATAAATCTGCAATTATAATATTATAAATCTGCAATTATAATATTACAAAGCAATATTAAATTAAAGTATTTAATATATATATATATATATATATATATATATATATATATATATATATATATATTTTGGAGACTAACTCTATTTTAAAATAGACAAAGACTTGTGTAAGACCGTCTCACATAAGGTTTTACGTGAGACGGTCAGAAAATGATAACTTTTATATAGGAAAGTAATAATAGATTAATGAAAAGTGATAATACTATTTCATGAACAATTTATAGTATAAATAAGAAGTTATAACATTTCATAACGAAAATGATATCGTTTTATAGCGAAAGTGATAACTATTTTAAAAAGTAAAAAATTATCTTACGTGAGACGGTCTCACGCAAGATCTACCCATTAAAATATATGCACATTATATCAAAAGTAATAAATAAAATATGAATTTTGTTAGACTTAAGTTCTTGGTTAAGATTGTGTGAGAACGTCTCACGTAAGAAATTACGTAAGATAAAATGTGATAACTTTTATATTGAAAAATGATACTCAATTGATAAAAAGTAATAATACTATTTCATAAATAATTCATAGTATAAATAAAGTGATAATATTTTATAGTAAAAGTGATAACTAATTTTAAAAGTATAAAAAGATCACGCGTGAGACGGTCTCAAGTAAAACTTGTCCTAACTTTTAACTCCTTTATTGCTATATTTTTTAATTTTTTTTACATGAAATATAACTATTTTAATATTCTACTTATATTAAACATAATAAAATATATATTTCGTTCAATTTAAATTTTATATCTCTCTTTTAATGCTATATTATTGACAATAATTTTTTTACATTAAAATAATATACAATTAATAAAAACTTAATGAGTCTCCGTATTATGTGGGTTATATTCTAGTGTATACATATTTGGCAAACAGAGGGAGTACAATATAGGGCACACACCGACTAATACAACTACTCACAAAAAATAATAGGATAAATTACTAAAATCTCAAAATTTATCCAAACTATCAAATAAACCTTATGGTTTGAAAAATTACTAATTATTGACTTGAATTTAATTTTAACATTGATAAAAATACCCTTTTACAAAATAAAGATGAAAGGAAATCACACTACCCTTATATTTAACATTGTATTTTTAAATTTAACTTTTTTATTTTTTTAAAAAAAACTTTTTTAAATGTACTCCTCCGTCTCACATTAAGGTTTACACTTTTCATTTTTGGTTGTTCCACATTAAAGTTTACATTTCCTTTTTTGTCAAGTTGGCCCACACAAAACAATTAATTATTTCATGTAGGGTTCACACCCAACACTAATACAACTACTCACTCTACATTAAATATTATTTCCCTTACCTCACTACACATTAAAATATTATATATCTCAATCTCTGTGTAAAAAGAAAATGTCAACGTTAACGCGGGACGAACGGAGTATAAAATTAGGATTAGAGGATTTATTTTATTTTTTTAATATTAAAAAATAAAAATATTACCCTATGATCCCTAGGTATTGAAATTTAAAAATAAAATAAAATAGTTAAATTTAAAAATACAATGTTAAATGTATGTGTATTGATATCATTTTCATATTTAAAAAAAAAAAACTCTCTTCTAGTTTTCTGCATTTAAAAAAAATATAAAAAATTATTTTTGAAATTTAAAAATGTTAAATATATTGGTATTTGATGTCATTTCCATTTTTCTTAATTTTTAAAATGGTTTTTTTTATTAATGTTCAAATAAAAAAAAGTTTAAAAAGAGATACGTAATTGTAGTTTTTCAAAACATAAGATTCATTTGATAATTTGAATAAAATTCGAGGAATGTTATATTATTTTATTCTAAATAATAATATTTCTTAATCTATGTATAAAAAGTAAATGCACTTTTTTGGGGAGGAGGAGTATAGTATTTCCTTCGTCACGTTCAAATAGAACTATTTTACTATATTGGGCGTCTCATCTAAATTAAATCATTTTCATCTTTTAGTAAAAAGGTACATCAATAGTCCATCACTACTCATCATATCTTTCTAATACACTTATTTAATTTATATAAAATAATAATATTCGTGAAAAAATAAATACATTTATAAAGGGATCATGTGATAAGAAGAAAGAAGATAATGTTTGTTGCCTGTAGCGTAACGTAACACACGCCGAATAAAAAAGGAAATCAAATCACAGAGTCCAAGACATGATCCGGCAATCCACGCGTCGATGATCCGACAGTTCTGCCAACGTATATAAATTTTGAAATGGAATTGCCTTTAAATAGTCCGCCACGTCTCAACCAAATCAATTCCGGGTCCCACAAATAATCAAACTTCTTTTAACCTATCAAGAAGCTTATTTTCTTTAGATAC
Organism: Pogostemon cablin; assembly: GCA_023678885.1. Taxonomy (NCBI): domain Eukaryota; kingdom Viridiplantae; phylum Streptophyta; class Magnoliopsida; order Lamiales; family Lamiaceae; genus Pogostemon; species Pogostemon cablin. The sequence goes on from CM042966.1 coordinate 15,365,398, forward strand.
GCTGCTTTTTTCTTGGGACCACTATAGTCACTATCCACCAATTAGAAATTAGAATCGGTATGTTATTAATTGATCACACACACACGTAAACCGGCTCATATAATGTGATCTCCTTCCAATGCTGTTACTCCAGGATTTAAATTAAAAAAGAACCCAGGTTTAAACTCACAGGAGAACATTGAGTTTCATCAATTAAAAAATATATATATATATATAATTTTTTGTTGAGTGGTCCTAATTATTAAAATATTAATTCTTGTAGTGAGATAAATATAATATAAATTGTCATTTTCATGTCTCATCCAAATGTTTATATTTATCTTTTTAGATAAATGTAGGTTTCACACCTAAAAAATTATTGCTGCTAAAACTTTTATAATACTCCTTCTGTTCGCTTCTAAGATGTCTATTTTACTATTTTTTACTACGGTTCAAAGGTATCTATTTCTCATATTTAATAAAAAAATACACAATATGATTCACTACTTCCCTCTAATACAACTACACACTTTACATATAATAATAATACTCTTTAATTCACGTGCAAAAAACAAACGAACACCTTAAACCGAACGGAAGGAGTATATTACAATGTGTTAATGACAAAAAGTAGTCACTTTGACTTAAAAGAAATTTTTTCTAGACACACATGTTAAAGATAAATTTTTCTCGTCACTTTTTATATTTAAGACCCTTTTACCCCCAACTTCATTTGAATGAAAATTTAATAATTTTATTTGTTATATGTGATTGATACTCGAAATGACAGCCCAAATAGTTGTTCTATTCGGTCTATATGTATTTGTCTATTCTGCCTATACGTATTTGCGTATTCGGCCTATATGTTTTCGTCTAAATATTTGTATTATTCGACCTATACATATTTGTCTATTCGGCCTATACATATTTGTCTATTCGGCCTAGAATTCGGCCTGTATGTTTATCTAATTTTCATCACTTTTATAACGCTTTAAAATGGTATCAGAGCCCTAGGTTTATTTATTTATTTATGAATAGAAAAATTATTATAAACTTATATCACTTAACGAGAGGAGAGTTTCAAAGAGATATGGATCCGAACGAAAGTTCGACATCCGAGAGTGACAGGACTATTAGCCATGTTCCAAGCTGGAGCAACCGGGACTTCTGGCCCATTGGATATGACGAGACAAGCAGCTCTATACAACAATACTATAATGTGTTGTATAGACAATACGCAGAGAAAGAATACGAGGACGCCGATCAATTTTGAAATAATCTCGATCGAAGGTGAAAACTGGAGGATATCCGTGCCAACCACACCAAGGAAGAACATCTGGAGGAATTAGGCCAGATGGAGATAAGATATTCCAAAGAAGCACGAAGGAATATAGTGGAAATCCAAGGTTTCACCGAGATCCATGGACGTATTCCCAAATAAGAACAATGGAGGAGACGACCAAACCAGGGTCCGAGAGAGATTTGCAAGCCTTACCACTTTAACATTGGACGGAATGACAGAGTGGAAGGAGATTGAGGTAGATAACTCTAAGATAAACCAAGATCTTAGAGAATTGCAGAATACGGTGAGATTCTTTGAAGAATATTTCCAGAGCATGTCCAAGACAATGTTCAAGATCAGCCTTAAGATGGATAAGGTGGAGAAGTTGCAGAACAAGCAACTCGACCTCATCATGAAGTTGATAGAACAAGTAAAGTCCTTGGAAACCAAAGTGACAAGAAGAAGGCCAGGAGGAAGGTTACCACTAACCTTCGGACTAGAACCCATTTTACATCAAAAGGGGAAGACGACAGAGGTCATAAGGCCAAAAAAATCTGAAAGCGAAAAGATGATTGCTATCCTTCGAGGAGACTCCACATCCCCGGATGGAAAGAGCAAATCTTGAAGATCTACAAGATCTATATGAGTCCTTCCAAGGATTATCAATCGTAGATCTAAAAATGAATGTTGGAGAAACATCAAGTTCTCAACAACAGTCTCAGGCTCAACATGATCGGAGTCAAAATGAAGGAACCTCTGGATCACATAGAGTCCATGAGACAAGACAAGAAGAGACATTCCAACAACCATGAAACTTCAAGATGAAGGCAATAGGAATGTCAACAGGAGCAAGTCGAGTTCGAGGATCAAACCCACACAATACCCCATATGGACGGTATCACCTTGAATCCATACGGATTGATCTTAAACCTCGACACTCTCGACTTCAAAATTAGGGAGACCTTGATCGATGAATGGACAAATTCCATGAAGATTGCAGGTGGCGCATTGGAGCTGGACAAAGAAGGGTTCATAAGATTCCTAACTATAAGCCTGGAAGGATCAGTAAAGTGCGCCTGGAAGGTACTCTCAGACGAAGTCAAGAAAGAGGCTGTGGAAGGCGAAGACCTATGCAATATTGTTGATTGCATGGCCAAGATTTTCAAGATCCACTTCATCGGAATAGGTTACTTCGAAGGAATGGAAGAAGAAAAAGTATAGGAATGCCCTATACAGTCTAGAACTACTTGACATCTGTCATGTAGATGAATACATCAAGCTTTTCATAGAGTATAGATGGAAATCAAAGATCAAGGAGGAGGAAGTATTCCACCTATTATTTGCCAAGATTCCAAGTCCATGGAGGGAAATGCTGATCAAAGAGTATGAACCATGCGAGCTGGATTCAATAGCAAGGAGGATGTCTTTCCTCAAAGCCAAAATTGCAGAGTGGTGCCATCAAGCATCACTACACAAGAAATACAAGAGACTAAGGGGAATCAATAAGACAGTACCCTTATGTTGCAAGAATAATGATCTTCCAACTATCATTGGAAGAAGCCCAAGGAAGCAGAAAAGGATGAAGAAAAATCATTCTTACGCACAAAGGAGCGGATGATGGAGGTCCAGAAACCAAGATCCTTTTGGTCCAAACGAAAGGCCCGAAGTTATAAATCAGGACAGAGATTTGGACCCTCCAGATGGAGTTCAAGAAGTCAAGCCTCATCCTCAGGATTAAACCAGAGGAGCACAGGAAGAACTCCTACAAGAAAGACGTTCTGAAGAGCAGCTACATGAGCAAACGAAAGATTCAAGGATTGTAACTGCTTCAATTGCAGAGCTAGAGGACATATCTCACCTGATTGCCCAGAAAACCAGAAGTGAGGAGTACAACAGTTCGAAACAACTCCAGAAATGGAGGAAGCTGTTTACTTCCAAGATCTAGTATAGGTATATCAATTTGAAGATATACCCTCAGACGAGAGCATCTATGAAGAAGAATTCCTTAGCCAAGATGAATCTTTCAAAGATGAGTCGGAGTGAAGAGGAAATCCTCTGGCAAGAAATGCAAGAAGATATGTCTGGATTCTTTTCCCAGACATCCATTTCTTATAAAACCCTTATGAGAATCATGAAGGAGGATTCAAGACTCAATTTATACGATGGATTTACCGTAGGAAGACTGGAGAAAATTGAGAAAATTCTCAGTTTCAAAAGGAGAAGGCACAACATCATATATAAGGTGACCGAAGGAGAAATTGTCATCCCAATGGAGCTCACAGGAAATATGATGGAAATGTAACTGGTTCCTATGAAGAGATCAAGAAGGAACTCAGTAAACTTCCGGAGAAGGTTGCTAAGACTATGTCTTGGGTCCATATAGGAGCCATTCGGATCCTCATCAAAGCAACATTCAAAGAAGGAATCGATACACCAATCTATATTGTTGTCTTTGATAAGAGGATTGAGAATACGAGAGAAGCATGCTTAGGAATACTCTCGGGTAATCTATCTGCTGGAAAGGTGGCATCCTACATTTATCCAAGGATCGCTTACAACCTGGCAGACCGAGATTTCAATAGGGCACTCACCCTTCATCAAGATTTCAAAAATAAAGACTTGATGAGAGAAGGGAACATGTCTTACTCTATCACATACAGTATCTCGTCTGCCCTCTCCAACGCTCATCATTCGGATCTATTCCAAATGAAGGAGTATATTGAGATACCTAAAGTGTTCGAGAAAGTTGCAAGCGTAACCAAACCAGAGATAATGGAGCTACCGCCAATTCACGACATAGATTTGCGGATCAAAGACAAGCCAATCTGGAGCAGAAAAAATATCCTCAGATTCGAACAGAGAAGGATTTCTTTCCAAGAAGACAGAATGATTAGTGAAAAATAGGGAAAGAAATAAATCGTGGAGGTGATCCAGGAACCGGAAAAGTTCACAACTAAAGGTGAGTAAAATGCCCAGAAGGATGGGGGGAGTCGAAGTAATATTCCACATCACTAAAAAGTAAAACTCTATTCCTTTGATGTCTTGTATTATCTTCAACAACCAACAACGGGGAGATACTAAGGACAACTCAAACTTGGTGATCTTGAGCTAATAATCGAGGGAGTTGCAGGAAGATTCCCAGAACAGCTAGTGCTGGGATTAGAGTTTCTCGAGGATCACAAACCTTGGGAACGACTATAGGATGGAATGGAATTCACGGTCAAAGGGAAAAGATACAAAGTATACTAGTAAAGGCTCGGGCTTATAAGCTCTGATCCAACCATGGCTACAAGTCCATTCTCAATATGTATTACTGTCGGGGTGATATATAAGGAGCATCGTGCAGAGTACTTTGCGGTGTATATTGATTCAGGAGCCGGTATCTGCAGCAAAAGAAGGAGTCTTTCCTAAAGACTCAGGTGAAGAATTGCCAACGGTGCTAGAAAAAGATTTCTCACAAAGGGTGCTAATCCTTAATAGAGAAATTAAGCAAGCAGAGATTATGATTGGAGGGGCGGATCGTACCTCATGGTACAAGGTGAAAACTCCACCAATATATTTTCACGACACTGGAGTGGATATTCTGCTAGGAAATAATTTCCTACAGACATTTAAGCGTTTAACCCAAGAAAACGCAACAAGGAGGCTTATATTCACAACCCTTTGTGAACATAAGATCATCGCACCAAGACTGCGTAATGCATTTCATAGAAAAATGTCAATCAGATTTCGCAACAAGCGAGGTGATAATGAAGGAAAGCTTAGTCATCCAAAGATGAATGATCAAAGAAAATATGGCGAAACAGTCCTTCAAATGAGAACTGAGACCAGAGGAGGATGGAAGATGGAGAAACTAAAGGATAATACTATCCACCTTCTAAAATCAAGCTTGGGAGATAGCATACAGAGAGACGTCACAATTGAAGAACAAACATCTTTGGAGGACGTTAAGAAGAAGATACAGAGGAACTTCAATGAGGATCCTCTAGCCTGGTGGAACAAAAACGAGCTCAAAGCCTCACTAAAAGTAAAAGAAGGAAAGGAGCATGAGTTCGTAAGATACAAGTCTATCCTGATTAACCAAGAGGACCGAAGGGATATGCAGGAAATACTTAAGGAACATCTGGACCTTAAGTTAATCTCACCACGAGTATCTCCATATAGCAGTCCAGGATTTCTGGTTCGAAATTATGGAGAAGTTAAGCGGGGGAAGCCGAGACTTATGATCAATTATAAAGGGATCAACAACATATGGAGTTCGATAGATACTGCATACCAAGTAGTGAACACTTGGTTAACTGTATCAAGAATGCCAAGGTATTCTCAAAGTTCGATTGTAAATCTGGGTTTTACCAGATTATGATGGAAGAAGGAAGCAAAAAGTTCACATCCTTCTCAACACCACAAGGCCATTATATCTGGAATGTCATGCCTATGGGCTTGGCGAACGCACCCCAGATATACCAAAGAAAGATGGATAATCTTTTCAAAGATTATTTCTCATTCATGTTTGTTTATGTGGATGACATCCTCATAGCCTTAAAAAACATGAAGGAGCATTTGGTGTATTTGGAAGTATTTTCATAAATGTGCCATAAGGAGGGATTAGTGCTTTCTGAAAAGAAGGCAGTAATAGCAACAAGGCAGATCGAGTTCCTTGGAGTCGAGATTGATGAGTCCAGAATTATTCTACAGCCTCATATTGTAGAAAAGGTTCAAGGATTTCCTGAAGATTTCAAGGACAAGAAACAACTCCAGAGCTTCTTAAGAGTTGTCAACTTTGCTGGAATGTTCATCAACAATCTAGCGCAATACAGGAAGGTGTTCAGTCCTCTGTTGAAAAAAGATGCGGAGTTTAAATGGGAGGAATCACATTGAGCAATGGTAAAAACAACTAAAGGAGGCTTGCAAGATGCTCCCCAAGTTAGCTATACCAAATGACGAGGATGAATTGGTACTCTATACAGATGCCAGTGACCATTGGTGGGCAGCAGTTCTTTCGAAGTCCACACCAGAAGGAGAAGTGTCATGCAGATACTGTAGTAGACTCTTTGCAGAGAATGAAGCAAAGAGGTGGCACATCAATGAAAAAGAGTTCTTTGCGGTTCGAAAGGCATTCAAAAAATGGTCGCTATTTCTTATCGCGAAGAAATTTATCCTTAAAATTCATAACACAAGCGTCAAAGCCTTTTTAAAAAATAAAATTGAATCTAAACCTGAAAAGCTAGACTATTAAGATGGCAAGCAGAATGCCAATATTATGATTTTAATATTGTCATTATTAAATTTGTTGATAATGTTTTGGCAGATTTCCTAACGAGAGATGGAGAGAGCTAAAATAGACTCCATCCTGACTGTTTTAAAACACCTGATGGACAACCTTGAGTTGCTCTAAAGGAAATTCGAGAATCTAGCACTCAATGCAACGCGTGCTGGAAAATTACAAGAAAGCGATCGGACCAAAGCGTCTAATCGCATATGAGTTTGTATTCGCAACAATGCGAGTCTCTTCTAGTCCTTATAAGAGCCACTCCTCCGGGTTGTTGATGGCAATAGCAATCGACAAAAGGAGAGTAGTCGAGAATAGGGCTCTAAACCCGGAGCAGGGGATTCAAATACCCCTGGCACGAGTTCTAGATTATAATCTCCAAAAGAGGAACCAATCCAAGAAAAAGTTGAGGCTTCTGAGTCACATCTTTAGCCTTCGGGTCAACCCAGCACCTTTGGGGTCAAAGAGGGAGAGAACAATCTTAGGCCTATGACGGACACTGCTAAGGTTGGTATTAACTTAGTTGATTTCTCTTATTGGCAGGAATACCAGGCCAGCTGGGAGAAATTGAATACCAGACAAGGAATCAGTCTGGAGAAATGCCGGGTGGATATATCTGGGGAATATCCGCGAGTTTGGATGCGAGAATGATCAAATCCAAATGATGTAAAACAATGGTATGATTTTGGAGCGCTAGCTTCAATATATATTATTGCACCAGGCTTCCCAGAGCTTTCAAAACTGCCAGAATGGTTAGGAAAAATAGTTTTTAAGGCATGGGAAAACAATGATACTCTATCCAGAGGCGGTGTATTAGAGCTTTACTTCACTAGTGCAGCTCCAGAACCAGTAGGGAAAGGCAATCACGAGGCCTTCCATTTCATCAAGCTAAGAAGACCCGACGTTTTAGCATCAAACAAGATCAAGGAGTCTTTCGGGAAGGAACCAGTCTTGGTTTCTATATTTTCTGAAGAATAGATATCTACATGCAGAGCGAGGGGTATGTTCGCCTGCATTAAGGCAATGGTGGAAGTGAAGTTCCCATTCAAGTTCGAGCACAAGTCTTTGAATGGGTCTTTTCTGTTGAATACTGTAACAGGGAAGAAGATAGGGTTTGCGGAGAAGGCGTTCCAAGAAAAATAAGAACTTCTCTGGAAAAACAAGATTTCAGTGAGTAAACAAACTCATCGGAGATATTGCAACATGGCCCATTTTGGGCAATGGACGAACAACTTATGCACGAACTGTTCCACCCAAACAGAACTAGAGTTTGGGAAAGGAATAAAATTGAGCATAGGGATGATCAGAACTGCTGATCCACCGCCAGCAAAAGAGACACGTGGAAAGAAGAGGGTAAAATCTCTTCAGAATACCCAGGAGCCGAGAGAATCTTCAGGTACCAAAGAAGACAAATAACTATTGAAAAAAGTAAGAGCCAGATAACTTTTCCAAAGGGGTAAGAAAACATATGACCCCTGTAAAAGACAAGAAGGAGGGCTCACAAAAGGCCATCCAATGCAAAAAAAAGGGGACCAGCTGATGAGAGTGTAAATTCACATGTTTTGGTCCATTATTTGCGTGGAAATGGAGTACTATTTGGTCTTTTATCGAGACAATTCGATATATTTATGAGAAAGGCATGAATAAAAGGGTACAAGGGTGATTTGAGCATATTCGTATAGGAAAATAGCTGAAAAAGGCTCGAAATTGGAAGACACGATTTTGGAGGCGAAATCAAGGTGTTGTTCGACCTTCAATAGGTGGTCGAACAGGAGGTGACAAGTCGAGCAGATTGCCAGAGCTCATCTAGAGAGCCAGTTTGACTTGGAGGATCTACTCGACCAACATTATCTTGGTCGAACAGATGAGAGGAACTCGACCAAAGTGGAGAAAACGTCTAGAGGGCTCGTTCGACTAGGAGGAGTTGCTCAACCAGGATAAATCTGGTCGAGCAAATTGCCAAAGTTGTCCAGAATGTTTGTTCGACCAGGGGCTTCTTGTTTGACTTGGATGTTGAGGTCGAACGACAAGTCGCTGAATGTTATTTATGGTAATTCCGGATGTCTTTCACCAAATTTGACGTGTGCTTCAAGCAAAGGCCCATCCTAAGCCCATAAGGAGATCCTATGTATAAAAGAAGGGCTTTCGCAGGAGAAAAAGGGACGACACATAACACAAGACAACACATCTTCCTTCATCCACCAAACCCTACCACCATCCGAAGGGGTTGAGAGAGAGGTTCGTTTGGCGAGTCAAGTAAGATCATACCAACTAGCCATGATTGTTCCTAGATCAATCATGGGCTACAACCACCTTGGTAGTTCTAGGGTTATGAAAGTTTTATGAGTTAATCGAATTTTCATGTGTAAACTCCGTACAACACTACTTGTGGTTTATTTTATATAAGATTGTGCTTTTTCCATTCATACTCAAGATTGTTTTGTGCATCATTAATTGTTATGTAGAGTCTGAATACATCTCTTGGTTATTGATTGAGTGCGTTCACTGCTAAGCAGAATCACATGTTATAATTCTAAGTGAATGGATTCCGAAGTCTTATTAGAACTATCTTATATAGATACTTGTTAATTGAATCGTATTCGGATTAATAAGTAGGATAAAGAGTATTACTTTATAGTACCTAAAAGGGAGATCAAATCGGGTTAGAGTACTTAGTGCACGGGAAATAATTGATTATGATAGTACCTAAAAAGGGGGTTAAAGTATACGTCTTGTTCCAAGGATATTCACACGTGTCATACGCTTGCTTACTTGTGTCTATAGAGTACGCTTGCATGGTTTAGTGATGCGTCCGTAAACCACAAGGCAGAGTCGGACATCAATGCATGGAAAGGAGATTAACGAATGAAACTGAATTACCTAAAGAATTACTCTATTATTTATTTGATCACAACCGAATTTCTTCTCTTACTTGTTTACTTATATTGCTAATTTATTTTATGCTATTCAGTTTCCTAATAAAACCAACTCAAATTTACCAACATAATCTTAGTTAATTAGAATATAATTAAATTGATACTAATCCGTCCCTTGGATTCGATATATACTTGATCACCTTTCGAAACTACAATTGATATCCTTATACTTGAGGATTAATTTTGTGTGTTGAGAAAACGCTCATTAAGTTTCTGGCGCCGTTGCCGGGGACGGCATTAAATATCTTTTGATATATAGTTTAATTAAGATTATTATACTTGTTTTTGATTTCTAACACTTATTCTTCTTAGGTGTATGCTCACAAGATCAAAGAAATGTGAATTAGAATCATACAATCCAGAGATCGGAGCATCGTCAAGGAAGAAAAAGAAGAAGAAGAGTAAGAACAAGAACGTAGATCCAACTGAAGCTCTTAACTTTGGAGTTGAAGTTGACGTACAAAATTCGCAAATGATTGAAACTGCAACCGAAGATAATTTGGAAGTAGAAACAGTCAACATGGCAGTGAATCCTGATACACTTGCCATCCGTGAAGTCTTTAAGAACAACGGTGGGGGCAATGCTGGGTTATTCAGAATGAAAGGGACCAGAGCCAATTTCGATTTACACCCTGATCTTATAACCATGATTGAGAGGAGTCCCTTCTCTGGGGAAACGTTCGATAATCCTCAACAACATCTTAATAAGTTCCTTGGGTATGCAAGTACACAAAAAGATGCAGGAGCTCATGAGGATGCGAGGAAAATCATATTGTTAAAGTTCTCGGTGAATGAAAAGGCAAGAGATTGGCATGATAATCTTGAAGTTGCTGAATGTGATACATGGGAGAAGTTGAAAGTAAAATTCTAGGAGCGATACATGCCACCTTCTAAGGTATTCAAGATGAAGCAAGAAATCAATCAATTTTCTATACATGGGAATGAGAACTTTCATGAAGCTTGGGACCGTTTCAAGGACATGCTTCGTAAGTGTCCTCAACATGGGCTATCGAAGACCCAATATATCAGTATATTCTACAATGGGTTGGATTGCGATTCTCGAGTTTTACATGATGCTTCTTCTAATGGAGCATTGCTTACGAAGTCACCCATTGAGGCCAATAAGCTTTTTGAGGATATTTCGATGATCTCAAGGTTGGCCGACTGATACAGTTCGAGGGACTTATGTCCTTGGGAAAGTAGCGCAGGTGAGCACACGATGGTGTAGTCGGAGAGAGATAATGAGATCGTCTCTAGCTTGACTAACATTAGTAAGCTACTAGAGTCTCAACAAAAGCAGATCACTGATTTATCCTAGAGAGTACCAATAGTGCAGCAGGACGGTGGCTATGAAGGAGCAAGCCAAGAGAAGATCGAGGAGGTAAACTACGCCATGGGTCAAAGTATTCAAGGAACTAGGTACCCGAATCAGAAAAACTGGAACTACCAAGGGAACTACAACAATTGTGGTCCCCCGGGTTGTTATCAACAACCTAGGAGGCCAGAGTTTTCATGGAGCAATCCTAACAATGCGATGCAACTTCCTGTTGGTGTTGATCCGGGAGCTAAAGTGGAAGAAGGGAAGTCGGGTTTTGAAGATACGGTAAACTGGTACATGGCAAGGAATGATGCGAGAGTAGACCGTCTCGAGGCAAAGTTAGAGAAAAAGATTGATGATAATCATAAGGACTCGTCTACACAAGTGAAAGACCTCACGTTGTTGATGGGGGAAATGGCTGGGAATGTCAACAAATTGATTCAAACTATTGTGAAAGGGAAGTTTCCATCTCAAAGTATTGAGAATCCAAAGTCTTCCCATGCCATCATATTGAGGTCGGGAATGCAATATGAGGGTCTGATGTTGCCTGCAAGTCAAGCTGAAGGAGACAGAGGAGTTGCTTGACCATACTACCTAGTCGAGCAAAGGTCGAACAACCTTAAGAAAAGAAAAATTACGATACTCTATTTTCTGATCAACCGTTCGACCAATACCAAGTTGTTCGACCTGACCATCTTGGTCGAACAGAAGCACTGCGACGGGAGTTCGTGATCTGGGAACTTGTACGACCAGAATCAATCTATTCGACCAAACCATATTAGTCGAACGATGGTCGAGCAACATGTTCCCGATGAGAAGATGCGATCAGACAGCTGCTAGACCAAAACCAAGTGGTTCGACCAACCTACCATGGTCGAACTGAGGTCGAGCAGAGCAATTCAAAGTCTGATTTGATACCAAATGCGACACCTATTGATCGAAACACTCCAGATACATCTCAAGAGCAGAATACCGAGCTTACAGTGGTAGAAAAGAAATGGAAAAGAGCCAAAAGGTTGAGAGCCGATAAAGATAAAGCGGAGAAGGTTGAACATGATGAATGGGGGATTTCCAAAACAAAGATACCTCCGTCTTTTCCTCTCAAGCTCGTGAAGAAGGGATTAGAGGAAAAGTTCAAGAAGTTTTCAGAGATCATAAACAAAATAAGTTTGAACATTCCTTTCTCTGAAGCAATTCTGGAGATGCCGTATTATGCCCGCTTTAAAGCATATTCTTTTAAAAAAGAGAAGCTTGAATGGAATCGAAATGGTAAGTCTGTCTGAAAATTGCATCTCGATTATACAAAGGAAGCTGCCAGCTAAGCTTAAGGATCTGGGAAGCTTCACTATATTATGTGAAATTGGAAAGGGGCCGGCACGTCGAGCCTTGTGTGATCAGGGGCAAGCATCAATTTGCTGCCATTGTCCACTTTTAAAAGGCTTGGTTTGGGGGAGTTAACTCCAACATCAGTGGCTCTACAGCTAGCGAATAGGCCTATGACATTTCCAAAAGGAGGTATCGAAGACGTTCTAGTCAAAGTTGAAAAGCTTGTCTTTCCTGTGGATTTTCTAGTGCTAGAGATGGAAGACGACAAAGATAATGCTCATTTAATCTTAGGGAGACCATTCCTTGCAACTACTGGAGCTATGATAGATGTGAAAAAGGGTGAGCTACGGTTGAGGATGGATAAAGAAGAAGTCCTGTTTAACTTGGATAAAGCAATGAAGATGCCAATGGAGACACAATGCCACAACATTCATGCGGTGGAAGAGATCATTAATGAAGACATGTCTATGATTCTTTCAAAGGATCCTCTTGAGACATGCTTGATGGAGTCTCTTACTTTTCTCACAACAGAGCTAGATGAACTCTCCAATAAGGTACATATCGAATTTCTTGAAAACTTGCTTGCTTTGGGTGATGACAGGTATGAATCGCAAAGAATAAAGGTTAAAGAGGTGAAGTGGACAAGGAAGTACTTGCCATTGGACAGAGAAAGTGCACCTCAAGAAGAGAAGAAAGAGGAGTTAAAACCGCTACCGGATCACTTGAAGTATGCTTATCTTGATGACAATGGAAAATATCCAGTAATTGTATATTCTTCTCTTGATGATGATCAACTTGAGGAATTGTTAAATGTGCTTAGGAATTATAAGTCCGCGATTGGTTGGTCTCTGAAGATTTGAAAGGTATTAGTCCTTCGTATTGCATGCATCGAATAAGATTGTTAGATAAGGCCAAGAGTAGCATTCAGAATCAGCGGAGGGTGAATCCCGCTATTCAAGAAGTGATTAGGAAGCAAATCTTGGAGAAGGTAGTAGGAACCAATAGGAAGGATTAGGCTATGAAGCTTGATGACGTTTTTTGTGGGTTCCGAACTACTTACAAGACAGTGTTAGATATGTCACCGTATCAAATTGTCTATGAGAAGCCGTGCCACTTGCTCGTAGAAATTCAACAAAAAGCTTTTTGGGCATCGAGAAATTTGAACTTGTCCTTAAAGGATAAAAAGGAGTTAAGGAAACTCATATCAATCAACTGGATGAGTTTAGGAATCGTTCTTATAAAAACTCAGAGATTTTCAAGGAGAGAATGAAGAAATGGCATGATTCGAAGATCTCTTACAAGGAGTTCAAGCAAGATGATGAGGTATTACTTTTTAATTCTCGCTTGAAGCTCTTCGCAGAAAAATTGAAATCGAAGTGGACGGGGCCGTTCATTATCCATAGAGCCTGCGGAGGGGGGAGTTTTGAGCTTATGGACAAAGATGGGGACATTATTGCGATAAATGGGCATCGGTTTAAGCATTACAAGTCACCGGATGATGTTTTCATCGTCTTTGAGGATACCTTGCACTAGAATGGTACCGTCATGATTCTCCGACGTTAAACATGAGCACCTGTTGGGGGCTTTCCCACCCATTTTATTGTTTTAATTTCATTAGTGTGGGTAAGAAATTTTCTTATTTGATGTGCTTATCATTCGAAAATTACATCTCTTTACAAACTTAGTTTTACCTATGGTTTCTACTAAGTTTGGGAGGGGTGTGATGTATACCTCATTATAGCACGGAGAATATGATCTTTTCTTTGTAATGTTTGCTAGGGGAATTGGTTTTTTGCGGTATATCAAAATTTTGCCGGTTTTGATGCATAGATTTTTTTGCAATTTGCCTTGTGTTTAGTGAGAGGAGTTGTTGTTTTTGGTGTGATTGCGGTGTTACACTTGATGATATATGGTTTCTCTAGCTTAATTTTTGAATATCTTGATACTTGATGTTGTCCTAGAGTTGAATATTGCAGGAAGAAACGAGAAGGGTACGAAATTGAGGAAGTCAATGCAGTTGTTCGACCTGCCTTGAGCTGTTCGAACAGTATTTTGGTCGAGCAGCGGTCGAATAAAGTGGAAAAATCTTCCAGAGGAGCTATTTGACTTGACCCTTCAAGCTCGACCACGAAGCTGGAGTCGAGCAATGGTCGAGCAAAGTACGAAAAACTTCCAGAGAGTTTGTTCGACCAATCAGTGGTTGCTCGACCAGGGGTATGAGATCGAACAAAGGTCGAGCAAGACAGAGAAGAACAGAGGGCACGACGAGGCAAGTTACTCGACTTTCAGCACTTGTTTGACCAAGAACTTCAGGTCAAACGGAGGTCGAGCAAAATGCCCAAGTTGTCTAGAAAGGTTGTTCGACCCAAATCAGATTGTTCGACTATGGAATCTAAGTCGAACAATGGTCGAACAAAATGTCTAAATTGTCCAGAGAAGTTGTTCGACTAACCCTAACATGTCGAGCTGCGGTCGAACGGAGGCTGGGAGCAGTTTTAAAAAAGGTATTTTATCCATTCGACACACCCACTTCCGTCACCCTTTCTCGAGCACCACTTCGTAACCGTAAGTTCTTCCCCTTAACTTCCTCCCTACACTTTAATCCTCTCTTCCACACACTTCACATCCAATTTTGAGGGTTTGCAAGATCCAATCTCGGGTTTTCACTCAACTTTTGGGGATTTTCGCTCTTGTTCATCACACGCACACCATGTCAAACAAAGGTATGTCTTCTTCCACTTTACTTGTGGATTTTGTTGAAGATGATTAGTAAAGAATGGGTGAGTGGATTCATGCTAGATTTGGTTTGTATTGAGTGTTGAATTGCTTGAGTTGTTATTATAGATTGCATTCAAAAATTCTTGAATTGTTCTTCGTTGAATTGTGGAAATTTTGTGAATTTGATGTTGTATGAAGCATGGACTTTGGTTTAATTTCGAATTATACATATAGGCTTATTGAATTTGGATATTGATTGGATGCAATTGGTGATGGAACTTAAGCATGATTGTTTTGTAGAAATTGGTGAAGCTTGGAGTTGACTTGCTATTATGTTAGTGTGGAGTAGTGTTGGATTACTTGAATCTTGACATTCTTGATTGATAGTGTTGGTTTAGAGTTTGATGATTTGGAAACACTTGAGATTGAGTTGAATTGGATACATGAGTTTGAAGTCTTGAGTAGAATTCATGATAGACATAGGTTTGGTTTTATCTCTTGTTGGTATATTAAGTACAACTTTTGAAGAAAAAGAGATTGCTTCCTCTTCGAAGAGGAAGGGAAACAAGTCACCCCATTGGTGGAGATTGTCAAGAAGATAAGGATGGATAAAAGGAAAACACCAAGGGATTTTGGAATCAAGATTGGCGATTGTGAGGAGAAGGACAAGCTGTGGAATGCAATCTTGTTGAAGATAAGAAGGACGAGGTACCATGACGATCGGGCCATGGTGGACATGCACATTATCAACGACATTCGTTGGATGTTCAACCGAGTGGGCATCACAACGTTCATGGAGATGAAAAGGAAGACATACTTTCACATCACTGCGGAAGTATTGTGCACGCTGCAAGTGGAGCGTGGTGAAGGATATCTTCCCTATGGCATTCATATGCAGATAGGTGGTCAAGAGCAGAATATGTGGGCTCGTCAGTTCAACGAGATCATTGGCTGCGAGAATGTGGTTGGAAACGAGAATAATGACTTCAGGGCGAACAATTTTTGGATAGCTATAACGGGGAGGTAAGAAGACTACAGTTCCAACACTTCTAAGGTTACTTTCATTCTCAACCCTGTTATTGCTTACATATCGGATCCTAGGGAATACGCAGTTTGCAAGGTCTGAAGGAAGTTGTATCCCAAGGGGAGACCTATACGTCCTGTGGTGCATGCTCAATGGGGTTCGTTTCAACGTGGCAGCTTACTTCTTCCACCAGCTTCACAAGTTCACCACGCACGGTTTGAAGAGAGTAAACATTGGGGGGTTGATCACAATCATAGCGGAGTACTACAGGGTTGATTTGAGTAGGTATGAGCCTGTTCGAGGAGATCCGGACTTGATCTTGACTTCTTGTGTCAGGATGGGGCTGATTGAGAGAGTGAATGGTGCTTGGATGTTCATCCGAGGGAGAGAGCCTCGAACACTTGAGTTTCCACTTGTGATCACAGACCTTACCACTGTGAGGGATAATCATAATTGATTGATGAATACGACGGAGCACTCAGTAATCTCTAGGACGTGCTTAGGAAGAGGGAATTGGAGATTGTTGGCTGATTTGCGTGAGCAAGGAATTAGCTTGGATGAGGATATGGTTCTTATTGGAGATCCAGTTGATTTCGAGGAGGAGGAGCCACAACCACCACAAGCTTTCGATTATCAGGAGGAAATGCCTCCGGTGCAGCCTAAGCAGTCGTTCGAGCAAGAATTTTTCGAACAACCACAGCCACAGCCACAACTGCAGCAGGACTTCTGGGTGGCCCAAGATTATTTCTATCAGAAGCAGTTCCGACTGATGCATGAGCACTTCGCCACGCTTAACGCGAACCAGCAAGAAACAAATAAATAGCTGGCACTTGCGAATGCAACTATGCTGCACTCAACACGCGATATATTGAGATGGATGGACGGTTAAGGCAGTTGCAAGATCATGGGCACAGGATGGATATGAATCTCAGTGCCTTGCATAGAGATGTGGACCGGATGCTGCTGGAGAATGATGGTGATGATAAGGGGGGTGCGGATGATGATGATGCTCCGGAGGAGTGATGAGCATCAGGTTTTTCTTTTCTGATTCTTCTCATTCCCCATTCTCTTTTCTATTTTACAGGTGCCGGGTTGAGTATCTGGGTAAAGTGATGATTCTTGCGTGAGTGGTCTGTATAATGATGATGATTTATTGATGCATGATAATTTGTTAATGGCAAGCATGTTCTATTTGTACTTATAGTTCATAAGAAATTGATGTTGATTGCATGTTTTGAAAAGTGCTTAGGATTCTATTAATCTTGTGTGGATTTGAGCCTTTTGATCATGCTATATGCATGATTGTTTATTCTTGAGAGACGTTTGTGTACTCGTATTCTAGAACTTGACTTGGAGTCTTGTGTGAAATCTATAATTTATAGATATTAGGAAGTGATCTTAGGTCGTTATTGTTAATCGAGTTACTTAGCCAAATTTATCTTACCTTATCATATAATTATCTTTGCAAGCCTTATTGAGCCTTTGAGCCTTTTTCTTGGCAAGCCTTGATAATGAGTTGTTTACCCTTTTGAGCCTTAAAAACCAATTATTAGTAAAGAGTGGTGGTAGACGAATACTCCAGGAAGTTTTGAAGAGGATGAGAGATTTGATGAAAGTAAATTCAAGAGACAAGAAGTTAAATCTTGTGAGAGATAGTGCCTGAAACCGGTATCCCGAATGCTAGAGAGGGTAGTGCCCCGAAACTGGTACCCTTATACTTGTAGAACACCAGAACTGGCGTGATACTACAGAGAAAAATTTGAGCCAAGTAAAGATGGAGGAATGGTCTATGATCGGGATTGTTGATAAAGCAGTGAAGAGGGAGCAACTGAAAGTAATATACCAAGGTAACTCTTTACTAGTAAAGTTAGTCACTTACCTATATTCTTCCACCCTAACCAAAGAGCCAACATTAGATCTTTTAAGCAAGTCCTTTGTGATCCTAGTATTGAGTCGATTATGGATGGAGTTTTGAGACCTTTGTCAAGCTTATGGTTACACGAGTATATAAATTGGAAGTGAGTGGTGATATCAACCATAAGGTGTATATCTTTTAAACTTGAGTGAGAGAGTAAACACTTACCCGTGAGCTAGATGACTTAACACTCGTAGAAGTATTGTGATTGATTGTTGTTTTTACGTGAATGAAAGGTATGATAGTTGCATGTTCTAAGTTAATATAATTGCATGTATTTTGATGTATTGTACCTGGTGATTACACTCTCTAGATTTGTTTGATTTTCGTTGCCTTAGGACGAGCGAAATGTAAGTTTGGGGGTTCGATGAGAGTGTAAATTTGCATGTTTTGGGCCTTGATTTGCATGGAAATGGAGTACTATTTGATCTTTTATCGAGACGAATTGGTACATTTATGAGAAAGGCGCGAATAAAAGGGTACAAGGGCGATTTGAGCATATTCGTATAGGAAAACAGGTGAAAAAGGCTCGGAATTAGAAGACACGATTTTGGAGGCGAAATCAAGGTGTTGTTCGACCAATCTGACTTGTTCGACCTTCAATAGGTGGTCGAACGGGAGGTGACAAGTTGAGCAGATTGCCAGAGCTCGTCCAGAGAGCCAGTTCGACTTGGAGGATCTGCTCGACCAATATTATCTTGGTCGAACAGATGAAAAGAAGTCGAGCAAAGTGGAGAAAATGTCCAGAGAGCTCGTTCGACTAGGAGGAGTTGCTCGACCAGGATCAATCTGGTCGAGCAAGAGCGGTTTGGTCGAGCAAATTGCCAAAGTTGTCCAGAATGTTTGTTCGACCAGGGGCTTCTTGTTTGACTTGGATGCTGAGGTCGAATGGCGTGTCACTGAATGTTATTTATGATAATTCTGGATGTCTTTCACCAAATTTGACGTGTGCTTCAAGCAAAGGCCCATCCTAAGCCCATAAGGAGATCCTATGTGTATAAAAGAAGGGCATTCGCAGGAGAAAAAGGGACGACACACAACACAAGACAACACATCTTCCTTCATCCACCAAACCCTACCACCATCCGAAGGGGTTGAGAGAGAGGTTCGTCTAGCGAGTCAAGTAAGATCATACCAACTAGCCATGATTGTTCCTAGATCAATCATGGGCTACAACCACCTTGGTAGTTCTAGGGTTATGAAAATTTTATGAGTTAATCGAATTTTCATGTGTAAACTCCGTACAACACTACTTGTGGTTTATTTTATATAAGATTGTGCTTTTTCAATTCATACTCACGGTTGTTTTGTGCATCATTAACTGTTATGTAGAGTCTGAATACATCTCTTGGTTATTGATTAAGTGCGTTCACCACTGAGCAGAATCACATGTCATAATTCTAAGTGAAGGGATTTCGAAGTCTTATTATAACTATCTTATATAGATACTTGTTAATTGAATCATATTCGGATTAATAAGTAAGATAAAAAGTATTACTTTATAGTACCTAAAAGGGAGATCAAATCGAGTTAGAGTACTTAGTGCACGGGAAATAATTGATTATGATAGTACCTAGAAAGGGGGGTAAAGTATACGTCTTGCTCTAAGGATATTCACACGTGTCATACGCTTGCTTACTTGTGTCTATAGAGTACGCTTGCATGGTTTAGTGATGCGTCCATAAACCACAAGACAGAGTCGGACATCAATGCATGGAAAGGAGATTAACGAATGAAACTGGATTACCTGAAGAACTACTCTATTACTTATTCGATCACAACCGAATTTCTTCTTTTACTTGTTTACTTATCTTGCTAATTTTATTATATGCTATTTAGTTTCCTAATAAAACCAACTCAAATTTACCAACATAATCTTAGTTAATTAGAATATAATTAAATTGATACTAATCCGTCCCTTGGATTCGATATATACTTGGTCACCTTTCGAAACTACAATTGATATCCTTATACTTGAGGATTAATTTTGTGTATTGAGAAAACGCTCATCACCAGCCAGCTATAAAAGTTGGAATCCAATGGGAATGACGTAAGCAATGACGCCAGCACAAGGATGTAAGCAGGGACGTCAGCCAAAGTATAGAGGCTTTGAAATCTGGATTTCACATCCGAAAGCCTCTATAAATAGCAGAATTGAGGAAGCAGAAGGCATCGACCATCACCCTCTGTTTTCTCTTTCTAAATAAACCTTGTATTTCTTTCTTTGTATGAGTGTTCTGAGTGCAACTACAATAGGTAGCTAAAGGAGTCATCTCCTCTTGTTCAGTGAGGATAAGTGTGTAATAAATTCTCCATTCAATAAATAAATAATCTTGGGCTACTGCCCGAATTATGTAACCTTCCATTATATTCTACAACCTTAATTTCCATATTTTCCGGCGAGAAACAGTAGCAGCATCCTGTACACTCGGTGTAAGAAACGAACCAGGTTGTGCTGAGGTCCACTGAAGGAACGAGATTGAACCATCGTACTGCGGGAAGCGTGGTTGGCTGTGAGGAGCAGATGTAAAACCTTCCGGATACCCGGTGGATCGACGGTAAAAGAAGGTACTATTACTGTTTTAAGAAGGTTAATTACGAGATTAATGTTGTTTAATTATTGTACGGAAGCATGATTGGCCTGATATGGTCGTAATTGACTATGTTTATTTTAAAGAAGAAAGTTGTGATAAAAAAGAAAGATAGGGTATTGAAAATCATATACAGATATCAATCGGATAGAGTAAATAAAAGGTTTTATTGAATTTAAAGAAAAAGGGGTATTTTTAGAATAAATAGTATAACGTGGCTAAAAAAATGTATTATTATGAGGGTGGCTATAAAAAATTTAACTTAAGAAATAGTGACTATTTTAAATTTTAGTTGTATTACAATTTGTCATCCATTCATAATATATATATATATATATATATATATATATATATATATATATTATAATATTTCTAAATCACTCATAAAAGAATGTAGAAATCCTTAACATTTGAACGACACTGAGAAATTACCTTCTAATGTAATTAGGAGTGATTTTAGGATGCACTTAGTACACACTAAAGTTAATGGATTAAATGTTAGAGTAGTGGATGGTTATTTGTAATTTTTAATGTTATTTTATTTTATTGCGCAATTTTAAATAAATTTTAATATAACAATTAAGATCGTCTATATACATCGGTGTGCAGGTATATAGTAATTGGACTCATTAGTTAGATACGTGCTTATGGAAATCAGGTGAGTTAGCCAATTTTGTCACTGGGCTCCTCATTAGGTGAGTGACCTAAATTTGATATCCCTTTGAATGAATTAAAATAGGAAGTTATAAAGAGATTAGGAGAATAATTTTGAAATATGAATGTACCAACTACTAACAAATTAATTTTATTCGATAAAAAAAATACGTGCTTGAGGATAATTGAGATTATGAGTGTGTAGCAATAATATCCCACGTGTCCTTCCTCAAATTTAAATAGTTATATTATATTACACAACTAACACAAGTGCTGCGATGCATATCTTTTGTATGACATCATACATATCATTTTACAACCATTCCATCTATAGAACTTTTTTATTAATTGATTTTTTTTCCTTTTTAATTATTTTTTACCTTTTCCCGTTGCTTTGACAGTTCCTATTATTTAATTAGGAAAATTTTCACATGAAGATCAAAATTTTAATTTAGGTTTCGGTTTCATTTTAAAAATGTCTCGTTTTAGAGCTCAATTTTTTTTTCATATTAAGGCTTATCAAAATTTTATTTTTTTCGAATTTAATATATATTATAAAATTATATAAAATATTAATAAAAATAATATATATTTAATTTTATGTTGAAGGTGTATAATAATATTTTTAAATTATTTTGTATGACTTGGAATGAAAAATGAAAATATAAATTTCATAATAAGTCTTAAAATAAGAAAAAAATAATAAATATAAAAAACTACCTTAATTTAAGAAAAAAAATTTTAATTTAAATCTTAATTTGAAATACTTATAAAATGGAGTAAGGTTTTATTTTGAAACCTAAACTAAAAATTAGGTTTTATCATGAAACTCTTCCAATTTAATTACCCTTATAATTTAATATTAATTTTAAAAATATAAATCATAATTAACAATTATAAAACCTTAATTGAAAAAAAAAATAAACCACAAAGTTTACTTCTATTGAAAATTAATTCAAACTTTTAAAAAAAATTACAAAAACACCCACTACCTTTAAGTAATATTATTGCAAAGTGTACCCGCAAAAGACATTACTTTTAGTAACAAATTAGTTGCGCTTTGCAATATTACTTAATAGTGGTGGTTTTTTTTATATAATTTTTTAAAGATGAGAATTAATTTACAATATAAGTAAATTTTTTATTTTTTTTACAATTAATCCATAAAAAATTAGTAGGACTACAAATATTGGAGTGGTTCTATAAGCTTCTTAGCTCTAGAAACATACTTGCATTAGATTACCTCAATAAATGAGTTTTGCAATACATATAAGAATTTCAAATAACACGATTTATGTAAGTTTTAAAAAATTCTTCTAAAACAACCGAAACCTATCAAATTTAAATTTAACAATTAAAATTCATTCATTTAAAATCTTGATTTTATAAATTTATAAATTAATTTAATAATGAATATTAACATGAGATAGAGATTTGATGAAGAGATTTATAAATATCCAAAACGTAATTTGCGATTTGCATTACATCCAACAAATGAACTTAGAAATCATCTGTTTATATTTCTTAAAATTACAACAAAAAAAAAAAAATCATGCAAAATTGTCGCATTTGGTAGAGCAAGTCATGAACACAATAATCAATGCGAAGTTTAATGAAATGCCCCACATTACTCGGACATGTATACTTTTATTCATTACATTCGTATAATTCATGAATTATTGTTGAATTTTTTTTTTTTTTATCTAATTTTTTTTCAAAGAATATATCTTTAATGAAATCATTATGGTTAAAAAATAAACTAATGACAGTGAGAAGATCCAAACCTACTGACGACAGGGGAGGCCTAATATTATTATTTTATATATATTTTGATTTATAAAATTGAATAAAAAAAAGGCCATAATAAGTGGAATTGAAACAGATTTCTTGGTGAAAGCTTTATCGAGGATAGACTTTATTCTGTATACTCCACCAATAAATAGTGAACGCGTCCAACCACATCCAATCACAATCTTGAACTAGACAACCTCCCAAGAACCTCCACGTATTACATTGTCCCTTCTCTCAAATAAAGCATCTATCTCACTCGCTTTTCCCAATCGTGGACATCTGTCCCTTACTGTCTCCAAACTAACGTCAAAATATTAGACTTGCTACAAAAATACTCTTTTTACATCGTTCTTCCCCTTTCTCGCACTCATTACACACTCTCTCTCTCTCACACACATTGTATTGACACACACATTTGGGTCACCCTAGTATATATATGCTACTAACCTTCTAATACGATTATCTTTTCTCTTGCTTATCTGCCCTTCATTTCCCTTTCTATTTCTAAAGATAGGCCTATTTTTAGAGATCTAGTACGTGACATTTCTTTTATCCGATAGTTTTGTATATCCTATATATTATGTACGTTGAAGTTTAGTTTTTTTTTTTCAATTTATTTTAACAATTAATGCTTGCATGTCATTAGTATGGCAAAAGTATGGAGCTAGTGTGAATGTATAAATATAGTTGTAAATATAGTGCCCATTAATTGTTCTCATGCTATTTTGGTGTAACATTCCAAGTGCTACTGTTTTGAATGATCAACGAGACATAGAAAATAGAAGAGATAGAACCCCCAAGTTAAAGTTCTAAGGAGAAATTTTCGATTTGCTCCTTATTCACACGTGTGACTCATTCAAATAGTTATGCCAAAATAACATGGGGATAACTTATTTAGTCGTCTATATATATATGGGGTGCATGCTTAACACTTAGTGTTAACAGCGAGTGAGGTTTGTTGTATGTTGGATGGCATACATTTCATTTCTCTCTCATCACTAAATAATATAGACTGATAAACTGTTGCTTTTCACCATTAGCAACGTGAATCAAACACGTGTCTATCTTCTGGAACCTTTCCTGAATAAAACCATTATTCCTTGAGAATGCAGGCTAGGTGTGGGTGTTGCCTCGTCTACTGCACCCGCGACATATTGCGTGCTCTCATTGGTCGAACCTCTCCTCCAATCAGATCAGGTTAACGCCACTCCCTTCCTTTTTCAAGATCTCCATTCCTCGCCTCTATTGTGCTAACATGTGTCTTCATCTCCTTCTCCACCTTTACTTTTGCTGCTAATGGTTTAGATATATATGATGAATCTCGTCTTTACCGATCTGGATTCTCGGATTCACAGATGAATGCAAAAGTTTGGTCGTAAGTTTCAGATTGGTGGATCGATGCGTTGCTGGACGGCCAGATCTTCCGATAATCAGACTTTATTTAACCGACTAATGCTCAGATTCAGGCCGATTGCGCCCAAACCTGTCGGCGGCGAAGCCGCATCCGGCGCGGCGGAGCAGAGTCATGGACTCGCCGCCGGGAAGAGGGTTAAGAGGAAGTACGTTAGGGTTCGCAGTCGGCAAAGCAAACAGCGTCCGAAGAGGAATCTTAAGGAAGGGAAAACGACTCCTCCGCCGGAAAAATCGGTTGTGGAGGATGCGCCACCGCCGGAGAAAGGGATCGTCACGCTTCAGCTTCTGGAAGTCAGATCTGAAAGCGATAAGAATTGCAGCGAGAGTAGTGCGAGAAAAACTGACGGATACTTGACGGATCGACTGAACGGAGTTGACGGCGTCAGTTACGAAGTGACGGCAGGTAACCGGAGCGTCAGATCTGTGATTGAGACGTGGATAGTTGTGGAATGCGTGACGGACAAGTTTACCGGGGTAGGGTTTGGGTTTACGGATAAGGAGAGGATCTGCAACCTGGAGAGGGACACGTGTCCCGGTTTCATATCCGACTGGAGCAACAAGGTTGTTTGGGTAAACGAGGCGTATAGAAGGATGGTGGCGGAGGACGACGTGGCGGCGGCTGCGGAGAAAGGATTTCTGGTGTGGTTGGTAGTGAAAGAGGAGTTACCCCATATTTGCCCTTCATTTGCATGCAGAGTAGTGGTTTCCCAACAGAAAGGTAAAGGGCAAAAGTGGAATAAAATAGTGCCATGTGATGTTTGGAGATTGGAATGTTCTGGGTTTGCATGGAAATTGGACGTAAACACTGCCCTCAGTTTAGGCTTTTAGCGATGTTCAACACAACTATCCAACATAATTTCAAACTGCCAGGTGAATAATTAGTATTAATTTTCTGTAAATTTTCTTTAAATTATATATTTATGCCTATTAATTTCTAAGTAAATCAAAAATGAAATTATAAAATAATAAGTAACACAAATGTAACATTTAATTTCCAAATTTTACACACATTTTCACACGGTAGATTAATGTGTAAAATAAACGGATTATGCTACACCCCATATAATATTTCTACATTACATATAATTTCTTATTAATTGATTTTAAAATTTATGTAACGTACGTATGTAATATTGACTCCAAAAAAATAGAAAGCCATATCTAACACAGAATACAGTTAATGGTTTATAAAATTATGTTAATATAATAGAATAACATTATGGAATTCTTAAATATATAACAATAAAAATCCATAAAGAGTACTTGTAGAATTTTTAAGTAAATGTGATAACCCCACCATATATTCAACATACAACTTATATCCTAAAAGGACTGCATTTCCTCCTTATATATAAAAAAGAAAGCGTTCACTCCTACTCATCCAAAAAAGACGTTTCATTAAGTCACCTACATTATTGCACGTTTAATAACAATTCACTTATTTTTTTTATATTTTTTATTTATTTATTTATTTTTAATTTGATAGATTTAGTTTTGAAAAGAACCCATAAAACATTAAAAAGAAGACACAAACAACCTGCCACAATAAATGGAACCCATATCTTTGAAAATACACCTAAAGTATTTAATTAATTATGAGATAATTAATCTTCTCTCTGGAGCTCTCTTTAAAAGACACACACATTAAGCATTAATTTACATTAAAAAATAATTTAAAACATATATCCTTATATATTGAGAATGACAGTATTATTGTTTTAAACATATATAGTGTAAAATATATTTATTTAAAAGTGAATAATATATACTCTTTCCACTATGTATCTTTATTATAAAAAAAAAAATTAAAGGTGATATCAATGTATATATTTTCATACTATAGAGTATAATATATTCTTTTCGTACCAACAATTTATACACTCTCCAACTAAGAAAAATGACACTTAATATCATAATCTCACAATATAACTTTGAAATAGTAATCTCTATTTCTAACCCACATAATATTTTTTATACTTAATTTATTAGTTAAAGTGGCTAAATTATCTCCAAAAGGTCAATATAATATTTTTTTCTTAATTTTTATATCTACAGTAAACATGCATAAAATATAGCTTGAATTACCCATGAAAATGTTAATATGGTGAACTTTGAAGAAATGATAATGTGAAGAAAATTATGGAATGAGAAGAAAATTATGGAATGAGAGGTGTAACGGAATGTCTTGTTATATTTTGGTGTTACACTTCGTGTGACACGCATTAGATAAGTGACATGTAGTACGTATAGAAAAATCTAAATCTTTCCTCTCAAGGTTAATATTATTTTCTTTTTAGGGTATATATTTAATTTATATCATACGTTTCAATTATTAAAATAAAACAATTCTTAATTGAAGATGTAATACAAGATCCGGATCGATAAGAGAGTAGTGAATATATTATTTAAATGAAAAATAATTTCTAATTATAGTATATTAAATTTAAATTATTACTTTTATCAAACTATCCCCGGGCATAATAGATAGCCCAGATATTTAGCTAAAATTATATGTATCTATGTATGTGTAGAACCCATAATTCTTAATAATAGTCAATATATATAAAATGAAGCGTTTAGATCGCGTCGTAACTAAGAAACGTTTATATCATAAAATGAACTCATGTTTCAGTTTCTTT
The DNA here is from genome assembly GCA_023678885.1 of Pogostemon cablin. Classification (NCBI taxonomy): domain Eukaryota; kingdom Viridiplantae; phylum Streptophyta; class Magnoliopsida; order Lamiales; family Lamiaceae; genus Pogostemon; species Pogostemon cablin. The sequence goes on from CM042966.1 coordinate 15,392,253, forward strand.
TTGCATGCGTATTAGTTGTAAACCCTAATTTTCTTTTAAATATTTATAGTTTTACGTTAAAATTAATTTATTTTAAATTTATTAATTTTCTTACCATTTAATAATTCCCTTTAAGACTAATTTTAAAAAATTAGAGATTAAGATTCGAGTGGCATTATTGTCCCTCGAGCGTTTGCTTAGGCCATTCTAGCTATATTTAATTTAAATCATGATATAGGATAACAATCTTTTGAGTACCAAATACAGTAAAATCTCTATAAAATAATACTCGATAAATTAATAATTTCGATAAAACTAATAATTTGTTTGGTCCCAACTCGGAATCAGTTCAAATTCGAGTACCAATCAATTAAATAATAAGATAATACTTTTTTAAGGAAATCCTAAAATATACTTTAGGTCCTTTTTAGTCCCAAAAAAAAATAAGTTTGCCAAATTAGTCCCACCGATGAAGAATTATGGCCAAAAACGTCCTATTTTTGCCAAAAAAAATGGTGACATCGTCGGAAAATTCCAGCCATCACGTGACAATCACGTGTCATTTTCTTGCGATGTTATCGTTTTCCTGTGAAAATAGGACGTATTTGGCCATATTTCTTCACCGGTGGGACTAATTTGGCAAACTTATCTTTTTTGGGACTAAAAAGGACCATGAGTAAAGTTATGGGAGCAAATCCGTATTTATCCCGCTAAAGTATGACTTGAATTGGGTTTTCCCACTACATGATGGGTTTTGGCATCCCCGAATTAGTCGATTTACGATTAAATTAATCGGTTTACTATTAGATACCCGTGCATACAAAAAAATGCTATAAAGTATTATAGACATTGAATAATGTATTAAGGCTCACGTAAACTAGATCTGTATTATAAACATTGACAAGTTTTTTTTTCTTTTTCTTTCGTATAATAACTTATAAGCAAACAACCTGTTGATGTCAATGAGTAAGTGCATCGATTCCTCTATCTAATTTACCAATTTATATTTTATTACTTAAATTATTAAAATATTAATACGTGCATATTATGTGTATATATACAGATGGTCGACTTAGGGCTGCACAATTAAGGTATAGGGATTTAATATTTTATTTTAAGATTTTACTTTCCGTCTTTTCAAATTGAATTTAAATCAATCCGCATGCTTGCTTACCTAGAATATGAGAAACCAATCTACACTTAATTATTTTATGTCGAAACTATGGCACATGAATAGAGCAACAATTGATTTGATATTGAATATTAAGAATACTATTATGAATAGAGCATGTTAAGAATATTTTATCTTCCAATGCAGCTTAGCGTGTTGATGGTGGGTAGTTTGGTGATTGAGAGCAATGCCGGAGATGGGCTTTTCGAACGTAAGTCACACAAATTAAGTGCATATGTTGATGTATGAGTGCCTAAGAATGATTTATAAAATCCTACTAGTTTGATTAAAGGTTGACTCCATAAGAATTGTAGAAAATTGTAGAAATATTATGGTCATTCAATCTTATGCATGTATTATGTTGTAGAATATAATAACATGTGGGTGATACTTTGCGCCTCAATATTTGTATTTCAAATTTTCTGTTTTGTTCCAACTTATATTTATGATTGTCAAAGTCTTGCAATGAAGATATTATGTGAGCGATAGCTATACTCAAGGCCCGCCTGGCAATTTAAGGGCGGGAAAATTTTATTTTTAGTTCCAAGGGAACAAATGACTTGCAAAAAAGATTTCACACCTATTGACTGGTTCTAAAAGTTGCACTTTCAGTTCCATCCATAGTAAATAGACTGAAACAGTTAAATTGCCAAATGAAGGGAAACAATAAATAATAAAGGAAGTCATGAGTAGTATATCATTTAACTATAAAATGAGCACAATATTTTCAAATTACATTCCATTCAAATTCATACAAATTAATCCTACGTACAAAACAGTCTACTTCTCTTTGAAAAAAAAAATCCCCATATTCTCACAAGTGAGCCCATACAAGATCCCAGTAGATTACTCGGTCATTCCATTGTAAAAACTCTTCATAATTTCCATTACATGCAACAAGTAATATTTTGGGAAAATATCAAAATTATTACTTTATATTTGGCGTAATTCAAATTCAGTCCCAAAAATTGTAAAATTCTTAGTTTTGATCCTCTAGTGTCCGGTTTTTATCATTTTTTTGTCTAAATTTAGTCATTTTATCAAATCCTATAATTTTGTCCAAATATAGTCCTTTATGTTAGAATTTGTCTAGATTTAGTTCTTTAAGATAGAAATTTATCCAATTTTTGTCCAAAATTGTAGGACTAGATTTGATAAACGGACTAAATTTGGACAAAAAGACTAAAATCAGACTCTAGAGGACCAAAAGTGCGAATTTACCAAACTTGGAAACTGAAATTGAATTATGCCAAACATAAAGAATAAATTTTGATATTTTCCCTAATATTTTCAAACTGTCATATAACCATGTTCACACTACTAAAAAGTAGCTCTTAATAGTACATCCGGCACCATCCAAAATACCTAGTCAGAAACTGCAATTACCTGATGATCATCCCTCCAAACGTTCGTAATTACATGGCTGGTTAATACTAAAGCAGGTAAAGAAGCTATTAATGAATGAGCTGAAGATTATTTATACAAGGAAAGAAGTAGTATCAACAAAGTTGAAGAAGAAGATGATGGGGGTTAGTTATTAATCAATCAAAATCTCATTTTCATGAGCAGCTGAATAGTTATTTTAAGGACTCTCTAAAAATCTAAGCCATGTCTTCTTTTCACTTTGATTTGGACATGGGGATAATATCAGTCCACACCCCACCAAGGATCGCTGCTACATATGAGAAGTAAGCATCAATCCACAAGTAACGATTAAAGGGAATAACTCTAGTGTGTGTTCACAGAGTGAAGAAATATGAAGCACAATTAGAAAATAAAACTTTTGTTAAAAGTTTTGTACTTCTTCCGAGAGTGCTTAATAGTTATAGAATTTAAATAATTCAAATTTTTAAACAGAGTTGAGATACAAAGTGCAATCCAAGTAGTAATATCTACAGCCATCCATCTTTCAAGCCTTAATTTGGATTGAAATAAATCTCACGATTACGAAAATCAGAATGAAAAAAAATCCAAGTATAATACCTTAACCTATTCCACAATGGTTAAGCCTCTAGTAAGGCATTTATGTTTGAAAACCAACTCCAAAACTCAACCCCACACACAAACTTGAAACCCACTTCTCTGACTATAAACAAAATAATAACATCTGACTCTTCCCTCCACTAAAATTCCAAAAATAATCATGAAATACTACTCACAAATTCAAATATCCCTAAAATAATCCCTATTACACAATAATAGAAACTCAAAAAGAATATTCCCAAATGAATTAGACAAAAATTTATGTTGGTATTTGGAGTAGAAGATTGGTGAGTGGTTTAGTGGGATCGTGTGAGTTAATTTTCCAGATTCTTCTAGGGCCTATCTTGAATTCCTTTTTCTGATTTTTCTGAATGCTTCCAGAATATGCATCAACCTTCAACACTCCTCCTTGATGCTTATTTGGAAGATTCTAAGTTCTTCTCATCTTGAACTTTGCTTTCTTTCTGCAAGACACTTTTTTAGTAGCAGCATCATAGTTTCCTGGCTCAATGTGACGTGATTGCAGGTCTCGTAAATTTTTTTTAATGTCCTCACCTTTCTCGATGTTTCATTTGGGGCTAGTCCTTTTTGAATTTTAGGTGCTGGAGTCTCTAGCCTTGGAGGTAGTGGAGACACTTCTAGAGTTTTTTGTTCTTCTTCTTGAGTTTCTTGATGTTCACTAGAGCGTCGTAGTTGCGGCATCATGATATTTTCTTCTCGACCTTTTCATCATTCCAGTTCCACAAGGAATTCACATCGAATTCAACGTCTCGACTGATGATTAATTTCTTTATCTTGAGACTATAGAGTGGTTCGACTACCGATTCGAGTCAAACAAGTAACCTGCAGATTCGTTACAGTACGGTTCGACCACATTGTGGTTCAACCAACCATGAAGGTCGAACCGTGGCCGAACCAAATGCTTAAAGTGGTGCCAAGATGATTCGACCCCGATACTTATGATTCGACCAGTGGCTCGAGTCGAACCAGCTATTTGCAGATTCGTTATAGGTTGGTTCGACCAGGGCATGAATTGTTCGACCAAGGGCTCTGGTCGAACCGATATGTGGGAAGCTTTCAGATCTATATTTTTACACCTTCAGTACATGTTTTCGCTCAAAAAGCCCATTAGAGGTCCATTGGAAGAGCTGAAAGTATAAAAGGAATACCCTACGCAACAGCAAGACACCACCTTCATTCTACACAACATCCAAAACCCTACATTAGCCTACGGAGCTGTGGAGAGAAATTCGTTTGTCGAATCAAGTGAGAACCAAGTGCAGATTAATTCAAGACGAAGAGAGACGTGATGGCGCCCACATTTACTTCGCTTCTTAATTTATCTTGTAATTTTCAAGACTATGGGTAAGATCTATACAACCACCATGATTGTTATTTGATCAATCATGGGCTAGAATCGCTTCGGTAGTTCTAGGGTTTATGAAGGTTTTATGATTTAATTGAAATTCTATGTGTATACTCCATACAACACTACTTGTGGTTTATTTAAAATAAGACAGTGCTTTACTAATTCATACTCAGAGTTATTTTGTGCATCATTAATTGTTATTTAGAGTCTAAATTGATATCTTGATTATTGATTGAGTGTGTTCACTGCTGAGTAGGATTACATGTTATGATTTTAAGTGAGGGGACTCCAAAGTCTCATTAGAACTATCTTATATAAATACTTGTTAATTAAATCTGATTCGAGTTAATAAGTAGGATGAATAGAATAATTTCATATTACCTATAAATGAAGATCATATCGGGTTAGAGTACTTAGTACACGGTAAATAATTGATACTGATAATACCTAGAAAGGGTGGTGAATTATATTTCTTACTCCAAGGATATTTACACGTATCACACGCTTATTTACTTGTGTCTATAGAGTAGATTTGCATGATTTAGTGATGCGTCCATACTCCACAAGGCAGAGTCGTACATTGATATATGGAAGGGAAATTAAAGAGTAAAACTGGATGGCCTGAAGAAGTACCTAATTTTTCACTTGCACACTTTCGTTTAATCTCTACTGCTTGTTTACTTTAATTGCTATTTTAATTCTTTGTTATTTAGTTAATAATTATTTTACAATCAGTTGCTAACCAAGTCTTAATAAGTTAGATTATAATTAAATTAATAATCATACGTCCCTTGGATTCGATAAATCACTTGGTCGCTTATTAAAACTACAATAACATCCTTCATACTTGGGGATTAATTGTGTGTTGATAAAACGCTCATCAAGTTCTTGGCGCCGTTGTCGGGGATGACATTAATTATTAATTTATTATATCTAGTTTAATTGAGACTATTTTATTTTTTCTTTATTTTCTAACGCTTATTTTTCTTAGGTGTATGCACACTAGGTCAAAGGTAAGAACATTAGCACCTTTAGATCCGGAGATTGGATCATCGTCGAGGAAGAAGAAGGCAAAGAAGAACAAGAACAAGAACGTAGAAGCAACTGAAGCTCTTAATTAGGAGTTGAAGTTGAAGAACTGAACTCGAAAGCGATTAAAGCTGCAATCGAAGATAAATTGGAAGCAGAAGCAGTCAACATGGCCGGTTTAGATAGGCTAAATCCAGATAATGTTGTCATCCGTGAAGTCTTCAAGAACAATGGAGGAAGCAACTTAGGGCTATTAGGAGTAAGAAGGGCCGATACGGATTTTGATCTTCACCCTGCTCTGATCAGGATGATAGAAAGAAGCCCTTTCTCTGGGGGAACCTTTGAAGATCCTCAACAACATTTGAATAAATTCCTGGGATATGCAAGTACATAAAAGAGCGTAGGAGATCATGAGGATGCGAGGAGGATTATTTTGTTTAAATTCTCGCTTACTGAAAGAGCGAGAGACTGGTACGATACTCTTAACGCTGCATATTGTACTATCTGGGAGCAATTGAAATTGAAGTTCTTGGAGAGATACATTTCACCTTCTAGGGTATTTAGGATGAAGTAAGACATCAATCAATTTGCTATTGGGAGTTCATGAAGCTTAGGACAGGGTCAAGGATATGCTTCGAAAGTGTCCACAACATGGCTATCTAAAGCTCAATACATCAGTATTTTCTACAACGGGTTGGATTGTGATTCTCGAGTGTTATTGGATGCTTCTTCTAATGGAGCACTACTCACTAATACACCCGTTGAGGCCGAAAAGCTCTTTGAGGATATTTCGATGAATTCAAGAGATTGGCCAACTGATAGAGTGAGAGGCACTTATGTCCTTGGAAAAGTAATGCAGGTTGAGCACAAAATGGTTAAGTGGAGCAGAGAGGATGAGATCGTCTCTAGTTTGGCTAATATCAACAAGTTACTTGAGTCTCAGCAAAAGCAGATTACGGAGATAGCGCAGCGAGTACCAAGTTTGTAGCAGGATGTTGGTAATGAAGGAGCTATCCAAGAGGAATTTGAAGAGGCAAACTACACCATGGGCCAAAGTATTCAAGGAACGAGGTTTTAAAATTAAGAAAATTGGAATTATCAAGGGAACTACAATAATCGTGGTCCCCTTGATAATTATCAACAACCAAGAAGGTCGGAGTTTGCATGAAGTAATCCTAATGCAGCAGTACAACCTCCCATTGGAATTGATCTGGGTGCTAAGGTCGAAGAAGGAAAACCTGGTTTTGAGGATAAGGTAAATAAGTACATGGCGAGGAACGATACAAGAGTAGATCGTCTAGAAGTGAAGTTGGAGGCAAAAATAGATAAAAATTATGAGGATATATCTAAGCAGATGAAGGACTTGACGTTGATGATGGGGTAGATGGCCGGAAATGTGAATCAGTTAACCCAAACGGTAGAGAAGGAAAAGTTTTCATGTCAAAGTATAACAAACCCGAAAGAGTGTCATGTTATCACGTTGAGGTCTGGAACACAGTATGATAGACCGATAATGCTAAATATAAATTCTGGAGCTCTAAGAGCTCAATTCGACTAGGGTTTGACCAAGACAACAGGCTGAACCACATTGCCAAAGTCGAACCACACATCTGGGCAACCTCAGGAGCGATCAGATGGTCAGTTCGGCCAACATTACCCTGATTTGACCAAACCTGAAGGTCCAACCAGTCTGTCCAAAATTCTCTGATGCCGGGTTAGACCAATACTACCCTGGTTTGACCAACCCTGAAAGTCAAACCATGGTCGAACCGACCTGTACGAGGGACGTCAAACTTTTCTGATGCTTGGTTCATCCATTACACGTCTGGTTTGACCAACACCCAAGGTCAAACCGAGGTCAAACTGCCTCGTCCTGCATCGTTTTCCACTCAGAATGTTTTATCTGATGTTAATGCTACACCAATACCATCCCAAGGGTAGAATACTGAGCTTATAGTGGAAAAGAAATGGGAGACAACGAAGAGATGAGAGCCAAGAAGAATAAATCAGAGAAGGTGATGAATGGGCAATTCCAAAGACAAAGATACCTCCTTCATTTCCTTTCAGGTTAGTCAAGAAGGGATTGGAAGAAAAATTCAAGAAGTTTACATATATAATAAACAAGATAAGCTTGAGCATTTTTTTCTCTGAAGTAATCTTGGAGATGTCATATTATGCCCGTTTTCTAAAGGATATACTGTTGAAGAAGAAAAGCTTGAATGGAATTGAAACAGTGAATTTGTCTATGAATTACAGCTCGATCATTCAGAGGAAGTTGCCAGCTAAGTTAAAGGATCCGGGGAGCTTTACTATTCTATGTGAAATTGAGAAGGGGCCGGCACGATGAGCCTTGTGTGATCTTGCGGCAAGCATCAATTTGATGCCTTTGTCCATATTTAAAAGGCTTGGTTTGGGGGAGTTAACTCCCACAACAGTTGCTCTACAATTGGCGGATAAGTCTATGACTTTTCTGAAGGGTGTGATTGAATATGTTCTTTTGAAAGTAGAGAAACTGATCTTTCCTGTAGACTTTCTACTGCTAGAGATGGAAGGTGACAAGGATAATGTCCCTCTTATCTTAGGGAGGCCATTCCTTTACACTGGTGGAGTTATGATTGATGTTCAAAAAGGTGAGCTAAGGCTGTGGATGGATAAAGAAGAGGTTTTGTTCAACCTTGATAAAGTAATGAAGATGCCGATGGAGACATAATGTCACAGCATTGATGTGGTGAAGGAGATCGTGAATAAAGATATGTCCTTGATCCTTTCAAAGGATCCTTTGGAGACATGCTTGGTGGAGTCTCTTACTTTTCCCACCACAGAGCTAGATGAGCTCTCTAATGAGGTATGTATTGAATTTCTTGAAAATTTACTTGCTTTGGGTGGTGACAGGTATGAATCGAAAAGAACCAAGTTTGAAGAGGTGAAGTGGACTAGGAAGTACTTACCATTGGATAGGGAGAGCCTGTCTAAAGAGAAGAAGAAAGAGGAGTTGAAACCTCTACTGGAACACTTGAAGTATGCCTATCTAGGTGACAATGAAATATATCCGATAATTGTATTTTTTTTCTTTAACTGATGATCAACTCGATGAGTTGTTAGATGTGTTTAGAAAGTATAAGTCTGTAATTGGTTGGTCTCTTGATGATTTGAAAAGCATTATTCCATTGTATTGCATGCATAAGATAAGGTTATTAGATGATGCTAAGGATAACATTCAGAATCAGCGGAGGGTGAATCCCGCTATTCAAGAACTGATTAGGAATCAAATCCTAACATGGCTAGATGCAGGAATTATATATCCAATTAGTGATAGTCCCCATATGAGTCCACTGCATGTTGTAGCTAAGAAGGGGGCATGACTATTGTTAAGTCTGATAATGGTGAGGCATTAGCCACCAGGATTCCGACGGGGTGGCGTGTGTGTGCGGATTATAGAAAACTAAATGAAAATACATGCAAAGACCACTTCCTACTTCTTTTCATGGATCAAATGCTTGATCGTCTTGCAGGGTATGACTTTTATTGTTTCTTGGATGGGTACTCGGATTATAATCAAATCATGATAGCACCCGAGGACCAGGAAAAGACTACTTTTACTTCCACTTATGGAACTTTTGCCTTTAGGAAGATGCCTTTTGGGTTGTGTAATGCACCTACTACATTTCAGCGTTGCATGATGGCGATATTTGATGGCTAGATAGAAAAGATCATGGGGGTATTTATGGATGATTTTTCTGTTTATGGTTCCTTCTTTGATATTTGTTTGACTAACCTGTCTACTAATTTGAAGAGATGTATTGATACTAAAACCTAGTTTTGAATTGGGAGAAGTGTCACTTCATGGTGAGAGATGAGATTGTTTTGGGACATCATATTTCAGCCAAATTATTGCAAGTTGATAGGGCAAATGTGGTGGCGATTAAGAAGCTTCCACCACCCACTAATGAGTAGGGAGTGTGGTCCTTCCTTGGACACGCAAGATTTTATAAAAGATTTATTAAAAACTTCTCAAAATACTCCAAGTCATTGTCTCACTTACTTGAAAATGATGTTCCTTTTAATTTTGATGATTAATGTCTAACAGCTTTTTAGGTTTTAAAGGAGGCACTTATTACTGCACATATCTTGGTCACACCAGATAGGACTCAACCGTTTGTACTTATGTATGAAGCAAGTGAATTAGCACTTGGAGTGGTGCTTGGGCAGATGAGAGAAGAAATTCTGCGCCATTTACTATGCAAGTAAGACTTTTGATGCAACACAAAAGAACTACACTGTCACTGAAGAAGAGTTTCTAGCTATTGTGTATGCATTCAACAAGTTTCAACAGTATTTAGTTGGCAAGAAGACTATGTGTACACGGATCATTCTGTGATCCGATACTTGATGGAGAAGAAGGAAGTGAAGCTTAGGATTATTAGATGGATCATTCTTCTGCAGGAGTTCGATATGGAGATCCGGGATAAGAAGGGTACTATAAACGTGTTAGCGGATCACCTATCAAGGTTGGAGACAAGGGAGCATTGTGATGATTCTTTCGATTACATAGAGGAGTTGTTCCCTGATGAGAAGATTACGGCTGTGTTTGCTGAAGGAGCAGAGAGAGCTTGTGTCGTAGCAGCTCAAGGAACGGAATCATGGTACGCGGATTTTGTCAATTACATTGCCATGGATGAAATTCCAAAAGATCTCAAAAGGTATCAACTTGCATAGTTTAAGAGAGATGTTGAGACTTTTATATGTTATCTTGATTTTTACTATGCACAACCTAACGGAGGGTACTTTGAAGCCCAAAAGACTGCAACGAAGGTACTTCAATCTGCTTTTTATTGGCCTATATTGTTTAAAGATTGTGAATCCTATGTAGAGACATGCGATAGATGTCAAAGGATGGGAAACATAAGTTGAAGAGATGAGATGACACTTCAGCCGAGCATTGTTGTTGAAATCTTTGATGTATAGGGAATCGACTTTATTGGACCATTTCCTCCATCAAATGGATTTCTCTACATACTTCTAGCAGTGGATTATGTTTCTAAGTGGGTGGAAGCAATTCATACTCGCATGAATGATGCTAAGACTGTGTTGTCTTTCTTGAATAAACATATCTTTTCCCGTTATAGAATTCCTAGAGCACTTGTAAGTGATGGAGGTTCTCACTTTGTCAATAAGCTTATTGAAAGAGTTCTCGAAGAGTATGGTGTTAAGCATATGGTTACTACACCCTATCATCTTCAAGCTAATGGGCAAGTCAAGGTCTCTAACCAGCAAGTGAAACAAATTTTGAGAGGTAGTAGGAACTAATAGGAAAGATTGGGCTATGAAGCTCGATGATGTTTTGTGGGGGTGGTTCCGAACTGCATACAAGACTGTGCTTGACATATCACCTTATCAAATTATATATGGGAAGTCGTGCCACTTACTCGTAGAGATTCAACATGTCTTTTTGAGCGTTGAGAAGTTTGAACTTGTGTCTTTAGGAGCAAAAGGAGTTGAGATTGACCCATATCAATCAACTAGACGAGTTTAGAAATCAAGCTTTCAAGAATTCGGTGATCTACAAGGAAAGAATGAAGAAACGGCATGATTCGAAGATCACTTACAAGGATTTCGAGCAAGGTGATGAGGTATTACTCTTTAACTCTCGTTTGAAGCTCTTTGAAGGTAAATTGAAATCAAAATGAACGGGACCATTCATTATCCATAGAGCATGCGGTGGGAAAAGTTTTGAGATCATGGACAAGGACGGAGGCATCATTGCCGCGAATGGGCATCGATTGAAGCATTATAAGTCACCGGATGATGCTTGCGTCGTCTTTGAGGGTACCTTACATTGATTTTGTACCGTTGTGACTCTACAACGTTAAAAAAAGTGTCTGTTGGGGGCTTACCCTCCTGTTTTATTGCTTTTATTTCATTAGTGTGAGTAAGAAATTTTTATATTTGACGTTCTTACTTATTGAAAATTATATCTCTTTGCAAACTTAGTTTCGACTATAGTTTCTACTAAGTTTGGGAGGGTGTGAGGTGCTTACCTCATCGTAGCACCGAGAGTATAATTTTTTTTTGTAATGTTTGTTAAGGGAGTTGACTTTTTGGGCATATTGAAACTTTAACCGATGTTGATGTGTTGATTTTTTTGTAATTTGTCTAATGTTCAATGGTGTTTTATTTATTATGTCATATGCAGAGTATATATAAATGAATTATTGAGTCTTAATGGTGGTTCTCTAGCTGTAGTTTTGCTCTATTTTGGTATCTAATGATCGTTTTTGAGCTTAAAGTTTGCAGGGTACGAAGAAGAATCATGTTGAAGGAACAACAGGCCGGTGAACCAGCAATCAAAGAAATCGTTACAGGATGGTTTGACCTAGGGGCTTATGGTTCGACCAAGGGTTCGAATCGAACCAGCCATCTGAAAGTTTGTTACAGGCTAGTTCGACCTAGATGTTATGGTTCGACCAATGGTTCGAGTCGACCAGAGTCCAAATTCCAGAAGCGTGGTTCGACCATGATGAGGTAGTTTGACCACCTGGTTCGAGTCGAACCAGTCCAGGTAAGTAGAGTTTAAATCGGATTCCAGCCCCTGTTTCGTTTATTTTTCACACCACCCGCACTCGAATCCTCTCCGAACCAAAAATCCTCTCTTCCAAACTTCGATTTTACGTATTTCTACTCCGATTAAACCACTTTCCACCATTTCCACACTTGATTTGTCACGGATTTGAGGTTTTCTAATCGTAATACTATGGGTTCTATCTAATTTGGGAATTTTCATCTATCGTTCATACTAAGCCATGTCTTGATCGAAAGGTACGTTCTCTTGACCCTATTACCCTAGGATTGGAAGTCTATTGCTTGATTTTATGTGGGTAAGTTGATTGAACTAGTATTTTATGGATTCATGGTGCAATTTAAATTTTTGTTTAAAATTTCTTATGAACAAGTGATAGATTTGATTTTAATTATTGAATTATGTTTAGACCTTGATGTTCTATTTGGAATTGTTGAGCAATTTGTGTGGTGAAGAGAAGCATGTAGAATGGAATGGAATTTTGAAGTGAAATTGGAGCAGCATATTTATGGATTCATTGTTTAATATCATGAATAGATGGAATTAAATAGCACGCTTGATTGAAGTTGAGTGTACACGAATAACTTGAAGTCTTGAGTAGAGTTTAATGTATAGTTAGTTTTGAACTTGGGTTGGTTGTTTTTCTTGTATTCGTCTGGTATTAAAGTATTACTCTTGTAGAAAAAGGGAAGGCAACTGAAATCCGCTCCAAGAGGAGGGAGGATAGACCGCCTCGTGAGGATGAAGTGACTAAGAAATTACCTCTTAAAGAGAGGTTGCCGAGGCATTTCCACATTCAAATGGAGAATTGGGATGAGATAAAGGATAGATGGGGTGCAATGTCAGATAGGATTACTCGCACGAGGTACCAGGATGATAATGCAATAACGACAATGAATATTCGGAATGATATCATGTGGATGTTTGATCAAGTGGGCATCCATCACTTTATGGAGCTGAAGAAGCCTACGTATTTCCATGTTACTGTAGAGGTTTTATGTTCGATCACATTTAAGAAGGGTGCTAGTTCTCTCCCTTATGAGCGTTCATTCCAATTGGGAGGCGAAAGAAGAACGTGGACATCTGAGGATTTCAATGTGTTGCTAGGAATGCCGAGGGGGATTTCTATGCATGAGAATGGGCATTTCAGACCAAATGATTTTTAGAGATCTATTTCAGGAGAGGATATAGATTTTAAGACGAAAGAAACTCGTGTTACATTGATTCACAACCCAGTCATTAGATACATGGATAGAGTGTTAGGCAATTCGTTGATTGCCCGTTCTGAGGGAATTTTCGTATCCAGGGGAGATTTGTATGCTCTATGCTGTATGATGAATGAAGTGCAGTTTAATGTGGGTTCATATCTAATTCAGCAGCTCTACTGATTCAGGAGTTCCTCTTTTCAAAGAGTGAATATTGGAGGATTGCTTACTCCAGTGGCTGAGTCATACCACATGGATTTCATTGGCATTGCCCTTATTTTGGAGGATCCCGATCTAGTGATGAGTGCATGTGTTCGAGCTGGATTCGCTTTTCATCGTGATGGAGACTGGTTTTTCACTAGGGTTTCTAATCCCTATTCTTTTATGTTTCCATATGATGTGAGGGCTTTGATTACGATCCGAAATGATGAGAATAGGTTGATGAAAACTTTAGCACACGAGGCGATAACAACAACGTGCTTGAGGAGAGGAGATTGGAGGACTGTTGCTCAGATGTATGCTGCGGAGATGTATCAGGAGCTGCATGATGAGCGTTTTCTCAACACACAAAATTATCCTCAAGTATGATCAATATCAATTGTAGTCTCGATACGCGACCAAGTGATTATCGAACCCAAGGGACGGATTATTATCAGTTTAATTATATTCTAATTAACTAAGACTATGTTGGCAAATTGGTTTGGAATAGTTACTAAACTAAATAACATATAATTTAAATAGAAAATTAAATAGACAAGCAATAGAGAAAATACGGTTGTGATCAAGTAAGAAATTAGGTAGTTCTTCGGGTTATCCAGTTTACTTATTAATTTCCTTTCCATGTGTTAATGTCCGACTTTGCCTTGTGGTCTATGGACACATCACTAAACCATGCAAGTTCACTCTATAGACACAAGCAAACATGAGTATGACACGTGTGAATATCCTCAGAGCAAGAGATATAATTCACCCCCCTTTCTAGTTACTATTAGTATCAATTATTTCCCATGCACTTAGTACTCTAACTCGATATGATCTCCCTTTATAGTTACGATAAAGTTATACTCTTTATCCTACTGATTAACCCGAATAATATTCAATTAACATGTATTTATATAAGACAGTTTTAATAAGACTTCGGAATCCCTTCACTTAGAATTATAACATGTAATCCTGCTCAGCAAAGAACACACTCAATCAATAACCAAAATATGTATTCAGACTCTACATAACAGTTAATGATGCACAAAATGACTGTGAGTATGAATTGAAAAGCACAATCTTATATAAAATAAAACACAAGTAGTGTTGTACGGAGTTTACACATGAAAATTCAATTAACTCATAAAACTTTCATAACCTTAAAATACCTAAGCGGTTCTAGCCCATTATTGATCTAGAAATAATCATGGTTAATTGGTATGATCTTACTTGACTCGCCAGTCGAACCTCTCTTCACGACTCCTTGGGATGTTGGTAGGGTTTCAGTGGTGGATGGATGATGAATGATGAATGATCTCCTTCTCCTGCGAAAGCTCTTCTTTTATACTTATAAACTCTCCTTAAGGGTCTTGGATGGGCTTCTTGAGCAAACACACCCATTAAAGGTGTAAAAATATAAATATGATAAGTTCCCGCACGTCAATTTGACCAATAGGCCAGGTCGAATCGCTCTCCGCTGGTTGAACTCTTGGTCGAATCGACCTGTACATCGGTTGTGGGTCTTGAATTCGACTAGAATCCTAGTCGAATCACAAACTTTCTGGTTCGACCACGTTTGACCAAATGGCTTGGTCGAACCATAATGTCGTGGTCGAATAGTACTTCTAATATTTTTTCGACCAAAGGTGTTGGTCGAACCGCTTACTTCTTGGTCGAATCCCACGCCTGCTTGGTCGAATTGCACCCTAGAATCTCCTTTTTCCGTATCCTATTACTTCCAACTCGTTTTCCTTCAAAAATCAACTCAAATTGTCTTGTAGACACTTGATTCGTGACTTTCCACCATGTATATCAATTCATATCGAATTACAACCATCTAACACACCATAACTGCATGAATTTGGGCTCGAAACACATGAATTTACACACTCATCACTGCATAAGATAGTAGATCAGAGGCAGAAGTCGCAACAGCAGCCTCAGCATGAGGAGCATGGTGATGAGATGCATGGAGAGGAGCTGATTGAGCATCTGAATCCTAAGATGGAGATACCGCGTCAGCAGCATCCTGAGATGCCACCACCACAGCTACAACAGTAGCATTAGGGCAATCCTAATGAGTTTTACAGGGAGCATTTTGGATTGATGAACGAGCACCTTATCAATTTGAACAATATTCAGAGGGAGACAAACCGCCAATTGGGCCTACTGACGACGAGCTATGTAGTACTAGATATATGTTACAATGCATTGCATGCCAACTATGTGGTTATGGATCAGAGGTTGGGAGATTTAAGTGCTAATTATGAAGCATTGGGTAAGAAGGTGGATAGCCTGTAGAGAGATTTCGATTATTGGCGCAGGGGAGATAGTGCTGATGATGTTCCACAGGAGTAGAGGGCGCCAGGTTTTCATCATTATCTGCTTCATCTCATCCCCCTTCTCTTTTCTCTTGACAAGTTAGGTATTTGGTGGTGTGAGTGACATGTACTAATATTTTATATTGATTCTGATGTTGGATTGATTTGTGAGATAGGATTTGGTTAGATATGATAGGTAGTTGTTTTTTGATGAGTATGTTGCATTCATATTTTGCATCTATTGATTTTATTGATGAGAAGCATGTATAACTTGTTAAGTATATGGAGTTCAGTGTGGAATTGATCTTGATTATATGCTATGAGGAATGCTTAGGATTCTATTATCCATGTGAGAATTTGAGCCTTATAAATCATGCTACATCCATGCATGATAGTCTAATCTTGTGAGAATCGTTCATATATCCGTATTCTAGACTGGGGCTTGGATTCTTGTGTGAGACTTATGATTATTAGCTATTAGGACATGATCTTAGGCTATTATTGTCATTTGAGTCACTTAGCTAAATTTTACCTTTCCATATATAGTATAAATCGTTGGAAGCCCTATTGAGCCTTTAAAGCTTTTTCTTTGACAAGCTTTGATAAAAAGCCTTTGTTCATCCTTTACTTGAGCCTTTTTGAATACCCTATTCATTAGTAGAGAGTTGAGGTGAATATATGGTAGCTTGAGAGCGAAGAAGTAAAGGAAGAAAATTTTGGTTGAGTGTTATGAAGTGAAGAAAAAAAAGATGGTTAAATCTTGTTTAGAGGTAGTACCTGAAACCGGTACCCCGACTGCTTAGAAGGGTATTGCCCGAAATTGGTACCCTTGTACTTGGAAAAAAGGAGAGATGTTGAGTCTAAGAAAAAGAAGGAGAAGATGAATCACAAAGATTATGAGAATAAGATGGAGAAGAAGAAGCTGATTGATGAAAAGCAAAGCTCCAAAGTAATTCTCTACTAGTGAATTAGTCACTTTATCTAAATTTTACTACCTTTACCAAAGAGCCAACATTACAAACCAAGAACAAGTCCTTTGTGATCCTAGTAATTAAGCGATTATAAGTTGATTTTTTAGACTCTTGCCAAGCTTATGGTTATGCGGAGATATGAACTGAACATGAGTGTATATGTTAACTTTTTAAGTGTACTTCACACTTGATAGCGAGAGTAAACACTTATCTTGTGAGCTAATTGACTTAGTACTCCGAAGCGTATTATAATTGAGCAATGTTTATACATGAATAAAATGTATGATGCGAGTGGTACTTATTTTAAATTGATAGAATTGTATGTGTAGGTACGTATTGTACTTGACTTGATGGCCTCGTGAATTTTACACTTATTCTTGTGGTTTTGATTTCTTTACCTCGGGACGAGCAACGTGTAAGTTTGGGGGTTTGATGAGAGTGTAAATTCACGTAATTTGAGCTCTGATTTCTGTGATAATGATGTATGATTTGTTCTTAAGTCGAGATAAATCGAGATATGTAGTGGAAAGTCACGAATCAGGTGCGTTTAAGGCTGTTTGAGCAGATTTTCATAGGAAAATAGGACAGAAGTGCTCGAAACCAGAAAAGGGGAGTTTAAGCACCTGGTTCAACCCAAACAAGAATGGTTTGACCACCGGTTCGGTTCGAACCAGTGACCTGCAGATTAGTTACAGTGCGGTTCGACCACGATGTGGTTCGACCAGCATGAAGGTCAAACCGTGGTCGAACCAAATGCCTGAAGTGGTGCCAAGACGATTCGACCTTGATACTTTTGATTCGACTAGTGATTCGGGTTGAACTAGCTATCTGCATATTCCTTACAGGTTGATTCGACCAGGGTATGAATGGTTCGACCAAGGGCTCTGGTCGAACCGATATGCGGGAAGCTTCTAGATTCATATTTTTACACCTTAAGTACGTGTTTTCGCTCAAAAAGCCCATTAAAGGTCCATTGGAGGAGCTGAAAGTATAAAAAGAAGACCATATGCAGCAACAAGACACCATCTTCATTCTACACAACATCCAAAACCCTATATCATCCTTCGGAGCTGTGGAGAGAGATTCGTCTGTCGAATCAAGTGAGAACTAAGTGAAGATTCAAGATGGAGGGAGACGCGACAATGCCCATATATAGGATGTACTTCGGTTCTTAATTTATCTTGTAATTTTCAAGACTATGGGTAAGATCTGTCCAACCACCATGATTGTTCTTCGATCAATCATGGGCTAGAACTGCTTCGGTAGTTTTAGGATTTATGAAGGTTTTATTATTTAATTGAACTTCCATATGTGTACTCCATACAACACTACTTGTGGTTTATTTTATATAAGACTATTGATGAGTGATGTTTTCACCTAGATTTTAGTGCCTTTTTATATCCATTATTATATTATTTTATCCGTATTTATGTGTTATTTGGTTGTATTTTGTATTTTTATTGAAATGTGTGTGAATTAGCTCAAACCTATGAAAAAACGAATCTTAATTCGGAGTTGAAACGAGGGAGAACGAGCCAAAACAGTGAAGGAGAAACAGGACAGCAAGTACACGGGTCGTGTGCCAAAAATGGCCCTGTACAGATAGGCCATGCTCAGTCGCCAGAAACACCTACACGGCCACCCTGTGCCCGCGTTACAGCATATGAGCCATATTGCAACACACGAGCCGTGTTGCGTAACACGACCCTGTAAGGAGAGATCGTGTGCGAGCATCAGAAGACCCAACACGGCCACCTTATGGCCGTGTTGCAGAGCATGACTCGTGTTGTGTGAAATTCTATAAAAAAATCATAATCCTTCTAGAAGCTTCCCAAGAGGTATAAATACTCAATACTTCAATATTTTTGAAGAGATCTGAAATTCATAGCCCTGCACACACATAACACACCATTTCTTCCATTCCACAGCATTATCTTCATCCATTGTTCATCCTTTGGATCTACAATCATCCCACCATCAATTTCTACATCCAAGTGAAGGAAAAGGATCAAGGAAGAGAGGAAAGTGCAAAGAAGGAAAGGAGATCACCATTTAAGATAGATCAAGGGAGTTTACAATCAATCTTTGTATTAAACCTCATAGTTTTATCATGATTTGTAAGGATTTGATTGTCTATGTTAATTTCTTTATGAATATGGTAGGCTAATCTCCCTTGTGAGATTAGCAACATGAGAGTTGTTGGATAATTTTGGAATTTGTGTATTTGAAGTCATATGTTGATTGGATCTATGATTTTCTATCATTGATTATTAATTGCTTAATTTGTATTGATGATTTGTGTGTTTAGTTGTTCTAAATATGTGATTAGATTGAGAAATCAATTATGTGCTTAGGATAATTGAGTGAATCATTTCATCAAACACTTCATGTGCATTATAAATTGTAAAGAGATTGAGAAATTCTTTAGAGTCTAGAACCCTTTGATAGAACATATGATTGGTTTGATCGAGAGGTTGACTAATCGTGTGAAGGGACTCTCATTTCAAGCTTAGTACCTAGTTGGAATTGTTTTGAGTGAGAACCAACTCATTGAGCTATGTTTAGAACCATATCCTATCATCTTGAGAGGGAGTTTAGGTGATCTTAGTATTGGCCCTTAGTCTTCAATATGATTCATGTGAATTCGATGCATTTATCCTAGGATTTCCACTTCTTAATTGTTGTTAATCTCACTTTTACTTAATTTGGAAAATCACTTTTCATCCATCTATCTTGTTTGATAATCAATGCTTGCTTGTTTGCTTTGATTATTTGTCATTTATTTGTTTACAACCAATCCCTTTGATGATTCGTCTCTATAAAATTGCGATAAACGTGATCTCGCTTAAGCTCTAGCGCCGACCTTCCTGTGGTTCGATAAATTATTTTAATTTGTCATCCTTACTATAAGAAATGGCTAATCAAATGGCGCCATTGCCGGGGAGGCAACGGTTGCTAGTATCTTGAAGAAGGATCGTTTTGAGTAATCTTAATAGAGACATTTTTTATTTTATTTGTTTACTTGTATTTGCTTTTGAAAATCTTGTTCTAACTTCTTTTGCTTTGAAGGTGCAAATAAGATCCAAAGGAAAACAAATAGAACCTATTGATTGGGAGATTGAGCATACTTTGAGAAGGAGAAAAAATAGAACAAATCCAAAAATAGTGACCTAATGGAGAATTTTCAAGAAGATAATCGTGTGGAGATAAAGCATGATGGGGAAAGAGAACAAAATATGAACGTGCAAGCCAACGCACCTCAATTCAATGCAAATCTTCCTCAACAAGCCTATCAAAATCATGGAGCTTTCAATAACCAAGTTTTGCTTCAACAAATGGTGCAACAAGTTCTAAGGCAACAAGGAATTCAACAAGCTTACGCACCTCCTCAACAAGCATATGTGCCACCACCACCATCTCCAGTGCAACATGGAATGCAAGATGATCAAAGGGTGATTCGGGATTTCTTTATGCCGAGGGCCGTGCCACACATGATGGCTCCACCAATCAACACCAACAACTTTGAAATTAATGCTCATCTAGCTCAATTTGTGGAGATTGCCAACACCGTGAAGATGAATAGGGTGAGTGAGGATTGTATCAAGATGAGGTTGTTTCCGTTTTCATTGAGGGATCGTGCTCGAACATGGTTCTCCGCTATTACACCGGGTACGTGCAACACATGGGATGAACTTGCCCAAATATTCTTGAACAAGTATTTTCCACCTTCTAAGACGCTTCAAATGAAGAGCTTGATTACTCAATTCAAGAAAATGCCTCAAGAGAGCTTTTATGAAGCGTGGGAAAGACTCAAGGATATACTACGCAAGTGTCCACTACATGGATTCCCGGAGAATCAACAAGTTGGATTTTTCTATCAAGGACTTGTGAATGGGCAAAGAATGCTTGTTGATGCTTCGGCGATGGATCCGTACTTGGAGTAACTCCGGAGAGGGCCATAAGGATATTTGATAAGATTGCTACAAATGTGTACCAATGGCCATCGGAGCGAGTAAGTGGATGCTATGGATTTGAAAGTTTTGATCATGGTCAATAAGTTAAGAGTGCTAGCGTTGAACCAAGTATGCCAAGCATGGAATTGATAGTGGCGGAGGTGATGAAGCGAATGAGTTTGAATCAAAGTCCCAACCAAGGAGTAAACATGGTTGAAGGTAACATGGATCAAGGGATGCTACCTCAAAATATTGTGAATGGTGAACAATGGGCCAACTCTATGCCACGTGTGGAGGATGTGTCATACATGCAAGGAAGAAATTACCAAGGGAATTACCAAAATAATTCCCAAGGTAATTTCAACCGAAGTCAAGGGAACTATCCACCAAGGCAAGGAGGCTTTAATGGTCAAAGTAGTGGAAGCTTATACCTACAACAACAATAAAGGCAAGGTAAATTTTCCTACTCTAATCCGATCAATGCGGTTGCGTATCCTCCGGGGTATCAACCAGGGGCTAAGGCACCAAATAACGAGGGACGATCATCGATTGATGAGCTACTTGAATAATTGTTGGCATCAAACAAAGCTCGAAAAGCATCGGACAAAGCTCAAGATAAAGCATTGAAAAAGGAGAAAGAAGTAAATGAAAATAGGCTCAAAGCTTTGGAGTATAATGAGGGACACATTACAAGTACCTTGAGTGCTCAACAAAAAGGGAAGTTTCCGGCCACAACAGAGGTTAATCCGAAAGGTCAATGTTTGTTTGTTGATGCGGAAGAGGAACGAAAGGTTGAAGAAGGGTTGGTGGAAAGCAAGGTTGGTGAAGAAAATGAAGAGATAGCTAAGAAAGAAGAGAAGAGGCCTAAATGGATACCTAAGTGGAAAAGGGTGCAAGAGAAAAAGAAAGTGGAAGAGAAGGTGAAAGAAGAGGAGTACAAACATGATTATTGTGGTATTCCGATCACTCCATTCCCTATTCTCTATCCACAAATGTTTGTAAAAGAGGAGAAGAAAAAGGAGTTTGAGGAACATGTCAAATCTCTCAAAAAGAAGTATGAGGAGAAAAGAAAAGAAGAGCAACCTGAAGTAAGTGAATCGATGCAAAAAAGGGGGCCTACGAAAGTTGGTGATCCGGGGAAGTTCATAATCCCTTGTGATTTTGAAGGGAAGGGTACCCTTGATGCATTGTGTGACTTGGGGGCGAGCGTCAATGTGATGTCTCATGCCAATTTCAAAGATCTTGAAATTGGAGAGCTAAAGCATACTACTATCCATCTTGAAGTAGTAAATGGAGAGGTTGTGACGCCTCTAGGAATTCTTGAAGACGTGGTGAAAGTGAAGGGGCTAGCTTTCCCGGTTGATTTCATGGTGATGGAAGTGAAGGCGGACCCTAAAGTTCCACTCATTTTGGGAAGGTCATTTCTAGCCACGGGAAGAGCTAAAATTGATGTTAGAAAAGAAGAATTATCCTTAAGCTCAAAAGGAAGGAGTGTCACATTCTTGTGCAATAAGGAAAAAGGAGTCAAGTCTCATACAAAGCCTCCGGATGATCTAATGGATCATGACTCTATTCTCTTTGACAACTTAAACTCATTTCTTTATGATTATATGAAAATGTTAAATTCTAACTTATCTTCTTGTGGTGTTGATAGGAAGAAAGCTCTGGACCTTGATTGGAAGCTTGACAAAGGAGAAAGAGGAAGTCCATTAGAAGCTCTCCTTGATGATGATTTGATGTTCGTGAGCAAGAATGGTGAAGTAGAGCTTGTTGACAAGAAGAGGGCAAAACAAATGTTTAAAGTGAGGATGCGAGGAGAAAGTGTGGTGGACCAACATTTGGTCCAATGAGCGTGAAGTTTTCGTCCTGCTTGAAGACGTTAAACTTAGCAATAAATGGGAGGAAACCCATTCTTTTTATATTTTGATTGTTTGTTGTTTGTATTTTAATCTTGTAGGTGGATTGACCTTGTGATAAGAAAGCATATTGAAGAAAAGAGAAGTGCTTCATGGATTCGAGTAGATATGTCACCACTTGTTGCAAACTTAATTCTCGACTCTTATCTTGAGTTAAGTTTGGGGGGCTAGTGTGTGGTGAACATAGCTCAATTCTTTGGATGCGTTTGCTTCTCCACAAGAAAATTATAAATGGAAACTACAAGGGTAAGTCTCACCACTTTGTGCAAACTTAAGTCTCAACTTGTTTCAATTTAAGTTTGGGGGGAGAGTGTGTGGTATGACTCACCACTTGAGGGTGCTTGAAATGATGATATTTTGATGATGAGAGGTCTTCTTGTAAAATTGGGTCAATTTTAAAAAAAATTTCATGAGTATTGGTTGGATTTTGATATGATTGGTTGTGTTGAAGTGCATGATAGTCCATATTTTTAATGCAATTGCTAAGCTAATGGTGTTGCATGAGTTTTTGAGTATGAATGAAGGGTATTAGAAGCAAAAATGTAGCTTGGACCAAACGATTTCCTTACCAAATGTCTATTGAGGGAGTACTCTACACCTTATCACTTCTAATTGATTTTGATTTGGATTGAATGGATTAGAATGCTACTTCATATGTTATGTTTGTTGGAAGTTTAATTTCGTAATTTAGGATTTTATTTTCAATCAATAGTTGGGACAATTGTGAGCTTAATTGTCATGAATGATATAGAATGTGTGCTTTATTGTTAATGATGGTGATTTTTATTCTTACATGTTATGTGTCTTTGTTTTGTGTCTTGATTGTTGAGTCTTTTCTTGTTTGTTTTGTTTATATTTTTATTCTTGTTTAGGGATTGTCTTGGTGGTTTATTTTGAGATGTCGTGAGTCATTTTTTAATGTGAGTCATCACATGTTGTGGTAGTAAGTGATGGCAAGTTATGATTAAGAATCTCTACGCTTTCGAATTATGACATGTTTTACATAACTTATTCAATTTTGAGATCAATATGGTGTAATAAGTATATTTAAGTCCAAGCACAAGCGTGTGAGCGTTTGAGCCTCAACCGTGCATACATGATTTTTCTTCATGAGTGAATCGGTTGTGTTTGATAAACTAGAACTTGCTCAAGGACTATAGGAATGAGCCCAATTTGTGGAGATTAGTGAAATGATCTAAGGTCATCCTTGTTATTATAGTCATTGTCATATATTTCCCTGCCATGAACATCATCCCTAGTCAACCACTTAGAGTCTTTAAGCCTATTTCTTGTGAATTTAGCACATTACAAGCCTTGATTACCCACTTAAGCCTTATATACATACCTTTTGTGTGAGTAATTGAGGAGTTGTGGATTAGAAAGATTTGAGGAGATAGAAAAAGAAAAAAAGAAATGGTAAATAAGTAATAAAAGGATGAAAAGAGCAAAAATAAAAATGAACATGCAACCTCAAAATAAGAAAATGAGCAAAGCAATAATAATATGCTCAAGTACTTAAAAGTTCGAAGAAGGAAGCATGCATTGAAAGAAGTTCAATCCAAGAAAAGTTGATGATTAGTGCTTGTGAACATTAAAACAAGAAAGGAAGAAAGAAAAGTGGAAAAGTTGGAGAAATTGGTCATCTCTTCGATTACTTACACATAATGGTCACTCTTACCTGAATTCTTCCTACTATAACAAAGAGTCTATCATTAAATCCTTAATTAAAGACCTTTTTTATTACTAATGGAAACTTTGGTGGTTTGGAAATGTAGTCCACGAGCAAGCTTATAGCGAGTCGAGCCAATCGGTTAATGAATAATTATTTATCCTACTTTAAAGAGTGTTGAGTGACATTTATAAACTATGTGAGGCTTGGACTAAAAAGGAACTATATTACATGTTGTTCTCTTGTGATTTAACTTGTTAATTCCTCATGTCATGAATTTAATGTTGTAGGATAACTTAGCATAAATTATAATTCTTATTGCTATCGATGTGTTATTACTTATGTTTGTTTAATCTTTTCCTAGGTGAAAATCTCACCCATTGATTTATCATTTTTGTTGTTTGGGGACGCACAACACTTTAAGTTTGGGGGTGTGACGAGTGATATTTTCACCTAGATTTTAGTGCCTTTTTATATCCGTTTTATATTATTTTATCCATATTTATGTGTTATTTAGTTGTGTTTTGTAATTTTATTGAAATGTGTGTGAATTAACTTAAACCTATGATAAAGAAGACATAGGAAAAATCGGATCTCAATTCGGAGTTGAAATGAGAGAGAACGAGCCAAAACAGTGAAGGAGAAACAGGGAAGCGAGTACACGGGTCATGTACCAAAAATGGCCCTATACAGATAGGTTGTGCTCAGTTGCCAGAAACAGCTACACGGCCACTCTGTGCCCGTGTTACAGTAAACGAGCCGTGTTACGTAACACGGCCCTGTAAGGAGAGGCTGTGTGAGAGCATCAGAAAACCCAACACGGCCACCTTATGGCCGTGTTGCAAAGCACGACTCGTGTTGTGTGAAATTTTGCAAAAAATCAGAATCCTTCTAGAAGCTTCCCAAGGGGTATAAATACCCAATACTTCAATATTTTTGAAGAGATCCGAAATTCACAGCCCTGCACACACATCGCTCGCCATTTCTTCCATTCCACACCATCATCTTCATCCATTCTTCATCCTTTGGATCTACAATCATCCCGCAATCAATTTCTACATCCAAGTGAAGGAAAATGATCAAGGAAGAGAGCAAAGTGCAAAGAAGGGAAGGAGATCACCATTTAAGATAGATCAAGGGAGTTTCCATTCAATCTTTGTATTAAACCTCATAGTTTTATCATGATTTGTAAGGATTTAATTGTATATGTTAATTTCTTTATGAATATGGTAGGCTAATCTCCCTTGTGAGATTAGCAACATGAGAGTTGTTGGATAATTTTGGGATTTGTGTATTTGAAATCATATGTTGATTGGATCTATGGTTTTCTATCATTGATTATTAATTGTTTGATTTGTATTGATGAATTGTGTGTTTAGTTGTTCTAAATATGTGATTAGATTGAGAAATCAATTATGTGCTTACGATAATTGAGTGAATCATTTCATCAAACACTTCATGTGCATTATAAATTGTAAAGAGATTGATAAATCCTTTAGAGTTTAGAACCCTTTCATAGAACATGTGATTGGTTTGATCGAGAGGTTGATTAATCGTGTGAAGGGACTCTCATTTCAAGCTTAGTACCTAGTTGGAATTGTTTGAGTAAGAACCAACTCATTGAGCTATGTTTAGAACCATATCCTACCCATCTTGAGAGGGAGTTTAGGTGATCTTAGTGTTGGCCCTAAGTCTTCAATCCATGATTCATGTGAATTCGATGCATTTATCCTAGGATTTCTACTTCTTAATTGTTGTTAATCTCACTTTTACTTAATTTGGAAAATCACTTTTCATCCATCTATCTTGTTTGCTAATCATTGCTTGCTTGCTTGCTTTGATTACTTGTCATTTATTTGTTTACAACCAATCCCTTTGATGATTCGTCTCTATAAAATTACGATAAATGTGATCTCGCTTAAGCTCTAGCGCCGACCTCCCTGTGGTTCGATAAATTATTTTAATTGGTCATCCCTACTACAAGAAATGGCTAATCAACTATGCCTTTTTAATTCATACTCAGAGTTGTTTTGTGCATCATTAATTATTAAGTAGAGTTTGAATACATATCTTGATTATTAATTGAGTACGTTTAATCTCTGCTGCTTGTTTACTTTAATTACTATTTTAATTCTTTTTTATTTTGTTAATAATTATTTTACAATCTATTGCCAACCAAATCTTATAAAGTTAGATTATAATTAAATTAATAATCATACGTCTCTTGGGTTCGATAAATCACTTGGTCGCTTATCAAAATTATAATAACATCCTTCATACTTAGGAATTAATTGTGTGTTGAGAAACGCTCATCAACCTCCCTTGAAAATTTCTCCCATTATTGTCTTGGAAGTTTCCCCCTTGCATGTAGACAACCTCCTCAAATGACATTCTTGGAAGGCCCCCATTACTCTTGAAAATTCACATTAGGGATAGATACTTGTTGAGGCATAGGTACGGGTACTTGAACACAACTTCTTACCCTAGGTTGATTTACACAAGGACTAGAAGTAGTTGCATGCTAGAATTCATCCTTCTCAAGATCCTCATTATAGCTTTCTCCGTAACATCTTCCTTAGGCACATTTTTGGGCTCGACCTTCTTCATCCATACTTATACCATCTTAGCCACTTTCTCCAAGTCATAGCAACCCGATACATGATTCAAGGGCCATTGCCCAGAATTTAGAGCATTTTCCTCACATATAACCATGGCGTGGTCTGGTGTTTGACCTAAAATGGATCCCCCAGCGAATGTATCAAGTAGAATCCCTAAGCTCCCATCAAGTCCCGCATAAAGAAATCATATTTGTCAGTCGAGAGGGAAGTCATGCTAAGGACATTCCTCAATATTTCCCTAAATAGATCGTTAAAGGTTTCCATGGGAAGTTTCTTGAATTATAGGATCAAACTCTTCAAGTGTAGCATCTTAGATGGTGGAAAGTACTTAATCAAAAATCTTTAAGCTAGATCATACCAAGTATAGCACGCTCCCGAAGAGATTGTGCTATAGCATGCTCGTGCCCGATCACGAAAAGAAAAGGGAATTAGCTTCATTTTTACTGTATCATCATTTACACTATTGATCTTGATGGTTTTTGCTATCTTCACAAACTGAGCCAAGTGAGAGCTGGGATCTTCCATTGTTCCACCTCCGAATTGATTATCTTGCACCATATGAATCAACCCCATCTTGATTTCAAAATTATTCACATTTATGGGCGGTCCCTTCATATAGCTTCCAACACGAGGTTGAAAATGATCACGAATATTCATTCAATGCCCATAACAATTCCCGTGAGGTTGATGGTGTACTAGAGGTGCTTGTGAATTCCCTTGGTTACCAACACCTTGTTGAGCAAAAAGTTGTTGAATAATGGGTTGCAAGAGTTGGTTTTGTTGATCTTGCAACCTTTGTTGCATCGCCACCATCTCCGAATTCAAACCAATCGGATTCTCATTCATACTGTGCTCATTCCTCACTACATGCTCCTCTTCATGCACATGACTATTCTCATTAATAATATTCATTCTTTCAACTCTTTTCCTCAATCTCAAAGTCTTTTCCAAGTCCAAATCAAGTGGTATAACTTCTTGTGCCTTAGAGCGAGTGTGTATGCACCTACAAAAATACATTATTAGTTCACCACAACAAGTAGCCAACAAATCAAAAAAAATAAAAGAAAAATACACTTAGTAAAGTAACAAATTCCAAACACGTTACACTAATTTCTCTTTTCCCCGGCAACGGTGCCAAAAACTTGATTGGTACTTTTCTTAGGAAGAGAAAGTGTACTCTATCATAGTATAGTGTCAGTGTCCAAGTAATAAAATATTGAATCCCAAAGAAGAAGGCTGTGTATCTGTATTCTTAATAAGCTCACTCTAGAAGGACTAAATCAATGATTGGATGGGTTGTAAAGCTACAAATATCAACTAATAAAAGCAATTAACTAGCATTAATAAATAAAATGCACAAGTAACGAATGAGAAGGTAGATCAATCTAAGAAACAAGTAAGACTAACAACAATCATAGAAAAGTCAATCTAGACTCATACACACATGCATTAATAAACATCATGGATTATGATATTAAAGGCTCTCATTATTCACACTAAGAGCTCCTTCACAAGACACAACTTAGATGTAGACACTTATCACATAAGTAGTCTCAAAATGACACCTAGGAGAGTTTCTCTATGCTTCCTATTCTCTATTGAGGTACTAAGATCCTACAGAAAAATCCTTCTACATAGTCCAAGCTCGTTTACACGCAACCTTTCTTACATGTTCTATAATGAGGCTCTAAGTATGTCATGGTCTTCAGAAACTCGATTCACACTTATAGTATAAACAATTCATACAACAACTCGATTCAATTAATTATTCAGAACATGCATATAAATTCACACTGTATCTACATGCAATGAACAAATATCCACACAAAAATTCAAATAAATTGAGATATAAGTATTCATGATAGAAAATATTCACAATCAATCATTTCATCAAACATATGGTGTACAAGTCTAAAATTCTTTAACTAGTTATGCTACTAGCCTCACTAGAGGCCTCGCCTACAATATTCATTTCAATTTCAATACAAACCAAAGTTTGCTGCTCCATTTGAGCCATTTAAAGAGGAAAATAACAAAATAGAATATGAAAAGCTTCCTTTGAAATGTAGATCCTCTCTTCCTCTATCATGCCAAATTTCTCCACCAATTGAGATCTTCTTCTTATATTGGTTATATATGGTAGATTATAGATGGATGTGGTGGAATTCAATGGAAATTGATGGTAGAAATGATAATTGAGGTAGAATGGAATGGAGAGGATGTGTGTGAGAATTGAGGTGTTTAGTGTGTGAACTGCCTGCATAATGATTCCTCCCATAAAAATGACGCAAAAGATGTATTTATAGACCTGGAACTTTCTAGAATCGGCACTAAATTAATTTTTTAATCCTGAGAACTCTACTCAAGCTCTTTAGCTTAACTCGTGTTTAAGTGTATTCTCAACAGTTTTGTCGGCAGGACTGAGATTGATTCGAGCTCCAAAACTTGACGAACAAGGGAGGCAAGTTCATGTTTCTTATAGGGACAGTCGATATCTGATGGCTGACTTGTCATAAATCGAAACAAATTCTGGTATCAGAGCTCAACCAGCTAAACCGTGTCGAATTGTGACACATGCTTCTCGCTTTCTCTCATTTCGACTTCTAACTCCATTTTACTCCATTTTTCACATATTTAACATACATTAAAGCTCATTTTCACAGATTTATAAATCATATAACAAAATCTCCAAATACCACCAAATACAACAACAAACAGACAAAATAATACGAAAATAATACATAAAAAGATACTAAAATATATGTGAAAATGGCGACGATAATTGCGTATATCTACAAGAAATGTAATTCACAAAATAATATCTAACTAGGTTGTTCAACCTTACTCAAAGGTTGTGTGGAAAATATAACTAATTGTGTAACATATTTATAGTATTATTTACTAGAGAAGATGAATGGTTATCAATTGGGTAGCAATTAGGAGAGATTGATATCAATGGGCAATAAATACGGGATGATGATACAATCTGTTGCTCTATATATATATATATATATATATATATATATATATATATATATATATATATATATATATATATATATATATATATATATATATATATATATATATATTATTTCAATAATTTATTTTATATTTTTCATTTTCAAATGCCCACTTTTGCTAACTGCCTCACCAGTTATACTTGGGTCAATCTCATTATCCATTTTTCTATTTATATTTATATTATTTATTTATATTTTTTTAATTATTTATCAAACATATATGTTTTCTTTTAATGTTATATTACACCTTTATTCTTTTCTTTTCTTTTTTTTCTTTTTTTTATTTTAAACCTCTGTGTTTCTTTTTATCTTTCATTTCATATGTTACTTAAATTATTAATTGCAACAAAAATTTATATTCAATTCATTATTATTGTCCTAAATATGTGTTATAAATTCATCATAATAATGTCGTAAATTACTTTTTAAAAATGAAAATTAGATAGTGTCAATAATAATCATAATTTTTCCGTTTATATTTATTAATTTTATGAGTTAGAATATTAAATAAATAATATTTTATAATTATATGTCGTATCCCCAAATCTTTTTTTCCTGGATGGTATTCTTTTAGGAAGGACGAAGGTAGTACAATATCTCTCAATTAATATATTTTTCTTTCTTTCTCTATCATCTCTCATCTGTTCTCTCATACCCGTGCGTTACACGGGTAAAGATTTAAAAAATTAGAACATATACTCCCTCCATTCCGTTAAAACGTGTGTTTTTACTTTTTGCACGTAAATTAAGAGATATAATTTTTAAATTTGAAGCAAGAAATAATGTTTTAATGTAAAATGTGTAAGTGTATTAGTATAATATGTGAGCCCCTTTTACTAAACTGGGAAATGCATACTTTCTGTTGGGACGGACCGAAATGGCAAAAACACGTACTTTCAGTGAGACGGAGGTAGTAGTAAATATTATTTTGTGAAATGGTCAATTTTTTATGTAGACGTCTTATATATTTTTTTTATTCAATTTTCACATATAAGCATCATAAATTAAAAAAAAATGTGGAGGTTCACATTATTTTTTAGGTTTTAATATTTAATTATATGTAATAAAAAAAATTCCAATGTCAATTACTTGTTATTTTCTTTTTGACAAAGTCTCTTGTGAGACGCTATTTATGTGAGACTGTTGGTGATACGTGTTAAAGTATGTCTATTATATAGATAAAGTATGATTAATTGTTGTTAAAGTATGTTTTGTAAAATATGATGGATGATGAATTAAAGTATGATTTTAGGATGTTATAATATAATTCATTATTGACATACTTTAACTACATATAAGCATATTTTACCTATATGATAAGAATACTTTAATGATGGGTCAACCCGTCTCACAAAAAATCCATGTCATAAGAGAGTCTCTTTTTTTTACGTGCAATCCATTGTTAAATACAACCCAACTTTTCTCGATGGGCATCATTGATTTAACCTCCAACTCAAACACCTCATGGGACAATGACGAGGTATTGTTATTTGGTCATTGTATTTTAATAAATTTAGAAAAAGTGTGAGAAGTTTTAAAAAACAAACGTGGATTCTGTGAAATCACCCGTAAATGTGGTGATGAGATATCTGGTATATATAGTACAAGGATACAATATTACAGCAGAGATCCCACAATTATCGTGAGAAAAATATGAAAAGAATATCAAAGAATATTTAAAAGAATATAATTAATCAATTAATTTGTATTCATATTACCTCCAGTCAAGCGTTGCGAGGGATGAAGACTAACGCAAAGCTTGGAACGTAGAAACTCAAATGCCGGACGTGGAAGACTATTTGTAAAAATATCAGCTAGCTGGAGGTGAGATGGAACGAATTTTGTCGCCAGCTTACCTGACACTACACCAAAAACGCTGATAGACATCGGTTAAAAACCGATGTCTATTTCACCAAGCAGTCGATGTTGAAGCCCCCGATGTTGAAAGTGAGCGCTGATAGACATCGATTTTTAGCCGATGTCTTTTCCATTGTATAAACATCGGTTTCACTCTTTGACATCGATTATCCACCGACGTCTTCCAATAAAAAGACATCTATTGCACTTTTTAACATCGGTTATCCACCGATGTCTTTCAATGAAAAGACATAGGTTATCATACATAAGACATCATTTATTCACTGATGTCTTTATTAAAAAAGACATCGGAAATGACAAAAAGACACCGGTCATCACCCTTTAGACATCGGTTAATCACTGATGTCTTATCACTTAAAGACATCGGTTGGGTATTAGACATCGACTAAAAATCGATGTTTTTCTTGGAAAAGGCATCGATTTTTAAATGATGTCTTTCATATTTTTATTTTTATTTAATTTTATACATAAATTTTTTTTTTTTTATACATAATTTTATAATATTATTGAAATAAAACTAAACGCAATTATGCTATATAACTTAAATTTTATGAAAATTTTACAAGAATTTAAAATATTTAATTTAAATTACATGGAAAATCATCATTTAAATCTAAAAAGTACAAGAATATCCTAAATAAATAAATCCAAACTTAAATTTTACATAAATAAAACCTAAATTTACAAGCCTAAACCTCATGATCAAGAGATGTCCAACTTATCGTTTCCAATCCACGCATTTGTGAGATATTGCATGAACACCATTGGAGTCTCCAGACTTCAAATCTTTCTCAGAGATAAGTATAAAATCATCATTTTCCCATTTAAAAACTATAAGAATTTTGAAATATTAAATCAGTAAATTTGTCATCATAATATAAGTAGAAAGATTATGGGGCCATCACTTCTATTAATATGCACAATGATACAATTAAGTAAGCACATTCTATTATTATAATGGTATAAAAAACTACGTAAAAAATAAAATTAGCAACAGAGTTATCACTTCCCAACTAACACTGTTGTACAAGTTCTCACGCACCATATATCATAGTAGTGTCATCAAAATAAAAGTAAATTTCTATTCATGTTGGCATTTGGAATGAGTTTAAAATCATGTTAAAATACCTCTTAAATATAAATGAAAATAGAAATTGAAAGCTCCTGATTAAGCAGCTAGCTAGAATATACCATCAAGTTTACAAAGAAATATAGATGATACATTTTTCCTTTAAAAGATCATGAAAAAATTCACAAGAATCTCTTCGCCCAATGCTCATAATTATGTTTCTATGGAAGTTAGTATGAATTCTGAAAAATTAGAGGAATGCAGGTAGTTTACAAAAATGTGTTTGCTGCTATGTAACAGTGCACTAATAGAGCTCTAAAATTAGTATTTATCCATGGATGGCTGAGAAATAATGCTAGTTCCTTAATACCTATTGCCAATAACGTATTAATATCTCTCTCTATAAATCATATTGTGACCTTAATAAAATAAAGAGTAAAGAGAAATTTATAATCACTAGACAGAAAACTCAATTACCAAGAATTTTATGTTTTTATTGATTTCTTAGAACTCATTTTAGTTTTTATGCTGGAAGATATGCATAACCAAACCAAACTATTTGCTACTAATAGAGAAATAAGAGGTTCTTTAAATAAGATTATCCTCTTTCTTGAGCAAAGACCGGAGAAAAGTTCTATTAATCAAGTTTTAAATCAGAATGTAACGTACAAAACAAAATGCAAATTTTTTAAATTAGCATATCATCACATATGACACACCTCAAGTTCCTAGAAAACCCTTTGAATCTTCTATATCAAAATTCTTGCATAAAAACCACTTACATGTCTTGGAACAGTAATAAAGTACAGTTCTATTTAGAAACACATTCGTTTCTTATATAAGAATGAAATAAGAATAAACTCACGCTCCTAAATACGATGCCACTCCACTCAGCAATAAAACCAATGGACACCTATTCAAAATTCCAATTAGTCATAAGAACACTTGTGAAAAAATTGTGCACGAGTCTGCATATTTTCTGATGCTATTGAAACGAGATTCTATAGCTTTGTAATGATATATGCCATAAAGCCTAATTTATTCTCAAACAAAACAAAACAGTTTTTAATCTGAATAGCTTAGCATGCCATTAATTATTAAAAATGTTAGCCCCATAACGCTGCAAGTCATCAAATAGTAGGTCATTTAGTAAAACATCAGAAAAGATTAACCCTAGTTTTAAATACATTTTGATGTTATTATATAGCATGTAGTAAGCACAATGATGATGATGACTTCCAAGACTCAATATAGTGCAACTAGAAAACGAGAAAGAAAAGAAGTGGAGGTCATAACAAATAAAATGAGACCATCTGAACTACTTTTTTCATCTTTATGAATTTATTTGGACCTATAAACATAATCTTGACCTAAAACCAATTGCAAATATATCTTACAAGCATGTATGAACAAACCCAAAAGTAAATTAAAAAAAAAAACCCTTCCATACGCTTTTTAACAAAAACACCAAAAGTCAACAAATTATAACCTCAGTCAAAGTTATACTATTATCAAACTAGTTTGCCCATAAAATTCTCAAGCAGAACTTTCATCATAAGTGCTGAACTTAAGCATCCACTCTAATTCTAATGTAGTACATGAGTTTGTGCTCATTAAATATACCAATCCAATCTTGCTGAATCAGCTGTTGGAAACCTTTGAGTAAGTGAGAACTTTGTTGACTTATCTGCATGATAGGTTAAGCGAATGACATACCTAGAATTTGGAGGAGCTTGACAAGTTCATGCTACACCATCAGCAACACAATGCTTCTTTTTTTGTTTAAATTTCATTCTCAACTAGTTCATGAGAAGATTTAGTTTAAATTTCTTTTTCAACAAATTCCCAAAACTCAGATTATTTCATAAGAGCATTTTATTTCAATAATTTTACAATAATAAATGGCATCAGCCCTCAATAAATACCTGCACTATAGGCAGCACGATTTGGAAGATAGGTAACCGGTCAAACACCAAAGATAATTAGGAAACAACAAAGTGGCAAACATTTATACAAACAACCATTCAGTTATTGAGTTTAATATAATTAGCATGTTATTAACTATGTAGAAAGCACAATGAAACTTAACTGTTTCATTTGAGCAGCAAATTGTGCAACTTTCTCCTCGCTTAATTGGCTAATGTTGTTACTTATTCACTTTGGAAGAGATCAGCAGCTCTCTCATAGAAAATCCAGAGTAATTTATATGCAAAACTTCAAAAATCCCCAAAGAATATAAAGATGTTGGATGTAAAATTGACATTTCAGCTTTCATAATTAAGTAATTCTTCCAGTAAATAAAGGTTTTATGAATGGTTTTGACTTATGCAGTAGATGATCATTACCATAGGAGGTGTTTGAGGACAAACCCAGGGAGGTGTTTCTGCGAGCAAGTAGGGTGAACACGCTGGAAACAACGATAAGGATTTTTCTTGTTGGAGGTGAGCAAGTAGCAGATCGATCTCCACCATGGCTTCGCAGGCGATATCCAAATCCCAACTCCAATGCACCGCCACCTTCAAAGCCCCCGTCGCCGCTGCCACTCCCCCACCCCTCTCTCCTCCGCTTCTGCCCCCTTAGGAACCTTCTCCTCCAACCCAATCTTGTCCGCGTTTCTCTCTCCAGACTTCAACCCTACCCAATTCCCTCCTTCGCCTCTCTCCGGCTCCAACCGAGTTTATAATCACATTCCACTCCTCCACCTCCTCGTCAGCCACCTCTGTCGCCGCCCCCACCACCCCCGCTGACGAGTTTGAAAACAGAGCCACCCCCGGATATGATAGGCTTAGCTATGTGAAAGAGAATGCAGGATGAAGCGGAAACAACGACATTTGGGGGGAATAATGGAGTTGAAAAGAGAGGCTGCGGATTTAATGGGTTTAGGGTATTGAGAGGAGGAGTAAGCGGCGTGAGGAGGGAGAGTACATTGGACAATCAAATTGTTGGATGGGTGGCGGGTAGCGACACCGTTTTTGGATGAATTGTGGCAGCTAGAGGCGGCTGATGAAGTGAGTGGGAGCAAGCCGCGGCTGAGGACGACACCGTTTTTGGAGGAATTGAGTGGGAGCATGAACGAGGATTTATTTAAGGAATACTACGATTTTCCTGACTTTTAAAAAACTGTATTATTGACTAATTAATTTTCATTTGACTCTCCATTTGCAGTTTAGCTAGGGCTTTTACGGGTTGAAGGAAGAAAATAAGGCCTTTTGGTGAGAAATTGAGGGTTTTTCGAATTTTTTAATTTTTGTGTTCATTCGATAGTAAATTTTGGAAAAGAGTAGATTAATTAAATGGAGTGCTATTTCATTTTTTAATTCAGGCTAACTAATTATACTGTGCAAACCCACTTTAAAAAACATATTTATATAAATATAAACAAAAACATATACAATTATAAATAAAAATGTATACAATTTTATTATTAATTTTTTTAAATAAAAAATTGAGTATAAAAAAATATACAATTATTAAAAAAAACATGTATACATTATTGAATAAAAAGTTATGCACTTATGGATGCTAGTTTTTTAATAAAAAAATTAATGTAAAAAAAGTATACAATTATTAAGAAACATATATACAAAATAGAATAACATATATACAAAATAGAATAAAAAGTTATACATATATGGGTGCACCCTTGTACCTGAGTGCACTTAATATCAACTCTTTAATTCATGTATCCAATATTATTTAATTAAATAATATTTTAGTTATTTTAATTAATTAATAAATAAAAGTAATATAATTGTATAATTATTAGAATATTAACATATTCATTATTAAATAATATTATAGTTATTTTAATTAATAAATAAGTAAAATAATATAATTTTATAATTATTAGAATATTAACATATTCATTATTAAATACATAAATTGACATAATAAAAAGAAAAAATAATTAATATAGTATTAGTATAATTTTAGAAAAAAATATTTTAAGTCATCACATAATAGACATCGAGTCTATCAGCGATTTTAAGTAAGTATTGAGAGTAACATCAGACCAAAGACATCAGTTTAAGGAACCGATGACTAACAAAGTATAAACATCAGTTAAAAAGACATCGGTTGAAAAAACTGATGTCTATCAGCGTCTTTTTTTAAGAGTAGAGAATAGACATCGCTTGAAAGATATCGGTTAGTGAAAACCGATGTCTATCAGCGCATTTTCAATGAAAACCGATGTCTATTAGCGTACTTTTACGTGAATAGACATCGGCTAAACAAAAGATATCGGTTTTTTAACAAAAGACATCACATTACATGAAAAACCGATGTCTATTTAGTGATGTCTATCAGCATTTTTGGTATAGTGTGAAGATACGAGCTCACGAACAAAATGATAATCAAGATTAATATGCTTGGCCCTTTTATGTGCCACTGGATTCTGGCTTAGAAAGACAGCACTCTTGTTGTCGCACAACAGAACAGGCATAGAAGAAGGAAGAAAGCGAAGCTCATGCAGTAAGTTTCTAACCCAAATTAATTCAGCTGCTGCATTTGCCATAGCACGATATTCTGACTCACAGCTAGAGCGAGTAATAGTCGGTTGTTTTTTGGCACTCCAAGAAATAAGATTATCCCCAAGAAAAATAGAAAATCCGTAAGTGGAACGATGAGTCTCAATGCAATGGGCCCAATCAGCATCAGAATAACCCAAGACAGAGAATGTAGGACTCCTCTTAAAGGATAACCCATAGTGCATAGTCCCCTTTACATAGCGAAGTATTCTTTTTACAGCAAGAAAATGATCATTTGTAGGCGAGTGAAGAAAAGAGAGATCAGGACGAGTGACTATCAAATATTGAAGTGCTCCAACCAGTGATCTGTAAAGGGTCAGGTCACGAAATGGAGACCCCTCTCTAACAAGAGATTCTCGCGCTGATAGAGGCGTAGAGACGGGATTAGCATCCAACAAATCGGCACGTTCCAGAATATCATGTGCATACTTCGTCTGACCAACAAAGAGACCATCGAAAGTGTACGACACCTCAAGCCCAAGAAAATAATTAAGACGACCAAGATCTTTGATCGCAAACTCACGGTGGGTACGGAAGATAAAATTTTGCAGCATATAAGAATCATTCCCGGTAACAATAATGTCATCCATATACAAGCTTTGAAGAAGAGAGGTGTCACACCGGCTTTGAAGAAAACCAAGACTTGAGAGATATGAGCTGAACCTCTGGTACCAGGCAAGTGGAGCTTGACGAAGCAAGTCATTCTACCAATTCTATCTCAATTCCTTCAAAAATATTTGATCCGTTCAAGAACCATTTTCCTAAGTTCAAGAACAATTAACTAAAATCCACTTTATCCCTACTTAGTAAAAAAAATACACATATAATCACTATCCAAATTAAAATAATTTCTAAATTGAAATAATAATTTTAAAGTGACTGCATTATTTATGTATTCAATAGTTACGTTATTTCTAAACTACCTATTAAATTATATTTTCAATACAAAAGTTTCCCTGAAATTGTTAAAATCATAAACTTCAAATTGTTAGTGTATCAATTAATTTTTAGATCTAATTAGTGATGAATTTGAATAACAATAAAAAGTTACAAAGTAAGCAGCAAAATAAGTGTTTAGTTTTGTCAATCATGTTAATTTTACAAACGCGGATGCAAATTAAGAACACTAAATATAAAAAGTGAAAGAGAAGAGGGAGAAAATGCAACCATTCCAACAAAATGTGAAATATGATCAAGTTTTTAGGGGTAACAATGAGAGAGATTTTTCATAAAAGCAAAACCAAATACTCCCTCTTCTCCTTTAAGATTGCACATTGTCCATTTTGGGTTGTCTCACTTAATTTTACACCTTTCTAAAAGAAGTAAAAAGTCAAACACAATCACCCTTCCTCTTTATTTACAAAAACATTACCCCTATCTACCACACCTAACATACTTTATCATTTATTTATTACCAAAAAATATCATCATTCCAAAATTTATCACTTTTTCATAATATCCGTGCTAGATAGGGGTGCAATCTTAAATGAGACGGAGGGAGTATATTAATTGCCTCAAAACAAAGAAATCAAACCGAGCTTTAAAAGGAAGACAATCCAACATTAATCAGTTTCTGATGTGAATTGTCACAAAGTTAGAAAATCAAATGTGCTTCTAATCAATCTAATTATATAAAAGTGTAAAAGTATTCAATAGTAACAATGAAACACTACTATGTTTGAGTGAGGCAAGAAAAGAATGAGACCAAAGTTAAGCTCTCTCTTCAGTCCACCTCAACGCTTTCTTGCCTCACTCAAACATATCGAAATTGTACTATTACAACAGATACCACTAATCCCTCTTTCTGTCTTTTCTTTTTTTTATTTTTGGGTTTAAATAACACAAAAATAAAATATATTGCGATGTAGTTTTGTACTTGCAACTTGCCGTATCCTTTTAACATGTAGCCTGTAGTTTTTATTCATAACTTACCATAAATGATTTATGGTATTTATTTTACGGGAAAACAGAGCATTACTTGAAACAAAATGTAAAGGGAAATTAATTTACAAATAATGAAACACGTGACCGTAATTCATTTCCACTCAAGTGTAATAAAGTTGATGATAAAAATTAAAAGATTAAGTTCAATAATTGATTATCTAATAATAATAACATGACATGTTATATTGCTAATTATTTGTTTTCTAATTCAAACTACTCCAAATTAACCAACAATCATAACATTTTTAGAAAAAAGAAAAAATTAAAATAAAACTTAAAGTTCATTCGCAATTGAAGCATATGAATATAATTATTCACCCAACATTAACACTTTCCAACATAAAGATGTTCACAAAAGTTATAATTGATTCCAACCATTTATTCAAAATGAATATTTCAATTATAAACTCTCAAATATGTGCACCTTTATGTTTTTTTGTGTAGAAGTTATATAAAGTAAAATTCCTTTTGAACTGTAGTTTAGCAGAACTTGAAGATCTAGCATACAATTTATACACGCTCAAAGATCAATTTTTTTCCTGATTTTTTCGTAAATATATATATCATGATTGATCCCATATGAGAGAGAAGATGGAAGAGAGAAGGAGGGTTTATAAACCTAATCAAACACCAAAGAATCAATGGCCCACCAATTTCTTCAATCTGTTAAACTATTCTGGAATCGATGAAATTCCATCGATTGTTTCCTCCTTCGGCACCTACCAACAATCCCAAAGAATTAGCAAATGAAAGAGTTTTATCTTGCAGGGACGAAGCACGGCCTCTTCTTCGTCGCCAGAGATCTCAGAGTGTTGCAGCGGAGAAGACTGCGATGCAACATCATGGGTATGATCGGAATAGAAAACCCATGATCGGAATAGAAAACCAGAATCCTGCATATCGTAGAAGAAAGTAGAACAGCTTCCTTCAAAGTTCTCATGTGAAGCCTTGTAATCTTAAAACATAGAAATGAAATTAGGGCTTTCATTGATTAACATCATCGAAATTCCGCTCAATTAAAATAGAAAAGGAGAACATATCAAATACTATCAAAGCTTGAATATTTACCCATGGTGAAAAACAGAGATCGAAGACTCTTCTTTGAAGATAAAAGAAAAATAAATTCATGGAAACAATATTGAAATCAAAAATTAAATGTGCATAGGTAAATCTATACTAAAAAAATCAAAAGAGAGAGAAGAATGGGGTGGAGAAGACAGCGATGCAAAGGGTGTGAAATGTAAAAAAAAAAATGAAAGTAGAAGAGAAAGTTAATTACCGATGAGAGAAGAATGGGAATGGGAATATGGCCATCACACAAGAGAGATGTAAGAGAAAGGGTATTAGTAGATGCAACAATAAATTTAACCTAATGGTTCAGTGCAGAGCGTAAGGATAAGAATACCTATAAGGGCAGAAAGAATATCCTTAGAAACCGATTTAGAAGCGGGAAAACAAAGTGCCCCATTAGGTACTTTTATATATATATATATAAATAACATCAAACTACAATTACAATATTAATTGCTCCCTTCATCTTATAATAAACTCCATACTCACACTTTTATATAAATAAATGGCATCAAACTACAATTACAACATTAATTACTTCATTCATTCCATAATAAATCACATACTCTATGTATTTCAGTTCATTTTATAATAAACTTTATTAATAAAAAGTAACATCAAATCAATCTTATAGCTCAAATAAATTTTAATTTCAAATGTATTACTCTTACTATAATTTACTTTATGTTTATTTACAACATAATGAATAGTGAATAGTGAAGTTAGAGAAAACTAATTGTAAGGCTACCAGTTTATATATATGCTTCCAATATGATAACAAATGAGAGGTGGTATATATGAATTTGGTTATTTACAAAGCATTTATCTTTTTCATATGTTCAAAATAGATTGTATATTTAGTATTACATTTATTGTATGTAGTGTAAGAAATAATTTTAAAGGTCATTATATAAATGCATTGCATTTAATTGCCCATTATAATTTCCACAATATTTCATGCCAAAAGATGGCCTCTTCATATCGACAAATGATTGTTCTTCCATTGACCTTTATCTTTTGTTCTACCATGCATGTCATTTTCTATGGAGGTTGTCGGAGATGTCTCATCAATGCTATTCACATATAATTCATCAATTGAAAATCCCAATAACAAATTAACTCTCAATACAAATTATAGTAGTAACCGTCATCAAGTTTAAAGACGAGAGGGGATCAATATTATGTTGAACCTGAAGTCAGCCCGGCGACATGTCCTCTTTCCCCTTGTTGTTTTTTTTGTCATCTTCATCATCTTCGTCATCTTCGTCCTCTTCAGCTTCCCTACCGTCTTCTTCCACAGCTTCTGCAAACGGATTGCCTCCCAGCCTTGACCCGAAGAATTTCAGATGGAACAAACTCACTCTCATTTCATTTGGCAAGTTGAGTCTTTATTTAAAAAAATTTGGCTCGTTGGGTAAGCTAAAGCTTTCCACCACAAGTAACAACAAATGGGGAGGCAAAAATATATATAATTAAATAATTTAATATGTCAAATCTTCATTAATAATCATTAATAAGTTGCATAATTTTGTAAAAAAACAGAGGTTGATGACGTATTACTATTGATTAGATATTAAGTTATCACATATTTATTTCCACTTCTTACGTGTCAATTACTCAACGTGTGGTACATAAAATAATGCACGGAAATGAGCGTAAAAGATTCGGTGTGTAGAATATTAATTTTATTCAATGTGTAAAATAGGTAAACTATCCTTTATTTATTTTATCTATTAACTAAGAACCGGAAATAATATAAAATAATAAGTTCATTAACTTAAAGTTAGATAATTTCATGATAATCATATAAATTTATCATATTATATATTATTTTAATGCTAATAAATTATTTTAAAAATAGGAGTACTTAAAAACATATATGAAGTTTAACACATTTGTAATTATATTTTTGTAAATATGTTATTATTTTCAACCATTGAATTAACAGTTTTGTATATTTAGATTTCTACTAATAGATAGAAAAATAATTTATACCCCAAATTAATACGTTTATTCATTTTATTTTATTTTTTGGTAGGGATTGATGTTTATTACATAAAAAACTATTATTTATATTAAATAAAACGTGTATAATAAAAATATATTAAAATATAAAGTAAAATAATTGTTTTATTAATTATTAAAATATAAATATTAAAAAAAATTATGTGAAAGGAACTTATGTATAATAATTTTTTCAACAATTTTGGGTGAGACTATTTTATGTTTTTATAAGTTAATTATCATATATTTTTGTCATAATAAATTATTTTTAGTCATTAGAATGGTATGTATATTTATAAAAATTCTCGCTTAGTAATTAATATTAAACTAAATTCATTAATAATCAGAATCTTTTGAAAACAGGAAATAAATTAAATAAAAACATAATTTTAAATTTTTTTTTTAAATATTTTATTAAATAATAAAAATTTAAAATAAAGATTATTATATTTGAGAAGCTATTATTTTATTTTATTATTATATTGGTATGGATGTTAAATTGAAGATCTTGAAAAGACGAATAATTTGATATAATTTTTATGTAAAATAGAATTAAAATTATAAAATTATAAACATCAATTTTCTTGTAGAAGTCTTGCACATATCTTCTTGTGGAAATCTTGTACGATATTACTCAAATATCAATCTTCTTGTAGAAGTCTTAAACATGTCTTCTTTTGGAAGTCTTGCACCTATATTAATACATTGAGATTCACAATAAAATAAAATCAAAATTATATTATTTTGGTGGAATATTAAATAGTTTCTTGGCATTGTAGTATATAATAAAATATATTATTATTATATATATAACTATACAAATCTTATTATTCTATATAGTTTATTACATGAGAATCATTCCAAATTTTATTAATTTATACTACATACATGTGAAAAAAAAATCTATTTAATCATACCAAAATAAATTAAAACATTGACATTAATACATATAAGATGAAAATAAGATTATTAAAAATAATATATTGTATACTATCATTCAATTTTATAATAATAAGTAGAAATTATTATAATAATAAAATAAATTTTAAAACCATAATACTATATGAATAGGGAGACAATCACATTAATAATACGACATGAAATTTTAATTTACGATCTTAAAAAATACTCCCTCCACTCCATAGAAATGTCTCAATTTTTCTTAAGTTAATAAACGAAAAATTAATTATTTTCTAAAAAATAAATATTCTAAAATTTGGATACAAATATTAATTATTGGAGAAAAGGTTACATGCTAAAATCTTTTCATCTTTTGAAGATGAATTATTACATGCTAT
The DNA here is from genome assembly GCA_023678885.1 of Pogostemon cablin. Lineage (NCBI taxonomy): Eukaryota > Viridiplantae > Streptophyta > Magnoliopsida > Lamiales > Lamiaceae > Pogostemon > Pogostemon cablin. The sequence goes on from CM042966.1 coordinate 15,436,031, forward strand.
AATTTTTAATTATATTTTATCGTGCTTTTTTTTTAATAATCAGAATAAAGGTTTTGTAAAGCTTCAAAGCTCAAGCTTCTTCTTCTAGAAGCCTTGCAAAAATAAAATTATTATATTTTTAAAAGGAAATATATTTAATTATTTTATTTTTAAAAAAAATAATTTTCCTCTTAAATAATATATAGTTATTCAATAAAAATTTTACTTAATAATATATATTAAACTAAAATCATTAATGAATAAAAATTTTAAAATTTCAATAATAAATAATTAAATATAATTTTAATTTAAATATTTTTATTCATTTATAAATACTTTACTTATTGATAAATTATGATAAAGAATCATTTAAAATAAATTTTTTTATTAAATTTGAAAAATTTTAATTCCTACTATATTATATTATTAATATGGATGTCAAATTGAAGATTTTGAAAAGACGAATAATTTGATATAATTTTCATGTAAAAAAATTTAAAATAAATAAGTTATAAACATTTAAAATATTGGATAAATTTTCAAATAAAGATAAGAACAAAATATTTTGATTGGTTACAAAAATTGACTACTAATACTTCATCTCACTCTCTCTAAAGTAAGTAAATTTCATACATCATTAATGATTTGACACATGTAATTTTATTTTTATTTTTTAGTACATTACTATTTATAGTAAGCTAGTTTTGGCGGAAAGTTTTCTAAAATAGCACTATTGTACTTTTATATCTCCCTTCGTCCCAGGTTAAGAGGGTCATTTTTCCATTTTGGTCATCCCGCCCAAAGAGTTTTATTTCCTTTTTTACACACATGGGACTCACACACCCCCTCTAATACAATTAATGTTGGGACTCACACTCCTACTAATACAATTATCCACTACACATTAAATAATAATCATTAACCTACGTGTCATAAAGCAAATGACCTTCTTAAGGAGGGACGGATGGAGTATATATAGATGAAGATAATATTGAGGATAGTATATATATGGAGTACGTACTAGAATATTCGTACTCTACCCTACCTATTTATAGTCTTAGGAAATGAATGCGTTATTTTTATAGGGTAGTCTTACGTGAGATCGTTACACATGAGACTATTTCACACTTTTTAAAATAGTTATCATTTTCACTGAAAAAAGTTATAGCTATAAAATGTTATCACTTTTCATTTATAATATTCTCTACATCCCATAATACCTTGCATCATTACTTTGTAACAAATGAATGGTGCAATATTTTATGGGATGGAGGAAGTATAAATTATTCATGAAATAGTATAATCACTTTTCATTAATTGAGTATCACTTTTTTATTATAAAAGTTCTCACTTTCTATCCGTCTCACATAAACTCTTATCTAAGACGGTCTCAATCTTTGCATTATTTTTCTTCAGAAGACTTGAATAATAGAGTTATAGTATATGAAATCTTCTTATATATTATAACAAAATAACTTTTTCAATTTAGATTTTGTAAAATGTGAGGTGTCAAATTCTGGTGAGTTATAATGTATGATTTTTATGAATTTGTGAGGTGGCATAGTGTAATTTGTTGGACAATTTTTAGGAGGTCACAGGTTAAAACCTCAATGAGTACATTTATTTAAATTATTTATTTATGTATTTAATTAAATGATAATTTTAAAGTGGGTTATGATTGTATAATAGGTTGGGCTGAAAATTTAATAAAAGAAAATAATAATAAATGGACTTATTATTATTTTTTTAAAGGTAACATTAGCCTAATTTTTATAATTACAAAATGGATTGGGTTGAAATCTTAAATAAGAGAATAATGCATGCACTTTTCTTTTTTATTTTATGTCAATATATAAATCTAAACTTTGTATTTATTCAAATTTAATAGTACATATTCATGATTTATTTGAAACATCAAACATTGAATATATTTTATGTTATAATTTGTTAAATTATGATTAAATTTTATTTTTAAGTTTACACATATCATTCTCAAATTAATCAATATCTTTAGTAAGTTTTAAAAGACTAATAGTTATGTAGATTACAAGTTTATTTTTTTTAATGACAAATTAATAGATTGAATTTTATTATTGTTTTAAATAGATATTTTTAATTAAATTCAATAGGCATATAAATTAATATTTAAATTAAAATTATTACAAATAATTATATTAAATAAAGTAATATTGCATATCACCGTTTTTATATCATTATTTTGCTATTATACAATTAATTAATTAATCAAATTTTATTAAATATGTATTAAAATTTTATGAAATAAAAAATACATCTTTTTACTTTTTCTTTAATTGAAGAAATTAATTAATAGAAGCCCGTAATTTAATTATGGCTGTTTTTAAAAATTACTTTGAAAAATTCATATCTAATATACTTAATAATAATAATATTAATATTATATATATATGTGGAAAAATTACTTATATGTACACACTTTGTACCCATAATTACTGTGAGATATATTGATTTTAAAAATTACTCTCACATACAAAATATTAAAGTAAAATACCAAATATAACCCTAAAGTCATACACTTTTAAGCCACAAACCTTAAACTCTCACCAACCGCCGGAAAATTGCCGGACATCCGCCGGACCACCTCACTTTTTTGCTGCACACACTTTTTTTACTGCACACACTTTTGCTGCGCACAAACATTTATGTGCAGCATATTGTAAGTGTAATATTGGAATATAACAATATATTTATATAGTTAGTAATAATATTTTTATATATTTGTATCTCATTGTAATTAAAGATTTTTTAGTGTATCTAGTAGTAATCATCTCTCTAATATATTAAAGTATTCAGTTACTTAATTGAAATGAAACTAATTGAAAAGGATAATATATAGTCTTAGAATTTTTAATATTTCAAATGTTAACTGATGATTTACTAAACCTAATTGAAAAGATAATATATAGTTTTAGAATTTTTAATCTTTTAAATGTTAACTGATGATATGGGTTTTTTTTTTCTTTACTTTTCATGTAAACCAAATATTTTAGTTTTAACTATATATATATATATATATATATATATATATATATATATATATATATATATATATATATATATATAATTGGTAATCAAACTTATTCAGTTCAAATTAATATAATTTTGTAAATTAGATTTAAAAAAAAAACATGATTAATTAGGCATTTACATCAACAATAAGATTGATTCTTTATTATTGTTATAATTATTATTGTGAATAAAATGATGTATAATAATCCTTAAATTATTCTCATTCATTTTATTAGTACAATAAATTATATTAGTCAAAAAGGGATTTTATTCATTGTAATCACAGACAATTATGAATTTAAATATAATAGATACTGTATATAATAATAAAATTAATCATAGGAATATTAATAATTTCTATCATTTATTTACTTTAATTAGTTGGCCATTCTCTTTTCTTTTTCTCTTTCCAGATAAACAATTAATTTACTTGAAACAATTAATTTAATTTCAAGTATTTATAACAAATTGAAAGGCCTAATTAAAATTTAAAAGAATAATCGTATGCGATATTCTAGATCTTTCTAATATTAATCGGTGGATTATTGATTGGATGTTTAATATTCTATTCTTCTTTACGTACAAACCATTATTTTAGTTATGATCAAATTACAATAACTTGATATTTTTCTTTACGTACAAATCATTATTAATTTAAATTATAATCAAATTACAATAACTTAATATGTACTGCTAAATTAGATAAAAACATGATAAATAAAATATTGAATCAACCAAAAACAAAATTAAAAAATGATTTTTTTAATTATTATTATTATTATTACTATTATTATTATTATTATTATTATTATTATTATTATTATTATTATTAGACAGTCTCTTGTGAGACGCTACTTATGTGAGACGTTTTGTGAGACGTGTTAAAGTATGTCAATTATTTAAATAAAATATGTTTAATTATTGTTAAAGTATGTTTTCTAAAGTATGTTGTATTATGCATTAAAGTATAATTTTAACATGTTATGATACGATTTATTATTGACATACTTTAACTACAAATAAACATATTTTATCTACCAAATAAGCATAATTTAGTGGTGGGTCGACCCGTTTCACTTCATCTCACAAATAATCCGTCTCACAAGAGAGTATCTCTTATTATTATTATTATTATTTTAATGGTGCATACCAGTTCTTAAATTATTCTTATTAGTACAATGAATTAGATTACTCAATTATGATTTTTATATTTCCTAATCATGATAAGTTATGATTCTAATAAATATTAGAAGTTCTAATGCTCATTTACAAAAAAAATTAAAAAATAAAAAAACTTTTATCATCATAAATTAATATGTTTGATTTCTATTAAAAAATATAAATTTTAAAATAATAAATAAATAATAGGGATGATTACTACTAGGTACACTAAAAAATTCTTAATTATTATGATATACAAACATACAAAAAATTACTACTAACTACATAAATATATAGTGATATTCCAATATTACCTTACAATGTGCTGAACATAAATGTTTGTGTGCAGCAAAAGTTCGTGTGCAGCAAAAGTGTGTGCGGTAAAAAAAAGTGTGTGCAACAAAAAGGTGTGGTGGTCCGGCAGTCCAATGATTTTTCCGGCGGCTGGCCGACGGTGGTCCGGCATGGGTGAGAGTTTAGGGTTTATGGTTTAAAAGTATATGAGTTTAGGGTTATATTTGATATTTTACTTTAATATTTTGTATGTGAGAATAATAATTTTTTTAAAATCAATGTATCTAATAGTAATTAAAAGTACAAAATGTGTAACTATAAGTATTTTTTTCTAAATAATAAAACACGATTAGCGGTTGCATGCGGCACCGTACTAGTTGTACATTAATATTCAAGATGTTATTATACTACTACAAGTTTTCTTTTCTTTATATATAGAACAATTAACTAATCATATATACACGCAATTCATGCTTCTTAATAAACAAATAAATAAATGGGTTAATTATAGGAAAAGTCATCACATTTACTTCAATTTCAAATTAGTCCAAACATTCAAAAATTTACAGAAAAATACTTCACTCTAATGTTGATTTTCAAATTGAACCACCGGGTAACAAGAAGCTGCCGGACGCTGACATGTTATTTTTTTCATTGCCAACTGGCATTCAACGAGTCAAACTCGGTTGTCAAATTTTCTCCATTGATCCTCTCTGTCTAATCAACTCCTCCACCACTCACCGCCACAGGCACCACCGCCGGCACCGACGCAGCTAAGCTAATGCCGCCACCACCTTTACTCATTGCACAGATGCCCCTTCAAACGCCTCCACTTTCATCACCAACCAAGAAAACACAAACAAAATCAAATAAACCCAAATTGGACTTCGAATCTGTGATTTCTCATCATGGATTTCCCATTCTAAATCGGTTTAATGATGAAAAGAGAAGAGTATTAGCGGATTTAGAAAAGTCCTGCTCAATCGAACAACACGCTGAAGTGTCAACTTGACACCGCCGTCCGATTCGAGCCCCGAAACTCAATAACCCTAACACATCGGGGAGGTGGAGAGGTGGAGCAACAGCAAATTCAAAAATGCGGTGGCAGATCGTCAATGCTGATGCAATTGATCAGATTTCATGCGGGCAATTTCTCCATCGAAAAATCCATCCCCGGTGAACCCCTCCACGCACCAACACCGATATGCTGGTGGGTTCACCTCCAGCGGAGGCGAAACAAGAACAAACTCGGCATTCTTTGAGCACCGGCATTTCTCGTGAATCCACCACCCCAATCTTACAATCTGAACATCCAACGACACCGACGAACCATTCGCCAACGATGACTCCATCGACATCGCCGACAGCACGACCTGACACCCAGTCGCTGCTCTGGTTTATGCAGTTCCGAAGGAGGATTGCGTTATCAGAAGTTGGGGCGAAGTCCACCGTGAAGAGGCGGCGGAGTGCCTCCACGGGGCGGCTGCACATGGTTGGGAGGTTGACCAGGATTGTGTCGCCGGTGACAAAATGGACGGCGAGATCGGAGGTGGAGATTGTGCCGTTTGAGGTGCAGTTCAGCCAGATTTTGCAGCCGATGGAGAATTCCAAGGGAAATGGAGTTTTTGATCGCCACATGTGTGATTGCAGGATGAGGCGGCAGATGTTTTGAGGTGGTGAATGTATGTGTGAATATGCTAGTGAGTAATGTTTAATTTTTTTTTACATTTTATTATTATTATTTTTTCAACAGGTGGCATGTGATGTGGCATGGTGAAAGACACGTGGGCAACCGGGCAGGTCTCTCGCTGCCCGATGGTTGGATTTGCAAAACGTATTTAAAGTCGAGAACTTATTTATAAATATTGAAAAGTTTGGACTAATTCGCAATTCACGAAAATATTGAGATTTTTTGCGTAATTAACCCAAATAAATATGTACAGTCAAACCTTGATAACAAAGAATTACATAATTCATCTTGCAGGCACGATGCTCAGAGATTCGACTCTAGATATATGTTCTAATTTTATAATCGTAGTACCATCGGATCTACTCCTGCCTTCACTACATATCCCAAGTGACACCACGCCAAAGTCGTCTGCCTTACTCGTCATTATCAATAGCCCGCCAAGGTCGGTGGAGTAACTGTAATACCCATTATAAATCCCACTATATATAAATATATATAGTAATAGATAATTGATATATATGTAAGCACATACGTAAGAAATATATATATATATATATATATATATATATATATATATATATATAACCTTATGCAAGTTTTGGAGATTTTCAATTCTTTGTCAAACCTTATCATGTTATATACGAAAATGATCGTCTCGATGCGTAGATTCCAAATATATAACTCTTTTGCAAAATGAATTTCGTTTGAGTAAGAAAAACTCAGTTAAAGCTTTCAACCCTTTAATGACATATTTTATTTCGGTGTGAGTAAGCTTTGATATTATAGTCCATTTTGAAGCTCTCCTCACGAGGATCATAAATATATAATTAGTTTTGAGTTTTGACGTAAAATGAGGAAGTTGGGAAGAAACATACTTCACGATATAAATTTCATATTTTCAAACTTCATCATTTTGATACAAGTTTGGTACTGATGCTCACCTCACGAGGGTTCTAACGGTATTTTCGGAATTTCAATTGGAGTTGTATAACTCAAGTTGAGTCATTTTGTAATAAGGTTAAAGTTTAGGGTAAGTTTAAATAAGAATTTAATATAATACAGAGACTTAATTGCAATTTATAAAAAATATTTATTAAAAAAAATTGTAAATTGAAAAGCTGCGTAAGACAGTAGCAACAATGTATGCTTTTGTTCATTTTATTTACTTTTTGTTCATTTTATTTATTTATTAATTATTATTATAATTATATATATATTTTAATATTTCATTTATAATTATAATTTTGACTTGTATATTTTTTTTATATTAAATATTAATTATAATTTTACCATCTATATTATTTTAGGTATAAAATCTTTATTTAATATTCATTTTTAATAAAATTAATGTCATTTGTATCCATATTTTTAATGTTACGATTTATTATTATTTTAAATTTTTAAAAGAAATATGTATTTTTATTTATTATTTTAAGTATAAACATTTTATTTTAACTCATTGTATTTAATGATTAGCTATTTATATTTTTTTAAAGTTAATAATTAGTTTATTTTAATTATACTATATTAGAAATTTAGTTTAAATACTAGGAATTATTATTAGAAGTATAACTCAATTTGGTATACCCTTGCAAGCATACCTAAGACAAATGAGCAAGTGTAATCCAACCAACTATCTCTAAGAAGTCTAAGGTGAGGGTAACTTTCACTCTTTATCGAGTGCTACATTTTATGTCATGATTGCTATGTTAAGATGTGATATGTGTTACTTATATGTCATGTTATGTGTCATGAGTGCTTTTAGTTCGATGATAAATATTTTTCTACTAACACTTGTACGGGGTGACGACTCGGTGCACATATACCAACTAATACAAGTTACTGGATACGTCGGTTCAGTACTAAAATATATTTCAAAGTATGCTAACATCGTACCGGGGTGATGGCCTGGTGCACATATACCAACTAACACAAGTTATCGGACGACGATTCGGTCTAAAATATTTTCAATGAGTTATCGGACGACGATTCGGTCTAAAATATTTTCAATGAGTTATCGAACGACAATGTGCAAATTATTTTTATTAATTTGACATATGTTACATTTTATGGTATATTTGGCATGCATATTTATTTTTAACTGTGCAATCATTAAAGTTAACTCATTGAGTGTATTTTAGACGCTCACCCCTTATTGATTTTCAGAACAAGGTTTAGAAGATAGAGAGGCCCCTGCAGATGTCCAGAGCCCATAGAGGACTTTATATTATGTCTTGTATATTTTATTAAGAACTTTATTTCAGATATATCATCTAAATGTACTCGTTTTGAATATTTCACTCTACTCGGGTGAGTAGACGCTGATATGTAATAATCGTTATGCCACCTTTATTTTATTATATTATCGTTTTGGGGATTTTTATATTGTTTTCACTGTGCATTCTCGACCCCTCTATTATTATATTGGGAGATGTATATCTAGTAGCGTCCCGACCCCATAGCTTAACCCGGGGCATTACGGTAGTCACCGTTTGTCGCTCACAGCATGCTGTTCTTCAAATATTTCATGATTAAATAGAAGCGTTTGCAGTTACTATCAGCAATTAGCAAAAGTATTATTGTCAATCCAAAAACACCCAAGGACAATGATAACTAGTTGAGATCTTGGTAAGAGAAACTTTTACCAACTCCTTTATTTACCTCTTTATCAACTATATACCTATATACACAGGTACGATACTGGGGCAAAAGAAACATCATCGGCTGCTGCAGGGGCTGGTTTATGCTCTTCTAACAAAAATGGAGGTCGATCTATGTACTCTGGTAGAAGATTGTTGCTTGGAAAAAGAAGAGAAAACAAACAATGCCTGCAATTTTCAGCCACTTATTGACCAAATTAAATTATTGTGTTATAACAGATATCTAATGCAAGTGGTGAAGTCTATGTCTCAGTGTTCAATGAACAAGTGGAGAAAATAGTTGGTTGTTCTGCAGATAAACTAAATGAGATCAAATCTCAGGTCTTTTTTTTTTTGTTGATTTCAATTTCAGGATGGAGATGCTTCTATATCAGAAGAAACTCAAGGAAGCTACATGGATTGAGGCAAAGGGTAACAGTCATGGCTGTTTCCTATTGATTATGCAACTTAATCCAAGTTTGTTGAAGAAATATCAAACAGATATTGTTCTGTGGCTTAACACATTTAATAGACCTCTCTAATGAGTTAATAAGGTAATTGAGGATGGATTTCGTCCTCTTTGCTAAGTAATAGAGTAGAGATGGAAATTCAATTACATTAATTATTATACAGTTACTGAATATTTTAATATCTGATTGTATATTATTATTGAAAAAATATATAGATTTTGTAAGTGAAGAGAAAAAAAAGTGCATTATTGAAAAATAAGTAAATATATGTAGTTCATTCCAGAATATATAGATTTTGAATATAAAATTACATTAATTATTCTCACTACAACAAAAATGACTTATTACCACACCCTTTTTATGACAATTTAAAATAAATGTGGTAATAAATATACTATTGATACACTTCAAAGCAATATAATCTATTACTACACCCCTTTTAACACACTATAAAATAATGTCTTAATATGTGTTTTTTAGATACGCTTGATTTTACGTGAGTTAATACATGATCTATTACCACACTCTTTTTAACACACTATTAAATTAATGTCTTTATATATGATTTTTAGACACGCTTGGTCATATGTTGGTTTACCTAGTCTATTACCACACTTGTTGATTAATAATTATAATCTACTAAAAAAAAATTTTGGTAATGGATAAAAACTTAAAATACACAAAAAAAAATATTTAAGTTTAATTTTAATATATAAATTTTAATTAATTTAATTAAGAGTATATATTAGATAAATATATATTGATTAAATAATTTTTATTTCCTATATTATTTTTTAATATTAAAGCTATAAGGAAATTATAATGTTATTAAAAAATCAATTTTTTATTAATAAAATTTACTTTACCAAAAGGATTTAATTTTAAATTAATTATTATGTTCTTATTTTTTTATATTTATTTAAGAAAGTTAAACATAAAATAATATTTCATAAAAAATTTTAATATTTATTTTATTTTATGAATGTACGAAATAATATTTAAGAATGTACGAAATCATGAATTTTGTAGAATTTCAATATTAAAACTTAATGATGTATATTAAATATATTTTATTCGATGAAAACTTATCATCATAATTTCATTTGGTTCAATTGGCTCAAGTACTTAAGTATAAGAACAAGACATCAAGTGGAGACTATGTTCGAGTCTAGGAAAGATAATTTTATTTAATATTAATTTATTGCAACATTTATAAATGTTTTAATAAATAATCTTTCTTCCCATTTTAAACTGTGGTAATAGGTAGAAGTGTGTTAATAAATTATATTTCTTCACATTTAAAACTGTGATAATAGATATGGACTATCCCCACGTCACAATGGACGACACAAAAAATAGACGTGGTTATAAGTAAAATGTGTTAATATATTACCTATAACCACACTTTTGAATGTCTCTAAAGGCAAATTTTTTTGTAGTGTCTACACTTATTGAATATTTGAATATCTCATTTTATATTATACACTTACTGAATATTTGAATATCTCATTTTATATTTCTATTGAAAAAATATATAAATTTTGTATATAGAAGGAAAAAGAAAAAAAGTGTGATAAAAAAAGAAAAAAAAGCATATATCGATTATTTGAAACTCATCAAAAAATAAGTGAATATGTATTGTTCATTTTAGAATATTAGTCCATAGATTTTGAATGAAAAAAATTAAAAATAAAAATAAAATAAAGAGAGGCATATATCACTCATGGAACTCGATGGAAAGAAGTCCGAAGCAATAAAAATATTTTTCAAAGAAAGAAAAATTGAAATTTGATGATTATAAAATAAATAAAATTGTTGATTTTGAAAAGATAGGAAAGAATAATAATACTTCAATATAATGTAACTCATTAAAATTATATTACTGAAATTTAATAAATTTGAAAATATAGACAAAAATTATGAGTTCAATTCAATAGGAGGTACTATATAAATTGATTCTGGACAATTATGTAATGTAGTTTTGGATAATGAATAATAAAAAGTGATAATATACTTTTGTTTTGAAATAATGTTATTATTATTTTTATATAAATTATTTATGAAATAGTTCACCGTATCATTATTATTTTATAAATTAAATATTAATTTTCCTAATGATATCATATTTTTTATTGCTAATATATATATATATATATATTAATAGTAATATGAATTAAAAATTTGAAAATAAAAAAACACTTATAAATAAAAAAAATAAAAAAAAACTTTGTCCATGTATATTTACATGTTAGTAAAACTAAATTCGATACCAGTGTCAATTACGATTATTAATTTTTGAAAATATATGATTTTTTATTTTTATTTTAATGAAATTACATACAAGTATTTTAAGAAATATATGATTTTTTGTTCTTAAAAATAGATGAAAAAAAGTTAGGCATAAAGATGAAAAGTTCTTATTAGTATACAATTGTTGTGATATAAAAACTCCGTCCTTTCTAAAAAAAAAGCAAAGACGTGACACCGTCTCACGTACGGGTTACGTGAGACGATCAAAAAGTGATAATATTTATAATAAAAAGTGATACTAAATTAGTGAAAAATGATAATATTATTTTATATAGTAAATGAAAAGTGATAATATTTTATAGCGAAAGTGATAACGTTTTATAGAGAAAGTGATAACTATTTTAAAAGTATAAAATGATCTCACGTGAAACGGTCTCATGCAAAACCTACTTAAAAAAACCTCTTTGTGAAACAGTGCTTTTAGGAGTATAAAACGTGTTAAAATATGAGTATTAGTATTATATAAGTAGAGTTTGTTTTTTTAAAAGTATGATAAATTATATTTTTAGAATGTTATAATATGACAAATTACAAATATACTTTAAATATTAAAAAATAATTTTACATATATAATAAAAATACTAATAATGAATCAATCCGTTTCATAAGAGAATGTCTATTTTAAAATAATAAAATATAAAAATGTTATTGTATTACTTACATTTTTTCATTATACTCTTTTCATTTAAAAAATAATAAAATATTCAACCTAAATAACCGACCAATAATTTAACATACTTTATTTTCCAACTTTTACTAATAAACACTCTTTTTTGAATCAGGTCGCCTTATTATTTAAGTATAATTATTATATGGATAAAATATGTTATTATAAATTATGTATTTTTATAATAAAAAAAACTATAACATATTAAAATTATACCTTAATTTATCGTACATTATAAAAGCATAATTTAAATATCAATACATATTTTATTTAAGAGTTTATAATATTAAATTAAACTTTAATAATAAGTCGATTCGTGTCTCAACTCATCTCATAAAAATAGTCTCACTATAACTTTTGTCTTTTGAAACATTACTCTCAATCAACGCACATAATTTATTTGATTATTTATTTATTATTAAAATTAAATAAAGTTAATTAGAAACTTAATTTTCTCATAGAATACGTATGATGATTTTGAGATTTTTATTAAGATATGTAAAGTAATGTTTTATTTATTTACGATAAAATTTCATATTTTCCCGTGAATAAAGAAGTCTGCCAAAAATAGTACTAAAAGATAATTTTCCCCCATTTTCCTTGCTACTCCTCGAACGTTGATCACACGTAGATTAAAGAGTATAATAATTTAATATAAAATAAAGTGAGAGAAATATTATTTAATGTGTAGTGGGTAATTATATTAGAGGTGATATGTGGGGCCCATGAAAATAAATTAATTATTTTTGGGTGGATCCCATGTATTAAAAAGGAAATATGTCAACTTTAGTGAGATAAACTAAAAGAAAAGTGTGTCAACTTTTATGGGATGGAGGGAATACTATTTATAGAATAATAATTAAATGTTAAAAAAATATTTATATTAGTTTAATTGGTTTTTGAAAGCAAGTTTAATAGTTAATAAATTGGTAGCTGAAGCGCAGGCGTAAAAAAAGCAATTTTTGGGGGAAGTACAGCATATAAAAAATAAAAAAGGTGTTTTATGGGAGAGTGAGCCAATGGATAATTGTTTCTCCATTTGCAGAACAGTCAAATTGCTGTGGCTCTTGCCTCTTCATCTTCCTATGCAAATAGCTTTGCAAATACTATGAATAGAAGGAGTTAAGTGGTGCTGGCTGCGGACTCACCGATCACTGCAGTATTAAACGGAGTGGCGGAACCGACGAGTTTACAAAGAACACGAATCCGATGGTGAGCGGCGCATTTGGGTTTCCGATTAGGGATATGGAGGCGAAGGGGGGAATGGATTTTACCGAAGACGAAATTGGAGGAGGGTAAATCGAGCAGGGAGGTGGTGGAGAAGATCTCCGGCTAGAGACGGCAGCTACCCTATGCAACTATCTTGAATTCTTCTACACTCTAAGAAAGGTATGGTATCACCGATGATATGAGGTATTGACTTATTTAGAAATGAATAATGAGATATGGGTGGTTTTGTTGTTGCAGCCGGTGCGCTGCATCCACCATTAACACATTGGCTGGAGCTCTTTTTAATCAAGTGTTCTATGCATCAGTTGATATTGGCAAGGTTCCTTGACTGCTTCTCAAGAAAAAAAGAATTAAAGAATGAAATTTCTGTTGTGATGTGCGACGAGACCTAATGCGTGTGTGCTGTGACTGTGAGACATCATCAAATCTTTTTTTTATTTTTTATGTTGTACAATGTTGTGTGTATCTCTTTGCAACTGCTAGGAATGGAGGCAATTGATGAAAAGAAAAGCTCCTTCAGCAGCTGATAACTAGGACGAACTATCATAGATGCCCACTCAGAGCAAGGTCATTTTCATTGCTGTCAACGTCAACGTATTCATTCTACTAGCTTGTGGTTGTATGCTTATTAGCATGTTTTTCTTTCTGTTGTTCTTACTGCATATTCGAGGTATCTGTGCACTGTGAGATGCTTATAGTGTAATTCTTTATTTATTTATTTAAGAGTAGAGAGATACATGTTTACTCACACTATACGTACCTATTTTTCCTAATAATGTTTTTGTTATTGCTGTAAGTTTGGGAATAGGAGTTTAGAAACAACTGGTATCTTTTAGACTTGCTAGGATACATTTGTACAACTGAAATGTATCACGCCTTTCAGTAATCAGAAGCAGGTAGATGCAGTCTTGACTCTTCACCTTTTCACAGTCATTTCAAGCTCCTTCTAATATAAGCTTCTCCCTTTATATTTAACATAATGAATATGTAATTTTAATACATATATAAATATATAATGACCCGTTTGTTCTTCTTGGCAGCCTAAGAATCTAGAATTAGGGCATTTTCTCTGGATATATTTCAGGATGGCTGGAGGTGGAAATGTCGTTCACAGTACTTTCTTAAGCTGCTAATGTGCGGTGAGGACATAAAGGAAGATTGATGAGTTATTTGATATTGCTGCCCAGAGGAAGAAAAACTTGGCTGCTCAGAGTTTTGAGTCCGTGATACTTGCAGCTGTTCTCTGTAACAAGAATAACTTTGAAGGTATCCTTGCACTCTTCCTAATGCTTAAGAATGAATGATGCTAAATTTTTATTTATTTTTTAGTTCGGTGACAAGGCAGAGGGGTTCTAACGATAACGATGCAGAGCATTGTTGAGTTATGTATAATGATTGTGAAGTCTCTTCGGAGTTTCAATTTCAGTAACTAAGCAAGAGAGGCTTTGTGCTGATCACAATGACATCCCAAGCGGTCTTCTCCGTCCCATTCTTTCTTCCTTTCCATCTTCCTTAAAGTTGCCAGGTTGCCTTCATTAATTTCCATGTATGAGGTGTTTTCATAAGCAAGATATTTGAGAAAGATGAAGGTGCAGAAAATCATTTTCATATATACATTTTGTCATTTGATCCTTGCTCATGTATATGATGTTTGCATATTTCGTTGAGGCAGATATGAGCTTATATTTTAGAAAGATCTTCACCAATAGTTGTGTGAGTTTCTATTGTTTGGTTGGCAAGCCATGTTGTTCCTCTATTGGTGTAGGGACCCAGTGTGGAAATTCACTCCCGTTACGGGAGAGGATCTACAATCATTGGTGTAGTGAATTATGAGTAACTTATGATACTCTTAAGGAATCTCATTTTGCACACTTGACCTGAGCTAGCTCTGGTGGCCGTTAATTTACATAATTTGACAGTAGGTTTGATGTGTTGGTGTTTGCCAATGCTTTATAATAGGTGCAGAGATTGTGGTTACTCATTTTAATGTACTCAACTTCTTATAGTGTTGTAGGATTCTGCAAGTGCTTTGCTAACAATGCCAGTTGTAACAGGGTCGTCATTCGGGTTTTTTAAGCATTTTGTTGCGTGACATATTTAAGGAAGAAATTGTAGAATATGCATGTTTACCTCTGATTGACGAAATGATTTCTGGTACGAGAGAAAATGCATAAGCTTTTCGGTTAACTTTTACCTGCTAAAGCAGCTGATCGATTTTGTTGTTAGCTACGTGACAGCAAACCCTAAAAGATCAAGATTGCTCCATGATAAATCTCTGGCCAATGAGGACACAAACGTACGAGCCTTTCCTGAGGCAATGGTCTGTACTTGATAATTTTTCTGTTTAATCTTTTTACAGTTAATGATCTTCAGTATGCTTCTTCAGAGGAGGCTTTTTCTATGTTCTGCCAAATTTTATTATGAGAACACTGGTCATCAAATGTAAATTTGAAAAATATAAAATTAGTGCACTTTGTAAAGGATTGCTAGTATAAATCAAGTAGATGAGTACACTGTGAGATCATATTGGAATAATGGAAGTGCTTCTCTCTCAATTGAGAATACTGCAACTTGATTTTAAATAAAATTCTAGCATGTAGAATAATACTAGTGCAGTTATTCTATCCACTTAGAATGAATGACTGCTCCATAGTAACAATGGACTCCTTTTCTTTTGCAGACTACTCCGGAAATTAGGTAGTTGGTTTATACCATAGAAAAGCTGAAAGTTGTAACATTCATATTCTATTATAATGGATAGTTGTAGTTGTAATCTATATATCAAAATCTATATATATATTTATTTTACTCTTAACTTTTAACGTTCCCCATTTCTTCGAATTGTATCAGGTTGTGTTTTTACAGTTTTTACAAAGCTTCATTGTGCATCCCTTTCTCTTTCCCCCATTATTTTTATTTACTTGATAGTTTAAATTCATTTCTTTCTATTTCACACATATCTGATTGATAGTTTTAATTCATTCCTTTCTATTTCACACAGATCTGATTGTAATTGGAAGAGGCATGAATTGATTATGAGGCTGTTAATTGATTACGCTGGAATGAGACCCAGTGAAAAATTTCTTTGTATTTTTTTTAATTATATTTGCATTATTATTGTTTTGGAATGATAAATGATAGGTGAATGTTATTATTACTTTGTTTTCGCTGCAAATTTGCCCAAAATAAATCAAATTTAGACAAAATCTTTTTACTACAAAAGTAATTATGAAAAGTAGGATTTTTCATCTTCTTAGGGGAAAAAAAAAGCAGCAGAACCAATGGATGATCCAAAATTCATATTGGATTAAAATCTAAGACTAAATTAAGTAAAATTAAGAAATTATCCATTGAAACTAAAATAAATTCATCAAAGCCCAATTTTCAACTGTATATTTAGACAGTTGATGGATCACATTTACAGAGTAGATGAAACTAAACTAATTGAAGCACGTAAGGATTGATTTTCCTAAACAACTAATGGCATACCTGTTCAGCTTTAGTTGTGGGTGAGAGAGAAAAGTAATCCGCGTTCGATCAAAAATGGAAAATAGTTGTGCGTGAGAGAGAAAAGTAATTCGCGTTCGGTCAAAAAATGGAAAATATTTATATGAAGTGATAATACTATTTCATGATTAATTTATAATATAAATGAAAAATAAAAAATATCTATATGAAGTGATAATGTTATTTCATGTACAATTTATAATATAAATGAAAAGTGATAACATTTTATAACGAAATTGATAGCGTTTTACAACGAAAGTGATAATTATTTTTAAGAAATATTAAATGGTCTCACATAAAAACTACTCTTTATAAATTATTTTACATTCTGTGTTTCAAAGTTTAACTTTTTTTTCATCCCAACTTAAGTTTTCAACCTTATAAAAAAATTACCGCTTTATAAGCAATTTTCGCAATCTATATGTACATCTACATCTACATCTACATAAAAGTAGAATAGTGGCGTATGGAAGAAGTTGTTGCCAAAACGAATTTAAGAAGAAAAAAAGAAAAAGAAAAAAAATAAGCATTAACAAACAAAAGATAAATGTTCCTATTATGTTCCTATTAAGCATCAACTCTATCATGCCCTATTATGTTTCTATTAATTTTATTAATTCAAAATTCTTAACGAGAAGATAAATATTAATCATTTCACTTCTAAACATAAGCTCCTTTCAATAACCCTTTCTTTAAGTGCAAGTCATGCTCTAATATAACATTCATCATATTTAAGAAAATAGTACTACATATATTAACTATGAAGAAACATATTTTATTTATATAACAATAAAACTTTAACTTGATCTCACATGAATACCATCTCACGAAAAACTTTTATATTACATTTATATATTATTATTATTATTATTAAATTTTATACAATAATTTATGGAGTACATATAATATCTTAGCTCAACTAGATTTTTTTTAGAAAGCCCAAAACCTATTTATTTATTTTTATGACCCAAAAGGCCAGCCCTATCTTAGCTCAACTAGATTTTTTTAGAAAGCCCAAAACCTATTTATTTATTTTTATGGCCCAAAAGACCAGCCCTATCTTAGCCCAACTAGATTTTTTTTAGAAAATCCAAACTTATTTATTTATTTTGTGGCCCAAAGTTTCAGCCCACTTAAATGACCTGATATATAATTATTAAGGCTAAAGTTAAAAAAAAAGAGAGAAGAACGGGATAAGAAAAACAAAAGAGGAGAAAGAAGAGAGTGAAGAGGAGAAACCCTTGTTGATCAAATTCTCCCTTACAACCCTCATCTTAGGTAGTTTCTAAGTTGTTTTGAGGTAAGTGGTGTGTGAATTAAGCTTCCTTCTTCCATGGTTTTGTAATTTTGTGGTGTTTTTCTTTTTGGTATGTGGGTAATTCGCAGACTGTTCGAACTGATTTTGAGATAGGTATTGCCCTCGAAAGTTTGCAAACTTAATTTCTTTACGTAGCTGAACTCGTTAGCTTTCCGTAGCCACTTGAAATGCCTCAATCCGATTATTCTACAATTAGTTATGATTTTTCTCGTAAACTGCCGCTAGCTGGAAAATTTTAGAATTTTTATGTCGAATTCAAACTTATTTTCTATCGTTTCATTTATTTAATGTATTGAAACGGGTTATGTGGGATTGGGAACTGATGTTAAGGAGTTACATGTCATTTTTATTTAATATCGACTCGTTCGAACTCGATTAGGATTTATTTTTAGCAATGAAAGAGATGTTACCGCTAATAGTTAGTTATATTTAATTTGTCTTTAATTGCTCATCTCCTTTCTAGGTAAAGAACCATCGACGAAAGGCAAGGGACCGACTTCAGATTCTGGAGAGAGTTAATCACTTCCTTGTGAGTTGATAATTCGGGAACGCCTTCTCTTGTGGGAAGTGTGGACCCTCGATAAATGTGCATTTATTTTAGTTTTAGTTAATTGATAAAAAAATTATTGGGTATTGTGTTATGTGGTAAAGAGCCTGATTGGCTCGATTGCTCTGGTTAGAATCCTATTAGCCATTTTATGAGTATTATTGATTTTAACTTATGTTGAAGAGCCTTGCCGGCTCGATATCTGATAGCATTTATTGTGAATTATTTGAGAATTGATTTTTGGTTATTCTTGTGTGCCAATTAAGACTCTAACTTGAGTTGTTATTCATCTTATGATGCACATGCATATGTATGCCTGATACCAAGGTTAAGTAGCCCGAATTGATCACGGTTTGGGTGAGTTGGAGCGACATTGATTAAGTAGCCCGAATTGTCGCGGTTCGGGTGAGTTAGAGTGACAACCAAGTTGCCCATTGCTTGGCAAACCTGGGTGAGTTAGATCTAACGGGGCACCTATCCATTTGCCAAATACTGATACTCTAGAGGGTGATCATTAGATGGATCAGTCTATTATAGGCTCAGTCAACGTCACCAGTGTGGGACATGCATGTCATATATGTTTATATGTTTGATCATTTCAAGTATTCACGTCGATATTGAATTGTGAACTTTAGCACTTGGCGTGTTGAGAAAGAATATTAATATGCATTTTATCTAGAATAACGGTGACGGGCTTGGACTGTCTCTCGACGGAGAGCTCAGTTCGAGGAGGATATTGACTACCCACGCGTCTTTTATGTGATAACATGTTGTTTGAACTAATTGTGTTATTCGTAAATGTGCACTAAGGTTTTTATTTTCATTAATATGTACACTGAGTGGGAAATAGTTATTGTGGGACGAAATGTTGGATTTTATGTTATGAACAGCGAGTGGGAATACATGCTTCGTATAAGAGTCGGGGTGACCGGCTTATCACCTCACTGAGCTACTGGTTTTGCTCACCCCATCATTCTTTCCTTTTCAGGTGTTGATATCGTTTTGGTTGGAGGTTTTTCTATCGTTTGCTCGTCATCCAATCAGTGTTTTGGGTACTTTCTCTTTTATGTAAATTGACGGATTCATTGGCGAGATTGTATAGTTTATATTTGGTGACCCCCTTAATGTTTTTTTGTACCTTCGCGATGTTATATCGTTCATGTATATTTTCTTTAAACTAAGTTACACCGTTGTATTTTGTACCTTTGTAAATCCTTGTTGATACTTTATGAGATGATGTCCTCGGGTTGTACCCGTTGTTATCAGTTGTTTAGTTCTACAGGTACTTGATAGCAAGCCTTACGTTTTCTATAAACTTTGTGGAGTGGAGTGCACCCATTCTGCGAAATTTATGGTTAACGTGGCGGTTGTCGCGTTCTGTCTGGGGTCGGGGCGTGACAACTTTCTTGGTATCAAAGCCTGGTTTTATGATTCTCATTCTTTTTGAGTCGAGCCAATGTGTCCAACTTTATTTCTATGTCATCCTAAGGTATCGTATTGCCTTGATGTTGACCTTGCATTTTCTTTCATTTATTCCTTTCAGTCATTATGGCACCTCCAGTTCGTCATCGAGGTCGAGGTCGAGGACACGCTCCTCGTGATCCTCCGAGTCCTCTACTCTCTTCTGTTCCTCATGGACTTCGAGGACATGTTTTTTCTGATCATGACGTTCCTCCGACGGCTACGGACTCTATCAATTCTGATCATAGGGTGTCGGTTTTCCAGGTAGAGTAACCACGGGCCCAGTTGCGGGTTGAGCACATGATGACACCGAAACAGTACCAATTGTATTATGATCATATTCGAATAAATTGTTTTTCACCACCTACAATGGCTCATACGACTACGACTGTCACTGAAGAGGTTCTTCGTGCTAATGAACCGATTCGAACTACAACTAATGTACCAGTTTTTACTCCAGAAATGGCTTTAGGAGGTTCTACTTCTCGAGGTGCACTTTTTATATCTGATTTGGTGAAAGCAGTTGAAAATATGGGGACTTCGAAATTTGACGGTGCAAGAGATGCTTCTAAAGCGGGGGCATGGTTAAAGGAGATTACAGAGACCTTTGACACCTTGATAATTGATGAATGTTATCGTGTGGTCATTGCGATCAAGCTGTTAGGCCCAGATGCACGACGATGGTGGCAGAATCTAAAAGAGACATCTTCGGTTACTATTACGTGGGCTATCTTTGTGGAACGATTCAAAGATCGATACTTCTCTCAGTACATCAAGGATCAGAAGAGAAATGAGTTCTTCAACCTCTTTCAAGGCATTATGTCGGTCGTGGAGTACGAAAGCAAATTTCTGGAATTGCGAGAATTCGCTCCTGAGTCATATACGATGAGAGACTTATGCAAGAGATTTGAAGATGGTCTTCATTTAAATATTCGAGATCGCATCAAGTCCGGAGACAAGTACGAGAGTCTTGACGATCTCGTAGAAGAAGCCCTAAGGGTAGAAGATTTAGTTCAGGCGAGACATAAGCTTGCATAACGATCTCAAAAGAAAAGACAAGGGAGCGCATTTCCAGGAAATGCATCGAAGGTGTATAGGGGTGTGGGATCTTCGCGTGGCGCACCAAGTTCGGTATCTATTAGTTTTCCTCAACCTCAGGAGCAGTTTAGTAGAGGCGGGAGCAATGTCTCAGGATCGGTTGGTGAAAATCGCAAGTGCCAGAATTGCTTAAAATATCACGACGGCACCTGTAAGGCTCCTCAAGTATGTTTTCAGTGTCACAGCCGGGGCATATGTGAGTTCTTGTCCTCAGCTTATGGGAGCGAGCAGTCAGTGTTCTGGTTAGCTTCGTGGTAAACTAACATATTCTACATCCAGAGATACTCGATCTGCAGCTACCAGAGTGCCCGATGCCTCAAGCGGCCCTAGTACTCAATCACCTATGCAAGGAATGATGCAAACTAGAGTATTTCATATTTTTCAAGAAGAGGCTCGCTCAGATCCGAAGGTTGTGACATGTAATTTATAATCTGAGTATTTTCACATGCTAGATCTAACCCCGCCTTGTTGTGCCACTTGATTACGAATAAAATATTCGTAAGAAATTATATCTTTCCAAATTTTTGAATCACAATCTCACCTAATATTGCTTTTTTAGGCCATGTGTTTGTGGGAGACCATCAGGTCTACGCTTTATTTGACCTAGGTTCTGATAGGTCTTATATTCGGGATGATCTTACAGAGATCTTAGATTATCCTATCTCTCATTTGTCACCTAGAATCATCGTTCATACCCCTCTTGGAGAGCGTCTAATTCGTGATTCGGTATTCTTTAGTTGTCCATTGAGATCAAAGATGTCCTTCTAGAGGCTGAATTGATACCATTTCCTTTGATTGATCTTGATGTTATTCTTGGCATGGATTGGCTTTCTTCTCATCATGCAATTCTCGACTGCCACGAGAAGCTTTGTTATTTTTCGTAGACTAGGATTCTCAGAACTTGTTTTTGAAGGTAAACTTCAAACGAGATCCCTCTCTTTTATTTCAATGTTGACTGCGCATAAATTAATGCGTAAGGGTTGTGAGGCATTCTTGGCATTTGTCATCGATACTTCTCTTTCTGAAACTAAACTAGATGACATCCCGATCGTGAATGAATTTCCTGATGTCTTTCACGAAGACTTACCAGGACAACCTCCGAATCGAGAGATTGATTTTTCCATTGACGTACTTCCTAGAATCACACCTATATCGATTACTCCATATCGAATGTCGCCTGCTGAGCTCAAGGAACTCCAGACACAACTTGGGGAATCATTGGAGAAGGGGTTCATGCGACCTAGCACATCTTTGTGGGGTGCTCCAGTTCTTTTTGTCAAGAAGAAAGATGGATCACTTCGCCTATGTGTCGACTACCGTCAATTGAACAAGGTGACAATTAAGAACAAATATCCTCTTCCAAGAATTGATGATCTGTTTGATCAATTGCAAGGAGCAACTGTGTTCTCAAAAATTAATTTGGGATCTGGTTATCACCAACTCAAGATTAGGGAATCTGATATCCCTAAGTCTGCTTTTCGAACCAGATACGGTCATTTTGAATTCTGTGTTATACCTTTTGGACTCACAAATGCTCCTGTAGCTTTTATGGATCTTATGAATCGGGTCTTTCGGCCGTACTTAGATAAGTTTGTCATCATCTTCATTGATGACATTCTTATTTATTCTAAATCGGACGATGAGCATTCTCATCATCTAAGAATTGCTCTGAACATTCTCAGAGAAAATCAGCTTTATGCTAAATTCTCGAAGTGTGTTTTTTGGCTTCGTGAGGTAAGCTTTTTGGGTCATCACATTTCTAAAGAAGGAACCTACGTCGATCCAGTGAAGATTCAAGCTATACTAGATTGGGAGCGTCCAAAGAACGTGACAGAGATTCGTAGTTTTTTGGGATTAACTGGATATTATCGACGGTTTGTCAAAGACTTTTCGTTATTGACTTCATCTTAGACTAAATTGACTCGGAAAGGGGTAAAATTTGAATAGAGTGAAGAATGTGAGGAAGCATTTCAAGAATTGAAAAGATGACTCATTTCAGCTCCTATTCTTGCTTTGCCAGACCCAGCAATTGGAGAATTTACCATTTATAGCGACGCCTCGAGACAAGGATTAGGATGCGTTCTCATGCAAGAAGGAAAGGTTATTGCCTACGCTTAAAGGCAATTGAAGAAGAACGAAGAAAATTATCCTACACATGATTTAGAGTTGGCTGCAATCGTCTTTGCATTGAAGATCTGGAGGCACTATCTGTACGGTGCAACTTGTCGGATTTTCATTGATCACAAGAGCTTAAAGTATATCACCACGCAAAAGGAGCTCAACCTCAGGCAAAGGCGATGGATGGAGTTGATTAGTGACTATGACTTAGTCATCGATTATCATCCTGGCAAGGCGAACGTTGTTGCAGATGCTCTAAGTAGAAAGTCTTCTACCTCACTTGCTTCGATTCAATCTTTTTATCTTCCTATGTTGGAGCAATTTAAATCATTACACATTTCGCTCGATTGTGAAAAGTCTAATGATTCTGCCTTAATCGCCAAATTCGAGGTTAGACCTACCTTGTTCGAGCAAATTTGAGAAAGACAATCACACGATGTTCATTTACAACAGAAGATGGAGAAGCTAAATCAAGGAAAAGAAATAGAATTTCAAATTCGAAATGATGGACTTCTTACTTTAAAAAATCGTGTTTGTGTTCCATCAGAACTTGATGTTCGTAGAGCTATTCTTGAGGAAGCACATTCTTCAGCCTATTTTATGCATCCTGGTAGTACCAAAATGTACAGAACACTACGGGAGCATTATTGGTGGCCAGGTATGAAATGGGACATTGCTGAATTTGTATCAAAGTGCTTATCATGCCAACAGATTAAAGCGGAACACCAAAAACCAGCCGACGTGCTTCAACCACTACCTATTCCTGAGTGGAAATGGGAAAACATCACAATGGATTTTATTTCCGGTTTACCTCGAACCCAAAAGGGTCATGACTCAATTTGGGTCATTGTCGATCGTCTGACGAAATCGGCACATTTCCTTCCAGTGCATACCAACGAATCTTTAGAGAAACTTGCCAAGTTATATGTCGATGAGATCGTGAGATTGCTCAGAGTACCAGTGTCAATCATATCTGACCGTGATCCAAGATTCACTTCCCGTTTTTGGCCTAGTCTGTAGAAAGCGCTAGGTACAAAATTACTATTCAGTACCTCGTTTCATCCACAGACTGATGGACAGTCAGAGAGAACTATACAGACACTAGAAGACATGCTACGTGCAGTGGTGTTGAATTTGGGAGGTAGCTGGAATAAGTACGTGACTTTGGTGGAGTTCGCTTATAACAACAGTTATCATTCAAGCATTGGAATGCCTCCGTACGAAGCTCTGTATGGCCGAAAGTGTCAAACACCGCTCTTTTGGGATGAGGTTGGCGAGAGACAAATCGAACAAGTAGAGCTTATTGAAGATGCGAAGACAAAAATATAACTTATTCGAGACAGACTTAAGGCAGCGCAAGATCGACAGAAAAGCTACGCAGATAATAGGAGGCGCGATTTGGAGTTTAATGAAGGAGACAAAGTTTTTCTGAATGTTTCTCCATGGGAGGGCGTGTTGCGATTCCACCATCGAGGAAAGTTGAGTCCAAGGTATATTGGCCCGTTTACGATCGTGCAAAGGATTGGTCGTGTCGCGTATCGACTTGAGCTACCATCGGAATTATCGAAGATTCACGATGTCTTTCATGTCTCTATGCTTAGAAAATATGAACCAGATCCTTCGCACGTGCTCAAATATCCCCCAATTGTATTAAAGGAAAATCTATCGTACGAAGTACAACCTGTTCAAATTGTAGATCGCTGAGAGAAAATGCTTTGTAACAAATCCATTCCTATGGTGAGAATTCAATGGAGAAGTGATCAAATTGAAGAAGAAACATGGGAACCAGAGTCAGTCATGCGTCAACGCCATCCAAATCTCTTTTCATCTCTAGGTACATTTATGTTTAGAGGACGAAACTTTTTAGAGGAGGGGATACTTTATAATATCTTAGCTCAACTAGATTTTTTTTAGAAAGCCCAAAACCTATTTATTTATTTTTATGACCCAAAAGACCAGCTCTATCTTAGCCCAACTAGATTTTTTTTAGAAAGTACAAAACCTATTTATTTATTTTTATGGCCCAAAATGCCAGCCCTATCTTAGCCCAACTATATTTTTTTTAGAAAGCCCAAACTTATTTATTTATTTATTTATTTTGTGGCCCAAAGTTTCAGCCCACTTAAATGACCTGATATATAATTATTAAGGCTAAAGTTAAAAAAAAAGAGAAGAACGGGAGAAGAAAAACAAAAGATGGGAAAGAAGAGAGTGAAGAGGAGAAACCCTTGTTGATCAAATTCTCCCTTACAACCCACATCCTAGGTGGTTTCTAAGTTGTTTTGAGGTAAGTGGTGTGTGAATTAAGCTTCCTTCTTCCATGGTTTTGTAATTTTGTGGTGTTTTTCTTTTTGGTATGTGGGTAATTCACAGACTGTTCGAACTGATTTTGACATAGCTATTTCCTCGAAAGTTTGCAAACTTAATTTCTGTACATAGTTGAACTCGTTAGCTTTCCGTAGTCACTTGAAACGCCTCAATCCGATTATTCTACAATTAGTTATAATTTTTCTCGTAAACTGCCGCTAGCTGGAAAATTTCAAAATTTTTATGTCGAATTCAAACTTATTTTCTATCGTTTCATTTAGTTAATGTATTGAAACGGGTTATGTGGGATTCGGAACTGATGTTAAGGAGTTACATGCCATTTTTATTTAATATCGACTCGTTCGAACTCGATTAGGATTTGTTTTTAGCAATGAAAGGGATGTTACCGCTAATAGTTAGTTATATTTAATTTGTCTTTAATTGTTCATCTCCTTTCTAGGTAAAGAACCATCGACGAAGGGTAAGGGATCGACTTCAAATTCCGGAGAGAGTTAATCACTTCCTTGTGAGTTGATAATTCGGGAACGCCTTCTCTTGTGGGAAGTGTGGACCCTCGATAAATGTGCATTTATTTTAAATTTAGTTAATTGATAAGAAAATTATTGATATTGTGTTATGTGGTAAAGAGCCTGATCGGCTCGATTGCTCTGGTTAGAGTCCTATTAGCCATTTTATGAGTATTATTGATTTTAACTTATATTGAAGAGCCTTGCCGGCTCGATATCTGATAACATTTATTGTGAATTATTTGAGAATGGATTTCTGTTTATTCTTGTGTGCCAATTAAGACTCAAATTTGAGTCGTTATTCATCTTATGATGCACATGCATATGTATGCCTGGTACCAAGGTTAAGTAGCCCGAATTAGTCACGGTTTGGGTGAGTTGAAGTGACATTGATTAAGTAGCCCGAATTATCGCGGTTCGGGTGAGTTAGAGTGACAACCAAGTTGCCCGTTGCTTGGCAAACCCGGGTGAGTTAGATCTGACGGGGCACCTGTCCATTTGCCAAATACTGATACTCTGGAGGTGATCGTTAGATGGATCAGTTTATTATAGGCTCAGTCGTCACCAGTGTGGGACATGCATGTCATATATGTTTATATGTTTGATCATTTCAAGTATTCGCGTCGATATTAAATTGTGAACTTTAGCACTTGGCGTGTTGAGAAAGAATATTAATGTGCATTTTATCTAGAGTAACGGTGACGGGCTTGGACTGTCTCTCGACGGAGAGCTCAGTTCGAGGAGGATATTGACTACCCACGCGTCTTTTATGTGATAACATGTTGTTTGAACTAATTGTGTTATTCGTAAATGTGCACTAAGGTTTTTATTTTCATTAATATGTACACTGAGTGAGAAATAGTTATTGTAGGACGAAATGTTAGATTTTATGTTATGAACCGCGAGTGGGAATACATGCTTCGTATAATGGTTGGGGTGACCGGCTTATCACCTCACTGAGCTAGTGGTTTTACTCACCCCCATCATTCTTTCCTTTTTAGGCTGTTGATATCATTTTGGTTGTAGGTTTTCCTTTCGTTTGCTCGTCATGCAATCAGTGTTTTGGGTACTTTCTCTTTTATGTAAATTGACGGATTCATTGGCGAGATTGTATAGTTTATATTTGGTGACCCCCTTGATGTTCTTTTTGTACCTTCGCGATGTTATATCGTTCATGTATATTTTCTTTAAACTAAGTTACACCATTGTATTTTGTACCTTTGTAAATCCTTGTTGATACTTTATGAGATGATGTCCTTGGGTTGTACCCGTTGTTATCAGTTGTTCAGTTCTACAGGTACTTGATAGCAAGCCTTACGTTTTCTATAAACTTTGTGGAGTGGAGTGCACCCATTCCGCGAAATTTATGGTTAACGTGGAGGTTGTCGAGTTATGTCTGGGGTCGGGGCGTGACAGTACATAATATTTGTGCACGCATCGCGCGGGTGTATTACTAGTTAACTTTTAAAATACTAGTTGTGAAAACGTGATCATGTACGTGTTCATACATATATTGAGAAAGATGAATATAAAAGAA
This sequence comes from Pogostemon cablin, assembly GCA_023678885.1. Taxonomy (NCBI): domain Eukaryota; kingdom Viridiplantae; phylum Streptophyta; class Magnoliopsida; order Lamiales; family Lamiaceae; genus Pogostemon; species Pogostemon cablin. The sequence goes on from CM042966.1 coordinate 15,463,939, forward strand.
AACATTAATAATAATAATAAGATTTTTAAGCAAACCCTATTATGATATGTTACATATAGAAGATGGTTTATGAGACATGTTAATGTGTGTCTATAATATAAATAAAGTATGTTTAATGATTGTTAATTTATGTTTTCTAAAGTATGATACCTGATGAATAAGTATGATTTTAGGGTATTATAATATGATTCATTATTAATATACTTCAACTACAATTAAATATATTTTACCGATAAAATAATCATACTTTATTAATGGATCGACCCGTCTCACAAAAAATCCATCTCACAAGAGAGTATTTATACTTAAACAGTTATATTTGATATTTTATATTTAAAATAATAATTATGGAAGGTTAGAATTTTAACTAAGGAAAAACGCATTTTAGGTGCATATGAAGTTGTACGAAAAATAAAAAGTCATGTAATTTCAAATTTATTTTAAAAGTTTTTTTCCACTAAATCAAAATTTTTTTAGTCATAAAAATAATTTCATTTTTAGTCCAAAAATATTAAGATTTCAAATTTATAAATATTTAACTATTTTAGAGTATAGATCATAATGAAAGATATATATGCATTTTAAAAAAAATTATATTCGAACTGTCTCGTATACATTTGTTTTTTTTCTTGTATATTAAATGATAAAATATTTTAAGAAGTACATAGTAAGTAATATTTTATTGTACTTTATATTTTTATTCTGTATTATTATTGTAATTTTAAGGGTATTAATATTTATGATAATTGCAAATATATATATATATATATATATATATATATATATATATATATATATATATATATATATATATATATATATATATATATATATATATATATATATATATATATATACCTTAGAGTGGGACAAATCAAAATGATGAAATGTAGTATACTTTTATACGGGACAGTGGGAATATTAATAAAATACTTTTTAAATATAATACACTCCCTCCTTCCCAATTCAATTTTTACATATTTTCAATTTGGCTTCCCATTTTATTCTTTACATTTCCCTTTTTGATAAATGAGATCACACAAATTAATTATTTATCTCTTTATGGGCCTACACATCACGTTAATACACACACCCACTCTACATTCAAATATTATTTCACTCAACCTACTACACATTAAAATATTATATTTCTTAATTTACATGCAAAAAGCAAACGTAAAGTTTAAAACGGGATGAAGGGAGTATTAAGATTGAGAAGTTAATTTTTTATGTTTTAAATAGTTTTAAGCGGAATAGATTTTCAAAATTTAAAAATCGGCAGATACATGTATTAATACTTGAGTTGATATCCTTTGGTGCACGCGTGTATTTATATGTGTATACATTTTTATTCAAGTATATATATTTTTTAATAATTGTATAAGTTTTTTATATTCATTTTTCATAAAAAAGACTAACAAAAAACTCGATAACAAAGTGTATACATTTTTATTCACTAGTGTATACTCTCTTCATCCCCTTCAAAGACAGTCTTTTTTACCAGTTTAGGCATCTCACCCAAAGAGCCTCATTTTTTTTACACATAGGGGAGCCTTCATATTGGGCTCGTATTCCCAATAATACAACTACCCACTACACATTAAATAATAATATCTTTTAATCTACGTGCAAAAAACAAAATATCATCTTTGAGTGGGAAGGAAGGAATATACTCCCTCCAACCACTTACAAGGTAACCGTTTTACTATATTTGGCATCCGTTTTAAAGGTATCCGTTTTCATTTTTGGCAAGGTATGGTCCCACCAATACTATCACTTAAACCCTTAAAATTCTTCTATTTACAAGACCGCCATCAGATTAACATCAACTAACAATACTACTAATACTCATCTAAATTAAATATTTACTACTGATTATGCACAATAATTAATAATCACACACTTACTCTTCTATTAATTTAGTTCTAGAAATCCTAATTTTAACTTTGGGCCTCTCTCTTCGTTGAATTTTCTCTCTCTCTCTACGGCTGTTCTTCAGCGCTATCATCTGTTCTTCCAACCGATGAACTCTCCATCGTCTTCCTCCGTGTAAACTTTCCATCATCGTTTACTCTCCTCATCTACTCTTCCGTGTCGCTTTTACTTTCCTTATCTTGAAAAGGATATGGCTTCAAGAACCATTTCGGAGTCTGTTTCCATAGTGGTCGATTCACCATCGGAGGCGATTTCCGACGAAATCCTTGAGATTTCTTCATTTTCTGACTATGGAGGTAGTAGATCTACTCTGTTCCCATCTTGTTTGAGCTTATCCAAGTCAGAATACTATAGATCTTCTGGGCTCCCCCTCTTTCTCACGCTCCTCCGACTTAGATTCATGTACATCTACTAAGATCCCCGTATTTTCAGCCTCTTTCAATTCAAATTTGAGTGGTTCCTTTGTCTCTGAATTTGCAGATATATACGCGAGGCTTGTTGTACCGGATTCAGAGGACCAACTACTGTGTGATCCCGTGAGCATGGTGGTGTCCGACTCTGAAGAGGAGTCGGTGTGTGACCCCGTGAACATGGTGGTTCCCGACTCTAAAGAGGAGTCAGTGTGTGATCCCGTGAGCATGGAGGTGCCCGACTCTGAAGAGGCGTTGGTATGTGACCCCATGAAGGAGGTGGTGCCCATCTCTGAGGGGTCGTTGGTGCCTGGCCACAATTTTAGCAAAAGTTTTATGAGGGAGGTTCCAAATTCAGATGCTAAAAATCTTGTGCCCTGCAGCTTTGAAATTGCCCGAATATTCAGAGGTATAAACCCTAATCTATTATTTGCTCATAAGTGGGATTAGGCATTCATAAACTGATGTGATGATGTTTATGTGAGTTTAAAAATTAAGAGCATGCTAAATTTGTCACAATGTATAATTATGGAGGCTGCATACATTGACATGCCACCAATTATGTGTTGGCGCTTGGATCGTTTGGTTAACGTGACCCGTTAGGGTTCCATGTGTTTCTATCATAGCGGAAGCAATAAATCATAGAAACAATTACCATTCACCAGGGTATGTAGAAGATGAAGGATTCTCACTGGCAGACTGTGCAGTCCCACGAGAATGGCCATAACTTCCTCGTCTGATGTCAGAATTGAATGATCTTTATGCTCAGATGATCCTCTCTTCAACGGATTTCCGTCAGTATATTAATCATCGAATTCTGAGTAATGTACGATTTTATATTAATTTCGCAATATGGCGGACAGCAGCAGCAAACTACCTTCTGATCTTCTGTTGTATGTCCCAAGTCCGATCTCGACGTCGTGTGGGCGACGATCTACGAGGCCTCCTCAATCTGCTCTCAACCCTCATCACACGTGAATAATGAATTAGATTAGGGTTCCAGATAAGCTAAGGTGACTTATATACATGGGCTATCAGGGACCAGGAGGAGAAATTGGGTTGGGTCTCCATTGGGCTTAAGTATTCAAGATTAGCCCAAAGCTTATTCTTAAGTCCAATAATAATAATATATTCCACTAAAATATTATTACAGCACTGTCTTTCCAATCCCAAAATTACGTTTTGGGCTCCTTCTTATTATGAGCCCGTTGGTCTCCCCATGTTTAAGATATACAATGTCCATTAATTAATTTAAGTTACTGACAACTCAATTAATTAATATCTCATCCAAGAGTAGTACCACTCAACCTCATTATCATGCCGGAATAAATTCCACCTGCAGGGTTTACATGATAATCCTTATGAGCTCCTCAAGGGGATATTATCAACCTATGACGGACACGGATTCCTTCTACAATCAACAGCACACCATAGAGATATCACTACTTCCAACTCATCCAGTTTGTTGATTTAATTACATGTAAATCTCACCCATTGATGAATCAAAGAAATACATACCGCCCTACGTGTCGAGGTTATTGTATTGGGATTAAGAGCACGAACTTCCATAATAACTGAGATCAAGTTCTCCTATAAGTCAGTATAAGTCGAACGATCTAAAGCGGTCCTGCTCAATACACACAAGTGCACTAATGTGATTCTATAGCCAAGACAAGCTAATACCAAACCACACTACAACCATCCCGATAGAGAGTCCCCGTTTATCTCGGTTGTGAGCATCTGTTTATACTTTATAAGGAAACCGATAATATGATCTTCCACGTGTTGTCGCACAACATATTATCTACAGTATAAAGTAAATGGACTATTGCATCAAACATGTAAATAAATTATAAGATGCAATCATTTGATCATATGATTCTCATTTCAAATAAATTGTTATAAGATTGTTCATACAAAAAAAGCTAGACTTTTAGTATACAATCCAACAATCTCCCACTTATACTAAAAGACTATGCTGTCATGTCTTCTGCCATACATCTGATTCCCACTCCTACTACACGACCATCAAAAGCTTTCGCTTTAAGGTCCTTGTAAATGAATTTACTAGGTTATCATCCGATGCAATCTAGGCGACAACAACCTTTCCCTCATCATACGATTTCTCGTAGTAGGTGGTACTCGCGCTCCATGTGTTTAATTGCTTTATGGGCTCGTGATTCCTTCAAGTTTGCAACTGCACCATTATTATCAAAATAAATTGTGATAACCTTAGGCAAATTTAGAATCACTTCGAAGTCCATCATGAAGTTTCTAGAGTCATATAGATACTTTGGCTGCCTTATAGGCTCCAATTTATCATCTTTCCATGATGGAGTCCGGAGTTCGAAATATATTTCTATATAACACTCCTCCATATTATGGCTCTACTTCTTAAAATTAAACACATAACCTTGAGGTGGATTTACTGCCACCCTTATCTGATTTGAAAAATCCGAATCTACGTAACTCATAAGAAGCAGCGAATCTGTCCGATAAGCCTACATATAATTTCTAGTCCTTTTCAGGTACATAAATATATGTCTTACCACAGTTCAACATTCTTATTTCGAGTTACCTTGATACTCACTGTTTATGCAATTGGCAATACAGTTATCCATTCTCGTGCATAGCATTCCTTAGATTAAGCTTCCTTATTTGCCGAAGCATAAGGAACCACTTTCATCACCTTTATCTCTTTTTGTGTCTCAAGACACATTCACTTAGATAAATTCACATGCTAAATGAGTAAGGATCATATCATTTTGCTAAACTTGAGCTAAGCCTAACATCCTTTCTTGTGATCCGTATTACCGTGATCAAAAGGATATTTTTACTCTTCTTAAGTCCTTCATTTCATACTGCTTTATTAACCATACCCATACGCCCAACAATACTCTTTCATTGTCTCCAATGAGCAATATATCATCTACGTATAGTACAAAAAATATCACCACATTTCCGTCACTCTTTTCAATACACAAGACATATCCGAGCATTGATAAAATCCATATCACAGGATTTCTTCATCAAAACAGATGTTCTATAATTTTGAAGCTTGATTTAGTCCATTGATGGATACTTTTAAGCTTAATAACAAAATGCTCTTAGCTCTTTGCAATGAATCACTCTGGTTGCTTAAAATAGATGTTTTTCTCAAGACTTCTAATCAGGAAAGTTGTCTTGACATCTATTTGCTATCCCTCATATTCCATGAGTAACAACAGATAAAGAGTTCGGATCAACTTAGGCATAGCTACCGGCGAACAGGTTTTCTCATAATCGATTCTTTCGGAGTATACCTTTTCGCAACAAGCTTTGCTTCAAAGGTTTTCACCTTACCATATGATCCTCTTTTATTTTGTATGACCACTTCCAATGGCTTTTACACCATTTAGTGGTCTTACAAGCTCCCAGATTTAATTTAGAATTCATCAATTCTATTTCATCATCATTGCACTAGCTAAGATATCGTATTTCGATCTTGTAGTGCTTCGTCGTATCCGTGAGTTCATTTCATGTTTGCTAGGGACCATGTCTCACGACTCTCTCAAAACATGTATCAAACAGGTTGTCGAACATCCCTCCCACTACAACAAGGCATTACATGCAATTGTGTATCAGACGTGACATGCGTTGCAGTTTATCTTGTGGTATATCCTCTTGCACAATTGGTACTAATACTTTGTGTTTTCCCTCTCACTTCCTTTAGAACAATTTATACATGGGTTTGTGATTTATTACATAGTCCTCTCCAAAATCTAGTGTTTGTGTTAACAATCACCATTCGATCTTTTGGACTAAACAAATCACCCTTCATTTTTCTAGGATATCCCACAAACAGACAAACATTCATATGAATTACTGTTTCTAGGGCATATCCATAAAATGAATTTAATAATTCTAAATAATTCATCATCTATTCAATCATTTCCATAAGAGTCTTTCTCTTTTTAGGATCAGAAGACGCATTATTAATTACTATTTGTTGCATCCGTAGTATAAACGTGATTTAAGAGTTTACAAATTGTCACTAACGTACCTCAACAGATTATAGCTCCATCCTTCATTAATATGACCATGTCATTTAAATGAAATGGAGTATCCATCCGTAAATGCATAGAAATTGAAATAAAATTCTTTCTATGAAAATGTACGTAAAGACAATTTCTCATAGTCAAACGTTTATTCATATCGTAAGATAAATAAACAACTCCCACTGCAATAACCACTACTCTTGTAGTTTTACCCATGTATATTATTATTTCATCATCACTTAGTTGCAGACTTTTAGTGATTCCGGTATCTACACACAACATGTCAGTAAATGCCATCGCTAATCATGCTTCAACAACTAGTGAATGAGATACTAACCTTATTCACATCTTGATGAAATTGAATTTTCTTCGCCATATGTTTTTTCAGAAGTTCCCCACCATATACAACCTCTTTGTAATTCAGGTGGAACTTGCTCAAAACATTTAGACAGAAAATGAAGAATAAAACTGACTTAGGTTTCCACTTCAACTTCTATTCCATGTATTTCCAATTCATTCATCAAATTCAATCATGACCTACCACCTTTTAACTTATTCAAGTATCCGAAGAGTTACATGAGACCATCATATTTCTATGAATCTCTTATCTCTTCACCAGAGACTTTAATATGCATCATGATAAGTCTTTTGTGAGAACACATATGTATTTCTTAAGCAGTAAAATTAGAATCCAAGATTCTTTTCTAATCATCTAATTTTGGACCAGTAAATATAATTTCTTTTGGTCAACCATAAGTGAAATAAAACTATTTGAAATTCAGAGAATCATAAAATATACACCGATCAAATCTTCGAATTTATCCATTTATATTCATTCCCTCAAAACAATATAAAATATAAATTCACCGACATCTCAAGCACCGTGAGTTTGCAAGCCACGATAGTGTGGACGTTTACAAACCCGAACATTTACAAGAGAAGGTTTTACCCATTAATTTCATTTGTCAACCTAACTTTATGACAAAATAATTAATAGTCGGTTCCTATTTAGCCATGTAAATAAAAGCAGTGACTCCGATGGGGAGGATACTTATTATTTACACGTAAGTGTACACCATTATTTGACCCCAAGTCCATTGCGCGAGCTTATGTGCCTTACAGATGGAGAAGTACACACACCCTCGGATAATTTCCTACAGTCATCAATTATAAGTCTGTACAGTGATCCGCATATAAGCTCATCCGATAGGGAGGAAGGTCTATGCCAACGCGCAAGTTCATATGCATCACATTACAAACATAATTATTTAATGAAGTCTGTTCCAACAATCTATGAATAAACTCATCCGATGGGGAGGAAGGCTCTAATGTCGACGCGCAAGTTTATTAACATTACTAACAAACCAATAATGGAGGCCGCGGAAATTTATTACCAATCCCCTCTCCCACTTAGTTATTTAAGACCGAGGGATTTTACATGCATATAATATTCAAAAATAAAATACGCAACCTAGCATGCTCCTATTATGGCAAATAAGACAGTAAATCAAGAGTATCATGCATAGCATATATAACAATAATTAAATAATTAAATCAAATTATAACAGTTATATATCAGCGAATTTGATTGTTCGCTACTAAGCACGAATATGGGCAACGCACACGGGGATCGACCTCCCTGCAGAGGTCGCAGGGATCGACCTGCCTAGTCTGGTCACGGAGTGCGGGGCAGCGCCCCGAAGAAAAATTTATCCGCTGGGCACACCACACGAATTTTCCTTGTCAGTCAACCTGCTCCACCATTCCGGCACCCTGCTCGATCACATTGTGAAGACTCACGTGGAACCTGATGCAGACCAATCGAACCTGATGCAAATCCGCTCGAATCTGGTGCAGAGTCGATCGAACCTGATGCAAATCAATCGAACCTGATGTGAATCCGCTCGAACCTGATGCATCATCGATCGAACCTGATGCAGACGAATCGAACCTGATGTGAATCCGCTCGAACCTAGTGCAGCATCGATCGAACCTGATGCAGACCAATCGAACCTGATGTGAATCCGCTCGAACCTGGTGCAGCATCGATCGAACCTGATGCAGACCAATCGAACCTGATGTGAATCCGCTCGAACCTGGTGCAGCATCGATCGAACCTGATGCAGACCAATCGAACCTAATGTGAATCCGCTCGAACTTGGTGCATCATCGATCGAACCTGATGCAGACCAATCGAACCTAATGTAAATCCACACGAACCTGGTGCATCATCGATCGAACCTGATGCAGACCAATCGAACCTGATGTGAATCCGCTCGAACCTGATGTGAATCCGCTCGAACCTTCATCCGCGCAGCCTCACACAGTGTTCCGCGTGCCACATGGCATGCCACCATGTACGCCATCCCAGCGTCCAGCAAGCCAACGTGTGCGACTCCTCTCCAACGTGCAAGATTTACACGTCACGCCACGAGCTCCCAACAAGCACCAATGCCCATCAGGCCGCCCGATACTCAGCATGCTGCTCCGCACGCCAACGAGCAGCACACGCCCAGCAGTTGATCGCTCCTTGCCCGGTTCAAAACGCGCTTCAGCCTTGCCATTCGCTTGATGCTGTGCACAACACCATGTGCCTTGATGAGCGTCCCTCGCTCGGGCTGTCGCTCGTCCAAGGGCCTACTTGCACGGAACCAAGTTCAGCCCAACGCGCAACACCAAACTACACCAACTGTCGTTCAGGGTTCGCAACTGTAGAAACCTGAGAATCCAATCTTCACCGTTCAGAATAGACTCCTATGGGTCCTAAACATGCTTTCCAAATTACAGGTCGATCCAACGGTTAGTTTGTGAGAAACAGCTCTTTTCCCTCGACTGCGCAGAACAGAATCGCCCAAAAACCTGCTTCTGTTTTCGGCATATTCTCGACAACACAAAGCTTCAAATACGATCTTAACCGTTCAGAATATACATCCACAAAATCCGAACGTGCTGAACAAAATTCAGCTTGATCCGATGGTTGAAACTCCGTTTATTGCCTCTGCAATATCACTGCGCTGGTTTTTCTCTCAAAAACGTGAATTCTGTTTTTGCCCTCTTTTTTTCCTTCCATGTGAAATTGACGAATAGTTTTCGTCGAATCCTCTCACACTCAACCATTGAAAAAATAGGTATGATACTGGGTATATATCACATAGGGATATTCATGGTTTAGCAGTAAAACCAAAACCCTAAACATGTGATCCTAATTTCAAAAAACTAACCACAAAAACCCTAGCCTAACGTGTCACGCTTCACCACGAAACCGAAGCTCTGATACCAATTGTTGGCGCTTGGATCGTTTGGTTAACATGACTCGTTAGGGTTCCATGCGTTTCTATCATAGCGGAAGCAATAAATCATAGAAACGATTACCGTTCACCAGGGTATGTAGAAGATGAAGGATTCTCGCTGGCAGACTGTGCAGTCCCACGAGAATGACCAAAACTTCCTCGTCCGATGTCAGAATTGAATGATCTTTATGCTCAGATGATTCTCTCTTCAACGGCTTTCCATCAGTATATTGATCATCTAATTCTGAGTACTGTACGATACTATATAAATTTCGCAATATGGCGGACAGCAGCAACAAACTACCTTCTGATCTTCTGCTGTATGTCCCAAGTCCAATCTCGACGTCGTGTGGGCGACGATCTACGAGACCTCCTCAATCTGCTCTCAACCCTCATCACACGTGAATAATGTATTAGATTAGGGTTTCAGATAAGTTAAGGTGACTTATATACATGGGCTACAGCAGGGACCAGGAGGAGAAATTGAGTTGGGCCTCCATTGGGCTTAAGTATCCAAGCTTAGCCCAAAGCTTATACTTAAGTCCAATAATAATATATTTCACTAAAATATTATTACTGCACTGCCTTTCCAATCCCAAAATTACGTTTTGGGCTCCTTCTTATTAAGAGCCCGTTGGTCTCCCCATGTTTAAGATATACAATATCCATTAATTAATTTAAGTTACTGACATCTCAATTAATTAATATCTCATCCAAGAGTAGTACCACTCAACCTCATTATCATGCCGGAATAAATTCCACCTGCAGGGTTTACATGATAATCCTTATGAGCTCCTCAAGGGGACATCATCAACCTATGACGGACACGGATTCCTTCTACAATCAACAGCACACCATAGAGACAGCACTACTTCCCAACTCATCCAGTTTGTTGATTTAATTACATGTAAATCTCACCCATTGATGAATCAAAGAAATACATACTACCCTACGTGTCGAGGTTATTGTATAGGGATTAAGAACACAAACTTCCATAATAACTAAGATCAAGTTCTCCTATAAGTCAGTATAAGTTGAACGATCTAAAGCGGTCCTGCTCAATACACACAAGTGCACTAATGTGATTCTATAGCCAAGACAAGCTAATACCAAACCACACTACAACCATCCCAATAGAGAGTCCCCGTCTATCTCGGTTGTGAGCATCTGTTTATACTTTATAAGGAAACCGATAATATGATCTTCCGCGTGTTGTCGCACAACATATTATCTACAGTATAAAGTAAATGAACTATTGCATCAAACATATAAATAAATTATAAGATGCAATCATTTGATCATATGATTCTCATTTCAAATAAATTGTTGTAAGATTGTTCACACAAAAAAAGCTAGACTTTTAGTATACAATCCAACATTATGCATTTAGTAGACAATTTTAAAAACACTCTATGATGAGATTTCTCAGAGAGTGAAACTAAATACATTCAGTTTAGGGTTTGGTGGATTTTCTATGAATGATGATTGTATGATGACTGTATAATGATGTTTATCTGTATGATCTATGATATCTGATGTTGTGACTGTATGAATTTGTCACCATGCATAAAAATGGAGGCTGCATACATTAAATGTCACCAATTATGCATTTAGGAGACACATTCACTTACACTCAATGATGATAGTGTTCTGAGAGTGATGTTTGTGCAATCTGTGTATAGAATAACACAGTACAAACATTTTAGTCATATAGGGTAATGTTTACTACTCAAACAACTCCAGAAAAGAGTTGTTTTAGCTGTAAACAATGGCTTTTTCAGCCACAAAACATCCAATTAACAGTCTCTACATATATGCATACTAATATGTGCGCAAAAACCCCACCACCTATCCCTTTGACAACTCTAGATGCAAAAACCCCACCACCTATCCCTTATAAAAACAAAAACAGATCATTCTATTCCCTCTAAACTGTCAATGAGCTCTTCCAAGCCAGCTATTTCATTCTTCTGGATAAGATACTCAATACTTTCCTGTATCAAATCATGATCCACCTCTAGATCAATTGGAAGAATTCCAGCTCTTAATAATGCTTCCTTTCCCATGTGTGGTGTCTTGTAATTATTTGCTCCCTTATAAGCTAGGATTTCCCTGAAACAACTTTGTAGGGTTAGGAAAACTGCATTGAGTTTTGTGTCACTCAATTCTTCATATGATGTATTCACTGCCTTTAACAAATCATCCACAGTTTCAGCTGCAATTTGCACTTGTAATGATTGCAAAGCCCTAAACCAACCCAAATCCAAAACATTAGTGTCTGGACTTTGAGGGGGTTTAAACACTAGATGGAATTTGAATCCATCTGAGCTTGCTGCCTCTCTCCATTCTGGGTCAGTGTCCTTTATATGAGGCTTTGCATTATCTTGTTGAATAAATATTTCCTTACTAGCTCAAACTGGCCATTTAGATTTAATAGCTGGTAACACCTGAAATCAATGTCACCAATAAGGATTTTTACAATAATTCTTATTCAGGAGACTGATTTCAGGTTTAACAACTCAATGATGAACACAATCTGAGAGTTACACACACTTAAATAAATATATGCAGCTTTAAATGGAATTACCTGATTGATCAATACATTTTTGGTCACACTCTTTGTGACAGACAACAATGCATTTGTTTCAATTGTACCTGCCTCTCTGTTTTTTGGACTCCTTTGTGCTGGAACTTTTTCAGTGAATGGAAAAATACATATTTTTCCATCAAATATGCACTCACTATTAGGATCATAAGCAGGTCTGGCCACTGCACATAGGAACATAATCTTTATAATGAAACTTTTGTTTTGACATGCTCTATATGGTTATGTTTCCCCTGTAGTTAAGTAGTATCTCTCTGATGCTCTTGTGAGAAAGAACCACTTCTCATATGTGTACAGTCTGTGCCATGCTCTTAAACTTGATAATTTTGTCCTCTCTAATCACCTCTAATGCATCTAGACAGAATTTCATCCGTCTTATCTTGTTTTTCTCAGATATAGCTGGTTTGATTGCATTAGTATGTGCTCTCATCAACCCTTTTTTTACCCACTGACCCACAGTGCTCTTAGACACCTTCATTTCTTTAGCTATGCTTCTATAAGTTACTCTTTTCTTCAACGCAATGCTGCTCAACTTGTCTTTATCATACTTCTTGTATTGGCCATGCTCTCTCTCTGCTTTTTTATTTACTAAATGAATAGGCATACCTGCTGCCATTTGTTGCTTTGCTCTTGCCCATACCCTTCTAACCATTTTCCTTGATACACCAAATGTAGAAGTGGCTTGAGTGAGTCGGCCATGTGAAGTTTTGCCATTTGATGAACCTGCCAACATGAATTGAGCAATAACATTAAGCTCATTGGTACTTAGATTTTTTTTTCTCATTTTGTAACTTGGAAAAAACTGATTTTCTTTTCGTAGGTGTTAAAAGTATTTATAGTGTAAGTTTAGGAGGGAATTAGAACTTGTTTTGGAGGAAATTAGAAAATGATTTGGAGGGAAATTTAGATTAACATGTTGGTGGGAATTCAAAATGTAATCTAACCTAACATATATACTTTTATTTTGAATTATTGGACATGTAATGGAACTTTAAAAATATGCTGTACAGTAATTTTTTTTAAATGTATGCCACACCATTTTTTAATTCTGTACGATTTTGAGTATTTGACAGGGCCCACTCTAATTTTGAATTCTGATGTAAGGTGTACATGTTTACTAAATCACATTTTGAGTGATTAATCACCTTAAAAACATATTTTTAAAGGAAGGGTAAATAAGTAAAAATACATCTTCCAACTACCTACTACACATATAATAATAATACTCCTTAATCTACACGTAAAAAGCAAATGGGTACGTTCCAAGTGACCGGAGGGAGTATATGTTTTATTCATATAAGTGTATAAATTTTTGGAAGTGGTGTATGGTACACCCGTTGTGCAGAATAATTTTTCTTAATACTTTTAAAAAAAATAGTATATACTTTTTACAACTTTAGCAACGAGGATATATTAGTTAATTTTTTTTTTATCTCTCATTAATGTTATTGATTAGAAATCAATTTGATTCAAATAGGTTGACCCTATATGGATCGATGTATCACTATCACGTGTGTGAATGGAGAGAGATGGAGAGAGGAGAGAGACAAAATGTTTCAGTTCTGTATATAGACTTCTGTAACTTCTGTTAGTTATAATTGCTTGCAGTTTGAGTCATTAATGCAATTAAAGGAAACTTCAGTAAATGGCAGTTTGAGTTATTAAGAAACTTAAGTAAATTTAAATTGAATTGTCTTTTCCCACTTTACTTTACGGTGACAAGTCAAAATTTTGTTTTGTTTTTCTAGGAATAACTAATTTTAGCTCACTTAATTTCCTACAACTCTTGTACATTTTTGAGTTCAAAACCTTCTTTATATACTCATGAATTTTCACTACAAGTTGTAATTATGCCTACTTTAATTACCCAATTTTTTCACTTGCAACGTCACCTCTTATAAAACTAAAGGGGAAAAAAAAATTCTTTAAAAGCACAACACTGCATGCATCATAAGTTGTGCAGAATAAGACAACCAAAATACTCGCACCGTCTACTTTCAAGGTATCATTTTTTTATTTATGGCGTTCGCCTCTAAGGGTCTCAAATCTTTTTATACATAGGGACCCATACACACCTACTAATACAACTAAGAAATGAAACTCACATTGCCCCCAGGGCATAGCTCAAGTAGTAGAGGGGAGGGTGGAAAGACCTTCCAACTGAGCTTGGTTGCTGCAGGGTGGGGGTTGAATCCTGCCTTTGGCATGGATTTGAGTTAACAGTGAGCCCTCTCTATAAGTCACTTGAGGCACATCCAATCCCCAGGGTAGGGGCGGTGGGGGCCCCTAATGGTGGGGTACACCATTTTTTAAGAAATGAAACTCACACATCCACTAATACAACCACCTTCATAATAAATTTTACACTCAAAAAATAAAAATATCCCATCAATATATAACCTAAAAATATACTTCCTCCATCACACGTTAAAGTTTACGTTTTTCATTTTGGATTATTCCAAGTTAAGATTTACATTTCTTTTTTTGTCAAGTTGGACCCACAAAAAACAATTAATTATTTCATATAGGCCCACACACAATACTAATACAACTACCCACTTTACATTAAATATGTATTTCTCTCACTTCACTACACATTAAAATATTGTACTCCCTCCGTCCCACTGATAATGTATCAATTTTGCCATTTTGGTTGTTCATTCTAAAAGTATCCATTTTTCCTTTTTGGCAAAAGGGTCCCACACATACCAACTACTCACTACTAATACAACTACTTACATTATATAAAATAATATTTCTTCATCCACGTGCAAAAAGAAAACGAATACGTTATCGGTGGACGAAGGGAGTATTTTCTTAATCTCCGTGCAAAAAACAAACATCAATGTTAAAAAAGACTTAATTACAAATTTACAAATTTTCATCTAACACTCATAAAATACTTTATAATTTATTTATTACATAAAAAGACCCACACTCTCTAAAAGTCAGTAAAGTAAGTTAAAAAATATTCCCTTCGTTCCCTTGATAGTATTCATTTTACTATTTTGGTCTATTCCAGTACAAAAGAACCATTTCTTTTGGGTTGATGTGATCCACAAAATAATATTATTATACTCAACCCACTGCATATGGTCGTTCACAATCTAGTACAACTACTCACTGCATAATAAACTATTAATTATACTCCTTAGTCCACGTATTAAAAAACAAATGATACTTAATTGGAGAGATGGAGGAGTAACTGTTCTTAAACTACATCTTTACAGCAAGTGTGTCAGTTATTCCGGGGACGGAGGGAGGTATAGCTTCATCATAACCCCCATTTCTCTTCTCACAATGAAATCCCATTTCTTTTTTCTTTAAGAGTAAAAATAAAAATTCATTGTAAAAGTTGAAGCAACTTCCAACCTTTAAAATATAGAGGTCAATTAAATTTAGAAAATTTTATCAACATCAAATCAATTTAGTTTAGGATCTGAATTACATTCAACGAAATGGATTTTGTAATTTAAATTATCCCCTCGTACGACTAACCTATATATATAGCTGTACATGTGATTAATAAGTTGGAAAATAGCTTAATCAACAAGAATACATCAGATGCAAACAAAAAATGATCAGATGATTCAATACACACAGCAGCTCATGAATGCAAATACACTGTGTTGGAAAGAATTCTGACCCAGCAAATAACAACATGTATAAACTCATCATCAATGATCTGCATTTCATTATGTGTATATTCATAAGTCCATAATTAAATTCATCCACAATTATTACTTTCTTTAACCAAAATTAAACCCTGACACATTCACTTTATGTAAGTAAATACATGGATAGTAGCAATCACTCATTTCAAGTGTAAGTGTGTATAATGTCTCTTAGCAAAAATTCAAAAGTATATATCACACTGAAGATATATAGAAGAATCCCTTACTGTATAAGTATCTCTGTAGCAGTAAGTGTATCCCATGAATTAAAACATCTCTAACTCTTTCTTCTTTCCTTGATAGAAAAAGTAGGGCATTTTACTCTCATCAAGATCTCTCATCTTTCCCTCTTACTCTTTGGTTATTATCATGCTTCTGCGATCGAGCTGATTTGGAGCTGCTCAGCTGAAGTGTAGTGGGCAACACTTGGTTCTGCTGCAAGTTATTATTCATCAGCCTCCAATCAGTGGTACTGATCTCCATTGAAGGGGTGATGTGAGAAGGAAATGAAGGGATCACAGAAGGTATAGTAGTAGTAGCAGAAGGGCACATGTATATGTGATCTTGATCTGTTTGGTTAAACAAGGGGTATCCTCCCCCCAAGTGGGCTAAGGACAACCCTGGAGGCTCCCACTGGAAGTTCAAATAAGGTGGGAAAGAGGGGTGGTTTATATTGTTGTTCAATGGGAAGAGGTTTTGTGCTGAAAGAAATGACCCCCCAAAACCCTCTTGGTGTTCTCTCTCTGTGACCTCTTGTTTAGTAGGGTTGAATCCAAGGTTTGAGAGAGATTCGTGGGGTGGTAGAAGGTGGGGTGGTTGGTGATGAAATGGTGGAATGATGGGAAGAGGTGGGAGGGCATCGATGTCATGCTTGGTTGCATCAAGTAGCCAATCAATGACCTTGCTAGGTTGGGAGAGTCCGAGCCTGTGTTGGAGATCGTAGAGCTGGATTGCGGTAGGCACGGAGAGTCGGATCCTCCGGTCCCGCAATCCTCTCACGGTGCACACCTTACTGTGCCTGTCTTTGCCTCCGAAGGTTCGAGAAACACGAACTATTCTTGGATTCTTGTGGGATGACCATTGTCTTGATGAGAGCTTAGGATTAGGATTAGGATTAGGATTAGGATTGGAATTAGGATTGGCTTCTTTCTTTGCCCTTAGCTCTCCCTCTCTTGAATTCATGGTCAAACTACTTGCTTCATTACTGATCTGAAACCTCCTCTGGTAATTTTGTCAGGGAAACCCTCAAAAATCCATCTTTTTCTTTTGCAAGATCATGCTCTTATCAGTATGTTTCAGCAAATCCCTGAACAAGATTCAGTGTATATGCTTAAATGAATTTTCAAGGAATTAACTGATAATAATAAATAAATATCCCTTTTCATATCAAATGGAGAACTCAAATCAAATCTACCTAGCTAGCACCTTGTTATCAAGAATTAGTCAGATTTTACACATCAATTAGGTTTTCAAAAGTACTCTACAGCAATTTCACTTTTCTTGGTTGTCTTAATTTCAGAAATGGAAGCTAAGAAAGCCCACAAACTCTTTTGAGAAATTAATAATCAGTACTTCACAAATTCTTGAAAAACTATAAGATTATTATACCATATATCTTCGATTAAACAATTAATTAAGATAGTAGAAGGCCAATCACCCAACAAACAAACTCACTTTTTGTCTATTCGATCCACCGTCGACCCAAATTATCTGTTTCCCTTTCCAGCAGCAGGAACTATGGATTGTTTAGCCACTTGTCCTTCAGATCATTCTTGTTCGAGCTGTCGGAAGAGGAAGAAAACCCTCGTAAAAGGTCTCAACTTGGCTTCAGTTTTTGGAAGAGGAGATGATGATAGAATATTAGCAACAGCATGTTGCAAAGGAAAGCAAAAGGAAAAAAGGCATGGCGCATTTGCAACCATGTGGCATCTATGCCTAACCACATAAAACGCCAATTAACTCATATCAACAAATATATTAACACCACTGTGTGTTGAACTATAGTTGGCAAGAAAATTCAATTAGCATGTCAAGGTCATGTTTTTGGGTAATTTAATTATATTCTGATGATTTATTAATTGCTCAAGAGATAGGGTTTTAATTAACTTCAGATTGGGACCAATCTAGCTGCACCATTTTGCTCTATTTCCAACTACATCTACCTAGCTTTATCAGCAAAATATCATAGTATATGAATGAATTATGCAACCCTAGCTATATATACAACTGGGGTGGGATGCCATCTTAGCAATATATATATCATCTTCTTAATGCTAACTTTTAATGCTAAGTGTACAATTGTTCTTTGTTACCAATAATACATATAGGCATATGATTAATGTTGAAATTAGTTAGAGAGATTAATATTGTTCAAGAATATTTACACCTAGAAATGCCAAAAGATTAATTTATTTAATAGTGAATTAGATAAGTTTTGCAGTGGAAAGATGTGGTGCATGCTTTTGGAGGTAGAGATAATTGATATAGTGTCTACCATTGTAGTCATAGAGGAGGGACCAATTTCTTAGGAGGTTCTTTAAAGCTAGCTTCTGCTTAGTACTCAGAGGACCACACAAAATTTTGCAGTGAGATCTTGCATCAACCAGCAACTTGTACCACGCATATAGGGTTTTCAGTTTAGGTTCTTCTTCTTTTCTCTTTTTCTTGGATGTGTTTTTTCTTTTTTGTATTTTGGTTGAAATCTCTAAACATCCCTATTCATGGATTCCATATGTGCTGCCATCGATAAATAGTGTAAAATCTTCCAATTAGATTCTTGATCTCGTATTATAATGGTTATATATTTAGAATTTAGGGTTAGTTAATATAGTTGGTGGTGTTTAGGAATATATTTATGGTGTATACTTATATATCATTAATCCTAATCGTTATATGATAGGAGTAACAATGAAAAACATTTTCGGACCATTATATCTCTATTACATCTCATTATCTACTAATTTACCATTCATTAACATTTTCCCATAATTATTAGTATATTAATTAATCTTTATCTTTATATATATATAATAGCACAAATTGGGGCATTTCTGTCATTTTCTTTTTCTCGCCTAAAAACCAGTTTTGTAGTTTAAGAATGTTTTATAGATTAATTTTTATAGTCTGTTTTTTTAATCTAATGTCAGCCGTTGGATCACTGTTATACTCATTCTTTTATTAATTTTGTTATAATACGAGTTAAAGCCTTTCCACTTTATCATTTTTTTATTATCGTCATATTTTTATTGAAATATGTTTCTTCGTTGTTAGGTTCATTAATTATTATTTAGAGATCTATAATTTAGGTATAGTTGTTCATACAATTCGAATCCAATGTTAGTTCATGGAATAAAATCCCCCAATTTAAAAATAAAAAGTCCCCACAATCTTCCGATCAATGTTAGTTCCGATCGACCTGCACCACCACTTGGCGCCTCTGCTATTCCACTATCTCCAAGACATCCACCTCTACCTGGGTTCACTCGAGGCAGGGTTTCCATTGCCCGCTCCGCCTGCCCATACTATGCCACTCGCTCCGTTTCTTCCAATCTAAACTATGTCAACCGGGTTAGATGTTTGAGGTATACACCTTAGGTATGTTTTCTTCTAAAATCCTAATCTTATTTGTTGATTCTTTAGCGCAGCAGTGATTGTCGGCGTAATTAGTTTATGTTTGTTGTTTTTCATCCTCGCCTTCACCTTCTGAGTATAGGTATGTTTGTTGTTAAAGTTTCTTGATTCTCTCTTTTTCTGGTACATCGTTGAATTAACATCTATCTATTGATATTTGAAACTAGATATTGGGTTTGAAAGTAATATTTATTAGTCTCGTGTGTAAAGATGAAAAATGCGTCTACATGTTTCTATGATGCAGAATCCATGATGATGAACCAAACTTGAAACTTGTGCA
Source organism: Pogostemon cablin (assembly GCA_023678885.1). Lineage (NCBI taxonomy): Eukaryota > Viridiplantae > Streptophyta > Magnoliopsida > Lamiales > Lamiaceae > Pogostemon > Pogostemon cablin. The sequence continues at coordinate 15,483,800 of CM042966.1, forward strand.
TACTTTCCACAATGATGTTGCTATGACTAGGATAGATGCAATGAACCGTTCAAATTCAACCGTAGAAAATTTTGTAAGAAAAATCTTTGTTTATGTAGAGACTGAAATTCATCATGCAACTTAATATATATTTTTTAAACTTTTTTTTTTTATTTGAGAAGTCTTTCTACTATGCTATTGGAAATGAAATTTCAGTTTCTTTAATTATTTTTTTAAGATAACAGAAAATAGACAAATTCATATGTTAACTGAAATACTTAAGTATGAATCAGGCCTTATGATACAATTGTAATGTATATTCCCTATGAGTTATCATCATTGGACCTTATATCTTAATTATGTGAATCTTATTGTGTGACAACTTTTTGAAAGACAAAAATTTGTTATGCTTGCTGAAATTTTGATGATTTAAATTAACAGTGCCGGTCATATTTTATGTTTAACGAAATGGAAGCAGACCAGCCTCAATTAATGTTCAGATACCTGTGTATGCTTTCATTCACAAAAAGTTAGTATATTTTTCATGTAAGTTGACTTGCAATGAATATGTGTATTTATCTATAGCTACTTTATGTAAGGTGTTATACTAATCTTATCAAATAATTCAAAGACAGGTGTTTGCTTTTTCACTGTTAAGAGAAATAAAAAAGCTTCATTTAGTAAACAAATTTTATTTTGTAAAAAAAATCAAATCAATATTGTGTTATTTGTTTTATACTTTTATATATAGCTACTCTATTCTATCAACATGTTGTACTTTAAATATGTCCATACTTTGTTGTTATCTTGAATTGAATAGTCTGCCCTCGCATTTTAGATTTGTGATGTAAGATTGTTGCAATTTATCAACACCTATGTGTACGTTATCTATAAATGTAGTTGCAATGTCAACACTGCTTTATGATGAAAGTTTTAGAAGATCATGTCAACCGAAGTTTCTTCTTTGTACAATTTTTTTATGAAATAGTCTATTGTTTCTGTATGTTGGATTTGATGGTGATTGGATCTTATGGTCTACTTGATTCGTTCGGGTTCCATGTAATTATATTGCAGCAGAAACAAATAGAATAAATTACCTTTCACCGTGGTTTGTTGGTGAAGAGATCGATTAGCAGGAACAAACGACCTTCCGAACTTCTGTTGTATTCCTAAGCCATGTCTTAATGTTGTGTGGGCAACGATCTTCAAGACGATCTCAAACCGCAATCCCTCTCTTGTTTCTCACGATTTTAGGCATGTGAACTGGGTTTCTGAATTGCTAAGATTGACTATTTATAGGTTACAACAAGAATTAGGAGGAGAAATTAAGATTGGGCCTCCCATTGAGCTAAAGCATCCAAGTTTAGTCCAAAATTTATACTTAAGCCCAATAAAAATAAATCAGTCCACTAAAGAATTATTATTGCACTGCCCTTAATCCAAATTACGTTATGAGCTTCTTTTTATTATGAGCCTTTTTATCTCCCCGTGTTTAAGATATTCAAAACCCACTAATTAAATGAGCTACTGACAACTCAATTAATTAATCTTTTTTCCAAGAGTAGTACCACTCAACCTTATTATCATGTCAGATCAAATCCATCTGCAGGGTTTACATGATAATCCTTATGAGCTCCTCGAGGGGACATCATCAACTAATTCCGTTATGACACGGATACCTTCTACAATCAACAGCACACCATAGAGATAGTACCATCTCCTAACTCACCGAGCATATTGATTTACGATTAAATCACACTCATTGATGAATCAAAGAAATAAATACTGAATTACGTTTTGAGGTTATTGTATAGGGATTAAGAGTACAAACATCCATAATAACTGAGGTCTAATTCTCTTATATAGTCAGTATAAATTGAACAATCTCACGTTGTCCTTCTCAATTCACAGAAAGTACACTAGTGTAATTTTATAGTCAAGATAGACTAATACCAAATCGTACTACAACCATCCCGATAGATTGTCCTCGTCTATCTCGGTTGTGAGCATCTATTTATACTTTATAAGGAGCAAATAATATGATCTTCCATGTGATGCCGCACACCATATTATCTACAGTATAAAGTAAATAGACTTTTGCAATAACATATAAACAATTTATAATATGCAAAGTGTTTGATCACATGATTCTCATTTCAAATATAGTCAAAACATTGTTCATATAAAAAGCTAAACTTTTAGTATACAATCCAACAAACTCTCACTTATACTTAAAGACTATGTTGCCATTTCTGCTGACATGCATCTAAATCCCCATTCCTTCAACATGCCTATCAAAGCTTTCGCTGGAAGGCCCTTAGTGAAAGGATCAGTTAGGTTATTCTCCGGTGCAATCTTAGTGACAAAAACCTCCCATATTTTAATGATATCTCGTATCAGATGGTACTTGCGCTCAATGTGTTTACTCGCCTTATGAGCTCGTGGTTCCTTCGAGTTTGCAACTGCACCACTATTGTTATCACAATAAATTGTGATTGACTTGGGTAAATCAGGAATCACATCCAAGTCCATTAAGAAGTTCCTGAGCCATACTGCTTCCTTAGCTGCCTCAGAGGCTGCTACATACTCAACTTCCATGGTGGAGTCGGAAACGCATTTTTGCTTAACACTCTTCCTTATTATGGCTCATTCTCCAAGAGTAAACACTAACTCGAGGTGGATTTTCTGCTGTCCTTATTCGATTGGAAATCTGAATCTATGTAATCCACAGGTAGCAAAGTATCTGCCCGGTAAACCAAAATATGTTTTACCGCAGTCCAGTGCCCCTCTCCAGGGTTACTTTGATATCTACTGATCATGCCCACGGTAAAAAAGATATCCGGTCTCGTGCATAGCATTGCATACATGAGGCTTCCTACTGCCGATGCATAAGAAACCGCCTTCATTTCTTCTATTTCCTGTTGTGTCTTAGGACACATTTTCTTAGATATTTTGCATGCTAAAACGAGCTAGGATAGTGTCAATGTATGAAGCTTGGGATAAGCACAACATTCTTTTCTTGCGATCTCTTATTACTTTGTTCCCTAGAATGTGTCCGGCTTCTCCTAAGTCCTTCATTTCAAACTGCTTAGATAACCATACCCTTACGCCCGACAATATTCTTACATTATTTCCAATGAGTAAGATATCATCTACGTAAAGTACAAGAAATACCACCACGTTTTCATCACTCTTCTTATACACACAAGACTCATCCGGACATTGAACAAATCCATACGACTGGATTACTTCATCAAAACGGATGTTCCATGATCTTGAAGCTTGTTGAGTCCATAAATGGACCTCTTAAGCTTACACACAAGATGTTCTTTAGGCTTTGCAATGAATCCCTCTGGCTGCTTCATATTGATGCTTTCCTCAAGACTTCCATTCTGGAAAGCTGTCTTGACATCCATTTGTCAAACCTTATAATCCATATGAGCAATAATACATAAAAGAATCTGGATTAACTTAAGCATGACCACAGGCGAAAAGGTCTCCTCATAATCGATCCCTTCTTTTTGAGTATACCCCTTCGCAACAAGCCTTGCCTTAAAGGTTTCCACCTTACCGTCTGATCCTCTTTTTCTTTTGTAGACCCATTTACATCCAAATGGTTTTACACCAGTCGGTGGTTCTACAAGCTCAAGACTTGATTAGAATACATGGATTCTATTTTCGATTTCATTACCTTTTACCAAGATTGTGCATTCTTATCTTGCAATGCTTCGTCGTAATTCCATGGGTCGATTTCATGTTCACTAGTGACCAAGTCTGACGACTCTCCTAGAAACATGAATCTTTTCAGTTGTCTCACAACCCTCCCACTGCGACGAGGCACCATAGTCAATTGTGTATCGGATGTGACATGCGGTGCAGTTACTTGTGGTATATCCTCTTGTACAGTTGGTATTAAATTAGGTATTTTCCTTCTAACTTCTTCTAGAACAATTTTACACATGGGTTTGTGATTCATTGCATAATCCTCTTCCAAAAATCTAGCGTTTGTGCTAACGATCACTTTATGATCTATTGGATTATAGAATAAACCACCTTTCATTCCTGTAGGATATCCCATAAACAAACAAACATTAGTACGCGATTCTAGCTTATCAGTACCTCCCTTCAACACATGTGCCGGAGCACCATAAATCCAAATGTGTTTAAGGCTAAGCTTGCGCCCGGTCCACAATTCTGAGGGTGTAGAGGGTACTGACTTAGAAGGTACTAAATTCAAAATGTAAGCCGTTGTTTCCAAGGCACATCCCCAATTAGAATTTGGCAATTCAGAATAACTCATCATAGATCTAACCATTTCCATAAGAGTCATATTCCTTCTCTCTAACACACTATTCTGCTGGGGTGTGCCTGGTGCAGACAATTGGGATTCAATCCCAATCTCTAATAAATAGTTCCTATACTCTCCCAAGAGGTACTAGCCACCACGATCAGATCATAGTGTCTTGATACATTTTCCTTGATGCTTCTCCACATCAACATTGTACTATTTGAATTTAACAAACACACAGACTTGCGGCGCATCAAATAAATATATCCATATCTAGAATAATCGTCAATGAAAGTGATGAAATATTCATAACCACCTCTTGCTTGGATAGTCATAGGACCATATAAATCAGAATGAACCAATTTTCACACATCTTTGGCTCTATATCCCTTTGCCTTATAAGTCTTTTTAGTCATTTTTCCTTCCAAGCATTATTTGCAAGTTGGATAGTTTTCAATTTCCAATGAACCCAATCGTCCATCATCTATCAACTTTTGAATCCTACTAAAGTTAATATGACCAAGTCTTAGATGCCAAAGATATGTTTAGTTCATTTGCGAAGGTTCTTTTCTCTTATTAAGATTAGTATATGTATTATTAATTTCCATTTGTTGCATCGTGGGAGAAACAGGATTAAGAGTATACAAATTATCTATCAACGTACCACAACAGATAACAATTCCATTCTTCTTTATAATAACCTTGTCATTAAAAGAAACAGAATATCCATCTTTAAACAACTTAGAAATCGATATTAAATTCTTTCTAAAAGAAGGTACGTAAAGACAATCCCTCAAAATCAAAGTTTTATTCCTATCAAAAGATAAATAAAAATCTCCCACTGTAACAGCTGACACTCTCGTAGCATCACTCATGAATATGGCAATCTCTCCATCACTTTGCTGTCGGATTGGCTTGAACCCCTGCAAAGAATTGCAGACATGATCAGTGGCTCCCGTATCTAAAAACCATGTATCTGCAGATAGAGCCGCTAAACATGATTCAACAACTAGTAAATGAGACATACCTTCCTTTTTCCCTTTTAGAAGAGGGCGGTCGGCCTTGTAGTGTCCTGACTACTTGCATTTGAAGAACTTGCCTTTAGGCTTTTTGACCACACCTCCTTGTGCTCCACCTCCATTGTTTACTGCTGAATTTCCTTGCTGCTTCTTCTTCCTACCGCCTCTCAGCCTAGGACGAGCAACATTTTCAACAACATTCACTTGAGGACACTGATGAATAAGTCCTTCCATCACCACAAGTTCTGCTAACGAATACAACCTTTGATTTATGTTGTAGTTCAAGCGGAACTGCTCAAAACTCCTAGACAAGCTTTGGAGGATGAAATCGACTTGGGTTTCCCCATCAATTTCAGCTCCAAGAACTTCCAACTCATTGAGTTGGCCCATCATTCTAAGGATGTGATCCCTCACGAAAGCACCCTCAGCCATTCTAGTATTCGTCAATGCGATCGCCATGGCATAGAAGCCAAAATGTGATAATACATTTGACATAGAAGCCAAAATGTTGCAATACATTTGACATAGAAGCCAAAATGTGACACCACGCCATCTCATCAGCCTTGGTCCACCTCTTATGAGCAGAAATCTCCTATTCTGTAGAGTCTTCAGTGGGCGCTTGAGGACATGGATCAATTAGCACAAACTTATATTCCTCAGCAGTAAGAACAATGTCCAGGTTTCATTTCCAATAAATATTATTAGGACCAGTAAGTTTGTTTTCCTTAAGTATTACAGCAAGTGGATTAAAAGCTATTTGAAAATCCTGAGAATCATGTAAATAAATACAACGATCAAACACTTCGAATACAAAATTTATATTGATTTCCTCAAAAACAATATAAAATAAATTCACCGACAGCTCAAACACTTTTAATTTGCATTCCACGTTAGTGTGGACATATACAAACCCTAACATTCGTAAGAGAAGGTTTTACCCATTATTTCCATACGTTAATTTGACCTTTTGACTCAATGATTAATAGTCGGTTGTCCTTTATCCATGCAAATAATAGCAGTGACTCTGTTGGGGAGGATATATATTAATTGCACCTAAGTATGTACCATTATTTGATACTAAGTCCATTACCCAAGCTTGTGCCCTTTCAGTTGGAGAAGATCACACGCGCTTAAATAATTTCATATAACCATCATAATAAAATTTGTACTAGTGATCCACAAATAAAACTCATCCGTTGGGGAGGAAGACACTATAGCCAACACGTAAGCTTTACTTGCATCACATGACAAACCAATATGGAGGCCGCGAGAATTATTAGCCAATCCCTCTCCCACTTAGTTATTTAACAAGAGGGTTATTACATGCTGTAAAAACAGATTTTGTATTTATAATAAAATAAATACAAATTGGGTACAAAGATAATTTCAGATGGATTTAATTTGGAGAAGATGTAAGCAGGTTACAATCTCAATCAATCATCTGATTCTTCTCTCGAACCAATTTGGTCTTGACTTGGCTTTGAAGCTTGAAGCTTTGAAGACTTGAAGACTTGAAGATTTCTTGAAGACTTCGCTTGAAGCTTTAAAGACTTGAAGCTTTGAAGCTTTGAAGACTTGAAGCTTTGAAGACTTGAAGACTGCTTGACGATCTTCAACTTGTTCTTCGCTTGAAGCTCGAAGATCTTGAAGATTGCTTGACGATCTTTGACTTGTTCTTTGCTTGAAGTTCGAAGATCTTGAAGATTGCTTGATGATCTTCAACTTGTTCTTCACTTGAAGCTTGAAGACTTGAAGGCTTGAAGATTGCTTGACGATCTTCAACTTGTTCTTTGCTTGAAGCTTGAAGATTTGAAGATCCTCGCTCGTTCTTCGCTTGAAGATCTTGAGGAAGCATTGCTCGTGTTCTCGATCTCTTCAAGACGTCGTCGTCTTCGAGTACTTGAATGTTTGTCTGTGTGACTTCCCTCCAAACGAATGGTGGAGGCCCCTTTATATAGGTGAGAATTGAGGTCCAGACTATTTGGGCCTTACTTAACGAGCTTGGGCCTCCAACTTGCTGGACCATAATCGGGCCTATTTGACTTGGGCCTGATTTGATTTATCTGGGCTTATTTGACTTGGGCTAGGCCTCATTTGACTTGGGCTTAATTGACTTGGTTCAGACCTCATTTTAATTTAAGTCCATTTAATATATTAGGCTCATATTAATTATCAATTATTTATTAATTTACTTTAGAAATTAATTTATTTAAATTTCAAAATAAATTAAAATTGATATTTAATCAATAAAATCCACGTGTCGCCATTTAATTAGACCGTAAATTTTAATTGCTTACACATGCATATAATATTCATAATAAAATACACAACTTAGTATGCTCCTATTACAGTAAATAAAACAGTAAATCACTTAGAACATGCATACATATATAACAATAATTAGATATTCCATTAATTATAAACAGTTATATATCAGCAAATTCGATTGTTCGCCACCAAGTATGAATGCGAGCAGCTGCAACTAGAACTCGTTTTTCGTGACCTTCATCCACGCTAGAACTCGAGTCATGTCATCTCCTGGCCCTCAGCTTGATTCGAGTGCAAGCCCATCAACATGTGCCTTAACTTGCACGCCAAGGCACCCCGTCATGCCCACCTGCACCATCGCCGGCCAGGGTTCGATCCGACCACTCACCGCCGGACGTGGCAGAACCGTGCAACACCTAGCCTCGCACTGCCAATGTGCTGGTCCAGACTAGGGGGTCGCCCACCTGCCGACTCGTGCCACACACCACCGTCATCTCCGTTCAGTCATCACGCATCCACCGATCGTGCCACAAGCTCATGCCACTAGCGCGCCTATCAGGTGATGAGAATGAAAATAAACATGTTTGAGTGTCCAATTTAACATCTTTTGATGGAAATTATTGTCATATATTAGCACAAATGTCTCATATTCAATATATGTGAGAAAAAAGGTGCACTTGAGGTGTTTTATTATGTTTTAGGTGGAAAAAGGATCAAAAGTGCCAAGTTGGAGGAAAGGTGCAATTTGTGCAGGAATGCTGAGAAATGCACGTTCAACTTGTATAATTTTTTTGTATTCATATGGAGCTTTGAATTGGAAGTTTGATATTTGGAAAGCCACAGAAGAGAGGATCGTTTTGGCGTAAGGAACACCTCAATCGAAGTCCAAACGAGAAAGTTATGATTAAAGTGGTAACGTCGCGCAAGCTGTGCCGAACAGAATGGCTGTGCCACTTTGCATGACTTGTTACACATTCATATGTTAGAGTCTCTGTAAGCTATTTATATGGATAGAAATCCAAAGAAGAGAGGATCGCGTGAGTGCAAGAATCATACAAATCGGAGCTTGGATGTGAAAGTGATGTGTGAAACGGTGAGACTGCGCATGCAGCTCGACCAGCCGTTCGATGGGATTTTTACCCCCTGTTCATGAATTTTCGTGTTTCCAAGAAAAATCTCATCCAAGGTTCATAAGGAGAGCCTACGAGTATTAAAGGGGATGTAGATCACATCATTCTTGATTGGATTGGAGACCGAAACAAAATCATCCTACACCCCACAAGGGGGGATCACCCCCCAACCATCATCCACATCCTTTCCTTCATCCTTCCATCACTTTGAAGATTCGTCTGTGGAATCAATAGAAGAACCAAGAGGAGGATTCAAGATGGAGAAGGACGCGACGACTCCAGCATCTAGGGTTTTATACGTTTCTTAATTTATCTTGTATTTTCCAGACACATGGATAAGATCTATCCAACCCCCATGATTGTTCTTCGCAACATCATGGGCTAGAACCGTTTTGGTAGATCTAGGATTTTGAAGATTTTATGAATTAATAAATTCTCTTGTGTGTCCTGCTTACAACACTACTTGTGGATTTTTATTTTATATATGATTGTGCTTTCTTAATCCATATCCACGGTCGTTTTGTGCATCTTCAACTGTTATGTAAAGTCTGAATATATATCTTTGTTGTTGATTGAGCGCGTTCACATCTGAACAGGATTCCATATTATGATTCTAAGTGAGGGGACTTCGAAACTTCATTAGAACTATCATATATGAATGTTTATTAATTGAATTGAGTTCAGGTTAGTAAGCAGGATAAAGAGGGTAATTTTATAGTACCTATAAAGGGAGATCATATCGGGTTAGATTCTAGACGTGGGAAATAATTGATATTGATAGTACCTAGAAAGGGGGTGAAATTATGTCTCTTGCTCCGATGTTATTTACACGTATTACACGCATATTTACTTGTATCTATAGAGTAGATTTGCATGGTTTAGTGATGCGTCCATAGTCCACAAGGCAGAGTCGGCCTGCACTTGAGAGAGAAGTTTAGTAAAATTGGATTACCCTAGAGCTACCTACTCTCCTGCTTGATCCACTTTCGTATTCTTCTAGTGCATATTTTATTTTATTTGTTATTTTAATTAATTATTTAGTAGTTTAATAATTCAATCCTCAATCTTATTGCATTTGTCTTAATTAATTTACTAAAATAATTAAATTGATAATACGCCGTACTTTGGGTTCGATATTTAACTTGGTCTCTTGCTTAAGCTGAAACTGATATCCTTAATATTTGGGGATTAATTTTACGTGCAAAGAAAATGCGCATCAAGTTTTTGGCGCCGTTGCCGGGGATGACTTTTATTATTAGTTTATTATTTCTAGTTTGATTAAGACTTCTATTTGTGATTATTTATTTCTATCTAACCTTAAATTTTTTCGAGGTTCTTGTGCACTAGGAAAAGGAGAGGAAGAAAAGAAATGAATAACACACTGAGTTGAACATGGCTGGAGCAAGGCAGAATTCGGATAATGTTTTCATACTTAAAATTTTCACGAACTATGGGATTGGCAACATGGAGTTGATAGGAGCAAGGGGTAAGATAATGATTTTATGATACATCCCGCTCTTATCAGCATGGTAGAGAAGAATCCCTTTTCTAGAGGTCTGTTTGAAGATCTATATCAGCATCTCAGAAGATTTCTTGGTTATGCAAACATTCAAAAGGGTACTGGAGCTCATGATCATGCTAGGCAGATTGTCCTATTCAAGTTTTTATTAATTGATGGGGCAGAACAATAGTATAAGACTCTTGATGCAGCAGACTGCACTACATGGGACCAACTGCAACAGAAGTTCTTAAAGAGATACATGCCACCCTCAAAGGTTTTCAGAATGAGGCAAGAGATCACCCAATTTGTTATGAATCAGGGTGAGAAATTTCATGAGGCATGGGACAGGTTTAAAGATATTCTCAGACGGTGCCCACATCATGGGATGCCTAAGGTTGAGTACATAAGCATTTTCTACTATGGATTGGATTGTGAGTCGCGTATTCTTATTAATGCATCATCAGGAGGAGCGTTGTTATCTAAGACAGCACTTGAAGCAGAAAAGTTGTTTGAAGACATCTTTATAAATTCACGTGACTGGCCTGTAGAGAGAGATAGAGGATTATATATACTAGGTAAGGTAGCGCATGTTGAACATCAATCGGTAAAGACGAATAGGGATAATGAGATCTTCTCTAGTTTAGCTAACATCAACAAGCTACTAGAATCCCAGCAGAGGCAGATTACAGAGTTGACACAAAGGGGCCTAGTATGAAGCAGCACGAAGTGGAGAGTGTTAAAGATACCTTTAATCAATACATGCCAAAGAATGATGCAAGGGTTGACCGCATCGAAGCGAGTATGAATGCTAATCATGCAGATTTATCTAAGTAGTTGAAGGACCTTACCTTTATAATGGGTTAGATGGCTTGGAACGTGAATCATTTGACACAAACGTTAGAGAAAAGAATGTTCCCATCTCAAGGAATATTGAACCCGAAAGAGTTCCATGCCTTCACATTGAGGTCCGAGACGCAGTACGATGGTCCGATGAAGCCGGTGGATGAAAATGAAGAAGACAGGGCTCCCGTTCGACCAAGCTTAGGCCATTCAACCAGAATTGATGGTCGAACGGTGGTTGAACGAGCTTTGAAAAAATAGAATTACGATGCTCTATTTTCTACCCTGCCATTCGACCAAAGTGCTACCGTTTGACCAGATCACTCTGGTCAAACCATGGTCGAACAGGCACCTGTGGAGAAGAAGGATCGCGTTCAGTTTACAGGGTCTCCGTTCTACTAAACTCATCCCATTCGACCAGAATATTTTAGTCGAACTATGGTCGAACTAGCAGTGGACAGGCTGAATCCGATTTCAGAAACCTCGTTCGACCACACTCATGATGTTCGACCAGACCATTCTGGTCGAACAGTGGTCGAACAGCTTCAGGAACCTTCCGTTTCGATACCTGATGCTACACTTGTTGTTCATAACACTCCAGCACCATTATAAGAGAAGGATACTGAGCTTATAGTAGAAAAGAAGTGGAAAGAGCAAAGAGGTTGAGAGCCGAGATGCTTAGACTGCAGATGGATAATGAAGATGTGATTTTCTCTCTTGATCAAGCAATGAAGATGCCCATGGAGACTCAATCTTGCAAGAGCATAGATGTGGTTTCTAACTTGTTTAATTTTGATTTTAATAGGACAGATGACTCTGAATTTGAGTGGAAGATTGTCAAGGAGGTGTCTAAACAGCCATGGGAGGTAAGAAATTCTGAGGTTCATATGATTGTGGCCAATAAAGGTGAGGTGTTGAGTGTAGACAAGAAGAGAGAAAGAAAGTACTTGAAGGTAAGGATGCGATAAGATCGCCCTCTGATCCAGTAATTCAAAAAATAGTAAACTGTCGTGACTCTCTGACGCTAAACTTGAGCACCTGTTGGGGGCTTGTCCCTTCCGTTTTATTGCTTTCGTATTTCTTTTGTGTGAGTGAGGAGTTATTATATTTGAAGTGCTCACATTTCGGCAATTATATTTTTTTCAAACCTAGTTTTGACTTATGTTTTTACTAAATTGGGGGGGTGTGATGTACTTACCTCGTCTTATGAGCACCGAGGGTATAATTTTTTCTTTCGTTGGTTGTTTGTTTGTTAGGGAGTTGATTTTTTGCTGCATATTGATACTTTAGCTAATGTTGGTATGTTGATTTTTTTGCAACTTACCTAATGTTTAGTGTGTTGTGTTGGTGTTTCTAGTGTGTGGAGTAAATTAGATAGTCAATTATGTCTTTTTTATAGTCTCCTATTTTATTATTGATGAATATGTGATGATGAGGTGTGCTTGAGCTTTGATGATAGAAAAAGGTAAAAGAGTGGCAAGACGAGTTCTACGCCGAAGCTTGACTTGATCGGGTTGAACAACTTGAGGAGCTCGTGCATGACTTGAAGGAGAAATCAAGTGCCCTCATTTTCTTATTCTAATTTTTATGTGTGCTTTTAATTCACGAGAGTGGAAAGACTGAGTTTTTATTTTTGGTGATCCATGTGAGCTTATATTGTTTAAATTGTGCCTGAAATTTATATGCTTTTGAAATTTATGAAGGAATTGTACTTGAATTATATTACGGTACGAAGTTCTATGTGTACTTGTGAGATATTACTTACTATGAAAAGTGCTCTGTTACTTGTTAAAAACCCATGTGAGATTTTGAGCCTTATTCATGTATATAATCACATGATATTTCTTTTCTGGTGAGTATCGTTCTTGTGCGTGTATTCTAGAACTTGCCTCTTGTGTTACTTGAAACTATATTTGTGTTAGATGATGGGATATGATTTTAGGCCATCCTTGATTTTATGAGTCACTTAACCAAATAATTCCCTACCAAATGATGTTTATTCGTAGTTAGCCCCGTTGATCCTAAAAACCTCATTTTTTGACAGCCTACGAGAAATAACCACTTTGAGCATCTAAATTAGCCTTGATTCTATGATGACGAGAATTAACGGCTTTTCAAAGTGCATTGATGGAGTTTAATAACAGGTTGGAGAGGAATGAAATTGGTGTTGAAATAATGATTGAGCTTGAAAATACATCAAAGGAAAATCGTGGAGTAGTGCTTAAATCTAGTATTCCATTGAATCAAATACCCTAGGGTATTGCTTAAATCTAGTACCCTATTGAGGATGCAAGAGGTAGTGCCCAAAACTGGTACTTCAAGAAATGGAAAAAAGAAAAAGAAGAAAAAAATATTGTGCTTGAAGGTGAAGAAGGAATGAAAATCGTCTGTATTGAAAAGAAAGAGAGGATGAAAGTTGAATTGATCAATCAACAGTAGTTCTCCACTATTTGAGTCACATTATCCATATATTTTCTACCTTAACCAAAAAGCTAACATTACATCCAAAAGAAAAGTCCTTTTTGATCCATTGTCAAATCATACTTTTAGTGGTGGAGAGATTGAGACATTTGTCAAGCTTATGGTTACTTATGCACTTGAATTGAATCTGAGCGTAAACACCATAACCCATAAGTATATATCTTTTACACTTGAGTGCGAGTGATATATACTTCCCATGAGAACATGTCAATGGAGCATTTGAATTGGTGGTGATTGTCTTATCTTGTATGCTATGAATTGATTATTACATGTAATGAGAGTTGCATGATCTAAGTTGAGGACAATTATATTTTAAATGGGGTATTTCTCATAGTCCTTGTTTCCCCGCTAATTTTCTTACTCTCTCTCTCTCTTTATTTTTATTTTGTTGCCTCGAGACAAGCAACTTGTAAATTTGGGGGATTGATGAGAGTGAAAATAAACATGTTTGAGTGTCCAATTTAACATCTTTTGATGGGAATTATTGTCATATATTAGCACAAATGTCTTATATTCAATATATGTGAGAAAAATGTGCACTTTACGTGTTTTATTGTGTTTTAGGTGGAAAAATGATCAAAAGTGCCAAGTTGGAGGAAATGTGCAATTTGTGCAGGAATGCTGAGCAACGTACGTTCAACTTGTGTAATTTTTTTGAATTCTTGTAGAGCTCTAAATTGGAAGTGTGATACATGGTTGAAAGCCACAGAAGAGAGGATTGTTTTGCATAAGGAACACCTCAATCGAAGTTCAAACGAGAAAGTTATGATTAAAGTGGTAACGTCGCGCAAGCTGTGCCGAACAGAACGACTGTGCCACTTTGCATGACTTGTTACACATTCAAATATTTGAGTCACTATGAGCTCTTTATATGGATAGAAAGCAAGGAAGAGAGGATTGCATGAGCGTAAGAATCACACAAATTGGAGCTTGACTGTGAAAGTTATGTGCAAAACGGTGAGACTGCGCATACAGCTCGACCAGCCGTTCGACCAAGGCCTCCCGTTCGACTAGAACCACTCTGGGGGACACGCAGATCTGATTTCGATGAGATTTTTACCCCCTGTTCGTGAATTTTTCAATAAAAATCCCATCAAAGGTCCATAAGGAGAGCCTACAAATATTAAAGGGAATGTAGATCACTCTATTATTGATTGGACTAGAGACCGAAACACAATCATCCTACACCCCGCAAGGGGGGATCACCCTCCAACCATTATCCACATCCTTTCGTCCATCCATCCATCACTTTGAAGATTCGTCTGTGGAATCAAGAGAGAACCAAGAGGAGGATCAAGATGGAGAAGGACGCGACGACTCCCGCATCTAGGGTTTTATACGTTTCCTAATTTATCTTGTATTTTCCAGACATATGGGAAAGATCTATCCAACCCCCATGATTGTTCTTTGCAACATCATGGGCTAGAACCATTTTGGTAGATCTAGGTGTTTGAAGATTTTATGAATTAATTAAACTCTCTTGTGTGTCCTCTGCACAACACTACTTGTGGATTTATTTTATACATGATTGTGCTTTCTTAACCCATATCCATGGTCGTTTTGTGCATCTTCAACTGTTTTATAGAGTCTGAATATATATCTTGGTTGTTGATTGAGTGCGTTCACCGTTGAAAAGGATTCCATGTTATGATTCTAAGTGAGGGGACTCCGAAACTTCATTAGAACTATCATATATGAATGTTAATTAATTGAATTGAATTCGGGTTAGCAAGCAAGATAAAGAGGGTAATTTTATAGTACCTATAAAGGGAGATCATATCGGGTTAGATTCTAGACGTGGGAAATAATTGATATTGATAGTACCTAGAAAGGGGGGTGAAATTATGTCTCTTGATCCGAGGTTATTCACACGTGTTACACGCATATTTACTTGTGTCTATAGAGTAGATTTGCATGGTTTAGTGATGCGTCCATAGTCCATAAGGCAGAGTCGGCTTGCACTTGAGAGAGAAGTTAAGTAGTAAAACCGGATTATCCTAGAGCTACCTACTCTCCTACTTGATCCACTTTCGTATTCTTCTAGTGCATATTTTATTTTATTTGTTATTTTAATTAATTATTAAGTAGTTTAATAATTCAATCCTCAATCTTATTGCATTCGTCTTAATTAATTTAGTAAATAATTAAATTGATAATACGCTGTCCTTTGGGTCGATATTTAACTTGGTCTCTTGCTTAAGCTGCAACTGATATCCTTAATACTTGGAGATTAATTTTGCGTGCAAAGAAAATACGCATCATCAGGCCGCATCCAGGCGTCACCTACGAACTTGGCCCTACGTGTGCAGTGCAGCCCTCATTGCACTGTGTGCCTGCAACTGCGTCACCCGCTTACAACCATGCCACATACGCTCATATCGTTCGCCGGTTGTGCCGCGTCTGATCATCTAGCACCTGTGCGCTGTTCGTGCACCACTCGTGCCACCATCGCTCGAGCCTGGCTGCGCTGTTGCGCCATCCGCCAGCACCTCTAGCACCGACCATGCTGCCTTACGTGCTGAAGTCCGCTGTCGCTTGGTGCCGTCGTTTACGAATAGGGTATTCAACAAGAAACAATAATATTCTAAACCATAATCCTCGTATGGCACATAAACCCTAGCCTAACATTTCACGCAGAATCAATAAACCGTCAGCTCTGGTACCAATTGATGGTGATCGGATCTTATGGTCTACGTGATTCGTTCTGGTTCCATGTAGTTCTATTACAGCAGAAACGAATAGAATAAATTACCTTTCACCGTGGTTTATTGGTGAAGAGATCGATTAGCAGGAACAAACGACTTTTCGAACTTCTGTTGTATTCTTAAGCCATGTCTTGACATTGTGCGGGCAATGATCTTCAAGACGATCTTAAACCGTAATCCCTCTCTTGTTTCTCACGGTTTTGGGCGTGTGAACTAGGTTTTTGGATTGTTGAGATTGGCTATTTATAGGCTACAACAGGGACAAGGAGGAGAAATTAAGGTTGGGCCTCCCATTGGACTTAAGCATCTAAGTTTAGCCCAAAATTTATACTAATTAAGCCCAATAATAATAAATTAGTCCACTAAAGAATTATTATTGCACTGCCACCTTAATCCCAAATTACGTTATGAGCTCCTTCTTATTATGAGCCCGTTTATCACACCATGTTTAAGATATTCAATGCCCACTAATTAAATGAGTTACCGACAACTCAATTAATTAATCTATTTTCCAAGAGTAGTACCACTCAACCTTATTATCATATCAGATCAAATCCACCTATAGGGTTTTCATGATAATCCTTATGAGCTCCTCAAGGGGACATCATCAACCAATTCTGTTAGGACACGGATTCCTTCTACAATCAACATCACACCATAGAGACAGTACCATCTCCCAACTCACCGAGCATATTGATTTACAATTAAATCTCACCCATTGATGAATCAAAGAAATGAACACTGAATTGCATATCGAGGTTATTGTATAGGGGTTAAGAGTACGCACATCCTAATAACTGAGGTATAG
This sequence comes from Pogostemon cablin, assembly GCA_023678885.1. NCBI lineage: Eukaryota > Viridiplantae > Streptophyta > Magnoliopsida > Lamiales > Lamiaceae > Pogostemon > Pogostemon cablin. Next base: position 15,500,819 of record CM042966.1, read on the forward strand.
TTCTATTATATAGTCAGTATAAATCGAACAACCTCACGCGGTCTTGCTTAATACACATAAAGTGCACTAGTGTAATTTTATAGTCAAGATAGACTAATACCAAATCACACTACAACCATCCCGATAGATTATCCCTTCTATCTTGGTTGTGAGCATCTGTTTGTACTTTATAAGGAGCCGATAATATGATCTTCCGTGTGACGCCGCACACCATATTATCTACAGTATAAAGTAAATGAACTTTTGCAATAATATATAAATAATTTATAATATATGCAAAACGTTTGATCTCATGATTCTCATTGTAAATATAGTCAAAACATTGTTCATACATAAAGTTGGAATTTTAGCATACAATCCAACAGGATTGATGATTGACTATTGCAACAAATTCTTGCATGCCTTTGCAAGCTATTGTAGTTTTAATTTTTTCGCATGCATGTTCCTTGAAATCATACTTCTGAACAATTATCTATAATAGTAAATGTTTTTATTATCCAATTCCTTTTTTTTTTTCTCTTTGTTATTGCTGGCAGATCATCGTTGCAAATGTCGGAAATTCTCATACTCTTGAACAGAAACCTATATCCACACCAAGTTTTTTTATGTTACCCTAAACATATTAATTAATTATTAGAACTCCATGTTAATTTAAACACACTGATTTTCTTTTAATAACTTAAAAAAGGTAACATAATAGGATAAAGATCACCATTATGAAAATGACCTATTACTACAATAATTTTAAACACACTTTATATACAATGTATTTACAACCATTTTATAAATACATTGATAGCTCATTTGGTTGCACTTGATAAGGGGTATTCAGATTTTGAATATGGTCAATTCTGTTGTTTGATAGAGCATACAACATTTTTTAGGCTCCCCTTATAAAAGAACAAGCTTGGTAATAAATTTAGAAGGGTTGTACATTTAAATCATTTGTTTTTATGCTTGAAATGAATAACGAGATTTTTAAGGTAATTTACGATTTTTAGAGATTACGGAAGTCGAATTGTTAATTTATTTATTTTTTTTATCAATATAAGATTTTTATTTTTGTAGATTCAAATTGCAAGTCCTTCTAATTATATATGGAATATTTGCTAATATTTGTGCATGAATTATAAAAATATGAAGTTGATCAGATTTAATAAGGATTACTTTATCCCATAATAAAAAAATAAATAAATTTTAGCAAAGAAACGTTCAAAATCAGCTAATTATTGTATTTGCTTAAACTCAAAATTTTTTGGAATGCCAAAAAAATATTTTTATATAAATTATATAAAAGTAATTTTATTATATATATATATATATATATATTTAAAAATTATACTTGATCCATACAAATATACAAATCAAAATATTCTTGCCTTAATATAATCTACCAAACAATATCCATTATTCATATTAGATACTTATCTCAACATACATATTACATAACTCCATATTACTTCGCTATCTTATATTTTCTATTAAAAGAGCAGCAAATCTATAACTACACTATTAAATATCTATTAATACACTGTCTAATAAATGTATTAATATAATTCTATTAAGACATTAAATAAAGTGTCACAATAGCTTTTTATTCTTTTATTAATTATAATTAATATTTAATTAATATATTTATACTTCAACTTTTGTAAATATTTAAATTAAAAAAATCAAACAATAAAATTAGATTACTTCATATTTAATTAAAATAAAAATATAGCATTTTGTTTATTAAAATCCAATTTACTGTTGTATATAAATAATAAATTCAAAGTATAAGTGAAGAAATAAATAGTAAAATTAAAATATATGTATAAAAAATTAAATAATAATAAAAAAATAATATATTATAAAAATTGATATAAATTCATTATTAACTAGACAATACTCTTTGAAATTATAATTATTTTAATATATAAGCGTACAACTATAAATTAATTTATATGGTACATATTAATAAATATTAATTTTTATTGTGTACATGATATTCTAAAATGTCAAAAATGTCTAAATTTTATTATTAAATATAAATTATAATAATAAAGTTTAAAATTTTTTATAAAATTTATTTATATAAATTAATTTAGTTATTTCTATTAATAAATTTATTAAATATTAATAAAATCAAAAGACTATATGTGTGTGTGTGTGACCTTACTAAAATTATATCTAGTTAATTGGTTAACTCTTGATTCAATAGCTCTACGAATATTATTCAGGGATGGTTTGAATCCTAATAATATCGTAATTACAATTCTTTAATTTTTGAAATTTTAGAATTTTTTAATATTTTAAATTTAAAAAATTAGTGAGTAGAATGGATGAAAATTTTCATAATAACTTAAGTGTATTGATATTTATTCTAATATGACTCTTATCATTGTCATGAAAGGGCCATTTTTTTAGTAGTGGATTAACAAAAAGGGCACAACTATTTATACTCCTATTTTTATTAAATGTATCTCGATCACTTAATAAACTCCGTTAAATAAAATAGTATTAAGAAAGACAATTTGGGCTTCGCTATTTAGAATTTTTATTTTATTTCTCTAAAAGATTAGGTGTATGTTAATAGAAATTAGAGTATGAATATCTATCCCTAACTACAATAATATAAAAAATAATAAGATATTTAACATTATTAAATTTTAAAGGTAAGAAGAGAATATGCTTACTTTAAAATTATCAAGTTTGAACTTGTTGATTGTCGTCTAGAACACCATTTGGAATGCAAATTACAAATTCAATCACAACCTTAACAAGAGTTGTATCACCTTTAAAATAAAAATTCAATGTCAAAACTATTTAACTAAAGAATATTAAAACTTTGAATAATAAGAAATAGAGAGCAATAAATAACTAAATACTTTCTCCGCACTCTATTTATATTTTTTAGAACTGAAGAAGAAAGAAATTATAAAATATATAAATTGAATTATTTTTACTAAAGTAGAAATAGCTCTTTCAAAATTTTCATAACATTAACATTTCTAAAAATTTTCTTGAGTGAATGAGAGGCAATACATGAACTGAAGTAAACATCTACTATTATATATAACATGATGGTGTCGGAAAAAAAACTAAAATAAAATACACACACATGTGTGTGTGTTTGTGTGATATGACATATCATTCAAGTACCTTTAATTTTTTTTGCAATCAGAAAAATAATTTTATTAATAAAGGTAAGATATTTACCCATTTATTACATCAGTAGAACAGCAAATAGTAGCAAAAGAATAGAAGACTTATAAGAATACAATCCACAACATCTCCTATTCGTCACAATCTCAAACTTTTTCGCACTAGATTTCTGATATCTTCATTTCACTTCTGAATATCTGCTCCTTTCAACAATCCATTCTTCTTAAGATTAATCCATCTCAAAACTTGTGTTTTAATCTCCCCCAATAAATTCTCCAAGCTCCAATCCCCCCTAAATACAATGTTATTCCTTGTTTTCCAAATAACCCATATCGTACAAGTCCAAATACAAGAAGCCACAAGTCCCCTTATCTCCCATCTAGAAATGTTCTAAACTCCAAGAAATTCTTTTCTAAATTCTTTGGCGTGGTCCAATCACACTCATCCAATCCATCACTCCATCCCACAAGTTTGCCACCTTATTACACTCCACAAATAAATGTGAAACAGATTCAGAATACACTACACCAAAATTATTGATAGACATCACCAAATAGACATCGGTTAACTATAAAATCTGATGTCTTTTCATGAAAAACCGATGTCTTTTCCTAAACTGATATCTATCAGTGTAAAAAAATGCTGATAGACATTGGTTTACAAAGAAAGTGCGCTGATAGACATCGATTTTTATTAACCGATGTCTTTCAAGCGATGTCTATTCGGAAGTAAAAAATACGCTGATAGACATCAATTTTAATAATCGATGTCTTTTCTTGAGATGTCTATTCGCAAATTAACATCGATTACTCAAACCGATGTCTATTGTGTAATGTCTTTTAATTTTTTAAATAAAAAAATTAGATGTCTTGGGATTTGAACTCGTATCTCTCACCCTTGGCTCCCGACTTCATACCAGCCAACCAAACTAATATTTTTCAAAATTTTTGCAAAAATAATATTTATTCATTAATATTTAAACCCTAAAACAATTTTCCACTCCAACCTATTTGGTTCCCCCAATTCACATATCACGATATTAGACTTGGAAAAAGTTCACCCTAGATAGGAAGAGATTTACACTTCTTTTAGGCATTTCACTCCTCCGTCGCCTGCGCAGGCTCTTGGTGGTGTTCTGCGGCCTTTCCCTATAGTTCTTCCTTATTGCCACCCACGCCCGCCGCTGTAACATTGTCGAGAGTGATGACAACAGTTCTGAATATATTCGAATCACCTCATTGTTGAGTGCCATTGCTCTGTTCTTCGGGTGTCGGAAATTTCAGAAACGAAAGAAGAGACGAAGATGCATTTCGATATCAAAGTTTATGAGCTCGTAAAATTCAGTAAAGAACGTAACCTCGGATCCACGCATGATCTTCTTTACCTTTATTCACTCAAATCCGCTTTAGAACCATGTTATTTATTTATTTTCTTCAAAGTTGTTTTAGGAGCCGTTTGGTATTTCAGATGGAATGAGAATAGAAATAAGAATGATAGGATAGAGGAATGAGAATAGGTATAACATTTAAAAGTGTATTATTTGATTGATAATAGGAATCACTATCATAGTTATTAAATATGTTTGGTTTACTTGTGGAATGAAATCAATTGTATTTTATTTTTCAATTTTTAAATAAAACATTATTTTTATAATTATTATTTTATTTTTATTATTATTAAATAATGTTTTAAAGAAAAAAAGAAATAAAAATTAATAAAAACATTTTACAATCATTTTCTCTTGGAATGAATACTATAGTACCAAAAAATTAGTGGAATCACCGTTCCTCACTTTTTGGGTATCATTTTAGAACACCATGGAATGAAAGTGTTCAAACAAACACAAAAACTTTATTCCATTCCAATACCAACCCTTCAAACCCACAAAACAAACACCCCCTTCTCTTTTTTTTTTGTTTGAATGGAAATTGGCCCAATTTCTTAACTACTTAACGCTATGAGAAAGTTTTGCCTTGTATATTTAGTTGAGGACCTACAGTTTTCTTCTCTTGATGCAATATTTTGGCACATACATATGTATCCATGGATTCCTACTTCGATCGGGTCGTGGCAGAGGCTCAACAGCTCGAAGAAGCAGTCCTCGTTCAATGGTTTGTTTTTCTATTTATCTTTTAATTCTTGTATCTTTTTGCTTTGCTTTGTTGGCTTTTCAGTTATATTGCTCTAGACTCCCTTGAACTATTTGAGAGTTGTTATTGGATTTTTATAAATGAATTTACTCACTGGTAATTAGTAATGTTGTAATCCATTAGCTTCAGTTTGTTGTTTCTCTATTCTAATTAGTTGCTTTTAATTTTTTATATGGGCGATTCATCATGTCATTTAGTATATGAATCTGTTTTTCCTTTTCTTTTTTTGTCCATTAAGTGTTCGATGAAATGCTTTAAAGGCCAACTATTGGCACCTTATAGTTATCCTCGAACTCACCTTTCAAGTTATGGTAATCTTTTTATTGTTCGATTGTTTAACTGAATGCAAGAGCATTGACAAATATGACAGTAGAAGACTAAGAGATGGACCTTTAATTTGACAGATTCAAGAGTAGGCTGCCACCTTTTGATAAATCAACCATAAATTCTTACTCAAAACTCCAAATTGCAACTTAAAAAATTCTTTAGAAACTAGACTTTCGTGGCTCTCCAATGGTATATGTCATGAGTTCTAATTCATACCCTAAAAAAAATAGATTTTTACTTAAAGGCAGACATTGTGCTGCATCATATTCCTGAGTAGACTGCCACCCTTGGTAAATTGAACATAACTTTATACTTAAAACTCTAAATTGCGATCTACAAAATTTCTTAGAAACTAGACTTTCATGGATTTCCAATGAGATAGGCCATGAGTTCTAATTCATACCCAAACAAAGCAGATTTTTACTTAAAGGCATACATTGTGCACTGTGTCGTATTCCCGAGTAGACTGCCACCCCTTAGTTAATTGAACATAACTTTTTATCCAAAACTCTAAATTGCAGTCTACAATATTCCTTAGAAACTAGACTTTCATGGCTTTCCAATGATATATACTATGAAGTCTAATTTATACCCAAACAAAGCAGATTTTCGTTTAAAGTTAGACATCACTTAATCAGATTGTAATTTTGATAACAAGGTAATGGGTGATGGGGAGGAACTTGGGGTAGTAAAAATTGTTGATTTTGTCCTTGCAAGAGTTTACCAAGCTCCGTTGAAGCCACTAGCTGAAAATGGGGTAAGAAAGTATCTTCTTTCAACTACACATGATGTATTAACTATTATCTAATCTTTCCACGTTTTTTAGTTAAAGCTATTCAATATAGTTATTATTAAGTATTTCAAAGATTTCAAGTATATTTCTTCTTGGTTTACACTTATTTAATTGCCGCACAACTTCATAGAGTAATTCATGGAGCAAAGCTTGGGAGGATCTTGCAGCAGCTACAACTGCAGTTCAGGTTTGTGGATATTGAAATTGGTGGAGTCAAGAATTAGTCCAAGGTAATTTTTTTTGCAATAATAATAGTAATAAAAGATCACAATGAACATATAATGTTCGTATCTACCTGACTATTCTTACTTAAATAGATTTTGCGTTTCTCTGTCATTGTGGATATGTGACTTTCAGGTTCTCTGATATGCAAAATTTACATAAGTTCATATGCAATGTTTGCAGCTTCTGAAAATATAGAGAAAATAGGTCAAGTTGGTGATAGCTACAGAAAATTTGATGTATAATGTAGCAGCTTCAGTGTTGCAACTTTATCGAGGTAAATTTCTAGCAGGTGATCTTTAAAGTTTTACGAAATAGTTGTGCTAAATGCCCTTTTGTTATCAGCTTTATGAAACAGGTAAATTTCCAGCATGAAATTTTTATTAAGGTAAATTACTTGTTTATGGTCAAATATTTGTTACATTGAAGTGTTCTACTTGGTTTTAAGAAACACTATTGCTGGGTTATTAAAGTAGTATATATTGTGCATTGAGTAAAGAGGATTTGTGGTCCTTGAATTAAAAGACTATTACTGAAGTTTAATTAGATGGGAGTTGGAAGATCTGTTCTTTCTTGACAACATATATTTATTCAGTCTCATTATTTAGCTATAAATTTTTAACAAAATGATAATTTATAGGATTATTTTTTAGATTTGTGAAAACAAAATTAATTGAACTTATGTTTTTTTATAACAAAGTTGGCCTAGAGTTTTAAATATCAGCTCATTTCTTTTGTACAATGCTAATAAATAAGAGATTAAATTAATTCTGAATTTGTGCATCTTACGAAATTGTAGTATATATTGATAAATGGTTTAGAGCTAGTTTCTATGTTGGGAACTTTTTTTTCCTGTTTTGGGAACTTCATAGAGATTTACTTGTGTTTTAGTGAATTTTTTTTTTAAATTGATGAAATAACTAAGAGTAAGGAAAAATCTTTCCTTCAGGCTCCAATAAATAGAGGCAAAAGATTTCTTGTGATATTTTTTTTAAAGAGAAAGCTAATATATGTGGGAAGTTAGTCATAGATTAACGAATGTTGTTTAATCTGCTTTGTGGCTCCTTTGTTAGGTTTCTTTTGGGGAATCTTCTTTTCTTGCTTTGCGTTTTCCTCCCCCTCCTTTTCCTTTGCTGTCGAGATATATCATTTGGCTGAATGTATGAATGTGTTTCTCTTTTTTGCAACCAGGATACCGAGATGGAACCATTCAGTGTTTCATTAAGCGAGACAAGTCTAAGTTGATCTATCATCTATTTTTGTGCCTAAGCCCTGGTAATTATTTCTTACTGATTTGTTGCTTATAATCAGTAAAAAACGTAATTGATAGCCTATTTTTATGATCGAATACAGTGTAAATTGCTCTGTGTCATAGTTGTGTGTGTGCGATCAATTGATCATGAATCAACAAACTTTATAACTCAGTTATGTCACGTGTTATTCTTGCTTAACTAAATTTTGTATATTAATTAAATTCTATAGCATATTACTGAAGTAGTCTATTGATGTTGATATGATAGAGAGTAATTTGCATTCGCATAAACTTGTGCTAATCTTTTGGATAGGTGTTGTTGTCCAACTGATATGTCATGGAAATTTTATTTATTTCATTGAGTTACAAATACATATTTTATTATCTTCTAGTGATAGAAGTTCACTTCTATGCCATATGATACCCTTCCTGCTAACATGCATAATTGGCATCTCTACACCCATGTTGAAATGCTTGTTTCTGTTTTGGTTAGAAAAAATTATCAGTTCTATTATCATATTATGTACATATTATGTCTTGATCAATATTTTTTTGCCTTAATGACTTGTAGTGTTAGCATAATTGTCATCTATACACTTGTTTCTGTTTTGTTTAGAAAAAATCATCACTTCTATTATCATATTATGTACTTATTATGTCTTGCTCCATCTTTTTTTACCTTAATGACTTATAGCCACTAACTACTATATTATCATGTATCATTTCAAAGAAAAGTAGATTTTAATATCAAAACTCCTGTTGGTGTTTAATACTTTAATTTATTTGGATTAAGAAACACAATATTTCTATAAGAAAATCACTTTGGGATAAGGCATGTAGTCATTGCAATAGCATATTCTTAAATTTATTGGTTCTCTTTCTTTTATATTGTCTGTTATGTGTGTGCCGTTACTGGTTTATAATGTAAATTTAATACATAACTAATGTGATGACTTGGCATAATGATATATGTAAGGGAGATTGATGTTACTGTCAAAATTTGAAATACGTCTTAATTCAAATTTTCTTGTTCTTTTACGGATAAATAATAGGGTTTCCATTAACAATCTTTGTTTTATTGCAATATCTTTGAGTCATATTTATTTTTTTTCTAATAAATAGTCATATTATGAAGTGCTTAATGTTTTATTTATCTTAAGTAAATGTAGTGAGACAATACAAGAAGATAAAGATATTATACAATGCAAGGAGAGAAGATAAAGTGGATTGCAAACGATAGGTTGGACATCTCTTGATCATGAGCTTTAGCTTATAAATTTAGGTTTTATTTATGTAAAATTGAAGTTTTATTTAATTTTATTAATTAGGATATTCTTGTACTTTTAAATTTAGAGGATGATTTTCTATGTATATTTGAAATTCTTGTAAAAATTTTGTAAGTTTTGAGTTATATGACATAATTGTGTTTAATTATATTTTAAAAATAATCTAAATTTATGTATAAAAATAAATAAAATAAAAATAATAATATGAAAGAAATCATCTAAAAACTGATGTCTATGCTAAGAAAGACATTTGTGGAGAAACGATATGTTTGTGTGTGATCGATGTCTTTTCTTATAATGACATCGGTGGAAAAACGATGTATTTTAGTGTATGACTGATGTCTTTTCTTATAAAGACATCGGTGGAAAAATAATGTCAAATAGGTGCCAACCGATGTCTTTAAGTGGATACACATCGGTTAATAATTGATGTCTAATGTGTCTTCACCTATGTCTTTGCTAAGAAAGACATCGATGTCTTTTAGTCCAATTCGATGTCTTTTCTAGGAAAGACATCGGTGAATAACGATGTTTATGTGTGCAATCGATGTCTTTTCGTTGAAAGACATCGGTGGATAACCGATGTCAAAGTATGCAACTGATGTCTATACAAGGAAAAAGACATCTGCTAAAAACCGATGTCTATCAGCGCCCACTTTCGACATTGGGGGCTTCAACATTAGCTGCTTGTTGAAATAGAGATCGGTTAAAAATCGATGTCTATCAGCATTTTTAGTGTAGTGATAATTATTGCATACTGGCAGAGAGTGTCAACATTATATGGTAGGGCGTTCTTCTTCCTGAGCTCTTCTTTGGTCGGCAATCGATTTTGTATTACCCACCACGCAAGAAATTGCATATTAGGTGTAGCCACTTTATTCCATATGAATTTAGTGTATTTTCCTGCTTGCTGATCGTCTCCCAATATCCTTTTTTTTAAGTATTTCATATGCTTCATTCACAGAATACTCTCCTTTCTTCCTACTTCTCCATTTCCAACAGTCTCCTATGTCTTTTTTAATTTTCTTATCTTCCACATCCTTCATGAACTCCACATAAAGATTTGTTTCCCAATCTCTAAAAGCTCTTCTCCATCAAATATCCCAAGTCCAATTATATCTAACTCCCATAGCTCCAATATTTTCTTCTTTCATCTCACTAACATATAGAGTCTTTGATATTTATTTCTCAAGTAGGTGTTACCTGTCCATACTTCATTCCAAAGCGACGTATTTAATCCATCTCCCACCTCTCTTCGTAAGGCCTCCCTGAACCAACAACCTTTCTCGTCAACAATAGATTTTATTACCTCACTCCACCATCCTTTGTGATTTTGGCTCTTCAACATAATCTTCTCAAAATTTCTCAAATCATAATCTAAATCCAGCCTTGCTTCTGTTGGTGTTCGATCATTTGGTTAACGTGAACCGTTAGGGTTCCATACGTTTATAACAAACAGCGGAAGCAAGTAAACAAGAAACGCATTACCTTTCACCAGGGTATGTTGGAGAAGATGAATTCTCGCCGGTAGCCTGCGCATTCTCAAGAGAATGGCCATAACATCCTCAACCGATCTCCGATTGGGCTGATCTATGTGCTCAGACGATCCTTTTTCTGTAGGTTTTCGTCAGTATAGTATATGTTAGATTCCGAGGTCTGTGTGATTTTATAAAAATTGTACAACGTGCGGACAGCAGCAGCAAACGACCTTCCGGTCTTCTGCTGTATTCCTAAGTCCACTCTCGACGTCGTGTGGGCGACGATCCTCGAGATCTTCTCAATCTGCTGTTCACTCTCTATCTCACGTATGTTAGGTGCAGAGTATTAGGTTTAGAACAGCTGAGATGACTTATATATATGGGCTACAGCAGGGACTAGGAGGAGAAATTAGAGTTGGGCCTCCACTGGGCTTAAGGATCCAAGCTTAGCCCAAAGCTTATACTTAAGTCCAATAATAATATTATATACCACAAAAATATTATTACTGCACTACCGTTCTAATCCCAAAATTACGTTTTGGACTCCTTATTATGAGCGTGTTAGTCTCCCCATGTTTAAGATATGCAATGTCCATTAATTAATTAAGTTACTGACAACTCCATTAATTAATATCTCATCCGAGAGTAGTACGACTCAACCTCATTATCATGCCAGAATAAATCCACCTGCAGGGTTTACATGATAATCCTTATGAGCTCCTCAAGGGGATATTATCAACCTATGACGGACACGGATTCCTTATACAATCAATAGCACACCATAGAGACAATACTATTTCCCAACTCACCGAGTTTGTTGATTTAATTACATGTAAATCTCACCCATTGATGAATTAAAGAAATACATACTGCCCTACGTGTCGAGGTTATTGTATAGGGATTAAGAGCACGAACATCCATAATAACTGAGATCAAGTTCTTCTATAAGTCAGTATAAGTCGAACGATCTCAGGCGGTCCTGCTCAATACACACAAGTGCACTAATGTGATTCTATAGCCAAGACAAGCTAATACCAAACTACACTACAACCATCCCAATAGAGAGTCCCCATCTATCTCAGTTGTGAGCATCTGTTTATACTTTATAAGGAAACCGATAATATGATCTTCCGCGTGTTGTTGCACAACATATTATCTACAGTGTAAAGTAAGTGGACTATTGTATCATGCATATAAATAAATTATAAGACGCAATCATTTGATCATATGATTCTCATTTCAAATAAATCGTTATAACATTGTTCATACTAAAGCTAGACTTTTAGTATACAATCCAACAATCTCCCACTTATACTAAAAGACTATGCTGTCATGTCTTCTGCCATACATCTGATTCTCACTCCCACTACATGACCATCAAAAGCTCTCGCCTTAAGGTCCTTATAAATGGATTTACTAGGTTATCATCCGATGCAATCTAGGCGATAACAACCTTCCCCTCATCATACGATTTCTTGTAACAGGTGGTACTCGTGCTCCATGTGTTTAATTGCCTTATGGGCTCGTGATTCCTTCAAGTTTGCAATTGAACCATTATCATCAAAATAAATTGTGATAACCTTGGGCAAACTTAGAAACACTTCAAAGTCCATCATGAAGTTTCTAGAGTCATACAAATATTTTGGCTGCCTCATAGGCTCCAATTTATCATCTTTCCATGATGGAGTCTGGAGTCTGAAATTATTTTTATATAACACTCCTCCACATTATGACTCTACTTCCTAAAATTAAACACATAACCTTTGAGGTGGATTTACTGCCGTCCCTATCTGATTTGAAAAATCTGAATCTATGTAAGCCATAAGAAGCAGTGAATCTATCCGGTAAGCCCACATAAAATTTCTAGTCCTTTTCAGGTACTTCAAAATTATGTGTTACCACAGTTCAAAATTCTTATTTCGGGTTACCTTTGATACCCACTGTCTATGCCATTGGCAATACAGTTATCCATTCTCGTGCATAGCATTCCTTAGATTAAGCTTCCTTATTTGCCAAAACATAAGGAACCGCCTTCATCATCTTTATCTTCCTTTTGTGTCTTTAGACACAATACCTTAGATAAAGTAACATGCTAAAACAAGTAGGGATCGTATCATTTCATTAAGCTTGAGATAAGCATAACATCCTTTCTTGTGATCCGTATTACCGTGATCAAAAGGATATTTTTACTCTTCTTAAGTCCTTCATTTCATACCGCTTTATCAACCATACCCATACGCCCGACAATACTCTTTCATTATTTCCAATGAGCAAGATATCATCTACGTACAGTACAAGAAATACCACCATGTTTCGATCACTCTTTTCAATACACAAGACACATCCGTGCATTGAATAAATCCATATGACTAGATTTCCTCATCAAAACGGATGTTTCATGACCTTGATGCTTGCTTTAGTCCATCGATGGACATTTTTAAGCTTACATTCAAAATGCTCTTACCCCTTTGCAATGAATCACTCTGGTTGCTTCACATAGATGTTTTCTTCAAGACTTCCAATCAGGAAAGCTGTCTTGACATCTATTTGTTATCCTTCATATTCAATATGAGTAGCTACAGATAAAAGAGTCCAGATCGACTTAGGCATAGCTACCGGTATACAAGTTATCTCATAATCGAACCCTTTCTTTCTGAGTATACCTTTTCGCAACAAGCTTTACTTCCAAGGTTTTCACCTTACCATATGATCCTCTTTTATTTTGTAAGACTACTTCCAATGGCTTTTACACCATATAGTAGATCTACCAACAGCCAGATCTAATTTAGAATTCATCGATTCTATTTCAACATTCATTGCATTTTGCTAAGATATCACATTTCGATCTTATAGTGCTTCGTCGTACCCGTGGGTTCATTCCATGTTTACTAGGGGCCAAGTCTCACGACTCTCCCAAAACATATATCTTACAGGTTGTCGAATAACCCTCCCACTACGACAATGCACTACACGTAATTGTGTATCAGATGTGACACGCGTTGCACTTTACCTTGTGGTATATCCTCTTGTACTCTTGGTACTAATACTTTGTGTTTTCTCTCTCACTTCTTTAGAACAATTTAGACACAGGTTTGTGATTTAATATATAGTCCTTTTTCAAAAATCTAGTGTTTGTGTTAACAATCACTCTTCGATCTTTTGAACTAAATAAATCATCACCCTTCATTTTTCTAGGATATCCCACAAACAGTTGTTTCTAAGGCATATCCATAAAATGAATTTAATAATTCCAAATAACTCATCATCTATCTAACCATTTCCTTAATAAACTTTCCCTTATTAGGATTAGATGATGTGTTATTAATTACTATTTGTTGCATCTGTGGTATAATATGATTTAAGAGTACAAATTGTCCACCAACGTACAACAACAGATTATAGCTCCATTCTTCATCACTATGACCTTGTCATTTAAATGAAATGGAGTATCCATCCGTAAACGCATAGAAACTGAAATCAAATTCTTTCTATGAAAAATGTACGTAAAGATAATTTCTCATAACCAAACATTTATTCATATCGTAAGATACATAAACAACTCTCAATGCAACAACCACTACTCTCATAGTATTACCCATGTCCATAATAATAATCTCATCATCACTTAGTTACACGCTTTTAGTGATTCCGGTATCTACACACAAAGTGGCAATAGATGCCATCAGTAATCACGCTTCAACAACTAGTGAATGAGATACTAACTTTGTTCACATCTTGATGAAATTGGATTTTCTTTGCCACATGTTTTGTCAGAAGTTCCCCACCATATACAACCTCTCGTATTTCAGGTAGAACTTGCTCAAAACATCCAGGCAAATTATGGAGAAATAAATTGATATAGGTTTCCCTTTCAATTTCTACTCCAAGCATTCCCAATTCATTCATCAACTTTTCCATGACCTCTTGCCTTTCTTACTTACTCAAGTATCTGAAGAGTCACATAAGACCATCATATTTCTATGAACTTGTCACCTCTCAACTAGAGACTTTAATAGGCATCATGAGACATCCTTAGTGAGAACACATTTATATTTTCTTAAGCAGTAAAATTCGAAACCAAGATTCTTTTCTAATTATCTAATTTTGACAAGTAAATATAATTTCTTTAAGTCAACTATAAGTGAGATAAAACTATTAGAAATTCAGAGAATCACAAATAAATATACCGATCAAATCTTCGAATTTTACCCTTTTATATTGATTCCCTCAAACAATATAAAAATAAAATTCACCGACATCTCAAGCACCGTGAGTCTGCAAGCCACATTAGTGTGGACGTTTACAAACCCGAACATTTACAAGAGAAGATTTTAGCCATTAATTTTATTTGTCAACCTAACCTCATGACAAAATAATTAATAGTCGGTTCCTCTTTAGCCATGCAAATAATAGCAGTGACTCCGTTGGGGAGGATATTAATTATTTGCATCTAAGTGTACACTATTATTTGATCTCAAGTCCGCTGCCCAGGCTTATGTGCCTTACTGTTGGAGAAGTACACACACGCTCAGATAACTTTCTACAACCATCAATTATATAAGTTTGTACTAGTGAACCGCGTATAAGCTCATCCGTTAGGGAGGAAGGTACTATAGCCAACGCGCAAGTCCATATGCATCACATTACAAACAATAATTATTTGAAGAAGTCTGTACCAGTGATCCGTGAATAAACTCATCCGTTAGGGTGGAAGGCGCTGTAACCGACGCTCAAGTTTATTCACATCACTTTACAAACCAATAATGGAGGCTGCGAGAATTATTTACCAATCCCCTCTCCCACTTAGTTATTTAATAACGAGGGTTTTTACATGCATATAATATTCAGAATAAAATACACAACTAAACATGCTATTATTATGGCAGTTAATCAAATAGCACATAATTCCAAATATATATAACAATAATCATAACAATATATATAAGGAATAAATGCCAAATAAGAGGAGTTGACTTAATCAACAAGAAGGCAATTACTTGCACAACAAGACGTTGTTAGTACATCTTGGGCTCCAAGACAACTCAACCCACACGGATCTTCTTCAACCGAAAAATCTCCACCTATACCGGCGATTTCCCAGCCACAAAACTGCCCGCCGGATTCCATTTCTTAGCCACCGTTCATCCCAGCCAATGCCAACCGGAAAAACATAACCCGCCAGAAAAATGCACTGCCGGCGCCAACCATGGACAGCTTGCAGCCAACTCATTATGCCCCGACTCACTGCTTATCCCAATACTCGCCGGTGACCGTGCCTGCTGGACGTTCCTCAAACCAAACGATCAGCGCCGCCTGCTACCTATCGTGCAGCAGCCCACCAGCGCCCAGCAACTTCTCGTCAACACGCTTGTGCAGCAACGCTGGCCGGGACCTGACTCACGCCATGCTGCCTCCACGATGGCATGATTCATGCTGGCATTTCTGGCCGATCGTGCAGGTGACTTTGAATAACACCGTGTGACCGTGCTGCAAGCCTCTCCCATCCGCGACACCCGCTGCTGGCAGTCGTGCCTGTAGTGGCTCCCGGTCGCTGCCTTGATGCACACCGTGATGCTGCTCACGATCAGCCGTGCAATATTCGACCAACGTCATGCAGCTGGCTCACCGCTGATGATGGTAGTCCCCACCACATATCCGACGTCGATCACGCTGCACCTCCACGCCGACCGGCATAGCGAAAACCCAGTGACCTTCAGACTTGCCCAGTAAATCACCGGAAGAACATCTGACTTCCTCGAATGTGTTGCAGACACGCCCTGAAGATCATGGAGACCCGATCGGAAATCACAGAGGACCCGATCGAAAAGCCTATGAGACCCGATCGGTAAACATGTCAAGTCCGCCCGGAATGCCATTTTGACTTGCTCGGAACCAGGGCTAACTCGCCCAGCCACCTCCGAGTGTCAACAGTTCACTGCTGTGCGTGTTATCAAACGTCAACCGCTGTGTCTCAGCGCCACCCTGCTTTCACGCCGTCGCCATCTGGGTTTCTCCAAATCCTAGCGACGTGTAAACTGCAGTTCCGGCAGCACGACGATCTGAGCCTTGTCATCACGCCTCCATCGCTAGCCTTTGCCTCGCATCGATTAGCATAGCTGCCTTCCAATAGTGCCACTTCCTCGCTCTACAAGTTAGCCCTTTCATCAGTGCTCACTGTGTGTTAGTTGTGCAAGGCCTTCTCACGCAATCATCCCGCCAGTTCATCAACCACCGTGCGCCAGCAGTTGAGGGTTCGTGCGACCAACATCCAGGCCATGGTGGGTACTGCCGCTCGATGTTGATCATCGCTTCAACCAGCAGCAATCCCCCACCGGATATCAATCATCCGCAATAAAAAACCCTTTCACCAGCCGCGGATCACAACTTTCACCAGGCATAAGCAACAATCAACGATCAAAGCCCCCCGTCGTGAACCAAGTATAGGATTTACAGGAAACACCAGGCGAGAACAACACGGAACAACTTTTAGATGATGGGATTATACATAGGGTTCAACATGGATTCAATTCATAAAACCAAACCCTTATCATGTGATTCTATTTCAAATAAAAGCATATAATTCACATAAACCCTTGCCTAACGTTTCACGCTTCACCACGAAAGCCGAAGCTCTGATACCAATTGTTGGTGTTCGATTATTTGGTTAATGTGAACCGTTAGGGTTCCATACGTTTCTAACAAGCAGCGAAAGCAAGTAAACAAGAAACACATTACCTTTCACCAGGGTATGTTGGAGAAGATGAATTCTCGCCGGCAGCCTGCGCAGCCACACGAGAATGGCCATAACGTCCTCAACTGATCTCCGATTGGGATGATCTATACGCTCAGATGATCCTCTTTTCCATGGTTTTCCGTCAGTATATTATACGTTCGATTTCAAGGTCTTTGCAATTTTATAAAAATTGTACAACGTGGCGAACAACAGCAGCAAACGACCTTCTGGTCTTCTGCTGTATTCCCAAGTCCAATGTCGATGTTTTGTGGGCGACGATCCTCGAGATCTACTCAATCTACTGTTCACTCTCTATCTCACGTATGCTAGGCGCAGAGTATTAGGTTTAGAACAGTTGAGATGACTTATATATGGGCTACAGCAGGGACTAGGAGAAGAAATTAGAGTTGGACCTCCATTGGGCTTAAGTATCCAAGCTTAGCCCAAAGCATATACTTAAGTCCAATAATAATAATATATATCACTAAAATATTGTTACTACACTACCGTTTGAATCCCAAAATTACATTTTGGGCTCCTTCTTATTATGAGCCCGTTAGTCTCCCCATGTTTAAGATATACAATGTCCATTAATTAATTAAGTTACTGACAATTCCATTAATTAATATCTCATCCTAGAGTAGTACCACTGAACCTCATTATCATGCCGGAATAAATCCACCTACAGGATTTACATGATAATCCTTATGAGCTCCTCTAGGGGACATCATCAACCTATGACGGACACAGATTCCTTCTACAATCAACAGCACACCATAGAGACAACACTATTTCCCAACTCACCGAGTTTGTTGATTTAATTACATGTAAATCTCACCCATTGATGAATCAAAGAAATACATACTGCCCTACGTGTCGAGATTATTGTATAGGGATTAAGAGCACGAACATCCATAATAATTGAGATCAAGTTCTTCTATAAGTCAGTATAAGTCGAACGATCTCAGGCGGTCCTGCTCAATACACACAAGTGCACTAATGTGATTCTATAGCCAAGACAGGCTAATACCAAACCACTCTACAACCATCCCGATAGAGAGTCCCCGTCTATCTCGGTTGTGAGCATCTGTTTATACTTTATAAGGAAACCGATAATATGATCTTCCGCGTATTGTTGCACAATATATTATCTACAGTAGAAAGTAAGTGGACTATTGCATTGTGCATATAAATAAATTATAAGACGCAATCATTTGATCATATGATTCTCATTTCAAATGAATCATTATAACATTGTTCATACTAAAACTAGACTTTTAGTATATAATCCAACAGTTTCCATAACTTAATTCCATATTACTCCTTGCTTATTGATCAGTTTCCAAAACCACTTACCCATGAATGCTTTATTGTACAACTCTAAATTTTTTTACATCTAAGCCTCCATATATTTTATCTTTGCAGATGGTTGACCAGCTAACCCATGCTATCTTTCTTCCTTCACCTTTCCCACTCTATAAGAAATTTCTTTTCAACCTGACTATCTTCTTCAGAACACAAGATGGAGCTCAAAAAAATCGATAGCAATAGTTTGTGAATGCGGATTCTTATGGTCAAAGCCTATTTAGGCTCTTAAATTTTAGGTACCTTTTGTAGTGATTTCTGTTCTATTTGATGAGCTTTTCAGATTTCTGTTCAATTTGATGAGCTTTTCAGTAATTTGGTATGGTATTGCATGTACTACTGAGGAAGCCAAAAACCTCTAGAAGAAGTGACGCTTCTACATGACTGTTAGAAAGAGTCGCCAAAAGAAGTGGCAACTTTTTCAAAAAAATTTGACTCTGCTGTATGGTACGATGACTCGCTACTCCGACTGGCGACTTTGATGACACATAGCCAAAACTGCCAATGCTAAAGGTGACTCAACTTAAAATGTGTTGATGATCCATTCAACTACTATATTCGATTATGTTAATTTTAAAACTATTATATATAATTAAATTAGCCTGATATTAAAGGCTCTCACTAATAACACTACAAGCTCCTTCACAAGATATAAGTAGATGTCGGATCACTTAGAACCTAAGCACCCCCGATAAGAACATAAGAGAGTTTCTCTATACTTCTCTTTCCCTTATAAGGTACTAGAGTCATATAGAAAAGTCCCTTCACGTTATCCAAGTGCATTCACATACTACTCTACATACATGTCCAATCATGATGGATCTAGGTATATGTTATGGTCTTCACAAACTCACTCCATACCTATAGTATAAACAACTCATACAATAATATGATTCAATGAACTGCTCATCACATCCACACAAGTTCACACTCCATATACATGCCATAAATAATTAACCACACATATCATTGCATAAATTGAGAGATAAGCATTAATTATAGAAAATATTCATAACAATCAATTCATCAAATACATAGTGTGCAAGTCTACATATCCTTCATATTGCTAGCCTCACAAGAGGCCTAGTATATTACAATCATGATGAATCCACAAGAGCCATGATAAGAAGAAAATAATAAAATAAAGCTAGGTTGATTGGTTTCCCTTTGATGGTTAACCTTCTCTTTCTCTACCATTATACAATCTTCACTCCTTGCAATCTCCTTCTTAGATTGGTGAAATATAATGGAATTGTGGAAGGATGTGAAGAAATCAAGTGGAATTGATGGTGGAAAGTGTTAGAAATGTGGAAAATGAAATGGAGAGAAAGTGTGTGTGGATTATGGTGTTTAGTAGGTGTAACTGCTACCAAAAGTGATTCCTCTCGTAAAAATGACACATGTATTTATATACCTGGAATCTTCTAGAATTGGCACTGAATTTAATTCCCATTTTGGAGCGAACTCGACTCGAGCTTTGAGCTCGACGTGAGTCACTGCTGATTTTTCAGCAGTTTTCCAAACAGAGCTCAACTCGAGCTCTGGGCTCGACGAATAGGGGAGGTCGAGGACAAGTTTCATGTATTAGAATATGAAATTTTGACACAGCTCGACTAGGACTTGTGCTGCTAAGCTCGACACGAGCGCATGCTCCATGTCGAGCTCAGACACTTGGTGCCCATTTCTTCCCGTTTCGGCTTCCATCTCCGTTTTGCACCATTTTCACTTATTTCACGCACATTTAAACTCATTTTCACACATTTATCAATTATAGCTCAAATCTACATATGAACAATAAACATGATGGGCGTTTTTCTAACACACAATTAATCCCTAAGTATGAAGGATGCGATTGTAGCTTTGATAAGCGACCAAGTTATATTATCGAACCCAAAGGACGGATGATTATCATCTTATTATTATCTAAATTAATGAAAATAAGCGTTTGGCAATTTAATTGAGGAATTAATATTAATCTAACGAACAAAATAAATAAATAACAAATAAATAAGAAAACAGTATAGAAGTATCGAGATTTAACAAGTGAGAAAATAGGTAGCTCTTCGGGTCATCCAGTTTCACTCATTAACTTCCCTTCCGTATGTCAATGTCTAACTCTCCTTGTGGAATATGCATGCATCACTAAGCCATACAAATCTACTCTATAGATATAAGTAGACAAGCATGTAACATGTGTGAATTACCTCGGAGCAAGAACACAATTTCACTCTCCCTTTCTAGGTACTATCAATATTAATTATTTCCCGTGCACTAAGTACTTTAACCTGATATGTTCTCCCTTTATAGGTACTATGAAATTATCCTCTTTATCCTACTTATTTTCCTGAATTCAATTCAATTAATAAATATTCACATAAGATAGTTCTAATGAAGCTTTGAAGTCCTCTCACTTAGAATCATAACTTAGAATCCTGTTCAGCAATGAACGCGCTCAATCAATAACCAAGATATATATTCAGACTCTATATAACAGTTAATGATGTACAAAACAACTCTGAATATGAATTAAAAATGCATAGTCTTATATAAAATAAACCACAAGTAGTGTTGTATGGAGTATACACACGGAAGTTCAATTAACTAGTAAAACCTTTATAACCCCAGAACTACCAAAACTGTTCTAGCCCATGATCCTTCAAGAACGTTCATGGTGATTGGATAAATCTCATCCATAGTCTTAAAAATTACAAGATAAATTAAGATGCGAAGTAAACCTTAGATGTGGGTGCCGTCGCGTCTCGCTCCATCATGAATCTTCACTTAGTTTTCACTTGCTTCGCTACACGAATCTCTCTCTACAGCTCCTGCGAATGGAGTTAAAGTTTGGATATGGTGTAGGATGGATGTGGAATCTAACTCTCTTCCTGATGTGATTTGCATCAATTTTTATACTTGTAAACTCTCCTTATGTACCTTTACTGGGCTTTTTCTTGGAAAATATGCACATACACGCACTGGAGGTGCGAAATTACAAAAATATAATTCTGTGTCCCCACTTGACTAGAACAACCTTGGTCGAGCGGTGGTCGAGCGACCTCTCTGTAAGCTGGAACTCTGTTCGGGGTCTCGCTCGACTGTTTCTGCTGTCGCTCGATCAAATAATCTTGGACGAGCGGCTCCTCCCATGGTCGAGCGACACCTCGAAAACTGTGTTTTTCAATTCTGAGCACTTCTGACCTGTTTTCCTGTATAAACTGCTCAAATAGCCTCAATAACATCTGGTTCATGACTTTTCCATAAACATCCCGATTTGCCTTGAAAATAGACCAAATCGAACTTAATTTTCACATAAACTTGAACTCAAAATACGTGAATTCTCACTATCATCAAAACACCACCAAAATATACATTGTTGATGTGAAGTGTTGAGACCAGTGTCGTCACATCTGAAATCACACCGATCCTCACCAGTTATTATTTAACCACTAACATGTTTTTGTAGTGTTGTGCTTGATGTTGCTTTCAAGGTTGTGGCAGTTGAATGAAGATCATGCTGAATGGGACCCACAAGCCTGGAGAGCAATCTGGAAAGTTCTAGAAGTGCAAAAGATTCTAGAAGTTGAAGATTACTACCCATAGTAGTGGGTTGGTTATTTTCTGATCATGGGTGATTTCTATATATCCTAGTGGACCACTTATTTGAAGAAGGATGCAACATGATTCACGTCTAAAGCTGTCAGACTTCATTCCTGGTGCGCCAAAAAACTTGGAGAGTTTTTTCACTAATATTGTAACATCTCGTTCTACATCACGTGTATAGTATTATCCTGTACGTTTTGTGCGTACTGTTCACAGGTAGTGGAAGTTCATACTTGAAGTAGGATCTAGATCTACGATCTAGGCTTTTCCATTTGGGAGTTTGGTTAGGATTTATATCCGTGTGTATTCGAAGAGTGGAAGAAATATTTCCATCTCTTTGAATCTGATTTTGTTATCACTTTTTCCAAGTTTAGTGATATTTTTATCATGAGACCGCCACAAACTTATTTATAAGTTTGTAGAAAGATTGAGTAATTCCTTGTGTCAAGTCTTCCGCTGTAAAAACTTGCAATCTCATATTCAAGTTTTATTCTGATTAGAGCCGTTGTTGTACGAAGTGTTACCACACTAAGGATAACATCAATGACGCAAATACACTTACACACTGCGGACTCGCAAAAGTGGTCACATCAAGTGGATGAACGTGCTTGGAAAGCCATCCTGGCAACTGGACACCCGCACAGTTCAAGACAGAGATGGAGATCAAATCATCAACAATGAGCTTGAATGGAATGCTGAGGAGAACACTCGATCGATGATGAACTACAGAGCACTCAATGCAATCAACTCATCGGTTGATACTGTAATGTTCAACCTAATATAGAACTATACATCAGCCAAATATGCTTGGGTAAGGCTTCAAGAGCACTGCGAAGGATCTGGAAGTATGAAAAGGGCAAAGGTGAGGATGGTGAACACACGATTCGAGAGCTTGAGGATGAAGGAAGAAGAGACAATCTCATCATACAATGAGCGACTTTACGAGGTAGTGAATGAACTACAGTCACTTGGGGATCCTATCTCCAACATCAGGTTAGAAAACAAAACTTTGCGTATGCTTCCTAGGAGATTTAATGATAAAGCATGTGCTATAAAAGAATCTAGGAACACTGATCTTTTGAGTCATAATAAGCTGATAAGTATCTTGAAAACTTATGAAATGAAATTGTCTCAACAAGATTCTGCATATGATAGTAAAGGTGTTGTTGTTTTTAAAGGTGAAACTGGTGCTTGTTCTAGTTCTAGTTCTGGTGAGACGTCTACCGTAACAGATATTAAACAAGTTGATAAAAATATTGACAATATTTCTGATGACACTGACATTATTGCTTTACTTGCTAAGAAATTTGAGTTTTATCTTAGACAAAAGAAGAACAAGTCTAAAGAAAACATTCAGCCTAAGGTAGAACATTCCTCTCATACTCCTGTTCGAAATCCACTCAAAGAAGAAAATTTAGGTATGATCCTGAGTTTAGGAAAAGATTATTTGTGATGAATGTACTGGGTTTGGTCTTTATGCAAATGAATGTGCTAACACGCTTTTGAAGAAAAGGATGAGCCTAAATGCTTGTTTGAGTGATGATGATTCTGAAGGACATCTAGATGCAAATGAAAAAGAACTTGCATTCTTAACTCTATGTGAAGGAGAATTTCTCTGAGAGTGACTCAGATGTTGAGTATGGTGTGCCAACATCGGAAAAAACATTGTGCAGGTTTATGTCTACTTCTAATCTTGATATGAACTGTACTAATGCTTTTTCTTCTAGAGCAGGTACTAACACAAGAACCTCTAGAGATGAAGATTTCTGAACTTCTGAGAACTGAAAGATGTCAACCAAGAGAATGATGGTTTAATTGAGATTATAACAAGACTTGAGGTAAATCTTACTAAGAAGGATGTTGAGATTGCTAAACTCCAAGGTCAGTTAGTTGTTTCCACGTTAAGCTTCAAAAAGTACAACAAAGGTACATCTGTTTTGAATGAAGGTTTATCTGTTGGAAAAACTGATAAGTTTGGTCTTGGATACGCTGAATATTGCATGCCTTTTAGTTTTGAAAATCCTGTTAAGATTGTGAAACCTGATTCAAAGTTTATGAAACCTGATTCAAATGATTTTTCCAACAAGTTTCCTGATAGAAAAGGCAGTAGGACCCTTATTTGTCATTACTGTTCAAACCCTGGTCATATTGGTCCTTACTGTTTCAAACTAAAAGATGATATACTTTCTGGAAATATATTGCCTGGAGTGTTACCACACAAGTATTCACACACACACCCCTAAATCTGCTTGGGCCAAAAAACCATAAGTGCTTTGTAACGTTATATGTACTTCTTTACAAGAATGTGTACCTAGTCTATGGTATTTTGATAGTGGTTGTTCTAGACATATGATTGATAATGTTGAATACTTGAAGGATTATGAAACTTTTGATGGTGGTAAACACTACAAGAAAACTGTCAAATTCCAATAGAAAAATTCCAACAAAAAGCAAATTTGTGAAAATTTTAGAGTTCCAATTAATTTTTCAATGAAACTTTAAACCATTGGAAAATTCCAGCGAAAATTCCCATAGAAATTTAAACTGTTGGAAATTTCCAATGCTAATGCCAATAGTCTGATAAAAAATTGGAAATTTCCAACGAAAATTCCTATAAAACCTAAAATTGTTGGAAAGTTCCAATGAAAATTCCCATATAAATTTAAACTGTTGGAAAATTCTCATGCTAATTCCAATACCTTGATAAACCATTGGAAATTCTCATGCTAGTTCAAATGAAAATTTTATCGAAAAAAGAGACCTCAATAAATTTAAATGTCAATTTATAACATAAACTATATATTAGTTAAGTTGGTAAATGATAAGGTGATATACGCAAGAGGTCAAGGGTTCAAATCTGAATAATTTTTTTTTCATCGTTGGAAAATTCCAACGGAGTTTGAAGATCATTGGAATAAATTTCAACGGTAATTCCAAAAGAAAATTCTGTTGGAAAAATGTTTAAATCACTTTTAGATAAAAAAATTCCAACAAAAAATATCGTTAGATTCACTGTTGGATTTTTGAAACTGTTGGAAATGTTATAGGAAAAATGACATTCCAACCGCCATTTTTCCAACAGAAAAAATTCATTGGAATATCTATTGGAATCACGAATTCCAACGGTATTTTTGCATATTCCAATGATTTTTCGCCGTTGGAATTCGACAATTTTCTTGTAGTGAAAGTTACTTATGGTGGTGACTCTAAGGGTAACATTGTTGGTAAATGAACTTTAAATGTTAAAGGTTTTCCAAATTTGAAGAACGTGCTTCATGTTGAAGGTTTACGTGCAAATTTATAAGCGTAAGTCAATTATGTGATGATAATTTGCATGTGAAATTTGATAAGAATTCATGTTTTATGCTAAATGAAACTGATGATTGTGTGATGATTGGTAGTTGATCTGCTGATAATTATTGTCTGATTGGTAACAACATTTACTGCAACATCTCATAACATGATGAAAGTGTACTTTGACAAAAAAAAAATTGGCCATGTAAATTATAGAAATTTATAGAAATTGATTAAGTTGGAGGCTGTTAAAGGATTGCTTAAGCTCAGTTTCAGAGATCCACATGTATGTGTTTCATGCCAAAAAGGTAAACATATAAGATCTTCGCACAAAATCACATCACAGTGCACATCTTCAAGGTGTTTTAAATTGCTTCACATGGATCTTATAGGTCCTATGGAGACTGAAAGTCTTGGTGGTAAGATGTACTTTTTGGTTGTTGTTGATGATTTTTCTAGGTTTTCATGGGTAGAATTTATTAGAGAAAAATATGATACATTTAATGTGTTCAAAGTTCTTTTCAAAAGGTTCAAAAATGCTTTCAATATTAGAGTATGTAGGATTAGAACTGATCATGGTAGAGAATTTGAAAATAACATGTTTGCTGATTTTTGTGAAAAGAAAGGCATTATGCAAGAGTTTTCATCTCCTAAAATCCCACAGCAGAATGAGATTGTTGAAATAAAGAATAGAACACTGCAAAAAATGGCTAGAGTTATGCTTACTTCAATGAATGTGTCTAAAAGATTTTGGGCTGAAGCATTGAATACTGCATGTCATGTGTCTAATAGGATTCATTTTAGACCAGGCTGTTCTATTACTGCTTATGAACTACTGTATAGGAAGAAACCAAACCTGAAATACTTTCATGTATTCGGTTGCATGTGCTACATTCTGAATGATAGAGAGTATCTTTCAAAGTTTGATTCTAAGAGTGATAAAGGCCTTTTCTTAGGATATTCTAAAAATAATAAAACTTACAAAGTCTTTACTGTTAGAACCAAAACTGTTCAATAATCTATTAATGTTGTGTTTGATGATTCATCCAATATTGTAGGTAAAAAGTTGGAAGATGATATCTCTGACTTGGTTGAAATTGCAGAACCAGTGAATAATGTTGAGTCGAATGTGATCACATCGCCTACAACAAAAAATGTTGATTTAGAAGAAGATGAGAACCAACTCCACAGAACTTCAAGAAATACTCTTGCTCACATATATAAGAAAAATCACCCTTCATCACAGTTCATTGGTGAGTCCTCTGTTGGTGTTCAAACCAGAAGAAAATGTAAATATAGAGATGTAGTGCGATCGGTTTACATGTCTAACATATGCAATCAGGTATATGTTGAATGTTATTTCTCTTCTGTTGAACCCAAGAATGTTTCTGAAGCTTTAAAAGATTAATGTTGGATAGAGGCTATGCAGGAAGAACTTGAATAATTCACTAGGAATGATGTTTGGAGTCTAGTACCTAGGCCTACGAACACTAATGTGATTGGAACAAAATGGATTTTCAAGAACAAAACTGATGAATCTGGTAACATAGTAAGAAACAAAGTTAGGCTAGTTGCACAAGGATACACACAGGTTGAAGGAATAGATTTGATGAAACATTTGCACCCCTAGCTAGAATAGAGTCTATTAGGCTTCTCTTAGCTATTGTATGCTTTGTTGGTATCAAACTGTTTCAAATGGATGTTAAAGTTGTGTTCTTAAATGGTATTTTACTTGAAGAAGCTTTTGTTGAACAACCGAAAGATTTTGTTGATCCATTTCATCCCAATCATGTATATAAATTGAAGAAAACTTTGTATGGTCTAAAACAAGCTTCTAGAGCATGGTATGGTAGACTAACCAATTTCTTAATTCAGTTTGGATTCATTAGAGGTGAGGCTGACAGAACTCTTTTCATTAAGCATGAATCTGATGGCTTTTTTATAGCTCAAATTTATGTTGATTACATCGTATTTGGAGCAACATCACAGGTCATGATGGACAGCTTTATGAAGGCAATGACTATCACATTTGAGATGAGTATGGTTGGTGACCTAAATTATTTTTTAGGACTCCAAATCAAGCAAAGTGAAAGTGGTATCTTCATCTAACAGAGTAATTATGCGAGGAACTTGGTGAAAAGATTTGGCCTTGAGAATGCCAAGCCTATGAAGACACCTATGGGAACATCACAGAAACTGTGCAGAGAAGATGTTGAACCAGATGTTGAACACACTCTGTATAGATATATGATTGATAGCCTTCTGTGCTTAACTTCGTGCAGACTTGACATTATGTATAGTGTCAGTGTATGAGCTAGATACCAAGCAAATCCTAAGGAATCTTATATGAAAGCTGTGAAGAGGTTCATACAATATGTTGCTAGAACAAGTGAGATGGGACTATGGTTTTCGAAGGATACAAACAGCTCACTGGTTCGCTACAACGATGTTGATTGGGCAGGTGATTGTGATGATAGAAAGAGCACGAGTGGTGGATGCTTATATTTGGGTAATAATTGACATAGTAAAAAAATGCATATCCCAATCCACTGCTAAATCTGAATATATTGTTCCTGGAAGTTTTTGCACACAACTGCTTTGGTTGAAAAAGATGTTAGATGATTATGTGCTTGAGACACATGTTTTAGTAATTTTTTGTGATAACTCGAGTGCTATAAGCATTTCCAAAAATACTGTGCAACACTCTCTCACTAAACATATCATCATAAGACATCATTTCATTAGAGATTTAGTTGAGAAACAAGTAGTTAAGATAGAATATATTTCCACTTAGAAACAACTTGCTGGCATTTTTACGAAAGCACTTGATAGAGATTTTCTTCACTTAGGAAATCTCGTGGACTCTACATTCCATGAGTCATGCATAATGTTGCTTAGAGTGTGACAACACTCGAAGTGACACTACTGTAAGTTTTGTTATTTTATGTCGAAATTAACTGATTCGGTAGCTTATTTTCTTGTTGCTAACTATATTCTGGTTTAATCTTGAGGTACAATTCTGGAAATACACAGCTGAAAGCACTAGTTTAAAATAATCAAAGGTCTAAACATGCTGAGTAACTAGGCACACGGGGCTGACAACCACGACGTGTTCTTTTCTAAAGGTTGTTTAGTTTAAAAAAAATAAGAGCACTCTTGGATTATCACTGAGTAACCATACACACGGGGTTGACAGCCATGATGTGATCTTTTCAAAAGGTGGTAAGTTTTTTTAGATTGAAAAGTGCATGAAAATCCATAAAAGGATAAAAAGTGTATGTGTGCCTACATAAAAAAAATCAACCTTGATTGATTTTTTCAGAATGTTTTTAACTCATGAAAATGTGTTATTAAATTACTTATTTTCAATAAATTAAGTGATGAAGTTTATAGTATATTTATTTATTAATTATGCATATTGTTTCTTTTTTTATTAAGGTCGTATTTTTCTCATATAAGTTATTGGGCCATAGTAACTGCTGCATTTGATCCTCTGCATTACACGATCAGCAGTTACACTTCATGGACTTGCATCCCTTCTCATATCTTCTTTTCTTCTCTTTAAATTCACGATGTGTGATGTGTGAGTTGATATGGAATGAAGATTGCTTGTTTGTTTAATCATTACACAGCACACTCCAAAACATACTTTTCTTTTTAAAATTTAAATTGTTGTCTCACTCACATATCACAATGTCTCCTCCAAAGACAAACCTTCCTTCTTCTAGAGCAAAACATTCCTCATCATCCAAACCCTCTGCTTCCTCTCGCAAATCGAATCTACTCCAATACCTATCTTCGATGGCCGAAAATGTCACGACTGGTGCTGCTCAGAATGTGAATCCTGATGCTAATGCACCGCAGCTTGGACCAGTTATACAGTCAGTCGTACCCAGATAAATTATCTCCCTCAAGGTACTCTCGACCCTGTATTTCTCTTGCTTCAGGCTTATGTCGTTGATTTAGGCATTATTGTTTCTAGAATAGAAGTCCCGATGCTTAAACCTCCTCATACTGTTGTCCAATCTTATATTCCCGCTCCATCATATGAAATTCCCACTCAAAATCCTATCTCTTCATCTAATATTACATCTGATACTCAGCCATCTGAAATTTTTGAACCATCTGACCATATTCAAGTACCATTCACACCATCACCCATTGCTACTCCTATCCTTACTGAGCCGAATCTGCCCGTATCTTCTCCTTCATCATCACCGCATGTTCCGATTATG
Organism: Pogostemon cablin; assembly: GCA_023678885.1. Lineage (NCBI taxonomy): Eukaryota > Viridiplantae > Streptophyta > Magnoliopsida > Lamiales > Lamiaceae > Pogostemon > Pogostemon cablin. The sequence continues at coordinate 15,530,701 of CM042966.1, forward strand.
TCTAAGGTGACCAAGAAGACTGCTCAAAAGTGCAAGGATCCACCCATGCACTGGTCTATCCGTGTTCAGAAGAAGGGTCAAACTGCTACTTCAATGGATGCTCCAGTGCTACTAAAGGGTAATCTCTCATTTCCCTATCTGATTCTGATGATGACTCTGCTCCAATGGATGTGGATGTTCCTGAAGAGAACCCCACGATGGCTGAATTTTGCAAAGCCCTGAAGAAAAGGAGAAGAGACAAAAAGATGTCTCTGATGTTGCCACCCTGTTGCAATACCTGAAGAAGAAACTGAAGCTGATCTGGACCAACACCTGCTGATGAGGATGCAGATCCCTCTGATCCTGATCATGATTCATCGTCTGATGATGAAGATGATACACCCGAGGAATCTGATAAAGGTTCTACCTCTAATGAATCTGATGAGGATGAAGCTGCTCTGATGATGCCGATGATGATGTTGATGAATAAGCTGATGATGATGATGAATAAGGTGATGATGATGAACCAGCTGAAGTTGTTGATCCTGATACTGATGACGATGATGATGATTCTAATTATGAGACTTTGAAACTGACCGTTTCTTCTTTAATGATGGTAAGACCAGATACAAGAAATTTGCTAAGAAATATGTCATTCATGAAAGGAAAATAAAAGATGCAGACCTTGTCACACATATCTCACTCAATTATTTGAAGAACGAAGTTTTAAAAGATTTATGATTTTTTTTTTGAAAAGATAAATGCATTGTTGGGGATTGTACATGCTATAAGTGATGATGATATTGATGGTATGGATGAGATTGTTTCTGTGATTACTGGTGGTCTGGTTACTAGTTGGCCTAAGAAGTTGTTCAGTCCAAGTCTTACAAGTCTACATGCTGTCTTGCACAAGATGTATGTCTACAATTGGTTGCCTACCTCTAATATCTATTGAGTTACTACTGAACATGACGTGCTGATTTATAAGATAGGGAAGAACCTGCCTTTTAACTTTAGTGAAGTTATTTATAAGAACTTGATCAGTTATGGTGAAAATATTTCCAAGGTTGGCAAGTTACCATACCCTGCCCTGATCTATCCCTTGCTATCGGATCAAGGTGTTAAGAAGGGTAAGGGTGATTTTCTGTCTCTGAACGATCTACTGTTAGGTATTGATAAATGATGCATGTTTTCTTTGCACATAAAATTAATCCCCAAGTATTAAGGATACAGTTGCAGCTTAAGCAAGTGACCAAATGAATTATCAAATTCAAAGGAAGATGTATTATCAATTTAATTATTTACTAAATTAATTAAGACGAATTGACAATAAAGTTGTGAATTTATTATAAACTACTAAACAATGAATTAAAATAACAAATAAAATAAATTGAGAACTAGGAAAATACGGAAGTGGATCAAGTAGGAGAATAGGTAGCTCTAGGATAATCCGATTTTACTCATTAATTTCTCTTCCGTGTGTCATGTCCGACTCTGCCTTGTGAAATATGGACGTATCACTAAACCATGCATATCTACTCTATAAACACAAGTAAACATGCATGTAACATGTGTGAATAACCTCGGAGCAAGAGATATAATTCCATCCCTCTTTCTAGGTACTATCAGTATCAATTATTTCCCTGGCCAATTGGTACTCTAACCCGATATGATAGGTACTATAAAATTATCATCTTTATCCTACTTAATAACCCGAATTCAATTCAATTAATAAGTATTCATATATGATAGTTCTAGTGAAGCTTCGGAGTCCACTCACTTAGAATCATAACATGGAATCCTATTCAGTGGTGAACGCACTCAATCTACAACTAAGATATATATTCAAACATTATATACCAATTGAAGATGCACAAAACGATCATGAATATGGATTAAGAAAGGACAATCATATATAAAATAAATCCACAAGTAGTGTTGTACGAAGTTTACACACGAAAGTTCAATTAATTCGTAAAAACTTTCACAACCCTAGTTCTACCAAAAAAGCTCTAGCCAATGATGTTACGAAGAACAATCATGGGTGTTGGATAGATCTTACCCGGATGTCTGGAAAATTACAAGATAAATTAGAAAATAAAATAAACCCTAGATGCGGGAGTCGTCGTGCCCTTCTCCATCTTGAATCCTCCTCTTGGTTCTCCTCTTGATTCCACAAATGAACCTTCAAAGTGATGGATGGATGGAGGAAATGATGTGGATAATGGTTGGGGGTGATCCCCCCCTTGTGGGGTGTAGTATTTTTGTGGCCTCTCTCCAATCCAATATGACTAATCTCCCCAATATGATGTGCTCTACATCCCTTTTTAAACTTGTAAAGTGCTCCTCACGGACCTTGGATGGGCTTTTACTTGAGACATACGTCAAATTTGGTAAAAGAAACCCGAAACTACCAAAAATAGTATCATCGACATCCCGTTCGACCAAGCCTTCAGAAGTCGAACAAGGCCTCCAAGTCGAACGAAAGTCGAACCAGTTCTTTGTATGATTTTGCACATTTTGTTCGACTTTCCTCCTCCATTCGACCAAGATGATTCTGGTCGAACGGACTCTCACTGGTCGAACAAGCTTGCGCCGTCTCACCGTTTCACGCATAACTTCCACATCCGACGTCGGATTTGAGTAATTCTTGTCTCACACGATCCTCCCTTCCTTGGCTTTCTGTCCATATAAGGAGCTCACAGAATCTCTAACATTTGCATATGTAAAAAGTTAGGAAAAGTGGAACAGTCGTTCTATTCGGCACAGCTTGCGCGACGTCACCACTTTGACGATAACTTTCTCGTTTGGAATCCGATTGGGGTGTTCTTTACGCTAAAATGACCCTCTCTTCTGTGTCTTTCCATTCGTTTATCACACTACTAGTTTTGATCTCCACATAAATACAGAAAATTATGAAATTTGGACGTGTGTTTTTCAGCATTCATGCACAAGTTGCACCATTTCTCCAACTTTGAATTTTTGATCCTTTTTCCACCTAAAACACAATAAAACACCTCAAGTGCACCTTTTTCTCAAATATAATGAATATAAGACCCTCCTTGTGCTAATATATAACAACAATTCTCATCAATAATGTGTTAAATTGGACAATCAAACACGCTTATTTTCACTCTCATCAATAAACCTCTGCTTGAGGGTAACCTCATTATTGATCTACCCTATGTGAACCCCGCTCCTGCTCCTTCTCGTGAACCTAGACCTGAAATTGAAAATGTTTCACGTGATTCTAGCAACACCATTGTACGCACAGATGCTCCTGCTCAATATGGAGAGGTAGTTTCTATTACTGTGCATCGCAAGTACATTGAAGAGCAAGCTACTGCACTCGCACGCCAAGTGTCTCATCTCAGACTCCAAGCCTTTGCATTGAATTGACAAGCTGACTGGCTAGAACAAAGAGTTTAGTTTTGGACTGGTTTGCTATCCACACCCACAGGGGGAGAGGTACCTGATGCTACTCAAAATGCTACTGCTGTTGAAAGCTCAAGCTCAGAGGGAGTTGTGATCGAAGACATCACTGTAGAACCAGAAGAAAAAATGTTGATGGTGCTAAAGGTGCTGGTACTAATGTTGGTGATGATGCTGCAACTTAGGGGGAGTTTGTATAGTAAGGGGGAGATTGTGAGAGTAGCAGATCAGATCAGAAAGCTTGATGTTGATGTTCTGATGAAGAATGAAAGTTTGTTGCTATTGCTGCTCTAACTCTCTAACCCTCTAACTATTTCGTGGCGATTTGTTAAGCTGATATTTATTTTTCTACTGACTTGTTGGATAATAATTTCAGTTTGTTTATTGCTCTGAACTTATTGAAATTAGGTTGCTGGATTTTTAGTAACTTTAGTTTTCACCTTCTTTTAACTCTGAACTAAGCTCTGATCTTATTGGTTGAATATGCAGATTGCTTGATTGCCACCTTGGTAATAAGGCACTGAAGTGCTTAGTTATTTTGCACAACTGTCGAAATAACATCTGATATATTATTTAGATATCTTGTTTTATCTTGTTTCTTTGCAACAGGTTGTATGGTTGCGGATAAATGTGATTGGTGGAGATTGTTCATGTAAAGTGTTGAGACCAGTGTCGTCACATCTGGAATCACAATGATCCTCCACCAGTTACTATTTAAACACTAACATGTTTGTGTGCTTGATGTTGATTTCAGGGTTGTGGCAGTTGAATGAAGATCGTGCTGAATGGGACCCACAATCCTAGAGAGCAATCTGGAATGTTCTAGAAATGCAGAAGATTCTAAAAGTTGAAGATAACTACCCATAGTTGTGTTTTGGTTATTTGCTGATCATGGGTGGTTTCTATATCTCCTAGTAGACCACTTATTTGAAGAAGCTGCAGCATGATTCACGTCTATAAATAGAAGCTCTCAGACTTTATTCTTGGCGTGTGAAAATTTTTGAAGAGTTCCTACATAGAGAGTCGCCGAACTTAGAGTTTATTCGACTAAGTTCCTCTTGTAGTATTTTTTACTGGTGTTGTAACATCTCGTTCTGCATCACGTGTATAATATTATCCCATACATTTTGTGTGTACTATTCACAGGCAGTGGAAATGCATACCTGAAGTAGGATCTAGATCTAACAATCTAGGTTTTGCCATTTGGGAGTTTGTTTAGAATTTATATCCGTGTGTATTCGAAAAGTGGAAGAAATGTTTCCATCTCTTTGAATCTGATTTTGTAATCACTTTTTCCAAGTTTAGTGGTATTGCTGCCATGATGCCGCTACAAACTTATTTATAAGTTTGTATAAAGATTGAGTAATTCCGTGTGTCAAGTCTTCCGCTGTACAAACTTGCAATCTCGTATTCAAGTTTCATTCTGATAAGAGTCAGTAGTACGAAGTGTTACCACAATAAGGACAACATCACTGACGTAGACACACTTACACACCGCCAGACCCGCAACATACATAAAATGGATAAAATAATACGAAAATAACATATGAAAGACACTAATTTAGGTGAATATAGCGACGATCAGCCATGCGAATAATTAAATATACTTCACAAATCTTTTATTACATCAATATCAACATTTAACCAAAATAAAATAACAATGTCATCTTATATCACATAGATCAACATATAGAACATCAATTTCATCTCGAATTATACAGATCTGTATAAAACAACATATCATTTCATATTCACAAAATGATATGTTTATGCATTGTAGTTGCAAATGAATTTCTACTTACCTAAACTCCGATAATAATAATATTAATATTCTTTTGAAGATGTGTAATATCTCTTCTTTCTTGTTATGACAACGCGCTCACTTTCTCCCTTTTTTTCTCTTCCGCTCTCCTCTCTATTTTCTCTTTCTCTCGTTCCTTTTTTTCTTAAATGCTGAACTCCTTTCTCTTCTTATCAACCTAAATGGGTGATCAACATATATATAGGGTAGAGGCATTTCCGCCTCACCAACACCTTTATATTATATATATGTGTATGTGTGCACGCGGCAATACTTGATACTAAGACATTATAAATTTATAAATTAATACACATACATACACTTCTTAACACTATTATTATTATAAGAATACGTTTGTGATGAGTGTGAAAATCTGCAAGCTTTAGGGTTTGATTTAGTACCGTTTTGTAGAATTTATGTTCATATTTACTTATCATATGGTTGCTTTTCATATATTTGAGTAAGAGATAAATTAAGGTGTTATTTCATGTCTTTAGTGGAAAATAGGGGTAAAATGACTAAAATAGAAAGTTGGGTTTCAAACCGAGCGGCAAAAGTTTGGCACAACTCGTGTCGGCCAGGTGACCAACACGAGACCAAGTTAAGCCACTCACATGCAGCGCGCCCCGCACATCCGTGCCAACACAACACGACTCGTGCCACCCCTCAAACATTAGAATTTTCATGAGTTTTTTATATATTGAAAGCCAAGGAAGAGAGGATCTAAACCCTAATCTGCCACTTCTGTCTTTCATCTCTTCCCATCATCCATCTTCCATCACCATCCATACACACTCAGTCATGGTGTTTATTTATTTGAGAAGGGGAATGGATGAGGATCATCAAGACGGAAGAAGACGAAGAATTATACCTGTCTAAGGGGATTTCTTTTTTCTTTCCTTAATTTTTCTTGTTGATTTATAGAGTCATTGGTGAATTTCATTCCATCATGGTTGGTGTTTGTAACACCATGAGCTAGTTTCCTTTTGATAGTTTTAGGATTTGAAGGTTCATATCATGTTTGATTAGTAACCAAGATTTCAAATTTATTATTCTGCAGACTTCATGTTCCTTTATTGAGGACTTATTTTAAGATTTATATGATTGTGTTTCTTAATTCTTGCTTCAATTATGTATGCATGAAATTAGCTTGAATTGTTATATGATTGAGATTTTGAATATATTCATATTATATTTGTTAATTGTGGTAATTGAATAGGGTTATCCATATGGCCTTTAATTATTAGATATTCAATCTAGGATAACTTATATCTTGAAAATATCACATTGTGAGAATATTTGGTAAGGAGACCACATGCTTAATTCTTGTAGTACCTAAAAATGGAACATCTGTTGATGCATAAGTACCTTGTAAGTGAATGTCTTAACAATGTAAATACTTATAAAGGGAAATGGGGTCAGATTCTGTTGAGGGGGCTTAGCGGAAGTCGCTAATATCTGATTTGATCTTAAGATTTTATGTTTATTTAAGATTTTGTAAATCTTGCTCGATCAAAGTGGTTTACCATGCTTGAGTGATCGCTCTTATATATGTCTGAATGAATATAAATATCGAGTCTAAAAGGATAATTTTCATGATTGAAATTAGATTATCCAAAAACATTTAGTTATGGTCTCTTGAAATACATGTAATTTTTTGTGGCTTTTATCTTCTTCTTTTTTCAATTATTTTTTTTGCAATAATTCATAAAACTCTTTTGATTCGTCATCTTGATTATTAGTGATACAAATTATTTAGTTTATATCTTATTTAACTCTAATCCCGGTGTTTGATAATTTAACTTGATCATGCTTCTTAAATACTGCAATTGATCAATTTATACTTGAGGGTATGCAAAAACTCTTTTATGGGAGAAAAAAGAGTGAACATATCTCAACTAACTTTTTCAATGAAAAAAAATTTATATAACTATTGTTAATTAAAATTGTGTATGCTCTTTAGAACAAATGACAACACTTGTATGAGATCGTCTCATGTGAGATTATTTTTATGTTTCCTTAAATAAGTATTACTTTTTATCGAAGATGTTATATTACTTATCATTGAAAACATTATTACTTTATATTTATACTATAAATTATTTATGAAATATTGCACCGCTATCCTTTTTTATTTATTCGAGTATCACTTTTTGTTAAAATATTATCACTTTTTATTTGTTTCACGAAAATATTCAAATGAGACGGTGTCACACAAATATTTACATATAATAAAGATAAAGTCTTGCATGCATCTAGGCGTACGTGCACCCAAATCTAATTTTATATTCTTTAATATTGAATGTTACCATTTAGTATAAAAACTTATACCCTTGATTTTTCGGAAAAAAATGAGTTATGTTAGTCAAATTTTAATACTCTTCATATTTCAACGACTTTTTCATTGAAAAAAAAATATAATACCCTTATATTAGTTGTGTATACCTCTTAGAACCAAATGTTATACTTTTGAACACCTTGTGCACCTGGCGCTAAAAGACCATCTCAAAAAATTATCATACTTAATGGTGTTAAATAAGTCGAATGAGCCCGTGTAGTTCATAAGACTCGAGTATTTATCCAGTCGAGCTCGATCTCCGCTTGATCAGTTAACGAGCTTAATACCGAACTCGACTCAGCTCGAATAATACTCGAGCTCGTCTTATTAAGTGAATTAAGTCGAGTTTCGAGCCAATTGAGCTTATTGAGCCCATTTTTAATTAATACTCCCTCCGTCCCACATTAAGTTTTACATTTTTCATTTTGATTTGTCCAAGTTAAAGTTTACATTTTCCTTTTTGTTAAGTGGGACCCACACAAAATAATTAATTATTAAGGCCACACAGAATACTAATATATATAACTACCCACTACAAAGAATTTAACTATTTTAGTTTCATATGACACACTCTTCAAAATAGTCCCAGTATCTTCTCTTTTAGTCCCAAACAATTTTTTTTGCACACTTGGTCTCATAAGGCTTCAACCTTGCATATTTAGTCTTATTTATTTGTACTATTGATCCAAAGAATTTAAATTCATATTTTATTTTATTTATTCATTTATGATTATTATTATTTTGAACATATCTTTTTTAAAAGTAATAAAAATTAAAAATATAAAATTATAAAATAATAATAAATAAGTAAATAAATAAAATAAAATAAAATATGAATCTAAATTCTTGGAACAAATAGTGTAACTGTACTTTCATATTTTTTATTATTCATTATTATTGTTATTATTTTGAACATGTTTTTTTTTTAAGTAATAAAATTTAGTAACATAAAAAATAAAAATAAATAAGTAAATGAATAAATAAAAATATTAATCTAAAATTTTGTAACCAATAGTGCAGCTGTATGTGACTAAAGATGAAAGGTTGAAGTTTTATGGGACTAAGTCTGCATAGAAAAAATCGTTTGGGACTAAAAGATAAGAAATTGATACTAATTTGAAGAGGATGTGTGTCCTATGAGACTAAAATCGCTAAATTCTCACCCACTACTTATTAAATATATGTAACTCCCTCCGTCCTAACTTCAACTTCACACTTTTTATTTCTATCTGTCCCAAATTAAACTTCACACCTCCATAAAAGGAAAAAGTAACTAATTAATATCCCTCTTACATACTTTAATTTCAAATTTGTCATCACTTTTTTTATCATACATAACATACTAAATCATTATTTATTACCCAAAAATACCATACTATCCCCAAAACTAATTCAAAATTTGACTTTTCTTAAACTCCACATCTACTGTAAATATGAAGTTGAATTTCTTGAAACTTGCATCACTTGGTCATTTACTCTCTTTTGACAAGCTTGGGTGATCTTTGTCCATTTTCCACTCCACTTTAGAAGTGCTTCCCCCAAACTTATCATTATCCAACGAGCTATGACCTACAATTTCAAACATGAAAATAGTTAAAACTTCAACAATAAACTTGTTTTCAATAGCCTCATGATCATCCAGAGGTTGAAAATGTGGCTTCATGTGAAAGCCCTCTCCTTTCCGGTTTGTGCTATAGAATACAACATACTTTCTATGTGATTTCAGTGAGATTTCTTCCTTATTCAAATCAACCTTAGCATTTACCGTGGCTAAAAATTATCTTTCTAGTATAAGCGGAATTTGTGAATCCTTCTTTACATCAAGAACCATGAAATCCACCCGATACTGTAAATCCTTCAGTTTGATCACATATTCTATTAACCTGAAGGTTTCATTACTGTTCCATCCATCACCTCAAGCTCCTTCAATATCTTGGGATTTAACGTTCCAATTTAAACTTATTAAACACTTCTAATAACATTAAGTCAACACTAACACCAAGGTCGTATGTCACAAAGTGCATTGAATGTTCTGTTTCCTCCAATTTCACACGAGATAACAAACTTTTTCGGAACATTTACTTCAATGGAATATCATCAATCACTTTCTCAATTTGTACTAGCTTACCACTCTCCACCATGAGCAATTTTTCCTACTCTCACAACATGAAGAACTTGGTCTGCAAATCGAAAGAGCCTGCTCATCCTGCTCTTACAGAAAAAAGAACTCGGCCTACAACTAGATCCATGTCTTCTCCTCCTGCTCTAACCACCAAAAGAAAAACCACACCTGCTCCTCCTGCTCCTACAACCAAAAGAAATTGGCCTACAACTTAAACCACGCATGTCCTACAACCAAAACAAATTGGCTTGCAACTCCAACCAAAAGAAGTTAGCTTGCAACTCAAACAATGTCTGCTCCTCCTGCTGCTACAGCCAAAAGATCTCGGCACACAACCTAATTCTCTCACTCTTCCTCTCCCTTGCCCAATTTCTTTTCCATATTTAACACAAATGATAGGGAGGTTTGTGTTGAGTATATCCAGGGTTTAGCCACTCCTTCATACCGCTAACCTATATGCAACAAGAATTACAAGACGAAGCTCAAAGTTTTTGCTCTCCACCAAGCTAAGGTGTCATTTCTCTTCTAACATTCCTTTTGTATGTATATTAGAAAAGACGACAGAAAAACTTGATATTAATTGTCACTCGTATGCCACTGCTACTACTTTCATAAATGAGAAGGGATTAAAGTAAACCGTCCCTAGTTTGAGACATCAGATAAAGGAGCTTTCCGCCTAGGTTGCCACTGCTCTCAACAACGAAAAAGGATTATATGAAACCATCATTACTCTAACACATAGAATAAAGAGCTTTCTTTCTAGGTCGCTACTACTATCAACAACGGGAACAGACTAAAGGACACCATGTCTAGTCAGTTTGCCTTGTATAAAAGCCAGCTCAGTGGTTTGGAAACTGAAAATAAGAAGATTAAAGAAGAGCTTATGGTTGCTAATAAAAAGCACTTGGGAGCTAAAATTGTTAGTTTTACAGAAGGCTTCAATAAAGGAAGACAAAGTGGCTCGCATCCTTAGAACTTTTTTATTGTCCCATTCCATGCTCTTGCACTATCTCTTAAAGAGAAAGAAAATAGCTTTATTTTGATCACATCCTCACTTACTTCATTCATCTTTATTGTGTTGGGGATTTTCGTGAACTGAGCTACGTGAGCATTTGGATCCTCCATCGGACCCCCTCAAATTGGTTAGCTTGAACCATTTGTATCAACCCTGGCTTAATCTCTAAGTTGTTTGCATTAATAAGTCGCCCCATCATATAGTTTCCAACTCTTTGTTGAAAATAATCCTTAATGTTCATGCCATTCCAATTATTGAGCTTGATTTCCCAACCCTTTTTGAGTCAACAATTGTTGGATAATCTCTTGTAATTGACGATTTTTTTGCTCTTGCGTCCTTTGTTGCATAGCCACTACCTCCGAGTTCAAGTTCATACCATTCAGAATATCATTTCCTTGAGATCCATTTCTCACCTCCTTGCTCCTCTTTTCTAACATTCTCATCTTCATTCAAGATATTCATCCCTTCAACTCCTTGATTACTAATAGTTTTCTTCTTCATCTCAACATTCTTCCAATTCCAAATCAATTAGCTCAACAATTTGTGCCTTTGTGCGGGTGTGCATACACCTACAAAATTTCACAATTAGCTCACCAATCAAAATAACAAACCAAAATAAAAATAAAAGTAAATATCCTTATTAAAACTAACAAGACTCAAACTCGTTACACCAAAGACAATTCTCCTCGACAACAGCGCCAAAAACTTTATCGGTGTTTTTAATGATTAGAGTAAGTGTACTCTATTGTGTGTAGAATAGGTGATCAAGTAATAAAAATATTGAACCTAGAAGAGAGATGCTTAGTATATATGTGCCTTTACCAAGTTATGTTATATAAGGATGAACAGCTATGAGGTTATTGTTTAGCTATCACTACACTATCAAGCAATAAGCAAGTAAAAGATATAAAAATCAACAAATATCAAGATAGAATAAATGGAATGGGGATAGATCAATGTAAGAAGGTAGTACGACTAGCTACACTATGAAAATGAAGTATTCTAGCTAGACTTATGAACATGTTATGATGAATGTTAATGATTAGGTACTAAAGGCACTCACATAGTCCACTAGGTTCTCTTTTATAAGATACACAAAGATGTAGACTAACTAAGTAATCCCAAAAAGACTCTTAAGAGTGTCTCCAATTACACCTATTCCCTTTCAAGGTACTAAGCTCTTATTGGTAAACCCTTTCACTAATCTAAGCACCTTCACAAGTAACTCTTTCTAGTGTCCTATCATAAGGTTCTAAGCATGCATTAGTCTTTATAAACTCAAGTCACACTTATAATATAGTTAATCCATGAGATGAAACGATTCAATTAATCAACTATCACATAAAATTGAGTTTGCACTCCAATTAACAAATAATATCAAATTAACCACACAAACCAATACATGAATTAAGAATACGCATTTATGATAGAAAATACATTCAATCCCATCAATTCAACAAAACAAATTCACAAGTCTAGAAACACCTAATCAATCATGATAGCTAGCCATACTAAGAGACTAGCCTAACACTTGCATGATGAATTCATTACAATCCAAATTACATTGCTCCATTTGAATCAAAATTAGAAAAAAGTGTAAAAAAGAATATGAATTGCTTCCATTGATATTACAAGCTTTTCTTCTTCTAGCATGCCCAAATCCTCTCAAGTTGATGATCGCCTTGTTAGATTTAGGATGTGTGGAAGATTTATGGACGAAATAGTGGAAATTGGATGGAAATTGATGAAGGAATGGATGTATTGATGAATTAGTGAAAGGAAAGAATGTGTGCGTGGGAAAACGTGTAGTGTCTTTTTATCCAAAAAATAAAAATTGACTTCCTTAATTACGAAATGGAGATATTTAAATAAGGGAACCTTTCTAGAATCTTTTCTCAAACATTTGTAAAAATCAGCCGAACTCGACTCGAGTTGCGGAACTCGAGTTGAAATGGTGCTCTTCTCGACGAGGTGTTCTTCGATTTTTCAAAGCTCGAATCGAGTTGCTGAACTTGACTTTGGGGAGGTTGAATTGGTTTTTCAGATGTCGGTGATTAGAGTGGAAATTTACGTCTTTTAGATCTCACAATACACTGTTTTTATTAGAATAAGGCCATATATTCATGTGGGATTGCCTGGTTTACGTATTTTGCATTATTATGGTGCTACTAAGGTATTTTGTTGTATTTTGATAGGAAAAAGGGATAAAAATGCAAAGTTGGAATGAAGGGTGAACATGTGCTACTTGCATGCAAACAGATATCTACTTTCCATAATTTTTCTGTATTCGTATGGAAGTCAAAACTGGTCGTGTGAGATATGGTTGGAAAGCCACAGAAGAGAGAAATGCATGGCCGCAAGAATCATCTTAATCAGAGTTTGAATGAAGAAGTTATGGGCAAAACGGTGGGACTGCGCAACTGTTGACTAAATTTTCGAAACTTGTCAAATTTTGGCCCAATATAAGACCTCACACCATGTGGCGTCAATTGGAGATGTCATGTCATAACGGTTAAGTGTGAGATGCCCAGCTTCAAGCCATGTTTTCTGTTGATTCATGTAACATGAATAAATAATTTTGCTGGGCCCACCACATCACATGCACAATTGAATTCAAAATTAGAAAGTTGATTACTCCAAGCCCATTATCTTCAACACAATTGAAGCCCATCGCATATGCCCTGTTGGAGACAGGAGGCAGAAACTGATGCACTGTTCCGCGCGACAACAGAGAACATGAATCGTGAGCATCGCGAACACCATCGCATACTCCCATCTTCAGTCATACATTTTACCACCCATTCACTCCATCATTCTATCGGTCCGGGGGGAGATTCAAGTGTGATTGAGAGAGCAATCTAATCGGAGAGACGGGTGAAGAACGTAAACCACGTGACACTAGGGGTTTTGATTCTTCTCTTTATTTCTTCTTTTGTGAATTTTGTTATGAATTTGTTAGCCATGAGGGTTGTGTATAACCTAATAGGCTAAAAACCTTTATAGTTATAGGGATTGAAGGTTAGAGTAGTTGATTTGGGAACCCTAGACAACTGTTGTGAATTCAAGCCTTATGTGACGTAAGGAAACATGTGGCGCTGGGTGCTGGATGCTGGCAATGCGAGCGGCACACGTGATGGCTTGATAGACTCGAAACGGGCTGAGGGCTGTGGTGGCAAGGCTTCGCATGAATAACTTGCGGCACACGACAGCTAGCTTGATGCCCAAGCCAACGTGTTGTTGATGCGCGCTGGCAACACTCGATGGGCTGCATGATAGGGCGCACGGGAGAGTGTTGTGGGTGCACGGTGGGATGCTTGAAAAGGAGTATGTGGTGAACGTTATTGGGCATAACGCACAGACTCTAATTTGGGCGCCTGATGGCGTGCACGATGAGCAGAAACCAGGCAGCATATCGAGAAGGCTACACGGCTGGCCCTCGTCATGTGTGTGACGCACAATGGCATGCACGGAACCGCACACGGGGATGAGCTTCAGCGTACGACAGCGAGCAGGTAGGCAGGCGTGCCGACAGGAATTTGGGCGTGTGAGGGGTGCGTGAAGTTGGTTGCTGGGAGCAGGCAGCACAATTTTGAGCTCGAGTCAATCTTCGACTTGAGACTCAGCTCGAGGTCGAACCCCGCATAGTCGCAGTTGCCCGTATTCGTGCTTGGTAGCAAATAATTGAATTCACTGATATATAACTGCATATAATTGATTTAATTATCTAATTATTGTTATATATGTATACATGATACTCCATGATTTACTGCCTTATTTGCCGTAATAGGAGCATGTTATCTTGCGTATTTTATTATGAATATTATATACATGTAAAAACCCTCGGTGTTAAATTGCTAAGTAGGAGAAGGAATTGGTATATAATTCCCGTGGCCTCCATTATTTGTTTGTAAATGATGTGAATAAACTTGCGCGTCGACATTAGAGCCTTCCTCCCAATCGGATGAGTTTATTCATGGATCATTGGTACAGACTTCATTAAATAATTATGTTTGTAATGTGATGCACATGAACTTGCGCGTTGGCATAGACCTTCCTCCCTATCGGGTGAGTTTATATGCGGTTCACTGGTAAAAACTTATAATTGATGACTGTAGGAAGTTATCCGAGCGCGTGTATACTTCTCCATCTATAAGGCACATAAGCTTGCGCAATGGACTTGGGGTCAAATAATAGTGTACACTTAGATGTGAATAATAAGTATCCTCCCATCGGAGTCACTGTTTTTATTTGCATGGCTAAAGAGGAACCGACTATTAATTATTTTGTCATGAGGTTAGGTTGACAAATGAAATTAATGGGTAAAATCTTCTCTTATAAATATTCGGATTTGTAAACGTCCATACTATCGTGGCTTGTAGACTCACGGTGCTTGAGATTTCGGTGAATTTTTATTTTATATTGTTTTGGGGGAATCAATATAAATGGATAAATTCAAATATTTGATCGGTGTATTTATTTATGATTCTCTGTAATTTCAAATATTTTATTTCGCTTATTGTTTACCAAAAAAATTATATTTACTGGTCGAAAATTAGATGATTAGAAAAAAATTTTGGTTTGAATTTTACTACTTAGGAAAATAAAATGTGTTCTTACTAAGGATGTTTATATGATGCCTATTAAAGTCTCTAGTGGAGAGGTGAGAGGTTCATAGAAATATGATGGTTTTATGCGATTCTTCAGATACTTGAGTAAGTAAGAAAGGCAAGAGGTCATGGATAAGTTGATGAATGAATTGGGAATGCTTGGAATAGAAATTGAAAGGGAAACTTAGATCAATTTATCCTTCATAATTTGCCAGGATGTTTTGAGCAAGTTCTACCTGAAATACGAGAAGTTGTATATGGTGGGGAACTTCTAACAAAACATGTGGCGAAGGAAAGCCATTTTCATCATGATGTGAACAAGGTTAGCATCTCGTTCACTAGTCGTTGAAGCATGATTAGTGATGACATCTGCTAACACATTGTGTGTAGATACCGAAATCACTAAAAGCGTGTAACTAAGTGATGATGAGATTATTATTGGGTACATGGGTATACTGCGAAAGTCGTGGCTGTTGCAGTGGGAGTTGTTTATTTATCTAAGGATAGGAATAAAATTTTGATTATGTGAAATTGTCTTTACGTACGTTTTCATAGAAAGAATTACATTTCAGTTTCTATGCATTTAAGGATAGATACTCTATTTCATTTAGATGACATGGTCATTATAATGAAGGATGGAGCTATAATTTGTTGTTGTACGTTGATGGATAATTTGTACACTCTTAAATCATGTTTATCCCATGGATGCAACAAATAGTAATTAATAACGCGTCTTTTAATCCTAATAGTGAGACTCTTTTAGAAATGATTAGATAGATGATAAATTATTTAGAATTACTAAATTCATTTTATGAGTATGCCCTAGAAACAATATTTCATATGAATATTTGTCTGTTTGAGGGATATCCTAGAAAAATGAAGGGTGATTTATTTAGTCCAAAAGATCGGAGGGTGATTGTAAACACAAACACTAGATTTTTGGAAAGGGACTATATAATAAATCACAGACCTATGTATAAGTTGTTCTAAAGGAAGTAAGAAGGAAAACACAAAGTATAGTACCAATTGTACAAGAGGATATACCACAAGGTAAACTGCATCGCTTGTCACGTCTGATACATAATTGCATGTAGTGCCTTATCGTAATGGGAGGGTTGTTCGACAACCCGTAAGATATATGTTTTGGGAGAGTCGTATGACTTGTTCCCTAGTAAACATGGTATTGACCCACAAATATGACGAAGCACTACAAGATAAAAATGCGATATCTTAGCAAGATGCAATGAGTTCTAGAATAGGATCTATGGATTCTAAATCTAGTCTGGGAGCCTGTAGAACCACTAAATGGTGTAGAAGCCATTGGAAGTGGTCATACAAAATAAAAGAGGATCAAATGGTAAGGTGAAAACCTTGGAAGCAAAGCTTGTTGCGAAAAGGTATACTCACAAAGAAAGGGTTCGATTATGAGAAAACCTATTCGCCGGTAGCTATGCCTATGCCGATCAAAACTCTTTTATATGTTGCTACTTATATGAAATATGAGAAATAGCAAATAGATGTCAAGACAGCTTTCCTAATTGGAAGTCTTAAGGAAAACATCTATGTGAAGCAACCAGAATGATTCATTGCAAAGGGCTAAGAGCATTATGATAGTAAGCTTAAAAGTTTCCATCGATGGACTAAAGCAAGCTTCAAGATCATGAAACATCCATTTTGATGAGGAAATCCAGGCATATGGATTTATTCAATGCACGGATGTGTCTTGTGTATTGAAAAGATTGATTGAAACATGGTGGTATTTCTTGTACAGTACGTAGATGATATATTGCTCATTGGAGACAATGAAAAAGTATTATCGGGGGTATGGGTATGGTTGATAAAGTAGTATGAAATAAAGGACTTAAGAACAGCAAAAATATCCTTTTGATCACAGTAATACGGATCACAAGAAATGATGTTATGCTTGTCTTAAGCTTCATCAGATGATACGATCCTTATTTGTTTTAGCATGTGACTTTATCAAAGGAAATGTGTCTTGAGACACAAAAGAAGATAAAGGTGATGAAAGCGGTCCCTTATGCTTCGACGAATAAGGAAGCTTAATCTAAGGAATGCTATGCACGAGATTGGAAATCTATTTTGCTAAATGCATGGACAGTGGGTATCAAGGTAACTCGAATAAGAATGTTGAACTATGGCAAGACATATATTTATGTACCTGAAAAGGACTAGAAATTATATGTGTGCTTACCAGACAGATTCGCTGCTTCTTATGAGTTACGTAGATTCGGATTTTTCAAATCAGATAGGGACGGCAGTAAATCTACCTCAAGGTTATGTGTTTAATTTTAGGAAGTAGAGTCATAATGTGGAGAAGTGTTATATAGAAATATATTTCAGACTCCGGATTCCATCATGGAAAGATGATAAATTAGAGTCTTTGAGGCAGCCAAAGTATCTGTATGACTCTAGAAACTTCATGATGGACTCCGAAGTGATTCTAAGTTTGCCCAAGGTTATCACAATTTATTTTGATGTTAATGGTGCAGTTGCAAACTTGAAGGAATCACGAGCCCATAAAACAATTAAACACATGGAGCGCGAGTACCACATATTATGAGAAACCATATGATGAGGGGAAGGTTGTTGTCGCCAAGATTGCATCGGATGATGACCTAGTAAATCCATTTATAAGGGCCTTAAGGCGAGAGCTTTTGATGGTCGTGTAGTGGGAGTGAGAATCAGATGTACGGCAGAAGACATGACAGCATAGTCTTTTAGTATAAGTGGGAGATTGTTGGATTGTATACTAAAAGTCTAGCTTTTTGTATGAACAATGTTATAACAATTTATTTGAAATGAGAATCATATGATCAAATGATTGCGTCTTATAATTTATTTATATGTTTGATGCAATAGTCCACTTACTTTATACTGTAGATAATATGTTGTGCGACAACACGCGGATGTTCGTGCTCATAATCCCTATACAATAACCTCGACAGGTAGGGCAGTATGTATTTCTTTGATTCATCAATGGGTGAGATTTACGTATAATTAAATCAACAAACTCGGTGAGTTGGGAAATAATGTTGTCTCTATGGTGTGCTGTTGATTGTAGAAGGAATCCGTGTCCGTCATAGGTTGATGATGTCCTCTTGACGAGCTCATAAGGATTATCATGTAAACCCTGCAGGTGGATTTATTCTGGCATGATAATGAGGTTGAGTGGTACTACTCTCGGATGAGATATTAATTAATGGAGTTGTCAGTAACTTAATTAATTAATGGGCATTGTATATCTTAAACATGGGGAGACTAACAGGCTCATAATAAGAAAGAGCTCATAACGTAATTATGAGATTAGAACGGTAATGCGGTAATAATATTTTAGGGGTATATATTATTATTATTGGACTTAAGTATAAGCTTTGGGCTAAGCTTGGATACTTAAGCCCAATGGAGGCCCAACTCTAATTTCTCCTCCTGGTCCCTGCTGTAGCCCATATATAAGTCATCTTAGCTGTCCGGAAACCCTAATCTATGAGATTAATCACGCCTAACACTGTGGGGAGGGTGAGGAACAGCAGATTAAGAAGACCTCGAGGATCGTCGCCCACACGACGTCGAGATTGGACTTGGGAATACAGCAGAAGACTGGAAGGTTGTTTGTTGCTGTTGTCCGCCACCTTCTATGATTTTTATAAATATGTATAGATATCATAACTGGATGTGTGATATGCAGACGGAAAACCACGGAAGAGATGATCGTTTTGGCATGTAGATTACTCAAATCCAATATCGGATGAGAGAGCTATGCTAAAATGGTGAGACTGCGCAGGCTGTCGGCGAGAATTCATCTTCTCCAACATACCCTGGTGAAAGGTAATACGTTTCTTGTTTTCTTGCTTCCACTAACTGTTAGAAACGTATGGAACCCTAACGGTTCATGTTAACCAAACGATCGAATGCCAATAATATTTACATTCTTATTTATTTGTTTGTTTAAGACTGTTTAAATATGTGTAACGTCTTCACATTATATCATTGTTGTTGCCCGTGATGCTTGGTATCTTGTGTTAGCTTGTATGCATATGTAATTAATATTGTCTATTTGTTAGGGATTATAGTAGTTTGCCCGCGAACATGATAATCCTAATGGCTGGTAAATTAGATATTTGATATTCTTAGTAGAACAATGCAATTAAAAAGTCAAGTAGGAAGTGAATAAGATTGAATAGTTTCAGAGAATATATGTTAGTCAAATTGGCCATCCGGAGGTTTATTTGAGTTTGCACTATTAGTATCTAGGAAGGGGGTTCAAGGTTACTCACGCATCTTTTGTTATTAATTAAACAATATTATTAACTTGAAATCAAATCATATTTGGTGGGTTAATAGGATCTTGTAATGTATTTCCATTGAAATAGCATGAATGAGCATTAGGACATCTAGGAAGCCAAATCAATTGCACTAAATCGGTACCTTAGAGCTGTACTTCTCTCTTAGTTCACTCTCGAATAATTCTTTGTTTTACTTTATTTATAAGTTCTTTGTTATTTCAATACTTTAGATATTAATCATATTCAAATTTTGAAATTAGTTACGTTAATTCTAATTAAACAGTAATTTAAGACAAATAGATAACTAACTGTCTTCAAAGGGAACGATATTTAACTAGGGTACTTACCATTACAATTGATATCCTTATACTTGGGGATTTAATTGGAGTGCGCAGAAAATTCTTAACAAGTTTTTGGCACCATGCTACTGGGGACAGCAAATTATTTATTTGCTTTTGTTACTTATTTAATTAGAATATTTGCTTTGAGATTTAATTGTCTGCACCTTGAATTTTCTTGAAGCTGCATGTACACCAGGTCAAAGAAGGGAACACATGATCTCGAATTTGATCCGAAAATTGAAGCGTCTGCAAGAAAAAAGAGAGGAGCAGCGAAAAATATCAAAGCACCTCCTAAGGCTGTTAAGGTACCGATTCCGAAGCCTAAAGCAGTTGTAGAGGAGGAAGAAGAGCAGATTGAGAATCAGGCTATCCCATCAGAAACAGAATCAGAGACAGAATCTGAAACAACAGAAATGGGAGAAAGAATTACACATGAGGATTACATTGTCATCCGGGAGATGTTGAAATCCACCAACCTAGGAGGATCGAGCATAGTTGGGCCATTCAAGCTGATGAAGCAAATGACATAAGACCAGCCCTAATCAACATGGTGGAGAAAAACTCCTACGCCGAAGGCATTTTCGATGAACCCTATGGACACTTGAAGCACTTCAACAGCTACATGGATACAGTAAAAGCCGCTGATACTACAAATGATAGATGGAAGATGAGGTTTTTTCAGTTTTCCTTGGTTGACAAGGCGAGGGAGTGGTATAACATGATGGCAGGAAACAGTTGCTTAAATTGGACTGAGCTGCAGTAGCTGTTTGTTGATCATTTTATGCTACCGGGTAAGATTCTTGCACTGAAGTAAGAAATCAATCAGTTCAAACAGCGGAGAGATGAATCATTTGGAGAGGCTTGGGAAAGGTTTACTGATGCGTTGAGGAGATGCCCTCAGCATGGATTAAAAAAGTCTCAGCTTATCATTGTTTTCTACAATGGCCTTGACAATGAATCAAGGGTGTTAGTTGATGCTTCAACAGGAGGAACAATTTTTGGCAAAATGTCAAATGTCATAGAGAAGTTGTTCGATGATATCTCTATGAACTCTAGAGATTGGCCATCAGAAAGAGTCCGTGGAGGTTATGTACTTGGAAGAGTTGCGCAAATTGAAGAAAAGTTTTCTGAAGCTGATAAGAATGATAAGGTTGTCTCTCAGTTAGAACAGATGAATAAACACCTAGTTACTCTGATATCGTGTACAAATGGGAGAGGCAACTAAGGGCCTGCAAGTGATGATGTGGTGATGAACCTTAAAGAGGTCGAAGACGCTAATTGGGCAATAAGGCAGAATCTCCAAGGTTCAAAGGCACCTCAGAATTAACAAGGAAACAGGAACCCTCAAGGGAATTCCAACCAAAAGAATAACCAAGGGGGTGGACCTAGTAATCAAGGAGGAAACTGGCAGAACCAGAGGCATGAGAACTTCTCATATTCAAATCCGAATAATGCATTTTCATACCTTCCCAATTTTGATCATGGAGCTAAGACCAAAGAAGGGAAGGCCAGTATTGATGAAGTATTGGCAAAATACATGCAGAAGAATGATGTTGACATCAACAAGATCAATAACTGCATAGTGCTCATGGATTCCAACATGATAAAATAGAATGAGGAGGTGAACAAGCAGTTGAAGAGTCTCTCATACTCCATGGGTCAAATATCAACTATGGTAAATCAACAGCAACAGAAATTTCAGAAAGGGAAGTTTTCGTCAGATATGGAAATCAACCAGAAGGAAACTGCAAAAGCGATCACTCTTAGGTCTGGGAAATAGTATGAGGGTCCAGAACTGATACATGATAGAATAAAAGAAGAGCAAGGTCACTTGGCCACTAGCTCGGCACATGATCAAGCCAAGCCAGGATTGCGGGATGATCAAATCGAGCCAAGCAGCATTCCTGTGGAACACATAGAGCCTCAAGGTGTAGTTCAACCCTAGCGAGATACAAGCTTACCTTCGGGGTTCCTTGCACATCCAAATTTTGTAGTGAACCAGTCTGATCAAGCTATCGCTGATAAAAAATAGCAGCGAGCGAGGAGGTTGAGAGAAATGGAAGATGTATTCAAGAAAGACAGTTTGGGACTTCCAAAAACAAAGCTACCACTTCCGTTTCCTCAAAGACAGTTGTCGAAGAGCCTTGATGAGAAGTTCATAAAATTTCCTATGTTTATGAGGGTTATTCAAGTACCTATTCCCTTTTTAGAGGCATTGGATCAAATGCCACATTATGCAAGGTTCATCACGGAACTCATCTCGAGGAAAAGAAAGCTGAACAGTGTGGAGACGGTGAATTTGACAGAGAACTGTAGTTCAATTATTCAAGAGAAGTTACTTAAAAAATTAAAGGATCCAGGCAGCTTCATCATTCCTTGTGAAATTGGAAGAGGACCGTCTAGAAGAGCATTGTGTGATCTAGGAGCCGACATAAATTTGATGTCTTTATCAGTATTCAAGAAGCTTGGTTTGGGGGAGTTGAAACCCTCATATGTGGCCTTATAGTTAGCGGATAGGTCGTTGACATACCCCGAGGGAGTTATTGAAGATGTATTGGTGAAGGTGTCAGATTTGACTTTTCCTGTGGACTTTCTAGTACTTAATATGGAGGATGAAAAGGATGGCGCGCCTCTTATCTTAGGGCGTCCATTTCTTGCAACTGGAAGAGCTCAGATAGATGTATTTAAAGGAGAGTTGAGGCTTAGGGCCAATGATAAAGAAATTATTTTCTCGTTGCACAAGGAGATGCAGTGGACAACAGATCAAAAACAATGCAAGTCTGTGGAAGTAGTGGAAGACTTCACCCCATCTGATGCAGAGTTTGAGAGTTTGTCTAACGATGCATGTATTGACTACCTTGAGAAGTTACTTGCATTAGGTGATGCCAGGTGATGCGCATTTTCTTTGCACGCAAAATTAATTCCCAAGTATTAGGGTATCAATTTCAGCTTAAGCAAGCGACCAAGTGAATATCGAACCCAAAGGATGACGTATTATCAATTTAATTATTATCTAAATTAATTAAGACAAAGGCAATAAAGTTTTAGGATTTAATTATTAAAATAATAAATAATTAATTAAAATAACAAATAAAATAAAATATCACTCGAAGAATACGATAGTGGATCAAGTAGGAGAATAGGTAGCTCTAGGGAAATCCAGTTTTACTACTTAACTTCACTTCCGTGTGTTGATGTCCGACTCTGCCTTGTGGAATATGTACGCATCACTAAACCATGCATATCTACTTTATAGACACAAGTAAACATGCATGAAAATCGTGTGAATAACCTCGGAGCAAGAGATATAATTCCACCCCCCTTTCCAGGTACTATCAGCATCAATTATTTCCCTGGTCAATTGGTACTCTAAACTGATATGATCTCCTTTATAGATACTATAAAGTTATCCTCTCTATCCTACTTAATAACCCGAATTCAATTCAATTAATAAGTATTCATATATGATAGTTCTAATGAAGTTTCGGAGTTCCCTCACTTAGAATCATAACATGGAATCCTTCTCAGCAGTGAACGCGCTCAATCAATAATCAAGATATGTATTCAGACTCTACATAACAGTTAATGATGCACAAAACGACCGTGAGTATGGATTAAGAAAGCACAATCATATATAAAATAAATTCACAAGTAGTATTGTACGGAGTTTACATACGAAAGTTCAATTAATTGGTAAAAACCTTCACAACCCTAATCCTACCAAAAAGGCTCTAGCCCATGATGTTACGAAGAACAATCATGGCTGTTGGATAGATCTTACCCGGATGTGCAAAAAATATAAGATAAATTAGAAAACGAATAAAACCCTAGATGTGGACGTCGTCGCGTCCTTCTCCATCTTGAATTCTCCTTTTGGTTCTCCTCTTGATTCCACAGACGAATCTTCAAAGTGATGGATGGATGGAGGAAAGGATGTGGATGATGGTTGGGGGTGAACCCTCCCCCCCTGTATGGTGTAGGATGATTGTTGTGGCCTCTCTCTAATTCAATCTCTTGTATTGTCTTCAACTGTCCCTTCTTGTGTGATCTACATCCCTTTTTATACTTGTAAGCTCTCCTTATGGACCTAGGATGAGCTTTTTGAGCGAACACACACACTGAAGGTGTAAAAATATGAATTTGGTAAGTTTCCGGACATTAATTCGACCAAACAAGTTGGTTGAACTCTTCCCTGCTGGTCGAATCCCAGGTCGAATCCGTCTGTAACTTGGTCTCTGATTCCGAATTCGACCAGAGTGTTGGTCGAACTGAATACTTCTTGGTCGAACCGGCACTGCTTCTTTTTAGGCTTTTAGTTCGACCACGGTTCAACCAAGTGGTTTGGTCGAACTCCCTTATCGTGGTCGAATGGCACTTTTCCGCTCTCAGTTCAACCAGAAGTGCTGGTTGAACTCTCTCCTTCTTGGTCGAATCCGACCCCTGCGTGGTCGAATCCCACACCTGTTTCTTCCTCTTTCCGGATCCGATCACTTCCAACTCGTTTCCATCGAAAATCAGCTCAAATAGCCTTTTAGACACCTGATTCATGACTTTCCACTATGTATACTGATTCACATCGAATTACAACCATTTATTACACTATAAACACACGAATCTGGGCTCGAAACTAGTGAATTTACACACTTATCAATCCCCCAAACTTACCCGTTGCTCATCCCGAGACAATAAAATAAAAATAAAAATAAAGAGAGTATGAAAATTAGCAGGGAAACAAGGACTATGACCAATAACCCATTCAAAATACAATTGTCCTCAACTTAGGTCATGCAACTCTCATTACATGTAATAATCAATTCATAGCATACAAGTTAAGACAATCACCACCAATTCAAATGATCTATCCATATGTTCTCACAGGAATTATATATCACTCGCACTCAAGTGTAAAAGATGTACACTTATAGGTTAAGGTGTTTACACTCAGATTCAATTTAAGTGCATGTGTAACAATAAGCTTGCCAAATGTCTCAAACTCTCCACCGCTAAAAGTATGATTCGACAATGGGATCAAAAAGGACTTTTCTTTTGGATGTAATGTTGGCTCTTTGGTTAAGGTAGGAAATATAAGGATAAAGTGACTCAATTAGCAGAGAATTAAAACCGGAGATCTTTTGTACTGTAGATTTTTACACTTCAAGGCTATCCAGCTTCATGCTCTTCTAATTTTTTTTCTCTCCTTTCCTTCAAGATCAATATACTTTTTCTTTCTTTTCTTTTTTTTCTCGAGGTACCAGTTTCGGGCACAACCTCTAACATCTCGAGGTACCAGTTTCGGGAACTACCCCTAAGCAACTTATTTTTTAGCTCATATTTTTTTAGGTCATAATCACTTGTACAGCTCCAAATATTTTATTCCTTCCAAACTCCATGAAAATCAATTCATACACTTTGACAACATTTAATTCTCCACTAAATATAGGAATTTCACGCTCAAATAGGATATCAAAGTGGCTATCTTCGTAGGTTGCCAAAGAAATAAGGCTTTTAGGCTCAACTGGGCTAACTATGGATATATAATTATTTGGTAGGAAATAATTTGGCAAAGTGACTCATAAATTCAAGGATGGCCTTAGATCATCTTCCATCATCTAACACACATGTAGTTTCAAGTAAGACAAGAGGCAAGTTCTAGAATACACGCACAAGAATGATACTTACCAGAAAGAAATATCATGTGATTATGTAACATGATCAACGAGGCTCAAAATCTTACATGGGTATTTAACAAGTAACAGAGCATTTTTCATGGTAAGTAATATCCCACAAGTACACATAGAACTTCATATCATAATATAACTCAAGTACACTTCCTTCATCAATTTCAAGAGCATATGAATTTCAAGCACGATTTAAACAATATAAGCTCACATGGATCACCAAAAATATAAACTTAATCCTTCCACCAATACTAATTAAAAGCACATATAAAAATTAGAATAAGGAAACGAGGGCACCTGATTTTTCTGCAACGTATACATGAGCTCCTCAGCGTAGAACTCGTCTTGCCACTCTTTTAACTTTTTCTATCATCAAAGCTCAAATACACTCATCATCACAGGATTCATAAATAATAATATAGGAGAACTATAAGAAAGACTTAATTGACTATCTAATAGACTCCACACACTAGAAACACAACTGAATACTAGGCAAATTGCAAAAAATTGACACGTTAAAACCGATTAAAGTTTCAACATACCGCAAAAAATCAACTCACCTAGCAAACATTACAAAGAAAATATTATACTCTTGGTGCTTCAATGAGGTAATAACATCACACCCGCCCAAACTTAGTAAAAACATGAGTTGAAACTAAGTTTGCAAATAGATGTAATTGCCGATTAGTAAGTACCTTAAATATAAAAATTTCTTACTCAAATGAAAGAAATAAAATAATAAAACGGAAGGGCAAAGCCCCCAACAGGCGCTGATGTTTAACATCGGAGAGTCATAACGGAATACCGCTTTTGAACTTCTGGATCAGAGGTCTCCTCGCATCCTCACCTTCAAATACTTTCTTTCCCTCTTCTTGTCTACACTCAACACCTCACCTTTCTTGATTACAGAAATACGATCCTCAGAATTTTCTTCCTCCCATGGCTGTCTAGACACCTCCTTGTCAATCTTCCACTTAAATTCAAAATCATCTGTCTTAGAAAAATCAAGATTAAACAAGTTAGAAATCACATCTATGCTCTTGCATGATTGAGTTTCCATGGGCATCTTCATTGCATGATCAAGAGAGAAAACCACATCTTCATTATCCATCTACAGTCTAAGCTTCTCGGTTCTCAACCTCTTTACTCTTTCCCAATTCTTCTCAACTATAAGCTCAGTATTCTGTCCATGGGATGGTACGGGAGTAGCATCAACATCATGTAAAGCATTCGGCATGGAAAACAGTGCAGGACAGAATGATTCGACCTGAGTTTGACTAGGGTTGTTGGTCGAATTGGTTGAATAGTGATCGAACTGAACACCTGAAAGTTCGTTCTCCCCCTTACAGGCCGGTTTGACCAACAGGGTTGGTCAAATCCAAGTGATCGTGGTCGAATCGAGCATAAGACAAAATAGAGTGCTCTGGATAGTGGTGTTCGACCTCAGTTCGACCAGAGGCTTTGGTCGAACTAACCAGAGGCTTTTGGTCGAACTGAACTTTTGACTCCTCAGGACGTTGCCCAGGTGCCCTGTCCGACCTCTCCTGTGCAGTTCGATCATCATTGTTGGTCGAATGGGGGTCGAATCAGGCTCCTGTCATTTTAGAATTTGATTCTGGCTTCATCGGTCCTTCGTACTGCATCCCGGACCTCAATGTGATGGCATTATCCTCCAACTTTTGTGTCAATTGTTTCACATTCACGGCCATAAGCCCCATAATCGAAGTAAGGTCCTTCAACTACTTAGATAAATCTGCATGATCAACATTCATTCTCGCTTCGATGCGGTCAACCCTTGCATCATTCTCAGCCATGTATCGATTGAAGGTATCTTCAACACTCCTCACTTCGTGCTGCTTCAGACTAGGCCCCCTTAGTGTCAACTCTGTAATCTGCTTTTGCTAGGACTCTAGTAGCTTATTGATGTTAGCTAGACTAGAGACGATCTCATCATCCCCATTCGACTTCACCACTTGATGCTCGACCTGTGCTATTTTACCAAGTACATATGATCCTCTTACTCTTTCCGTAGGCCAATCACGTGAATTCATAGTGATGCCTTCGGACAACTTTTCTGTTTTAAATGCTGTCTTTGATAACAGCACTCCTCCTGATGATGCATCAATAAAAACACACGACTCACAATCCAATCCATAGTAGAAGATGCTTATATACTCAGCCTTAGACATCCCATGTTGTGGGCACCTTCTGAGCATGTCTTTAAACCTATCCCACGCCTCATAAAATTTCTCACCCTGATTCATAACAAATTGGGTGATCTCTTGGCTCATTCTTAAGATCCTTGAGGGTGGCATGTATCTCTCTAAGAACTTCTGCTGCAGTTGGTCCCATGTAGTGCAATCTGTGGCATCAAGAGTCTCATATCAAGCTTCCGCCTTATCAATCAAATATAACTTGAATAGAGTGATCCGTCTAGCATTATCATGAGCTCCAGTAACCTTTTGAATGTTTGCATAAGCAAGGAATCTTTTGAGATGCTGATATGGATCTTCAAAACAACTTCCCGAAAAGGGATTCTTTTATACCATGTTAATAAGAGCGGGATGTATCTCAAAATCATCATCTTCCCCCTTTGCTCCTATCAACCCCATGTTGCCACTCCCATAGTTCATGAAAATTTCACGTATGACAACATTATCCGGATTCTGCCTTGCTCCGGCCATGTTTAGCACTGTGTGTTATTCCTTCTTTTCCTTCCTCTACTTTTCCTAATGCACAAGTACCTCAGAAAAATTTAAGGTTAGATAGAAATAAATAATCACAAATAAAAGTCTTAATCAAACTAGAAATAATAAAATCAATAATAACAGCCGTCCCCGGCAACGGCGCCAAGAACTTGATGCGCGATTTCTTTGCATGCAAAATTAATCCCCAAGTATTAAAGATATCAATTGCAGCTTAAGCAAGCGACCAAGTGAATATCAAACCCAAAGGCCGGCGTATTATCAATTTAATTATTATCTAAATTAATTAAGACGAAGGCAATAAAGTTTTAGGATTTAATTATTAAACTAATAAATAATTAATTAAAATAACAAATAAAATAAAATATCACTCGAAGAATATGAAAGTGGATCAAGTAGGAGAATAGGTAGCTCTAGGGTAATCCAGTTTTACTACTTAACTTCCCTTCCGTGTGTTGATGTCCGACTCTGCCTTGTGGAATGTGGACGCATCACTAAACCATGGATATCTACTCTATAGACACAAGTAAACATGCGTGTAACACGTGTGAATAACCTCGGAGCAAGAAATATAATTCTACCCCCCTTTCTAGGTAGTATCAGTATCAAGTATTTCCCTGGCCAATTGATACTCTAACCCGATATGATCTCCCTTTATAGGTACTATAAAGTTATCATCTTTATCCTACTTAATAACCCGAATTCAATTAAATTAATAAGTATTCATATATGATAGTTCTAATGAAACTTCGGAGTCCCCTCACTTAGAATCATAACATGGAATCCTGCTCAGCAGTGAACGCGCTCAATCAATAACCAAGATATGTATCCAGACTCTACATAACAGTTAATGATGCACAAAACGACTGTGAGTATGGATTAAGAAAGCACAATCATATATAAAATAAATCCACAAGTAGTGTTGTACGGAGTTTACACACGAAAGTTCAATTAATTGGTAAAAACCTTCACAACCCTAGTCCTACCAAAAAGGCTCTAGCCCATGATGTTACGAAGAACAATCATGGGTATTAGATAGATCTTACCCGGATGTCCAGAAAATACAAGATAAATTAGGAAATGAATAAAACCCTAGATGTGGGCATCGTCGCGTCCTTCTCCGTCTTGAATTCTCCTCTTGGTTCTCCTCTTGATTCCACAGACGAATTTTCAAAGTGATGGATGGATGGAGGAAAGGATGTAGATGATGGTTAGGGGGTGAACCCCCCTTGTGGGGTGTAGGATGATTGTTGTGGCCTCTCTCCAATTCAATCTCTTGTATTGTCTTCAACTGTCCCTTTTTGTGTGATCTACATCCCCTTTTATACTTGTAAGCTCTTCTTATGGACCTATGATGGGCTTTTTGAGCAAACACACGCACTGAAGGTGTAAAAATACAAATTTGGTAAGTTTCTGGACATCAATTCGACCAAACAATTTGGTCGAACTCTTCCCTATAGGTCGAATCCGTCTGTAACTTGGCCTCTGATTCCAGATTCGACCAGAGTGTTGGTCGAATCGAATACTTCCTGGTCGAATCGGCACTGCTTCTGTTTAGGCTTTAGTTCGACCACGGTTCGACCAAGTGGTTTGGTTGAACTCCCTTGTCGTGGTCGAACGGCACTTTTTCCGCTCTCAGTTCGACCAGAAGTGTTGGTCGAACTCTCTCATTCTTGGTCGAATCCGACCCCTGCATGGTCGAATCGCACACCTGTTTCTTTCTCTTTCCGGATCCGATCACTTCCAACTCATTTCCATCTAAAATCAGCTCAAATAGCCTTGTAGACACCTGATTCGTGACTTTCCACTATGTATACCGATTCACATCGAATTACAACAATTTATTACACCATAAACATACAAATCCGGGCTCAAAACTAGTGAATTTACACACTCATCACCAGGGATGAACAGAGAAGGAGGATTACTGATGACATGGTAAATAATAATTGGAAGGGTATTGTTGATGAGGCAAGGAAACCTGCGAACGAGGAGGTTAAGTATGAGGATAATAGAGTTGAAGAAGTAGAGGAGATCTACATAACAAGCGGATCTCTTACATTTCCTATTACTAACTCTGATGTTATGTTTGATAATCTTTTGGTTGCAGGAAACGTGGATGATCCATATTTGTAGCCTCCGAACTTACCTCCAGATTTTCATTCTTATAGTGGCGTTGACAATTCTAACTTATTTGATCCTTGTTTTGATACGCAGGTTCCTGTTTCTGTGACAAGGAAAGGTGAGGTGGTTGGAGTTGACAATGATAGAGAAAAGACGTACTTGAAGGTACGAATGCAAGAGGACTGTGCTCCGAGTCAGCAGTCAGAAAAAGGTATCCGTAGTGACTCTCCGACGTTAAACTTGAGCGCTTGTTGGGGGCCGACCCTCCCATTTTATTTGTTTTATTGAGTCTGTGTTTGAGGAAGTTTATTAGGTATAGCTTGACTACGGTATATACTTCTTTATAAACTTAGTCTATCACTTTGTTTGGCTTAAGTTTGGGGGGGTTACGTACATACCTTGTCTCGTCGCACCGAACTAAATTATCTTCATTATCTTCAGTATTTTCGATTCATTTGATTATATTGGGTTGTCATTTTTAGTGATTGTCCAGGTGTGTTGTTATTTTATTTTGGTTGCATGTTTTTCCTAGTTCAGTGGGGTTATTTTTGGATTCTTCATGATGATTGATTGTTTTGCCTAAGCACTTGATTGAGTTTTAATATTGGTGTTTTGAGTATTGATATGATGGAATTGATGCATGAACAAAATGAGAATTTGGTGTAGTGAAATTTTGTATGTACTTGGATGTTGGAATGCTTACGATTTTTTCATGTATTAAAATTGGTTCATAAGCCTATGTAGGAGTGCTCGTTATTCTATTATAACCTTGTGAGATTTGAGCTTCTAAGAATCATGAAAATTACACATGATTGGTTTTATTCTTGAGAGTATCGTTCACATGCATGTGTTCTAGAACTTGACCCTTAATCTACTTGAGACTAGATGATTGATTAGATGATGGGAAATGAACTTATGCAATTTTGTTCTTTATTGAGTCACTAGCCAGAGTTTTATCCTACCTTGTAATATTATCCATAGTCTCCCATTTGAGCCTTTAAGCCTTATTCGTTGGAAGCCTATAAATATAGCCAACTTAATCCTGTGAAGGCCATTAAATACCTATCCTAGTAGAGAATTAAAGGAGTAAGGTTGGTGGTGTGTAAAGAGAATTGGAAAGATAAACGTTGGTGGAAGTGATATAAGATGAAGGATTGTTAAAACTTGCAAAAGGGGGTAGTGCCTGAAACTGGTAAGTTATAGGGTAGTGCCTGAGATTGGTACCCTATGTAAAAAGAAGAGAAATAAATGGAAAGAAGATGTTGAGCTTGTAGATAAAGGAGGACGGAGATTATGAAAAGAAATGAAAAGAGAAAAAAAGGGAAAAAAGAAGGAGATTGATTTGGCAAACATATGTTGAAGATATATCTTTACTTTTGATTCTCTACTAGTGATCAAGTCACTTATCCATATTGTCATATCCTTGTCCAAAGAGCCAACGTTACAACCCTAAGCAAGTCCTTTGTGATCCCATCGTTAACTCTTTCAAGTTAGTGGAGAGTCTAGATAATTGTTAAGCTTATGGTTACGCGTGCATGTGAATTGATTTGAGTGCATATTTTTGAGCCATTGAAGTGTACATCTCATACTTGAGCGATGAGTGTAAATACTATCAGTGAGAATGGATGATGAGCAGTCTGAAATGGGATGTGACTAATTGGAAGTGCGTGTTCAATTGATAGAATTTTGGCATTTGAGTATATTATCTTGGTTGGGCTTATGTGATCCCTTATTTGCTGTAGAATTTCAACTCGCAACTCTCTCTTATTTTGAATTCGTTGTTCGGGGATGAACAACATGGTAGTTTGGGGGGTTGATGAGAGTGGAAATTTATGTCTTTTCGATCTCGCAATACACTGTTTTTGTTAGAATAAGACCATATATTCGTGTGAGATTGCGTGATTTACGTATTTTGCATGATATGGTGCTACTAAGGTATTTTGTTGTGTTTTGATAGGAAAAAGGGATAAAAATACAAAGTTGGAATGAAGAGTGAACGTGTGCTACTTTCAAGCAAACAGAAGTCCACTTTCCATAATTTTTTTGTATTCATGTGGAAATCGAAATTGGTCGTGTGAGACATGGTTCGAAAGCCATGGAAGAGAGAAATGCGTGGCCGCAAGAATCATCTTAATCGGAGTTTGAATAAAGAAGTTATGACCAAAACGGTGGGACTGCGCAACTGTTGACGAAATTTTCGAAACAGCTTCAAGCCACGTTTTCTGTTGATTCATGCAACATGAATAAATAATTTTGTTGGGCCCACCACATCACATGCACAATTGAATTGAAAATTGGAAGGCTGATAACTCCAAGCCCATTATCTTCAACACAATTGAAGCCCACATCACCGGCTGACCCATCATTACACACGCATATGCCCTGTTGGAGACTGGAGGCAGAAACTGATGCCCTGTTCCGCGCGACAACAGAGAACGCGAATCGTGAGCATCGCGAACACCATCGCATACTCCCATCTTCAATCACACATTTTACCACCCATTCACTCCATCATTCCATCGGTCTGGGAGGAGATTCAAGTGTGATTGAGAGAGCAGTTCAATCAGAGAGACGAGAGAAGAACGTAAACCACGTGACACTAGGGGTTTTGATTCTTCTCTTTATTTCTTCTTTTGTGAATTTTGTTATGAATTTGTCAGCCATGAGGGTTGTGTGTAACCTCATGAGCTAAAAATCTTTTACAGTTCTAAGGATTGAAGGTTGGAGTAGTTGATTTGGGAACCCTAGACAACTGTTGTGAATTCATGCTATATTTATATTCTTATTTATTTGTTTGATTAAGACTTTGTTTAAATGTGTGTAACGTCTTCACATTATATCATTGTTGTTGCTCGTGATGCTTGGTATCTTGTGTTAGCTTGTGTGCATACACAATTAATATTGTCTATTTGTTAGGGATTATAGTAGTTTGCCCGTGAACACGATAATCCTAATGGCTGATAAATTAGATATTTGATATTCTTAGTGGAACAATGCAATTAAGAAGTCAAGTACGAAGTAAATAAGATTGATTAGTACTTTCAGAGAATATATGTTAGTGAAACTGGCCATCCGGAGGTTTATTTGAGTTTGCATTATTAGTATTTAGGAAAGTGCCAAAAATGTGGAAAGACCACGCTGGAAAAACAACGAACATTTTAAAACCCGTTGTTATAGGTGCAAAATAAGGCAAAAAAAGAAGCCCCGTTGCTCTTACTAGGAGTGTGCGCGCATTGACAACGGGGAAATTTGCTCCGTCACTATATCTCCGTTATCAATCCAACTTAACATTTTTTTTTAATTATTTTTAATTCTGAAAATTATTTGGTATTAATTGAATAATTAGAATTTCACCCTACCCTCCCAATTCTCTGCCGACAACTTCTTTTGCCTACTTCTCGATCGACTGCCCCACGATTAAAAAGTCATTCGGCGAGAACATCTACTTCAGTGCAATTCATCCGGCGAATCTCCAGTCTTATGATTCATCCGACGAACCTCTCCCCCCTCCCTTCCGTAGCTCTAAACGAAACCGCCGCGACGGGTTCCCTTCTTGCGGCAGTGTTATTGTTGACGCTTCTTCGTTCCCCGTTATCTCACCATCGGCGCTCGAGTCCCGGCCCCTAATTGGAGCAGCATCGACCTCTCCGTCGTCGTGGGCAACATAGCGTTTTACACCTCTCTAATGATTTCCCTCTTTCCCTATTTTTTATCTTGTTGAATACAATGCTTTTTCCCCCAAATTTCGGTTTGATTTCGTTACATCTTGTGGTAATATTTGCTAGGTATTGTGTTTAATTGTTCATTTAGGGCTTATGTTTCTTCTCAGTCTCCAACCATGCCTATAGTGTTCGAAGCATTTTGATAGAATCAGACTGCCCATATTTTTATTTTAAGCCAGGATATCCATATGCATTTAATAGAATTGGAAGCAGCTTTTCTTACTATAATTAATTTTGTTTATGCCTAAAAAAGAAAAAAAAGACGCATCTGAGTAAGTGTGTAATTTAGTAAGTGGAAAAGGTTAATGAATTTGGATTGGTCTCGCAACCTGTCTAAATAACTCAGACTAGCATTTGTCAAAAAATAAGGGAATTTTGTTGGTTTAATCGCCTTCTAACATTCAGGTTGTTTTTAATTGCCATTCTTTTAATTACCTGGTGGTATTTCCTATCTCGGTTTATAGATTCAATTTTAACATTGAGCTCGAAGACTTGTGATTGCATTCTAAACGATGCTCCTAAATATTAGCAAAATGAAGCATGAATAGATTAAAATTAGAGATTTTATGACTAGATGGCTTTGAGATGCTGAAGCAAGCATCATATCTTCTTGCCTACAATATTTATAGCGTCATACACAAACATATAGAAGAACTTACTGGAAATTAACTTTCAATCATGGATCAATAGATTACGTATCAATTATTGCTTTATTTTTGTTGTTGTTCTCTTGCCGAAGTTGTTTCATGTCTTTAATTCTGGGCTGTTTGATTTATTGTAATGGTAATCGGAGTTTGATGTTGTTTTCATAGCAGAGTTATGACGTTTTGGAATCTGGGGTTTAGGTGAATGAAGAAGAGAAGATATCACATCTTTCTTGAACGAAAAGCTGAAGGATCTGGAGACCAACTTGCAAAGACTAGAAGAAGAACCAGCATGTGCCAAGGGATATTGGGGCTAAGGAGTCCGATCAGTTCTTTGAAAACATACATCCACGAAGAAGAGAAAGCCAATGTGAGAGACAAAGCTCATGTTTGTTACTTTTTATGCAATCCCTATTCACTAATGACTCAAAACTATATCTTCTGGGATTCCGTACTCCCTACTCAAACATCCTACTACTATATTATCCATGCCATGCATTCGTTGGTTCATCACTTTCTCACTTACCATTAATATTTGGCTAATTTACGACCACTAGATCTCCTATTAGTAATTATTTACATTTAGGCTAAATCTTCATCCTTGCATCACTTCATTTTTGTATCTTTCTGTAACCAACTCATACATTCCCATCATAATTATTTATGCTCACATCTAATCATCACTTTCTTTTCTTTTTCTTATTTTTTGTAAATAAAGAGTTTGTTTACAACTTGAATTGGAAAGGATTGGGCTTCTCATAGGTTCAACTTCTGATTTTCTAATAGATCAGATTTGATATGTTATCTTCTCCAAAATAAAATTCTGAATTTTCTCATATTATAGTCCTAAAGAAATTTTCAATACATTTATAAATACCTGTTTGAATTTTTGATTTAAAGTTGATTCTAAATTTTAGTTCCTTAGCAACATAAGTCACTTCAGCTTGACTCCCTCTATGTCCATTGTGGTTATCGTACCTCTCTGTCTTTCCTTGCAAGTTGCTAGTTGCACATTGCAACAATCATAGGATTATGATTAGTAACATCAATTTTAATTGTCATGTTCCTATAAAAAAGTGAAAACTTACCATTTCATGGATTTGAGTGTTTTGAGTAAATTTTTTTTTTTGGGTGGTTCTGTATTTTTTTTAGATGGTCCTTTTATATGCTTTAATAAACTCATCTTCGTCTTGCCTATCCTAGCAGACGGTGTGATCTCTTACAACCATTTATTTTAAGTTATTCCTACTACTAGTGTTTGCTGTTTTAGTAGGTCTTACTACTAGTGTTTACTGTTTTATTACTTTACATAGTCCTTGCTAGTACATACAATACTTTTCATGGTTGGCTGGTAATTTATTGATCTAATATAACTTATATTGTTTATGTTTCATTGATAATGGACCCCGAGAAGGCTTGGATAAGTTTCTTAAGGCTGCAAGCACAGAACCAAAACTGTTCTTCATTATGAATTTATGCAAGATTACAAGGTTTGCCTCTACTTGTATTAAGATGTGTTGATTTAATTGATTATTCAGTGAACAAGAGATATATTCAATGTTTACCATAACAAACATGATCCTTCATGTTTGTTGGGGCAAGTTATGCAAGGTATTGGTTTCATCCGTTCAATGATTTTTCCAGACGGCTGTTCCCAGCGGTTTAAATCGGATATTTTTCAAATATCCAGCATATATTCCATTTTCAGGTTTGAATTGTCCACTTCTGTCCATATATTCACATGTCACTCTCTACTAATCTTCTTCTTTGAACCACCGTTTTCTGCACCACATTCACACGCACCACACATTGTGCATTCTAATTTAAGATGTGTGGTTTGAGTGGTCATTTTCTAATTGAAATATGCTTCATGAATTTGCTAGGAAAACATCATCTAGTCCTTACTTTAATGTGGAAGTACATTTTGATTGGGAAATTTGTTGAACACTCTATGTGCAAAATTCCAAGCCCAAATTCAAAGTTTCATGCTTATGTCTTTCTGGAGGAAAGTAAATATGCAGTTTGTTTGTAATATTTACTGTTCTTTATTTTCACCAGTTATATATGAGAAAGAGATTGAT
This sequence comes from Pogostemon cablin, assembly GCA_023678885.1. Classification (NCBI taxonomy): domain Eukaryota; kingdom Viridiplantae; phylum Streptophyta; class Magnoliopsida; order Lamiales; family Lamiaceae; genus Pogostemon; species Pogostemon cablin. The sequence continues at coordinate 15,567,594 of CM042966.1, forward strand.
TATTTCCTCTTAAAAAATGGATAACACTTTATTTTTGCTCAAATTGTGATGTGAGTGTCTGCGTATTCTACCTAAATTTGAGCAGTACGTTGTTGTATGGACTTTTCTGTGTAGAACTTGGTTTAGGATTTGTTCCTGATAAGCAGAATATGGATTTAGGTGACTTTTGTTTATATCAAGACTTGTTTGGTTTAAGACAATTTATATTTAAAAGAAGTATATCTAAATTTTGCTCGTGTAATAGCCTACTTGCTTCTAGTCTACAACCATTTTAATCTGAGATATATTCATCAGCTTATCTCTTCTTATTTTGAAGATCTGCTGGAAGATCAATGTGAATAGAGGCATAATGTGCTATTCCTAAGCTATTAGAAATGAAGTCTATATGTTACTTGTGCTTTGTTTTGACAAGTGTACTTTGTTAGAGTGCCTGTAATCACAATTCAAACAAGAAATCCTGGAATTAAGTGTGAATTTGCATACTTATATCGAGTTGAGAAGCTATATATAAAAGTTGCATACTTTTTGGGGAGTTAATTGTTTTGTGATCCTTATTGATCTCTCTCTTCTTGATGAAAAAATTTTGGGCAGTAAAAGTCAGATATATGCTTCTTAAATGAAAATGCTTGTGATTGATGCTGAGATAGTGTGCACCAAGTTATAATTCTAATGAGTGTGTGTGTGTATATATATTGCATTTGAGCATAAATGTTGAAAACTTTTAAAAAATTGGTGAACTAGAGTGTTTGATGTTGTAAATTAAATTCATAGTCATGGCGTTCGATGTGAAATCTGGGATAAGCTGATGCTGTGTGCTTGATATTTATACTTGATGTGCTTGTGCTGAACAATGCGAAAAGGATAAAACTTGGATTCTTGTTCACTACATGTCAGGCAAAAACATGTATCTTCTCATGCACTTAAACATTCGCATTTTATGCATATATACATATACACACTGTTGCATTTAATTAATATTTCTGCTTTTGGTTTATTGTATATTATTTAATATAATATGCTGATTGAGTCACTTTCTCATATCATGACAGATCACCTCCTATAGTAATGGCGTACTTAATGAAATGCAGAGGTTGGAAACTTGCCTAGAGTTATAAATGGGTGAAAGAGTGGAGACCTTCAGTTGAACTTAGTTAAGGTTTGAACAATCTCTGTTTTTTGCTATTTGTGCTCGATTGTGCTCCAATATCATCATTTTTTATGTTGATTGATTTCTTTAGTTGCAGTAAACAAAAACAAAATCACCATTTTCAGAGTTTAAGTTATTTGGTGATATCTTGTTCAGTATATTTTTTAATATGCACAGGGGCTTAAATAAGGTGCTACATATTCTTAGCATGGTTGTCAATACATCTAGATATAAATTAAATATGATGTTGTATCCTTACCATAATGGAGTAAAATATTAATATTCTTCATCTGAATGTAATGCCACGTACTCAACGTGTTATATTCCGTTTGTAAGGATTGGACATGATAATCATTTTTTTGTTCTTTAACTTATTTCTGAGCAAAGTAAGATAAAAGGCTTTGTTGTATTTATGTACACACTTTACTTTTTGGATTTTATATTAGCTAGGGATCTTGGAATGGTCGTAAGGGTGGTTGATGATCTAGGTTAGGTGTGGCGACTTTGTGGACCATGGTAGGACTCTGGTGGTCAGGTTTGAGGTAGTGGAAGGTGGGAAAGGAGAGGAGGTGCAAATATGAGGCCATGTTGTTTGCCCTTGTTAGAAACTAGTTGACTCGTCTCTTGAATTGATCAGAAACCACGTGATTATATTTTGTACCTTTATTGTCTTCAACTTGGGCGTGAAATTAATAGATTCTAATATTTGATCTCTATGATTTCAGCCTTATGTTTGTGCCTACGTATTGTTCTTTTCAGCATTCAATAACACTGGTGCAGGTTCAATTTTTTCACGTCCTCAAGTCGACATCCCTCAGGAATTTCACTTTTGGAGCTGTGCAGTCACAGACAAGCACTCAAGAGAACAGTACATTCAACGAATTACCATGGGTTCTTAAACATTCACCTGCAAATAATACCAGTCCGGACCAGCGGACTTTTTATCATCAAATGGCAACTTTTTATCATCTTGAAGGCAGTGATAGGTAAACGAGTTTTTGTATAAATTTTGACAAGAAGGTATTAATTGAACTAGATGAGTATGGATAAGAGTTATTATTGCAAATCAGCGTTTAAGAGATCTATGATTTGTTATAAAAATTGAAAATGATTGCTCCCTCTAAGATTTGTTGTATGAATTTCAAGAGAAGTATATGACCTGTAGAAACCTACTAAGTGTTCTAGCTTTGGATGATAGTCTTGTTGACAGGAAAGTTATTGTGAGATTGCTGAAAATGACTTCTTGCAAAGGTGAGAATCTGCTTTATTTGAATTTTCTTGTGGGGTTCTTTGTGAATGAAATTTTGGTCTTTAATTCCTCAAACCCCCTTCCACACACGCACTTCACATGGTGAAAAATGTTGACATTTTTTTATGAATTTCAGTTACAGCGGTGGATAGTGAGTGGAGGGCTTTGCTTGCAGTTTTTAGTATATTCTTCTAAAATTGCAACTGCAAAATGAGTTTTAGTCAAAATGGTGTGCTTTTCTGTGTGCTACCTCTCATGAAGGACCTCCACCAGTCGTTCCCAATTGGTGATACTTCCCTCATATTTTACTCTATCTTCATCATGTCTTGCACCACAGTATATTTCCTTCATCTACTACTAATATACTGTTATGCTTAATGTTTATCAGTACTATCTTCAATTATATTTACATGAAGTTTTGCAGGAAGAATATAAAGAGGTCACGGGTGGTTATAAAAAGATGAAGCTGTCTCCTTTACCTTGGGGTTCAGAAACTAATTGCATTGTAAATTCTATACTCTCTTCAAATTTGCATTATATTTTTAGTAATTTATGATTTTTCTGAAGTTGATTTGTTAGCACTAGTTGAGTTTACTATTTTTTTAGGCCATATCTTATTTCTATCTTTTATTATTCTCATGAATTGGGGTTCTTAGCTGTCTCCGTTACCTTGGGGTTCAAAAACTAATTGCATTGTAAGTTATATGCACTCTTCCAATTTGCATTATATTTTTAGTGCCTTCGATGTTTTTGAAGTTGATTTATTAGCATCAGTTGAGTTTACTCTTTTATATTTTATTTCTATCTTTTATTATTCTCATGAATTGTGGTTATTAATAGTGTGGGCTTCATGCATCCAACCGCTCATGTCAAAGACTCGTCTAGGAAGAGGTAATTTGTGATATATCTTGTAATGAGAACAATTTATACGATTGTGCTAATCTTAGCTTATGTCTTCTTTACCAGCCTTACTAAAAGACTAAAGTGTGTTTAAGGGAAAGGGGAACATGATGAACGGTTTGTTGTTTATGTTTATGGGAAGACGATATTTGTCGATCATGGATACATTATGATGTATTTTAATTGTTTAGGGTGAAATGTATTGGTGAGGGAGATGTTGGGATGTTATATTCGAACGTATTAATGTTAGTTTTTGTATTTGGAGTTCAATTAAATTTGAATGAATTGATGTAAAAATTAGTGTGTTGTATTGAAGATCAAGGATTATGGTTATTTTATTATGTTTAGATTTAATTATTAAACAGGTTAAAATTTTGATTATAACAACGGGGATATAGCATATGACGACGGGCATAAACCGTTGTCAAAGAGAGCTATGACGACGGGGATTGTCCGATGTTAAAATGAACAATAATGTTTAATAATAGTTAAACAACAGTATATTACTTAAGACAACAGAGATTCACCGTTGTTACAATAATCTACAACAACGATGATAAATCATTGTTAAAAAGAATTTATGACAATGGGCGAAATTCCGTTGTTAAAAGTAAGGTACTTTTAACAACTCCCGGATTAACAACGGAGATTTTAAGATACAACAATGGGTAATCCCCGTTGTTAAAATTATCTACAACTGGGATAAAACTAACAACGGTGATTCACCGTTGTTAAAAAAGAACTTACGACAACGGGAAAAATTACGTTGTTAAAAGTAAAGTACCTTTAACAATGGAGATTTCAAGGTACAACAACGGGTAATCCCCGTTGTCATAGTATGATATAACAACAGAGATTCTATAAACGAAAATGGGGATTCCCAGTTGTGAAAGCTAAGATACGACAACGGGTCAAAAAGCGTTGTTAAAGGGTTGGTACTTTTAACAACTCCCAAATTGACAACGGATATTATTAGCAACAACGGTGATAATCCGTTATTAAAGATATCTACAACAACGGGGATTCCTCGTTGTTAAAATATATTTTGCTATCATTACAAGAATTAACAACGAATATTTAATAGCTACAACAACGGGGATATACCGTTATTAAAAATATCCTACGACAATGGATTTTCCTGCCGGATTAACAACGGAGTTGGAGGGGCTACGACAACGGAGTTGGAGGGGTTACGACAACGGGGAATCCTCATTGTCTTTCCACAGTTTTGGCATAGTAGGGTTCAAGGTTACTCACGCTTCTTTTGTTATTAATTGAACAATATTATTAACTTGAAATCAAATTATATTTGGTTGGTTAATAGGATCTTGTGATGTATTGAAATAGCATGAATGAGCATTGGGACATCTAGGAAGTCAAATCAATTACACTAAACCGGATACCTTAGAGTTGTACTTCTCTCTTAATTCACTCTCGAATAATTCTTTGTTTTACTTTATTTATAAGTTCTTTGTTATTTCAATACTTTATATATTAATCATATTCAAATCCTAAAATTGGTTACGTTAATTCTAATTAAACAGTAATTTAAGATAAATAGATAATTAACTGTCTTCAAAGGGAATGATATTTAACTGAGGTACTTGCCATTACAATTGATATCCTTATACTTGGGGATTTATTGGAGTGCGCAGAAAATACCTAACAGTCAGCAGTTAACTTTCAGCTTGGTCAACCTATGCAACTCAGCACGTGTTGATGGACTAAACTCGACTCAAGACTCGTGAACTCGAGACGAGTTCTGACGTGTTTTCAGCATGCGATGTTCTTTTTACTCCCAACCCCATTTTGCTCCCTTTTCACTTGTTTTGCACACATTTTGATCATTTTCACAATATTTTCCTCACAACACAAATTATTTCCAAATGTAAACACCACTAAAAATACGAAAAATTGATAAATAATACGAGAATAACAAGTAAAATAACATAAAAATTTAGGATAATCAATTAAAATATTATATCATTTAATCTACATACAAAATAAATGAATTACATCGGGTCGAGTTGAACTACTTGACGAGTTCAAACTCATGTTCAAATAGTCACGAGTCGAGCAGAACTCAAGTCTAAACGAGCCAAACTAAGCCAATGAGCGTCTCGTTTAATTTAACACCTGTACTCTTACCCAGGTGTACAAGAGAGAATCCACTCTGTTTTGTTTCAAAATTCTTAGAGCAACTCCAAAAGACTCCTAAATAGCCAATAATGTAAAATTTGAAGAGTCATACGTATAAAAAATTTGAAGAGTCATATGTATAAATACACCTCCAACAGCATCTTTAAAATAATTTTTTTTTTACATAATGGTTTTGCCTCTTCAAATTTAGAGAGCCAAACAATCTCTTTAAAATTAAATGTGATTAAATTTTCACCACTTCCAATACTTTAGTTTCTTAAACTTTTCAACGGATTATTTATTGCTTTACATTTATAAATATTGTTCTTTTACTTTGGTTTCACTGTTAAAAAAAAAGTGGATTCTTCTCATGTTTCATTATGATTAGATCTAAATAATATTAGTTTTCTTGAATTTTCATCTCAAATTCTCAATCCTCCTCCTCCTCCTCCAACAAGTACTTTGCCGGAACCTATTTCAAAGAAAGCACGAGGCACTAAATTTAGTGCAGAGGAAGATTTGCTAATTGTATCGGCATGGCTGAATACAAGTTTGGATGCAATACACGGAAATGAACAGAAGCACAAGACGTTCTGGGAAAGATTGTGGGAGTATTTTCATAAATACAAAACGGTTGCATCTGAGCGTACACAAGCTTCTTTGACGAATAGATGGTCATTGATTTTTTTTGCTACAAATAAATTTTGTGGGTGCTACACGCAAATTGAATCTAGACACCAGAGTGGTATTAATGAACAAGATAAGGTGCGTACACTACATTATAATCTATTATTTATAAGTTGAAGTTTTTATTTTTGTTTTATTGTTATTATTACTTACTTTTCAGATTGCAAATGCAAAGCTTCTGTACCAAGAATTGAGTAAAAGTAAAACTCCATTTCAATTTGAGCATTGCTGACATGTACTAAGATGCCAACCCAAATGGTTAGAAGATTGTCAAAAAAAGAAAACAACTAAGAAAAAGTCTAAAAGTGGTCAAGTATCCACTTTGAGTTCTATGGTGAAGACAATGGTAGACCTTGACGACGAAGGATGTGTACCAGATTCTGACTTGGAGGATTTTGAAAGACCACTTGGAAGAAAAGCTGAAAAAGAAAAGAAGTGAAAAAATAAAACATTGAAAGTGAGTCAGATGCATGTTTTTTGTTGTTGCAAACTATGAGAGATGAAAAGAAACAATTCCATGAGAAGAATATAGAGATGTTTGAAAAGCAATTTGCTCAAGAACAAGAGAGGCTTGTGTATGATCAAGAAAAACTTATATTGGAACAATTAAAAGAGGAGGAAAGGATAATGATGATTGATATGAGTGGAATGTCTAACATGCTTGCAAATTGGTATAAGCAACCACAGATTGAAATTTTATCCAAAAATATGTGATATGAAGAAATAATTTGTTTATCATTTAGCAAAAATTCTTATTAGAGGAGAATGACCCTTTCATTATTTAGTTATCAAGACAAATTTTATATTTTTGTTTATTATATATTTTTGTTATTTTTATTATCAACACAATATCTCTCTTATTACTTGATTATTACTTGATAAAGTTATAGTAATTCTTTATCTTGTTTATTATATATTAGAGGAGAATGCATCTTTCATTATTTAGTTATCAAGATAAAATTTTATATTTTGTTTATTATATATTTTTATAATATATTTTTGTTTTTTTATTATCAAGGCAATATCTCTCTTATTACTTGATAAGTTGTAGCAATTCTTTAGCTAGTTTATTGGAAGATTTCTCAACAAATCTCAACCAATTCTTATAGCTTGGTGTATGCCCTATCAAATTGAAGATCAACGATGTTATTATACAAATCTAGAAACTAGATAATTTTTAATAATAATATAAAATATATAAAACCATTTAGAAAAATTAACTAGATAATTTTTAATAATAATATAAAATATATAGAACCATTTAGAAAGATGAGAAAATATCTAGTAACTTGTAGGTGATAGAGTCTAGAAATTTATGAGAAGAATAATTAGTAGTAGAAATTTCTAAAAAAATAATTAGTAGTAGGAAATATTTTTAGATAACTCAATTAATCTAGAATATTTTTATCTAAGAAATGCAAGTTGTGCAACTACTTTAGAATATTTTATTTGTTAATATAAATATGAAGTAAATATAATACAAAAAAGTCAGTGAGTTGAGAGTGCACAAGAGTTCAACAAATATAAGAGAGGGTGTGAGAGAAAAATAAGAGAGTGTTGTGTTGTAAGAGAGATATTTGTAAAATATTTTGTAAGTGATCAATAAACACTAACATATATCTTTAGGAATCAATTAAAATAAGATAATATCAAAATTAAAAAATAAAAATTATATCGACATTTTATTAACAATATATAAGTTTTGAAAATCTTCAAAATATATAATCTCATACCTATTATAATAAAAAAATTATTTTATAAGTGATAAATAAGACATGTATCTTTGGGAATTAATTAAAATTCTAATTAAATAAGAAAATATCAAAAAAATATATATATCGACATTTTATTAACAATATATTAAGTTTTGCAAATCATCAAAATATAATCTCATACTTATTATATTAATAAAAAAAATTATTTATAATAAAAAACAACTAGTTATGAAATGAGTTTTCTCGTAACAAAACATCTTTACATATCAGAACTACCATGCATCTCCCATATATGCTCAATAAGATCATTTTGGAGATGAGAATGAGTATTTCTATTCCTGATTCGATAATGACATTGAATAAACATCATAAATTCATTGGTATGATCACGCGAAACAGACACAGCTAGAATTGCATCGGCAAGCGTATCATATCCAAAGTCCAATTCTTTAACATCCCTTTCGTCCTCAACAATCATATTATGTAGATATAATGCAAGCCTTCATGATATCTTTCAAAGTCTAAAGATGCCAAAATCATGCTAGTCCACGTATAATCGCAAATCGTGATTGCAATACTCCAAATGCTCGTTCAACATTTGTTGCAAATTTTTTGTGCTTATTATCTCTTGAAAAAGGGATTGTTTTCACAAATGTTGACCATGGTGGATATATTCCATCAGCAAGATAGTATCCCATTGTATAACTGTTGCCATTAACTGAGTAGTTGGCTGGAGGTGCATGACCTTCTGCAAGATCTGTGAATAAAAATGATCTACCCAATACATTTATATCATTATGCGATTCAGGTAATCCAAAGAACGCATGTCATATCCATAAATCATAAGAAGTTATAGCTTCAAGAATTATAGTTAGTTCATTTACATGCCCAACATACATGCTTTCCATGCGACGGGACAATTTTTCTACTTCCAGTGCATACAATCTATGCTACCTAACATTCTAGAAAATCCACGATTCTCACCTTCTTTTAACAACCTGGTGACATCTTTTAACAAATCTTTTCAAACTTTCTATTGTAGTGCTTTCTCCAATTCGGACGTATTCGTCAATATAATCAGCTGCAACTCCATATGCAAGCATCCTCATAGCAGCTGTAATTTTTTGGAGTGAAGACAACCCAAGAATTCCAGCAGAATTTTGTTTTTGAACAAAATATGAGTCGTGATCTTCTACATTTTTTGAATACGAATAAAAAGAGATTGTCGCATTCGAAATCTCCTTCGAAATAATTTTGGAGGATAAACAGGCTCCTCTCCAAACTAATCATGAAAGAGCTTATTATGACCCTCTATTTTATTACGAAATATAAATTTATGACCTGGAATGGAGTCCTTTCTTCTCTTTTTGTTGAACATCGCCTTTCTCATAAAAGTTAATACCATCTCCACGTCATCTTCGGAATCAGAATCATCAAGAATAATATTGACTGGTTTTTTTGAACTCATTTTTTTAAAGAACTGGAAGAAGCAGTATACTGTTTTTTAATTGTAAAATTATGATTATTCCCTTCTTCAAAAGAGATAAAGATCTAAAATAATTGTGGAGGGAAATTATAAAAAAATTAGAAGGGAAACATAAAATATGGGAAGAAGCCAACGTAATAAGTAAGTAATAAATAAGTATTGGAAAGCGAAAAAATATAAAGAGAGCTGTTGAGATTAAATAAAAATATACTACTTCAAATTTTAAAAGTTTTTTATATTACTACTTAAAATCATCTTCAAATTATAAGTGACCTTTTGGATATGCTCTTATTCATTTCTTTAAGTTAAACTTACATTTCTTGATTCTCACTCATAAACCCTACACAAAAATGTCTACTTACTACACAAAAATGTCTACTATCTGTCTCTCCGCCGCGCCCGGCACCTCTCTACTCTACTGCCGCCGCTGTTAAACCAATAACCATTTCCCACTTCAAGAAAAGGCTCAGAAGCGCGACTGCCCCGGACGAGGGCATCGAAATCTACTCCAATTTCACCGCCGCCAATGACTCCTCCACCTCTCCCGCCTCCGCACGCCACGCCCAGGAACTTGTCGTCCGCCGTCTCGCCAAATCCCACCGCTTGTCAGACATTGAAACCTTCCTCGAATCCCACAAATCGCAGCCCCAGATTACGGACGAACCCTTCCTCACATCCCTCATCCGATCTTACGGCGTCGCCGGAATGCTGGACAATTCCCTGAATACCTACCTCCAGATGACTGATTTCGGTACCCCTCAATCTTCTCTTTCGTTCAATGCACTTCTCAGTGCTTGTATTAACTGCAAGGTGTTCGATCGTGTGCCTGTCTACTTTAATGAGTTTCCTGAGAAATTCGGTTTTAAGCCCGATAGATTTTCGTATGGTGTGTTAATTAAGGCTTATTGCGAGATGGGTTTATTAGATAAGGCAATGGAGAAGTTGGATGAAATGCCTGAGAAGGGGATTGAGAGTGGATCGATAGCCATTGCCACAATCTTGCACTCGTTTTACAAGAATGGGAGAGTGGATGAAGCTGAGAAATTCTGGTACGAAATGGTGAATAAGAAGGTTACAAACTGGATGTTGGGTGTTACAATTTGAGACTTTCACACATTCATGGTGGAAAACCAGAAGTTGTGAAGGCTTTGGTTGAGGAAATGGAGAATGATAAGATTAAACCTGATATTATTACTTATAACTATTTGATCACTTGCTATTGCGTAAATGACATGATGGATGAAGCAGAGAAGTTATACGATGAGGTGTTGAAGGAGAAAGGACACCGACCGAATGCAGCCACGTTTAGGACGATGGTCTTTCATTCTTGCAAGAAGGGCCGATATGTGAAAGCCTATAGGATCTTTAAGCTTAGTGTTAAGGTAGGAAAGATTCCGGATTTTAACACGAAGTATTTGGTTAGAGGGTTGGTGAATATGGGGCGTATGGTCGAGGCGAAAGCTGTGGTTAGGACTATGAATAAGAAGTTTCCTCCTGAATTGCTGAGTGCTTGGGGGAAGCTCACGGATGAACTTGGATTGGCTCCTGCGGATGATGAGGAAGTCGAGTCTGGTGAAACAGAACAGGCAAGTACATGAGCTTGGTCTCTGGATGTAGTTTAGATTGTTTATTTGCTACTTCTTATTAAGAGATTGAATTGTGGTGAAGCTTATGAAATTTTTTTATGAGTTTTAAAATTCAAAGAAATTGAGCCTTCATAATGTTGAAACTGTATTTGATTAGAATTTTTTTCAGAGGTATTCTAACCTTAGAAGTTTCTGAATTCAAATACATGAGATTACCTTATAAACTGCAATCTCCACTTGGTTCAACGCCAAATGTTGTCCATATACCTTCATTGAATCAATCAATTAGAAAATATAAGCTAAAGTGGATTCTTGGACTTATAACTACACTAGCTTGGACCAGAGAATTATTGAACTAGAAAGTGTTCTCCACATATTAAAAATGTATATAAATCTTTTGTTGGAGTCTGAATCTTATGGACTGACAATCTTTTGATCCGTTTTGTTTCCCTTTGCATTAATATGGTAGGAAACGTGATATTTGTTCAACAAAATCAACTGTAAATCCATATACGAAAATAAAATTACAAGAATAACGTAGGTATTTGGGATGAACATAGATGTTATTAACTAATTTCAGAAATCCATTTTTATCCTCTTCTGGGATGAACTACACATCCTGGTGAATACTGCGGCAAAGATTCCTATTTGGTTCGGAGATTATCAAAGGTTGCATAGACGTCGAAGGGCTGCTAATTCCCATCTGAGTTGAAAGTGGCGAATTTGACACAGATTCGGGTAGCAACGAAGCTTGCATCTGACACTGTTGGGGGAATCAATAGAGTGATGCTGTTCATGGGTGATAAATCTTCATTTTTTTCATTGATTTTATCCTGTAGTAGTAATTTTTCTAATATTATAGAATTACATACAAGTGTGAATACAAGCTCTAACATGCTATAGAATTAGTTTCTCAATAAAAGGTGAACCGTTGCAGGAACCGGCAATAAGAACGAGCATCTTCATAAATAAATTTCGTAGGAATTTCACATGCATCTCCTTACAAGCATTTTCAGAAACTCACACATGTACTTACATCCATTTGATGTAAATCATCAGAGGGAAATGCAGATGAAGGAAAAGAAAATATGAACACTCTACTTTACACAGTTCTTACGCCTATTCGGTTTGTTGATCAAACCAGCATACTCTCCACGCACAATCTCATCAACTAAATCTTTAAAAATCAAACGTTCAATGTCAAGAACAGCACCTGAAATTTCAACATCCAAGTTTAACCAGCTTTCTGAACGATGGGTTACATCATTGCACAAGATTATTTTCCATCCATCATCATCATCTTCATCAGATCTGCATTTTGGACTATCAGTCTGAAGGCTGTCAATCTCGTAACATAATTCTTTGAGAAGATTCTGAGCATTCAATGCCTTTCTTGCTAGCTTAAGTGGCCAACACCAAGGCAAGGTGTGTGAGCCAACATACTCCAGTTTTCTTGCAAGGATCTCATTAACAGCATCAAAAATTAGTTTCCTGTGAAATTTTTCAATAGTTGATTGAGTTGTCATTTTGATTCTACAATCTTCTTTTGACAAAGTGCTTGCTTTTGTTTGTTCCAAGACTAAGAATAGCTCAGGGTTGAGGGGATAGCCCGATGGATGAAACTGGAAATCTGTTAAGCTTGAACCAATGTTTCGAAGAAGGAGACCTGAAGCCAATAGAATCTCAGAAACATATCTGTGATCTGGGTTGGTCTTCTCACATAGCGAGGCTATGTAGTCTATGTGTGTTTCATCATGGGTGGAGTTGAGCCTTCTGAGCTTCTGAACTAAGTTTTCAATGTTCTGAAGTTTCTTCCGGTTAAAATCAAAAGTAGCTGCACCAGATTCCACAGAGCTAAATCCAAAGCTCTCTGGTGAACTTTGTTCCACAGAATACAAGTTCCTCTCATCAACTGTGGATATTTCCGCTGTAACAATAGGAGACGGAATCAGATAATAACACAAATAAGTACACTGTTGCCTATACTCTTTAATGCTTTTGCTTCTGCCAAATGCCAGCTTGCATCAGATATACTGTGGTGTAAGAGTGAATAGCAATGAATATATAGAAGTTCAATAACGAAACTGAAGGCCACATGAGCAAGGAAAAATCAATTTCCTATCAACAAATAACACATGGGGAAGACAATTATTTTCACTAGTAATGTGACAAAAACTTGAATGGTGATTTGAAGTTTGTGGAGCCAGTTCTGTCATTCTCCTATTCAATCATAAGCATGACAACAAGTCTTAGTCAGGTGATCACAGAGAGCCAAAATCTAAGCAAATAGGAATAGCAAGGATAAGATTGTCTGCCTTTCCATCGGTATTTATCCACTCTATACAATTCAAAAATAGAGACTAAACCGATTTTGTAATATTTCAAATACTTTGATTGATATTGTCACAAATATCTATCATTTCAGCCAAAAGCATGAGTAAAAAGCTCATCAATGTAATTTATCTTTTGGCACAAAAAACAGATGAACCTGTGAGTATAAAATATTACCTTTAAGAAACAGCTCATCCAAGGAACATCAAAATTGATCAAAATACTTGCTGATATCAACTCCATACTCACCAATATAAAATATTACCTTTAATATTTTACATTCTCCTATGATAATCATAAACAAAGTTTATAGCAGATCCAGTGTGGTCCTAAATCATTCCTCAATACAAATTCAAGTACAGATGTATAAGCCTTTATATAGGTTAATTTGACTGAACAGTGAGGAGAAAGTGCATGTTCATTAAAAGTTCGCATAGATAATGCTCTTCAATGAGAAACAGTTGTTTAGGAGAGTACAAGATAAAAAGGAATTTAAGAAAAGTACCTTCGAGGATCTTCCTGGCGTACTTTATGGGAGAAGGAGAATCATGTTTATAAACAGACCTGTCAAGGACAGAGACGGGACTAGAGTACTCTGGAAGAACATAACCAAATTCAGCTGTCTCCTCTGCACTCAACAAGAGAGTAGATTTCTGAACCATGAAACAATTTTGCAAATGAATAGGCCAAATCTGTAACATATATGGAATATAGAATTTACAATAGAAAGTACCAACCTTTACATTTATGGAAGCTTGTAAGATAGTCTCATTTGATCGAGTGGAAAATTCATTTTCCAGGGAACTCAAATTTCTTGATTCCACACTGACCTCACTCAGTTGATCATCATTTTGATGAGAGTTGGAATATTTTAATCTGCGTATTCCAACTGGGGAATTTGACTCAACCAGTTGCTTGTCTGACTGTCTTCTCGATTTGCTTGAATCAGGAGGGGTGGGGGGTCGTATTCTTTTTTCAGGTTGAAGTTTCTTCTGTTGCATTTTTGGGGTGATGGACCTTGAGGTCTTCCTCAACAATGATGCACCCTCTTTGGCCAACTGCTGGGATTTCAGCGTAGTCTGAGTAGTTTTTAAGGTTCCGTCTTTCTTCATACTGGCAGAATTTACAGCATTATCTCGTCGACTAGATTTAGAAATCAGATCTTTAGATGTTCTTCCACCGTTCAGGCCCTTTCTACTGTCAAAGGATTCAGTACCATTGGATTGAACAGATAGGCCTTCAAGTGAAATTATAGAAGCAGAAGGTATACCAGATTTATAAACAAGTTTAGCCGGTTTCATGAGGACAACTGGATACTCGTAATGTTGTGCAGAAAGGGTTTTCGTCTCTGTGAAAACAAGAACTTGATCAGTCCGTGATTTCTGGTTATCTACAGATCTAGAGGACTGTGAACTATTTAGCTCATGATCTTTGTAACTGGCGAAATTTGAACCTTCTCCTTCCTTCGCGGTTTCCAAGAGCCCCTTGGCCTGCATCGCTTCCATTATCTGTTTGAGTGCTCTAAGATCCTTCCCAGATTGTGTGAACTCAAGATCTTTCAGTCTATTCTCTATCTCACTGTAAACAGAGGGAAACATGGTAGGAGCCTTCGCTGGAGCTCTAGTACTTCTGGATGCTGCATTTTGAGAGCTCCTCGTCCCATCAATATGCTTCCACGGTGCTGGTTCAATTGGAAGTCGTGATATAGGCTTCACTGAAGTATCGGAGCTTCTCAAACGTGAGTTAAGCTCCTTCCGGAAGTTCTTCGAGGAGTTAGATTGTTGAATCAGTTTTCTTGGATCTGATTCCTCATATGTACTCAAAATATTTACAAAATTTTCATCTAGATAGCACCTATTTGAACCCACATTGGTGTCAGTGGATGAAACAGAATCAGGTAACATTTCCAAGCCCATAAGCTTTGCTACAACACTTGGAGGCCGTGCTTGATTTCCAGGAGCTTGTTGACTCTTAACCTTATGATCAACAACACCACCACCACTTTCTTCCTGCATTGATTTCGAGAGAAAGTAGGATTTCGAATCTATGCCAAGACTTTGCATTGAACTCTCCCTACTGTCTAAGGAAAGTCTTGGAAGATCATTATGCTTTAAATTTTTTTTGGCACCATCCTGCTGATCAAAATTTGTGCAATTCATTTGCTTTCCATCATAAGAAAACCAAGGAGCATCTTTAAAAATTGAAAATGATGATCCACTTTTAGAGTGATATGAAGACGATCTCCTGAGCTCTCTCTGTCCATTATGATAGCAAGGTGCATCTTGAAGCTTAGCAAGAATTCCAAGAGACTCCTTTATATCAGAAGGAGTAGTTTTCCTTTTGTCGAGGGCGGGGACACCATCATTAAATTTTGACTGCGGCTTTGGTAATTCTCTACACTTATCAACAGGCACTGCAGATAAACCCTGACCTTCCCTGTATATTGAATCCTTCACCAGGTCCCGTAGATCAACGGTTTTCTGACTAAATTGAGGGGAGGAGTTTTGAAGAGTCATTGATGGTTCCTTCAAAGAAGTTTCAGTTAAAATAACTCTCTCAAAGGATCCTGGTTCCAACGGAGTAGCTCTATTATAGTCGAGAGAAGAGAATGAAGATGAACGGGAAGAAGAAGAATACGAAGGCCTGGAAGATTCAATTGAGACTTTTCGTTGGTCTTGCATATGCTTGTGTGAATACTTATCCTGTAATATCAAATATCAGAATATCAAATTTTCATGAATTGATCGCTAAAAGCTACAACAGAAGCCTCATTGAAAAGTTCGATGAAGACATTTTTAGATGTCATGGTGGCACACCGACGTTTAATCATGTGAAAAAGCTAGATTTGGAGAATTATGTATCTGATAAATTAAATGACTTGTTAGCAATAATATATGGCAATCATACTATCAACAAATCCAGTCATATTCAAGGTGGTAAATGTTAAAAAAGGACCTGGAAAATTGCAAAGAAGCTGCATTTTATGTTTGAGGATTATTAAGAAGGTACACTGATGATGACATCCATCTGATTTCCCGGTTTAATGGCTTGATTACCTCCCTGTAAATTTTAAAATAGATTTATGGCTTTTGAGAGGCAGCAAGCAATCGATTCGATTGCAGTTAAGTATTCAAAACTATGCATACTTACTTTAGAGCTAAGATAGCCAAAAAATTAAGCTGAAGTTTAAAAAACCACCAAGTCGAGTAAAAGAAAGGAAAACTTGAAGGATTTGACAGTCAGTTTCTAATTTCAATCACCAAATGGAAGATGCAGAATTTGATTCACTACTTGCTGCCTCTGAATATGTTTCTAGTTTCTAATTTCAATCTTTCTTCCGAAACATCGCTTATATATTAATCTATATCAAAAGAATATGTTCACTCAAGGAATTAAGTACATGATGTATCTTTATAACAAAAGAAATGTAGAATTCATAGGCCTTACCAGTGATGAAGACACTAACTGTGCACCATCTCTCTCCAAATTCTTATCATCGAAATGGGATTTTCCTGCAAAATATGATGCTAAGATATTTTCTCTTATGAGTTTAAGCAAAGCAGGTACATTGTCCTAGTAAATGAATTACATATATTTCCATAGGACCATAATGTAGCAAGATAAGATGAAAATATACGACAAGAATATGCAAATAACAGAGATCATCAACAAACATTTATTGTCAGTTTCTTAACCAAAATGTAAGACCATTTAGGCATCAACCATTTATACTACAATAACAAGACCTTATAAATGATCATTGTGTTCATAGAAACTTCAGTGAAGCAACATAAAGATTGTGGACGATAAACCAAGAAATTATTACCGGGAAGAAGCCTTTTCGTGGTGTGCCCAACAACACGCCTCCCACCGGTAAGCATTTGTTGACGATCGAACATTTGAAAAATGCCAGTCATACATCCTATTTGCTTCTGCAAATCTGGATTGTCATCTGCTAATGAATGTAAAAGCTTTGCTGCCATCTACACACCCCTCACTTTGATCACAATAAACCCACAAAAAAGCCTAAGTCTTATTACTCCAAATGCTCTAGTTATGCTCTTTACAACTAAGACCCCCTTTTGGTATCAAACTTTCACCAATGTACTGTTTCTCACCCTCACAACTATGCCAAAATGGCAGATTGAAGATGTAAATTGAAAAATATAAATCTCCTATAAAGCATATCAAGCGACAATAACTAATCTCAAATAAGATACATTAATTATACACATATTTGACTATCAAATCTCCTCTGGACAAAATTCATTCCATTAACATCTCATCATTACCATGAAAAGCCCACAATAATACGGAAATCATGTGCAGAGAATATACCAAAAAACACTTGCATTCACCTCATTTTGCTCAAGAGTCAATGACCAGAAAAGAAACCCCAGTATACCTAACTCAGATCTAAAAAAAAAAAAAGAAGCAGTTACAGTTTATACTGTCTCTCAAAAAATCAAGTTACGAAGAAAATTGGTGAGTTTCTACACGGAAATTCGTTCCCCAGCAGAATATTCCAAAGAATTATAGAAAAAAACTCGTGTCGTTCCAGATCCTAAAACCAAATGTACTGGATGAAATTTGTCAATAGAATGTAAAAAAGAAAAGATAAAAATGCAGACAGGTGAAGAGTAGTATGCTTAGTTGTTCAATACTTCAATGAAGGCATGGAGCGTCACCCATGTGAAGAACAGTGCATGATGTGAAAGAAAAAAAAATGGAGAAAATACAATAGATTATAACCAAATGATGGAGAATAAAGATGAAGGGGGAGGAAGGGGAGGTTTACATGTAGGATGGAGTAGTGGGGTCGAGTAGTGGGGGTCTAAAAAATGTTGTGCTTGGACATGTGATTTATGAAGGACAAATTTTTGTGTGAGACTGTCTCGTGTAAGGACTTACTTGAAATGACTAAAAAGTGATAATTATTATGAAGGAAAGTAATAATGATATTTCGTGAACAACTTATAGTATAACTAAAAAGTGATACTCCCTTCGTCCTATGGAAGTAGATATAATTTTTTTTGGGCACGGAGATTAAGGAGTATAACAATTTAATTTAAAGTGGAGTAAAGTGAAGTGAGAGAAATAATATTTAATGTGTAGTGGGTAGTTGTATTAGAGGTGATATGTGGGGCCCATGAGAATAGATTAATTATTTTTTGTATGGGTACATGTATTAAAATGGAAACGTGTCAACTTTATTGGGACAAACCAAAAAGGAAAGTGTGTCAACTTCTATGGGACGGAGGGAGTAATATTTTATAGCAAAAGTGATAACGATTTATAGCGATAATAACTATTTTAAAAAGTGAAAAATAGTCTCACGTGAGACAGTCTCACGCAAGACCTATCCTTTCTCGAGATATTATACTCTGGTCGCGGGTCCTTTTCTTTTCTTATTATTTTTTTTACAAATTAATATCCAATTTTTTTATTACAAATTAATAAGTGGGTAAATTATAATTATAATTTAAAAAATATAATTAAAAAATAGACCGATAATGGGTTATACACCTCTATTAGAGGTATGTAATTCTAAAAGAAATCTTATATAAGTATTTGTCATTTATTGAACTCATGGTGACACCATATCTATAAGCTTGGATTTATGAGCATTTACAAAAAAAAAAAAGGTAATGGTAAAAAATGGCCTAACATTCAAATGCATTTTACAATGCAGCATGAAAATAATTTTACTAATAAAAATAGTCAACTTTTGAAAAAATCTCCAAAATATTCCTAAGGTTGGTCAAGTGTTCACATCCTTTTACAACATGTATTTCACTACATGGTTATTAAAACACTACTTGGTCATAATTCTTTAACAATACATTAACCTCCATACACTCTTATATTAAATTTTCATCATAATCTTCACGCTTCAAAATGGTATCAGAACCTTAGGTTTATTTATTTATTAATGGAAAAATTATTATAAACTTATATCACTTAACGAGAGGAGAGTTTCAAATATATATGGATCCGAACAAAAGTTCGACATCCGAGTAAAATAACCCTATTCAACATTAGAAAAACAACCCCTTCAGGCCCGTTTGAGACAATAGGACATGCAGTCCTATTCAAGAATATTATCACATTCTTTACAAACAAAGAATGGAGAAAAAAGAGGATGGTAACAATAGGTTCTAGGATAACCTACAACGAGGAATGGAATGTGCAAAAGCTCGTGCCAATACACAGAGGAAGAACACCTGGAGGAAATCCGACAGGATGAGATAAGATACTCAAATGAGATGTCAAGAAATATAGTGGAGCTCCACAGTTTCACTGAGATTCACGGACGTGTTCCAAAACACGAACAATGGAGGAGACAACCAAATCAAGGTCCAAGAGAGATCTGCAGACCATAGCACTTTTCATGGTGGTTAGCATGACGGAGTGGAAAAAGATCATCCCAGAGTCCTCTAAGATGAGTCAAGATCTTAGAAAAATTCCAGATGAGGTAGAATTCTTCGGAGAATACTGCCAAAATATATCCAAAACAATGTTCAAAATCAGCTCCAAGATGGATAAGGTGGAGACTTCGCAGAACAAACAACTTGATCTCATCAAGAAATTGAGAGATCAGGAAATATCCCTGGAAACCAAGGTGACTGGGAGAAAGCCAGGAGGAAGGATGCCACCAACCTTTGAAATAGAACCCCTTTTACATAAAAGGGGAAGACGACAGAGGTCACAAGGCCAAAGACGGAGAGTGAAAATATGATCGCTATCCTTCGAGGAGAATCCACATCTCTAGATGGAAAGAGCGAATCTTGAAGATCTATATGAGTCCTTCCAATGATTAACCAGAGGAGTACAAGTAGAACTCCCACAAGAAAGACGTTCTGGAGAGCACCCACATGAGCCATTGAAAGATTTAATATTTATAATTGTTGGATTGTATACTAAAAGTCTAGCTTTAGTATAAACAACGTTTTAACAATATTTGAAATGAGAATCATTGATCAAATAATTGCATCTTATAATCTATTTATATGTCGATGCAATAGTCAACTTACTTTATACTGTAGATAATATGTTGTGCGACAACACGCGGAAGACCATATTTTCGGTTTTCTTATAAAGTATAAACAGATTCTCACAACCGAGATAGACGGAGACTATCTATTGGGATGGTTGTAGTGTGATTTGGTATTAGTTTGTATTGACTATAGAATCACATTAGTGCACTTTGTGTGTATTGAACAGGACCGCTTGAGATCGTTCGATTATACTACCTATATAGAAGAACTTGATCTCAGTTATTATGGATGTTCGTGCTCTTAATCCCTATACAATAACCTCAACACATAAGGCAGTATGTATTTCTTTAATTCATCAATGGGTGAGATTTACATGTAATTAAATCAACAAACTCGGTGAGTTGGGAAATAGTGCTGTCTCTATGGTGTGCTGTTGATTGTAGAAGAAAACCATGTCCGATAAAATAGGTTGACGATGTCCCCTTGAGGAGCTCATAAGGATTATCATGTAAACCCTGTAGGTGGATTTATTCCGGCATGATAATGAGGTTGAGTGGTACTACTCTCGAATGAGATATTAATTAAAGAAGTTGTCAGTAACTTAATTAATAAATGGGCATTGTATATTTTAAACGCGGGGAGATTAACGGGCTCATAATAAGAAGGAGCTCATAATGTAATTATGGGATTAGAGCGGCATTGAAGTAATAATATTTTAGTGGAATATATTATTATTCTTGGACTTAAATATAAGTTTTGGGCTAAACTTGAATACTTAAACCCAATGGAGGCCCAACTCTAATTTCTCCTTCTGGTCCCTGTTGTAGCCCATATATAAGTCATCTTAGTGATTCGAAAACCCTAATTCCTATGCGTAACACACGTGAGTTTGAGGGAAGATTACAGATTGAGAGGATCTTGAGGATTGTCACCCATACGACTTCAAGATTGGACTTGAGAATACAGCAGAAGATCAAGAGGTTATTTTCAGCAACCTAATTGTCAACTTCTATAAGTTTTCTGTAATCGTGTGGAACCCAAAACTGGTCGTGTGATACATGTTTGGAAATCCACTGAAGAGATTATCGCTTTGGTGCAAATATCGCTCAAATCGGAAATTGGATGAGGAAGTTATGTCCAAAATCGTGTCGCTGCGCATGCTGCCGGCCAGAATTCATTCTCTTCTTCAACATACCCTGGTGAATGATAATATGATTTTATGTTCTTACTTCCACTGATATAGAATCGTATGGAACCTTAACGGTTCACGTTAACCAAACGATCGAGTGCCAACTATAATTATTATACATGTGGAGCTAGAGAACATATCTCACCGGATTGCCTAGAGAACCAGGGGAGGGGAGCATGATAGTTTGAAATAACTCCAGAGATGGAGGAAGCTGTTTACTTCCAAGACCTGGTACATGTATATCAGTTTGAATACATACCCTCAGACGAGAGCATCTATGAAGAAGAGTTCTTCAGCCAAGACGAATCTTCCGAAGATGAGTCAGAGTGAAGAACAAAGCTTTAGACAGGAGATGCAAGAGGATATGTCTGGATTCTTTTCCCAGACATCCATTTCTCATAAAGCCCTTATGAGAATCATGAAGGAGGATCCAAAACTCCATCTATGCGATGGATTCATTATAGGAAGATTGGAGCGGTTTCTCAGCTTCAAAAGGAGGGAACATCACATCATATACAAGGTGACCGAAGGGGAAATTGCCATCTTTATAAGGCTCATAGAAAATGTGATGGAAATCCAGATGGTTCCTATTGATGATATCAAAAAGGAACTAAGTAAACTCAAGAGAGAAGTGGCACAGACAATGTCTTGGATTCACATCAGAGCTATTCGAATCCTTATCAAGGCAACCTCCAAAGAAGGTATCGATACACCAATCCATATTACTATCTTTGACAAGAGGATCAAGAACACAAGAAAAGGATGTCAGGGATGAATCTCAGGAAACCTATATGCAGAAAAGGTGGCATCCTACATTTACCCAAGGATTGCCTATAATCTGGCGGATCGAGATTTCAATAAGGCACTCACCCTTCATCATGATTTCAAGAACAAAGATCTAATTAAAGAAGGGAACATACCGTACTCTATCACCTACAGTATCTCATATACTCTATTAAACACTCATCATTCGAATTTATTCCAAATGAAGGAGTATATTGAGATAACAGAAGTGTTTGAAAGAGCTGCATGCGCAACTAGGCCAGAAATAATGGAGCTGCCGCCAATCCACGACATGGATTTACGTATCAAGGATAAGCTGGTCTGGAATAGGCAAAACAACCTCAGATTCGAGCAGAGAAGGATTTCTTTCCAAGAAGATAGAATGATCACTGAAAGATGGGAAAAGAAACCAATCATGGAGGTAATCCAGGAACCGAAAAAGTGTTGGGATGAACACACAAATAATCAAATAATAAATAATTCGTCTACGTAGCAGAATGATCAATTATCCCTCTCTTGTGTGAATCTAGCAGGAAACAATCCTAATAATATGATGCATGATAAAGCAAGTAATCAACAACGCACAACACAAGCAATTTAATGTGGAAAACCTCCTCAATGTGAGGAGTATAAACCACGGGACCAAAGCCCACAAAAAACTTCACTATGAGACAAAAATCCAAGAGTTACAATCTGCCATCACAGATACTCTATCACAAACGTATCAAGACACTCAATACTTGATAACAAACAATGAGATTAGAAAGACCTCACCCAATAAAATCAACTATCGTTCAATGTTCGCAATATTAGAAACCTCATAACCCGATCTCCACCGTCCAGAACCTACCCCTGTTAGTTCTGAATGTTCTATCCAAATTACAGCTCGATCCAACGGTTAGTTTCTGAGAAATGACTCTTTCCCCTCGACTGCGCAGAACTGAATCGCCCAAAAACCTGCTTCTGTTTTTGGCCTATTTCCATCAACAAAAAGTTCCAAACAACATCTCCACCGTTCAGAATGTACTTACCCAAGTTCCAAAAGAGCTAACTAAAAGTCAGCTCGATCCGACGGTTGAAACTCCAGTTATTGCCTCTGCAATATTACTACGCTGGATTCTCTAACAAAAACGTGAATTTTGTTTTTGCCCTCTTTTTTCTTCTATCTTCCCTCAATGACTTTCGGGACAAGATAACACCAAGTATTGGACCTACTTGGGCTTTTACTACCTTGTTGGCTATTGAGCTCTTCACATATTTGGAAACCCAACCCAACAAATCTCCTCCTTTTCTGGTGTCCACAACGCCACCTGCGAATGTCACTAGGTAAGCAGAAATTGATTTTCTGGTGTCCACATCAGATCCCATATCTGAATCGGTGTAGCCAACTAACTCGGGCTTCCCACCTCCAAAGGTGACTCTCAAACTAGATGTACCTCGTAGATATCTCATTATCCACTTCACATCATTTCAATGCTCCTTTCTCGGATTAAACAAATAATGGCTAACAACACCAACTGCTGAGCTATGTCTGGCCTCGTACACACCATTACATACATCAAGCTTCCCACGGCTGAAGCATATGGGACTCTTCTCATTGCTTCCTGCTCTTCATCAGTTGAAGGACTATGATGAGCACCAAGCTTAAAATGAGTGGCAAGAGGAGAACTAACCACTTTAGCTTTGCTCATATTGAATTTCTCAAGCGCTTTCTCAATATACTTCTTCTGTGACAAGTGCAGCTTCTTGTTTGCTCTATCTCGGGTGATGTTAATACCAAGGATTTTCTTTGCTGGCCCCAAATCCTTCATGGCAAAGGATTTGCTCAACTGTTTCTTCAACCTGTCAATTCCTGAAACATTTTTGCCAACAATCAATATATCATCAACATACAATAATAATATAATGAAATCATCATTCGAGAACTTCTGAACAAACACACAATGATTAGAAATAGTCTTCTGGTAGCCTTGCTCCCCCATAACTGACTCAAATTTCTGATACCACAATCTAGGTGCTTGCTTCAAACCGTAGAGACTTTTCTTTAGCTTGCACACATGGTCTTCTTTTCCTTTCACCTTGAAACCTTCAGGTTGCACCATGTATATCTCTTTATCAAGATCACCATGAAGAAAAGCGATTTTGACATCCATCTGCTCAATCTCTAAATCAAGACTAGCTACCAAACCAAGCACAAAACGGATTGAAGACATTTTGACAGTGGAGAGAAAATTTGTTCAAAATCAACTCCATTTTTCTGACTAAAACCTTTAACAACCAATCTAGCTTTGAATTGAGGCTTTGAGTGTGTTAATCTGTTTTATCCTATACACCCACTTGTTCTTTAAAGCATGCTTCCCCTTTGGTAGTTTCACCAAATCGAATGTGTTATTTTCATGCAAGGACTTCATCTCATCTTGCATTCCTTCCAACCATTCATTCTTGTGTTCTCCATGAACTGCTTCTCCAAAGCATTCAGGTTCTTCCCCGTCGGTCAAGAGCACATACTGATCAGGAGGATACATCATAGAAGGTACACGAGCTCTATTGCTTCTTCTAGGTGGTTCTTGAACCTCCTATTCTAGAACATCATATGGCTGTGGCTGATAGATATCCTCTTCATCTTGCAAAGGATGATCGATATGTTTATCATCACCAAAATCAGGCTGATCCTGATTCTCCTCTTTAGCTTTTACTTGACCTTGACCGTGAGGAACAATTCCAAGTCAATCAAGTCATCAACAGGTGTAGAAACTGAGTTATCGGTTTTCTCAATATCTCTTATGGTTTGATCCTCAACAAACACTACATCCCAACTTCTGACAAGCTTCTTCTCCACGGGATTATAAAGTCTGTAACCAAACTCATCTTGGCCTAACCAAGAAACACACACTGTCGAGTCTTCATATCCAATTTAGACCTCTCATCTTTAGAATATGCACAAATGTCTTACATCCAAAGACCTGCAAATGATTATAGGAAACATCTTTTCCTGACCAAACTCTATCTGGAACATCAAAGTCTAAAGGAACACATGGAGTAAGATTTAAAACATGTACAAAAGTACTCAGAGTCTCACCCAAGAATGATGAAGACAATCCTGCTTCTGATAGCAAACATCTTACTCTCTCGACCAATGTTCTGTTCATCCTTTCTGCAAGCCCATTCAACTGAGGAGTCTTTTGATGTCGGATACTTTACTCCTTGCAATACTAATCAAAATGACCAATGTATTCCCCTCCATTATCCCATCTGATGCATTTCAACTTCTTCCCAATCTGTCTCTCAACTAAGGCATGAAACTGTTTGAATGCATTGAGCACCTGATCTTTCGTCTTCAAAGTGTAGATCCAGGTCTTTCTTAAGTGATCATCTATAAAAGTAACAAAATATAAAGCACCACCAAGAGTTCTTGTTTTTATAGGACCACAAACATCAGAATAAATTAAATCGAGTATACCTGATGCTCTGGTAGGAGTTGAGGTCTTGCAAGCAACTTGAGTTTATTTTCCCGCCAAATAGTGAGAGCACTTCTTTAAAAATGCATTCTTCAAGTCTGGAATGAGATTTCTTTTTTCTAAAATCTTTAATCGCTTTTCACTGATATGGCTGAGCCTGTTATGCCACAACTCAACTATCCCCTCATTCTTAACTACATTAATAGAGCCACAAGTAGTTTTGCTTGCATCAAATATAACGAGGAATGTTTCTTACCTCTAGCAACAACTAAAGAACCTCTTGTAAGCTTCCACTGACCATCGAAGAACACACTGCAGAAACCTTCATCAACAAGTCTCCCAACAGATATTAAGTTCAACTGAAGATCAGACACATGCTTCACATTTCTCAAAATTAGTGTAGCACCATTACTAGTTTGCAAACTTACATCTCCAACCCCAATGGCTTTAGCTAAGCCATCATCACCCATCCTAAAATTTTCATAATCACCTGACATGTAGGATGTGAACATCTCTCTACGAGATGTGGCATGTATGGATACCCCACTATCAATCACCTAACTACTTTCACGATATGCAAGATTGACAACTTCATAATCACGAAAGATAAGAAAATCACCTGTTGCTGCAGACACTCGATCATTATCTTTTGTTTCATCATTCTTCCTTTCTTTTCCATTTTCTTTCTTATCATCTTTCTTGGGTTTTCTGCAATTCCTTGCTATGTGTCCTGGAGTTTTACAATTCCAACACTCAACCTTGTTGTGTTTGTTGGATTTACTCCTCCTGCCTTTTTGTTTGCCTGCTGGACCTCTACTATTACTTCTCCCCCTCTTCTTTGTAACCAAAACCTCTGATTGTTGTAAAGGGCCCTGCGATTTTCTCCTCGTTTCCTCATTCAAAACGCTGCCCTTAACCAAATCCATTGTAATGGTACCTTTGGGGACTGAATTAGAAAAAGATGTCCTGAATGTCTCTCATGAATCCAGCAATGTACCAAGAAGCCATAAGCCATGTACTTCATCCTCAAACTTAATATTCATTTCCGACAATTGATTAATGATGCCCTGAAATGAATTCAAGTGATCCGTCATAGGAGTGCTATCTTTGAATTTTAGATTCATCAACTGCTTGATTAGAAATAAATTGTTGTTCCCAATTTTTCTAGCATACAGTTCCTCTAACTTTTTCCACAATGTCCGTGCATATGTTCTCCACTAACATGGTTCAATACATTATCATCCACCCACTGCCTAATGTAACCACATACTTGACGATGTAATATTTTCCATTGATCATCTGTTTTATCATCAGGCTTTTTAGTTTCAAATACAGGCACATAATAATATTTCACCACAAGGCACAGAGCAGCAACCCGCTCTGATACCACTTTGTTGGGATAAACACACGAATAATCAAATAATAAACTATTCGTCTATACGCGGAATGATCAATTATCCTTCTCTTATATGAACCTAGCAGGAAACAATCCTAATAATATGATGCACGATAAAACAAATAATCAACAACGCACAACACAAGCAATTTAACGTGGAAAACCTCCTCAATATGAGGAGTAAAACCACGGGACCGAAGCCCACCAAAAACGTTACTATGAGACAAAAATCCAAGAGTTACAATCTACAACCACAGACACTCTATCATAAATGTATCAAGACACTCAATACTTGATAACAAACAACGAGATTAGAAAGACCTCACCGAACAACACCATTTGTCGTTCAACGTTTACAACTGTAGGAACCTCAGAACCCGATCTCCATCATCCATAATCTACCCCTGTGAGTTATGAACATGTTGTCCAAATTACAGCTCGATCCAATGGTTAGTTTGTGAGAAACGACTATTTCCCCTCGACTACGAAGAACTGAATCATCCAAAAACCTGCTTCTATTTTTGGCCTATTTCCATCAACATAAAGCACGAAATACGATCTCCACCGTTCAGAATGTACTTACTCAAGTTCCAAATGTGCTGACCAAAATTTAGCTCGATCTGACGGTTGAAACTCCAGTTATTTCCTCTGCAATATTATTGTGCTGGATTCTGTCTCAAAAACATGAATTTTGTTTTTGCCCTCTTTTTTCTTCTATCTTTCCTCAATGACTTCCGGGACAAGATAACACCAAGTTTCGGGCCTACTTGGGATTTTACTACCTTGTTGGCTATTGGGCTCTTCGCATATTTGGAAACCCAATCCAACAAAAAGTTCACCATAAGGGGTGAACTAAAATGCCAGAAGGATGGAGAGGAGTAGAAATAATATTCAATATCACAAAAAAGGAAAACTCTATTCCTTGTAATGTCCTGTATTATCTTCAACAACCAACAACTGAGAGATATTAAGGGCATCTCAAACTCGGAGAACTTGAGCTGATAATCGAAGGAGTAGCAGGAGATTCCCAGAGCAACTAGTGCTGGGATTAAAGTTTCTCGAGGATTACAAACCTTGAGAACGATTACAAGATGAAATAGAATTCACGGTCAAATGGAAAAGATACAAGGTTCAATAATAGAAGCTTAGGGTTGTAAGCTCTGATCTACCCATGACCACAAGTCCATTCTCGATATATATCACCTGGGATGATATATAAGGAGCACCGTGCGGAGTATATTACAGCATACATTGATTCAGGAGCCGATATCTGCACAACAAAAGAAGGAGTCTTTCCTAAAGGTTCAGGTGAAGATTTGCTAATTATACTAGGAAGAGATTTCTCACAGAGGATACTAACCTTAAAATAGGAATCAAACAAGCAGAAATTATGATCGGAGGAGCAGATCGTACCCTATGGTACAAAGTGAAGACTCCACTAATATATTTTCATGACACCAGAGCGGATATCCTGTTAGGAAATAATTTTCTATAGACATTTAAGCATTTTACCCAAGAAAACGCGAGAACAAGGCTTATTTTCACAATCCCTTATGAACATAAGATCATTGCGCCAAGACTACGTAATGCATTTCAGTGAAGAATGTCGATCCAATTTCGTAACAAGTGTAGTGATGATGAAGGAAAACTTAGTCATCCAAAAATGAAAGATCAAAGAAGATATGGCGAAGTAGTCCTTCAGATGAGAAACGAGACTAGATGAGGATTTAAGACAGAAAAAGTAAAGAAAAAAACAATCCACCTTCTCAAAGCAAGCTTGAGAGAGAACCTATAAAGAGATGTAACAATAGAAGAACAAACATCTATGGCGGACATCAAGAAGAATATACAAAGGAACTTCAATGAAGATCCTCAAGTGTGGTGATACAAAAACGAGCTCAAAGACTCGCTAAAAGTGAAAGAAGAAAACGAGTACGAGTTCGTAAGATACAAGCATATCCTAATGAATCAAGGGGATCGAAAGGATATACAGCAAATAGTTAAGGAACTTCTAGACCTTAAGTTGATATCACCAGGAGTATCTCCATACAGTAGGCCATGATTTCTGGTCCGAAATCATGGAAAAATCAAGCGAGAAAAACCGAGACTTGTGATCAACTACAAAGGGATCAATAATGTCTTGGAATTCGATGGATACTATATACTAAGTAGGGAGTATTAGTCAACTGTATCAAGAATGCTAAGTTGTTCTCAAAGTTCGATTGCAAATCTGGGTTTTACCAGATTATGATGGAGGAAGGAAGCAAGAAGTTTACATCCTTCTCCACACCACAAATCCATTATATCTGGAATGTCATGCCTATAGGCTTGACAAATGCACCTCAGATATATCAGAGAAAGATTATAATCTTTTCAAAAAATATTTCTCATTCATGTTTGTTTATGTGGATGGCATCCTCATAACCTCAAAGAACATGAAGGAGCATTTGGCACACTTGAAATTATTTTCAGAAGTACGAAATAAGGAAGCATTCGTTCTTTCTGAAAGGCAATAATAGCAACAAGTCAGATCGAGTTTCTTGAATTTGAGATCGATGAATCTGGGATTATTCTACAACCACACATTATAGAAAAGGTTCAGGGATTTTCTGAAGATCTCAAGACAAGAAGCAACTCCAGAGCTTCCTAGGAGTTGTCAACTTTGCTGGAATGTTCATAAAAAATCTAGCACAATATAGAAAGGTGTTCAGTCCTCTATTGAAGAAAGATACTTATTTCAAATCGGAGGAATCACACCGAGCAATGGTTAAACAATTAAAGGAGGTTTGCAAGAAGCTCCTAAAGTTAGCCATTCCAAATGATGAGGATGATTTAGTTCTCTATACAGATGCCAGTGACATTGGAGGGCAGCGGTTCTTACAAAATCCACATCAGAAGGAGAAGTCCATGCAGATATTGCAGCAGACTCTTTGCAGAGAATGAGGCAAAGAGATGGCACATTAATGAGAAGGAGTTCTTCGCAGCACGAAAGGCATTCAAAAAATGGCCGCTATTTCTTCTTGCGAAGAAATTTATTTTTAAAATTGATAACACGAGTGCCAAAGTCTTTTTAAAAAATAAAATTAAATCAAAACCAGAAAAGGCTAGACTTTTAAGATGGCAAGTTGAGTGTCAATATTATGATTCATTATTAAATCTGTTGAAAATGTTTTGCCAGATTTCCTGATGAGAGATGGAAAGAGGTGAGATAGACTCCATCTTAATGAGATCCAAGCACCTGATGGAGCTCCTTGCGGCACTTCAAAAGAATTTTGAGACTCTAGCAATGAATGCAACATTGCTGGAAAACTACAACAAGAAGATCCGACCAAAATGTCTAATCTAATACGAGATTGTATCCGCAGCAATGCGGGTCTATTCGAGACAATACAAGTACCTTTACTCCAGGCAGTCATGAATAATCGACAAAAGGAGTGCAATCGGAAATGGGGACCTAAACCTGACACAGGGATTCAAGTACCCCTAGCACGAGTTTTGAATCGGAACTTCCAAAGGAAGAACTGGTCTAAGAAAAAATTAAGGCTATGTAGTCATATCTAGAGTCTACGAGTCAACCCAACGCCCCTGGGGTTAAAGAGGAAGAGTCAGTCTTAGGCCTATGATGCGCCCACTAAGGCTGGTATTAACTTAGCTAATTTTTCTCATTGGTAGGAATACCAAGCCAGTTGGGAAAAATTGAACACACAACAAGGAATCTATCCGGAAAAATGCCAGATAGATATATCTAGGAATATCCTTGAGTCTGGATGAGGCCTGGGTCGAATCCAGAAGACGTAAAACAATGGTTCAACTTTGAGGCATTAGCCTCAATACACCATGGCGCCCAACTTTCCAGAAATCTCAAAGCTACCCAAGTAGATAGGGGAAGTAGTGACCAAGGCATGGTCAAACAATAATACTTTGACCAGGGGAGAACCATTAGATCTACATTTCATCAGTGTAGCTCCAGAACCAGTTGGGAAATGCTGTCAAGAAGCTTTTCATTTTATCAAGTTACGAATGACATAAATTAAAGCTGCAAATAGCATCAAAGATTCTTCCGGAAAGGAACCGGTCCTAGTTTTGATATACTCAGAGGACCAAATCTCTACGCGAAGAGCGAGGGGTTTGTACTCCTGTTTCCAAGAATGACCCAGGTTAAGTTTTTGTTCAAGTTTGAAGATAAAATAGTGAACGAATCTTTCTTACTAAATACTCTAATGGGAAACAAGACAGGGTATGCGGAAGGACATTTCGAAAGAAAGAGAGCACTACTCTAGGAGAACAAGTTACCGATGAGCAGAGAAACTCATTGAAAATTTTGCAGCATGATCCATCGGGGGCGATGGACAGAAAAACTATGCACCAGTTGCTCCATCCAGACTCAACCAGAGTTTGGAAAAGGAGTACAATTAAGCATAGAGAGGAACAAAAATGTTAGACCTCCTCCAAAGAGAAGACATGTAGAAAGAAGATAGTGAAACCTCTTCAAAAACATTCAAGAGCTGGAGGACCCTTTAGATACCACAGGGGAGAAATGACTCTCCAAAAAAGCAAAAGTCAGGTGACCCCACAAGGAAACAAAGACATGTGATCCTGCAAGAGGCACCAGAAGAGGTGGACCTGGCCAGTTGATAAAGTGGGCATCCAATGCAGCCAACTACTGAATGCATCCAAGACATGTGATGTAAGCAGTGACATCACAGGAAGTTAGGAGGCTTTGGAATTCGGATTTCAAGTCCACAAGCCTCTATAAATAGAGAGTAGGAGAAAGCAGAAAGCATCGACCATCATCCTCTGTTTTCTCATTCTATAAACATTGTAGTTTCTTTCTTTCCTTTATACGAGTGTTCTGTTTTCATCTATAATAGGTAGCTAGAGAAGTCTTCTCCTCTTGTTTAAGTGTTATGAAAGTGTAATAAGTATTTCCATTTCATAAATAAATAATCTTGGGCTACTGCCCGAAGCATGTAACCTTCCATTTCTTCTGCAACCTTAATCTCCAAACTTTCCGACAAGAAACAGTAGCAGCATCCTGTACACCCAGTGTAGGAAATGAACCAGGGTTGTGCTGGGGTTCACTGAAGGAATGGGATTAAACCATCACACTACGGGGCGCGTGGTTGGCTGTGAGGAGCAGCTGTAAAACCTCCTGGATACCCGGTGGATTAACGGTCAAAACAGGTATTGTTAATGTTTTAAGTGTTGGCGTTCGATCGTTTGGTTAATGTGACCCATTAGGGTTCCATATATTTCTAACAAGCAGCGGAAACATGCAAACAAGAAATGTATTACCTTTAACCAGGGTATGTTGAAGACGATAAATTCTCGCCACCAGTCTGCACAACGTCACCGTTTTAGGCATAACTCTCTCATCTGATGTCGGATTTGAATGATCTACGCGCCAAAATGATTCTCTCTTCCGTGGCTTTCCGTCAATATATCACACGTCCTGTTTTGAAGTCTGTACGATTTTATAAAAATCGTAGAAGGTGGCGGACAGCAGCAGCAAACAACCTTCCAGTCTTCTGCTGTATTCCTAAGTCCAATCTCGACGTCGTGTGGGCGACGATCTTCGAAATCTTCTCAATCTGTTGTTCCCTCACCCTCCTCACAGTGTTAGGCGTGATTAATCTCATAGATTAGGGTTTCCGGACAGCTAAGATGACTTATATATGGGCTACAACAGGGACCAGGAGGAGAAATTAGAGTTGGACCTCCATTGGGCTTAAGTATCCAAGCTTAGCCCAAAACTTATACTTTAGTCCAATAATAATAATATATACCACTAAAATATTATTACTGCACTACCGTTCTAATCTCATAATTACGTTATGAGCTCCTTCTTATTATGAGCCCGTTAGTCTCCCCATTTTAAGATATACAATGTCCATTAATTAATTACGTTACTGACAACTCCATTAATTAATATCTCATCCAAGAGTAGTACCACTCAACCTCATTATCATGCCAGAATAAATCCACCTGGAGGGTTTACAGGATAATCCTTATGAGCTCCTTAAGGGGACATCATCAACCTATGACGGACACGGATTCATTCAACAATCAACAGCACACCATAGAGGCAACACTACTTCCCAACTCACCGAGTTTGTTGATTTAAAACATGTAAATCTCACCCATTGATGAATCAAATAAATACATACTGCCCTACGTGTCGAGATTATTGTATAGGGATTAAGAGTATGAACATCCATAATAACTGAGATCTAGTTCTCCTATATAGTCAGTATAAGTCGAACGATCTCAAGCGGTCCTGCTCAATACGCACAAAGTGCACTAATGTGATTCTATAGCCAAGACAAGCTAATACCAAACCACACTATAACCATCCCGATAGAGAGTCCCTGTCTATCTCGGTTGTGAGCATCTGTTTATACTTTATAAGGAAACCGATAATATGATCTTCCGCGTGTTTTCGCACAACATATTATCTACAGTATAAAGTAAGTGGACTATTGCATCGACATATAAATAAATTATAAGACGCAATCATTTGATCATGCGATTCTCATTTCAAATAAATTGTTATAACATTGTTCATACTAAAGCTAGACTTTTAGCATATAATCCAACATTAAGTTGGTTAGTAATGAGATTAATGTTGTTTAATTAATGTACGGAAGCATGTTGGGCCTAATATGGTCGTAATGGACTATGTCTATTATGAGTAGGAAGAAAATGTTGAAAATGAGAGTTAAAATGGATGTATTTGAAGGTTAAAATGTTATTTTATAAAAAATTAAAAATGAAGGGTATTTTGGTTCATGCACAATAAATTGGCTATAAAAGATCAAAAGTTATTTGGTGGCTAGCATTGTTAGTTTCCTTTTTCAAAAGGGCTACTTTTACAAACTACTCTTTTTGTAATTCTCAGCAAAAATAATACCATTAAATTTCCAAAGTGAAAGCATTATAAAGAGTGATAAATTTTTTTTTTACATAGTACCTTCTACTCTCGCAAGTAGGGTGAAATATCAAAATATATACTTTATCAAATGAAAATTTTGAAATAAAGAAATAAAAAAAATTAAGAGAATACTTATATTATCTCACTTTGATTTACACGTTTATCAGTTTTATTAATTTTTGTAAACCAATATTATCCTACTGTGTTGGAGTAACACACAATGAGAGCCTAACACCAACCAAAAAAAAATTATGATCCATAAGTAACACTAGGAAACAGATAGGGTCAAGAAATTTTCCAAGAGCCAGCCTCATAGAAATTGCAAAATGAGCTATATTTTAACACAAATACTTGTATAAACCGGGTTCACGGTATAAATTCTGTGGTCCCACTTTCCAATCCTATATAGCCTATGTATTGCTAGGATGTTTAAATTAAGAGGGATCACAGTGTTTACGAAGGTTTATGATATAAACCTAGTTTACGAGGGACTAACTCATATGTTTATGATAATAAAACGTCAAATTATTTTTTTGCAAATAAAAATTTTGTACCTAAAATAATTCATTATTATTCTAAGATACAAGTATAAAATATTATTAAATACTATCAATTACATACGTAATTATAGTGTAATATTCCATAATTATTCACTTTCAGAAACTTATACATGTATGAATAAAAACAAATTAATACACTAATATATAAAAATGTATACACTTTTGTTAGGTATTTAATGAAAAAGTGAATGTAAAAATAACTATACAATTATTAAAAAATATATATTATTGAATAAAAATTAATACACATATGGTTGCATGTGTTCTCTAGGTGCACAAAATATCAACTCTTTGTTTTAAAATTACATGTGGTATTTTTTTTTTTATTAGTGCTACACTCTTTTTTATTAAATAGACACCCTTTATTGAATATACACCCCCTTTTAATATTTTATTTCTTAATTTTATTATATACATACTCCCTAAAATTCCACAACTTTAAAATTAAAATGATAAACATCTATATGTCTCCTTTTATTTTCAAAACTTCAGTTTCAACGTGTTTAGAAGAGGTGGGGAATTTCTTTCACCTTCAATACTTGGTGACTCTTCTATTCAACTTTGGTCAAACGATCGACATTTGTATATTTTTTTCGAATACATGCTAATCAAATTATTTTTATAAAAATATTGGAGATGAACCCAAATTTTATAATGGTGCAATGAGTTTCTTATGTGAGATTAATGAATGGGATGGATTTAACTATAGAAACCAATGAGAATTTTAAAGAATAATACTTAGAAAACCATCCATCATTCAAATTTGGGACATATTTCTTGCTGATGAATGTGTAGACTTTTGCATGGTCGTTTGACACGGAGTATGCTCTATTCCAGCTGGAGTATAGTTCTCACTTGATATACGAATGCATGTAGATTAGATAAGGTAGTTATGACAGCTAAAATCAGCAAAACAGAATGAAACTGTTTCATTAGTGCAAGGGTGAACAGCTGTGATGTGAGCTGTTATTGAGCGGTTACTTATGCCACTTGGAACCGACTGCTAGCTTGTATCTCATCCATTAAGTGAGGGCTATCTAGTGGAGGTTCATTCAGATCAATAGATTAAGAGGGTAGCAAGATATAAGAGCTCAAAAGTTGGCATCTCAGATCAGTTTTGCATATTGAGAGTTAGTGATTATGTGAGTTAGTTTCAATGTGTATAGCTGTAGTTTGAGATCATATTCAATCTTGATTGTAAGCATCACTCAATAATATAGTTCTCTTCTCTCCAAGTGGACACAGTTTGCAAAACCGAACCACTATAAATCGCTTTGCATTCGTTTATTCATTTTTTATTCATCTACATGAGTGTTGATCTTGAGTGTTTTGTGAGCTGAGGGATCGATTTCACGTCACTTGCAATTAAAAATTCAATTTCTTCCAATTTTTAAGCCGCCTATGATGAAGTTTTTTCTCCATTACCAACCATGATGAAGTTTTTCCCCGGCAACTCATGAATTCTTAAATCTTACATACATTTTAGGTAAATAATAAGAGTGAAAATTCACATAATTTGAGCTCTGATTTCTATAATAGTTGTATATGATTTGGTCTTAAATCGAACGAATCGAGATGATTAGTGAAAAATCACGAATCATGTGCTACTGAGGTCGTTTGAACTTATTTTTGTAGGCAAACAGTACAGAAGCGCTCAGAATCAGAAGTGAAAGATTTCGAGACATCGTTCGACCAAGTACAAGGCCATTCGACCAAGACCTTTTGGTCGAAAGGTGGTCGAACAGGCGTTATTGGTAAATCTCGTGGGAGCTTGTTTGAGGTCCGTTCAACTAGTTCTGATGTTGTTCGATCAAGACCATCTGGTCGAACGGGCGTGCAGACGTCTAGTTTCTTACACTTTTACACCCCCAGTGCGTGTTTTCACTTAAAAAGCCCATTAAAGGTCCATTGGAAGAGTCTGAAATATAAAAGGAATATAATTCACATTCAGAAAGAACCACCGCATTCACCATACATTAGAATCACATCCTACATCCATCCCATCATCCGCCAGAGCTGTGGAGATTCATCTGTCGAATCAAGTGGACAACTGAGATAAAGAGTCAAGACGGAGAAGGAAGCGGCGACTCCCGCATTTAGGGTTTTATTCATTTCCTAATTTATCTTATAATTTTCCAGACATATGGTTAAGATCTTATCCTACCCCCATGATTGTTCTTCACAATATCATGGGCTAGAACCGCTTTGGTAGTTCTAGGAATTATGAAAGTTTTATGATTTAATTGAACTCTCTTGTGTATCCTTCATACAACATTACTTGTGAATTTATTTTAAATATGATTGCACATTTTAACTCATATTCACAGTCGTTTTTGCATTTTCAACTGTTATATAGAGTCTGAATATACCTGGTTGTTGATTGAGTGCGTTCACCGCTGAACCGGGTTTCATGTTATGATTCCAAGTGAGAGGATTCCGAAGCTTCATTAAAACTGTCATATATGAATGTTTATTAATTGAAGTGAATTCGGGTTAATAAGGATAAAGATGTTAATTGTACCTATAAAGGGAGATCATATCGGGTTAGAGTACCAGACGGTCGGGGAAATAATTGATAGTAATAGTACCTAAAAAGGGGGTAAAATTATATCTCTTGCTCCAAGGTTAATCACACATGTTACACATATTTACTTGTGTCTATAGAGTAGATTTGCATGGTTTCGTGATGCGTCCATAGTTTATAAGGCAAAGTCGGACAGTACACTTGAGAGAGAAATTAATGAGTACATCTATATTACCCTAGAACTACATATTCTCATGCTTGATTTATTTTATTTGCTATTTTAATTAATTGTTTAGTAGTTGATAATTATTTCATAATTTTATTGCCAATCTAGTCTTAATTAATTTAGTTTATAATTAAATTAATAATATTTCATCCCTTGGGTTCGATATTAAATTGGTCACTTACCGTAGCTAAAATTATATTATTTATACTAGGGGATTAATTGTGTGTTGAGAAAACGTCCATCAATAAACAATTTTAATTTGTGTTGCGTGCAACTGAATTCTTAAATCTTAAATACATTCTAGTAAACAATTTTATTTGAATGAAGTAAATAAATAACATTAAAAAAACAAAGATTTGTGCGAGAGTATCTCACAGATCTCCTTCCGTGAGACGGATTATCTATTTACATAATTAATATATTAAATAAGTGAATAAATAAAAAAAATAAAGCGGGTCAGGTGGTTAATGGTTTGTGGGCTAATTGTTCTTACAATTAATAAATTAAAGCCGATGGAAATATGAAATCAAGCGGCCAGGTAGTTATAATTCCTTTTCGCATTTTTATTACTTTTTATAATTATGTATTATTTATTATTAAAAACTATTATTACTATTTATTTATTTTGTGAATAATACATTTAATAGTTAAATAAAGGATTATCACTTTTTATTAATAATTACATTTTATTAAAAAGATTATTATTATTTTTATCTATTCTATAAATGACTTATGAATTAGTTCAATCATACTATTATCACTTTTCCATAATCGTATATAACTTTATATTAAAAATGTTATCATTTTTTATATATTTTATAAATTCTTCATGCATGAAATAGTTCAAAAGTTCAAATTGTTCGCTATTGGGTAAAAGATGCTTGCTCCTTGCATATATTACGAGTCTTTCTCAACGAATATTGTAATTGGAATAATCTTATTACTCCAAAGAAAGCGAGTTCCTTTATGTTTATTAATTTTCATTGATTAAATATCACTATATATTAAAAGGATTATCACTTTTTATTTATCATACAATTTGTTCATGAAATATTTTAATTGAATGATTATCACTTTTCTTTGATTATATATATATATATGAGATTATTACTGTAAGGTACACCTTTTATGTCATAATTACTATAAGATACATGAAAAATTCAATATTACTATCCACTACAAAATAATGTATTAAAATCTCATATTTACCCTTATTAAATAAAGGGAATCTCAACTTTGCCCCATTCTATTTTCAACTCACGTATTCTCAATTCGCTGAACTGCAACATACCACTGCCACCACTTGCTTGCCGGAGATCTGACACCATATCGGAAATCCAGCCTCGCCGTCGGAGATTAGCCGACCATCGCTGCCATCCCATTCTGACCACCGCTCGAATCTACCGGAGAACCACCACACTATGTCGAAGTCACGAACAGTTGCCATCTCCACAGATCTGCGCGTCGCCGCCAACCGCGCACTCCCATTTCTCTCTGCTAGACGCCCGTCTTCAACCATAGCCACCCGTCAACCACCATCGCGCCGCCTGCTTCGCAAACCTCCGAAGAATTCCATTGCGATTTCTTTTCCCTTTTGTTAAACCCCAAGGCCGATTTCTCCTTCCTCCGCCGAACTTGAGCAATCGACCACCGAAGGAGACAATTCTCCTAGATGGATGCGATCATGAGCACTGGCTTATTGTGATGGAGTTTGAAGAGACTAAGCCTACTGAACAAGAGATGATTGATGCTTATGTGAAAACCCTAGCTTCCGTACTTGGAAGGTCATAATCCTTTCGTTTTCTCTCTGATTTTCATCTTCTTTCTTTGAATTATATCCTATTTCGAAGCTCGCTACTGGATCTTGATCTGGATTACCCATAGAGTCGTGAGTTTTTCTTTCTTTCTTTTTTGGATATCCCTTTTTGTGTTATGATCTGGTTTTGTCCTACTTGACTTAGATCTGTTCAATTTTGTCTGCATTGATGCTTTGATTCATTGTATCTTTTCATTTCTTTAAGAGTTAGTGGTTTGATCAATGTGCTTAAGGTGTTTGTGTATATGTGGGTTTATTTTGTTCTTCAAGGTTCTAATGAGTTATCCATTTTGAAGCTTTGAATGCGATTTTAAGGTTGATTCTTGATTCAAATTAATGATTTGATGGATCGTTGATGTATTAATGCTCCTCGTAGTTGTTAAATGATTACAGTTATAATGATTTACCTTCTTTGTATTAAAATCTTGATTATGGATTTGAGTAAACTTATGAAGGGATCTCTGATATTGAATCTGATCAATGCGATCTTTGTCAATACACTATGTTTATTGGATAGATGATCTCTTGATTTGATTGGTCCTTTGCTTGCATTTATTTTTCAAATCCATGATTTAAATTAAGGTTTTCGTTGTTGATTGTCTTTTGTAAAAGTAGTTAGATATTGCCTTGAAATGTATGGATCTCTTGTAAAATGTAACTCATATTTCTTTTGCATCTATTAGGTGACAATGTCAACTTCTCCCCGAAGAATATCCTCATTACTGGGGCAGCTTGTTTCATTGCTTCTCATGTGGTTAATAGGCTGATTAGGAACTACCCTAAATACAAAGTTGTCATTCTTGACAAACTTAATTGTTGTTCCAATCTTAAAAACCTTCTTCCTTCTAAAGACTCTCCGAACTTCACCTTGATTATAAAATTACCTTTTTAATCAAGTCTGCTTTTTATAAAGTTAAAATATGTTGAAGTATGTTGTAAGGTAAATGTGCATAAAGCTAAAATGTTAAAATGTGAAAATTAAATGTGCTGAAATATTGTGTAAGATACAAGTATAGAGAAAAAATGTGAAAAATAAAATGTGCAAACAAAATGTGCAAAAAAAAATTTAAAGCAAAATATGCAAAAATAAAATGTGAAAAAAATGTTAAAAAAAGTACAAAATAAAATGTGTAAAACAAAATTTTGCAAAACAAAATTGTGCAAAACCAAATTGTGTAAAACAAAATGTGCAAACACATAGGGGTATTTATGGTATCACAATCATAATTGTGTAGTTATGAGTATTAGTTCTTTGAATCATGTAGTTTATAGCAATTATGCATTATTTTATATATCTCATAGTAAGTGACCTTATATATATATATATATATATATATATATATATATATATATATATATATATATATATATATATATATATATATATATATATATATATATATATATATAATGTTTTATTATAAATGTAGTTATTTTTTATTGACAAAAACTTGCACGAAACTATCTCGTGGAATGAGCTCGAAATGAATAAGAAATTATAATATTTTTACTAAAAAGTGATATATAATTAATTAAAAGTGAAAACTATTTTGTGAACTATTTCATAAATAATTTATATTATTATAAATTAAAAATGATAACATTTCAATAAATATGTTAGAAAAGTAATAATTAATTAAGAAAAAGAAAATCATCTCACATGAGATGGTCTCACACAACTATGACCCTTTTTTAATCTTAAAATTGTTCATGTATGAAATAATTAACTGATAGTTATCATTTTTTCTAATTAAGCGTATCACTTTTTATTAAAGCGTTATGACTTTTATCCATCCTACGAACTATTCTTGAAATAGTTCAAATGGATAAATATTACTTTCTATTAAAAATGTTTTTACATTTTATTCATCCTATAAATTAGTTATAAAATAATTTAACATAATAATTATCAATTTTAATGATCTAATATCACTTTATAATAAAAGTATTATCACATTTTATATTTAATATATGAATGGTTCATAAAATATTCCTTAAAATTCAATCTATAGGAATTTATGAAGCATTTGGAATATATATAAATATATATTATTTTTATTTTTATTTTGTTAAAGGTTAAAATTTAAAATTAAATAAATTATACACTAATTAGAATATACAGTAAAACCTCAATAAATTAATATTATTGGGACCGGAGAATTCACTACACCAAAAATGTTGATAGACATCGGCTAAAAATCAATGTCTATTCCATCATCCAGCCGATGTTGAAGCCCCCGATATTGAAAGTAGGCGTTGATAAACATCGATTTTTAACCGATGTCTTTTCCATTGTATAGACATTGGTTGCACCATTTAACATCGGTTATCCACCGATGTCTTTCAATGGAAAGACATCGTTAGCACTCATATGACATCGTTTATTAACCGATGTCATTCTAGGAAAAGACATCTATTTCAATCAAAAGACATCGTTAATCAACCGATGTCTTTTCAAGAAAAGACATCGTTTCAACAAAAGACATTGTTCATAAACCGATGTCTTTCTAAGAAAACACGTCAGTTTCAACCAAAGACATTGTTTATAAACTGATGTCTTTCTAAGAAAAGACATTGGTTGCTAACAAAACACATCATTTATAAACCGATGTCAATGGAAGAAAAGACATCGGTTGAGACCAAAAGACATCGATTTTCTACAGATATCTTTCTTAGTATAGACATCAGTTTCACAACAATAGACATCAGTTAATACATGATGTCTTTCATATTTTTATTTTTATTTAATTTTATACATAAATTTATATTATTATAAAAATAAGATTAAAAGCAATCATTTTATATAACTCAAAATTTACAAAATTTTACATGAATTTAAAATACAAAAATAATCACTCTTAAAATCTAAAATTACAAAAATATCCTAACTAATCAAAATTCAAATTTCAATTTTACATAAATAAAGCCCAAATCTATAAAAGCTGAAACCTCTTGAAGGAGCTTAACATATTGAGAACCTTCGTCCTGGCCTCCAGGTAAGTCATCAATAGTGATGCATTGCACTATGAAGCCACTAACTATTCTAAATCATGTTGCACACAAGAGAACTGTGTGTGTATTACAAAATTAATTAATAATCAAACCAACAAGCCAATATATAAGTATAGAAGATATGAGACAGGAAAGAATTAGGTGCATAAGCAACTGCAACTTTCAATAAATACCCTAGACAGAACAATGTGAAATAGTAACATGGCGCATAACCTGTTTACTCCAAAACCACATGAAGCCCAATGACAAATGCTCCTTTTGAAGATTACTGATATAGGCCAAACAAATAGTAAAGATCAATACATTTAAGGCAGTTTGACGTGTATTGAAAGATGAAGTAATTCAAATTCTAAGTATGAACTTAATTCTTAAACATACATCACCAATAAATTTGGTGTTGTGGCTCCATTTGCCACTGTATCGAGTTACATGACAATTTCCAACATAAATTTTTATAGATTAATGGAAATCCTCATGTTAAAAATGTTTAAAAAGTATTTATCTAATTACTCATTTTTCATTGATCCTAATATTATTATTATTAGTACCATGATTCATAGTTATTTTTAATATGTTAAAAAAGACATAGCTACCAATGCTAAAAGATATTGCATGATAAGTAACACTAATACCATGAACCATGCATATAATATTAAGGTAGAATCCTCCATGGATCATTGACACTTTTGGTGTACAACAAACATTAATTAAAACGAACTTTTTGAGTATATATATATTTGGATTGAAAAATCAACATCTTTCATACCTTACAAACTCTAAGCAAACAAACCCATCTAAAATGTCACATTCATGATATAAGCAAACAAAACAACTACACAAATTACCAAAAATTCCTCAAAATCTCAAATTAATTAACATTAAAAAAAACACAAGACAAGCTCATATGCACAATATGTTCCTCCACTTTCAGTTACTTTCCATCATCACTCAACAGAGAGAGAGCTCCCTCTCACTGCAAAACTAATATTACATTTTCCTAAAAGCACGCAATCATTTTCATTTACTTAAAAAGGTTATTAATGTTGTTGTTCATGATCATTTGTCAGATAATTAAGAGTTGAGTGAAGTTATTTTCAGAATTGGGAGTACTTACAACAGCTAAGCCAGAGCACATGATGCTAAATCCAGGGAAGTGAAATTTGGTGCATTATTTGATACAAATAATGCTACACAAAA
This sequence comes from Pogostemon cablin, assembly GCA_023678885.1. NCBI lineage: Eukaryota > Viridiplantae > Streptophyta > Magnoliopsida > Lamiales > Lamiaceae > Pogostemon > Pogostemon cablin. The sequence continues at coordinate 15,610,924 of CM042966.1, forward strand.
AACAAAAAGCATCATCATCTCATTCATATATATGGGATTAATTAATTTGATGAGCTAGATAATTAATTAATTAAGAAGGAAATGATGGAGAGTAATAGTACATATTACCTGTTAAAGAGGTGAAAGCAAGAGGTGAGACAATGCTGGCAAATGAGATTATCCCTGTAATGCACCCTTGAGCCTTTCCTACAGAGAAATAGAGTACATATCTATGAGTATAGTCTACATTAATCAATCTAACTGAAGTGATGTTATTAACTTAGCAAATAACAGTCACGTGTTCACTTGGTCTAGTTTGTTTGGATGCAATACTTCTCAACTGTAATTAATTAATTGCAAATCATCATCAACTTAAGTAGCTAATTATGTGTTGCAATAATATAATATTAAAAAATATAAAAGAATACTTACACATGGAGCAGTAAAGGTAGCCACAAAAGATATGAGTGTTGCAGCATAGGGTACCCAAGGTGCCCAAGAAACACTATAAAAGATATATATGTCCAAAATCTGCAAATTAAGAAAATATGGGCAGAGGGTGGAGTTGGGGCAGGCAGGATTACGACAGACGTATGTAATAGCGGAGTTGGATAAACTAACAATGTACAGTATAACCAACAACTAGAAGATAAACTAAAATTTACCTTTTTACTTGTGTCTTGCGCCAGCAAAGTTGGAACTCGTCTAGTATAAGATAAACCTTAAATGATAAAAACAGAAGCTCATCAAGGCAGGAAAAAAAAAAGAAAATTAACACCCTTGCCTCTCCCTTTTTAACTTTTAAATTTAAGTTATTCCTTCAAAAATTTTCTGTCAGTTTATAATTACTTAGAACCTCTTGAAAAAACCCCTCAGAGTGTAATCTAAACAAGATTAATAAATTGATACTTAATTAACCAAGCAGTTGATTAGATAAAAATTAGCTTATTGTACCTTATAATTTGGTAATGAGGTCTTTCAAGTGGCAGGGCTATTCTTTCATGATCTCTGCATAACACATCTATAAACATAATTGGCCATTGTCAAAGCACACCTCATAATACATTCTTACTAATTTGAAGAGATATTTGAATTACTAAAATTAATTTGGCAATGTCCTACTCAATATGCACTTCAGCGAACACAGACAATAATTTCTCATGTAAACATCCTTGCAGCACAAAAAATAATTTTCGTAAGCCAGTGGCCAAATAAATTTAGGATGCTTGACCTTTCGAGACTTGAGTGCAGAATAATTCATATGAAAAAAGAAGAAAGGTAGACTTAAAAGGATAAACCACTAAAATTTTGAGAAAGTAGAATAAAGACCACAATTCGAGAGAGCTCATTCCAGCCCCCGTGGCGGAGGCAGCCGAATCTGGAGACAACGTCCAGCGAGCTCGAAAAAACGAGAAAAATTTTCTAGTTGGGCAAAGTCCACAATTCGAGCGCACACCAATGGATTGGCAAGTAGCACAATGGGGGAATCCCAAACTGAAGGAAACTGAACGCCCGAGGAGGAGAATAGGGGAGGAGATTGGGCAACGGAGAAGTACCTTATAAGAAGAGCCGCAATGAAGGAGGATTCAATAAGAAGCAGGGGCAGCCGCGTACTACATCATACTTTGACGGAGGCTCCGACATGAGAGATTCGGACTAGGTTCGAGCTGTCGGAAGCCTGGGAAGATCCAATCGGCAGGAACACAAGCGTCGAATCGGAATCGGGGCCAATTGAAAATGTGCTGAGATCCCGGAAATGAGAACGCACTGGAATGTCGGCCAGATCCCAGTCTGGAAGCAGCCGAGGGCGGCGTGGCTAACAGAGGAAGAAAATCGACCTTCGCAAGTAAGGTGGAGGAGCCCAGATCTACCGGCGATGTCCCAGCGGCAGAAAGTGATGGCGGGTGGGCTTGGATCCAGCGAGGGTCGGAATGGCGAGCGGCAGAAATCGCGTCGGAGCCGTGGACAGCGTAAAGAACAAGGCTCCCAAATCTGCCGGCGAAATCGTGCCAGCGACGGAAGGGTGCCGGTGAAACGTGCCTTGCAAAGAACCGAGAAGAAAGCCAAAGAAGAGAAAATAGGTGTCGGAGAGAATGAGAGAGGAAGATTAATTTTATGACATATCAAATAAGAAATTTTACGGATCGAGCAAGAAATTGAGTTAACTTTAAGCGATAAAGTAGAGAGGTTCTTGGGGGAAACCTTCGCTCCTTTTGCAGCCACCCGAATAAACGACAACGGTGGTGAAATCGCTTTGTTGCTTTTTCTGTCAACGCGATTTTTCTGTGTGAGGCAGGATTGAGGGACGTTTCACTTGGGCTTAATTTTTTTAAGTGTCTAGGCGGGATAATGAAAAATTGGCCTTGCTACTTAAGATCTAGGAATCCAAGGATGGAGTGTCAAGTTTGAATCCCGTAAAAAAAACTAGTAATTTAAATTTTTAAAAGACATCAGAAATAAACATCGGTTTTGAAAAACCGATAACAATTTAAAATATTTTTAAGATATTTAACTTTCCAACAGACATTAAACATCGGGGAAAAGACATCGGTTTTGAAAAACCGATGTCTATCAGCGTAGTTTGTCTATTGGGGAATAAACATCAAGAAAAAGACATCAGTTTTAATAATCGATGTGTATCAGCGATTTTTTTTAGAATTGTAAATACACATCCCAGAAAAGACATCAGTTAGTAAAAATCGATGTCTATCAGTGCATTTTCATTAATAACCGATGTCTATTAGCTTCTCTTTTCACTGATAGACATCGGTTTTAGAAAAGACATCGGTTTTTAAGGATAAGACATCAAATTTTAAGAATAACCGATGTCTATTCGATGATGTCTATCAGCGTTTTTGGTGTAGTGATCTTATTAATTTAGAGAGATATTATATAATTGGAAAATTAATAATTTATTAATTTAGAAAAGTTATATACATAAGAAATGTTTCATTGACTTGTATTATTAAAAAATATTGATTAGGAATATATAAATATGGAGTAATATTTTAGGAGATTCTTAATTTTCACGATAACTGTAAGTAGTTAATTGTATTATTTGATTATTATTGCTGAGTATATCTATAAATACATCGATACGAAGATGAAAAAGATACTATAAAAAATACAATTAAATATTTCAATAATGTGTAAATTGTGAATATATATATATATATATATATATATATATATATATATATATATTTGAGACTTTTTAATAATTATTAATTTATGATTTTATTGGGAACTTATTTATATTTATGGATTTCCTAAAAAAATATTATCTTATTATTTAATTTTTTGGTACCTAAATTTGAACTGGTCCAGAGTTGGGACCAAACAAATTATTAGTTTTATCGAGGTTATTAATTTATCGATTATTATTTTATAGATGTTCCACTGTATATTTAAGTGATAACATAATAAAAGATAGGAAGGATTACTACTAGGTACACAAAAAAACTCTTAATTACTATGAGATATAAACATACAAAAATATTACTACTAACTACAAAAATATATAGTGATATTGCAATATTACTGATGAGAGTGAAAATAAGCGTGTTTTAGTGTCCAATTTAACACCTTCTTGATGGGAATTATTGTTATATATTAGCACAAATGTCTTATATTCAATATATGTGAGAAAAATGTGCACTTGAGGAGTTTTGTTGTGTTTTAGGTGGAAAAAGATTCAAAGTGCAGAGTTGGAGAAAATGTGCAACTTGTGCAAGAATACTGAAAAACGTACGTCCAACTTGTGCAAATTTTCTGTATTTTTATGGAGATCAAAACTATTAGTGTGATGCATTGTTGGAAATCCACTGAAAAGAGGATCGTTTTGGCTTAAAGAACACCTCAATCGGATTCCAAACGGGGAAGTTATGAGCAAAATGGTGACGTCGCGCGAGCTGTGCCGAACAGAACGGATGTTCTACTTTCCATGGCTTGTTACAGATTCAAATCTTAGATTTTTCTTTAGTTCTTTATATGGATTGAAAGCCAAGGAAGAGAGGATCACGTGAGCGCAAGAATTACTCAAATCGGAGTTTGAATATGGAAGTTATACGTGAAATAGTGAGACGGCGCAAGTGTGATTTGACCACGACAGTTTGGTTCGACCAGATAGTTTGGTCGAACCACAGCCATTTTGGTCGAACCAGAAGCCTGATGTTTGAAAAATCACCGATTTTGATTCGATCATGGTTCGACCAAGCCCTAGGTCGAATCCTAGGTCGAACCACATGCTTGGGACGCATCCAAATCCAATTTTTACACCCCTAGTGCATTTTTTAACGTATTTTTCAAGGAAAAACTAATCCTAGGTCCATAAAGAGAGTTTACAAGTATGAAAGGGGATGTAGATCACATCATTATGGGGAATATAGATTAGATTGTAGAGGAGAGAGCGACATCCATCCTACACCCCACAAAGGGGGATCATCCCCCAACCATCATCCGCATCCTTTCCTCCATCCATCCATCACTTTGAAGATTCATTTGTGGAATCAAGAGGAGAAGCAAGAGGAGGATTCAAGATTTAGAAGGACGCGACAACTCCTGCATCTAGGGTTTATTTCATTTCCTAATTTATCTTGTAATTTTCCAGACATCCGGGTAAGATCTATCCAACACCCATGATTGTTCTTCGTAACATTATGGGCTAGAGCCTTTTTGGTAGGACTAGGGTTGTGAAGGTTTTTGAGAATTAATTGAACTTTCGTGTGTAAACTCCGTACAACACTACTTGTGGATTTATTTTATATATGATTGTGCTTTCTTAATCCATATTCACGTTCGTTTGTGCATCTTCAATTGGTATATAGAGTCTGAATATATATCTTGGTTGTAGATTGAGTGGGTTCACCGCTGAACAGGATTTCATATTATGATTCTAAGTGAGGGGACTCCGAAGTTTCATTAGAACTATCATATATGAATGTTTTAATTGAATTGAATTCGGGTTAGTAAGTAGGATAAAGAGGGTAATTTTATTGTACCTATAAAGGGAGATCATATCGGGTTAAGTTCCAGACGTGGGAAATAATTGATATTCATAGTATCTAGAAAGGGGGGGTGAAATTACGTCTCTTTCTCCAAGGTTATTCACACGTGTTACACGCATATTTACTTGTGTCTATAGAGTAGATTTGCATGGTTTAGTGATGCGTCCATATTCCACAAAGTAGAGTCGGATATCAATACACGGAAGGGAAATTAATACGTGAAACTGGATTATCCTAGAGCTACATATTCTCCTACTTGATTCACTTTCGTATTCTTCGAGTGATATTTTATTTTATTTGTTATTTTAATTAATTGTTTATTAGTTATTAGATTAAAATTCCAATCTTTATTGCTTTTCTCTTAATTAATTTAGTTAAAATTAAATTGATAATACGCTGTCTTTTGGGTTCGATATTCACTTGGTCGCTTGCTTAAGCTGCAACTCACATCCTTAATACTTTGGGATTAATTTTGCGTGCAAAGAAAACGCGCATCATGTTCTTGGCGCCGCCCGGGGATGACTGTTATTATTAGTTTACTATTTTTAGTTGATTAAGAATTTTATTTGTGATTATTTATTTCTATCTAACCTTAAATTTTTCTGATGTACTTGTGCACTAGGAAAAGGAAAGGAAGAATAACACACTGAGCTAAACATGGCGGTAGCAAGGTAGAATCCGGATAATGTTGCCATACGTAAAATTTACACGAACTATGGGATTTGCAACATGGGGTTGATAAGAGCAAGGGGAAAAGATGATGATTTTGAGATACATCCCGCTCTTATTAACATGGTAAAGAAGAATCTATTTTCTGGAGGTTGCTTTGAAGATCCATATCAACATCTCCAAAAATTTCTTGGTTATGCAAACACTCAGAAGGGTCGCTGGAGTTAATGATAATGCTAGGCGGATAGCCCTATTCAAGTTCTCTTTGATTGATAGGGCAAAAACTTGGTATGAAACTCTTGATGCCACAGATTGCACTACATGGGACCAACTGCAGCAGAAGTTCTTGGAGAGATACATGTCACCCTCAAGGATCTTAAGAATGAAGAAAGAAATCACCCAATTTGTTATGAATCAGGGTGAGAAATTTCATGAGGCATGGGACAGGTTCAAAGACATGCTCAGGAGGTGCCCACAGCATGAGATGTCTAAGGCTCAATACATAAGAATCTTCTACTATGAGTCGCGTGTTTTTATTGATGCATCATCAGGAGGAGCGCTGTTATCTAAGACAACACTTGAAGCAGAAAAGTTGTTTGAAGACATCTCTATGAATTCACGTGATTGGCCTATGGAAAGGGTAAGAGGATCTTATGTACTTGACAAGGTGGCGCAGGTTGAACATCAAGTGGTGAAGCCGAATAGGGATGATTAAATCATCTCTAGTTTAGCTAACATCAACAAGCTACTAAAGTCCCAGCAGAAGTAGATTACAGAGTTTGAAAAACGAGAGCATATTATGCAGCAACAAGAAGTGAGGAGTTTTGAAGATACCTTCAATCGATACATGGCTAAGAATGATGCAAGGGTTGATCGTCTAGAGGCCAAGCTAGAGATGAAAATTGATGTAAATCATGAGGATATATCTAAGCAGATGAAGGACCTTACTTTGATGATGGGGCATATGACCGGGAACGTGAATCAATTGACACAAACGTTAGAGAAAGGAATGTTTCCGTCTCAAGGTATAACAAACCCAAAAGAGTTTAAAGCCATCACGTTGAGGTCTGGAACGCAGTATGAGGGACCGATAATGCCGTAAATAAATTTTGAAGCTCCAGAAGCTCGATTCGACCAGGGTTCGACTAAGCCAGCAGGTCAAACCACACTCGGGAGGTCGAACCAAGCACCTGGTAATTGTCGTTATTTTCACTTAGATTTTAGTGCTTTTTTATGTGTGTTTTTCGTATTGTTTTATCCGTATTTATGTGTATTTTGGTGGTGCTATATATTTTTATGAAATTGTGTGAGTATGTGCTTATGCGTGTTAAAACAGGAAAAAACGGATCGAAAATGAAGTCGGGAGAAAGAAGGAAGAAAAGCAGCACAAACACGGCCAGCCGTGTTTGGTACTCGAGGTGTGTAGCGTGCACGGGCCTGTAAGATTTGGCCATGCGGGGTCGTTCGAAAACACAACACGGCCACCCTTGTGGCAGTGTACCACGCACGAGCCGTGCGCCGCACACGAGCCGTACGCCATCTAGAGTTCATCGTTGACCAGAAACCCTAGACATAACTCAGGCCGTGTACTGGACTCGAGCCGTGTAGGTGTAAATTTTCAGAAATTTCCAGATTCCTTCTAGAAGATCTCCAAGGGTATAAATACCACTCCATTCAACATTTGATCAATTTTTTGGATCCGAATTTTTAGCTGCCCACACACACCACACACCAATTCCTTCATTTTACACCATATCCTTCATCACTTCATCCATCTATTCACTCCATCATCATCTCACCATAAATCCATTATCAAAGTGAAGAGAAGAAGCAAGGAAGATAGGAAAATTGCAAGGAAGGGAAGAAGATAACCATTGGATCCAATCCAAGGGAGTTTTCATTCCATTTATGTAGTAAACCTAATTGTTTATCATGACTTGTAAGATTTTTAATGTCTATGTTAATTATCTTATGAAGATGGTAGACTAATCTCCCTTGTGAGATTAGCAACATGAGATTTGTTGGTTAATTTTGGGGATCTATGTATTTTAATTCATGTGTTGAATGGATTTGTGATTTTCTATTATTGATTGTTAATTGTTTGAATTGTATGTTGAATTGTATGATTAATTGGATTTGTGATTTTCTATCATTGATTGTTAATTGTTTGAATTATATTGTTGAATTATGTGATTAATTGTCATAGACATGTGATTAGATTGAAAATCAATTATATGTTTAGGATAGTTCATTGAATCAATTTATTATACACTTCATGTGCATTATAAATCTTGAAGAGATAGAGATATCCTTTATGATTTAGAACCCATTGATAGGATATCCGATTGGTTTGATCGAGAGATTGATTAATTGTGTGAGAGGATTTTCATTTAAGCTTAGTACCTAGATGGAATTGCTTGAGTGAAAACCATCCTATTGAGCTATTTTGGGATTCTTATTGGTATTCACGTTCTATTCATTTCGAGAGAAAGTTTAGAAGAAACGAGTGTTGGCCCTTAATCATGCATCCATGAAACACACGTAATTGATACATAAATCCTAGAATTACCACTTATAGACTGTTGTTAATCTCACTTTTAATCAATTTGGTAAAACACTTTCATAAATCCGTCTTGTTTGTTGATCGTTGATCACTTATTTAGTTTAATCCATTTAATTTACTTGTCTTGAAACCAAATCCATTGATAATGAGTCTCTATAAAATTACGAAAAATATGAGATCGCTTAAACACTAGCGCCTTCCTCTCTGTGGTTTGATAAATTCTTGAATTGGTCAACCTGACTACAAGTTATGGCTAATCACCTGGGCAATCTCCGGAGCTTCCAGCCGACCGGTTCGACCAAGACCCTCATAGTTCGACCAACCCTGTTGGTCGAACCAAGGTCAAACCAGCCTGTCCACTACACCCTGTTTCGTCTAAAGCACGGTTCGACCATGACCACTATGGTTCGACTAACCTTGTTGGTCGAATCGTGGTCGAACTAGCCTGTTCGGGAGAGAGCACACTTTCTGAAGCACAGTTCGACCACTACACACCTGGTTGGACCAGCACCCAAGGTCAAATCGAGGTCGAACCACCTCGTTCGGAACCATTTTCCACGCCGAATGCTTTACATGATGTTGATGCTACTTCCGTACCATCCAAAGAGTAGAATACTGAGCTTACAACGGAAAAGAAGTAGGAACGTGCAAGGGGGTTGAGAGCTGAGAAGCTTAGACTGCAGATGGACGAGGAAGATGTGGTTTTCTCTCTTAATCAAGCAATGAAGATGCCCATGGAGACTCAATCATGCAAGAGCATAGATATGGCTTCTAACTTGATTAATCTTGATTTTAACAAGTCAGATAATTTTGAATTTGAGTGGAAGATTAACAAGGAGGAGTATAGACAGTCATGGGACGTAGGTAATTTCAAGGATCATATTTTTGTGACCAAGAAAGGTGAGGTGCTAAGTGTAGACAAGAAGAGGGAAAAAAAGTACTTGAAGGTGAGGATGCGAGAAGACCATCTTCTACCGTCGTGACTCTCCGACGTTAAACATGAGCTCCTGTTGGGGGCTTATCCCTTCCATTTTATTGCTTTATTATTTCTTTTGTGTGAGTGAGGAGTTATTATATTTGAAGTGCTAACATTTCGGCAATTACATATCTTTTCAAACTTAGTTTCAACTTATATTTTTACTAAGTTTGGGGGGAATGTGATGCACTTACCTCATCTTATGAGCATCGAGGGTATAATTTTTTCTTTTGTTTATTGTTTGTTTGTTAGGGGGTTGATTTTTTGCGGCATATTAATATTTTAACCGGTTTTGGTATGTCAATTTTTTGTAACTTACCTAATATTTAGTGTGTTGTGTTGGTGTTTCTAGAGTGTGGAGTCGATTAGATAGTCAATTGAGTCTTTCTTATAGTTCTCCTATTTTATTATTGATGAATCCTGTGATGATGAGTGTGTTTGAGCTTTGATGATAGAAACAGGTAAACTAAGGCTTTGACTTGATCGAGTTGAACAACTCGAGGAGCTCGTGCATACGTTGAAGAAAAAATTAGGTGCCCTCGTTTCCTTATTCTAATTTTTATGTGTGCTTTTAATTCATAGGAGTGGAAGGATTGTGTTCTTGGTTTTAGTGATCCACATGAGCTTATATTTTTAAATTGTGCTTAAATTTCATATGATTTTGAAATTGATGAAGGAAGTGTACTTGAGTTATATTGTGGTATGAAGTTCTATGTGTACTTGTGGGATATTACTTATCATGAAAAATGCTCTATTACTGGTTAAAACCCATGTGAGATTTTGAGCTTTATTCATGTTACATAATCACATGATTTTTATTTTCTGGTGAGTATCGTTCTTGTGTACGTATTCTAGAACTTGCCCCTTGTCTTGCTCGAGACTACATGTTGTGTTAGATAATGGGAGATGATTTTATGCCATCCTTAAATTTATAAGTTATTTAGCCAAATAATTCCCTACCAAATGATGTTTATCCGTAGTTAGCCCCGTTGAGCCTAAAAACCTCATTCTTTGGCAGCGTACAAGAAATAACCACTTTGAGCATCTGAATTTTTTTAGCCTTGATTGCCCTATCTTGTGGAGAATTAATGGCTTTTCAAAGTGTGTTGATGGAGTTTGATAACAATTTGGGAAGGAATGAAATTGGTATTGAAGAAAGTGATTGAAGCTTGAAAATGCATCTAAAGAAAATCATGGAGTAGTGCTTAAATCTAGTACTCCATTAAACTAAACACCCTAGGGTAGTGCTTAAATATAGTACCCTATGGAGGATGTGAGAGGTAGTGTCCGAAACGGGTACCTCAAAAAATAAAAAGAAAGAAAAAAAAGGGTGAAGAAAAGGAGAATGATGGAGTTGAGGAGCTAGAGAAATAGAAAAAGAAAAATATATTGTGCTTGAAGGAGAAAAATGAGAGAGTTTGAAGAGGATGTTGTGCTTAGTTGAAGTGATGAGGAAGAATGAAAGATCGAGAGAGACTACAGCTTGATTGATCCGAGTTTTGAGTCACTTATCCATATATTTCCCACCGTTTCCAAAGAGCCTACATTACAACCAAATAAAAAGACCTTTTTGATCCATGATTTGCTAGCTACAAGTAAAAGGAGAGTTGAGACAATAGGCAAGCTTATGGTTATGCATGCACTTGAATATAATTTGAGCGTAAACACCTTAACCCATAAGTGTACATCTTTTACACTAAATTAATTAAGACAAAAAGCAATAAAGATTGGGATTTTAATCAAATAACTAATAGACAATTAATTAAATAACAAATAAAGTAAAATATCACTCGAAGAATACAAAAGTGGATCAAGTAGGAGAATAGGTAGATCTAGGATAATCCAGTTTCACGCATTAATTTCCCTTCATTGTGTTGATGTCCGACTCTACCTTGTGGAATATGGACGCATCACTAAACCATGCAAATCTACTCTATAGACACAAGTAAATATGTGTGTAACATGTGTGAATAACCTCAGAGCAAGAGACGTAATTTTACCCCCCTTTCTAGGTACTATCAGTATCAATTATTTCCCACGTCTGGAACCGAACCCGATATGATCTCCCTTTATAGATACTATAAAATTACCCTCTTTATCCTGCTTACTAACCCGAATTCAATTCAATTAATAAACATTCATATATGATCGTTCTAATGAAGCTTCGAAGTCCTCTCACTTAGAATCATAACATGAAATCTTGTTCAGCGGTGAACACACTCAATCTACAACCAAGATATATATTCATACTCTATATACCAATTGAAGATGTACAAAACAACCGCAAATATGGTTAAGAAAGCACAATCATATATAAAATAAATCTACAAGTAGTGTTGTACGGAGTTTACACACAAAAGTTCAATTAATTTGTAAAAACCTTCACAACCCTAGTCCTACCAAAAAGGCTCTAGCCCATAATATTACGAAGAATAATCATGGGTGTTGGATAGATCTTACCCGGATGTCTAGAAAATTATAAGATAAATTAGGAAATGAAATAAACCCTAGATGCAGGAGTCGTCGCGTCCTTCTCCATCTTGAATACTCCTCTTAGTTCTCTTCTTGATTCCATAAACGAATCTTTAAAGTGATGGATGGATGGTGGAAATGATGTGGATGATGGTTGGGGGTGGTCCCTCCTTGTGGGGTGTAGGATGGATGTGGCTCTCTCCTCTACAATCTAATATATATTCCCCATAATGATGTGATCTACATCCCCTTTTATACTAGTAAGCTCTCCTTATGGACCTAGGATGGGCTTTTCCTTAGAAAATACGCAAAACACGCATTAGGAGTGTAAAAATTGGATTCGGACGCGTCTCAGGCATGTGGTTCGACCTAGGGTTCGACCTAGGGCTTAGTCGAACCATGGTCGAATTGAAATCGGCGATTTTTTGCACTTCAGGCTTCTGGTTCGACCAAAATGGGCTGTGGTTCGACCAAACTGTCGTTGTCGAATCACACTTGCACCGTCTCACTGTTTCAGGTATAACTTCACATCCGAGCTCCGATTTGAGTGATTCTTGAGGCCACGAGATCCTCTCTTCCTTGGCTTTTTATCCATATAAAGAAATCAAGAAAAATATAAGATTTGAATCTGTAACAAGCCATGGAAAGTAGAACATACATTCTGTTCGGCACAGCTCACGTAACGTCACCATTTTGTTCATAACTTCCTCGTTTGAAATCCGATTGAGGTGTTCTTTATGCCAAAACGATTCTCTTTTCAGTGGATTTCCAATGATGTATCAAACCACCATTTTGATCTTCATATAAACACAGAAAAATTACACAATTTGGATGTGCGTTTTTCAATATTCTTGTACAAGTTGCGCCTTTTCTCCAACTCTGCACTTTTGATCTTTTTTCTACCTAAAACATAATAAAACACCTCAAGTGCACCTTTTTTCTCACATATATTGAATATAAGACACTTTTGCTAATATATAACAACAATTCCCATCAAGAATGTGTTAAATTGGACACTAAAACACACTTATTTTCACTCTCATCAATTACCCCTACAATGTGCTGCACATAAATGTTGTGTGCAGCAAAGTATGTGCAATAACAAAAGTGTGTGTAGTAAAAAAAAGTGTCTGCAGCAAAAAAGTATGGTGGTCCGGCAGAGCTCCGGCGATGGCGGTGGTCCGGCGGCGGTGGTCCGGCAGAGCTCCGGCGGCGGCGGCGGTCCAGCAGTGCTCCGGCGACCGGCCGGCGGAGCTCAGTTAAGTCAGATTTACAGCGTCAGCGGCGGTTTCTGATGGTCGGCGATAGTTTTCCAGCGATCGGCCGCCAGCGGTCCTGCAGTTTCCAGCGGTGGTCCAGCGACCGGTCGGCGGCGGCGGTCCAGCGGTGGGTGGGAGTTTAGGGTTTATGGTTTAAAAGTGTATGAGTTTAGGGTTATATTTAGTATTTTACTTTAATATTTTGTATTTGATAGTTATTATTTTAAATCAATGTATCTAATCGTAATTAGGGGTACAAAGTGTGTATCTAATAGTAATTTTTCCTAAAAGATATACTCCACAAGAGTTATTGGCATAAATGTAAGCGAACAAAATAAAGATTAATAATTAAAGGGACCGACTATTCGCACCTCTAATTTTACTAAACGCACCTCAATTACTAAATAAACCCCGATAAAATTTAATAATATAGCTTACATTTTACTAAACCCACCCCATATTTGACATCTTTACCCTTTTACACAAATTCCCTTGTAACAACTTGAATAAAATCAAATGGAAAGATTACTTTGATTCAAGGCCAAATAGCATAAGTTTGTTTATAAACTCTGAGTGAGGATTACAGTGAAGAAGAAAAGTTGAGGCACCCCTCATCGCGCTCGACATTGATGTTTGAAAGCTCAACTCTTGGAATATTCTCCTCATTATTTTGATACTTGAGCTCACCACTTCTCCAATATACCTCCCGTCTTCATCTAACCAAGAATTTTCTCACACTTGGATCCCATTCCAGAGTGAAAATTCTAAGAGCTGGATTTTTCCATGTTAGCCCATGATGAGAGTGTCCAATTTTTTTCCTATTTTCATCCCTGAAAGAAGGGCATCAATATGACAATCAAAGCTCTACAAAAAATATTTTTCCATGTTAGCCCATGATGAGAGTGTCTAATTTTTTTTCCTATTTTCATCCCTGGAAGAAGGGCATCAATATGACAATCAAAGCTCTACAAAAAAATTTGAAAATTCATTGGGCTTAGGCACAAGATTCCCTGAATCTAATAGCTAGTCTTAGTACATTCCAGATGCTACATGGTATATAGAATTCGTGGGTCATCCCTTTGTGGATATACCCATTAACCTTTATCTCCAATTTATAATTTCAAAGGTATGTTGATAAATGGATTGTATCCTTCTTGTCAAACAGTTAAGAAAAGGAACATGTGCGCTCTCTGATCATGTTCGGTTCCACTAACTGAACACTTTGTGTTCGGATACAGAAAGAGAACGCCACTAGATGTCGTACCTTTCTTGATTATTCTTGCACTTGGAAGTATAATTTCTCTTTCCTGATGATTCTTGCTCCATTACATTTCGAACTTAAGAAATAAAATTGAATACAATCTTTGCTTACTCTTAAATGAGTTAGAGTTAGGGTTTATGGGTATGTATAGAAGTTTGAGATAGAATAGTTGAAGCGTCAATAATTTTTAAGGGTATTTATGTTTTATTAGTAAATGATATTTTAGCCTTACTAAATTATGGTTGAAATTGGGGGTGCAAATAGTCGGTCCCATAATTAAAAAATAAAAAATGGCCAATACATGTTAGATAGTGGTTTAACCTTGGAGATGATCTATTGTACAATTGATGTATATTAAAAATAGAATTCGTATTTAAAAAGTGGGTCAATTATATAATCCTAAAATACTAAACGAGCATCAAGTTATTCACTCCAATCATCTCTCCAAAAGGCGGACTCTCATTTCTCTCTCTTCTCTTGCGCTGCTCCACCTCTTGCGCCGCTTTGCTCAGTCTCTTCTGCCGCCGCTTCGCTCCGTCCCTTCCGTCTCCGCTTCGCTCCGTCACTACGAACACTCTCCTACCTCACTCGTCTCTCTTCTCTCCCAATCTGCTCCACCTCTGCATCCCCTCCGTCTTTTCAGATTTGGATCGACCCTCTCAGATCTGGATCGAGGAAGTGGCCGTGGGATTGTGGAATTGAAAATTTTGCAGTCTGTCGTGGGATTAAGGAGATGATTGCAAATGATTGGGGTTATTTGGTGGAATTCAAATAGCGTTGTGGAGTTGAAATTGAATTTTGGAATTGAGAATTTGTTTGAGAATGAACAACAAAATGAATAGTTTGGTTGCTTGCGGTGATATTGAATAGCTACCAAGGATTCGGCCAATCGATGAAGATGCTACAAAGGATTAAGTCAATTGTTGAAGATAATAAAGCTGGTTCATATTTGAATCATGTATTATTTTTTTAATATATTGTGTAAGTTTTTATTAGCAAATGTGAATTTATTTGTTATAATGTATTGATTAATACTATTTGGTATTACCTGATAAACCATATTAGTTTTAATCTACAAATGTATTCATTTGTATTATAAATGTATTATTTTTTATATTAAAGTATAAAATAAAAAATAATGTATATCAATTAGTCAATGTTGTATAGTTTTTTCTTAAGAAATGTATTATACTTTTTCCATGTTGTATAGTACTTTTCTTAATAAATGTATTATATTTTAAATGGAAAAAAAATATGATATTGATATTCTTTATCAAATTATATTACATTGAATTAATTATTATACACATTTTAATGAGCAAATGCAATAGTTGTACTTCGTAGTATATATATATTCATTGATATATATATATATATATATATATATATATATATATATATATATATATATATATATATATATATATATATATATATATATATATATATATATATATATATTTATTTATTTATTTATTTTATCTTTACATTTTATTATAAAATATTATACATTTATTAACAGATGTATATATATTATTGAATTAAAAAGTATACATTTATCTTAAATTTTAAAAAGTGTACAATCAATAAAAAAAATAATACACTTGAATGTTTAAACTTATACAATATATTCAATAGAAGTAATACGTTTCATTGCACTAAAATTGTAAGATGTAATAAAAGTTATATATACAACTGTTCATTTAAATTTATACACTTTTTAATAAAAAGTTATACATTTTATTTCTTTTCATTTAGTTGATCTCAAAAACCAGTTATCCACCATGTATAATCGAGGCACATCAGATACTGCTTCACAATAATCCACCTTTCAATTTCTTTCAAGTGTTGCATCCTAAATCTAATATAAAACAAATTAATTGACAATAATTCAAATGAATTGTGAATAGAAAAAATACATTATCTCATTCAATACAACATATCGATTCAATCCAGTTTTTGTATCAATTCCACATAAAATTGACAAAACTGAGTCAATCCAACATATCGATTCAATCCAATTTTTTTATCAGCTGAGTCAATACAACATCTCCACATACAAATCTACAAATTAAAGTTGAAAATGGAGAAAGGTAACAAAATTAAAAAATTGGGGAAAACTACCAAAAATTAGGTAAATCAAAGAACAGAGAAGGGGTGGAGGAGAAAACAGTGGGGGAGATTGGAAAGGTAGAGAACGGTGGGATAGGATGGAGACAGAGAATCAACCACGTCGGCGGTGGAATGACGATAGAGAGAGAAGAGTGCAAAAAAGCAACAGTAACGTTGGAGCAGCGTTGGAGAGAAGAGCGGAGCAGTGGAGATGGTGAAGAGACCGCAGAGATGAGCAGAATATGAGTGAGCGAAAATCGCAGCAGTGGAGCAGTGGCGCGGTGACGGAAAGAGAAAACATAGCGAGAGGAGTTATGGATCTGCGCAAGGTGGGGAAAGGTTGTGGGGAGAGAGAACAACGATTCTCTATGGATAATGACCCATTTGATTAAATCTAATATTTATATCCGGGTCATAGGTAAAATTTGACTCAATTGCACCTTAAAAACTGGTGTACAATAGTAATTGCCTTAACCTTATGCATATTACGAGTTGATCTACTGTGCAATAGTTGCACACTAATAATGGATCCATATCTATAAAATGGGTCAAGTATATAAGGGGAAAAAACCCGATTACCCTCACAATTCTCACTCTCTCTCGCGACTTCTCTTCCCACCCTTTGCTTCCGCTTTCTTCCTCTCTCGCTCCACCGTCCGCCGCCCTCACTCCGCTGTCCATCGTCGCTTCCTCCCTAACTACGTCAAATATATAATTATCGTCTCTCTCACCTTCCTCATTCTACTATCCCTCCGCCACCGCTTCGTTCCTCACTCCATCGTCCTCTCACATAGATCTTAGATCTAGAATCTAAAAAATTGATAAACTTAGAGTGAAACAATTCATGAGAAAGTGATTGAAATCGTGAAATTATTGTTGATGAATTCTATACAAAATTTGGTGAATTAAATGATTCATACAAATATGGAATTGAGAAATCGGTAAGCATGTGCAGACGACAATGGAGAAAGTGATTTCTAAATCGATTGATTGGGATGGGGCTGGGATGCAATGCTTCTGGAATTAAGAAAGGGAAGGATGCAAAGAATTGGAAAGATGTTGTGGTGATGTGCTTCTGCTTCAAAATAATTGAGAAAATAATTGAGAACTGGAAGGATGGTGGGATATTTGTGGAAGGATTTTAGAGTTCTAGGTGCTTCTGCTTCAATACAATTGAGAATCAGCTTTATTGGCAGCAGGGATAATTGAGACCTGATTGAGAACTGATGTGTGGAATTAGCAGCATGATTATTGTCGTGGAAAGAATTTTGTATTTATTTTAATTCATTAGTATATATGGATTTCTTAATAAATGTATTGTTTTTATATTAAAATGTAATATAATTATATATGAATATATAACTATGTAAATATTGATATACAACATAATTATCAATAAATAAGACTAAAAAAGTAATGTATATAATCTGATAGTTTGTTAATTTACACATAAAACTAATTGTGTTATAATCTGATAAATTGTATTCATTTTAATTTATTAAGGTATATTTTTATATTCATAAATATATTATTTTGATAACTTTTTTAATAAGTAATACGTTTAGTAAGAAAAATATATATATTACTGAAATACAACTAATACAATTAGTTGTGCATGGTTTTTATATATTAATAGTATTACTTTTTATTCTAAAATGTACTATTGATATGTAAAATTTGTATTGTAGATGTTAATTAAGGAAAACTTATACATTATAAAATTATAACTATAATACAATTGTTTATTATAAAAATATTAAAATTGTTCAATTCTTATCATTCTCTCCAAATTAGCTCCACATATAACATGAGCCTCACAAAAAAAAAAAACCACAACATAAACAAATTTAGAATGGTATACAGTAACTAAGAAAAACTTATAAATTATAATGCTACAATTAATACAGTTGCTTAGATGTTTATTACAACTTACAAAATAAAAATATTAGAATAGTTTAATTCATATTCTACTCTCCAAATCAATTTCGGAAATCACAGCAAAACATTCCATCAAAAAATTTCAACGCATCCGCCACCAGATCTAGAATTTTTATGTTCTTATCATTCTCTCCCATAGGATCAAGACTACCATGACGTGCTGTAATAATAACAATAACGGAGAGGTGGAGATCGAAGAAAACGAGTGGAGAAAAGAGACAAGACGGAGAGAACAAAGAGGAAGGCGACACCACAGAGAGGAAAGTAGGTCACGAGAATGGATATGAGAGGGCGAGAAGAGAAGAGTAGCAGCCACAAGAGGGAATAGGTGAAAAGGCGGACGGAGAGTAGAGTAGAGGAGAGAGAGTAGGCAGTAGTTGGGTGAAGATGCGAACGGAGAGGAGAAAAGAAAGATAGGGAATGAAATGAAAATTAGGGTTCTAAATGCTTTATATATAACGGGTCAAAAATTAAATTGGGCAGGGTTGACCCAATTGCACCTTAAAAACTATTGCATAATAGCATTTACCATTACATTATTATCTGTGATTAATCAAAGCAGCTCGGGGATCTTAATTGCTAAATGGACATCATTATCTGTGATTAATCAAAGTAGCGCGGGGATCTTAATTGCTAAATTACGCGGATCTTAGTTGCTAAATGAGGCTCTGTATCATGAAATTATATCCGTGAGGCGATCTTACACAATACTTGCTTATAAAAAAATGTAATAAATCTTACTTTGTAGTGCGTGAAAAAATAGTGATATTCTAATCCTATTCATATGATTTTATTTTATCGAGACAGTTGTACATAAAATAATTTATGAGAGACTCTCTTGTGAGACGGGTGTGAGACGGATCGACCCATCACTAAAATATGCTTATTGTATGAGTTAAAAGTTTTTTTGTCCCATAACTATTGAAAAATTTAGATTTTGTCCCAAAAAAGATATTTGTATCTATTTTGTCCCATAACTATTAGTTTTGTTTCAATTTTATCCAATTTTCGCCGGAACTCTCGATTTTTACCGAAAATTGGTCACGTGTGTTGCACGTGATGGATGAATTTGGAGATTCCGATGAAAATCAAGGGTTCCAGCGAAAATTGGACAAAATCGAAATAAAATCCATAGTTATAGGACAAAATCGATACAAATATCTTTTTTGGGACAAAATTTAAAGTTCTAAAAAGTTATGTGATAAAAATAACTTTTAACTCTGCACAATTATGTATGATTTGTTTGTTATGATGTCAGCTTGTGATGTTTATTTCTCTATTTTAACTCTTTAGTTCATTGCAAATTTTGTCCTCATAGATAATATTTTGTTTTATGATTTATGAAGCTCTTAAAAGGAGTTAAAAAAGATATTTCGATTTTGTACAGAAAATAGTTAAAAGTTTTTTTTGTCCCATAACTATTGAAAACTTTAGATTTTGTCCAAAAAAATATATTTATATCGATTTTGTCCCATAACTAATGAGTTTTACTTCGATTTTGCACAATTTTCGTCGGAACTCTATATTTTCATCGGAACCCCCAAATTCATTCGCCACATGCAACACACGTGATCAATTTCAGGCAAAAATTGAGGGTTTCGGTGAAAATTGGGCAAAATTGAAACAAAATTAATAGTTATGAGACAAAATCGATACAAATATTTTTTTTGGGACAAAATCTAAAGTTTTAAATAGTTATGGGGACAAAAAAAACTTAACTCCTTATTGTATAGATAAATTATGTTTATTTGTAATTAAAATATGTTATTAATAAATCATATTATAACACACTAAAATAATACTTTAATGCATACTTTAGAAAATATACTTTTAGCAACCATTAAACATTCTTTACACTAAAATCATACTTTAATGCATACTTTAGAAAATATACTTTTAGCAACCATTAATAAGCATATTTTAATGATGGGTCGACCCGTCTTACACCCGTCTCAGAAATAACTCGTCCCACAAGTGAGTTTGTCATTATTTATTATTACTCTAAAATACAAATATAAAATATTATTACTATCAATTATATAATTATTACGTAATATATGTCATAATTACTCCTATTAGTTTGCACATTTTTTTACACATTTTTTTTCACAATTTTTTCTGAATATATTTTCCACACATTTTTAGTACAATTTTATGTCATATATAGTAATAATTTTTTTATATGATGAATAAAGCAATTTCTATAAAATTTTATTGACGTGCAACAATCCAATGTTTGAAAAAAAATATTTTAAAAAATATTATACAGTAATGCAATATGCAGAAAAATTGTGCAAAATAAATATGTTATAAAAAATGTGCAATTATTTAAGGGTAATTTTGTCTCTTTAATGTAAATTTGTGTAGTTGATAGTATTTCTTTATATTCATTGTATCTGAGTATATTTAGGTTTAAAAGTGTGTACCTAGTAACAAATATATTTCTATCATTTGAAGTCCAATAATTGTGAAATAAATACCGTCTTGAACAAATTTCCTTATTTCCTTTTTGCGCCTAATAACATGAACCTTCTATAATATGTTTATATCATATTTTGCATTAAAAAGCATATTCTTTTCATCCAATGACCCCACCTAAAGTGACAAATGAATGACATAAAGGATTTTCGTTTGAGGAAGATTAAACATAGGAAGATTAAACATGAATTGAATACGAATGCTTTGGAAAAAAGCATGCCCAATGATTAAGTGACATGTATTTAATCATCATATTTATTTACCTAGGATTGTTATTTTTTTAGGTTTGTTTAGCAAACGACAGTGATTGTTATTTTTTTAGGTTTGTTTAGCAAACAGTTTAGTGTTAATAAGATAGTGGTGTGTATGAAATATATAGTGTGTATTTAATAAAATAAGGGTAACTTAAACTTTTTTTAAATTATATACTCCCTCCGTCCCACAATTTCCTTCACGTTTCTACATTTGTCCGTCCCACAATTTTGTTCACAACCTAAAAATGACAAATATCACTTTATTCAACAACCTCAAAAGTTACTTTAATTTCAAATTTATCACTCCTTTTTCACACACATATCATTACTTTATACCTTTTTATTATCTAAAAATACTATTTTACCCTCTAAAGTCAACAATTTTGGTCAAAAATAACATTTTTCTTAAAAAATGTGATACAGTAAACGTGCCTATAATTTTGGAACGGATGGAGTATTTAAATTTAAATTGTGTAAAGTGGGGGTGGGGGGTGCATTTAGGTTTTTTTTTTTTTTTTTTTTTTGTCTCGTTTCTAGCCAGAAAATACATAGCACACACTAAAAACAAAATTCTTAACTTGGCAGCAACGGCTTGTATCAGTGTACAGCCATCTGGAAGGCTGAGCTCAGCTAGAATATAAGGAGAAGATCCATTTTCTAACATTCAGTTAAGTAGAGGGTTGAGAAAACATAAAGAGTGGAGGAAATTGTAAAGAGTAGACAAAATTTACGTCTTAGGCTACAGCAGAACTTAAACAGCGATAAAAGTAGCGCGTTTTACGTCGAGTGTCATCCTCATTCATTCATCTCTGGTGGTGGTGTTCTACTCGCTTCTATAACCCTTCGATAGTAACCCCAAGACAGGTTTCTCTCAGTTATGGCTCTCTGCCCAAACGGATTTTGCTTCACGTATTCTTGCACATTTTCTGCCTTAGCTATACCCTCTAAGTAGAGACGGAGATCACCTTCCGGACCTGCAGATGCATGCCAACATATATATGACTTTATATTCCATTAACACATACAAAATGAGGGGGAGGGAGATGAATTCATGAAATAGAACACATTATAAGAAGATGGACATACTTTCCACAATTCTTATATCATGATTAAAAAAATGGGATGTATTATTTGAACATATGAAACTAAGATATTTGGTAACTACTAGCATTTGAGAATGAGTATCAGGTTATCATAGTTTTTAAAAGGGTTTTAGAGTCTGTAATAGAATGGTAATTTAGTATGCTAAACAGTACAAACCCAAGTCATCATCACTCAAGTAGTCACTTTTAAAGATTAATTGCTGCGTTTCATATAAAATAGAAGTAAGGTTCTACCAGCCACATAATGCAGGCACCAATACAGAGAATCAACATATCATAGAGAAATACGGTTGACTCGATATTACTCATGCATAATGAACAAGTCTTACACGAGATGATTCACATAACCAAATGTTTGACGAATAAAAAGTGACACGCTTTTTAATATAATACAAATGATTTTCTATTATACCAAAAAGGAACAAGTGATACACGTGTCAGACATGTTATTAGCTCTCTCACTCTCTCAATAACTCACATACAAGCTGCAATAGACAGATTTAGATATTGATACTGCATCGAGTTAAAATCAGAACACTCCCACAAATTTTTGTTTTATTCAAAACAGTCCCAAAATAGTTGGGAAACTCTATTTAGTCTCGCAACTCTTAAAATCGCTTCAATTTTGCCTAAATTTTTCCAGAAATGGTAATTTTACCATAATCGCACACATGGCAGAATGACGATTCCAGCAAAAATTACAACTTCCGGCGAAATTTGGACAAAACTGACAATTTTGAAAGTTGTGGGACTAAATTGAATTTTATTATTTTTTTGGGGACGGTTTCGAATAAACTAAAAAATTGTGGGACCTTTTCGGTTTATAACTCCTACTGTATCAGTGGATCAAGCACAACTGTACAAAGTTTATTTAGATGATCATGCTTGGGGAAGAATGATTCATGGATCAGATTTCATTGGATTAAAAGAGGAAGAAGAAGATGTAGATAAGGTTCTCATGGATTAGAACATGTTTATATCATTCCAACACTTAACAACATAGATTATGAGACCTATCTACCTTCCCACTAGTTTTTTGGTCAACTCCAACATTAATACTCAAATACCAGCTAGTAATTTAATTTGGTACCAAAAGTTCATCATGTCACTCCTCTATTCCACACCTTTCATTTTTTGAAGTAATTCAACTAAAGATAACATCAAACTAACTTTTGACATTTTCCAAGTGCATGTGTTATTATTAATTGCCCTCATGGTAATACGCCATTGTGAGCCCAATAATTGACATGTAATCTATAGAAGAGTTTCACTTGCAGAAACTAGAGAACAAACCTAATGATTTGTCTACCTCCACATCTTTGAAATTGTACGTGAAGGGAAAGACTGCAGAGTATCGCTGCAAAAACGTGCACTGAACTGTGAATTTTTCAACTTATACATGCTCTCAGAAATCACGTAAACGACACAATCAAATGTTTTCACTGCGGATATGGAGTATCAATAAACTTACAGGGTTGTACAAGGCCTTATATGGAGTATCATCTAACAAAAGCGTATTCGATTCATTATATACTCCCCTCTCCCATGGCAGAGCAGGGTCCCACTTTTCCCATAATCTCTTAAGTTTCTTCAAGAGAAGAGGCTTGTGCCTTTTCTCAACAGTAGTGAAACCTGTATTAGTACAATGAGATTGATCCTGTAAACAAGAAGGCTGTTAGACGATGAAGAAAGTTTTAAGGACCAAGAGAACGAGGTTAAGTTCATCATGCATCAACATGATTATTATACATGTAAAGAACATAATTCATGCATTTCATAAAAAGACAATACATGGTACTACTGCCAGAGCCTATTTGATAATTTTTCAAAAGCCAATATGTCAAATAAATTCAATACATCAGCCAAATTATTGTAATGTTGACGTCTATCATATTTTTGTAATGAAATTGTGAGCCATGGAAGATTAAAATTTAGTGTTTAAACTGCGCCTCACTAGTTTTAATTTAGTGCGTATGGTTCATAAGAGTTAATATGTGGGTTAATAAAGCTTATAAATGCATTACACAAGGTGTAAGCATGATTATTCTCTTAATTTTTCATTAATTATACGTCATATTGTATCCTACCTCCCCAAAGTTGAATTACACAGGCCCCTTTGTTTTTTATTAAGGGGCTTAGTAGAAAAAGAAGCCGCATAAGTGCAATTAGTGTATAAACTCTATTATTCTTAAAGATTTCTAAGGTCTATAATATTAACTCAACATGAACCAATCACACTCGAAGTACATTAGAAAAATTGTCAATGTGAGGAACTTCATAACATAACTAGTTTTCTCACAAACAGTGATAATAAAGCCCTTTAGATGAAGAAATTCTATACATTTAAACAAATTTTCTACGTCTGCAGAAAGCATAATTTCTAGATAGAATATTGTGCCCAGAAACACAAGGGCAGGACTATACTGTACAACAATGAAAACCAACAGCACAATTCAATAAGCATTACTAAAATTACATATTGCCAATCTAACAGTTGGGAAACACTGTATTTATGATACACCATGGCGTGTGTATGAACGTAGAACAAAGAAGAAGAGCAGTGGGCCTGCTGGAGCGGCTGGATTAATCACCTTAATTGGGCTTTAAACTAAGTACCTGTATTATTAGTATTGGAATGGGCTGTATTCATAGGCCCTCAGTTAGTATTTATATTCAGCAGTAAACCTAGTAGACGGATCGTCATATTTTGTATTTGGCAACCTTGAGTTGTGGCAGAGATTCCCTCTGTGGCCACTTCTGTGAGGATTTCACCTTCAATCAATATATTGTTGCCTTAACTCTATCAACTGGTCCGTACATGCCGCTTTCTGTACCATGACACAGAAAGAACGACTCGATGCGATGGAGAAGGCACTATCTGAACTCCAAAGTTTACCCACCACAGTTTCCGGTCTATCAACAGCCTTGGAAGATATGAATCGTCACCTACAAGCTATGATGTCTACCATGCAGAATTTTGCCACATCTAAGGAAGCAACACCCACTTCTCCCGTTCCCAACCATTCTGATATGAGCTCAGCGTCGATTGGGACGACATCACCTACCACACCTCTGCCAACACCAATCGGATCTCCATATCACAATACACTGCACCTGGAGCTTCCTGGTTTCGATGGCTCAAACCCAATGGCCTGGTTAGCTCAAGCGGAACAATATTTCCTCGTGCATCATACTCCATTGGCAGATCGTGTTCAACTCGCCTTGATCGTGATGACGGGCCGGGCTATGTACTGGGCCCAGTGGGTTCACAGTATCTAGGCATGTTTTTGGGAGGATTACAGGCTTCAATACAGGATCAAATTTCGGAGTCGGAAATGTCAACGGTGTTCTCCGCGATTAGAGCAGCCCATCGCCTGAACCGTTCATATCACCCATCCAGTCAGCATTCTAAATCATCATACCCAACCACGCTTAGCCAGCGCCCACTTGGTTTGTATCGACCCGATACGAGACCAAACACTTCTCCACCTTCTACGGGGGCATCTTTGGGATCTAAGCCTTTTCCTCAAGCCACTTCCACATCCTCTACAGGTTCGACAGGACCACGTTCTAATCGTAGTACTCGTCACTTAACGGCGGAGGAGGTGCGGGAATTGCGCGCACAACGAAAATGTTTTCGGTGCAGCCAACCATATGAGCCCCTCCATAGGTGTGCTGCAAAATATTTGACTGTCATTGAGGCTGATGAAGACATACAGGAACAGGATGGAGATGTGCCTGTACACACCCCCATGGACATGCCAGTTGGAAGTAATCTGGAAACTGAATTGCAGGTATTACAATCCCTCCATTTATAAAAACTATCATGTAATGGCCTGGATGGAGCTCAAATGATGAAACTTTTTAGCCATATTGGTGGTAAACGTCTTCTAACCATGATAGATAGTGGAGCTAGACATTGCTTTATGTCGGAGTGCACACCTTGAGGCTACCAATTGATGAATCTGCAGGATTTTCTGTGACTTTGGGAGATGGTACTATTCTTCGAGCAAGGGGCCTTTGTAAGGATGTTTCCTATACAATTGACACATGCACTTTCCAAATTGATTATTATATTTTTCCTATCACGGGTGTAGATATTATATTGGGAGTGACATGGTTGGCACAGTTGGGTAATGTTATAACAAATTGGGCTGATCTTACCATGGAGTTCAAGAGGAATGGTAAGATAGTCAAGCTTTGGGGGGATCGTTCTCTATCCCGCAAAGTTTGCCACCAATCGGAGATGGGGAAACTGGAGGAGACTGATCAGACTTGGTTGCTATGGGCCTTGGAGACGGACATACTTGCATATCACACCTCGGTCGCAGCAGAACTCACCACACAGCAGCGGAGAGACCTTGATAACATAATTTCGGAGTTCCATGAGGTTCTCACACCCCCAAAAGGGCTGCCACCTCATCGGAAGAGGGACCATCACATCAACCTGGAGCAAGGGGCTGCCCCTATCTCAGTGCGACCGTACTGATATAATCATTCCCAAAAAGATGAGATAGAGAAGTTGGTTGCGGAAATGTTAGGAGCTGGCATCATTCAACCTAGTTCGAGTCCCTACTCAAGTCCAGTATTGCTTGTACGCAAAAAAGATGGCTCTTGGCGTTTTTGCGTGGATTACAGGGCGTTGAATAAGATTACTATCCCAGATAAATATCCTATTCCAGTAATTCAAGAACTACTTGATGAGTTGCATGGTGCTTGTTGGTTCACGAAGCTCGACTTGAGAGCTGGATACCATCAAATAAGAGTTGTTCCAGAGGATGTTTCAAAAACAGCCTTCAGAACGCACTCCGGGTATTATGAGTTTTTAGTCATGCCTTTCGGGTTGACTAACGCCCCAGCTACCTTTCAAGGTCTTATGAATGATATTTTTCGGAGTCAGCTTCGTCAGTTCGTTCTGGTCTTCTTCGATTATATCCTTATCTACAGTCGCTCTTGGTCTGCACACTTACAGCATTTGAGAAAGGTATTTGGCTTATTGCTCCAAAACTCTTTGTTTATTAACCCAAAAAAATGTGTTTGGCGCATCCCAGATTGAGTACCTTGGACATGTGGTTTCAAAGGAAGGAGTTCTGATGGATCCAACCAAGGTTGGCGCAGTTTTATCTTGGCCAACTCCGTCTTCTTTTCGAGGGCTCCGTGGGTTCTTGGGCCTCACGGTTTATTATCGGAGATTTGTTAAAGACTATGGAAAAATTGCAAGCCCACTCACTACCTTGCTTAAGAAGGATACGAGCACTTCATGGAATTGGCCTCCTGAGGCGGAGATAGCTTTTCAGAATCTTAAATCCGCCCTCACTACGGCACCAGTTCTTAAAATGCCCGACTTTACAAAATCGTTTGTAATTGAATGTGACGCATCAGGGAGAGGGCTTGGGGCTGTATTGATGCAAGATAAGCAACCGGTTGCTTATTTTAGCAAACAATTGGCGGGCAGATTGTTGGCGAAATCCGCATATGAAAAGGAGTTGATGGCCTTGGTTCTCTCTGTCCAACATTGGCGTCCGTATTTATTGGGCCGCAGGTTTACTATTCGTACGGACCAGCGTACTTTGAAGCATCTCTTGGTCCAGCCACTAACAACTCCAGCCCAACAGAATTGGGCAGCAAAACTGCTTGGGTATGATTTTGACAGTGTATAAGGATTAAAGAGGGAGTAACCAACAAGGCGGCCGACGCCCTTTCACGTCGAGATGAAGAAGGGGAGTTGTTTGCAATTTCCGTGCCTAAATGGTTGGGTTGGAACAAATTACAGGCTGAGGTACAAGCTGATGACGATCTCGCTAAAGTAATGGCTGATCTTATGACAGGTGGAGCAGAGCCAAAGCATTATTCCATTGTGCAAGGGGTGCTATACTACAAAGTAAGGCTGGTAATTCCTAAATCATCTTGTTGGATCCCGGAGCTGCACGTGAATTTCATACTTCACCGATGGGGGGTCATGCGGGTGCTTTTCAAACTTATAAAAGGTTAGCTTCGAACCTTTATTGGCCAGGTATGATGAAAACAGTTTTACAGTATGTGGCGGAGTGTGAGGTTTGCCAAAAGAACAAATATGACACTAAATTTCCAGCGGGGTTGTTGACACCACTACCAATTCCAACGTGAGTGTGGGAGGATATCAGTTTAGATTTTATTTCCGGGTTACCAAGATCAGGTGGAATAGATTGCATATTGGTGGTTGTTGACAGATTTTCTAAGTATGGGCATTTCTTGGGTCTTAAACATCCTTTTACAACAAAGTCCGTGGCAGAGCTTTTTTTCAAAGAGATTATTCGTTTACATGGTACAATAATCAGCGATAGGGATTCGATATTTTTGAGTACTTTTTGGAAAGAGCTCTTCGAATCAGTAGGTACCCTTCACATGAGTTCATCCTACCATCCGGAGACTGATGGGCAAACGGAGGTGTTGAATAGATGTGTGGAAAACTACTTACGTTGCTTCGCGTCGGAAAAGCCAAGAAGTTGGAGTATGTGGCTTTGTTGGGCAGAATATTGTTACAACACTGGGTTCCAGTCGGCGGCAGGTATGACCCCCTTTGAGGCAGTATATGGGAGGCCACCACCCTCCATCTTGCCATTCTTACCTGGGGAGGTTCGTAGCAAAGTACTTGGAGATTCCTTGAGGGACGTGATGAGATTTTGGATGCATTGAGAGCACATTTGTCGCGGGCACAACAAAGAATGGTTCGTTAGGCCAACAAGCACAGACGGCCACTGGAATTTGCTGTCGGAGATCGCGTGCACTTAAAGTTTCGGTCTTACAGACAGCGATCCTTATTTCCAGCTGGTAAAGCAAAGCTTGCTCCACGTTTCTTTGGACCTTTTGAGGTCGAAGAGAGAGTTGGGGCTGTATCTTACCGCCTAAAACTGCCTCCAGGATCTCGGGTTCATCCTGTCTTTCATGTTTCACTGCTGAAACTACTATTGGAGGTGCAGTTGCAGCCCCAACACTACCCGATGAGTGCTCACTGCTGATCCTCCGTATTGGCCTGATAAATGGTTGGAGCGTCGCTGGATTCAGCGAGGGGATGATAAGGTGGAGCAGGTTTTAATTCGCTGGCAAGGACGCGGCGAAGAGGAAGACACTTGGATGGATGCTGCTGATATTCGAGCCCAGTTTCCATCGTTTGGCCTTGAGGACAAGGCCGTTTTGCCGACGGGGAGAATTGATACACCGTGGCGTGTGTATGAACGTAGAACAAAGAAGAAGAGCAGTGGGCCTGCTGGAGCGGCTGGATTAATCACCTTAATTGGGCTTTGAAACTAAGTACCTGTCTTATTAGTATTGGAATAAAGCCCTCAGTTAGTATTTATATTCAGCAGTAAACCTAGTAGACGGATCGTCATATTTTGTATTTGGCAACCTTGAGTTGTGGCAGAGATTCCCTCTGTGGCCTCTTCTGTGAGGATTATCACCTTCAATCAATATATTGTTGCCTTAACTCTATCAATTTAGCTCTGAGATTTGTTTAACCCTCATTTGAACAATAAATAAGATGGATTGAATCTCTCCCCCTCTCTCTCTCTATTTTGAAAAGTGGGTTGAATCTTTATCTCTTATATATGGCTCATAAAAAGATGTTTATCAATAATCAAACATATAAATGCATTCTACATTAAATTAAACAAATAATAATATTAATAAATGAAAATTTGCAGCCACACAATTATTCTAGCATGAAAATGCCAAGATTTTAAAAAACCCGTCAATTGATAACAATTTCATGAAAACAACTTACCCAATAAAAAAGCAACTTGCTCTTCTTACTCCCCAAGAGAAAATCAAGAATTGGCTCAGAATTGCTTCTGTGAAGGTTCATCATTGCACATGTTCCAAAGACAAATCAATAATTATAATATCATGAAGACAAAATATGAGAAAAGGTAAGAGGGTGGGGGGCAAAGATAGAGACTTAATCAAGACATTAAGACAAGGAAAAGGTGGAAGAGTACTTGATTCTTGAAGTCCAAACACCAACATTGAACCTCTCAAAGCAGAAATCCAGAAAATCATCACAGTAGGGCCTCTTAAAAACTGAAAACCAATTAAAAAAAAGTAAGAAAACATTGAGAAGCAACTAGTAGCATTGATCACTTACTCCATAGTTATTTATTACCTGCTTTCTTTAGTATGATCTCATCTGGATCATAATCATAAGGTACAAATGAATTGATATCCACAAGCAATCCATTGACATCAAGAACAAGCAGTTTCTTGTCGGGAAGATTTCCACCCACTTCAACATTCATGCTTTCGATTGCCATCGACAGTTCCTCGTGGCCTGAAGGAGTATCCCCAGCCATCACAACACCAAAAGGGAGATTAGACACACTACCTACATTTGCTTCAGACACCAAATTATGCACTTCAAGATTACCAACAGTTTTATTCTCCTCGTTTAGTTCTTTCATGAGCTTACTCGAAAGTATATCAGCATCACATGAAGCATTATTCTCCGTTGCTTCATCCTTGCTGTCAAGTGCTAAGTTACTAGATTTTTCAAATGACGTGTTTTCATCAACCTCCATTGAAGTCTCGTTTTCCGCAATCTCCTTGTTCTCATTTGTATTTTCAGAACACCAATTAACCGATTCATTCAAAGATGTACTTCCTACTCCTCCTCGAACCATAACAAGCAAGGATGCAATGCACCCAGCCCGAACCCAAGAAGTTCTAGATCTGTTGTTGTGTGATCAGACAAATATTTCTTCTTTTGTCTTTTCTTCCTTTGATAATGAATCAACTCAACTCCTCCTTAAACTGAGTTCATGTACAAGTCAGTAATATACAGTTTTATTTCACTAAGTGAGCTCTAACATATCTACTTTTCCTTTTTCAATCTAATCTCTATCATAGAATCATTTTTCAAATCTTTAAAAGTGGTTACATTATTACATAGAATCATTTTCTTAAATCTTAAAGGTGATAATTAATTGGCAGTCACAAGTAGTATAAAGTTAAATATTGTAAATATAAAACTTAAAAAGAAGTTGAGCAATGAAAACCTGATATTTGTCCATTTTGTTTTCAGTATCATCAAAATTAATTTTTTTTTTTTGGTATTTTCGAATATATGATGTACTAAATTGTCTATTTATTTTCAGTAAAGCTAAGACAAACTAAAGATTTCTTGGCAGATATTTATACACTCATTTAAACTAAAATCCCCAATAACACAATGTAGAAGTTTAAGATAAATTGCATCACCTATTTCCACCATCCAGAGCATATTAATCTGTGAGATTAAATGGGAAAAAGGTAATTAAAACAATGATTATGTGATTATTTCCCATGATAAAACGTAACGTTAAGGCATAATTATAAAACTTCTTAGTCATTCCATGAAAGAGACAAATTTTCTTCATGCAAAAATCCATAACTATAAGAAAAGCAGAATAATAATAATAATAATAATAATTATTATTATTATTATTATTATTATAATTATTATTATTATTATTATAATAATAAAATCACATCAACAATGATATGGAATAATTGTTAGTCTTATATACATGATGAAAAATTCAAAATGCAAAGTCTCTTAATTATGCATTCGCTTAATTAATTCAGTTAACTTAAGTTAGAATTTATCGGATTCAACCAGAAACTTATATAAAACACAACTCAAATTCATTAGCTTCAACAATATTGAGTTTAATCTAAAAATAAATAAATAAAATACTAATTCCTAAAGAATGATTTAACACATTAAAGTAACGACAGAATTCTGTCAATACTGTTTTAATATATCCCAGTCGAATAACTGGAAATATAAATAGAATTTAAGACCCAATAACACAGAAAAACCCAACGTCATACACATTAAACATACATAAATTTTTGAGCCAAATAACAAAAAGTATCAACAGAAATAAAATGAAAACAATCAAATTACCAACACTCATTTTTACACATTAGACACACATGAATGCATTAAAAAAGAGACTAACATAGAAAATACCTAAAAAGGGAAATTGGACGAGCATGTATTATATAAAACAATAATATTAGTAGATACGAACATAGAAAATAGAAATTGGACGCGCATGACGCGCATGTATTATAAAGCAATGATATTAGTAGATATACAAGATGAAGCAATAATATAAGAATAAATAAAAATAAATGAGAAAATCCTAAAAAGATAAATTTGGTCGGCACGAGTTCAAAATCTAGTAAAACTTCAATGGCTAACAATTAAGTTACAAACTTGAGTGCATTAAAAAGGAAATACTAATATAGAAAATATCTATAAAGGAAATTGAACGTGCATGCATTATAAAGCAATAATATTAGAAGATACAGATGAAGCAATAATATAAGAATAAATTAAAACAAATGAGAAAATACCTAAACAGAAAAATTTTGTCCTGAGTTCGAAATGAAGCAATAATATAAGAATAAATTAAAACAGATGAGAAAATAACCTAAACAGAGAAATTTTGTCCTGAGTTCGAAATCCAGTAGATCGGCTAACAGTTAGTTGCAAACAACTGCAACACTCCTAAAGTGGGAGGAACTCGCATAAACTATAGCAAAGGAGAAACTCAAAATCTTAAAGAGAGGGATGGATCAGTTAGTTACAAACAACTGCAACACTCCTAAAGTGGGAGGAACTCGCATAAACTATAGTAAAGGAGAAACTCAAAATCTTAAAGAGAGGGATGGATTTTGATACTAATTCTACTGTAAGAGCGTACTTTTAAGTATTATAATATGAAAAGAAAAATTGATTGATATTAATTCTATGGTAAGAGCGTACTTTTAAGTATTATAATACGAAAAAGAAAAATTTGGTCAGCATAAATTCAAAATCAAGCAGATCTGTTTTGTAATAAACTAAAAGAAGAAGAAATAGAAAACTCTGTTTTGTAATAAGATAAAAGGAGAAGAAATAGAAAGCTCAAAAGAGAGGGGACTGTTCGGTAAGAATGTATTTTTACTGCAATACAACAAAAAGAGAAATTTGCACATGGGGAATGAAACCAATAGTAACAACAACATAAAATACATTTCTGCTATCTCATCCATACAACAGGTTTATCACTATCCACTTTTAGAATATATGCACAAAAGATTTGTCGCATAAAGATGACTTCAGAAGCTGACAATCACAGAGAAGGCAAAAATTGAGACTCCGATATGCAAGTGCATTACCAGCTTGATCTTCAATATTGACTACCAACCACCAGCCAAAATATGGGCAACTATATGTACTAGACACAGGCAAAATGCAGTATAAATTCAACTGATAGATTGAATTAGCAATCTCGTTCACATGTACACCAAAAGGTCTAGATATTATTGCATTTCAAAGCACTACTCAGAGATAATGACGATGTACAAATGCACCACAAGCAACTCTTAGAAACCTCCATATGCTCACAGTTGTTTCACGAGATATTAACATGTCATCCTTAAACCAATAAATGTACCTTTAATCCTCTCTCTAATCAAATGATTCATCTGTCATAAATATCCCAATTCCAAATGTCATATTTAGTCTCAAGCTGTTCAACAAACAAAATGTCACCAGGAAAGGAATCAAGTGTAAAAAAAAAAAAAAAACACCCTCTTATAATCAGTATCAGAACAGCAGGAAGAGTAAACTGATATACTCATGAAAACTGAACCCATAAGAAGAAAATAACTGGCAACCCCAGGAATACCTTAATCACCTCAGAGTCCATCAAAGCAAAGAAACATAGCTGATGAGATGTATAGATCCAACATAACTGCATGTATTAATGGAGGAAGCAGGTGACGGAGGTAGATGGGATACAAGGGATGGTGAATTCAAGAAACTGAGGTTCTTGCTATTAGACCAAATAGGCTTGTGTCAATGGAATGTTGCATCCAACGAACATTTCCCCAATCTCCAAAAGTTGATCTTGAACCGCTGCTATAAACTGCAAGAGATTCCTGGTGAAATCGCAACTCTTGAGTTGATTGAAGTGAAAAGTTATTGTCTGAAATCACTGGCGGAGTCCACAGACGTATTATAAAAGCCTTAAGAAAATTCAGAATTTCTATTAGACATTTTATCAAACACTTCAGGTACATAGCTATTTTGTCTCACAAAAGTGTACATACTACTCTCCCATTTCAATCCAAATGCATTCCAAAAACACAACGCAAATAGCTATATGAAAGCCGCGTCAACAACGGCTCACCACTATGAATTTGTCAGGCAAAGAAAGTGAAAGCAGGACATACTTTAGTTCTTGCGTCTAAACAACTCTTGCAATTTTGGCCGGAATTATATGAGGTAATTTTTGTTGACTCTCGTATTTAGCACGCTCCACTACTCAAATGGGAAGTAGAAAATATAGCAGAATATTGTTTTGTAATTTATGACAGAAGAAATGGGAGGAAGAGAAATATAGATTCAAAACTCATGAGATGAGAAGGGGAAAATTCTGGCAATAATAATGAGATTAAAGCATTTAATGAATGCTCATAAAATAATAAATAATTAAATACAATAATAATAATAATAATAATAATAATAATAATAATAATATAACGAGATAAAAGCACCATTTCGTCACGGCAAAAAAATACTTGAGTGAGACATGTCTCAAGAATTTCATTCCGTGAGACGTATTCCTTGTTGATGGAACGAATACTCTGTACTCTTATTTTACTCTGTTAATTTTAGGCGTGCTTGTTGAATTGTGTAATGCCTCAGCATTCCTATTATTTACAAAATCAAGCATGTTTGAAACCCACAAATTCTGTGAACTTTTTTTTCTTTTCCAATTCTTCTTTTAAAATAGTAATTTTTTATTAATTTAAATTTTCGTTTTAAATGAATTTTGTCTACTTATTATTTAGTTATTTTTTTATATTTCTTTTTAAATTGAAACAATTTAATTCTTTTTTTTCTATTTTACAATTTGTAATAAATTTAATTTATTTTTAAAATTTTAATTTATAAAAGTCCTAACATTTTAAAAGTACTCCCTCCGTCCCAAAATTGATTGCACCGTTACCGTAGATACAGAGTTTAAGAAATGATACTTTATTGACTTTTCAACTCAACTTTGAGGGGTAAAATTGTCCATGCATTTTGGTTTATATTTTGGATTAACTTTATCATTAAAGTTAATCCAAATCATAATCCACTGAAAATAATAAAATAATAAAATAATTCCAGAAAATTATAAAAAAAACTCTACAGTAAAAAACGTGGGTTGTACAGCAGCACTATTACAACATTACAAATTACAGAAATTAAAATAAATCCTATTACAATTCATCTATTACAAATTCCAAATATTACATGGAGTAATGTCTGAAATTACAGCAACATTCATCAAAATACATGATCTTCTAAAAAAAATTACTGAGGTGGCTTTCTTGAGGGGGTGGACATACACTTCTGAAAATTGCAAAGAATGAAACAACAATAGAAGTGAGATATTGTATGTATGATGTGCATGAATATGAAATTGAAAAAACCCTCAAATTGTAACATCATCATTGAGATTTGTTTTCCTCCCAAATAATTTGTGGGGTAAGTTTTTCCCACCATTTGTAGTTTTAATTGTCATTTCCCACCAAACTTAAAATTTCCCTCCACTTTTTTCTCTCTAATCTGTTCCCACTAAGATAAGCCAAATTGTTGAAATTTTCCCTCCAATGTCATCACCATAAATAGGGGGTTATTAGCACACATTAATGCACTCACTCAACATTTAATGGCTGGCCTAAAACCACGCATTTCTCTTGAAAATAAAAATTTGATTGGGCAGTATCTACTGGTAAACAGCCATGATGGAAAAGTTATCCATGGGAAGGTGTTAGAGGCAGTGCAGATCTTTGGTTGTTCTAAAAAAACAGTCCAAAACATTTGGAAAGAGGCTAGGAATCAGATTCAACAAGGGCTGTCAGTCAATTTCATTTCCAAGCAAAAGGGGGTGGCCAAGACAAAGAGAGTTCAACTAGATCCAGAGGAGATGAAGAAGATAGCTTTTCAAAGTAGGGGTACAATTAGAGGGTTGGCAGAGAAGTTAAAAGTCAACAAATCATCAGTTGGAAGATGGATAAAAGATGGACAAATAAGAGCTCACACAAATGTTATAAAGCCTGACCTAACTCCAAAAAACAAGTTACAAAGGCTTAACTATTGTTTGCATCAAATTCATCTTGATAGGGCTGTTAACAAGCTAATGTTTGATGGTATGTATCAAGTTGTTCATATTGATGAAAAATGGTTCTATATGACAAGGGAGAATGAGAGGTATTACATGATTCCAGTGGAGGCAGAACCACATAGGACATGCAAGTCAAAGAAGTTCATCACTAAGATAATGTTCATGTGTGTTGTTTCTAGGCCAATAATTGGAAGTGATGGGGAAGTGTTGTTTGATGGTAAAATAGGCTTATTTCCTTTCTCAAGGATGGAGACAGCAAAGAGGAACTCTAAGAATAGGGCTCGGGGGATAATGGTTACTAAACCATTTGAGTCAGTGAACAATGATGTTATCAGAGCATTAATAATCAATCAGGTATAACCATCTACTCCTATTTCAGCTTTAACATCATTCTACAGTTAATTTCTAGACAATGAGGCCTCCTAAGATACCTTTATATGCATCTATACACATGGTGACAGGTCATTCCAGCTATAAAAGCTAAATGGCCACAAAATTTGAGTAAGGAGATCATTATCCAGCAGGATAACGCACCACCTCATATCAATGACACTAATTTGGAGTTTGAAACAGCTGCAAGATCCGATGGTTTCAACATCAGACTTGTTAATCAGCCTCCATGCTCTTTAGATCTAATTGTGAATGACCTTGGTTGGTTCAGGGCCCTACAGTCACTACAATTGAAGAGTGAAAGTTATAATGTTGATGAGATGATCAACAATGTGAACCAGTCCTTTGAAAACCTAACAGCTGCTACACTCAACAATGTGTTTCATAGCCTACAATCCTGTCTAATTGAGATAATGAAGGTCGAGGGGGGGGAACAACTACAACATACCCCATATGGGGAAAGCAAAGATGATTAGGGAAGGAACTTTGCCCATCAATCTTGAGATTGATCCTGATTTAGTTAAAGGCTGCATAGACAAGTTGGTTGAAGAACAGGCTCTATACCAGATGGTGTATGACATTTCAGAGCTAGTGGAAGCATTAAGTGTTTGATTATTGGGTAATGGTGATCTCATTTTGGTTTATGGCTACTAAGAACAGTGTATGAGAAAGGGTTATGGGTATAAGGTGTCTTAGACTGATAGTTTAAGTTGTTTACAGCAGAAACAATGGATCATGTATTACATTTTGTTGTGTGAGTGTTATTTAGGCTGTAAACAAGATCATATTTAAATGACATTGGAGGGAATATTCGTTGTGCTCTCAGAATGTAATTTCATCATCGAGCTTGGTCTCCTAAAAAGGTTTATAATGCCTATTGGTTGCCAACAAAATATTCAAAGATATTTGGGCCTTCTAAATAGGTCGATAAACCCTAATGGTGACACTGAACTTCATCATGAGGGACTAGAGATACCACTTAAAGGGACTAATGTGGAAAAATTAACCCTCGGAATAATATCCTCATTGGGTACAGGTCTCCTAATTAGGTTAAGAAACCTAATGGTGACACTTAAACAATAGGGACATGAGAAAATTCACCCTCGGAATAATATCCTCATTGGATACAGGTCTCCTAATTAGGTTAAGAAACCTAATGGTGACACTTAAACAATAGAGACATGGGAAAATTCACCCTCGGAATAATATCCTCATTGGGTACATGTCTCCAAATTAGGTTAGGAAACCTAATGGTGATACTTAAATAATAGGGACATGGGAAAATTCACCCTCGGAATAATATCCTCATTGGGTACAGGTCTCCTAATTAGGTTAAGAAACCTAATGGTGACACTTAAACAATAGGGACATAGGAAAATTAACCCTCGGAATAATATCCTCATTGGGTCAGCCTAGAAAGATCACCTGAGAATAGCATGGATAATCAATTAGAGGCCTCACATGTGTGACCAATAAAATGCCTCACAGGGCCAACAAATAGCATGGATAATCAATTACAGGCCTCACAGGGCCAACATAAAGCATGTGTAACAGGCCTCACAGGGCCAACATAAAGCATGTGTGACCAATAAAATGCCTCACAGGGCCAACAAATAGCATGAATAATCAATTAGAGGCCTCACAGGGCCAACATAAAGCATGTGTGACCATTAAAATGCCTCACAGGACCAACAAATAGCATGGATAATCAATTACAGGCCTCACAGGGCCAACATAAAGCATGTGTGACAGGCCTCACAGAGCCAACATAAAGCATGTGTGACCAATAAAATGTCTCACAGGGCCAACAAATAGCATGGATAATCAATTAGAGGCTTCACAGGGCCAACAAAAAGCATGTGTGACCAACAATATGCCTCACATGGCCAATACATAGCATGGATAACCAATTAAAGCATGTAATGCCTCACAGGGCCAACACACTGAATGGAAAAGCAATTAAAGGTAGGCCTCAAGGGATAGAAATGTACCCCCACGCAGGAATCAACATACACAGCCATCTGTATGTGAATTCCTCATCAGTCCCCCTGTCCTCTTTATCCAACAGGCTAGACCTTATGGCCGGAAGGGAGGCGGCGGAGTGCCTTCGGTTTCGCGGGAAAACACAGGGTCGGCGGGGGGTCCGACGGTCTCTTCCTCCAAGTCGGAGTCCTCCACCACCTCAGAAGACTCCATAGGTTCAGATAACTCCGTCTCCGGCACCACTGTGTACTGGCTTCCTCCGACGCTCCCTCCGGCTAGCCCCATACTATCATCGGCTAATTCCGGCCACAGACAGACCGGATCCACACACGGGATCTCAGATCCGTGCAACTCCGACTCAAATCCGGCGGAGATCTCAAACACCTCGCCTTCAAAAGGAAGATCCCAAAAATTAAAGAGGAGGCTAGGGTTCCGGCTCGAAGGAGACCAAACGTCTGGCTGTGTATGCGGTGCGAAACACTCATCCGGATGATTCCAACCCTCATCCGGATAGGTTCTAACACCGGCTTTCATCGACACACCAGATTGGAGACAAGAAGAGGAAAGAAACGAACAAACAGACAGGAGGGAGGCTAGAGTTTCATGGTGAGAAGAAGAAAGAGACGAACAAATTGGGTAATCATGGTGAGAAGAAGAATGAGATGCTAGAGTTTCATTAGAGAAGAATAATGCAGTTATAAGGTGTAATAGTATGATTTAGGTTTATAAGTGGGTTGAGTTTAAGGTTTTAATTGGGTTTGGGTTGGGTTTAGGGTTATAATTAGGTTTTGGTTAAATTAATTGGGCTCAAACCCATTACTTAATGAATTGGGTTTATGTTGTTATTTAGAGTGACATTTTTATAAATGGTTAAAAAGTGGAGGATAAATTGGTAATTTGTCTTTGCTATTTTTGGAAGGTGCAATCTATTTTGAGACAGATAAATGTGGAAAATGTGCAATCAATTTTGGGACGGAGGGAGTAATAACATTTTTTTTTTAAAAAAAGTAACATTTGATCATTAAAAAGTGATAAATACCCAATTAAATTAAATTATTCAATTTTATTAATAAAAGTGATAATATTTTCAATAAGAAGTGAAATTGTGATTAAAGAAAAGTGATAGTTATCCAATTAAAATTTTCCATAACAATTAATAAAATGAATAATAAGTAATAACATTTTAATAAAAAGTGATACATAATTAATGAATAGTGATTATAGTGTACGGATTAAACCATTTCACGAATAAATAATATAGCGAATAAAAAGTGATAATAAAAAGTGATATGTAATCATGAAAAGTTATAACTGTCAAATTGAATAATTTTATAAACAATTCTAGAAATTAATAAAAAGTGATAACATTTTTAATAAAAAAAAATGACATCTAATTAATAAAAATGTGATAATATTCTAATTAAACTATTTTAACCATGCGTGAGATGGATAAAAGTAATAAAAATTTATTAAAAAGTAATATTCGATTAATATAAACCGACAATCATTCAATTAAAATAATTTATAAACAATTCATAAAAAATAAAAAAATGTGATAACGTTTATTAAAAATATGGTATTTTATAATAAAAAAGTAATATATTTTTTTATGTAAAAAAATAACTTTAATAATTAATATAATAATTATTAAGAGAAATAAAGAGTAAAAAGGTAAATTTTTTCCTAACTATTTAATGCCCTGCACAGCGACCCAGCGGCTTCTTTTTCATTCTTAATTTCGCGCCCTCATTATAATTAATTTATTTATTTATGATTTTGTGGATAATATGAGGATATAGTGGATAATTTGTTCCACGGAGAGGGAGAAAAGTACCCCAGTAAGCATTAACTCAACTAAGATTTAGCAAGAATCGACTCACGCCTCAAATCAAATTTTTCCACATACGCTGCAAATGTTCATCAAATAATAAATAAATAAATAAATAGAATAATAATGTAAAAGATTAGGAGAGTACAAAATTAATTGGAATTCTGCAATTTCCTCCATACGTCATTCTTAAAGACTTCTTGTTCAGTTGCAAGATAACCTGCAAAAGTATGTCGAAAAGGATTTCTAGAACTATCTTCCAATAAATCACGCTCTCCACAGTAGTCCCAATAGTTAAGTAATTAATATATATACACAAATAATATGTCTCCACCGTAGTCTCAATAGTTAAGTAAATAATACTAATATGTTTATCAATATCACTATATATAATTTGGGTAGTCCCAATAGTTAAGTAAATAAAACTAATATGTTTATCCATATCACTATATATAATTTGGGTTAGGTTTTGGGTGAGATCGTCTCACGAATTATTTTATATAAAACTGATCATATTTGACCAAGTATATTTTAAATTAGATTAAAAAAAAGTAAATAAAAAAGGGTCCCCTGTTTGGTAAAACTAAATTAAAAGAAGTGTATATCCCTTAATCCTCGATAAGAAGAGCGGATGTTATCTCTTACGGTGGGTTTGCTTGAAGATCACCCTATCAAACTACACCTAAATTCAAAATTTTCGTCAAATTACGATAATTAATATTTTTATTATAATAATAATGAATGTATATTGGGTGCACCCGGTGCGGTGCACCCATATGTGTATACCTTTTTATTCTATTTTGTATACATATTATTCTATTTTGTATAAGTGTTTTGTAATAATTGTATACTTTTTTCACATTAATTTTTCATTAAAAAAATTAACATCCATATGTGTACAACATTTTATTGAATATTATATACAATTTTTCATTAAAAATATTAACAATTAAATTGTATACATTTTTACTCTTAATTGTATATGTTTTTGTTCATATTTGTATGTGGGTGCACCCTATCTTTAGGTGCACCCGGGTGCACACTATAAATTGCCAATAATAATAGTAATTATTATTGTTGCTATCATTATTTTTTATTTATTTTAAAAATTTGTTCAGAAAATAATTTAATTAAACGAATATCACTTTTTATAGATCAAATATCACTTCTATTAAAAATATTATCACTTTTTATCCGTCCTCTAATTATTCATGAAATAATTCAATTGATCAATTATTATTTTTCCTTACTATCACTTTTATTAAAAATATTATTACGTTCTATCAATTCTATAAATTATTTATGAAATTCATTTTCGTAATTATTTATCACTTTTTATTAAAGATGCTATACTTTTCTTTTAAATGTTATCACTTTTCATTTATAGTATAAAGTAGTATTAGTTATTAATTTTTTTATTAAAGATATTATCACTCTTTTTTAAATGTTATCACTTTTCATTTATAATATAAAGTATTCATAAAATAGTTCACATTACCGTTATCACTTTTCTTTAATTGGGTATCATTTTTCTCTATAAAGGTTATCACTTCTTATATTAAAAAATATTACTATTTTTTAAAAATATTATCACATTTTATAAATATATAATATTTAAATTAAAAATAAATTAAATGAATAATAAATTTTAAATTATTACATTTTTAAAGAATAAAAAAATAAATTAAATAAGAAAAACGTATTTAAAAAATATATATACATGTAAAATCTAATTAAAATTTGAATTTTCTAATTCGATCAACCAAACAAAACTCTTTAAATTTATTTTACCCAAATTAATTATACTCCATAATTAATTTTTTAATTTTTTAAATTCATAACTTACCCAAAAATACCAAATTACCCCCAAAAGTTATTCAAAAAGTAACTTTTCTTAATTTGCGTGTGTATAGTAAATATGACGATGAAAATGAGATGGAGAGAGTATCTTACTTATTGAACAGGATTCTATGGTCGGTCCGTGACCCCTGGATGCCGAAGGCGCCCTTGGGGTGATCTCGTAGTTCCTACGGGGTGGAGATGATGGGGTCGGTCCATGGATTTTCATTCCTTTTCTTTTGCCGCATTTCGCTCAAAGGGTTGAAGGGAGATAGTGTCAATAGCTTCCTTGTTCTAGTTATCGCTCCTCGGCTTTCTTCCTCCAACAGATGCGGATGAATTAGCTGCAGATAGTCCGAAAACAAGCTTTTCACTGGAATCTGTCATCCAAATCCTCTTTCCCCAGGTGATGACAAGCACAGAGTGGGT
The DNA here is from genome assembly GCA_023678885.1 of Pogostemon cablin. Classification (NCBI taxonomy): domain Eukaryota; kingdom Viridiplantae; phylum Streptophyta; class Magnoliopsida; order Lamiales; family Lamiaceae; genus Pogostemon; species Pogostemon cablin. Next base: position 15,653,649 of record CM042966.1, read on the forward strand.
CCTAGAAAAGAAGAATGTTTCGGAGAGTCAGGACTCAGCTTCGGTATGTCCTTGTCGAAAAGAAAAGCACAAAAGACCCACTTTTTACATACGCCCACATAAAAAGCTTATCATCTCGCTCACTTCTCGTTCTGTCCAAGCATGTTAACATAATTTTATTATAAATTATAGGCAAAAACTTTGGTGAGACCGTCTCACGAATTCTCTTATGTGAGACTGGTCATCCATTAACTCAATTAAATATTTTTTAAGGTCGTTTTTTGTTAATAAATAAATGATAAAGTATATTATGTTTGTTAAAAAAGTTTATGGCAATTTTGAAATTAAAGTATATTAGAGGGATATTAGTTTTGTACCTTTTCATTTTATGAAAGTATGAAGATGAAATTGGGACGGACCAAAACAGAAAGTTTGAAGTTGAAGTTGGGACGTAGGGAGTAATTACTAGTTAACTCTTAAATAAAAATAAAATTCATAATTTAATAAACTGAATATAGAAGAAAGACAGAGAATGAAGAATGATTGAATAAAATTCATAATTTTCAACTACCTGTATCCGTACTTGTCCTGTATAAAAAATTCATTATGATACTCATACCTATATCAAACTCATGTATATTGACCCGCAAATTACTTTCACCATATGTTATTTATTTTTTTGTGTATCAAAACCCGTGGACTGAGAAAATCTGTTGAACTGGTCCAATCGATTCTGTATATATATATTTTAATTTTTTACAAAATTTCACTTTCTAAAAAAACTTTTATTTTTATTTGTATGATGTTTCACTTTTATAATTTTCCTTAAAATATTATTTAAATATTAAATTAAATATGCATTATGGTATTGTATATGTATATTATAACTATGTATAGATTATGAATGGTAAATATTTTTATTTTATTATATTTTATTTAAATTAAAAATTTTGCTTTATAAAATAATTTTTATAATTATATATTTTTATAAATAGTGATTCTATAAAATATAACTGAAAATATGTAAAATTTAATATTTTTGGATTGAACCTCAAACTGTTCACTTAATAAACGTAGACCTTGATGCATGTATAATTTAAAAAACTCATTACCCGTATCATAGCGGTGAAAACACGCACTCGGGTCCCAGCAATGGCACTCCCAAATCCTTCCAGCAAGTAGTTCGCGATGGGGCGACTCCAGCATCGCTAATCAAAAGATTCCTGGAAAAATTTTGCGAGAAATCGTACAGCTCCGATACCTTCCCCTGCTCCCGCTCAGGCGATGATATTTCAATAACCATCGATGAAGATTATTACAATACACGAGTTAGTACTTGTTCATCTTTTCTCACGATTCGTTTGCTGATAGACCGTGGTAACAAACCCATGTCCGATGAGAATTTGGCACTCACATTGAAGACCCTGTGGCACCTCTCGGACATATTTATAGTTCCTCTTGGTAGAGGATATTTCAATGTTCTCATCACTGATGCTGTTCAAAGGCAGAATATTTTGAAGGAACGACTTTTTTATTTCAGCATTGGAAAAATCAGAGACCAGAAGTGGATACCTGGCTTCAATTCATTTAAAATTAAATCCTCGGTGGTATTCGTCTGGATTAGGATTTTTGAACTACCTTTTGAGTTGTGGACGGAGAAGGTGCTGTTGTCGATCTCATCTGCCATTGGTACTCCAACCAAGATTGATGAGAGGGCCAAGAATGGAACTTTTGGACACTTTGCTTGGATTCTCGTTGACCTGGATGTTCAAGGATCATTTCCTGATCATATCAAGTTGGATTTTCCTTCTGGTTTCTGACTATTTCTATAGGCTATGAAAATGTTCCCCTTTTTTTGTGGATTATGTCATACTTTAGGCCACTTAGATGTGGATTGCAATAAGAAGAGGCATAAGCCTCACGCAGCTGATGCGGATGGTTTTGTGGCTAAAAAGTAGAAATGGAGGCCAAAGCTCCCTCCTGAACCTGTTGTTGATGCTTCAGAATACGTTGCCGGAGCTATGAATCCCTCTCTTGCTGTGGAAATTTCTCAGCATGAGCATGACCACTCCTTGAGTAGGTTTGGTGATGAGCAAGGCCCTCATTTGGAATGTGCTTTGCTTAAAAATACTTCGGATCAGGCTCCATTGGTAGGCAGGACTACTTCTTCTCATGACTCTGCAACAGGTCACATGTCACAACCTACCATGGAGAGTTTTGCAGATCATCAAGCTATTGATATTGTTTCTAAACCTTGCTTCCGTACTCAAATACCTGCCCCGATTCCAATGTCCCCGAAATCGGACCCATATTCTGTGAGCCTCTCTTCCGAATGGATATCTACGAATATGAGGAAGGCCCAACTGGCTGATCTAGCTGCTTCCTCTGATACAATCAATATAACACTATGTATTTTGGCTTCTCATAAATCATCTTCAAGTGTTCCGCTCTCAAACAAGTTTAGTGCACTGAATGATTATGCTCTCGATGCTGTGGGTGAAGCTATGACTAATTAAGAGATTTTTGTTAACACTAATCAGCCTATTACTGCTTCTCCATAATTTATAAACTCAGTCATGGGAGTTCTTATAGTTCCGGTACTGCACTTGTTGAATTTTGAGAGGGTTCCTTCTACGACACCTGTTTTTGAGGAGGTTCATGATTACATGGATGAGTATACTACTTCTAGGACCTCTCCGGTTGTTACTGATTCTGTACAATACTGCTTCAAACCTACATCGTTCGCCTGTTACTGATTCTACGGCTGTTCTTAATCCTGGAGTCGTTCATGTGGATACTCTTTTTAAACTCTCGGATTACACTAATCTCACCACCAGGGGGACATGGATGAGTTCCCACCGCTACTAAGTAATGTCACGCACAAGAAGCGAGGTACGCCTAAGAAGGATTTTTACCAACCAACAACTAAGCCCAATACTCGTCTACAGGTAAAGATCAATCCAAAAGTGAATAAGCATAAGCTTATGAGTATTCCAGCACTCAAGCAGATGCGAGAAGAACTAGAGATGCGAGAAAAGATAGATGATATTGAATAGTTTTTCTATGGGTTGTCTGCCTTTTTTGCAGCCGCTTATTTGGCTTTTTCACTGATTCTATCAGTTTGTTAAACATCTTTACTTTTTTATCCTCCCATCCCTTCTTATTTATTTATTTTTAATAATACACTATCTATTGGCCAAGATATGAACCATTCTAAAATAATAAAAATTCTAAAATATAAAAGTATCTATCACATTACTTTAAAAATTTCATTAATTTCAACACACGTAACATAATTTATATTTGATTTATTATTTAAAAAAAATACTACATTACCTTTACAAAAATCAATAAAAAAACAATAAAGTAAATTAAACAGTGTATTTTATTAAGGGGACGACTATTCGCACCCCCGACATTACTGAATGTACCCCCAAAAGGATTTAAATTAAAATATTTATACTAAAATGACTTAAACATCCCTATTGTTCATCACTTATTAAGTGGCATCATCTGTTGCATATCATCTACCAAATACTACCTCGCCACTGCAAAATGGGTTCCTTAATTCCGACTACAGATTCTAGAATTGATGAATATCAAGAATTTCTTAACACTTATTAACAATCAGGCCACATACATTTACACTCCAATCCATTGTCGTCGGCCCATCGCAATCTGAAGACCAAGGATTGTATCCCTTCATTTTAAATTATTCGCATTCAAGTAATTTCTTTTGTAAATGTTTTTTGCCTTTTTAAAATTTTCTCCAATTTAAAAAATGTTAAAATTGTTTGATCATCATTACTCCTCGGAACTCAATTTCATCCGATGTCCTCTGCAACTTAAGGTATTAGTTTTGATGACATGTCTTGCCAAAAACCCATCGCATTATACATCATGACATTACTCACTGCCTCTTCCTTCATCCCCTCCCCTCTGCCCAAGTTCCCAAATTCGACCTCCCTCCTTCGGAATTTCTGTACTTGGAAGATTTCTTCTTATTGAAGAGACATTATTGGCTTAACTTTTCATAATCATCACCTACAACTACTTTTAATTAGAGGTGATAGTTGGGAGAAGAGGTAGATCAAAAAGTAAAATTCTGAAATTCTGCATCTATGGATCAGTGAGAGAATGTGGTGGACGTGAGGGAAACTCAAGATTTTGGAAATGGAAGAGAGCCAGAAAGCATTTTAGAATTAAATAAAAAGGGCAAAATAGGGTATGTCCAAGTGAAATTTTACATCTTTTTATATTTTATTAATTACGGGGTACATTTATCATTATTGGGGGTGCAAATAGCCACTTCCTTTTATTAATCTCTATAAAGAGCAATTGTTCATACTATGCAATTACAAAAGTACTTTTTAAAAATTAAAGTAAAAGATTCATTTTCAATGATGATGAATACATATTAAATAATAAAAGTCAATTAAATTAAAGGATTCAAGAGAAATCACGACGGAGTTAATAAAATTCAATATATTATTTGAATGGCTTTTAGAGTTGACACCATAAACATCCATCTTCATCAATTATTTTACTTCACTCAATACTGGTTTTCTTGCATTTTTCAACTCTAAGTCTTGCTCAAGTTTTAAAATGCATCTCTTAGCAATGCATTCCTTGTTGGCGTTTGATCATTTGGTTAACATGAATAGTTAGGGTTCCATGTAAACTATATCAGCGGAAGAAAGAATAAAGATTTGTATTACCTTTCACTAGGGTATGTTGAAAAAGAGAAATTCTCACAGGCAGCATGCGCGCCTCACGATTTTGAACATAACTTTCTCATTCAATCTCCGATTTGAGCGATTCTTGCGCCAAAACAATCCTCTCTTCTATGACTTTCCAATGGTGTATCACAAGACCAGTTTTGAGTTCCACAAAAATTTAGAAAAATCATGGATGTTGACAATCAGGTTGATAAAAACAACCTCTTGATCTTCTGCTGTATTCCCAAGTCCAATGTTGACGTCGTATGGGCGACGATCTTCAAGATCCTCTCAATATGCTGTTCACTCTACCCTACTCACGGTTAGGCGTTTCTAATTAGGGTTTCCGGATAGCTGAGATGATTTATATATGGGCTAAAGCAGGGACCAGGAGGAGAAATTAGAGTCGGGCCTCCACTGGGCTTACGTATCCAAGTTTAGCCCAAAACTTATGCTTAGTCTAATAATAATAATATATTCCACTAAAATATTATTTCTGCACTGCTGCTCTAATCCCAAATTACGTTATGGGCTCATTTTTTATTATGAGCTCATTAGTCTCCCCGCGTTTAAGATATACAATGCTCATTAATTAATTAAGTTACTGACAACTCCATTAATTAATATTTCATCCGAGAGTAGTACCACTCAACCTCATTATCATGCCAGAATAAATCCACCTGCAGGGTTTACATGATAATCCTTATGAGCTCCTCAATGGGACATCATCAACCTATTTAATAGGACATGGATTCCTTCTACAATCAACAACACACCATAGAGACAACACTATTTCCCAATTCACTGAGTTTGTTGATTTAATACATGTAAATCTCACCCATTGATGAATCAAAGAAATACGTACTTGCTTACGTGTCGAAGTTATTGTATAGGGATGAAGATCACGAACATCCATAATAGCAGAGATCAAGTTCTCCTATATAGTCAGTATAAATTGAACGATCTCAAGCGGTCCTACTCAATACACACAAAGTACACTAATGTGATTCTATAGTCAAGAAAATATACCAAATCACTCTACAACTATCCCGATAGAGAGGCCCCATCTATATCGGTTGTGAACATCTGTTTATACTTTATAAAGAAACTAATAATATGATCTTCCGCATGTTGTCGCACAACATATTATCTACAATATAAAGTAAGTGGACTATTGCATCGGACATATAAATAAATTATAAGAAGCAATCATTTGATCAATGATTCTCATTTCAAATAAATTGTTATAACATTGTTCATACTAAAGCTAGACTTTTAGTATACAATCCAACAATTTTCCACTTATACTAAAAGACTATGCTGCCATGTCTTCTGCCATACATCTGATTCCCACTCCCACTACACGACCATCAAAAGCTTTCACTTTAAAGTCCTTGGTAAAAAGGATTTACTAGGTTATCTTTTGATGCAATCTTGCGACAACAACCTTCCCCTCATCATACAATTTCTCGTATAAGATGGTACTTGCTCTTAATGTGTTTAATTGCCTTATGGGCTCGTGATTCCTTCAAGTTTGCAACTGTACCATTATTATCGCAATAAATTGTGATACCCTTGGGCAATTGATGAGAGTGATAATTCACATGTTTTGAGTTCCGATTTGTGTGGAAATTGAGTATGATTTAGTCCATTATCGACATGAATCGGGATGTTTGTGAAAAATCCATGAATCAGAAGCTTCTGGGATTATTTGAGCATATTTGTATAGGAAAGCAGGTCTTAAGTGCTCGGAATCGGAAGACACGATTTTTTGCGGTGTTGTTCGACCTGGAGAGGCTGTTCAACCAGCATCAGCTAAGTCGAACAGAGGAGATAAGTCAAATGGGAGGCGTATCAACTTACAGAGTGGTCATTCGGCCAGAGAAGATCGTTCGACCAGAAGAAGTCAAGTCGAACGGAGGAAGCCAAATCGAATGGAAAGCAGAGATGAAGTCCAGTTTACAGACACGTCGTTCGACCAAGAGGTCCTATTCGACCACGTCAAGTCTGGTCGAACGGCGACACATTAGCTCCAAAACATCGCGATTTCACCTCTAATGTGTGCATTTGCATGTTTTCTACAAAAAAACCTAGTAAGAGTCCATAAGGAGAAGTAACAAGTATAAAAAGGGGTGCCGATCACACCAAAAAGAAAGTAAGATTCCACATTCATCCTACACCATATCCAAACCCTAACTCCATCTGCAGAAGCTATAGAGAGAGATTCATGCAGCGAATCAAGTGAGAACCAAGTGAAGATTCAAGACGGAGCGAGAAGCGACGGCGCCCATCTCTATGATTTACTTCGCAACTTAATCTTTCTTATAATTTTAAAGACTATGGGTAAGATCTATCCAATCGCCATGAACGTTCTTCGAAGCATCATGGGCTAGAACCGCTTTGGTAGTTATAAAGTTATGAAGGTTTTTATCTAGTTAATTGAACTTCTGTGTGTATACTCCGTACAATACTACTTGTGGATTTATTTTATATAAGACTATGCATTATTAACTCATACTCAGAGTTGTTTTGTGCATCATTAACTGTTATGTAGAGTCTGAATACGTATCTTGGTTATTGATTGAGTGCATTCACTGCTGAGTAGGATTACATGTTATGATTCTAAGTGTGGGGACTCCAAAGCTTCATTAGAACTATCTTATAAGAATACTTATTAATTGAATTGAATTCGGGTTAGTAAGTAGGATAAAGAGGATAATTATATAGTACCTATAAAAGGAGATCATATCGGGTTAGAGTACTTAGTGCAAGGGAAATAATTGATACTGATAGTACCTAGAAAGGAGGTGTAATTATATTTTTTGCTCCAAGGTTATTCACACATGTTACACGCTTATCTGCTTTTGTCTATAGTGTAGGTTTGCATGGCTTAGTGATGCGTTCATACTCCATAAGGCAGAGTCGGACATTGACATACGGAAGGGAGATTAATTAGTGAAACAGTATTGCCTAATGAGCTACCTGTCTTCTCACTTGTCAAACTCTCGTTTATCTCTACTGTCTTTATTTTATTTGCTATTTTATTATTTGTTCATTAGTTTAATAATTATTCTCAACTTAAATTACCAACAATAGTTTCTCTTAGATTAGATAAAAATAAGTTGATAACCAACTTTGATTTGGGTTCGATAAATATAACTTGGTCTCTTATCTAAGCTACAATCGCATCCTTCATACTTGGGGGTTAAAATTGTGTGTTGAGAAAACGCCCAACAAGTTTCTGGCGTCGTTGCCAGGGACGGTTGTCTTCATCAAATTTATTGTTGCTATTTTGTTTGAAACTATTCTATTCTTGTCTTAATTTTCTAACGCTTTTTTTTCTTAGGTGTATACACACTAGATCAAGGGCAGGAGAATTAGTGCCTTATAATCCAGAACTTGGAACATCGTCGAGGAAGAAGAAGGCAAAGAAGAAGAATAACAAGAACATAGAACCAACTGAAGCTCTTAATCTAGGAGTGCTGAACCCGAAAGCAATTGAAGCTACAACCGGAGATAACACGGAAGCAGAAACAGTCTACATGGCAGTGAATCCGGATAATCTTGCCATCTGTGAAGTCTTTAAGAATAACGGAGGAGGCAATGTGGGGCTGATAAGAGCGCGTGGAACCGATGCCGATTTTGATCTTCATCCCACTCTTATCAGCATGATAGAAAGGAACTCCTTCTCTGGAGGAACTTTCAAGGATCCTCAACAACATCTGAATAAGTTCCTTGGTTATGCAAGCACACAAAAAGATGTAGGAACTCATGAAAATGCAAGAAAGATCTTATTGTTTAAGTTCTCGCTTACTGAAAGGGCAAGAGATTGGTATGATACTCTTAGTGCTGCTGAATACACTACTTGGGAGCAATTGAAATTGAAGTTCTTGGAGCGATACATGCCAGCTTTAAAGGTGTTAAAGATGAAACAAGAAATCAACCAATTTGCTATCGGTGGTAATGAGAAATTTCATGAAGCACGGGACAGATTCAAGGACATGCTTAGAAGGTGTCCACAGCATGGCTTGTCAAAAGCTCAGTATATCAGTATATTCTACAATGGATTGGATTGTGATTCTCGAGTGTTACTTGATGCTTTTTCGAATGGAGCATTGCTTACAAAGTCATCCATTGAGGCCGAAAATCTCTTTGAGGATATTTCGATGAATTCAAGAGATTGGCCAACTGATAGAGTTAAAGGCACCAATGTCATTGGAAAAGTAGCACAGGTTGAACATACGATAGAGAAGATGAGATCGTCTCGAGCTTGGCTAATATCAACAAGCTACTTGAAACTCAGTAGAAACAGATTACCAATTTGACACAGAGAGTACCAATGATGATGCAGTAGGATGACGGTGAAGAAAGACCGATCCAAGAGGATTTAGAAGAAGCAAATTATGCAACCTCCTGTTGGTGTTAATCCTGGTGCTAAGATGGAAGAAGGAAAACCTAGTTTAGAGGATACGGTGAACCATTATGTGGCTAGAAATGATGCAAGGGTGGATCGTATTGAGATAAAAATAGATTCGAATCATGAGGAGTTGTCCAAGCAGATAAAAGACCTTACCTTGTTGATGGGGAAAATGGCAGGGTATGTGAACAAGTTGACGCAAACTATTGAGCAGGGTAAGCTCCCATCTCAAAGTATTGCAAACTCTAAGTCTTGTAATGCCATCACATTGAGGTCGGAGACGCAGTACGAAGGTCCAATGAAGCCGGTGGGCAAAAATGATAAAGGCAGGAGCCTTGTTCGACCAACACTACCCAGTTCGACCAGACCATTTGGTTGAACTAAGTGTAGGTATTTGAATTTTATTGCATATTAAAGGAAAATATGTGGCAAATTAATGCAATAATTATAATAAATTAATTATTTATTTATTATGAAATTTAAATAAATAAATTCCTAAAATAAATGAGTAAATAATTGATAATTAAGCCAAATCCAGTAAAATAAGTCTGACTTAAAGTCTAAGCAAGTGAAAGTCCCAAGCCCGCAGAATCAGGTCAAATCAGCCCTGGACCAATCAGACTGCGAGTTATTTATGGGGCTTCCTCACCCTTCACCTATATAAGGACCCCTCCTCCATTCATTCCAGACACACCAAAATATCTGAAGACAAAAGCTCTGAAGAGATCAAGAATACGAGCAGTGCTCCCTTGAATACTTCAAGCATCTTCAAGCAAAGAACAGCCGCCAAATCAAAGAGTAAGGTTCTAAACCCCTTTGATCCGGCGTTCTTCAAAATAAATAGCCGCCAAATCGAAAAGTAAGGTTCTAAACCCCTTCGATCTGATGTTCTTCAGAAGTAATAGCTGCCAAATCGAAGAGAAAGGTTCTAAACCCCTTTGATCCGGTGTTCTTCAAAAGTAATAGCCAACAATTGGAGATCAAGGTGTTAAGCCCCTCCGATCCGGTGAAGATCAAGATCCAAGTCAAGTGAAGATCAAGATCCAAGTTAAACGAAGATCAAGATCAAGTGAAGATCAAGTCAAGTCGAAGATTAAGCTCAAGATCTTCAAGTTAAGAACACTCAAATATTCAAGTCTTCAAGTGATCTTCGAAGATCTTCAAGCCTTCAAGCGGCCTTCGAATCTTCAAAGCTTCAAGCTCAAGATCTTCAAAAAAGCTTCAAGTCTTCAAGCCTCTAAAGCTTCAAGCTCAAGATCTTCAACGAATCTTCAAGTCTTCAAGCCTCCAAAGCTTCCTGCTCAAGATCTTCAAGGCATCAAGCAAGCTTCAAGTCAAGAACAGCCACTAATCCGGGATCAAGGGTTCAAGTCCCCCAGATCAAGTGTTCTCCGAGGAAGGCTCTCTAGTCAACGTTCAATCCGAACAAAGGTTTAAAGCCTCCGGGTCAATGTTCAAGACTACACACTCGAGCTCGGACAAGCTTCGTTTGAAGATCTGACTTAACATACAATTCAAGTCAACATACGCTGTCAACACAGTCAGCTTACACTTCGTCAAAGAAGTCAAAGTCAACCAACACAAGTCCAGTCAAAGTCACATTGGTTCGAGAGAAGAATCAGAGGATTAATTGAGATTGTAACCTGCTTACATACTCTTCAAATTAAATCCATTTGAAATTATCTTTGTATGCAATTTGTATTTATTTCATTATAAATACAAAATTTGTTGTTACAAATTTTAGCACGCCCAGTGGGACAGTCTCTACCTCTCATCTCTTCCCTCAACAAGCACAAAGATACAAAGTATGACTTCTCTTAGGATCGCGATAAAAAGGTCATCTACCTCAAAGCCTTTAGAGCTACAAGATGTGAAGACGCAAGTTATGACTCCACTAAAGATTGCGATACGAAGGACTATTGCATCAAAGCTCCAGAGTTGCAAACTGAAAAGGTTGAAGTCGTTACAAGAAGTATGTCTAAAGGCTCCTCAAAGACAAATCGTATGGTTGGGATTACTCTCAATAAGCCATTGCATAGCGACAAAGATGGTGAAGATGACTCTATCTGCTCAACTCCTCGCTCCATGCCAAGCTCACCATCTGCCTCAATTGCAACTGCGGTGATGACGACGAGTGCTGTAACTATCGAGGATCAACTCGCAAGTATGATGAAAGTCATTGAAGGACTCAACAAGCACATGGAAGCTCAAGATTTAAAAATCTCCAAACTTATGAAGAAAATGAAGAATGCGGAGACAAGCTGTACAAATAAGAAACAAGTTGAGAATTAGAATAGGGAGGAAGACTCAACGAAGCTTCATCTATCTAAAGAAAAGCCAGCTGAGGATAAGATACAAGTTTAAACTGACAGAACATTTTCTATCTACCAACTAAAGAACATCGTGATAAATACGATAAAAGATAAGTTGGAAGGGAGCTCTAAATCTTCTTCAACCTACGTCAAGCCATATACAAAGAGGATTGACAACTTGAGGATGCCAACTGACTACCTACCTCCCAAGTTTCAACAATTCGATGGCAAAGGCAATCCAAGACAACATGTGGCACACTTCGTCGAGACATGCAATGATGCTGGGACCTACGAAAATTACATGGTGAGATAATTTGTCCGATCTCTAAAAGGAAATGCCTTCGATTAGTACATCGATTTGGAAGCTAACTCCATTAATAGTTGGGGGCAAATGGAAAAAGTATTCCTTAACTGCTTCTATAACACACGAAGAACTGTTAGCATGATGGAGCTAACAAATACTCATCAAAGTGATGAAGAATATGACCTCGACTACATCAATAAATGGAGGAGTCTAAGCCTCAATTGCAAAGAAAAGCTATCAAAAACTTCGGCTTTAGAAATGTGCATTCAAGGGATGCAATGGAATCTTAGCTACATACTCCAAGGAATTCGGTTTAAAACTTTTGAAGAGTTGGCTTCAAGAGCTCACAACATGGAGTTAAGCTTGACATCAAATGACATCGAATGACCCTATATTCAAGACTCTTACATGTTTGAATACATGTCCTTCGATGAGCCCTTGGAAGGGGAACCACAAACAAAGTCTGTCGTTTCTATAAGTTTAACAGAAATGAAGTTGAAGTAAGAGAAAATAGTTCAGCCCAAGATTGGGGGCAATAAACTGTTGATAAATCAAGACAAAGCTCCTTGACACGAGCTAAAACTGTCTACATCACGCTCCCTGATACGAGCGAAAAGTGTCTACATTACGCTCCTTGATATGAGCTTAAACTATCTAAAACCCTCAAGTTACGCTCCTTGATATGAGTATAAACTATCTACATATCAAATCAAATCTCTTTGAGAAGAGACGAAACTCTCTACATGTTACGCTCCTCGACACGAGCTAAAAATATCCACACAATACTCCTTGATACGAGTTTAAACTATCTAAAAGTCTCAAAATCATGCTCCTTGATACGAACTTAAACTGTATAACTCAAACTAAATCTCCTTGAGAAGAGAAAAACTCTCTACATGTTACGCTCCTCGATATGAGCTAAAAATGTCCACACAATACTCCTTGATACGAGTTTAAACTATCTAAAATCCTTAAGTTACGCTCCTTAATATGAGTATAAACTATCTACACATCAAATCAAATCTCCTTGGGAAGAGAAAATAAACTCTCTGCACATAAAGTTCCTTGATATGAGAGAAAACTATCCACACAATGCTCCTCGACATGAGAGAAAACTGTCCACACAATGCTCACCGACACTAGTGAAAGATGTCCACACAAGGCTCCTTGACACGAGCATAAACTATCTACAAGTTCAAATTCAAGACTCATTGACACAAGTATAAATTATCAGCAAATTCAAGTTCAACGCTCCATGACGCACGAGCCTAAACTGCATGTTACTCCTGACCCGCATGAGTATAAAATGTGTACGGCACCCCCCAATCCAAACCAAATCATGTTCCTTTGAACTACGTTATGACTTGATCCTCTTAAAATAGGCACGTAGGCAGCTTAACACTTCACTAAGTTCAATCATAATTCAGGCTATTCATATCAAGTTGGTGAGGCAAGCAATAAAATTCAATCATATTGATCAAGAATGGATTATCGCAATTTGTTCACTTCAACACAAAAGCGTCCGTGAACAAAATGCGAGGGGGCATTTGTAAGCACTTGAATTTTATTGCATATTAAAGAAAAATATGTGGCAAATTAATGCAATAATTATAAATTATTTATTTATTATGGAATTTAAATAAATAAATTCCTAAAATAAATGAATAAAAAATTGATAATTAAGCCAAATCCATTCAAATAAGTCTGACTTAAAGTCTAAGCAAGTGAAAGGCCCAAGCCCGCAGAACCAGGTCAAATCAGCCCTGAACCAATCAGACTGAGAGTTATTTATGGGGCTTCCTCACCCTTCACCTATATAAGGACCCCTCCTTCATTCATTCCAGACATACCAAAATATCTGAAGACAAAAGCTCTAAAGAGATCAAGAATACGAGCAGTGCTCCCTTGAATACTTCAAGCATCTTCAAGCGAAGAACAGCCGCCAAATCGAAGAGTAAGGTTCTAAACCCCTTCGATCCGGCGTTCTTCAAAAGTAATAGCCGCCAAATCGAAGAGTAAGGTTCTAAACCCCTTCGATCCGGCGTTCTTCAAAAGTAATAGCCACCAAATCAAAGAGTAAGGTTCTAAACCCCTTCAATCTGGCGTTCTTCAAAAGTAATAGCCAAGAATTGGAGATCAAGGTGCTAAGCCCCTCCAATCCGGCGAAGATCAAGATCCAAGTCAAGTGAAGATCAAGATCCAAGTCAAGTGAAGATCAAGATCCAAGTCAAGCGAAGATCAAGTCAAGTCAAAGATCAAGCTCAAGATCTTCAAGTTAAGAAAACTCTAATCTTCAAGTCTTCAAGTGATCTTCGAAGATCTTCAAGCCTTCAAGCGGCCTTCGAATCTTCAAAGCTTCAAGCTCAAGATCTTCAACAAAGCTTCAAGTCTTCAAGCCTCTAAAGCTTCAAGCTCAAGATCTTCAACGAATCTTCAAGTCATTAAGCCTCCAAAGCTTCCTGCTCAAGATCTTCAAGGCATCAAGCAAGCTTCAAGTCAAGAACAGCCACTAATCCGGGATCAAGGATTCAAGTCTCCCAGATCAAGTGTTCTCCGAAGAAGGCTCTCTAGTCAACGTTCAATCTGAACAAAGGTTCAAAGCCTCCGGGTCAACGTTCAAAGCTACACACTCGAGCTCAGACAAGCTTTGTTTGAAGATCTGACTTAACATACAAGTCAAGTCAACACACGCTGTCAACACAGTCAGCATACACTTCGTCAAAGAAGTCAAAGTCAATCAATACAAGTCAAGTCAAAGCAACATTGTTTCGAGAGAAGAATTAGAGGATTAATTGAGATTATAACTTGCTTACATATTCTTCAAATTAAATCCATTTGAAATTACCTTTGTAAGCAATTTGTATTTATTTCATTATAAATACAAAATTTGTTATTACACTAAGGTCGAACAGTTTTCAGAAAAATAGAATTACGTTGCTCTATTTTTTATTCTGCCGTTCGACCAAGGCCTTATTGTTCGACCAAACCATTTTGGTCGAACCATGGTCGAACAGGCACCTGTGGAGAAGAAAGATCGAGCTCAGTTACAGAGCCTTCATTCAACCAAACTTATCTCGTTCAACCAGACTATTCTGGTCAAACTAAGGTCGAACCGGTATTTGATGAATTGAACTCGTTTACAGAGTCCTCTTTCGACCATACTCATGCTGTTCGACCAGACCATTCTGGTCAAACAGTGGTCGAACATCTTCACGCATATCCTGTTTCAATATCGAATACTACACTTGTTGTTCACAACACTCCAGAGCCATCACAAGAGCAGAATAGTGAGTCTATAGTAGAGAAGAAATGGAAAAGAGCCAAGAGATTGAAAGTCGATAAAGATAAAGCGAAGGAGGTTGAACGTGATGAATGGGGAATTCCAAAGATAAAGATACCTCCTCCGTTTCCTTTTAGGATAGTGAAGAAGGGATTGGAAGATAAGTTCAAGAGATTTCAAGAAATAATTAACAAGATAAGATTGAACATTCCTTTCTTCGAAGCAATCATGGAGATGCCGTACTATGCCCGATTTCTTAAGGATATCATATTGAAGAAGAGGAGCTTGAACGGAGTAGAGACAGTGAATCTATCAGAAAATGCAACTTGATCATTCAGAGGAAGCTGTCAGCTAAGTTGAAAGATCCGGGAAGCTTCACTATTTTATGTAAAATTGGAATGGGGCCGGTACGAAAAGCTTTGTGTGATCTTGGTGCAAGCATCAACTTGATGCCCTTATCTATATTTAAGAAGTTAAGCTTGGGGAGCTCGCTCCCACAACAGTGGCTCTACAATTGGAGGATTGGTCCATGACTTTCCGAAGGGTGTGATTGAAGATGTACTTGTAAAAGTAGAAAAACTTGTCTTTCCTGTAGATTTTCTTGTGCTAGAGATGGAAGATGACAAGGATAATGTCCCTCTTATTTTGGGAAGGCCATTCCTTGCCACAACTGGAGCTATGATTGATGTCTAAAAGGGGGAGTTGAGATTGAGAATGGATAGAGAAGAGGTATTCTATTCAACCTTGATAGGGCAATGAAGTTGCCAATGGAGACTCAATGTTACAACATTGATGTGGTGGAGGAGATCGTGAAAGAAGATGTGTTCTTGATCCTATCAAAGGATCCTTTGGAGACATGCTTGGCGGAGTCTCTTACTTTTCCCACCACGGTGCTAGATGAGATCTCTAATGAGGTATATATTGAATTTCTTAAAAATTTACTTGCCTTGGGTGATGACAGTTATGAATCTAAAAGAACCAAGCTTGAAGAAGTTAAGTGAACTAGGCAATACCTCCCATTGGATAAAGAAAGCACGATAAAAGAAGAAAAAAAGGAGGAGTTGAAACCACTACTAGAGCACTTGAAGTACGCCTATCTAGGCAATAATAAAAATTATCCGGTAATTTTATCTTCTTCCCTTACTGATAATCGAGTTGCTAGATTTGCTTCGGAAGTATAAGTCTGCTATTGGTTGGACTCTTGATGATTTGAAAGGTATTAGTCAATCGTATTGCATGCATAAGATAAGGTTGCTAGATGAACCTAAGTGATGCATTCAGAATCAGTGGAGGGTTAATCCCGCGATTCAAGAAGTGATTAGGAAGCAAATCCTAACGTGGTTAGATGCAGGAATTATATATCCCATTAGTGATAGTCCCCATGTGAGTCCATTGCTTGTTGTAACTAAAAGTTGGGGCATGACTATTGTGAAAGCCGATGATGGCGAGACCTTAGCCACTAGGATTTCTACGGGATGGCGTGTGTGTATGGATTACAAGAAACTAAATGAAAATACATGCAAAGACCATTTTCCTTTTCCTTTCATGGATCAAATGCTTGACCGTCTAGCAGGGTACAAGTTTTATTATTTCTTGGATGGGTACTCGGGTTATAATCAAATCATGATTACACCCGAGGATCAAGAAAAGACCACTTTTACTTACCCTTATGGAACTTTTGCTTCTAGGAATATGCCTTTCGGATTATGTAATGCACCTGTTACGTTTCAGTGTTGCATGATGACCATTATTGATGGTTTGATAGAAAGATCATGGAGGTGTTTATGGATGATTTTTCTGTTTTTGGTTCCTCCTTTGATATTTGTTTGTCTAACCTATCTACTATTTTGAAGAGATGTTTAGAAACTAATCTTGTCTTGAATTGGGAGAAGTGCCACTTCATGGTGAAAGATGGGATTGTTCTTGGGCATTATATTTCGGCCAAGGGATTGCAGGTCGATAGAGCAAAAGTGGTGGCCATTGAGAAACTTCCACCACCTAAGAATGAGAAAGGAGTACGGTCCTTCCTTGGACACGCCAGATTCTATGGAAGATTTATCAAAGACTTCTCAAAATACTCTAAGCCCTTATCTCACTTTTTTTGAAAAGGACGTTCCTTTTGTTTTTGATGAAGAATGTCTAACAGCTTTTCAGGTTTTGAAAGAGGCGCTTATTACTGCACCTATCTTGATCACACCGGATTGGACTCTGCCGTTTGTACTTATTTGTGATGCAAGTGATTTAGCACTTGGAGTGGTACTCGGGTAGCTGAAGGAAAAGAAGTTCTGTGCCATCTACTATGCGAGTAAAACTTTTGATGTAGCATAAAAGAACTACACTGTCACTAAAATGGAATTTTTAGCGGTTGTGTATGCATTCAATAAGTTTTGACAGTATTTGGTAGGCATGAAGACTCTATTGTACACAGATCATTCTGCGATCCGGTACTTGATGGAGAAGAAGGAAGCGAAGCCCAGGATTATTAGATGGATCTTTCTTCTACAAGAGTTTGATATGGAGATCCGAGACAAGAAAGGAACGAAGATTATTTTGGCGGATCACCTATGAAGGTTAGAGACAAAGGAACATTTGTGATGACTCTTTTGAATATATCGAAGAGATGTTCCCAGATGAGAAGATTATGGCAGTGTTTGTTGAAGGAGCAGAGAGACCTTGTGTAGTGGCTGCCCAAGGAATGGAACCATGGTATGCGGATTATGTTAATTACATTGCCGCAGGTAAAATTCCGAAAGATCTCAATAGGTATCAACTTGAAAAATTCAAGAGAGATGTTGAGACTTTCATATGGTATGATCCGTTCATCTATAAAATTTATACAGATTCTATCATCTGTAGGTGTGTGCCCAAGATGGAGATGGAGAGTGTTCTTGAGTTTTGCCATGCACAACCTAACGGAGGGCAATTTGGAGCTCAAAAGACTACAGCCAAGGTACTACAATCTGCTTTATATTGGCTACCTTGTTTAAAGATTGTGAATCCTATGTTACGACATGTGATAGATATCAAATGATGGGAAAAAAGTAAGAGGGATGAGATGTCACTTCAGCCAAGCATTGTTGTAGAGATCTTTGATGTATGGGGAATTGATTTTATGGGGCCATTTCCCTATCTAATGGATTCTTGTACATCCTTCTTACTATTGATTATGTTTCTAAGTGGGTGGAAGTGATTCCAACTCTTATGAATGATTCAAAGATAGTATTGTCATTCATAAAGAAACACATCTTTGCCCGCTATGGAGTTCCAAGAGCACTTGTAAGTGATGGAGGTTCGCATTTCGTCAACAAGCTTATTAAAAGAGTTCTCAAGGACTATGGTGTTAAGCATATGGTTACTACACCCTATCATCCTCAAGCAAATGGGCAAGCGAAAGTCTCTAACCGGCAAGTGAAGAAAATCTTGGAGAAGGTAGTTGGGGCCAATAGGAAAGATTGGGCTATGTAGCTTGACGATGTCTTATGGGGGTTCCGTACGTCATACAAGACTGTGCTTGACATGTCAGCTTATCAAATTGTCTATGGAAAGCCATGCCACTTACCCATAGAGATTCAGCATAAGTTTTTTTAGGCTGTTAGAAGTTTGAACTTATCCATAAAGGAGGCTAAGGACTTAAGGTTGACGCTTATCAATCAACCGGATGAGTTTAGAAGTCAAGCTTTTAAGAACTCGGTGATCTACAAGGAGCGAATGAAGAAGTGGCAAGACTCGAAGATCACTTATAAAGATTTCAAGCAAGAGGATGAAGTATTACTTTTTAACTCTTGTTTGAAGCTTCGCAGGTAAATTGAAATCGAAGTAGATGAGACCGTTCATTATCCATAGAGCCTGCGGAGGGTGGAGTTTTGAGATCATGGTCAAAGACGAAGACATTATAGCGGCGAATGGGCATCGATTGAAGCACTATAGGTCGCCGGATGATGCTTGTGTCATCTTTGAAGATACTTTGCATTGAGTTGGTACTGTCATGACTCTCCGACGTTAAACAAGAGAGCCTGTTGGGGGCTTACCCTCCTGTTTTATTATTTTGTTTCGTGTGAGTAAGAAATTTTTATATTTAAGGTGCTTACTAATCGGCAATTACATTTCTTTGCAAACTTAGTTTCGACTATAGTTTCTACTAAGTTTGGGGGGTGTGATGTACTTACCTCATTGAAGCACTAAGAGTATAATCTTTTCTTTTTAACGTTTGCTAGAGGAATTTATTTTTGTGGTATATTGAAACTTTAACCGGTTTTGATGTATCAATTTTTTTGCAATTTGCCTAGTATTTGGTGTCGTTATATTTATTTTATTGTGAGCGAAGTATTATACATGATTTTTATATAGTCTAAGAGTGGTTCTCTAGCTTTTGTCTTGGCTATTATGATGCTTGATGTTGTCCTAGAGTTTGAGTTTTGCAGGAAAAGACGAGAATAGTACGATATTTTAGAAGTTCAGAAGCTTGTTCGACTTATTCGACTAGGGTACTGCAGTCGAACGGTGGTTGAATGAAGTGCTTGAACAAGAAACCAACTTATAGAATTTCAGTTCGACCAACACACCTTGTTCGACCACAACTCTGAGGTCGAGTGACGGTCGAACGAAGCAGGGGAGAACAGGGGGCGACATTTCAGTTTACAGAAGTGCAGTTCGACCTCATATTATTGTTCGACCAACACATTTTAGTCAAACACAGATCAAACGAGGCCATGCTTTAAGGGCAGGCTCGCGCAGTTCGACCAGACGCCCTAGTTTGACCAATCTATTCAAGTCAAACTGGGTCTGGAATCGCGAATAAAGGTCAGTTTTTGCGTGTTGTTCGACCGATTCCCGTCACCCTTTCTCGAGCACTCGTCCCGACTTGTAAGAACTTCATTTTAAACTCTTCCCACACTTAATTCTTCCTGTCCACACACTTTCACAACCAAGTTTTGAAGGATTCAAAGCCGATTTTGGTGCTATTTCATTCGAAATTTTTGGAATTTTTGCCGTACATCACACACACCATGGCCGGAGATAAAGGTATATTTTTGAACTTCTCTACCCTTGAATTGAAGTTATTATGCTTAGTGAAGGTTGGGTAAGTGGATTAAAACATATGCTTAATTGGATTTGAAGTGATTGAATTTAGTGTTCTTGTTGAAATTTTACATGAATTTGCATGATTAAATTTATGTTGGATTGTTGAAATTTTATGAAATTGATGATGCATATCTTTCGGGCTTGAGTTTAATTTCGAATTATATATATGGGCTCATTTATTTGAAGTGTTGGTATTGTGCAATTGAACGTGGAAGATGAACATGTTTATGGTTCTTGTTGAGCTTATATTGAATTGAGAAGCATGTTTAATGTGTGTAGTAATTTTAAGACTAGTGATTGAAATATTCTCATGAATGAAAGTGTAAAGCATTTATTTGTTATATTGATTAGATAAATACTTGAAATTTGGAGAAATTAAGCTTTGAGTTGATTATAGCATGCGAATTTGAAGTCTTGAGTAGAATTCATGCTTAAATTAGTCTTAAAATTGGTATACTTGCTTTATCTCTTTTTGGGGTGTATTGAAATATAATCTTTGTAGGTAAAGAGATTGCTTCATCTTCTAAGAGGAAGGAGACTAAGTCTCCTAGGAAAGGTGATGTTGCAAAGAAATTAAAGCTTGATAAGAGGAGACTTTCTGATTTTGGTATAAAGATCGATGATTGGGAGGAGAAAAAGGAGTTGTGGGCAGCTATTGCGAATAAGATAACGAGGACTCATTATCAAGATGATCAAGCGATGGTGGAGATGAACATCATCAACGATATTTGTTGGATGTTCAATCAAGTAGGGATCACTTGGTTCATGGAGATGAAGAATGAGACATATTTCCGCATTACTGTAGAAATTTTATGCTCGATGAGAGTCGATCGTGGAGATCATTATCTTCCCTATGGTCTGTGGATGCAGATTTGTGGACAGTTGCAACTGATGTATGCCAGTGATTTCAATGAGATGATTGGTTATGAGAATGTGTCTGAAGTGGAGCATGCTGATTTCCATGCCGATAAGTTTTGGAGATCTATTTCGGAGAGGCAAGGTCGTTACAATTTGAACACCGTTAAAGTTGCCTTCATCCGCAACCCCGTGATAGCTTATATGGAACAGATCCTGAGCAACACACAGTTTGCTCGATCCGAGGGCAGTTGTATTCCGAAGGGAGAGTTATACGTACTCTGGTGTATGTTGAATGTAGTCAGCTTCAACGTTGCAGATTACTTTTTCCAGCAATTATACAAGTTCTCTACTTATGATTTCCAAAGAGTTAATATTGGAGGGCTGATTACTCCATTAGCGGAGTACTATCGAGTTGATTTGAGCAGACGTAGGCCGATCCGAGGGGATCCTGATTTGATTCTGTCATCCTATGTGAGGATGGGATTGGTTCAGCAGATGGAAGATGTTTGGATGTTAATTCGTGGCAAGAGTCTATTTTCTTTTCATTTTCTATTGTCGATTGTTGATCTCACTACTGTTCAGATCAACACCAACCTATTGATGGATACCTCGGAGCATAGGGCAATTTCCAAGACTTGTTTGGAAGAGGGAAATTGGAGACTTCTAGCTGAGATGCACCTACAGGGAGTCCACATTGATGAAGATATGATTTTAGTAGTGATCCAACAGATTTCATTGATGAGAATCAGCCACATCAGCCAGCTTTTGTGTACCCGGAGATGGATTTTACTCCGATGCAGCCACCGCAGCAGCCACAACCACAGCCACAACATGGGTACTTTGAGCCACCGCCACAGCAGCAGCAGGATTTCTGGCAGTCCCAGGATCGTTTCTATTGGGAACAGTTTAGATTGATGAACGAGCATTTCTCCACCTTGAATGCGAACTAGCAAGAGACGAATGTCATTAGCGAATACAAATTATGTTGTACTCAACCTCTGATATGATGCTATGGATGGGAGATTGGGAGATCTTAATGAGAATTGGACAGGAAAAGTGATACCTTGCAAAGGGATTTCGATGATTGGCGCAATGATAATGATGATGATGATGCTCCGAAGGAGTAGTGGTGCCAGGTTTTTTTCTTGTATGTTTCTTCTCACCTCCGTTCTCTTTTTCATTTTACAGGTTGGGTTTTGAGTGAGTGGTGATGATGTTGATTGAGATTCATGTGTGAGTGGTTTGTATTTGATATTAATTGATGATGATGGATACATTGGATATGTTTGATTTGGATGTGATCGGATTGATTTGGAGAGTATGATGTTACTTCTTGATTATGCATGTGCACTTGTTTTTGATGCATGTTGATTTTATTGATGATAGGCATGTACTGTTATTACTTGTAGTTTATGTAGATATTGATGTTGATTGCATGCTTTGAAGAGTGCTTAGGAATCTATTACCCATATGAGAATTTGAGCCTTATGAAATCATGTTATATCATTGATGATAGTTTATTCTTATGAGTATCATTCATATGTTCATATTCTAGAACTTGGCTTAGAGTCTTGTTTGAAGTTTATGATTGATAGATACTAGGACATAATCTTAGGCCATGATTGATAATTAAGCCACTTAGTTAAATTTTATCCTACCTTGAAGTTTTTATCATTGGAAGCCCCGTTGAGCCTTTAAAAACTTTTTCTTTGGCAAGCCTATGATAAAAAGCATTATTTACTTATACTTAAGCTTCGAAATACCCTATTTACTAGTAGAGAGGTAAGGTGAATAAATTGCTAGATCATATATGAAGAAAAAGGAAGGAAGTTTGCGTAGTGATGAAAATAAATATGAGGTTAAATCTTGTGATGGGGTAGTGCCTGAAACCGTTACCCCAATTGATTAAAAGGGTAGTGCTTGAAATTGGTGCCCTTGTGCTTTGAAGAAGAAGAAAGATGTTGATTCCAAATGAAGCAAGAGAAGAAGTATTGAAAGAATTATGAGAATGATGAAGGAGAACAAGTATTAATGCTGTTTGATGAGAAGCAAATCTCCAAGGTAATTCTCTATTAGTGAAGTTAGTCACTTTTATCTATATTCTCCTACCTTTACCAAAGAGTCAACATTACAACCCAAAGAACAAGTCCTTTGTGATCCTAGTGTTGAAACAATTATAAATTAATTTTTGAGATCTTTACCAAGCTTATGGTTACGCGAATATATGAATTAATTTTGAGCATATATACTAACCCTTTGAAAGTGTATATCTTTTACACTTGAGTGCGAGAGTAAACACTTACCTAGTGAGCTAGATGATTTTCACTCGTGGAAGTATTGTGGTTGATTGATATTTTTGCATGGATGAAAGGTATAATGGATGCATGTTTTGAATTGATATAATTGCATGTGTAAGAATAGGTTGTGCTTGTTATAAGGATCTTGTGATTACACTTTCTTGCCTTATTTGATTTTCGTTGTATAATGGACAAGCAACATGTAAGTTTGGGGTTTGATGAGAGTGATAATTCACGTGTTTTGAGCTCCGATTTGTGTGGAAAATGAGTATAATTTAATCTATTGTCGAGACGAATTGAGATGTCTATGGAAAATCCACGAATCAGACGCTACTAGGTTATTTGAGCATATTTGTATAGGAAAACAGGTCTTAAGTGCTCGAAATTAGAAGACACAATTTTTGGGATGTTGTTCGACCTGGAGAGGCTGTTCGACCAGCATCAGCTAAGTCGAATTGAGGAGATAAGTCAAACGAGAGGTGTATCAACTTACAGAGTGGTCATTCGTCCAGAGAAGCTCGTTCGACCAAAAAAAGTTAAGTCGAACGGAGGAAGCCAAGTCTAATGGAAAATAGAGACGAAGTCCAGTTTACAGACAAGTCATTCGACCTCAGTTCGACTAAGAGGTCCTATTCGACCATATCAAGTCTAGTCGAACGGTGACACATTAGCTCCAAAATATCGGGATTTCACCTCTAGTGCATGCATATGCGTATTTTCTACAAAAAAGCCCAGTAAGAGTCCATAAGGAGAAGTAACAAGTATAAAAAGGGGTGCCGATTATACCAAAAAGAGAGTTAGATTCCACATCTATTCTACACCACATCCAAACCCTAACTCAATCCGCAGGAGCTGTAGAGAGAGATTCGTGTAGTGAATCATGTGAGAACCAAGTGAAGATTCATGACGGAGCGAGAAGCGACGGCACCCACTTCTAGGGTTTACTTCGCAACTTAATCTTTCTTGCAATTTTGAAGACTATGGGTAAGATCTATCCAATCACCATGAACGTTCTTCGAAGCGTCATTGCTAGAACCGCTTTGGTAGTTCTAGGGTTATGAAGGTTTTTATCTAGTTAATTGAACTTCCGTGTATATATATACTCCATACAACACTACTTGTGGGTTTATTTTATATAAGACTATGCTTTATTAATTCATACTCAGAGTTGTTTTGTGCATCATTAACTATTATGTTGAGTCTGAATACATATCTTGATTATTGATTGAGTTTGTTCACTGCTGAGCAGGATTACATGTTATGATTCTAAGTGAGGGTACTCCGAAGCTTCATTAGAACTATATTATAAGAATACTTATTAATTGAATTGAATTCGGGTTAGTAAGTATGATAAAGGGGATAATTATATAGTACATATAAAGGGAGATCATATCGGGTTAGAGTACTTAGTGAATGGAAAATAATGGGTACTGATAGTACCTAGAAAGGGGGGTGTAATTATATTTCTTACTCCAATGTTATTCACACGTGTTACACGGTTATCTGCTTGTGTCTATAGAGTAGATTTGCATGGCTTAGTGATGCGTCCATATTCCATAAGGCAGAGTCGGATATTGACATATGGAAGGGAGATTAATTAGTTAAATTGGATTGCCTAAAGAGCTGCCTATCTTCTCACTTGTCAAACTCTCGTTTATCTCTACTGTCTTTATTTTATTTGTTATTTTATTATTTGTTCATTAGTTTAATAATTATTCTCAACTTAAATTACCAACAATAGTTTCTCTTAGATTAGATAATAATAAGTTGATAACCGACTGTCCTTTGGGTTCGATAAATATAACTTGGTCGCTTATCTAAGCTACAATCGCATCCTTCATACTTGGGGATTAAAATTGTGTATTAAGAAAATGCCCAACAACAATCTCAAAATCACATCTAAGTCCATTACGAAGTTTCTAGGATCATACAGATACAATGGCTGCCTCAGAGGCTCCAATTCATCATCTTTCCATGGCAGAGCCCGAAATATATTTCTATATGACACTCCTCCAGATTATGACTCTACTTCCTAAAATTAAACACATAAACTTTGAGGTGGATTTACTGTCGTCCTACCTGACTTGAAAAATCCTAATCTACATAATCCACAAGAAGTAGTGAATCTGTCAGGTAAGCCTACGTATAATTTCCAGTCCTTCTCAGGCACTTCAATTACGTCTTACTACAGTTCATCACTCTTGTTTCGGGTTATGTTGATACCAACTTTGCATGCTTTTTGTAAAACAAATATCCTTTCTCGTGCATAGCATTCCTTAGATTAAACTCCCTTATTCGTCAAAGCATAAGGAATCGCCTTCTACACCTTTATTTTCTTTGTGTCTTCAAGACACATTTCCTTAAATAAAGTCACATGCTAAAACGAGTAAGGATTGTATCATTTCATGAAGCTTGAGATAAGCACAACATTCTTTCTTATGATCCGAATCACCATGATTACAAGAATATATTTTTCTTCTCTTAAGTCCTTCATTTTATATTGCTTTATGAACCATACCCATACGCCCGTCAATATTCTTTCATTTTTTCCAATGAGCAAGATACCATCTATGTACAGTACAAGAAATACCACCACATTTCTGTCACTCTTCTCAATACACAAGACATATCCGCACATTGAATTAATCCATATGACTGGATTACCTCATCAAAACAGATGTACTCTGAGTATAAAGCTTACTTTGGTCCATCGACGGACACTTTTAAGGTTACACTCAAAATGCTCTTCGTACTTTGTAATGAATCATTCTGGTTGCTCCACATAGATATTTTCCTCAAGACTACCAATCACGGAAGCTATCTTGACATCTATTTGCTATACCTCATAATTTAATATGAGTAGTAATAAAACAAAATAAAAGAATCTGGATCAACTTAAACTTAGCTACCGGCGAAAAAGGTTTCATCATACTCGAACTTACCCTTCTTTCTGAGTGTACCTTTACGCAACAAGCCTTGTTTCAAAGTATCACCTTACCGTCTGATCCTCTTTTATTTTGTAAAGCCACTTCCAATGGTTCTCACACCACTTCGTGGTTCTACAAGCATCCAGATCTAATTTAGAATACATAGATTCTATTTCAAAAATCATTGCACTTTGCTAAGATTCAGCATTTCTATCTTGTAGTGCTCCGTCATACCCATGGCCGATTTCATGTTTACTAGGGACCAAGGAACGACTTTCTCAAAATATAAATCTTTTAGATTGCAGAACAACTCTCCCACTACGACAAAGCATTACACGCAATTGTGTATCAGACGTATCACGCGTTGCAGTTTCCTTATGGTATGTCCTCTTGTACAATTGGTACTATTCTTTGTGTTTTCCTCTCACATCCTACAATTTATATATGTTTGTGATTTATTATATAGTCTTTTTCCAAAAATATAGTGTTCGTGTTAACAATCACCCTTTGATCTTTTAGACTATCGAATAAAACACCCTTCATCTTTCTAGGATATTCCACAAATAGACAAACATCCTTACGACATGCTGTTTCCAGGAATACTTGTAAAATGAATTTAGTAATTCCAAATTACTCATCATCTATCTAACCATTTCCATAAGAATTCTATACCTTCTTTTCACCACACCAATTGGCTGGGTTTAGCCCTGTGTTGACAACTTCGGCTTCAATCCCAACCTCTGATAAATAACTCATAAATTATCCTAAGAGGTACTCGCCATCACGATTAAATCGTAATGACTTGATATATTTTGATGACCCTTCATTGCATGAGCCTTGCACTTTTGAATTAATCATAGTACTTAGACTTGCGGTGCATCAAAATTATATCTAACCACCTCTTACCTGGATAATCTTAGGATCGCATAAATCAGAATGAACCAATTCCAACATATCTTTGGCTCTACACCCCTTTGCCTTAAAAGACAATCATGACCTAGTTTCGTAAACCAAAAGTAAATTTGGTTCATATCCAAAGGTTCCTTTCTCTTATTAGATTAGAAGACGTGTTATCATTACTATTTGTTGCATCCTTGGGATAAACATAATTTAAGAGTGTACAAATTATCCACCAACGTACTACAACAGATTATAGCTCCATCCTTCATTATAATGACTATGCCATTCAAATAAGATAAAGTATCTATTTGTTATAAAATAGAAACTGAAATTAAATTCTTTCTATTAAAACGTATGTGTAAAAACAATTTCTCATACCCAAACGTTTATTCCTATCCGAAGATAAATAAACAACTCCCACAGCAATAACCACTACTTTCGTAGTACACCCATGCACTCAATAATCTCATCATCACTTAGTTACACACTTTTAGTGATTCCGGTATCTACACACACTGTGTCAGTAGATGCCATCACTAATCATGCTTTAACAATTAGTGAATGAGATACTAACCTTGTTCACTGCTTGGTGAAATTGGCTTCCTTTCGCCACATGTTTTGTCAGAAGTTTTCCACCAAGTACAATCTCTGGTAACTCAGGTGGAACTTTTTCAAAACATTTAGGCAAATTATGGAGAATAAAATTGACGTAGGTTTCCCTTTCAATTTCTACTCCAAGTTTTTCCAATTCATTCATCAAGTCAACCATGACCTCTTGCATTTTTAACTTACTCAAGTATCTGAAGAGTTGCATGAGATTGACCATCACATTTCTATGAACCTCTCATCTCTTCACTAAAGACTTAAATAGACACTAGGGGACATCTTTAGTGAGAACTTATATGTTTTTCTAAGCAGTAAGAATCGAAACCAAGATTCTTTTCTAATCATCTAATTTTGGACCAGTAAATATAATTTCTTTTAGTTAACAATAAATGAAATAAACCATTTGAAAATACAGAGAATTACATAAATAAATACACCGATCAAATCTTTGAATTTATCCATTTATATTGATTCCCTCAAAACAATATAAAAATAAATTCATCGACATCTCAAGCACCGTGAGTCTCCATGCCACGTTAGTGTGGATGTATACAAACCCGAACATTTACAAGAGAAAGTTTTATCCATTAATTTCATTCGTCAACCTAAATTCATAAAAAATAATTAATAGTCGGTTTCTTTTTAGCCATGCAAATAACAGCAGTGACTCCATTAGGGAGGATATTTATTATTTACACCTAAGTGTACACCATTATTTGATCCCAGTCCATTGCGCGAGCTTATGTGCCTTACAGTTGGAGAAGTGCACACGCGCTCGGATAACTTCCTACAATCATCATAAAGAAGTTTGTACCAGTGATCCGTGAATAAACTAATCCGTTGTGGAGGAAGGCCTATTGCCTAATGAGAGTGAAAATAAGCATTTTCGAGTGTCCAATTTAACATCTTTTGAAGGGAATTGTTGTTATATATTAGCACAAGTGTCTTATATTTGATATATAGCATTTGATGTATTTTATTATGTTTTAGACGGAAAAATGATCAAAAGTGCAAAGTTGGAGAAAAGGTGTAACTTGTGCAAGAATGCTGAAAAACGCATGTCCAACTTGTGTAATTTTTCTGTAATCATGTGGAGTTTAAAAATAGAAATTTGATACATGATTGGAAAGCCACAAAAGACAGGATCATTTTGACATAAAGAAAACTTCAATTGGAATACAAATGAAAAAGTTATGATCAAAATGGTGACGTCGCGCAAGCTGTACCGAACAGAACGGCTGTGCCACTTTGCATGACTTGTTACACATTCAATTGTTGGATTTTATATAAGTTATTTATATTTATAGATAGCAAAGGAAGAGAGAATCGCGTGAGTATAAGAATCACTCAAACCAGAGCTTGGATGTGGAAGTTATACGGAAAACGGTGAGACTGCGCAAGCTGGTTCGACCACTGGTTCGTGTCGAACTAGGTACTTGAAATCATGTTACAGAGTGGTTCGACCTCCCTGATATGGTTCGACCAAGCCCATAGTCGAACCAAATGCTTGAACAACTCCAGATCCGTATTTTTACAACCCAAGTGCGTGTATTTTCATGTTTTCCAAAAAAAAAAGCCTATCCAAGGTACATAAGGAGAACTTACAAGTATAAAAGGGGATGTAGATCACACCAAGAAGGAGAAGAGCACAACAACACAATCATCCTACACCCCACAAGGGGGAATCACCCCCCAACCATCATCCACATCCTTTCCTCCATCCATCATCATTGTGAAGATTCGTCTGTTGAATCAAGATGAGAACCATGAGGAGGATTCAAGGCGGAGAAGGACGCGACGACTCCCACATCTAGGGTTTTATTTATTTTTTAATTTATCTTGTATTTTCCAGACATATGTGTAAGATCTATCCAACTCCCATGATTGTTCTTTGAAACATCATGGGCTAGAAACCGTTTTGGTAGATTTAGGGTTTTGAAGGTTTTATGAGTTAATTAAACTCTCTTGTGTGTCCTCCATACAACACTACTTGTGGATTTATTTTATATATGATTGTACATTTTTAAGCCATATTCACAGGATTCCATGTTATGATTTTAAGTGAGGGGACTCCGAAGCTTCATTAGAACTATCATATATGAATGTTTATTAATTGAATTAAATTCGGGTTAGTAAGCAGGATAAATAGGGTTATTTTATAGTACCTATAAAGGGAGATCATATCGGGTTAGATTCCAGACGTAGGAAATAATTGATACTGATAGTACCTAGAAAGTGGGGTGAAATTATATCTCTTACTCCAAGGTTATTAACACGTGTTATACACATATTTACTTGTGTCTGGAGTAGATTTGCATGATTTAGTGATGCGTCCATAGTCCACAAGGCAGAGTCGGCCTGCACTTGAGAGGAAAGTTAAGTAGTAAAATTGGATTACCCTAGAGCTATCTATTCTCCATTCTTGAGTTACTTTCGTATTCTTCCAGTGTTATTTTATTTAAATTGTTATTTTATTTAATTATTTATTAGTGGTTAATTATTTCCACAACTGTTATTGCCTTTCGTCTTAAATAATTTAGTAAATAATTAAATTGATAATATGCCGTCCTTTGGGTTCGATATTTGACTTGGTCGCTTGTTTAAGCTGCAAATGATATCCTTAATACTTGGGGATTAATTTTGCGTGAAAAGAAAATACGCATCAAGTTTTTGGTGTCGTTGCTGGGGATCAAACCGGGTCACCTACGTGATAGGCGGGAATACTTACCATTATACTACAAGATAGTAAACCCCCTCTCAAGTGCAAGCTGACTATGCCTTGTGGACTATGGACACATCACTAAACCATGCAAATCTACTCTATAGACACAAGTAAATTTGCGTGTAACACGTGTGAATATTCTCGAAGCAAGACCACTAGTTCGGGTCGAACTAGGAACCTGAATTCATGTTACAAAGTGGTTCGACCTCCCTGATTTGGTTTGACCAAGCCCATGGTCGAACCAAATGCCTGAACAGCTCTAGATCCGTAATTTTACACCCCAAGTGCATGTATTTTCGTGTTTTCCAAGAAAAGGAGAACTTACAAGTATAAAAGGGGATGTGGATCACACTAAGAAGGAGAAGAGCACCACAACACAATCATCCTACACCCCACAAAGGGGGATCACCCCCCAACCATCATCATCCTTTTCTCCATCTATCCATCATTGTGAAGATTCGTCTGTTGAATCAAGAGGAGAACCAAGAGGAGGATTCAAGACAGAGAAAGACATGATGACTCCCGCATCTAGGGTTTTATTCGTTTTCTAATTTATCTTATATTTTCCAGACATATGGGTAAGATCTATCAAACCCCCATGATTATTTTTCGCAACATCATAGGCTAGAACCGTTTTGGTAGATCTAGGGGTTTGAAGGTTTTATGAGTTAATTAAACTCTCTTGTGTGTCCTTCGTACAAAACTACTTGAGGATTTATTTTATACTCAATCTGTCCCATTTTAATCTTTACATATTTCTAATTGGCGTCCCATTTCAATCTTTACATTTCCTTTTTTGGTAAATAGGACCCACACAAATTAATTATTTCTCTCTCCATTGGCCCACGCATCACACTTATTCACCTACCCACTTTTCATTAAAAAATTATTTCTCTCACCTCACTGTACATTAAAATATTACATTCCTTAATCTACGT
Organism: Pogostemon cablin; assembly: GCA_023678885.1. Taxonomy (NCBI): domain Eukaryota; kingdom Viridiplantae; phylum Streptophyta; class Magnoliopsida; order Lamiales; family Lamiaceae; genus Pogostemon; species Pogostemon cablin. Next base: position 15,684,989 of record CM042966.1, read on the forward strand.
ACAAAAAGCAAATGTAAAGTTTGAAACGGGATGGATGGAGTATATGATTGTCCATTTTTAATCTATATTCACAGTCATTTTGTGCATATTCAATTGGTATAAAGAGTCTGAATATATATCTTGGTTGTAGATTGAGTGCTTTCACCACTGAACATGATTCCATGTTATGATTCTAAGTGAGGGTACTCCGAAGCTTCATTAGAACTATCATATATGATTGTTTATTAATTGAATTGAATTCGGGTTAGTAAGCAGGATAAAGAGTGTAATTTTATAGTACCTATAAAGGGAGATCATATCGGGTTAGATTCCAGATGTGGGAAATAATTGATACTGATAGTACCTAGAAAGGGGGTAAAATTATATCTCTTGCTCCAAGGTTATTCACACGTGTTACACGCATATTTACTCATGTCTGTATAGTACATTTGCATAGTTTAGTGATGCATCCATAGTCCACAAGGCAGAGTGGGCCTGCACTTGAGAGAGAAGTTAAGTAGTAAAACTGGATTACCTAAGAGCTACCTATTCTCCATTCTTGAGCCACTTTCGTATTCTTCCCGTATTATTTATTTTACTTGTTATTTAATTTAATTTATTTTATGAGTTATTTAAACTCTCTTGTGTGTCCTCCGTACAACACTACTTGTGAATTTATTTTAGATATTATTGTGCATTTTTAATCCATATTCATGGTCGTTTTATACATCTTCAATTGTTATATAGAGTCTGAATATATATCTTGGTTGTAGATTGAGTGCGTTTACCGCTGAACAGGATTCCATGTTATGATTTTAAGTGAGGGGACTCCAAAGCTTCATTAGAACTATCATATATAAATGTTTATTAATTGAATTGAATTCGGGTTAGTAAGCAGGATAAAGAGGGTAATTTTATAGTACCTATAAAGGGAGATCATATCGGGTTAGATTCCAGACGTAGGAAATAATTCATACTGATAGTACCTAGAAAGGTGGTGAAATTATATCTCTTGCTCCAAGGTTATTCACACGTGTTATACGCATATTTACTTGTGTCAATAGAGTAAATTTGCATGGTTTAGTGATGCGTCTATAGTCCACAAGGCAGAGTTGGCCTGCACATGAAAGATAAGTTAAGTAGTAAAACTGGATTACCCTAGAGCTATCTATTCTCCATTCTAGAGTTACTTTCATATTCTTCCATTGTTATTTTATTTTAATTGTTATTTAATTTAATTATTTATTAGTTGTTAATTATTTCCGCAACTGTTATTGCCTTTTGTCTTAATTAATTTAGTAAATAATTAAATTGATAATACGACGTCCTTTGGGTTCGATATTTAACTTGGTCGCTTGCTTAAGCTGCAACTGATATCTTTAATACTTGGGGATTAATTTTGCTTAAAAAGAAAACGCGCATAAAGTTTTTGGCGCCGTTACCGGGGATTGAACACGGATCAGCCGCGTGACAGGTGGTAATACTTACCACTGTACTACAAGATAGTAAACCCCCTCTCAAGTGCAAGCCGACTCTGCCTTGAGGACTATGGACGCGTCACTGAACCATGCAAATCTGCTCTATAGACACAAGTAAATATGCGTGTAACATGTGTGAATAACCTCGAAGTAAGACCATTGGTTCGGGACGAACCAGTAACCTGAATTCGTGTTATAGAGTGGTTCGACCTCCCTGATCTGGTTCGACCAAGCCCATGGTCGTTCCAATGCCTGAACAGCTCCAGATCTGTATTTTTACACCCCAAGTGCATGTATTTTCGAGTTTTCCATGAAAAAACCCATCGAAGGTCCATAAGGAGAGCTTACAAGTATAAAAGGGGACATAGATCACACCAAGAAGGAGAAGAGCACGACAACACAATCATCCTACACCCCACAAGGGGGATCACCCCAACCATCATCCACATCCTTTTCTCCATCCATCCATCATTGTGAAGATTCGTCTGTTGAATCAAGAGGAGAACCAAGAGGAGAATTCAAGACAGAGAAGGACGTCACAACTCCCGCATCTAGGGATTTATTCGTTTCCTAATTTATCTTGTATTTTCCAGACATATGGGTAAGATCTATCCAACCCCCATGATTGTTCTTCGCAACATCATGGGCTAAAACCGTTTTGGTAGATCTAAGATTTTTAAGGTTTGATGAGTTAATTAAACTCTCTTGTGTGTCCTCTGTACAACACTACTTGTGGATTTATTTTATACTCTCTCCATCCCACTTCATTCTTTACATATTTCTAATTTGGCGTCCCATTTCAATCTTTACATTTCCTTTTTTGGTAAATGGGACCCACACAAATTAATTATTTCTCTCTCCATGGGCCCACACATCACACTAATACACCTACCCACTTTTTCTTAAAATATTATTTCTCTCACCTCACTACACATTAAAATATTATATTCCTTAATCTACGTGCAAAAAGCAAAGGTAAAGTTTGAAACGGGATGGAGGGAGTATATGATTGTGCATTTTTAATCCATATTCACGATTGTTTGTGCATATTCAATTGTTATATAGAGTCTGAATATATATCTCGGTTGTAGATTGAGTGCGTTCACCACTGAACATTTTTCCATGTTATGATTCTAAGTGAGGAGACTTCAATGCTTCAATAGAACTATCATACATGAATGTTTATTAATTGAATTGAATTCGGGTTAGTAAGCAGGATAAAGAGTGTAATTTTATAGTACCTATAAAGGGAGATCATATCGAGTTAGATTCTAGACGTGAGAAATAATAGATACTGATAGTACCTAGAAAGGGGGTGAAATTATATCTCTTGCTCCAAGGTTATTCACACGTGTTACACGAATATTTACTCATGTCTATAGAGTAGATTTGCATGTTTTAGTGATGCGTCCATAGTCCACAAGGCAGAGTCAACATGCATTTCAGAGGGAAGTTAAGTAGTAAAACTGGATTACCTAAGAGCTACCTATTCTTCATTCTTGAGCCACTTTTTTATTCTTCTAGTGTTACTTATTTTACTTGTTATTTAATTTAATTATTTATAGTTAATTAAATCCATCAACTTTATTGCCTTTCATCTTAATTAATTTAGTAAATAATTAAATTGATAATACGCCGTCCTTTGGGTTCGATATTTAACTTGGTCGGTTGCTTAAACTGCTACTGATATCTCTAATACTTGGGGATTAATTTTTCGTGCAAAGAAAACACGCATCAATTTTTTAGCGTCGTTGCCAGGGATGGTTGTTATTATTAATTCATTATTTCTAGTTTATTAAGACTTCTATTTGTGATTATTTATTTCTATCTTACCTTAAATTTTCTGAGGTACTTGTGCGCTAGGAAAAGGAGAGGAAGAAAAGAAAGGAATAACACACTGAGCTGAACATGGCCTGAGTAGAGCACAATCCAGATAATGTTGCCATACGTGAAATTTTCATGAACAATGTGATTGGCAACATGGGGTTGATAGCAGCAAGGGAGGAAGAGATGATTTTGAGATACATCCAACTCTTATTTACATGATGGAAAAGAATCCCTTTTCTGGAGGTTGCTTTGAAGATCCATATTAGCATCTCAAAAGATTCATTGGTTATGCAAACACTCAAAAGGGTGCTGGAGCAAATGATAATGCTAGGCGCTTCACCCTATTCAAGTTCTTTTTAATTGATAGAGCAAAAGCTTGGTATGAGACTCTTGATGCCACAAATTGCACTACATGGGACCAACTGCAACAGAAGTTCTTGGAAAGATACATGGCACCCTCAAGGATCTTAAGGATGAGGCAAGAGATCTTCCAATTTGTTAAGAATCAGGGTGAAAAATTTTATGAGGCGTGGGACAGGTTCAAAGATATGCTCAGGAGGTGCCCACAGCATGGGATGTCTACGGCTCAGTACATAAGCATCTTCTATTATGGATTAGATTGTGAGTCGCGTGTTCTTATTGATGCATCATTAGGAGGAGCGCTGTTATCTAATACAACACTTGAAGCAAAAAAGTTGTTTAAAGACATCTCTATGAATTCACGTGACTGGCCTACGAAAAGAGTAAGATGATCATATGTACTTGGCAAGGTAGTACAAGTTGAACATCAAACGGTGAAACCGAATAGGGATGGTGACTTCGCGCAAGTTGTGTCGAACAGAACGGCTGTGCAAAGTTGCATGACTTGTTACACATTCAATTGTTGGAGTTTTTTGAATTCTTAATATTTATAGAAATTCAAGGAAGAGAGGATCACGTGAGTGCAAGAATCACTCAAATCGAAGCTCGGACGTCGAAGTGATACGCCAAATGGTGAGACTGCGCAAGCTAGTTCGACCAAAAAGCTTGTGGTTCGACCACTGAACAGGATTCCATGTTATGATTCTAAGTGAGGGGACTCCAATACTTCATTAGAACTATCGTATATGAATATTTATTAATTGAATTAATTTGGGTTATTAAGAATGATAAAGAGGGTAATTTTATAGTACCTATAAAGGGAGATCGTATCGGGTTAGATTCCAGACGTGGTAAATAATTGATAATGATAGTACCTAGAAAGGGGGTAAAATTATATCTCTTTCTCCAAGGTATTCACACGTGTTACACGTATATTTACTCGTGTCTATAGTGTAGATTTGTGTGGTTTAGTTATGCGTCCATAGTCCATAAGGCATAGTCGGCCTGCACTTGAAAGGGAAGTTAAGTAGTAAAACTGGATTTCCTTAGACTACATATAATCCATTCTTGAGCCACTTTCGTATTCTTCCAGTGTTATTTATTTTACTTTTTATTTAATTTAATTATTTAATAGTTGTTAATTAAATCCATCAAATTTATTGTCTTTTGTCTTAATTAATTTAGTAAATAATTAAATTGGTAATACGCCGTCCTTTGGTTTGATATTTAACTTGGTCGCTTGGTTAAGCTGCAACTGATATCCTTAATACTTGGGGATTAATTTTGCATGCAAAGAAAACGTGCATCATTGCTAACGCTCAAATTTACTCACATCACTTACAAACCAATAATGGAGGCCGCGGGAATTATTTACTTATCCTCTCTCCCACTTAGTTATTTAACACCGAGGGATTTTATATGCATAAATATTCAAAATAAAATACGCAACCTAGCGTGCTCCTATTACAACAAATAAGGCAGTAAATCCAGAGAATCATGCATACATATATAACAATAATCAGATAATTAAATTAATTATAAACAGTTATATATCAGCGAATTCGATTATTCGCCACTAAGCACGAATGTCGGCAAAGATCTCCAAATTATCAAATTTTCGAAAATCTCCAGATTATCAAATTTTCTAAACTATCGATATCGACTATCGATATCGTCTAGATTATTGAAATCATCAACATCGACTAGATTATCAAATTTTCGAAAACATTCAAATTATCAAAATTTTGAAACTATCGATATCGACCGTCGATATCATCCATATTATCAAAATCATCAATATCAATCAGATTATCAAAATTATAGATATCGTCCAGATCATCGAAATCATCAATATCGACATGCAACCATATATATAACAATAATAGACAATTAAATCAAATATGACAGTTATATATCACGAATTAAATCACCACTTAAATTAGGAAGTCTTGTCCGACACTCCAGCTGTTGAACTGATTCCTTATGCAACAAGCAAGATTACTTGCTCCCTAAGTCGTTCAACATCACGGATTGCCTTGACCCGAAACATGCCGAAACACGCCGTACGAAAATAAAATTCTCAGCACATGCTACACGCCGACACGACTCGTGCGGGCCGCCCACATTGTTTGTGCTGGCCAACATCGGCTCTCATGCCAATTAGCGCTGCCCTGCTCGTACGTGTCAATCACCTGAACTGACATAGGAACGACTTGTGCCGAAATCCAGCACTAGTCATGCCGAACGCCTATGCCTTCACTGTGTCCGCATCGCTTGGCTAATCCAGACTGGTCAATCGTGCTGGCTAAGACCGCTGTCACCTCGCCAGCCCACACGTATCGTGTAATCTCTAGTGTGGACCAGCACCGCTCGATGCTAGTACGACTCGTGCCAGTCATTGGCACGACTCGTGCCGCCCGTCTGTGGTACGCTGCAAGCAGTCCAACGCTGTTAGCACCCGACACCGCCCCCCACCCAGCCTGTCGGCACGACTCGTGTCTGATGAGAGTCAAAATAAGCGTGTTTTAGAATCCAATCTAATACCTTTTTTATGAAAATTATTGTCATATATTAGCACAAGTATCTTATATTCAATATATGTGAGAAAAATGTGCACTTGAGGTGTTTTATTATGTTTTAGGTGAAAAAGGATCAAAAGTGCAAAGTTGGAGAAAAGGTGCAACTTGTGTATGAATGCTGAAAAATGCGCATCAAACTTATGTACTTATTCTGTATTAGTGTGGAGATCTAAAATGAAAGTGTGATATATGGTTAGAAAGCCATTGAGGAGAGGAATGTTTTAGCATGAAGAACACTTTAATTGGATTCCCAACGAGAAAGTTAGGTTCAAAATGGTGACATCGCGCAAGCTGTTTCGAACAAAACTGCTGTGACACTTTGCAAGACTTGTTACACATTCAATTATTGGAGTTTGTGTTCTTTATATTTTAGAAAGCCAAGGAAGAAAAGATCGCGTGAGTATAAGAGTCACTAAAATCGAAGATCGGATGTGGAAGTTATACGCGAAACAGTGAGACTGCGCAAGCTGCCACAGTGTGGTTCGACCACGACATGAGTGGTTCGACCACTGTGTCGTGGTCAAACTAGAATCCTGATAGGTCGAACCAGAAGCCTGAACAACACTAGATCCGTATTTTTACACCCCAAGTACGTGTATTTTTTGTGTTTTCCAAGAAAAAGCCCATCCTAGATACATAAGGAGAGATTAGAAGTATAAAGGGGATGTGGATCACATCATTATTCATTGGATTGGAGAGACCACAACACAATCATCTTACACCCCACAAGGGGGGATCCCCCCCAACCATCATGCACATCATTTTCTCCATTCATCCATCACTTTGAAGATTTGTTTGTGGAATCAAGAGGAAAACCAAGAGGAGGATTCAAGACGGAAAAGGACGCGACGATGCCCACATCTAGGATTTATTCATTTCCTAATTTATCTTGTATTTTCCAGAATATGGGTAAGATCTATCCAACACCTATTATTGTTCTTCGCAACATCATGGGCTAGGGCCTTTTTGGTAGAACTAGGGTTGTGAAGGTTTTTACGAATTAATTGAACTTCCGTGTGTATACTTCGTACAACACTAATTGTGGTTTAGTTTATATATGACTATGCATTTTTAATCCATATTCAGAGTCATTTTGTGCATCATTAACTGTTGAATATAGTCTGAATGTTCATCTTGGTTATTGATTGAGTGCGTTCACTGCTGAACAGAATTCTATGTTATGATTCTAAGTGAGGGGACTCAGAAGCTTCATTAGAACTTTCATATATGAATGTCTATTAATTAAATTGAATTTGGGTTAATAAGCAGGATAAAGAGGTTAATTTTATAGTACCTATAAAGGGAGATCATATCGGGTTAGAGTACCAATCCTAGGGGAAAATAATTGATACTGATAGTACCTAGAAAGGGGGGGTGAAATTATATCTCTTGATCCAAGGTTATTTACACGTGTTACACGCATATTTACTTATGTCTATAGAGTAGATTTGTATGGCTTAGTGATGCGTCCATAGTCCACAAGGCAGAGTCGTCCTGCACTTGAGAGAGAAGTTAAGTAGTAAAGCTAGATTACCCTAGAGCTACCTATTCTCCTACTTGATCCACTTTCGTATTCTTATAGTGTTATTTATTTTACTTGTTATTTAATTTAATTGTTTAGTAGTTGTTAATTAAATCCATCAACTTTATTGCCTTTCGTCTTAATTAATTTAGTAAATAATTAAATTGGTAATGCACCATCCTTTGGGTTCGATATTTAACTTGGTCGTTTGCTTAAGCTGCAACTGATATCCTTTATACTTAGGGATTAATTTTGCGTGCAAAGAAAATGCGCATCAAGTTTTTGGCGCCATTTCCGGGGACGGTAGTTATTATTGATTTTATTATTTCTAATTTGATTAAGACTTTTACCTTCATGACTCTTCGACGTTAAACATGAGCGCTTGTTGGGGGCTTGCCCTTCCATTTTATTGCTTTATTTCTTTCGTGTGACTGAGGATTTATTATATTTAAGGTACTCACGTTTCAGCAATTACATCTCTTTTCAAATTTAGTTTCGACTTACGTTTTTATTAAGTTTGGGGGGGTGATATACTTACCTTTTCTTATGAGCACCAAGGGTATAATTTTTTCTTTCGTTTGTTGTTTGTTTGTAAAGGGGTTGATTTTTGTGGCATATTAATATTTTAACCGGTGTTGGTATGTCAATTTTTTGCAACTTACCTAATGTTTAATATGTCGTGTTTGTATGTTTTCTAGTGTCAGTGGTTGAGTTTTTTATTTTCGATTTCTCTGTTGTCTCCTATTTTATTATTGATGAATCTTGTGATGATGAGGTGTGTTGAGCTTTGATGATAGAATCAGGTAAACTGAGGCTTTGACCAGATCGAGTTGAACAACTCGAGGAGCTCGTGCATACGTTGAAGAAAAATCAGGTGCCATCATTTCCTTATTCTAATTTTTATGTGTGCTTTTAATTCATGGAGTAGAAGGATTGAGATCTTAGTTTTGGTGATACACATGAGCTTATATTTTTAAATGTTGCCTGAAATTCATATACTTTTGAAATTGATGAAGGAAGTGTACTTGAGTTATATTGTGATATGAAGTTTATGTGTACTTGTGGGATATTACTTATTATGAAAAGTGATCTATTAATTGTTAAAAACCTATGTGAGATTTTGAGCCTTATTCATGTACATAATCACATGATATTTCTTTTCTGGTGAGTATCATTCTTGTGTGTGTATTCTAAAACTTGTCTTTTGTCTTAATTGAAACTACATGTGTGTTAGATGATGGGAGATGATTTAGTCAATCCTTGAATTTATGAGTGACTTAGCCAAATAATTCCCTACTGAATGATGTTTATCCGTAGTTAGCCCCATTGAGCCTAAAAACCTTATTCTTTGGCAGCCTATGAGAAATAACCACTTTGAGCATCTGAATTTTTTTAGCCTAGATTTCCCTTTATATAGTGGAGAATTAATGGCTTTTCAAAGTGTGTTGATGGAGTTTGATAACAACTTGGGAAGGAAAGAAATTAGTGTTGATACAGTGATTGAGCTTGAAATGCATTTAAAGAAAATCATGAAGTAGTGCTTAAATCTAGTACTCTATTAAATCAAACACCCTAGGGTAGTTCTTAAATCTAGTACCCTATGGAGGATGCGTGAGGTGGTGCCCGAAACTGGTACCTCAAGAAAAAAGGAAAAAAAGAAAGAAAAGAAAGGAAAGAATTTTGTGCTTGAAAAATAAGTGAAGGAGTTGAGGAGGATTTGTGCTTAATTGAAGTGAAGAGGAAGAATGAAAGATCATGATAGGCATGCTTGATTGATCCAAGTTTTGAGTCACTTATCCATATATTTCCTATCTTAACCAAAGAGCCAACATTACATCCGAAAGAAAAATTCTTTTTGATACCATTGTCGAATCATACTTTTAGTGGTGGAGAGTTTGAGACTTTTGACAAGCTTATGGTTACACATGCACTTGAATTGAATCTGAGCGTAAACACCATAACCCATAAGTGTACATCTTTTACACTTGAGTGTGAGTGATATATACTTCCCGTGAGAACATGTCGATGGAGCATTTGAATTTGTGGTGATTGTCTTAACTTGTATGCTATGAATTGATTATTATACATAATGAGAGTTGCATGTCCTAAGTTGAGGACAATTACATGTGAACAGGGTGTTGGTCATAATACTTATTTTCCCGCTAATTTTCTTACTCTCTTTATTTTTATTTTTTTGCCACGGAACGAGCAACGGGAAAGTTTGGGGGATTGATGAGAGTGAAAATAAGCATGTTTTAGTGTCCAATTTAATACCTTTTTGACATGAATTATTGTCTTATATTAGGAAAAATGTCTTATATTCAATATATGTGAGAAAAAGGCGCACTTGAGGTGTTGTACTGTGTTTTAGGTAGAAAAAGGATCAAAACTTTCAAGTTTGAGAAATGTGCAACTTGTGAAGGAATGCTGAAAAAACGCACGTCCAACTTGTGTAATTTTTCTATGTTCATGTAGAGTTCTGAACTGGACAGGTGATATATGGTTGAAAGCTACAAAATAGAGGGTTGTTTTGGCATAAAGAACACCTCAATCAGAATCCAAAAGAGAAAGTTATGATCGAAATGGTAACATCGCGCAAGCTGTGCCGAACAGAACGGTTGTGCTATTTTGCATGAAATTTTACACTTTCAAAGGTTATAGTCTCTATGAGTTCTTTATATTGATAGAAAATCAAGGAAGAGAGGATCGCGTGAGTGTAAGAATCTCTCAAATTGGAGCTCGAATGTGGAAGTTATGCGCGAAATGGTGAGATTACGCATGCAGCTTGACCTCCCATTCGACCAAGGAGATCTGTTTGACCACCCGTTCGACCAAAACCACTTTGGTTGAATAGAGACACGCATATCTATTTTCGACGGGATTTTCACCTCCTGTACGAGTATTTTCATGTTTTCCAAGAAAAATCAATCCAATGTTCATATGGAGAGCTTACAAGTATAAAAGGGGATGTAGATCACATCATTATTCATTGGATTGGAAACCGAAATACAATCAACCTACACCCCACAAGGGGGTCACCCTCCAACCATCATCCACAAACTTTCCTCCATCCATCCATCACTTTGAAGATTCATCTGTGGTATCAAGAAGGAGAATTAAGAGGATTTGAAGAGACGGAAGAGAGAAGTAAGTAGACTTCTACACCAAGGGTTTTCCTAATTCTTTTCTTCTACTTTCTAATTTTCTGGAAATATGGGTAAGATCTATCAAACCCCTATGATTGTTCTTCGCAACATCATGGGCAAGAATTATTTTGGTAGATCTAGGGTTTTGAAGGTTCTTATGATTAATTGAACTTTCGTGTGTATACTCCGTACAACACTACTTGTGGATTTATTTTATATATGATTATACTTTCTTAATTCATTCTCAGAGTTGTTTTGTGCATCATTAACTGTTATATAGAGTTTGAATACATATCTTGGTTATTGATGGAGTGCGTTCACTGCTGAGCAGGATTCTGTGTTATGATTCTAAGTGTGGGGACTCCGAAGCTTCATTAGAACTGTCATATATGAATGTTTATTAATTGAATTGTATTCGGGTTGATAAGCAGGATAAAGAGGTTAATTTTATAGTACCTACAAAGGGAGATCATAATGTGTTAGAGTACCAATCTTAAGGGGAAATAATTGAACTGATAGTACCTAGAAAGTGGGTGAAATTATATTTTCTTGCTCCAAGGTTATTCACACGTGTTACACGAATATTTACTTGTGTCTATAGAGTATATTTGCATAGCTTAGTGATGCGTCCATAGTCCACAAAGCAGAGTCGGCCTGCACTTGAGAGGGAAGTTAAGTAGTAAAAGTAGATTACCCTAGAGCTACCTATTCTCCTACTTGATCTACTTTCGTATTCTTACAGTGTTATTTATTTTACGTATTATTTAATTTAATTGTTTAGTAGTTGTTAATTAAATCCATCAACTTTATTGCCTTTATCTTAATTAATTTATTAAATAATTAAATTGGAAATACGCCATCCTTTGGGTTCGAAATTTAACTTGATTGCTTGCTGCAATTGATATCATTTATTCTTGGGGATTAATTTTGCGTGCAAAGAAAACGCGTATCAGTACCTCTACTTATTTATTAATACCTGTACCCGTATCCATTTAAATATCTACCCATACCTATTTCATTTAAAAATTCATTTCAATATTTATCCGTCTCAAACTCGTTTATCAATACACGCAAGTTACTCATATCCATTTAATAAATATTTATATATATACACTTTTTTAATTAAATATATAAAATATTTCATTATATATGACTTATATAGTACTGTAAGTATTAAAAATATTATATAATATGTATAAATGGGGACCCACAAATATCCAATTAATATACTTGTATTTGTCACAAATCCTAATTAGATAATTTTTTTAACTATTTGTATATGTCTTAAACCTGTTTAGAACAACTTATACCAATTTCAATAGGGTTGGGGTAATTAGAAAATATATTTATTAGAGATAACAATGTAAGGGGTATCTGTATTCAATATCTATTAAATGTTTACCATCCGTACCCGTACGAGTCCCATAAGTTACCATTACGTATTTAATACTAATTTATTAAATATATATTTATATTTTTCAGTGATTAAATTAATATTTAAAATAAATAATTATATCGTTATTAAATATAAAATAAATACTCTCTCTGTATTTAAATAGGTGTATAGGTACTCGTAACCCGTATCCATTTAAATGTCCACCACCCATACATAATATTCCATTTAAAAAATTCATTATGATATTTATAATCATCTCAAACTTATGTTTTTATTTTTATAAATAACAGAAAGTTATTCATACTTATTTGATACTCTTACTAATTTTTTTGTACATATTTATATTTTTAGTGATTAAATTTTATATTTAAAATAAAAAAACTAACTATTATAAATGAAATATATAAAATAAATAAGTAAAGATTTTTGTGAGACCGATTTACGAAATTGCTTTCATGAATCTAATAAAAAGTAATAACATTCCAAGACTAATACACTAAAAAGTATATGAGAAAGTACTCAAACAAATAAGTATAATCTAAACAATTAAACTTGTAAGACATTAAACACCAGTAAGCAATTAAGAACCCGGGGCCATAAAACCAAAATCATTAGATCATTAGCATAAAAAAAGATAATTGCAAAAAAAACCACAAATTTTACTCCTATTGCAAATTAATCCTCATCTTTGAGCATTGTTGCAAAATGCACCAAATTTGTGACTAAAAGTAAAAAAAATACTAATATGCATTATAGCCACACGTTAAGAACCTGAAATACGTAATTCAAAAATATTTCCAAATTCAATTAAATATGGGCCCACAATCACAAGTCTAAATCATAATAATATTAAGGCCATATACAACCAAAATACGAAATCAGTATATTAACAAAAATACAAATCATGCAACACTTCCATTTAAATATACTCCTTATATATAATACCCCATTTTCTTTATTATTAGTATTTTTGTATGTTATAATACTATTAATTATATTTGAAAATATGCATCTACCATTTTATTATATTTTATTATGAATAGAGATGATAACGGGTAGGATACCCATTTATTTTGAGATATCTGTACTCGTATCCATTTAAATATTAATTACCTGTATCCGTACCAATTCCGTTTAAAAATTTTATTATGATATCAGTACCTGTCCTATACCCGTGGGTAACCATACCCGTTTAACATTTATTTATTTTATTTATATTTATATTCCCTCAGTCCCGAGTTAAATTTCACAATTTTCGTTTCCATCCGTTCCATATTAAACTTTACCACCAAAAAAAGGAAACATCACATCAATCCTTGATCCTAAAGTACATCTTAATTATAAATTTACCATCCTCACCATTCACATTATATTTTATTTACTATAATATGTGTATCTCTGCACATGATTCTATGTGCGACTATGTAATAATTATACAATGAAGAGTGGTAAAATTTTAAAAAATTGCAATTTTTCCATAAATGATACATGTTGAGTCATTAATCATCTATTTAAAGTAGGCGAACACTTTTGATAATGATTTTGTTCAACACCCATGCATTATACGTAGTAATTCCTTTTAGCATTTACCGGCCCGTGAGTTGCATAGAAAAGAATTATAAGACAACTATTTATTTTTATGTTTAAGTCGATATTTCTTATATTAATCATACAAATTTTATTTTAAACTTCATCAGTCTTGCAATAATATTTTACTGTGAAGTCATGTATAAACCTAAATTTTCTTTTTTTCAAGTGAAACCTACACAATACAATTAATTACTCTACATGGGACTACACACAACACTAATACATCTACCTACTACACATTAAATTTATATCTCTCAACTTACAACCCATTAAAATATGATATCTCTTAATTTACTTATAAAAAAAAACTTAAACCTTGATGCAGGTATGATTTAAAACCCCGTAATCTGTATCCACTTAAATTTCCACTACCCGTATATAAGAATGGCAACGGGTGGGATACCCACTTATTTTGGGATACCCAAATCGGTATTCGGTTAACTATATACCCGTACTCGTCTCGTTAAAAAGATTTATTATAATACCTGTACCAGTCACGTACCCGTTTATCAATACATGCAGGTACTCGTACCCATTAATATTAATTTATTGTATATATTTATATATTTTTATTATTTAAATTAATATAATAATAAAAATATATTATTATTAATTAAATAAAATAAATCAATCAAAAATATCAATTTTTTTCTAAAATATCAAGTATCAAATATTTTCTAAAAACTCATTTTGGTTTTATATGTTGCTTTTAAAAAAAATTCATATTATCTTTTTCAATGGCACCCATATAATAGTGACAAATTATTAAAGTAATCGAAAATAATTCAATATCTTTTAATGGCAACTTAACAAAAAATATATTGCAGAGCTAATTTAGAAATAATACCAATGTCATAGGACGAAATGGTTAATAAAGTAACGACCACCATAATTATAGAACAATACTATCAAAACTACATATCCTGAGCTATACGCATTATAAGAAAATTTTGAGAATAGAAACATCCAAAAATATATACATTCATAATCTATAAAACAATTAAAATTGAAGGGTCAAAGTTTAATGTTAGAGATACAACTATAACAAATAGATGGTGATTATTAAAAAGAAAAAAGAAAATAAGAGGGGGTGGGAGAACAGAAAAGTAAATATGTTTAAAGAACTGATAGAATCAGTGAAAAAGCCAAACAAGCGGTTGTAAAAAAGGTCAAAACAAGCGGCCTATAGAAAAACTAATCAATATTGTCTAGTTCTTCTCGCATCTCTAGTTCTTCTCGCATATGTTTGAGCACCGGAATATTCATAAGCTCATGCTTATTCACCTTGGGATTGATCTTTGCTTGTAGACGAGTACTGAGCTTGGCTGTTGGTTGGTAAAAATCCTTCTTAGGCCTATCTCGTTTCTTTTGCTTGACACTACTTTGTAGCAGGGGGAACTCATTCATGTCCCCCTAGTAGTGAGATCAATATAATCCAAAAGTTTAAGTTGAGTATCCACATGAACGACTCCAAGATTAATAACAATCGTAGAAATAGGCGAAAGACGCGGGTTTGAAAGACCTGCACTCAATGTCCCAACTGGAGAGGTTCTAGAAGCAATATGTTCATCCATGTAATCGTGAACCTCCTCAAAATCTGGTGTCGTAGAAGTTGTTGGATTGTATACTAAAAGTCTAGCTTTTTATATGAACAATGTTATAATAATTTATTTAAAATGAGAATCACATTGATCAAATGATTGCGTCTTATAATTTATTTATATGTCCGATGCAATAGTCCACTAACTTTATATTGTAGATAATATATTGTGCGACAATACGCGGAAGATCATATTATCGGTTTTCTTATAAAGTATAAACAGATGCTCACAATCGAGATAGACGGGGGCTCTCTATCGGGATGGTTGTAGTGTGATTTGGTATTAGTTTATCTTGACTATAGAATCACATTAGTGCACTTTGTGTGTATTGAGCAGGACCGCTTGAGATCGTTCGACTTATACTGACTATATAGGAGAACTTGATCTCTATTATTATGGATGTTCGTGCTCTTAATCCCTATACAATAACCTCGACACGTAAGGCAATATGTATTTCTTTGATTCATCAATGGGTGAGATTTATGTGTAATTAAATTAATAAACTCGGTGAGTTGGGAAATAATGTTGTCTCTATAGTGTGCTATTGTTTGTAGAAGGAATCCGTGTCCGATAAAATAGGTTGATGATGTCTCCTTGAGGAGCTCATAAGGATTATCATATAAACTCAGATGGTTGATTTATTCTGGCATGATAATGAGGTTGAGTGGTACTACTCTCGGATGAGATATTAATTAATGGAGTTGTCAGTAACTTAATTAATTAATGGACTTTGTATATCTTAAACGCGGAGAGACTAACGAGCTCATAATAAGGAGCCCATAATGTAATTATGGGATTAGAGCGGTAGTGCAGTAATAATATTTTAGTGGAATATATTATTATTATTGGACTTAAGTATAAGTTTTGGGCTAAACTTGGATACTTAAGCCCAATGGAGGCCCAACTCTAATTTCTCCTTCTGGTCCCTATTGTAACTCATACATAAGTCATCTCAGCCATCCGAAAACCCTATGAATACATGCCTAACCATGATTAGGATAGAGAGAATAGCAGATTGAGAAGATCTTGAAGATCGTCGTCCACAAAACATCAAGATTGGACTTGGGAATACAAGATAATATCAAGAGGACGTTTGCTTCTGCTGTTCATCAACTTCCATAATTTTTCTAAAATCTTGTATAATTCTAAACTGTACGTGTGATAAACTGTTGGAAAACCACAGAAGAGAGGATCGTTTTGGCGTATAGATCACTCAAATCAGAGATTGGATGAGAGAGTTATGCCCAAAATGGTGAGGCTGCGCTTGCTACCGGCGAGAATTCATTCTCTTCTTCAACATACCCTGGTGAAAGGTAATATGTTTTTATGTTCTTCCTTCCGCTGATATAGAATCGTATGGAATCCTAAAAGTTCACGTTAACCAAATGATCGAACGCCAATAGAAATAACCCTCTCAAAATTCAACGAGCGTAGCACTGGGATTGTAAGAATTCCCATGACTGAGTTTATAAACTCTGGAGAAGCAGCAATGGGTTGATTAGTGTTAGCAAATATCTCTTGATAAGTTATAGTTTCATCCACATCGTAAGAAGCATCGTCGTTCAATACACTAAACTTGTTTGAGAGCGGAACAACTGAAGTTAATTTATGGGAAGCCAGAATATGTAAGGCTGCATTGATCATTTTAGAGGAAGCTGCAAGGTCAACCAGCTGAAGACTTCCTTGTATTTGCAGATACCAGTCAGGAGAGAGACTCACAGAAGGTGGAGCCGATTTTGGGGAAATTGGGATCAGTGCAGGTATCTGAGTGTGAAAACAAGGTTCAAAAACTGTATCAATAACTTGATGATCTACAAAACCCTCTGAGGAGAGTGATAATTCATGTGTTTTGAGCTCCGTTTTATGTGGAAATTGAGTATGATTTAGTCTATTATCAAGATAAATCGGGATGTTTATAGAAAATCCATGAATCAGATGTCACTGAGATTATTTGAGCATATTTGTACAGGAAAATAGATATGAAGTGCTTGGAATTGGAAAATACAATTTTTGAGGTGTAGTCCTGAAAAGGCTATTCGACCAGTATCAGCCTAGTCTAACAATAGTGGTGAAGTCGAACGGGAGGTGTTTCAACTTACAGAGAGGTCATTCGACTAATGAAGCCCATTTGACCAAGTAAAGTCAAGTCGAACTGCGTAAGTCAAGTCGAACGACAAGCATAGATAAAATTCAGTTTACAAACACGCCATTTGTCCTCAGTTCGACTAAGAGGTCCTGTTCGACCACATCAGGTCTGCTCGAACGTAGACCATTAGCTCTGAAACATCAGGATTTCACGTCTAGTGCGTGCATGTGCATGTTTTCTACGAAAAAGCCCAGTAAAGGTCCATAAGGAGAAGCTATAAGTACAAAAAGGGATGCCGATCACACCAAAAAGAGAGTTAGATTCTACATCCATCCTAGAGTTAGATTTCACATCCATCCTACACCACATCCAAACCCTAACTCCATCCGCAGGAGCTGTAGAGAGAGATTCGTGCAGCGAACCAAGTGAGAACCAAGTGAAGATTCAAGACGGAGCGAGAAGCGACGGCGCCCATATCTAAGGTTTACTTCGCAACTTAATCTTTCTTGTAATTTTCAAGACTATGGGTAAGATCCATCCAAACACCATGAACGTTCTCCGAAGCATCATGGGCTAGAACCGCTGTGGTAGTTCTAGGGTTATGAAGGTTTTTATCTAGTTAATTGAACTTCCGTTTGTATACTCTGTACAACACTACTTGTGGGTTTATTTTATATAAGACTATGCATTTTTAATTCATACTCAGAGTTGTTTTGTGCATCATTAACTGTTATGTAGAGTCTGAATACATATCTTGGTTATTGATTAAGTGCGTTCACTGATAAGCAGGATTACATGTTATGATTCTATGTGAGGGAACTCCAAAGCTTCATTAGAACTATTTTATATGAATACTTATTAATTGAAATTAATTCGGGGTTAGTAAGTAGGATAAAGAGGATAATTATATAGTACCTATAAAGGGAGATCATATCGGGTTAGAGTACTTAGTATACGAGAAATAATTGATACTGATAGTACCTAGAAAGGGAGGTGTAATTATATTTCTTGCACCGAGGCAATTCACAAGTGTTACACGCTTATCTACTTGTGTCTATACAGTAGATTTGCATGGTTTAGTGATGCATCCATAATCCACAAGGCAGAGTCAGACTTTGACATACGGAAGAGATTTTAATTAGTGAAACTAGATGGCCCGAAGAGCTACCTAACTTCTCACTTGTCATCTCTCGTTTATCTCTACTGTCTCTATTTTATTTGCTATTTAATTATTTGTTCATTAGTTTAAAAATTGTTCTACAATTAAATTACTAACAATAGTTTCTTTTAGATTAGATAATAATAAATTGAAAACTAATTGTCCTTTAGGCCCGATAAATATAACTTCATCGCTTATCTAAGCTACAATCGCATCCTTCATACTTGGGGATTAAAATTGTGTGTTGAGAAAACGCCCATCAAGTTTCTGGCACCGTTTTCGGGGATGGTTGTCCTTATCAAATTTATCGTTGCTATTTTATTTGAAACTATTCTATACTTGTCTTTTGATTCTAACGCTATATTTCTCTTAGGTGTATGAACACTAGATCAAAGGTAGGAACATTAGCGGCTTTTGATCTGGAAATTAGAGTATCGTCGAGAAAGAAAAAGGCAAAGAAGGAGAAGAACTAAAACGTGGAAGCAACTGAAGCTCTTAATCCATGAGTTGAAATTGGTGTATTGAACCCAGAAGCGATTGAAGCTGCAACTGGAGATAAATCGGAAGCAGAAGCAGTCAACATGGCAGTAAATTTGGATAATCTTGCCATCCGTGAAGTCTTTAAGAACAATGGAGGAGGCAATGTGGAGCTGTTAGGAGCACGTGGAGCTGATGTCGATTTTGATCTTCATCATGCTCTTATCAGCATGATAGAAAGGACTCCCTTCTCTGGGGGAACCTTTGAGGATCCTCAACAGCATCTGAATAAGTTCCTAGGATATGCAAGCACACAAAAAAGCGCAGGGAATCATGAGGATGCAAGGAGGATTGTTTTGTTTAAATTCTCGCTTACTGAAAGGGTGAGTGATTGGTATGATACTCTTAATGCTACTGAATGCACTACCTGGGAGCATTTGAAATTGAAGTTCTTGGAGCGATACATGCCACCTTCAAAGGTCTTTAAGATGAAATAAGAAATCAATCAATTTGTTATCGGTGGTAATGAGAAATTTCATGAAGCATGGGACAGATACAAGGACATGCTTAGAAGGTGTCCACAACATGGCTTGTCAAAAGCTCAATATATCAGTATATTCTACAATGGATTGGATTGTGATTCTCGAGTGTTACTTGATGCTTTATTGAATGGAGCATTGCTTACAAAGTCATCCATTGAGGTAGAAAAGCTCTTTGAGGATATTTCGATGAATTCAAGAGATTGGCCAACTGATAGAGTGAGAGGCACCTATGTCCTTGGAAAAGTAGCACAAGTTGAACATACAATAGTAAAGTCAAGTAGAGAAGATGAGATCGTCTCGAGCTTGGCTAATATCAACAAGCTACTTGAAACTCAGCAGAAACATATTACTGATTTGTCACAGAGAATGCCAATGATGATGCAGCAGGATGAAGGTGAAGAAAGACTGGCAGACTATGCCATGGGACAAAGTATTCAAGGAACGAGGTATCCGAACAATCAAGAAAATGGGAATTACCAAGGGAACTACAACAATCGTGGTCCCCATGGTAACTATCAACAACATAGGAGGCTGGAGTTTTCATTGAGCAATCCGAACATGGCTATGCAACCTCCTGTTAGTGTTAATCCTGGTGTTAAGATGGAAGAAGGGAAACCTAGTTTGGAGGATACGATAAACCATTATGTGGCTAGGAATGAGCAAGGGTGGATTGTATTGAGATTAAAATATATTCGAATCATGAGGAGTTGTCCAAGTAGATAAAAGACCTTACCTTGTTGATGGGAAAAATGGTAGGTAATGTAAACAAGTTGACATAAACTATTGAGAAGGTTAAGCTCCCGTCTCAAAGTATTACGAATCCTAAATCTTGTCATGCCATCACATTGAGGTCAGGGACATAGTACGAAGGTCTAATGAAGCTGGTGGACGAAAATGAAGAAGGCAGGAGCCTTGTTCGACCAACATTACCCAGTTTGACTAGACTGATGGTCGAACTGAGGTCGAATAGTTTTTGGAAAAATAGAGTTACGATGCTCTGTTTTCTATTACGCCGTTTGACCAAGGCACTATCATTCGACAAGATTATTCTGGTCGAACCATGGTCGAACAGACACCTGTGTAAAAGAAAGATTGAGTTCAGTTACAGAGCCCCCATTCGACCAAACTCATCCCGTTTGACTAAATTATTTTATTTGAACTATGGTCGAACCGGCACTGGACAAACTAAACCCATTTACCGAGTCTTCATTCGACCACACTCATACTATTCGACCAGACCATTCTGGTCGAACAGTGGTCGAACAACCTCACGTACCTCCCGTTTTGATACCGAATGCTACACCTGTTGTTCAGAACACTCCAGAGCCATCACAAGAGTAGGATACTAAGCTTATAGTAAAGAAGAAGTGGGAAAGAACCAAGAGATTGAAAGCTGAGAAGGACAAGGCGAAGGAGGTTGAACGTGATGAATGGGGAATTCCTAAAACCAAGATACCTCCTCTGTTTCCTTTCAGGATAGTGAAGAGGTGATTGGAAGATAAGTTCAAGAAATTTCAAGATGTAATGAACAAGATAAGCTTGAACATTCCTTTCTCTGAAGCAATCATGGAGATGTCGTACTATGCCCGGTTTCTTAAGGATATCATATAGAAGAAGAGGAATTTGAACGGAGTAGAGACAATGAATCTATCAGAGAACTACAGCTCGATCATTCAGAGAAAGCTGCCTGCTAAGTTGAAAGATCCGGGAAGCTTCACTATTTTATGAGAAATTGGAAGGGGCCGGCACGAAAAGCTTTGTGTGATCTTGGTGCAAGCTTCAATTTAATGCCCTTATCTATATTCAAGAAGTTAAGTTTGGGAGAGCTCGCTCCCACAACAGTGGCTCTACAATTTGTAGATATGTCCATGACTTTTCTGAAGGGTATGATTGAAGATGTACTTGTGAAAGTAGACAAGCTTGTCTTTCCTCTTATCTTGGGGAGGCCATTCCTTGCCACCGCTGGTGCTATGATTGATGTCCAAAAGGGGGAGCTTAGATTGAGAATGGATAAAGAAGAGGTTATATTCAACCTTGATAGGGCAATGAAGACGCCAATGGAGACGCAATGTTACAGCATTGATGTGGTGGATGAGATCGTAAAGGAGGATATGTCCTTGATCCTATTGAAGGATCCTTGGAGACATGTTTGGTGGAGTCTCTTGCTTTTCCCACCACGGAGCTAGATGAGTTCTCAAATGAGGTATGTATCGAATTTCTTAAAAATTTACATGCTTTGGGTGATGACAGGTATGAATCTAAAAGAACCAAGCTTGAAGAAGTTAAGTGGACTAGGCAATACCTCCAATTGGATAGAGAAAGCACACCGAAGAAAGAATAGAAGGAGGATTTGGAACCACTACCGGAGCACTCGAAGTACGCCTACCTTAGCGACAATGAAACGTATCCTGTAATTGTATCTTCTTCTCTTAATGATGATCAACTTGAAGAGTTGTTAGATGTGCTTAGGAAGTACAAGTCGGCTATAGGTTGGACTCTAGATGATTTGAAGGGTATTAGTCCATCGTATTGCATGCATAAGATTACGTTACTAGATGAAGCTAAGGGATGTATTCAGAATCAATAGAGGGGTTAATCCATCGATTCAAGAAGTGATTAGGAAGCAAATCCTAATGTGGTTAGATGCAGGAATTATTTATCCAATTAGTGATAGTCCCCATGTGAGTCCACTGCATGTTGTAGCTAAAAAGGGGGGCATGACTATTATGAAAGCCGATGATGGCGAGACCTTAGCCACTAGGATCACTATGGTAAGGGATTGTAGGTTGATCGAGCAAAGGTGGTGGCCATTGAGAAGCTTCCACCACCTACGAATGAGAGAGGATTGCGGTCCTTCCTTGGACACGCAAATTCTAATGGAGATTTATCAAAGACTTCTCAAAATACTCCAAGCCCTTATCTCACTTACTTGAAAAGGATATTCCTTTTGTTTTCAATGAAGAATGTCTAACAACTTTTCAGGTTTTGAAAGAGGCGTTTATTACTACACCTATCTTGATCACACCGGATTGGACTCAGTTGTTTGTACTTATGTATGATGCAAGTGTTCTAGCAGTTGGAGTGGTGCTCGGGCAGCTGAAGGAAAAGAAGTTATGTGTCATCTACTATGCGAGCAAAACTTTTGATGCAGCACAAAAGAACTACACTGTCACTGAAAAGGAATTTTTAGCTATTGTGTATGCATTCAACAAGTTTTGATAGTTTTTGGTTGGCATGAAGACTATAGTGTACACTGATAATTCTGCTATCCGGTACTTGATGGAGAAGAAGGAAGCAAAGCCCAGGATTATTCGATGGATCCTTCTTCTACAAGAGTTTGATATTGAGATCCGAGACAAGAAAGGAACGAAAAATGTTTTGGCGGGTCACCTATCAAGGTTAGAGACAAGGGAACATTGTGATAACTCTTTTGAATACATTGAAGAGATGTTCCCAGATGAGAAGATTATGGCAGTGTTTGTTGAAGGAGCGGAGAGAGCTTTCGTAGTGGCTGCGCAAGGAATGGAACCATGGTATGCCGATTATGTCAATTACATTGCCGTAGGTGAAATTTCGAAAGATCTCAATAGTTATCAACTTGCCAAATTCAAGAGAAATGTTGAGACTTTCATATGGTATAATCCGTTTGTTTACAAAATTTGTACGAATTCTATCGTCCGTAGGTGTGTGCCTGAGATGGAGATAGAGAGTGTTCTTGATTTTTGCCATGCACAATATAACGAGGAGCATTTCAGAGCCTAAAAGACTACAGCCAAGGTACTACAATCCGCTTTATATTGGCCTTCCTTGTTAAGAGATTGTGAATCCTATGTGGCGGCATGCGATAGATGTCAAAGGATGGGAAATATAAGTAAAAGGGATGAGATGCCACTTCAACCAAGTATTTTTATAGAGATCTTCGATGTATGGGGAATTAAATTTATGTGGCCATTTCCCCCATCTAATGGATTCATGTACATCCTTCTTGTTGTTGATTATGTTTCTAAGTGGGTGGAAGCGATTCCAACGCGCATGAATGATTCAAAGACTATTTTATAATTCTTGAAGAAATATATTTTTGCCCGCTATGGAGTTCCTAGAGCACTAATAAGTGATGGAGGTTCACACTTCATCAACAAGCTCATTGCGAAAGTTCTCAAGGACTATGGTGTTAAGCATAGGGTTACTACACCCTATCAGCCTCAAGTGAATGGGCAAGCGGAAGTCTCTAATCGGCAAGTAAAGTAAATTCGGGAGAAGGTGGTTGATGAGAGTGTAAATTCACATATTTTGGGCTCCGATTTCTGTGGGAATTGAGTACGATTGAGTCTTTTATTAAGATGAATCGGTTTGTTTATGAACAATTCGTGAATCAGATGGTATAAAGGCTTTTTAAACATATTTGAACAGGAAAAGTGGTCTTAAAGGCTCGGAATTGGAAGACACGATTTTTGAGACAATTTTCGAAGGTCGTTCGACCTCAAGACCTTGTTCGACCAGTATCACTTTTGTCGAAGAAGGTGGCTAAGTCGAGCAGAATAGCTGATTCGTCCAGAGAGCTTGCTCGACTTTGAGATGTTGCTCGACCAGAATCATCATGGTCGAGAAGTTGAGTAAATTCAAACAAAATATGCAAAAACTTACATTGGGCTTGCTCGACCATTGCTCGAGTTGAAGGCCTTGCTCGACAAGGCAATGTTTGGTCGAACGGATTCTCTCTACTTCTATTTTTGGAAATTGCGGATTTCTTTTACCAAATTTGACGTGTGCCTCAAGCAAAATCCCATCCTAAACCTATAAGGAGGTTCTTAGAGTATAAAAGAAGGACTTTCGCAGGAGAAAGAGGACACATCATTCATCATCCATCAACCATTGAAACCCTACCATAATATAAAAGAAGGGCTTTCGCAGGACAAAATACCAATCAACAATGATTGTTCCTAGATCAATCATGGGCTAGAGTCGCTCCGGTAGTTCTAGGGTTATGAAAGTTTTATGAGTTAATTGAATTTTCATGTGTAAACTCCGTACAACACTACTTGTGGTTTATTTTATAAAAGATTGTGCCTTTTATACTCACGGTCATTTTATGCATCATTAACTGTTATGTAGAGTCTGAATACATATCTTGGTTATTGATTTATTGCGTTCACTGCTGAGCAGGATTACATGTTATAATTCTAAGTGAAGGGATTCTGAAGTCTTATTAGAACTATCTTATATAGATACTTGTTAATTGAATCTTATTCGGGTTAATAAGTAGGATAAAGAGTATAACATCATAGTACCTATAAAGAGAGATCATATCGGGTTAGATTACTAAGCGCACGAGAAATAATTTATACTGATAGTACCTAGAAAGGGGGTGAATTATATCTCTTGCTTCGAGGATATTCACACGTGTCATACGCATGTTTACTTGTGTCTATAAGGTGAACTTGCATGGTTTAGTGATGCGTCCATATTCCACAAGGCAGAGTCGGACAATAACACATGGAAAGGAAATTAATAAGTAAAACTGGATGATTCGAAGAACTACTTAATTTCTTACTTGATCACTACCGTATTTTCTTTATTGCTTATTTATTTAATTTGTTATTAAGTTATATGTTATTTAGTTATAGTGAATCTGTCGAAGAATTGTAGCTCGATCATACAAAGAAAGCTGCCAGCTAAGTTGAAAGATTCGGGAAGCTTTATTATTTTATGTGAAATCGGAAAGGGGCCGGCACGACGAGCCTTGTGCGATCTTGGGGCAAGTATCAATTTGATGCCTTTGTCCATCTTTAAAAGGCTTGGTTTGGGAGAGTTAACTCCCACCTCGGTGGCTCTACAGTTGGCAGATAGATCTATGACCTTTCAGAAGGGTGTGATTGAAGATGTTCTTGTTAAAGTAGAGAAGCTTGTCTTTTCGGTGGATTTTCTTGTGCTTGAGATGGAAGATAACAAGGATAATGTTCCTCTAATCTTGGGGAGACCTTTCCTGGCTACTGCAGGAGCTATGATAGATGTGCAATGAAGATACCGATGGAGACACAATGTCATAGTATAGACATGGTGGAGGAGAATGTGAAGGAAGACATGTCTTTGATCTTGTCGAAGGACCTTCTTGAGACATGCTTGGCGGAGTCTCTCACTTTTCCCACTACGGAGCTAGATGAACTCTCCGATGAGGTATGCATTGAATTTCTTGAAAACTTGCTTGCTTTGGGTGATGACATGTATGAGTCAAAGAGGACCAAGATGGAAGAAGTCAAGTGGACTAGGAAGTACCTACCATTGGATAGAGAGAGCGAACCTCAGGAAGAGAAGAAAGTTAAGTTGAAACCGCTACCAGAACACTTGAAGTATGCCTACTTAGGTGACAATGAACAATATCCAGTAATTGTATCTTCTTCCCTTGATGATGATCAATTTGAGGAATTGTTAGATGTGCTTAGGAAGCATAAATCTGCGATTGGGTGGTCTCTTGATGATTTAAAAGGTATTAGTCCTTCATATTGCATGCATAGAATAAGATTGTTAGATGAGGCCAAGAGCAATATATAGAATCAGCAGAGGGTGAATCCCGCTATTCAAGAAGTGATTAGGAAGCAAATCCTAACGTGGCTAGATGCTGGGATTATATATGCCATTAGTGATAGTCCCCATGTGAGTCCATTGCATGTTGTAGCTGAAAAGGTGGGTATGACTATTGTGAAAGCCGAGGATGGCGAGACATTAGCCACTAGAATTCCTACGAGATGGCGTGTGTGATACGGATTACAGGAAACTAAATGAAAATACATGCAAAGACCATTTTCCCCTTCCTTTCATGGATCAAATGCTCGATCGTCTTGCAGGGTATGAGTATTATAATTTCTTGGATGGGTACTCGGGTTATAATCAGATTATGATTGCACCCGAGGATCAAGAAAAGACTACTTTCACTTACCCTTATGGGACTTTTACCTTTAGAAAGATGCCTTTTGGATTATGTAATGCAACTGCTACATTTCAGCGTTGCATGATGGCCATATTTGATGTGTTGTTAGAGAAAATCATGGAGGTGTTTATGGATGACTTTTCTGTGTTTGGTTCCTTCTTTGATATTTGTTTATCTAACCTTGCTACTGTTTTGAAGAGATGTCAAGATACTAATCTTGTCTTGAATTGGAAGAAGTGTCACTCCATGGTAAGAGATGAGATTGTTCTTGGCCATCATATTCGGCCAAGAGATTGCAGGTGGATAGAGCAAAGGTGATTGCAATTGAGAAGCTTCCACCACCTACTAATGAAAAGGGAGTGCGGTCCTTCCTTGGACATGCCAGTTTTTATAGAAGATTCATAAAAGGCTTCTCGAAATACTCCAAGCCCTTATCTCATTTGCTTGAAAAGGATGTTCTTTTTGTTTTTGATGAAGAATGTCTAACAACTTTTCAAGTTTTGAAAGAGGCACTTATTACTGCACCTATCTTGATCACACCGGATTGGACTCAGTCATCTGTACTTATGTGTGATGCAAGTGACTTAGTACTTGTAGTGGTGCTTGGGCAGTTGAGAGATAAGAAGTTTTGCGTCATTTACTATGCGAGTAAGACTTTTGATGCTGCACAAAAGAACTATACGGTGACTGAAAAGAGTTTCTAGCTGTGGTGTATGCGTTCAATAAGTTTCGACAGTACTTGGTTGGCATGAAGATGATAGTGTACACGAATCACTCTGCGATCCGGTATTTGATGGAGAAGAAGGAAATGAAGCCAAGGATCATTAGATGGATCCTTCTTCTGTAGGAGTTCGATATGGAGATCTGAAATAAAAAGAGTACGGAAAACATTTTGGCAAATCATCTATTGAGGTTAGAGACAAGGGAACACTGTGATGATCCTTTTGATTACATCGAAGAGATGTTTCCTGATGAGAAGATGATGGCGGTGTTTGTTGAAGGAGCGAAAAGAGTATGTGTAGTGGCTGCCCAAGGGATGGATCCATGGTATGCGGATTATGTGAATTACATTGCCGTAGGAGAAATTCCAAGAGATCTCAACCGATATCAACTTGCAAGATTCAAGTGGGATGTTGAGACTTTTATATGGTATGATCCGTTTGTCTACAAGATATGTACGGATTCCATAGTCCGTAAGTATGTCCCTGAGATGGAGATGGGGAGCATTCTAGATTTTTGCCATGCACAACCTAACGGGGGGTACTTCGGAGCTCAAAAGACGGCAGTGAAGGTACTTCAATTGGCTCTTTATTGGCCTATGTTAAAAGATTGTGAAACCTATGTAGCGACATGCGATAGATGTCAAAGGATGGGGAACATAAGTAGGATAGATGAGATGCCACTTCAGCAGAGCATTGTTGTTGAGATCTTCGATGTATGGGGGATCGATTTTATGGGGCCTTTTCCCCTGTTTAATGGATTTCTCTACATCCTTTTAGCAGTAGATTATGTTTCTAAGTGGGTGGAAGCTATTCCCACTCACGTGAATGATTCAAAGACTGTGTTATCTTTCTTGAAGAAATATATCTTTACCCGCTATGGAATTTCTAGAGCACTAGTAAGCGATGGAGGTACTCACTTTGTCAATAAGCTTCTGGAAAAGGTTCTCAAGGATTATGGAGTTAAGCATAGGGTTACTACACCCTATCACCCTCAAGCGAATGGGCAAGCCAAAGCCTCTAACCGACAAGTGAAGCAAATTGTAGAGAAGGTAGTCAGAACCAGTAGGAAGGATTGGGCTATGAAGCTCGATGATGTTTTGTGGGGGTTCTGGACTGCTTATAAGAAGGTGTTGGATATGTCACCATATCAAATTGTCTATAGGAATCCATACCACTTACCCGTAGAGATTCAGCACCGAGCTTTTTGGGCATTGAGGAGTTTGGACTTGTCTCTTAAGGATCAAAAGGAGTTGAGGATGACTCATATCAATCAATTGGACGAGTTCAGGAATCGTACTTATAAGAATTCAGATATGTTTAAGGAAATAATGTAGAAATGGCATGATTCGAAGATCTCATATAAGGAGTTCAAACAAGGTGATGAGGTATTACTCTTTAACTCTCGTTTGAAGCTCTTCGCAGGAAAATTGAAATCGAAGTGGACGGAGCCGTTCATTATCCATAGAGCCTGTGGAGGGGGAGTTTTGAGCTTATGGACAAAGATGGGGACATTATTGCGGCGAATGGGCATCGATTGAACCATTACAAGTCGCCAGATGATGTTTGCGTCGTCTTTGAGGATACCTTGCACTAGATTGGTACCGTCGTGACTCTTCGACGTTAAACAAGAGCGTCTGTTGGGGGCTTTCCCTCCTGTTTTACTGCTTTATTTTCTTTCGTGTGAGTAATTGAATCTTATTCGGGTTAATAAGTAGGATAAAGAGTATAACGTCATAGTACCTATAAAAGTAAAACTGGATGATCTGAAGAACTATCGTATTTTCTTTATTGCTTGTTTATTTAATTTGTTATTGAATTATATGTTATTTAGTTACACAACTTTTCCAAACCAAATTTGCCAATATAGTGTTAGTAAATTAGAATATAATTAAATTGATAATAATCCGTCCCTTGGGTTCGATAATCACTTGGTTGCCTATCGAAACTATAATTGATATCCTTCATACTTGGGGATAATTTTGTGTGTTG
Organism: Pogostemon cablin; assembly: GCA_023678885.1. Classification (NCBI taxonomy): domain Eukaryota; kingdom Viridiplantae; phylum Streptophyta; class Magnoliopsida; order Lamiales; family Lamiaceae; genus Pogostemon; species Pogostemon cablin. The sequence continues at coordinate 15,714,367 of CM042966.1, forward strand.
AGAAAACACCCATCAGTAGTTGGAACCAATAAGAAGGATTGGGCTATGAAGCTCGATGATGTTTTATAGGGGTTCTAAACTTCATACAAGACTGTGTTAGGAATGTCACCTTATGAAATCGTCTATGTAAAACATGCCACTTACCCGTAGAGATTCACCATAAGTCTTTTTGGGCAGTAAGGAGCTTGAACTTGTCTATAAAGGAGACTAAGGATTTGAGGTTGACTCATATCAATCAATTGGATGAGTTTAGAAGTCACGCTTTTAAGAACTCGGTGATCTATAAGGAGCGAATGAAGAAGTTGTTGGTGTTTGGATATTTTGGTTAACGTGAACTGTTAGGTTTCCATGCATTTCTAAATCAGCGAAAGCAAGAAATCATAGAAACGTATTACCTTTCACAAGGGTACGTTGAAGAAGAAGGATTCTCGCCGGCAGTCTGTGCAGTCGCATGGTTTTGGCAATAACTTCCTCATCCGATCTCCGATTGAAGTGATCTATATGCCAAAACGACCTTTCTTCCGTGGCTTTCTGACAATATATCATATGTCCAGTTCTGAGGTTCAAAATATTTTATAAAAATCATAGAAGTTGACGGACAGAAACAGCAAACGACCTTCTGGTCTTCTATTATATTCCTAAGCCACGTCTTGACGATGGTGTGGACAACGATTTATAGACGATCTCAGTCTACAACCCTAATATGTCTTTCACATGTTAAGGCATGTAAAAAATTATTTCCAGATTGATGAGATTGACTATTTATAGGCTACAATAGGGACCAGGAGGAGAAATTAGGGTTTGTGCTTCCATTGGGCTTAAACATCCAAGTTTAGCCCAAAACTTATACTTAAGTCCAATAATAATAAATCATTCCACTAAAGAAATATTATTGCACTGCCACCCTAATCCCAAATTACGTTTATGGGCTCCTTCTTATTACGAGCCCGTTAATCTCCCCGTGTTTAAGATTCAATGCCCATTAATTAATTAAGTTACTGACAACTCCATTAATTGATATATTTACCGAGAGTAATACCACTCAAGCTTATTATCATGCCAGAATAAATCCACCTGCAAGGTTTACATGATAATCGTTATGAGCTCCTCAAGGGGACATCATCAACCAGTTCCGTTAGGACACATATTCCTTCTACAATCAACAACACACCATAGAGACATCACTATTTCCCAACTCACCGAACATATTCATTTAACTATTAAATCTCACCCATTGATGAATTAAAAAAATAAATACTGGCTTACGTATCGAGGTTATTGTATAGGGATTAAGAGGATGAACTTCCATAATAACTGAGATCTAGTTCTATTATATAGTCAGTATAAACCGAATGATCTCAACGCGGTCATGTTCAATACACAAAGTGCACTAGTGCGATTTTATAGTTAAGACAGACTAATGTCAAATCACACTACAACCATACTGATAGATAGTCCCCGTCTATCTTGGTTGTGAACATCTTTTTATACTTTATAAGGAGCCGATGATATGATCTTCCATGTGACGTCGCACACCACATTATCTACAGTATAAAGTAAATGGGCTTTTGCAACAACATTATTGCAAACATTTGATCACATGATTCTCATTTTAAATATCATTAAAAGATTATTCATACAAAAAGCTAGACTTTTAATATACAATCTAACAGAAGTGGCATGACTCAAAAATCACTTATAAAGAGTTCAAGCAAGGAGATGAGGTATTACTTTTTAACTCTCATTTGAAGCTTTTCGCAAGAAAATTGAAATCGAAATGGATGGGGACGTTCATTATCCATAGAGCCTGCAGAGGGGGGAATTTTGAAATCATGGACAAAGACGGAGACATCATAGCAGCGAATGGGCATCCATTGAAGCATTATAAGTTGCCGGATGATGCATGTGTCATCTTTGAAGATATCTTTCATTAAGTGGTACCGTCGTGACTCTCCAACGTTAAACAAGAGTGCCTATTGGGGGCTTACCCTCCCGTTTTATTTCTTTATTTATTTCTTGTGAGTAAGAAATTTTTATATTTAAGGTACTTACTAATCGGCAATTACATCTCTTTGCAAACTTAGTTTCGACTATAGTTTCTACTAAGTTTGGAGAGGGTGTGATGTACTTACCTCATTGAAGCACGAAGAGTATAATCTTTTTTGTAATGTTTGCTAGGGGAGTTATTTTTTATGGTATATTAAAAATTTAATCGATTTTGATGTGTCGATTTTTTTTTAATTTTTCTAGTGTTCAGTGGTGTTTTATTTATTTTAGTGTGAGCGGAGTATTAAAAATATTTTTATATAGTCTAAGAGTGGTTCTCTAGCTTTTGTTTTGGCTATTATGATGCTTGATGTTGTCCTAGAGTTTGAATTTTACAGGAAAAGATGAGAAAAGTACGAAATTTTAGAAGTTCGGAAGCTTGTTCGACCAAACATCTGCGTACGACCAAGGCACTGAGGTCGAACAGTGGTCAAACGAAGTGCCTGAATGTGAAACCAACTTACAGAAGCTCAGTTTGACCAACACGTCGTGTTCGACCAGCATGCTTAGGTAGAACGACGGTCGAACTGAACAAGGGAGAACACTGGGCAATTCTTCAGTTTACAAATGTGCAGTTCGACCTCACACTGTTGTTCAACCATGAAATTTTGGTCGAACGGAGGTCGAATGAAGTCACATTTTACAGGCCAACAACGCAGTTCGATCATAAGTCCTAGTTCGACCACCCAGTTCAAGTCAAACTGGGTCTGGAATCGCGAATAAAGGTCAGTTTCTGCATATTATTCGACTGATTCCTGTTACCTTTTCTCGAGCTCTCATCCCGACTTGTAAGAAATTCACTCTAAACTCTTCCCACACTTAATTCTTCCTCTCCACACACTTTCATAATCAAGTTTTGAAGGATTCAAGTCCGATTGAGGCTATTTCATTCGAAATTTTTAGGGATTTTTTGTCGTACATCACACACACCATGGCAGGAGATAAAGGTATGTTTTCGAACTTCTCTACTCTTGAATTGAAGTAATTATGCTTAGTGAAGTTTGGGTAAGTGGATTAAAACATATGCTTAGTTGGATTTGAAGTGATTGAATTTGGTGTTCTTGTTGAAATTTTACATGAATTTTCATGATTCAATTTACGTTGGATTGTTGAAATTTTGTGAAATTGATTATGCATATCTTGCGGGCTTGAGTTTAATTTTGAATTATATGTATGAGCTCGTTGATTTGAAGTGTTGATATTGTGCAATTGAATGTGGGAGATGAGCATGCTTATGGTTTTTGTTGAGCTTATGTTGAAGTTGAGAAGCATGTTTAATGTGTGTAGTAATTTTAAGACTATTGATTGTAATTATCTCATGATTGAAAGTGTTGAGCATACATTTGTTATGATTAGATGAACACTTGAAATTTGGAGAAATTAAGTTTTGAGTTGATTATAGCATGTGAATTTGATGTCTTGAGTAGAATTCATGCTTTGATAAGTCTTAAGATTGGTATACTTGCTTTATCTCTTTGTTGTGTATTGAAGTATAGCCTTTGTAGGTAAAGAGATTGCTTCATCTTCTAAGAGGAAGGAGACTAAGTCTCCTAGGAAATGAGATGTTGCTAAAAGATTAAAGTCTGATAAGAGGATACCTTTTGATTTTGGTATAGAGATCGATGATTGGGAGAAGAAACATGAGTTGTGGGCAGTCATTTCGGATAAGATAACGAGGATTCGTTATCAAGATGATCAAGCGATGGTGAAGATGAACATCATCAACGATTTCGTTGGATGTTTAATCAAGTAGAGATCACTAGGTTCATGGAGATGAAGAGGGAGATGTATTTCCACATTACTGCTAAGGTTTTATGCTTGATGAGAAATGATCGTGGAGATTATTATCTTCCCTATGGGTTGTGGATGCAAATTGGTGGACGGTTGTAGCTGATGTATGCCAGTGAGTTCAATGAGATGATTGGTTGTTCGAATGTGTCTGCAGTGGAGCATGCTGATTTCAATGCCAATAAGTTTTGTAGATCTATCTCAGGGAGGAGAGGTCGTTATAGTTCGAACACCACTAATGTTGCCTTCATTCGCAATCCCATGATAGACTATATAGGTCATATCCTGAGCAACACACTGTCTGCTCGATCCAAGAGCAGTTGTATTCCGTGGGGGGAGTTGTACGTGCTTTGGTGTATGTTGAATGGAGTCCTTCAACGTTGCGGCTTACGTTTTCCAGTAGCTATACAAGTTCGCTACTCTTGGCTTCCAGAGGGTCAATATTGGAGGGCTGATTACTCCATTAGTAGAGTACTATCGAGTTGATTTGAGCATGCATAGGCCGATTCGAGGGGATCCTAATTTGATTCTGTCATCCTCTGTGAGGATGTGGTTGGTTCAGCGGATGGATGATGTTTGGATGTTCATCCTTGGAAAAAATCCTATTTCTTTTCGATTTCCATTGTCGATTATTGAACTCATTACAATTCAGATCAACACCAACCTATTGAAGGATACCTCGAAGCATATGGAAATTTCAAAGACTTGTTTGGAAGAGGGAAATTGGAGACTTCTAGCTGAGATGGACCAATAGGGAGTCCACATTGATGAAGATATAATTTCGGTAGGTGATCCAGTTGATTTCAATGACGAGAATCAGCCACAGCAGCCAGTTTATGAGTACCCAGAGATGGATTTTCCTCCGATACAGCCACCGTAGTAGCCACAGCCACATCATGAGTATTACGAGCAATCGCCACAGAAGCAGTAGGATTTTTGGTAGGCCCAGGATCACTATTATCGAGAGCAGTTCAGATTGATGAACGAGCATTTCGTCACTTTGAATGCGAACCAGCAAGAGACGAATTGACAGCTGGTATTGGTGAATACTAATTACGCTGCGTTCAACCTCCGATATGATACTATGGATAGGAGATTGGGAGATCTTAATGAGAATTATGAAGCTTTGGATAGGAAGATCGATAACTTGCAAAGGGATTTCGATGATTGGTGCAATGATAATGATGATGATGATGATGATGCTCCGGAGGAGTTTTGGCGCCAGGTTTTTATCCTTGTCTGTTCTTCTCACCTCCATTCTCTTTTTCACTTTACATGTTGAGTAATTGTGTGGCGGTTGAGTATTTGTTGAGATTCATGTGTGAGTGGTTTGTATTTGATATTGATTGATGATGATGGATACATTGGATATGTTTGATTTGGATGTTGGTCAGATTGATTTGGAGAGTATGATGTTACTTCTTGAGTATGCATGTACACTTATTTTTTTATGCATGTTGATTTATTGATGATAGGCATGTACTGTTATTACTTATAGTTTATGTAGAGGTTGATGTTGATTACATGCTTTGAAGAATGCTTTGGAATCTATTACCCATGTGAGAATTTGAGCCTTATGATATCATGCTACGTTAATGCATGATAGTTTATGCTTGTGAGTATTGCTCATATTTTCATATTCTAGAACTTGACTTAGAGTCTTGTTTGAAATTTATGATTGATAGATACTAGGACATGATCTTAGGCCATGATTGATAATTGAGCCATTTAGCCAAATTTTATCCTACCTTGAAGTTTATATCATTGGAAGCCCCGTTGAGCCTTTAAAACCTTTTTCTTTGGCAAGCCTATGATAAAAAGCCTTATTTACCTTTACTTTAGCTTTGAAATACCCTATGTTCTAGTAGAGAGTTAAGGTGAATAAATGCTAAGCAATGAAATTGAAGAAAATAAGGAAGGAAAATTATGCTAGTGATGAGTAAAAAGATTGTGGTTAAATCTTGTTAAGGGGTAGTGCCTGAAACTGGTACCCCAATTGCTTAAAAGGGTAGTGCCCGAAATTGGTACCATTGTATTCTGAAAAAGAAGAAAGATGTTAATTCTAAGTGAAGCAGAAGAAATATTGAAAATATCATGAGAATGATGAAGGAGAAGAAGTATTAATACTGTTTGATGAAAAGCAACTCTCCAAGGTAATTAATTCTCTACTAGTAAAGTTAGTCACTTTATCTATATTCTCCTACCTTTACCAAAGAGCCAACATTACAACCCAAAGAACAAGTCCTTTGTGATCTTAGTGTTGAAACAATTATGAATTGATTTTTGAGACTTTTGCCAAGCTTATGGTTACGCTAATATATGAATTGATTTTGAGCATATATACTAACCCTTTGAAAGTGTATTTCTTTTACACTTGAGTGCGAAAGTAATTAAATACTTACCTAGTGAGCTAGATGATTTTGCACTCGTAGAAGTATTTTGGTTGATGGATATTTTTGCATGGATGAAAGGTATGATGGATGCATGTTTTGAATTGATATAATTGCATGTGTTAAAATAGGTTGTGCTTGTTATAAGGATCTCATGATTACACTCTCTTGTTTTGTTTTGATTTTCGTTGTCTCGGGATGAGCAACATGTAAGTTTGGGGGTTTGATGAGAGTGATAATTCACGTGTTTTGAGCTCTAATTTGTGTGGAAATTGAGTATGATTTAGTCTATTATCAAGATGAATCGGGATGTTTATAGAAAATCCATGAATCAGATGCTACTGAGGTTATTTAAGCATATTTGCACAGGAAAATAGGTCTGAAGTGCTCGGAATCGGAAAACACGATTTTTGAGGTGTAGTTCAACCTGAGAAGGCTGTTCGACCAGTATCAGCCTGGTCGAACAACAGTGGTGAAGTCGAACAGGAGGTGTTTCAACTTACAGAGAGGTCATTTAACGAATGAAGCCTGTTCGACAAAGCAAAGTCAAGTCGAACTGCGTAAGTCAAGTCGAACGGCAAGCAGATACAAAGTTCAGTTTACAGACATGCCATTTGACCTCAGTTCGACCAAGAGGTCCTATTCGACCATGCCAGGTCTGCTCGAACGGAGACACATCAGCTCTGAAATGTCGGGATTTCACCTCTAATGCGTGCATGTGCATGTTTTCTACGAAAAAGCCCAGTAAAGGTCCATAAGGAGAAGCTACAAGTATAAAAAGGGGTACCGATCACACCGAAAAGAGAGTTAGATTCCATATCTATCCTACTCCACATCCAAACCTAAACTCCATCCGCAGAAGATGCAGAGAGATTCGTGCAGCGAATCAAGTGAGAATCAAGTGAAGATTCAAGATGGAGCGAGAAGCGATGGCGCCAACATCTAGGGTTTACTTTGCAACTTAATCTTTCTTGTAATTTTCAAGACTATGGATAAGTTCCATCCAAACACCATGAACGTTCTTCGAAATGTTATGGGCTAGAACTGCTTTGGTAGTTCTAGGGTTATGAAGGTTTTTATCTCGTTAATTGAACTTCCGTGTGTATACTCCGTACAATACTACTTGTGGGTTTATTTTATTTAAGACTATGCGTTTTTAATTCATACTCAGAGTTGTTTTGTGCATCATTAACTATTATGTAGAGTGAATGCATATCTTGGTTATTAATTGAGTGTGTTCACTGTTTAACAGGATTATATGTTATAATTCTAAGTGAGGGAACTCCAAAGCTTCATTAGAACTATCTTATACAAATACTTATTAATTGAATTGAATTCTTGTTAGTAAGTAAGATAAAGAGGATATTTATATAGTACTTATAAAAGAAGATCATATCGGGGTAGAGTACTTAGTGCAAGGGAAATAATTGATACTGATAGTACTTAGAAATGGGGTTGTAATTATATTTCTTGCTCCGAGGCAATTCACACGTGTTACACGCTTATCTACTTGTGTCTATAGAGTAGATTTGCATGGCTTAGTGATGCATCCATGATCCACAAGGCAGAGTCGGACATTGATATACGAAAGTGAGATTAATTAGTGAAATGTGATAGCCCGAAGAGCTACCTAACTTCTCACTTGTCAACTCTCGTTTATCTCTACTGTCTCTATTTTATTTGCAATTTAATTATTTGTTCATTACTTTAATATATATTCTCCAATTAAATTACCAACAATAGTTTCTTTTAGATTAGATAATAATAAATTTATAACCAACTGTCCTTTAGGCACGATAAATATAACTTGTTCGCTTATCTAAGCTACAATCGCATCCTTCATACTTAGGGATTAAAATTGTATGTTGAGAAAACGCCCATCACCCTCCATGGTAGATTGTGACATTTGAGTTGTTGCAGTGTCATGGTTAGAGATGCAACTATGTCATTTCCTAATTTTCCCTATAAACAGTACAATTTGCATAGCCTACTTGTTCTCCCAACTAATGCATAAGGCATTCATAATTTTAAGATTATCTTGTTAATGGCATGAAGTCTTGCATCCTCATATATATTTTACATCATTATTCATGTGAGAAAGCACCGCAACACAATTATCCTACACCCCAAATAGGGGGATTACGCCCCACACCATCATCCACATCCATCCATTCATCCATCCATTACTGTGAAGATTCGTCTGTGGAATCAAGAGGAGAACCAAGAGGAGGATTCAAGACGGAGAAGGACGCGAAGACCCTCGCATCTAGAGTTTTATTCATTTTCTAATTTATATTTTATTTTTCCAGATATATGGGTTAGATCTATCCAACCCCCATGATTGTTCTTCGCAACAACATGGGCTAGAACCGTTTTGGTAAATCTAGGGTTTTGAAGGTTTTATGAATTAATTAAACTCTCTTGGGTGTCCTCCGTACAACACTACTTGTGGATTTATTTTATATATGATTGTGCATTTTTAATACATATTCACGGTCGTTTTGTGCATCTTCAATTGGTATATAAAGTTTCATTAGAACTGTCATATATGAATGTTTACTAATTGAATTGAATTCGGGTTAGTAAGCAGGATAAAGATTGTAGTTTATAGTGCCTATAAAGGGAGATCATATTGGGTTAGATTCCAGACGTGGGATATAATTGATACTGATAGTACCTAGAAAGGAGGTGAAATTACGTTTCATGCTCCAAGGTTATTCACATGTGTTACACGCATATTTACTTGTGTCTACAGAGTAGATTTGCATGATTTAGTGATGCGTCCATAGTCCAAAAAGCAGAGTGGGTCTACACTTTAGAGGGAAGTTAAGTAGTAAAACTGGATCACTCTAGAGCTACCTATTCTCCATTTTTGAGACACTTTCATATTCTTCCAATGTTATTTTATTTTAATTGTTATTTTATATTTTTTTAGTAGATTAATAATTAAATTCACAATATTTATTGACAATTCGTCTTAATTAATTTAGTAAATAATTAAATTAATAATATGCCGTCCTTTGGGTTCTATATTTAACTTGGTCGCTTGCTTAAGCTACAACTGATATCCTTAATACTTGGGGATTAATTTTGCGTGTAAAGAAAATGCGCATCAATGATTGATGAGCGTTTTCTCTACACATAAAATTAATCCTCAAGTATGAAGGATATCAATTGTAGTTTTGATAGGCAACCAAGTGATTATCGAACCCAAGAGACGAATTATTATTAACTTAATTAAGATGTAATTTATTAAGACTGTTAAGGCAATATGATTGTGAATATTAAGTCATTGAGCAACAAATAATTAAAATAGCAATTAAAATAATAAGCAGTAGAGATAATACGACTGTGATCAAGTGAGAAATTAGGTAGTTCTTCGAGTCATCCAGTTTTCCTTATTAATTTTCTTTCCATATGTTGATGTCCGACTCTGCCTTGTGGTTTACGGACGCATCACTAAACCATGCAAGTTCACTCTATAGACATAAGCAAACAAGCGTATGACACGTGTGAATTTCCTCGGAGCAAGAGATATAATTCACCCCCCTTTCTAGGTACTATTAGTATAAATTATTTCCTGTGCACTAAGTACTCTAACCCGATATGATCTGCCTTTACAGGTACTATGAAGTTATACTCTTTATCCTACTTATTAACCCAAATAGTATTCAATTATCAAGTATTTTATAAGATAGTATAAGACTTCGGAATCCCTTTACTTAGAATTATAACATGTAATCATGCTCAGCAGTGAACGCACTCAATCAATAAACAAAATATGTATTTAGACTCTACATAACAGTTAATGATGCACAAAATGACTGTAAGTATGAATTTAAAAAGCATAGTCTTATATAAAATAAACCACAAGTAGTGTTGTACGGAGTTTACACATGAAAAATAAATAAACTTATAAAACCTTCATAACTCTAGAACTAACGAAGTGGTTCTAGCCCATGATTTATCTAGGAACAATCATGGCTGTTGGTAGGATCTTACCCATAGTCATGAAAATTACAAGAAAAATTAAGTAGCAAAGTAAAACCTAGATGTGGGCGCCGTCGCAACTCTCTCCGTCTTGAATCTTCACTTGGTTCTCATTGATGGCGTTTAGATCTTTTGATTAGCGTGAACCGTTAGGGTTCCATACGTTTCTACAGCGGACGCAAGAAAACATCGTATTACATTTCACCAGGGTATGTTGAAGAAGAAGGATTCTCGCTGGCAGCCTGCGCAGCCTCACCGTTTTGGCCATAACTCCCTCATCTGATCTCCAATTGGAATGATCTATGCAGAAAAACGATCCTTTCTTCCGTGGCTTTCCAACAACATATCACACATCAGTTTGGACTTCTACACGATTTTATAAAAATTATGCAAGTTGACGGACAGAAACAACAAACGACCTTCCGGTCTTCTATTGTATTCCTAAGCCACGTCTTGACGTTGGTGTGGGCAACGATCTACAAGACGAACTCAATCTACAACCCTAATCTGCCTCTCATGGTTTTATGCGTGTTTACTGGATTCCGGATTGATGAGATTGGCTATTATATAGGCTACAACAGGGACCAGGAGGAGAAATTTGGGTTTGGACCTCCCATTGGTCTTAAGCATCCAAGTTTAACCCAAAACTTACACTTAAGTCCATTAATAATAAATCATTCTACTAAAGCAATATTATTGAACTACCACCCTAATCCCAAATTACGTTTATGGGTTCCTTACTACGAGCCCGTTAATCTCCCCGTGTTTAATATTCAATACCCATTAATTAATTAAGTTACTGACAACTCCATTAATTAATATATTTACCGAGAGTAGTACCACTCAACCTTATTATCATGCCGGAATAAATCCACCTGCATGGTTTAAATGATAATCATTATGAGCTCCTCAAAGGGGACATCATCAACCAGTTTCGTTAGGATACGGATTCCTTCTACAATCAACAGCACACCATAGAGACAACATCATTACCTAACTCACCGAGCATATTGATTTAACTATTAAATCTCACCCATTGATTAATTAAAGAAATAAATACTGGCTTACATGTCGAGGTTATTGTATAGGGATTAAGAGGACGAACTTCCATAATAATTGAGATCTAGTTCTATTATATAGTCAGTATAAACTGAACGATCTCAACGCGGTCCTGTTCAATACACAAAGTGCACTAGTGCAATTTTATAGTCAAGACAGACTAATGCCAAATCACACTATAACCATACCGATAGATAATCCTCGTCTATCTCGGTTGTGAACATCTGTTTATACTTTATAAGGAGCTGATAATATGATCTTTCGTGTGACGCCGCATACCACATTATCTAAGTATAAAGTAAATGGACTTTTGCAATAACTTAATTGCAAACGTTTGATCACATGATTCTCATTTCAAATATTATCTAAGCATTGTTCATATAAAAAGCTAGACTTTTAGTATACAATCCAAAAATCTCCCACTCATACTAAAAGACTATGCTGCCATATCTGCTGCCATACATCTGATTACCACTCCCACTACTTGACCATTAAAAGCTTTCGCCTTAACGTCCTTGTAAAAGGATTTACTAGGTTGTCATCCGATACAGTTTAGGCGACAACAACCTTTCCCTCATCATACAATTTCTCGTATCAGGTAGTACTAGCTATCAATGTGTTTAATTTCCTCATGGACTCATGATTTCTTCAAGTTTGCAACTGCACCATTATTATCACAATAAATTGTGATGACCTTGGGCAAACTCAGAATCACATCTAAGTCTATTACGAAGTATCTGTAAATGCATAGAAACCAAAATGAAATTCTTTCTATGAAAACGTACGTAAAGTCAATTTCTCTTAATCCAATACTTATTCCTATCATAAGATAAATAAACAACTCTCACTGCAACAACCACTACTCTAGTAGTTTACCCATGTACTCTATAATCTCATCATCACTTAGTTGCACGCTAGTGATTCTGGTATTTACACACAACGTGTCAGTAAACTCCATCACTAATCACACTTCAACAACTTGTGAATAAGATACTATACTTGTTCACATCTTGACGAAATTGGTTTTCTTTCGCCTCATGTTTTGTCAGAAGTTTTCCACCATATACAACTTATTGTAATTCAGGTGAAATTTGCTCAAAACAACTAGTCAAACCATGAAGAATAAATTGAGCTAGGTTTTCCCTTCAATTTCAACTCCAAGTATTTCCAATTCATTCATCAAGTTAATCATGACCTCTTGTCTTTCTAACTTACTCAAGTATCCAAAAAGTCTCGCGAGACTATCATATTTCTATGAACTTCTTCACTAAAGACTTAAATAGGCTTCAGAAGGCATCCTAAGTAAGAACACATTTTAATTTTCCAAAACAGTAAGAATTAAAACCAAGATTCTTTTCTAATCATTTATTTTGTACACATAATTTAATATTCTTTTAGTTAACAATAAGTGAAATAAACTATTCGAAAATTCGGAGAATCAAGTAAATAAATACGACGATCAAACTCTTCGAATTTAAAATTTATATTGATTTCCTCAATAAACAATATAAAATAAATTCATCGACATCTCAAGCACCGTGAATTTGTATGTCACGTTAGTGTGGACGTATACAAACCCTAACATTCGCAAGAGAAAGTTTCACCCATTAATTCCATACGTCATAATTAATCTTATAACTCAATGATTAATAGTCGGTTGTCCTTTAGCCATGTAATCTAATAGCAGTGACTCCGTTGGGGAGGAAACATATTAATTACACCTAAGTGTATATCATTATTTGATATTAAGTACGTTACCCAAGTTTGTGTGTCTTACAGTTGGAGAAGTCCACACACCCTCAAATAATTTCCTACAACCATCAATTATTAATTTTTACCAGTGATCCGCAAATAAAACTCATCCGTTGGGGAGGAAGGCACTATAGCCGACTCATAAGCTTACTTGCATCACATTACAAATAATAATTATTTAATGAAATTTATTCCAGTGATCCACAAATAAAACTCATCTGTTGGGAGGAAAGCACTATAGCCGACCTTACTTGCATCACACAATAAATCAATAATGGAGGCCGCGGGATCATGATCAATCTCTCTCCCACTTAGTTATTTAACAAGAAGGTTTTTGCATGCATACAATATAAACGATATAATTATGCAGATAAACATGCTATTATTACGGCAAATTAGGCAGTAAATCAAATAGCACATACAATTCAAATATATAATAATAATTGACAAATAAAAATAATTATTAGTAATTATATATAAGGATAAAAAGAAATTGCCAAATATAGAATTCACTAGGTCAACCCATAAAATCAATTAAGGAAATAGCTTGCCCAAAACAAAACTTGGGCCCCAAGCTTTCAAGCCCAATCCACACGGCCTGTTAGCAAACAGAAAACTGCACGTGTTCAGGTGCCAATCCAACTTGGCCATGTCATCACTTGCAGGAAGGATAATCGCCGGAAGTATTTGCAATCGTTGGAACTCCATGGCAGCCGGAATTCCACCCGGTCATCCGCTCTCAGCCCATGCTACCTGCCGGCCGTCTACAACAGCTGGTCGTACCACAACGCGGTCTGCTTTCCAGCAGTATCAGCGACCTCCACAGTTTCCGCACGAGCCACTACCCGCAAGGCAGACGGCAGCAGCCATCAACGACCGCACTGCTTCGACTTCGCACAGGTAAGGGGCGCTCGCCTGGTCTGACTTTGCTCCAGCCAGCGGACTGTCTTCTCGGAGAAGACGCGTTGCCCTGCCTCCAAAATAAAACACCATGCCGTAGAGAAAATATTCACGCCGTCCGCTGTCGGATTCCTCTCCGGTCAGCAGCTACCGGCCGGTCCTTCTCCAAGCAGCCGCGAATTACCAGACCCACATCATCTCGCCTCCACTTTGCTGACATCACATGTTCTACAGAATCCAGTCAGAAAACCAGAAGGACCCGCCTGAAACAGATGGTGACCCGAGCGAAATCCACCGGCAACTCGATCGAAAAACTTAGAAGTCCCGACCGGAATATACATAGACGATCAGAATCACTGGTGACTCGATCAGAACCCTGTCCGCTACCACCTGGAACTTTGCCTTGCTTAGTCGCAGCCGCCAGGGATACGCGCCATCCTGCCGTCAACAAAACGTGCGTGGGCTTGCTGTTGCGGCAACATTATGTTGACCAACTGTATCCACCGAGCCGACGAGCTGAGCCAGTACCCTTCACGCCGTCGCCATCTGATTTTCTCCAAAACCTAACGACGTGTAAACTGCAGTCCGGCAGCACGACGTTCTGATCCCAGTCATCGCGCCTCCGTCGCTGGCCTTGCCTCTTATCTATTTGAATCGCTGCCTTCCAATAGCACCAACTACCATCCTGCGCAAATACCTTTGCTGCCGTGCCAACGTTCATCCGGAAATCCCGCAGCGAGTTTCTTCAAACAACAGGCACACTCTGTACATGTTTTGCACGACCACCCTACACCTTGATCTGGTCGCCGTCCATCAGCCAACCAACGTCGCGCCTGACCATCCTGCCGGCGTCCTTTAACCGTCCGCGACCTTTAACCACCGGTCACAACCCACGATATTCCATCGATATCCAACCATATCAAGTCAACTTATCGTGTTGTGTTTTTGTGCTCGTGTCCAATTAGCGTAGGGTTCAACCGTGAAGAACAGGTTTTCAACGATGAATCATAAACATATATGAAAAATACATGAAGGACTTTTCATAGCGATATCCATGGATTCATCAAAAAACCAAAACCCTAATATTGTCATGTGATTATATTCCATGTATAAACACATAATCATATAAACTCTAGCCTAACGTGTAACGTTTAGCCATAGAACCTACGCTCTAATACCAATTGATGGCGTTTGGATCTTTTGGTTAGCGTGAACCATTAGGGCTCCATACGTTTCTATGCGGAAGCAAGAAAACAACGTTCTATCAGGCAGCCTGCGCAGCCTCACCGTTTTCGCCATAACTCCCTCATCTGATCTCCGATTGGAATGATCTACGCTGTAAAACGATCCTCTCTTCCGTGGGTTTCTACCAGTATATCACAAGTTCAGTTTGGACTTCTACACGAGTTTATAAAAATCGTGCAAGTTGACGGACAGAAACAGCAAACGACCTTCCGGTCTTCTATTGTATTCCTAAGACACGTCTTGACGTTGGTGTGGGCAACGATCTACAAGATGAACTCAATCTACAACCCTAATCTGCCTCTCATGGTTTTATGCATGTGTTACTGGATTCTGGATTGATGAGATTGACTATTATATAGGCTACAATAGGGATCAGGAGGAGAAATTGGGGTTTGGGCCTCCCATTGAGATTAAGCATCCAAGTTTAGCCCAAAACTTATACTTAATTCCAATAATAATAAATCATTCCACTAAAGAAATATTATTGCACTACCACCCTAATCCCAAATTACATGTATGGGCTCCTTCTTATTATGAGCATGTTAATCTCCCCGTGTTTAAGATTCAATGCCCATTAATTAATTAAATTACTGACAACTACATTAATTAATATGATTACCGAGAGTAGTATCACTCAACCTTATTATCATGCTGGAATAAATCCACCTGCAGAGTTTACAAGATAATCCTTATGTGCTTCTCAAAGGGACATCATCAACCAATTCCGTTAGGACACAGATTCCTTCTACAATCAACAGCACACCATAGAGACAGCATCATTTCCTAACTCATCGAGCATATTTATTTAACTATTAAATCTCACCCATTGATGAATTGAAGAAATAAATACTAGCTTACGTGTCGAGATTATTGTATATGGATTAAGAGGACGAACTTCCATAATAACTGAGATCAAGTTCTATTACATAGTCAGTATAAACAAAATGATCTCAACTTGGTCATGTTCAATACACAAAGTGCACTAGTGCAACTTTATAGTCAAGACAGACTAATGCCAAATCACACTACAACCATACCAATAGATAGTCTCCGTCTATCTCGGTTGTGAACATCTGTTTATACTTTATAAGGAGCCAATAATATGATCTTTTGTGTGATGTCACACACCACATTATCTACAATATAAAGTAAATGGACTTTTGCAATAACTTAATTGCAAACGTTTGATTACATGATTCTCATTTCAAATATTATCTAAACATTGTTCATACAAAAAACTAGACTTTTAGTATACAATCCAACACTCACTTGGTTCGACAGACGAACCTCTCTCCACAGCTCCGTAGGTTGGAGTTAGGGTTTGGATGTGGTGTAGGATGAATGTGGAATCTAACTCTCTTCTTCATGTGCTCTACATCCTTTTTTATACTTGTAAAGTGCTCCTCACGGACCTTTAATGGTGGGCTTTTCCTTGAGACATACGTCAAATTTGGTAAAAGAAACTCGGAACTACTAAAAATAACATCAGCGACATTCTGTTTGACTAGGCCTCCATTGGTCGAGCAAGCCCTCCTGGACGAACGCTGGTCGAGCAAACTCTCTGTAACTTTTTGCATATTTTGTTCGACCAAATTCCTCCGGATCGACCAAGAGGATGTTGGTTGAATAGTTTCTCTTAGTCAAGCAATGCTTCTGTATGTTTTTGCGCATTCTGCTCGACTCGGCTCCCTTTTTCGACCAAACTGATGATGGTCGAACAAACCTCCGAGATCGAACAACCTCTAAAAAATGCCTTAAAATGTGTCTTCTAATTCCGAGCCCTTAAGACCTGTTTTCCTCTATAAATACGCTAAAAACCCTCAGTAGCCTCTGATTCATGAATTTTCTATAAACATCCCGATTCGTCTCTATAATAGACTAAATCGTACTCAATTTCTACACAAATCCGAGCCCAAAACACGTGAATTTATACTCTCATCAAACCCCCAAACTTACATGTTGCTCGTCCTGAGGCAACGAATTCAAAACAAAGGAAAGAGAGTGTCATTCACGAGATCCTTATAACAAGCACAACCTATTCTAACACATGCAATTATATCAAATCAAAACATGAAATCCATCATACCCTTCATTCATGCAAAAACATCAATTAATCACAATACTTCTATGAGTGCTAAGTCATCTAGCTCACGGGTAAGTGTTTGCTCTCTCTCTCAAGTGTAAAAGATGTACACTTTATGAGTTAGTATATATACTCAAATTCAATTCATATACTCGCGTAACCATAAGCTTGACAAGGGTCTCAAAAATCCATATATAATCATTTCAATACTAGGATCACAAAGGACTTGTCTTATGGGTTGTAATGTTAGCTCTTTAGAATAGGTAGGAGAATTTGGGTAAATGACTAATTCACTAGTAGAGAATTACCTTAGAGTTTTGTTTTTCATCAAACAGCTCAATTTTCTTGCTCCATTATCATTCTCATGATCCTTACAATTCATCAGCTCCTTCCTTTCTTTGGAATCAACGTCTTCTTTCTTCAAAGCACAAGGGTACCGATTTCGGGCATTACCCTTCTAAGCAGTCGGGGTACCAGTTTCAGGCACTACCCCTAAACAAGATTTAACCACCATCTTTTGAACTCTTCACTTGGAAAAGTTTTCTTTCCCTCTTTGATTTCATCACTTAGCACATATTCACCTTAACTCTCTACTAGTAAATAGGGTATTTTAAGCTACATCAAGGGAATAAAGGCTTCGATCACAGGCTTGCTAAAGAAAAAGCTTTTAACGGCTCAACAGGGCTTCCAATGATAATCATATAACACGGTAGGAAAAATTTGGCTAAGTGGCTTAATTATCAATAATGGCCTAAGATCATTTCCTAGTATTTATCAATCATAAATTTCAAACAAGACTCCAAATCAAGTTCTAGAATACGAGTATACAAACGACTCTCAAGAATAAACTATCATGCTTATAACATGACCAATAGGCTCAAGTTCTCACATGGGTAATAGAATCCTAAGCACTCTTTAAAGTATGCAATTAACATCAATCTTTTCATGAACTACCAGTAAAAATAGAACATGTTCATCATTAACAAACCAACATGCATCAAAACAAATGTACATACATAACACGAATAATCATCAACACTAAACAATTCACATCAATGTATCCATCCTCCATCAATTCTCAATCAATATCATGCGTACATGCCACTCACACCACAAATACCCAGCCTGTAAAGATAAAAGAGAAGGGAGATGAGATGAAACAGACAAATGATAAAAAAACCTGACGCAATCTACTCCTCCGGAGCATCCTCATTTTTCATCATCACCATCACTCTCTCCGAGCGCAACAGATCCAAATCTCTATAAAGATTACTAAGCTTCTTATCCAACTCATGCTCATCTGCATGCATCTTCCCTAATCTCCTATCCATCTCCACATAGTTACCCTGTAGCGTGTTGTATCTCGCATCGAGCGCGGCATAGTTAGCACTCGCCAATGCAAGCTGGCGATTCATCTCCTGCTAATTCGCATTGAGGGTAGCAAAGTGCTCATTCATTAATCGGAATTGCTCCTAATAGAACTGATACTGAGCTCGCCAAAAATCCTTCTGCTACTGTGGCGGTGTCTCAAAAAACTCATGCTCTTGTGGCTGTGGTGGCTGCATCGGAGGTAAGTCCATCTCCTGATATACGAATGCTGGTGGTGGCGGCTGATCTCCCTCTTCGAAGTCGGCTGGATCTCCTACGATAATCATGTCCTCATCTATGAGGACTCCCTGTAAGTGCATATCAGTAAGAATTCTCCAATCCCCTTCCTCCAAACAAGTCCTCGAGATCGCCCTATGCTCCGAGATATCCATCAACAAGTTACTGTTGATCTGAATCGTAGTAAGATCAACCATAGATAGCGGAAATCTAAAAAAAATTGGGTTCTTCCCATGGATGAACATCCAAGCATCGTCCATATGCTGAATCAACCCCATCGTCACACACGTCGATAGGATCAAGTCTGGATCCCCTCGAATCAGTCGATGCCTACTCAAATAAACCCTATAATACTCGACAATCAGAGTAATAAGCCCTCCGATGTTCACACGATAAAATCCGTGGGTAGTAAACTTATGAAGTTGCTGGAAAAAGTAAGTCGCTACATTGAAGCGGAATCCATTAAGAATACACCATAGCACGTGTAGCTCACCCCTCGGAATACAACTCCCTTCGGATCGAGCAAATAAAGTGTTACTTAGAATTTGGTCCATATAAGTAATCACGGGATTGCGGATGAAAGCAACCTTGGAAGCATCCTCACCTCCCCGAGATAGTCCTCCAAATCTCATCGGGTCTGAAATCATCGTGCTCCACATCAGTCATATTCTCACAGCCGATCAACTCATTAAACTCTCGGGCATGCATAAACTACTCTTGCCCACAAATATGCATCCGAATAGCATATGGGATATAGCAATCTCCACGCTCAATACTCAACGAACATAAAACCTCAATAGTTATATGGATATATGTCTCTCTCTTCATCTCCATAAACCTGGTTATCCCTACTCGATTGAACATCCAACGAATATCGTTGATAATGTTCATTGTAACCATAGCTTCATCATCTTGATAGTGTGTCCTCGTGATCTTGCTCGCAATAGCTTCCCATAACTCCTTTTTCTCCTCCTAAGTAGCGATCCTAATGCATTAATCTGAAGGTTTCTTCTTATCCAATTTAATCTTTTTGGCACCACCACTCTTCCTAGGAGACTTAGTCTCCTTCCTCTTTGAAGATGAAGCAATCTCTTTTCCTACAAAAGTTATACTTCAATACATAACAAAAAGAGATAAAAACAAGTATACCAATCCTAAGACTAACATGAATCCTACTCAAGACTTCAAACTCATGTTCCAATCCACTCTCAACTTCAAGTGCTCATCTAATAATCATAGCAACTATAATTCAACACTTTAAATCAAGAATAATTAGAATCCTAGTCTTAAAAATACTTCACACGAACATGCTCTTCCATACTTCAACAAAAACCAAAAGCATGCTCATCTTCCTCATTCAATCACACACCATCAATACTTCAATCAATGAGCCCATATATACAATTCAAAATTGACCTCAAGCCCATATGATATGCAACATCAATTTCACAAAATTTCAACAATCCAACATAAATTGAATCATACCAATTCAAGTGAAATTCAAACAAAAACATTAAAAATTCAACAATTCAATCCACAAAATACATGCTTCAATCAACTTACCCAACATTCCTAAGCATAATCTCATCAATCATGGGTATAGAAGTTCGAAAACATACCTTTCCTGGCCATGGTGTGCGTGCAATGGACGGTGGTAAAATTCCAAAAATTTAGGTAGAATAACCCCAATTTGGACTTGAATCCTCCAAATTTTGGATGTGGAAGTGGGTGGAATAGTGGATTAAAGTGTGGGAAAGAGTATTGGAAGGGGAACTTGCAATTGCAACCGGTGCTCGAGAAATGATGACGGGATTTGCTCGAACAAAAGGGAAAATCTAACCTTTAAATCCGATTTTTGAATCCCGTTCAACTCAAACAACTTGGTCAAACAACTCAAATCTGCAATAAAATGTGACCATGTTTGACCTCCGTTCGACCAAGATATCTTGGTCGAACAACAGCTTGAGGTCGAACAACATATGAAATCGACCCCATGTTCTCCCCTACTCCGTTCTATCACTGTTTGACTTGAAAAATATGGTCGAACAAAGTGTGCTGGTCGAATAACCTCACTGTAAGTTTTTGAACATTTTGTTCGACAAGCGTTCGACTTGACAAGCTTGGTCGAACAAAACACGCTGGTCAAATGGAGCTACTGTAAGTTTTTGAACATTTTGTTTGACCACTCAACTTAGTCGAACGGCAGCTTCTTAGTCGAACAACTTACAGAACTTTTGAAACTTCGTACTTTTCTCTTCTTTCCCTGCAACACTCAAACTATAGGACAACATCAAGTATCAAGATAGCCACACTTAAGCTAGAGAACCACTTTTAGACTAGATAAACCATGTATAACTCCGCATACGACCTACGAAACACAAAACACCACTAAGCATTAGACAAATTGAAAAAAATTGACGCATTAAAATCGATTAAAGTTTCAATATGCCGCAAAAATCAACTTCCCTAACAAACGTTAAAAAGAAAAGATTATATCCTTAGTGCTTCGATGAGGTAAATACATCACACCCCCCAAACTTAGTAGAAACTATAGTCGAAACTAAGTTTGCAAAGAGATGTAATTTCCAAATAGTAAGCACGTCAAATATAAAAAATTTTTACTCACACTAATGAAATAAAGCAATAAATCAGAAGGGAAAGCCCCCAACAAGCGCTCTTGTGTAACTTCAGAGAGTCACGACGATACCTATTTTGTGTAAGGTATCTTCAAAGACGACGCAAGCATCATCCGACGACTTGTAATGCTTCAATCGATGCCCATTCTCCGCTATGATGTCTCAATCCTTATCAATGAGTTCAAAACTCCCCCTCCACATGCTCTATAGATAATGAACGGTCCCGTCCACTTCGATTTCAATTTTTCTACAAAAAGCTTCAAACGAGAGTTAAAAAGTAATACCTCATCACCTTACTTGAACTCTTTGTAGGAGATCTTCGAATCATGACATTTCTTTATTCTTTCAATGTAGATCTCCGAGTTATAGAAAACTCAATTTCTGAACTCATCCAATTGATTGATATGAGTTATTCTCAACTTCTTTTTATCCTTAAGAGACAAGTTCAAGCTTCTCAATGCCCAAAAAGCTCTATGCTAAATTTCTACTGGTAAGTGGCAAGGCTACCCATAGACTATTTGATACGGTGACATATCAAGAACCATCGTGTAAGCAGTTCGAAACCCCCACAAAATATCATTGAGCTTCATAGCCTAATCCTTTCGATTGGTTCCGACTACCTTTTCCAAGATTTGCTTCACTTGTCGGTTCGAGACCTCCGCTTGCCATTCGCTTGAGGGTGATAGGGTGTAGTGAACCTTATGCTTAACACCATAATCCTTGAGAACTTTTTCAAGCAGCTTATTGACAAAGTGTGACCCTCCATTACTCACTAGTGCTCTAGGAACTCCATAGCGGGCAAAGATATGTTTTTTCAAGAAGGACAAAACAGTCCTTGAATCATTCACACGAGTGGGAATGGCTTCCACCCACTTAGAAACATAATCCATTGCTAGTAGGATGTAGAGAAATTCATTAGATGGGGAAAAAGGTCCCATAAAATCGATCCCTCATACATCGAAAATCTCAACAACAATGCTCGGCTGAAGTGGCATCTCATCTCTTCTACTTATGTTCCCCATCCTTTGACATCTATCGCATGTCGCTACATAGGACTCACAGTCTTTAAACAAAGTAGGCCAATAAAGAGCAGATTGAAGTACCTTAGCTGTTGTCTTTGGGGCTCTGAAGTGCCCCCCATTAGGATGTGCATGGCAAAATTCAAGAACACTCTCCATCTCCATCTCAGGCACACACTTACGGACTATGGAATCCATACAAATCTTGTGGACAAATGGATCATACCATATAAACATCTCAACATCTCTTTTAAACTTAGCAAGTTGATACCTATTGAGATCTTTCAGAATTCCACCCACGGCAATGTAATTAACATAGTCAGCATACCATGGATCCATTCCTTGAGCAGCTACTACACAAGCTCTTTCTGCCCATTCAACAAGCACGATCATGATCTTCTCATTAGGGAACATCTCTTCTATATATTCAAAAGAATCATCACAATTCTCCCTTGTCCCCAACCTTGATAGGTGATCTGCCAAAACATTCTTCGTTCTTTTCTTATCCCGGATCTCCATATCAAACTCTTGCAGAAGAAGAATCCATCTAATTATCCTTGGCTTTGCTTCCTTATTCTCCATCAAGTATCAGATTGCGGAGTGATCTGTGTATACTATAGTCTTCATGTCAACCAAACTGGTTGAATGCATACACCACAGTTAGAAACTCTTTTTCAATAACAGTGTAGTTCTTTTGTGCTGCATCAAAAGTTTTACTCGTATAGTAAATGGCACAAAACTTCTTCTCCCTCATCTGCCCAAGCACCACTCCAAGTGCTAAGTCACTTGCATCACACATAAGTACAAACGGTTGAGTCCAATCCGATGTGATCAAGATAGGTGCAGTAATAAGCGTCTCTTTCAAAACCTAAAAAGCTGTTAGACATTCTTCATTAAAAACCAAAGGAACATCTTTTCCAAATAAATGAGATAAGGGCTTGGAGTATTTCAAGAAGTTTTTATGAATCTTCTATAAAAACCCGCGTGTCTAAGGAAGGACCGCACTTCTTGTTCATTAGTCGGTGATGGAAGCTCCTCAATGGCCACCACTTTTGCTTGATCCACCTGCAATCCCTTGGCCGAAACATGATGCCCAAGAACAATCACATCTCTCACCATGAAGTGTCACTTCTCCCAATTCAAGACAAGATTAGTTTCTTGACATCTCTTCAAAACAGTTGACAAGTTAGACAAACAAATATCAAATGAGGAACCAAACACAGAAAAATCATCCATAAACACCTCCATGATCTTTTCTATCAGCCCATCAAATATGGCCATCATGCAGCGTTGAAATGTAGCAGGTGCATTACACAATCTAAAAGGCATATTCCTAAAGGAGAAAGTTCCATAAGGGCAAGAAAGTAGTCTTTTCCTGGTCTTCTGGCGCAGTCATGATTTGATTATATCCCGAGTACCTATCCAAGAAATAATAAAACTCATACCCTGCAAGACGGTCAAGCATTCAATTTCCTGTAATCCGTACACATATGCCATCCCGTAAGAATAGTAGTGGCTAAAGTCTCACCATCATCGGCTTTCACTATAGTCATGCCTCCCTTTTTAGCTACAACATCCAATGGACTCACGTGGGGACTATCACTAATAGGATAAAAAATTCCTGCATCTAACCACGTTAGAATTTGCTTCCTAATCACTTCTTGAATAGCGGGATTCACCCTCCGCTGATTCTGAATGCTACTCTTAGCCTCATCTAACAATTTAATTCTATACATGCAATATGATGGACTAATACCTTTCAAATCATCAAGAGACCAACCAATCGCAAACTTATACTTCCTAAGCACGTTTAATAACTCCTCAAGTTGATCATCGTCAAGGAAAAAAGATACAATTATCGGATATTGTTCATTGTCACCTAGATAGGCGTACTTCAAGTGGTCTGGTAGTGGTTTCAACTCCTACTTCTTTTCTTCTTTTGGAGTGCTCTCTCTATCCAAAGCCAAGTATTTTCTAGTCCACTTTACCTCTTCAAACTTGGTCCTCTTCGATTCATACATGTCATCACCCGAAGCAAGTAGGTTTTCAAGAAACTCAATACATACTTCATTGGAGAGCTCATCTAGCTCTGTGGTGGGAAAAGTAAGAGGCTCCATCAAGGATGTCTCCAAGGGATCCTTTGAAAGGATCAAAGACATGTCTTCCTTCACAATCTCATCCACTGCATCAATGCTGTGACACTGCGTATCCATTGGCATCTTCATTACTTTATCAAGGTTAAACAAGACCTCATCTTTATGTATCCTTAGCCTAAGCTCACCATTTTGAACATCAATCATAGCTCCAGCAGTAGAAATGAATGGTCTCTCTAAGATAAGTGGAACGTTATCCTTGTCATCCTCCATCTCAAGCACTAGAAAATCCACAGGAAATATGAGCTTGTCCACTTTGACAATTATATCCTCTATCACGCCCTTCGAAAAGGTCATAGACCTATCCGCCAATTGCAAAGCCACCGTTGTAGGAGTAAGCTCCCCTAAACTTAGCTTCTTAAATATAGATAAGGGCATCAAGTTATGCTTACTCCAAGATCACATAAAGCTTTACGTGCCAGCCCCTTTCCAATCTCACATAAGATAGTGAAACTCCCCGGATCTTTCAAATTTTGTGGTAGCTCGAGCTACAATTTTTTGATAGATTCACTGTCTTTACTCCATTCAAGCTTCTCTTCCTCAATTAGATATCTTTCAAAAATCGAGCATAATACGGTATCTCCATGATTGCTTCAGAGAAAGGAATGTTCAAGCTTATTTTATTCATAATATCCTGAAATCTCTTGAACTTTTCTTCCGATCCCTTCTTGACTATCCGAAAGGGAAATGGATGAGGTTCTTTGTTTTAAGAATTTCTCATTCATCATGTTCAACCTTCTCCGCCTTATCCTTCTCAACTCTCAATCTTTTCGCTCTTTCCAACTTTTTTTCCACTGTAAGCTCAGTATTCTACTCTTGGGGTTACTCTAGAGTGTTATGAACAACAGGGGTAGCGGTATCGAAGCAGGCACTGAACGAATTTGTTCGACCTCTGCTCGACCATATTGGTCTGTTCAAACAGACTGTGGCTGGTCAAAAAATGTCGCGAGTTTAACTTCTCTGATTGTTGTTCGACCACCGTTCGACCAAGATGGTCTGGTCGAATGGAAGTGCTTTGGTCGAACGGCAGCTCTGATCGTGATTTTATCTCCCTCAGTTGTTGTTCGACCAGCGTTCGACCAAGATGGTCTAGTCAAACGGTATAGCTTTAGTCGAACGGCGGGACATAAAATAGAGCATCAAAATTCTATTTTTTGGAAGCTTGTTCGACCTCAGTTCGACCATCAGTTCTGGTTGAACTGAGTAGGTTTTGTCGAGCAAGACCTCTCTTCCCTTCATTTTTTCTCGTCGGCTTCATCGGACCTTCATATTGCATTCCCGACCTCAATGTGATGGCATGACAAGACTTAAGATTCTCAATACTTTGAGATTGAAACTTCCCCTTCTCAATAGTTTGAGTCAATTTGTTCACGTTTCCTGCCATCTCCCCCATTAACAATGTAAGGTCTATAACTTGCTTAGACAAATCTTCGTGATTGGCATCAATCTTCTTTTCTAACTTGGCCTCAAAACGATCTACTCTTGCATCATTCCTTACCATGTACCTGTTCACCGTATCCTCGAAACCAGGTTTCCCTTCTTCCACCTTAGCACCCGGATCAACACCAATAGGAGGTTGTACTGCATTATATGGATTACTCCACGAAAACTCCGCCCTCCTCGGTTGTTGATAATTGCCCCGTGGACCACGATTATTGTAGTTCCCATGATACTTCCAGTTTCCTTGATTTTGGAACCTCGTTCCTTGAATACTTTGACCCATGGCATAGTTCGCCTCTTCTATCTCCTCTTGGCTATCTCCTTTATTGCACATATCCTGCATAATTGGTACTTGCTGGGATAAGTCCGCGAACTGTTTTTGCTGAGACTCCAATAGCTTGCTGATATTAGTCAAACTAGGGGCGATCTCATCGTCTCTTCTTGACTTAACCATAATATGCTCAACCTGCGCTACCTTTCCAAGAACATACGTGTCTCTCACTCTATCAGTTGGCCAATCTCTTGAATTCATCGAAATATCCTCAAAGAGCTTTTCAGCATCAACGGATGACTTTGTAAGCAATGCTCCATTCGACGAAGCATCGAGTAAAACTCGAGATTCACAGTCTATTTCGCTATAGAAAATACTGATGTATTGAGCTTTAGATAGCCTATGTTGCGGACACTTCCTTAGCATGTCCTTGAATCTGTCCAATGTCTCGTGAAACTTCTCATTACCATGGACAGAAAATTGATTGATTTCTCTAAGAATTTCACCTTCAATGTCTCCCAGGTATCACATTCAGCAGCATCAAGATTATCGTACCAATCTCTCGCTTTTTTATTCAGCGAGAACTTAAACAATATGATCTTCCTCGCATCCTCATGAGCTCCTGCATATTTTTGTGTACTTGCATACTCAAGGAACTTATTCAGATATTGCTGAGGATCTTCGAAGGTTCCCCAGAGAAGGGACTCATTTCAATCATGCTGATAAGAGCAGGGTGTAAGTCAAAATCAGCTCATACCCCTCTCGCTCCTAACAGTATCGCATTGCCTCCTCTATTTTTCTTAAAGACTTCACGGATGGCAAATGTATCGGGATTTGCCGCCATGTTGAATGCATCTGCTTCCAAGTTGAATTCGGTTGCAGCTTCAGTTGCTTGCGGATTTAGCTCGTCAACTTCAACTCCTAAATTAAGAGCTTCAGTTGGTTCTACTTTCTTGTTCTTTTTCTTCTTTCCCTTATTCTTCCTTGACGATGCTCCAATCTCTGGATTGTAAGGTTCTAATTCTCCTACCTTTGATCTAGTGAGCATGCACCTAAGAAAAATAAGCGTTAGAAAACAAAGACAAGAATAATATAGTCTCAATTATACTAGAAATAATAAACTAATAATTATCCCGTCCCTGGAAACGGTGCCAAGAACTTGATGAGCATTTTATCAACACACAAAATTAATCCCTAAGTATGAGGATATCAATTGTAGTTTTGATAGGCAACCAAGTGATTATCGAACCCAAGGGACGAATTATTATTAATTTAATTAAGATCTAATTTATTAAGACTATTAAGGCAATATGATTGTGAATATTAAGTCACTGAGCAATAAATAATTAAAATAGCAATTAAAATAATAAGCAGTCGAGATAATACAACTGTGATCAAGTGAGAACTTAGGTAGTTTTTCGGGTCATCCAGTTATACTTATTAATTTCATTTCCATATGTTGATGTAGATTCTGCCTTGTGGTTTATGGACGCATCACTAAATCATGCACGTTCACCCTATAGACACAAGCAAACAAGTGTATGACACGTGTGAATTTCCTCGGAGCAAGAGATATAATTCACCCCCCTTTCTAGGTACTATTGGTATCAATTATTTCCCGTACACTAAGTACTCTAACCCGATATGATCTCCCTTTATAGGTACTATGAAGTTATACTCTTTATCCTACTTATTAACCCGAATAATATTCAATTAACAAATATTTATATAAGATAGATCTAATAAGACTTCGGAATCCCTTCACTTAGAATTATAACATGTAATCCTACTCAGCAGTGAACACACACAATCAATAACCAAGATATGTATTCAGACTCTACATAACAGTTAATGATGCACAAAACGACTGTGAGTATGAATTTAAAAAGCATAGTCTTATATAAAATAAACCACAAGTAGTGTTGTATGGAGTTTACACAAGGAAAATAAATCAACTCATAAAACCTTCATAACCCTAGAACTACCAAAGTGGTTCTAGCCCATGATTGATCTAGGAACAATCATGGCAGATGGTTCTCACTTGGTTCGATAGACGAACCTCTCTCCACAGCTTCGTAGGTTGGAGTTAGAGTTTGGATGTGGTGTAGGATGGATGTGAAATCTAACTCTCTTCTTCATGTGCTATACATCCCTTTTATACTTGTAAAGTGCTCCTCATGGACCTTTAATGGGCTTTTTCTTGAGACATACGTCAAATTTGGTAAAAAAACTCTGAACTACCAAAAATTGCATCAGCAACATTCTGTTCGACCAGGCCTCCATTGGTAGGGCAAGCCCTCCTGGTCGAATGCTGGTCTAGCAAACACTCTGTAAGTTTTTACACATTTTGTTCGACCAAACTCCTCCCGTTCGACCAAGACGATGCTGGTCGAACAATTTCTCTTGGTCGATCAATGCTTCGTTAAGTTTTTACGTATTCTGCTCGACTTGGCTCCCTTGTTCGACCAAACTAACGATGGTCGAACAAACCTCCAAGGTCGAACAACCTCTGAAAAATGCCTCAAAAAACGTGTCTTCCAATTCCATGGGAGGTGGCTCGAACCCTTCTTAACAGTAATCGAACATAGTACCTCAGCAGTCACATGGAAGTACGTAGGCTTCTTCAACTCCATGAAGCGACGAATCCCTACTTGATCAAACATCCACAGGATATCATCTCGGATGCGCATTGTAACCATCGCCTCATCATCCTGATACTTCGTTCTAGTAATCTTATCTGATATATCACCCCACTTATCCTTGATCTCATCCCAATCATTCATTCGAACCTTGAAATTCATAGGCAACCTCTCCTGAAACCTTAACTTCTTTATCATTGCATCTTCACGAGACGGTTTATCTTGCCTTTTTTTGGATCGAACCTCGGCTTCCTTTCCTTTTCCTGAAATCAATACTTCAACACCAACCAACAAGAAAAACAAACCAAGTTAATTCATAATCAACTAGAATTCAACCCTACTCAAGACTTCAAGTTTTTCAATACATAGTCACTCCAAACAAGCATGTTCTCTCCTCATCATTCAATACTTCAATCCTTATGCTTACTCAACTCCATTCCAACATCAAGTATGCAATAAGAACAACCAATGATTCTATTAACCACAAGCATGCATTACAACTCAAATTAAAGCAATTTACTCACAATCCAACATGCTTCATCTCACACTCCTCAATTACTCATTACTTCATGTAAACATCAGGGTTTGACAACAATTAAACAATTAAATCAAACCCATCAATTGCTCATATGAGATTGCACACAAAAACTCAAATTACGCCATGAATTCACACATAAACTAGTTCAATCAACTTACCCACCTGTAATCAATAATTAGAACTTCAATCCTAGGGTAATAGAGTCGAGAAAATGAACCTTTTGAACTAGCCATGGCTAAAGAATGAACAAGTGTAACAATCTTCAAAATCAAGATAAAACCCTAGTTTTTCAACTAGATTGTTCCGAAAATGTGACGACTTGAGCGAAATCAAGCGGAATCGAAGTTTAGAAGCAAGGGCTTTCGATTCGGAGCGAATTCAAGTGAAGGTGGTGTGCAAAGTGATCGAAATGGGGATGAAAACAGGGTTAAAAATTGACTTACCTGGTACGATTCGACCTGCTATAGTGGTCGAACTGGATTGTCGTGGTCGAACCACGTTTCTGGAGACCTTCTGTGCCTCAGTTCGACCTTGATCCGACCAAATGACTTGATCGAACCACTACATCATGGTCGAACTCCTCTGTTCAAACTTTTAGGTTTGAGATTCGGCCTCAGTTCGACTTACCCTTTGGTTGAACCAAATCCATCTTGGTCGAATCGGACTGTACAAACCTCTCTGATCTCCAGTTCGACCTTCGCCATGGTCGAAGCCTTGGTCGAACCAACCTCTGCATGGTCAAATCAACCCGTAACGAACTCTTTGATCACAAGTTCGACTTGAGCTCTTCAGTTCAACCTGTACCCTTGGTCGAATCGGACACCTAATGCTCCAAAGTTGAATTTTCTTCATCCCCTGCACACTTCAAGCTAAAAAATGAACATTACTACCAAAATAGAGCAAAACTTAGCTCGAGAATCAATCCTAAACTCAATAGTTATGTGTAACACTGCATACGACACTAAAAAACAACACAAAACACCACTGAACATTAGGCAAATTGTAAAAAATCGATACACTAAAATCGATTAAAGTTGTAATATGCCGCAAAAATCAACTCCCCTAACAAACATTACAAAGAAAAGATTATACTCTCGGTGCTTCAATGAGGTAAGTACATCACACTCCCCCAAACTTAGTAGAACTATAGTGGAAACTAAGTTTGCAAAGAGATGTAATTGCCGATAAGTAAGCACTTCAAATATAAAAATTTCTTATGCACACCAATAAAAATAAAACAATAAAACGGGAGGGAAAGTCCCCAACAGGCGCTATTATTTAACGTCGTAAAGTCACGATGGTACCAATTTAGTGCAAGGTATCCTCAAAGACGACGCAACCATCATTCTACGACTTGTAATACTTCAATCGATGCCCATTCGCCGCTATGATGTCTCTGTCTTTGTCCATAAGCTCAAAACTCCCCCCTCCACATGCTCTGTGGATAATGAACGGCCCAGTCCACTTTGATTTTAATTTTCCTGCAAAGAGCTTCAAACGAGAGTTAAAAAGTAATACCTCATCACCTTGCTTGAACTCCTTACAAGAGATCTTTGAATCATGCCATTTCTACATTCTCTCCTTATAGATCTCCGAGTTCTTCTAAGCTCGATTCCTGCACTCATCCAATTGATTAATATGAGTCATCCTCAACTCCTTTTGATCCTTTAAAGATAAGTTCAATCTCCTCAATGCCCAAAAAGCTTTATGTTGAATCTCTACGGGTAAGTGGCACGGCTTCTCATAGATAATTTGGTACGGTGACATATCCAACACCGTCCTATAGGCAGTCCGGAACCCCTACAAAACATCATCGAGCTTCATAGCCCAATCCTTCCTATTGGTTCCAACTACCTTCTCTAAAATTTATTTCACTTGCCAGTTGGAGACTTCAGTTTGCCCATTCCCTTGAGGGTGATAGGGTATAGTAACCTTATGCTTGACTCCATAATCCTTAAGCACCTTCTCAAGAAATTCATTGACAAAGTGAGACCCTTCATCACTCACTAATGCTCTAGGAACTCCATAGCGGGCAAAGATATTTTTCTTTAAGAAGGACAACACAGTCCATGAATCATTCACGCGAGTGGGAATGGCTTCCACCCACTTAGAAACATAATTCGCTTCTAAAAGGATGTAGAGAGATCCATTAGATAGAGGAAAAGGCCCCATAAAATCGATCCCCTATACGTCGAAGATCTCAACAACAATGCTTGGCTGAAGTGGCATCTCATCTCTTCGACTTATGTTCCCCATCCTTTGACATCTATCGCATGTCACCATATAGGTTTCACAATCTTTAAACAAAGTTGGCCAATAAAGAGCATATTGAAATACCTTTGTTGCCGTCTTTTGAGCTTCGAAGTGCCCATCGTTAGGTTGTGCATGGCAAAAATCAATAACGCTCTCCATTTCCATCTCGGGCACACACCAACGGACTATGGAATCCATACATATCTTGTAAACAAATGGATCATACCATATAAATGTCTCAACATCCCTCTTGAATTTTGCAAGTTGATATCGATTGAGATCTCTCATAATTTCACCTACGGCAACATAATTCACATAATCTGCATACCATGAATCCATCCCTTAAGCAGCCACTACACATGCTCTTTTGCTCCTTCAAAAAACACTGCCATTATCTTCTCATCAGGGAACATCTCTTCTATGTAATCGAAAGAATCATCACAGTGCTCCCTTGTCTCCAACCTTGATAGGTTATCCGCCAAAACATTCTCCGTACCTTTCTTATCTGGATCTCCATATCAAATTCCTGCAGAAGAAGGATCCAGCTAATGATCCTTGGCTTCATTTCCTTCTTCTCCATCAAGTATCAGATCGGAGAATGATCCGTATACACTATCGTCCTCATGCCAACCAAATACTGTTGAAACTTGTTAAATGCATAAACCACATCTAGGAACTCCTTTTCAGTCACCGTGTAGTTCTTTTGTGCAGCATCAAAAGTCTTACTCGCATAGTAGATGGCGCAGAATTTCTTTTCCCTCAACTGCTCAAGCACCACTCCAAGTGCTAAATCACTAGCATCATACATAAGTACAAACGGCTGAGTCCAGTCCGGTGTGATC
Source organism: Pogostemon cablin (assembly GCA_023678885.1). Taxonomy (NCBI): domain Eukaryota; kingdom Viridiplantae; phylum Streptophyta; class Magnoliopsida; order Lamiales; family Lamiaceae; genus Pogostemon; species Pogostemon cablin. The sequence goes on from CM042966.1 coordinate 15,747,016, forward strand.
AAGATAGGTGCAGTAATAAGCGCCTCTTTCTAAACCTGAAAAGCTGTTAGACATTCTTCATCAAAACCAAAAGGAACATCCTTTTCAAGTAAATGAGATAAAGGCTTGGAGTATTTCGAGAAGTATTTTATGAATCTTCTATAAAAACCGGCGTATCCAAGGAAGGACCGCACTCCATTTTCATTAGTAGGTGGAGGAAGCTCCTCAATTGCCACTACCTTTGCTCTATCCACCTGTAATCCCTTGGCCGAAATATGATGGCCAATAACAATCCTATCTCTTACCATGAAGTGGCATTTCTCCCAATTCAAGACAAGATTAGTTTCTTGGCATCTCTTCAAAATAGTAGCAAGGTTAGATAAACAAATATCAAAGGAGGAACCAAACACAGAAAAATCATCCATAAACACCTTCATGATCTTCTCTATCAATCCATCAAATATGGTCATCATGCAATGCTGAAATGTAGCAGGCGCATTACATAATCCAAAAGCATCTTTCTTAAGGCAAAAGTACTATAAGGGCAAGTAAAAGTAGTCTTTTCTTGATCCTCGGGTGCAATCATGAATTATAACTCGAGTACTCATCCAAGAAATAATAAAACTCATACCCTGCAGGAAGTTCAAGCATTTGATCCATGAAAGGAAGGGAAAAATGGTCTTTGCATGTGTTTTCATTCAGTTTCCTGTAATCCGTACACACACGCCATCCCGTAGATATCTTAGTGGCTAATGTCTCTCCATCCTCGGCTTTCACAATAGTCATGCCCCCTTCTTAGCTACAACATGCAATGGACTCACATGGGAACTATTACTAATGGGATAAATAATTCCAACATCTAGCCACGTTAGGATATGCTTCCTAATCACTTCTTGAATAGCGGGATTCACCCTCCGCTGATTTTGAATGCTATTCTTAGCCTCATCTAACAATCTTATTCTATGCATGCAATATGAAGACCAACCAATCGCAGACATACTTTCTAAGCACATCTAACAATTCCTCAAGTTGATCATCATCAAGGGAAGAAGATACAATTACCAGATATTGTTCATTATCACCTAGGTAGGCATACTTCAAGTTCTCCGGTAGCGGTTTCAACTCCTCTTTCTTCTCTTCTTGAGGTGCGCTCTCTCTATCCAATGGTAGGTACTTCCTAGTTCACATGACCTCTTCAACCTTTGTCCTCCCCAATTCATACCTATCATCACCCAAAGCAAGTAAGTTTTCAAAAAAATTCAATACATACCTCATTGGAGAGTTCATCTAGCTCCGTAGTGGGAAAAGTAAGAGACTCCGCCAAACATGTCTCAAGAGGATTATTCGACATGATCAAAGACATGTCTTCCTTCACAATCTCCTCCACTACATGAATATTGTGACATTGCATCTCCATTGGCATCTTCATTGCTTTGTCAAGATTAAATAAGACCTCTTCTTTATCCATCCGAGCCACAACTCACCTTTCTGCACATCTATCATAGCTCCTGCAGTAGCAAGGAAAGGTCTCCCTAAGATAAGAGGGACATTATCCTTGTCATCTTTCATCTCAAGCACAAGAAAATCCATAGAAAAGACTAGCTTCTCTACTTTTATAAGAACATCTTCAATAACACCCTTCGGAAAAGTCATAGACCCATCTGCTAGTTGTAGAGCAACTGTTGTGGGAGTTAACTCCGCCAAACCAAGCCTTTGAAAAATAGACAAAGGCATCAAATTGATGCTTGCCCCAAGATCACACAAGGCTCTACGTTCGGGCCCCTTTCCAATATCACACAAGATAGTGAAGCTTCCCAGATCCTTCAACTTAGCTGGTAGCTTCCTCTGAATGATCGAGCTACAATCCTCAGACAAATTCATTATTTCAATTCTATTCAAGCTTCTCTTCTTCAAAAGTATATCCTTCAGAAAAAGGGCATAATACGGCATCTCTAATATCGCCTCAGAAAAAGGAATGTTCAAGCTTAATTTGTTTATGATCTCTGAAAACTTCTTGAACTTCTCTTTCAATCCTTTCTTGACTAGCTTGAAAGGAAACGGCGAAGGTATCTTTGTTTTGGAAATCCCCCATTCATCACGTTCAACCTTCTCCACCTTATTCTTTTCGGCTCTCAATCTCTTGGCTCTTACCCACTTCTTTTCTTCTATAATCTCTGTATTCTGCTCTTTGGAAGGTACTGCAGTAGCATCAACATCATGTGGAGAATTCAATACAGAAAACGGTGTAGTCAAGAAGAAAGATGGATCACTTCGTCTATGTGTCGACTACCGTCAATTGAACAAGGTGACTATCAAGAACAAATATCCTCTTCCAAGAATCGATGATCTGTTTGATCAATTGCAAGGAGCAACTGTGTTCTCAAAAATTGATTTGCGATCCGGTTATCACCAACTCAAGATTAGGGAATCTGATATCCCTAAGTCTGCTTTTCGAACCAGATACAGTCATTTTGAATTTTGTGTTATGCCTTTTGGACTCACAAATGCTCCTGCAGCTTTTATGGATCTTATGAATCGGGTCTTTCGGCCGTACTTAGATAAGTTTGTCATCATCTTCATTGATGACATTCTTATTTATTCTAAATCGGACGACGAGCATTCTCAGCATCTAAGAATTGCTCTGATACCAAGAAAGTTGTCACGCCCCGACCCCAGACAGAGCGCGACAACCGCCACGTTAACCATAAATTTCACAGAATGGGTGCACTCCACTCCACAAAGTTTATAGAAAACGTAAGGCTTGCTATCAAGTACCTGTAGAACTGAACAACTGATAACAACGGGTACAACCCGAGGACATCATCTCATAAAGTATCAACAAGGATTTACAAAGGTACAAAATTCAACGGTGTAACTTAGTTTAAAGAAAATATACATGAACGATATAACATCGCGAAGGTACAAAAAGAACATCAAGGGGGTCACCAAATATAAACTATACAATCTCGCCAATGAATCCGTCAATTTACATAAAAGAGAAAGTACCCAAAACACGGATTGGATGATGAGCAAACGATAGGCAAACCTCCAACCAAAACGATATCAACAGCCTGAAAAGGAAAGAATGATGGGGGGGTGAGCAAAACCACTAGCTCAGTGAGGTGATAAGCCGGTCACCCCGACCCTTATACGAAGCATGTACTCCCACTCGCGGTTCATAACATAAAATCCCACAATTCGTCCCACAATAATTATTCTCACTCAGTGTACATATTAATGAAAATAAAAACCTTAGTGCACATTTATGAATAACACAATTAGTTCAAACAACATGTTATCACATAAAAGACGCGTGGGTTGTCAATATCCTCCTCGAACTGAGCTCTCCGTCGAGAGACAGTCCAAGCCGTCACCGTTACTCTAGATAAAATGCACATTAATATTCTTTCTCAACACGCCAAGTGCTAAAGTTTACAATTCAATATTGACGTGAATACATGAAATGATCAAACATATAAACATATATGACATGCATGTCCCACACCGGTGACGTTGACTGAGTCTATAATAGACTGATCCATCTAACGATCACCCTCCAAAGTATCAGTATTTGGCAAATGGATAGGTGCCCCGTTAGATCTAACTCACCCGGGTTTGCCAATCACGGGCAACTTGGTTGTCACTCTAACTCACCCGAACCGCGACAATTCGGGCTACTTAATCAATGTCGCTCCAACTCACCCGAACCGTGACCAATTCGGGCTACTTAACCTTGGTACCAGGCATACATATGCATGTGCATCATAAGATGAATAACGACTCAAGTTAGAGTCTTAATTGGCACACAAGAATAACCAGAAATCAATAATACTCATAAAATGGCTAACATGACTCTAACCAGAGCAATCGAGCCAATCAGGCTCTTTACCACATAACATAATACCAAATAATTTTCTTATCAATTAACTAAAACTAAAATAAATGCACATTTATCGAGGGTCCACACTTCCCACAAGAGAAGGCGTTCCCGAATTATCAACTCACAAGGAAGTGATTAACTCTCTCCGGAATCTGAAGTCGGTCCCTTGCCCTTCGTCGATGGTTCTTTACCTAGAAAGGAGATGAGCAATTAAAGACAAATTAAATATAACTAACTATTAGCGTTAACATCCCTTTCATTGCTAAAAACAAATCCTAATCGAGTTCGAACGAGTCGATATTAAATAAAAATGGCATGTAACTCTTTAACATCAGTTCCCAATCCCATATAACCGTTTCAATACATTAACTAAACGAAACGATAAAAAAAAATAAGTTTGAATTCGACATAAAAATTCTGAAATTTTCCAGCTAGCGGCAGTTTACGAGAAAAATCATAACTAATTGTAGAATAATCGGATTGAGGCGTTTCAAGTGGCTACGGAAAGCTAACGAGTTCAGCTACGTACAGAAATTAAGTTTGCAAAGTTTCGATGGCAATAGCTATGTCAAAATCAGTTCGAACAGTCTGCAAATTACCCACATACCAAAAAGAAAAACCCCACAAAATTACAAAATCATGGAAGAAGGAAGCTTAATTCACACACCACTTACCTCAAAACAACTTAAAAACCACCTAGGATGAGGGTTGTAAGGGAGAATTTGATCAACAAGGGTTTCTCCTCTTCCTCTCTTCTTTCCCCTCTTTTGCTTTTCTTCTCCCGTTCTTCTCTCTCTTTTTTTTTAACTTTAGCCTTAATAATTATATATCAGGCCATTTAAGTGGGCTGAAACTTTGGGCCACAAAATAAATAAATAAATAAATTTGGGCTTTCTAAAAAAAATATAGTTGGGCTTAATTGGGCTGGCCTTTTGGGCCATAAAAATAAATAATTAGGTTTTGGGCTTTCTAACAAAATCTAGTTGGGCTAAGATAGGGCTGGCCTTTTAGGCCATAAAATAAATAAATAGGTTTTGGGCTTTCTAAAAAAAATCTAGTTGAACTAAGATATTATAAAGTATCCCCTCCTCCAAAAAGTTTCGTCCTCGAAACATAAACGTACCTAGAGATGAAAAGAGATTTGGATTTTGACCAGAGTTTTTGGTCAAATTGACCTATTTTTGGTCGAACTTGTCTTCTGCAGCTTTCGGATGTTGCCCAGGTTCCCCATTCGACCTCCCATGTGTAATTCGACCATCTATGTTGGTCGAATTGGGGTTGAATCGGGCTCCTGTATCTTCAAACTTCGATTCTGGCCTCATTGGTACCTCGTACTGCGTTCCAGACCTCAATGTAATTGAGAGACAAGACTTTGGATTCTCAATACTTTGAGACATAAACTTCCCCTTCTCAATAGTTTGAGTCAACTTGTTCACATTCCTGCCATCTCCCCCATCAACAAAGTAAGGCCTTTCACTTGCTTAGACAAATCCTCATGATTGGCATCAATCTTCTTCTCTAACTTGGCCTCAACCCGATCCACTCTTGCATCGTTCCGTGCCATGTAGCTATTCATCGTATCCTCGAAAATTGGCTTTCCTTCTTCTACCTTAGCTCCCGGATCAACACCGATAGGAAGTTGCACTGCATTATTCGGATTGCTCCATTAAAACTCCAGCCTCCTTGGTTGTTGGTAATTACTTAGGGGACCACGATTGTTGTAATTCCCTTGATAATTTCAGTTTCCTTGATTTGGGTACCTAGTTCCTTGAATACTTTGACCCATGGCGTAATTTGCCTCATCGGTCTCCTCTTGGCTAGCTCATTCATAGCCACCATCATGCTGCATCATTAGTACTCTCTGAAATAAATCCGTGATCTGCTTTTGCTGAAACTCTATTAACTTGATAATATTAGCTAAGCTAGAGATGATCTCATCATCTCTTCCCGACTTCACCATAGTATGTTCAACCTGTGCTACTTTACCAAGGACATAAGTGTCTCTCACTCTATCAGTCGGTCAATCTCTTGAATTTATCGAAATATCCTCAAAAAGCTTCTCGGCCTTAATGAGTGACTTCGTAAGCAGTGCTCCATTAGAAGAAGCATCAAGTAACACACGAGAATTGCAATCCAACCCATTGTAGGATATACTGATATATTGAGCTTTAGATAGCCCATGTTGTAGACACTTACGAAGCATGTCCTTGAATATGTCCCAAGCTTCATGAAACTTCTCATTACCATGGATAGCAAATTGATTGATTTCTTGCTTAATCTTGAACACCTTTGAAGGTGGCATGTATCGCTCCAAGAATTTCACTTTCAACTTCTTCCATGTGTCACATTCAGCAGCATCAAGATTATCATACCAATCTCTCGCTTTTTCATTTAGCATGAACTTAAACAATATGATCTTCCTCGCATCCTCATGAGCTCCTGCATCTTTTTGTGTACTTGCATACCCAAGGAACTTATTTAGATGTTGCTGAGGATCTTCAAATGTTCTCCCAGAGAAGGGACTCCTTTCAATAATGCTAATAAGAGTAGGGTGTAAATCAAAATCGGCTCCGGTCCATCTTGCTCCCAACAGCCCCGCATTGCCTTCTCTGTTGTTCTTAAAGACTTCACGGATGGCAAGTGTATCAGGATCCACTGCCATGTTAACTGCCTCTACTTCCAAATTAACTTCGGTTGCAGCTTCAATCATTTGTGAATTCAGCACGTCAACTTCAACTCCTAAATTAAGAGCCTCAGTTGGGTCTAGGTCTTGTTCTTGTTCTTCTTTTTCTTCCTTAACGATGCTCCAATCTCCAAATTATAAGGCTCTAATTCACATGTCTTCGATCTAGTGAGCATACAACTAAGGAAAATAAGTGTTAGAAACTAAAGACAAGAACAACATAATCTCAATTAAACTAGAAATAATAAACTAATAATTAATGCCATCCCCAGCAACGGCACCATGAACTTGATGAGCGTTTTCTCAACACACAAAATTATCCCCAAGTATGAAGGATATCAATTGTAGTTTCGATAGGCGACCAAGTGATTATCGAACCCAAGGTACGGATTATTATTAATTTAATTATATTTTGATTAACTAAGACTATGTTGGCAAATTTGGTTTGGAATTGTTACAAAATTAAATAACATATAATTTAAATAGCGAATTAAATAAACAAGCAATAGAGAAAATACGATTTTGATCAAGTAAGAAATTAGATAGTTCTTTGGGTCATTCAGTTTTACTTATTAATTTTCTCTCCATGTGTTGATTTACGACTCGTCCTTGTGGTTTATGGACGCATCACTAAACCATGCAAGTTCACTCTATAGACACAAGTAAACATGCGTATGACACGTGTGAATATCCTCGGAGCAAGAGATATAATTCACCCCCTTTCTAGGTACTATCAATATTAGTTATTTCCCGTGCACTTAGTACTCTAACCCGATATGATCTCCCTTTTTAGGTACTATGACGTTATACTCTTTATCCTACTTATTAAACCGAATATTATTCAATTAACAAATATTTATATAAGATAGTTCTAATAAGACTTCAGAATCCCTTCACTTAGAATTATAACATGTAATTCTGCTCAGCAGTGAACGCACTCAATCAATAACTAAGATATGTATTCAGACTCTACATAACAGTTAATGATGCACAAAACGACTATGAGTATGAATTGAAAAGCATAATCTTATATAATATAAACCACGAGTAGTGTTGTATTGAGTTTACACTTGGAAATTCAATTAACTAATAAAACTTAAATAGCCCTAGAACTACCGGAGCGGTTCTAGCCCATGAATGATCTGGGAACAATCACGGCTAATTGGTATGATCTTACTTGACTCGCCAGACGAACCTCTCTTCATGACTTCTTCGGATGATGAAGGGTTTCGGTGGTGGATGGATGATGAATTATTTCCTTCTCCTACGAAAGCTCTTCTTTTATACTTGTAAACTCTCCTTACGGGCCTAGGATGGGCTTCTTGAGCGAACACATGCATTAAAGGTGTAAAAATTCAAATATGGTAAGTTTCCACACGTCAGTTTGACCAACGGGCCAGGTCAAATCCTTCTGAGCTGGTCAAACTCCTGGTCGAATCAACCTGTACATCAGTTGCAGGTCTTGGATTCTACCAGAATCCTAATCGAATCACAAACTTTCTGGTCGAACTGCAAGCCCGTCTGTTTAGGATTCTGGTTAGGCCACGGTTCGACCAAATGTTTGGTCAAACGGCACGATTGTGGTTGAAAGACACTTCTTCTCCAATGGTTCGACCACAGGTACTGGTCGAACGCCTTCTTTTTAGTTGAATCCAGCGCCTGCTTGGTCGAATCCTCCTCTGAATCTCCCTTTTTCCGGATCCGATCACTTCCAACTCGTTTTTCTAAGAAAATCAACTCAAATATCCTTGTAGACACCTGATTCGTGACTTTCCACCATGTATATCAGTTCATATCGAATTACAACCACCTAACATACCATAAGTACACGAATCTGGGCTCGAAACACGTGAATTTACACACTCATCAGTGGGCTTTATTCCACACACAAGAAAATTGACATAATCGACATACCAAGGCAGTGCATTCACCATGAGAGTACACACTTGCTCAATTTCAACTTGAAGAATTTTCTCATCCGGGAACTCATCCCCAATCAGCTTCATGTCTTTATTCTCTCCTCCATTTTCCAATCTAGACAAATGATCCGCAATCACATTTTCCACGCCCTTCTTATCCTTGATAACCACATCAAATTCCTGCACAAGTAATACCCAACGGATTAAACGAGGTTTAGCATCTTTCTTACTCATTATGTATTTTATGGCCGCGTGATCCGTGTAGACAATAGTTTGCGTGTCAACCAAGTATGGCCGAAACTTCTCAAAAGCATACACGATGGCTAAAAATTCCTTCTTTGTTGTGGTGTAATTAACTTAGCATGAATTCAATGTCTTTGAGGCGTAATAGATTGCTCTAAACTTTTTCTCCCTCGTTTGCCCCAACACCACTCCTACGGATTGATCGCTAGCATCACAATGCAATTCAAATTGTAGGCTCCAATCTGGGGTAACGAGTATTGGAGAGGAAGTGAGAGCATCCTTGAGCACCTGAAATGAGACACGACATTCATCATTGAAGTTAAATGGACAATTTTTTTCAAGTAATTTACAAAGAGGTTAAAGCGTCTATAAAAGCCCGCATGACCTAAGAACGATCTCACCCCCTTCTCACTAGTAGGAGGGGAAGACGTTCTATGGCTATCACTTTAGCTCTATCCACTTTTAAACCATATTTTGAAATATGATGCCCCAAGACTATCCCATCGGTCACCATAAAGTGGCATTTTTCCCAATTCAATACAAAATTCGATTCTTCACACCTCTACAACACAGTGTTGAGATTAGTCAAACAAATATCATAAGAGGAACCATACACGGAAAAATCATCCATAAACACCTCCAGAGTATTTTCAATTAAACCATCAAAGATAGACATCATACAACGCTGGAAAGTGGCAGGGGCATTACATAGACCAAAAGGCAACATTCTAAATGCAAACGTACCATAAGGACATGTGAATGTTGTCTTCTCTTGGTCTTCCGGGGCAATCAATATTTGATTATACCAGGAATATCCATCAAGAAAACAATAGTACTCATGTCCCGCAAGTCTATCCAACATTTGGTCTATGAATGGCAATGGAAAATGATCTTTACGAGTATTTTCATTCAATTTACGATAATCAACACATACTCTCCAACCCGTGATAGTTCGGGTGGCAATTGTTTCATTCGTATCGGATCGAACAATTGTCATGCCACCCTTTTTTGACACTATATGTAAAGAACTCACGTATTGACTATCACTAATTGGAAAGATAATTCCCGCATCAAGCCATTTTAACACCTCTTTTCATACCACTTCTTGCATTATAGGATTTAATCTATGTTGGTTTTGCCACACGTGACTTCTCATCATCAATCAAATGAATCTTATGCATACATAAAGATGGGCTTATAACTTTCAAGTCTTTTATACTCCAACCAATAGAAGATTTATGCTCCCTTAACACTATTAACAACTTTTCCAATTCTAAATCATTAAGGGAAGAAGATAAAATTACTGAACATGTCTCATTCTCTTCTAAGTAAGCATACTTCAAATGTTCTGGTAATGGTTTCAACTCCACCTTCTTCTCCTGCACTTCTTCTTTTGGTTCTTCATCAAGTTTCTCCACTTTTGCTTCCTTTGTTTCGACACTTTAGAGTTCCTTACAAGCATTTAAACCATGTAATTCATCAATTATTTCATCATTTTCTAAAAAACAAGAAGAGTTAGATTTTATAGATTCAATAGAGTAAGAGTGTCTTATGATAATCTCCAACAGATCCTTGGAATGAAAATGATATATATGCTCTTCAACAATGTTATCCACGACTTCCAATCTTCTACATTCCTCCTTATTTCTCGGATACCTCATAGCCTCCCTTAATGAAAATATCACTTCTTCCTCATTCACCTTTAAAGTTAGCTCTCCTTTCTCCACATCTATCAATGCTTTCCCCGTGGCAAGAAATGGACGCCCAAGTATTAACGGGACATTAGCATCTTCATCCATATCAAGTACCAAAAAATCAACGGGAAACACAAACTTGATAACTTTGATCAAAACATCTTCCACAATTCCTTTTGGGTGTGTCAAAGACCGGCCGACTAATTAAAGTTTAACAGACGTCGGTTTGACTTCAACAATACCCAACTTTTTGAAAATTGACAAGGGCATCAAATTAATGCTTGCCCCCAAATCACATAAAGCTATGTAGTTCTCATGCTCTCTCATCTCACATGGAATAGTGAAACTTCCTGGATCTTTCAATTTAGGGGGAAGATTCTTTTGCAAGATAGCACTACACTCCGTTAAGTTTATCATTTCAAACTCACCCAAGCTTCTTTTCTTTGACAAGATATTCTTCAAAAACTTGGAATAGTTGGGCATTTGAAGCAAAGCATCCACAAAAGGAATGTTTATATGTATCTTCTTCAACATCTCAACAAACTTGACAAATTTCTCTTCTAATCCCTTTTTCAAGCTTCTTTGTGGGAATGGGATTGCAACGGGCAACTTAGGTATTCTCCATTCATCTCTTTCAAACTTCTCTTCTCTCTCTTTACGTTTTGCTTCTCTACATCTTTCACATTTCTTTGGAGACTTCACTTTTTCTTCTTCAAATGTAGGGGTACTTTCATCTTTTTCAACAATATCAACTTCTTTCTCTTTTCCTTCTTCATCCACTCTTTCCATAGGCTCAAGTTCACACTCTACTCCTTCTACTTCCGTCGGCATTGAAGACCCTTCATAATTTGTTCCACTACGAATTTCAATAGTCTTGCATTGCTCCTTAGGGTTAGTGATGGTTGTAGATGGAAACTTTCCTTGACGATGAACATCCCCCCATTCACTTGCTATTTGGCTCATATGTGTTTCCAATGCATTGATTCTCTTATCATTCACTTCATCTCTTTTCCTTCTTTCCTCCTTATCTTCCTTTATGAATTCAAACATTTTAGCCATTTGATCTTCCATCGTAGGCTTTCCTTCACCATTTGGAACTTTTTCCCCCAGATTAGTGCCCGGTGGAAGAGTAAGGGCATTCCCTTGATTTTCATATGACAAATTTTCATACCTACGAGGTTGACTGAAATTTTCTTGAAAATTACCTTGCCCTCATCCTCTTTGCCTTTGTGGATATCCCCCTCAATGATTACCAAAGTTACCTCTTGAAAGTTCCTTCCTTGCATGAAGGCAACTTCCTCAAGTGACATTTCCGGTGGACACCAAGTATCTTGAATTCCAAAATTAGGGGACATACCTTGTTGAGACATAGGTGTAGGCATTTGACAACTTTGAGACGGTTGACCCATATTAGGCATAGACATGCCTTGTTGAGGACTAGGAAACACTTGTTGATTCATCATAGATAAAGACACACCTTGTTGAGGATTCGAAAACATTTTTTGATTCCTCATAGGTGTAGAGTTTGGAGACACTTTCAAATTAGCATTCATCCTTTTAGTATCTCTGTGATTGTCTTGTCGGTCATATCTTCCTTAGGCACTTCCACCTTTTTCACTTGTTGCAAGTACACTTTTTCATTTTAGCTATTCTCTCCCTTTCATACATACCCGCAACTCTATCCATAGGCCATTGACCTGTATTCAAAGCAATCTCTTCACATATAGCAATAGCTCTTTCCGGAGTTTGCCCCAATATAGAACCTCCCGACGAAGCATCAACAAGCATTTGTTCACTCCCATTCAATCCGGCATAGAAAAATCCTACTTGTTGATCTTCGGGGAGTTCATGTTGTGGACACCTCCTTAGCATCTCTTTGAATCGGTCACATGCTTTACTAAATGTCTCAAGTGACATTTGCTTGGATTGAAAGATTTGCCCTTTGAGATGCAATATCTTTGAAGGGGGAAAATATTTGCTCAAGAATCTTTATGCTAACTCTCTCCACATGATATAGGATCCTGAACACAATATCCTCACTTACCCCATTTATCTTGATTGTGTTGGCTAAATCCGTGAATTAGGATAAGTGAGCATTTGGATCCTCCATTGCACCACCACCAAATTGATTCGCTTGTACCATGTTAATCAACCTCGTCTTCATCTCGAAGTTGTTCACATTCAATGGTGGTCCCATTCCATAATTCCCATATTGCGGTCGGAAGTGATCACGGATATTCATTCCCGCTCCATTATTTTCATTACCACGGAGCTGATTTTGCTCCACCGGAGGATTATTCCTTACTTCTTGTTGTGCCATCAAATGTTGAATGATTGCTTGCAATTGTTGATTATGCAAGTAAACTTGTTGAACATTAGCTTGTGGCACAAACTCCGGATTCACATGTCCTCCTCTAACATTATCACCCCCTTGTTAAAAATTCCCCAAATTACCTTCTTCATCAACCAGATTTTCATTATCCATTACGTTTTCTATAACTTCCTCCATAGGATCTAACACTCCTTTTCTTTGTCTTCTTAGCTTTTAATTTCAAGTTCAAAGGTTCAATAGATTGAGACCTTGAATGCGTTTGCATGTACCTACAAAAATTTCTAAATTAGTTCTCCAAATAACCAAGACAAAGTAAACAAGTAAACAAATAAAAGAAATACTCTTATCAAAACTAATCAAATTCAAACTCGTTACAACCAAAAGTTTAACATTTCTCCGGCAAGCGGCGCCATGTTCTTAGCCTCATTAGAGTAAGAGACTCTATCATTGTAGTACACGTGTGACCAAGTAACAAAATTTATAAGTATGTCGTCCCAAGAGAAAGTAAACTCATAGTTTTATCTAGATTTGTCATTGATTGTGCTTTGTAAGAGTGACAAGATTGAAGGTTTGGTTTTTATACTACTTATTATTCTAATCAATTAACTAAGAAATCAATTAACAATTAATTGTATCAAATATCAAACAAGTGACAAGATGAATGGAATGTGGATAGAATGTAGTTCAGAAGAGAGCAAGGCTTATCATACTCATGATTAAGAAACTAGTTAGATATGCATGACTCTTAATATTGAACTTCATTAATTATAGACTAAAAGCAATCACATTTTTACCCCTAATCTCTATGGCCAAGGCAATTAGGTTCTCGAATATTTGACAAGTCTAAATTTCCTAGGATTATTCTTACTCGCAATTCCCTTAAGGTACTATGATCATAAGTTTGGTTCCTTTCACTCAATTTCTTAAGTGTCCCCCTATGAATGTTCTAAGCATAAGAAGGGTATGGCTTACCTCCCCTCACACTAACATGCATGCTCATCTTAATATATGATTCAATTAAATTACTAATCATAATATTTAAATGGTCATCCTAACACTATGAATAGAAAATTTAATCACACAAATATTGAAATGAACACGATTCATTAATCATAAAAGGAAGTCCAAAATTAACTCAATTCAACATCTCAAATCCTACATATCTAACATTCTTCTCAATCAATCATATGATTAGCCCTATTATAGGACTAGCCACAACAAATATTACAAATTCAATATAATTCATGGCATGCTCCAATTGAGCCAAATAATAAAGAAAATAATAAAATAAAGGTAAGTATGCTCCCCTTTGATGGTGAACTTCCTCCTCCTTGATCATGCTAAAATCTTCAACCAATGATGAATTCCTCTTCTTAGATTGGTGTATGGATGGATTTATGGAAGGATTTGAAAAGATCAAGTGGATTGGATGAGTGAATTGTGAAACGGATGATTGAGAAATGGTGTGTGTGAAAAGATGGTGAGAAAGTGTGTGTGTTGATCTCCAAAATAACTGCTCTAAAATGTTTGCCCTCATAAATTTTCTCACAAATTAGCCTTTTATACCCCTTGGAAGACCTTCTAGAAGCTTCCAGAATTTTCTGACTTTAAATTGAATTCTGTACCTACACGGGTCGTGTAGCAGTACACGGCTCGTGTAGTGCACACCCAGTACAGCGTGTTCTGTATGTTTTCGAATACAGCTCGTGTAGCAGCGCATGGCCTCTCCCACGGGCATGTAGCATTTTCTGATGACTGCACACGGCCTTTTTGAACAAGCCCGTGTTCCGCACACGAGGTGTGTGCCTAACGCACGACTTGTGCGCCGAAACACGACCTTCTCATGGGTGTTTCCTACGTTCTGCTGCTCGAACACGGCCACCTCGGACAGGCCCGTGTTTCGTACACGGGGCGTGTCCGAGCATGCCATGTTCTTCCTTCTCCGTTTTGCTCCCGATTCTATTTTTCTCTATTTTTTTACCTATTATACACATATTTAAGCTCATTTACACATTTATATCAATCCATACCCCATTTCTCTTAATTACATAAAACTCCACCAAAAAGTTATACAAATACAGATAAAAACATTCGAAAATCCATAATAAAGACACTAATATCTAGGTGAAAATGACAACGATCAGTAATAAATAAATTATAAAGTATGTTATGTGTGTTAGGTGGGAGTGGTATTTTTTAAATTATGATAACTTTTGAGGTTGTTGGTTAATGTGAAATTTTCTTTTTTGGGTGGTGAAGATAAGTGCGGGATGGACGAAAACAGAAAGTGTGAAGATAAGTGTGGGACAGATGGAGTATTATTCTATTTGATTTTAAGTTACTCATTTTATTAATTGGGTTACTCTTTATAATGAGTTTTCTAAGAGATAGATAGTATGGTAGAAAAATGCGGTTACTATAAACAATTTTTTAATTATCCTTTTTTTTATTGGTCTATGTTCTAGAATTGAGTTACTATTTGATTTGACACCCTATTTTTTAAGATGAAGTCATATATTGTAAAGATAAATTATATATGTAATTTGTAAGTTGATAGATCACTCTATAATAATAATTGGATTACTCTTTAGAATTGATTAGATTACTCTTTGAAATTAAAAATATATAATTAATTTATGACAATACATTTAAAGGAATAAACACAAATGGGGAATGACGTTAATAGTAATAATAAAACCGTTATTAAATTAAAAAAGACATTTTTTGTGTGAAAAAAAATAAAAATTGATAGCATTTAGAAAAGTAGAAGATATAGACAAGAGGAGAATCTAGCTTAGCACACGTAGCATAATTTAACTTGAATTAGCTATAACATGTATTGACTTGGTGAAAATAGGGACATGAGTAGAGCGCCACTAGCGCACTTCACGTGACTGCTTTCCACAATTCCCAATTTAAGGATCAGATTCCACAAAATTTTTGTAGGACCAGTCCTATCCAAGTGCCTCTCTAAAATTATATTTTAAAAAAAAAAAGGTGAGTTTTGGGTAAGATCATCTCACAGATTCTATTTCGTGAGACGGATCATCCATTAACCCAAATGAATATATTTTTAATTAAATTAAAAAGAAATTAAAAGAAGTAAGGACCTGTTCAAATTTGGTTTCACTTTCTAATAAACACATAATTAAATTTGACGTCCAGTTAGTGTCGCTAGGCTGAGAATTACAAAATATTTTGAAGGCAAAGACTTATATGAAATCGTCTCATGTAATGGCTTACTTGAGACGGCTAGAAAGTGATAACTCTCATAAAGGAAAGTAATAATAAATTAATGAAAAGTGATAATGCTCTTTCATGAACAATTTATAGTACAAATAAAAAGTAATAATATTTTATAGCGAAAGTGATAACGATTTATAGCTAAAGTGATAATAACTATTTAAAAAAATAAAAAATGGTTTCACGTGAGACGATCTCATGCAAGACCTACCCTATTTTGAATCCGTTTTTTAAAATAATATTATAATTTTAATTTGGCTAGGTCTTACGTGAGACCGTTTTTCACTATTTAAAACAGTTATCACTTTTGCTATAAAATACTATCACTTTCGCTATATAATAATAATAATAATAATAATAATAATAAGGGTATGTCTTGCGTGAGATCATATCACTTAATATCATTTTATACTTTTTAAAATAGTTATCACTTTCGCTATAAAATGTTATCACTTTCACTATAAAATGTTATCACTTTTCATTTACACTATAAATTGTTCATAAAGTTGTATTATCACTTTCATTAATTTAGTATCACACTTTTCAACCGTCTCACACAAGCCCCTACGTGAGACCGTCTCACACAAGTTTTTGCCTAATAATAATAATAATAATAATATTATTATTATTAATATTATTATTATCAGTTGTACTGTTATCACTTTA
The DNA here is from genome assembly GCA_023678885.1 of Pogostemon cablin. NCBI lineage: Eukaryota > Viridiplantae > Streptophyta > Magnoliopsida > Lamiales > Lamiaceae > Pogostemon > Pogostemon cablin. Next base: position 15,763,655 of record CM042966.1, read on the forward strand.
TCTTAATTAAGTATCACTTTATATTAAAAAAATATTGTCGCATTTTATTCATCACACAAATTGTTCATAAAATAATTTAATTAAATGCTGATCACTTTTTTATAAAAAAAAAAATGTTGTCACTTTAATATTTCGGTGAATTGTTCATGAAATAATTTGATTAGATAGATATAATATTTATAATTCCAGTAAATTATTTGTGAAATAATTTAATTAAATGGATATTACTTTTTTTAATTAGGAATTACATTTTATTAAAAAATAGGGTTCTGCTAAATGCACACCCTCTTTTATTAAATACACACCCTATTATTATATAATTACAATATATATTTTTAAAATGTCTAAATTTTCCTTAATTCATTAAATACATACTCCATAATTTTATTTTAAATTAAATTATATTTTATAGCCTTTAATTACTAGATCTTCTTCTTTCTCGTACCACTCCATCCAAAATAAGTAGAGAGAATTATAAAACTTATAGAACAGTAATAAATATTAATAATCTTGATATATATATATATATATAAACCATTAATGAAAAATAAATTGAAAGAAATGAAGTTGAATTAATGAGTAAAATTACTTAGATTGCATGTATTTTTTATTAACTTCGGATTGAGCATTATGAGTCAGGTGATTGGAATGAAATATCACAATTTTGGCTCCTTTGAATGCAGGATCTGAAGGATCTCACACGTGGATATCATTAATATAATTCCATGGCTTCGTCGTTTTCTAATTTTTGCTCCTTTGAATGCAATGGTTCTGAATTCTTTAAAGAACAGATTTCATTGTATGTTGTTTGTTAAATTAAAAGCTTCTTTAATTTCTTTCTTTTAGAGCCTGCTAGGTGTTATCGCCGGATCAAGAATAAGCCCTACCCAAAGTCGCGTTTTTGTTGTGGTGTACCTAATCCAAAAATCAGGATTTAAGATGTTCGGGATGAAGAAAAAAAGGTGTTGATGAATCCCCTTTATCCGCCATTAAAGTTTCTTCTATAGCTTCCTTCACGTTCAAAGTCTGAAATTAGAGGGGATAAATTTTAAGGTGTGTATCATATTAATTTTGAAAGGGTACTTATAGGTTTACATTTAATCAAATATGTGTATTTAATAAAAATGGGTGTGTATTTAACAACAATCTTAAAAATATTATCACGTTCTATATAATTTATAAATTATTCGTGAAATACACTTTCATATTTAGTTATCACTTTTTACTAAAAGTATTATCACTTTTTATTTTTATTATTTGATTATGAAATACTCCCTCGAGTCCCACGATATGCTTCACGTTTACTATTCCACGTTATTTAAGAAAAATTGCACTTTTTTGACCAACTTTATTGACTTTAGAGGATATTGTAGAATTTTTAGGTAATAAAAAAGTATAGAGTAATGATATGTGTGTGAAAAATGAATGGCAAATTTGAAATTAAAGTAACTTTTGAGGTTGTTGGATAAATTGATTTTCCTTTTTTGGGGTGTGAAGGGTATTGTGGGACAAACAAATGAGAAAAGTGTGAAGGGTTTTGTGGGACGGATGGGGTAGTTAGGGTTGGGCAAGAAAAACTGTAAATCGCAAAAATCGATCGAATTGTATTGCACCGCACCGCAATATGCAATTATTTGAATAAATCTCAATTTATTTTTTAAAGCAAAACTGCACCGTACTATGCAGTGCATTTTCATTTTCTTAGTAGAAACCGCACCAACAGCACCGTACATATAACTTATAAACTAAAATATTATATATAGTTATATAATATACTTCCTCTGTCCGTTCGAAAGATGGTCTTTTTTTCATTTTGGTCGTCCGCTCTAAAGAGGGTCATTTTCTTTTTTACACACATGAGACTCATACACACTCACTAATACAACTAAAATATGGGGTCTACACTCCCACTAATACAACTATCCACTACACATTAAATAATAATACTCCTTAATCAACATGCACAAAAGTAAATGCCCCTCTTTGGGGCGGACGAATGGAGTATTATTTATGTTAGATTATTGTAAGTCACTTAAGCCTATAATAAAGAAATCTTCTAAATTACTACCAAATATCAATTTATTACTTTCTTTTATAATCTACAAATGAGGCATTTTAGTTTCTTTTTTGGCTATACAGTAACATTCATTATAAGTATTGTTGTTAATTATATTCTTTTAATTAAATGTATGTTAAATTATTTTTTGTTTCTAAGAATCGGAAATAAATAATTATTGGTTAAATTGCCTTATGAATTTTCATCGCCCATCAAAAAATTAATACTAGGCCATTATTATTTAAATTAATCTAGAAGTAAAATCGTCAAACCGCAAAAAATCGATCGAACCGTTTAAAATTGCATAATTAATATTATTTAAATAACTGCGGTTTACAGTTCATTGGCAAACCGAACCGTATATAACAATGCAATTTGAATTATGTAGAAAAAACCGTAAAACCGCACCGTGCAACCCCTAGGAGTAGTTCACAACACTGCTATCCCTTTTTATTTGGGTATCATATTTCATAAATTTATAAAAATAATTACTTTCCCTTTCATAATTAATTTTTAAATTTTTTTATTTGATATCAACCAAAGCCCTCTAAATTTATTTTGGCCCAATTAATTTTACTCTATAATTAAATTTTTAATTTTATGATATCCAAACAAGGCCTTTTAAAATTAATTAAATTGAGTTAATGAGTAATTCGTCTCACATAAATAGATTCGTGAAACGGTTTTACCCAAATCTTTATAAAAAAAAAAGACATTGAACCGGAAAGATGAGAAATAATTTTTTTTTTAAAATAAAAAAGATGGGTTAATTTAAAATTTACACTAAATTCTTAGTTTAGTTTACAGTTATTTGTGTCAAATTTTAGCCTATTCGGCTCTATTTAGAAATTCTATTAATCCCATTTTTTCTTTTCTTTATTTATGTTTATTCGTCTCATATTTTCAAGGATGAATTAACCGACATTCTTCTTAATTTGCTTCTACTTATGCCAAATTTAGCCTATTCGGTTCATCTAAACATATTTTCAAGGATGAATTAACCGACATTCTTCTTAATTTGCTTCTACTTATGCCAAATTTAGCCTATTCGGTTCATCTAAACATTTTGTACGTCTCATTTCTCCTTTTCTATATTTTCGTGTTTATCGTCCCAAAGTTTCAAGTGTGAATTATTTGACATTCTTTTTAATTTTTTTTTTTTTTGGAAAAGAGAAATTTCATTAATATTGGGTATGAAATTTGCCCCAAAATATACAAAAGTAAATATAAATCATTAAAATGTCCCATGAATAAAAATTAATCTAATAGTAATAGTCTATGCTAAACAAGAAATAGGATTTTCACTCTACATGAAAAAATCAACATCCTTTTTCAACCCTCCCTCTTTCAACTTTCACCAACTCCAAGTATGTGTTTTGATCTCTTCCAAAGCTTTTTGTAGAATCCATGTTTTTTTGGAATTAAAAATAATATTGTTTCTAGATTTTCATATTATCCAAATAGAACATAACAACACATCCACATCCACAGCAAGCTTATTCTCATTTTTTATTTATTTCTATTCACGCCAAATTTATAAATCTTTCCTTCAAATCCCTTCTTCAAGTTTGGGTGTAACTTGAAATCAATAAATTTATAAATCCAAGATTTAATCAATAGATTTCAAAATATGGATTTGATTTTGAATTTTTTTTTAGTTGTTTGGATGAATTTTCAAATACTTACTCAAACTGTGTCATTTGAAATTCTTCCATTGTGTAATTGATATATTAATATATAAATATAGTATATAAAATTAATAAATTAATTAAAAAAATATATTTATATACTCCCTCCGTCCCAGGCTAAGAGGGTCATTTTACCATTTTGGTCGTTTCACCCAAAGAATCTCATTTCCTTTTTTGGACACATGGGACCCACTCACACCCACTAACACAATTAAAACATGGGCCCCCCACACACACTAATACAACTACCCACTACACATTAAATAATAATACTCCTTAATCCACGTGTCTAAAAGTAAATGAGACTCTTAACTTGGGACGGAGGAAGTATTGTTTTAAAATTTAAACCCTACCACCCACCCAATCCCGCCCCCTCCCGCCCCCACTCAAAAAAAAAATTTTTTATAAAATTTAAAATTTAAATATTTTAATATTTATATAATAAAAATATTACCAGCCCACCCCACCCCACCCCACCCCACCCCACCCCAAAAAAAATTTAAAATATTAATATTTAAATAAGAAAAATATTACCACCCAGCCTACACCCACCCACACACCCACCTCCAATTTTTTTTTAATTCTATATTTACCCATTCCCCCCTAATCCCACTCCACTCCAAAAAAAAAATTATTAAATTTTTAAATAAAATTTTGAATTTTAATATTTAATATAATAAAATTTTATTATTTTTATTTATTATATGTAAAATTTTATTTTAAAAAAATTATTAAATTATAAATTTGAAATTCTTTCATAAATTCATAATTCATCTAAACAATGGAATTTAAATAACTGGATTTAAAATCCAAAAAATTTAAAAATCAATTTGAATTGAAATTATTCAATCCAAATACAGTTTTATTTTTTCCCTTTTTTTGTTTACGTCTTTTCGTCCCAAGGTTGAATTAACCGACATCCTTCTTAATTTTTTTTTTCTTGCCAAATTTTAACCTATTCGGTCCATCTAGACTTTCTATTTGACCCATTTTTTCTTTTATTTATTTGATCTATTCGTCTAACATTTTCAAAAATGAATTTACCTATGTTCCTTTTATTTGTTCCACTCTTATTCGCTCCATTCTTCTATTCCACTACCTATTATATTCGTCTCATTTCTTTTAATCCGTTCTCTATTATATTTTATTCATTAATTTTATTAAATTTTAAAAAAAAATCAATTCGATTTAAAATAGAATTACTTTGATTTAAATAAATATATTGGGTAATATGATCTTTATTCATGGATGTGGATAGTTTCGATTATTTTTTATGGGATGAGAAAATAATATTTTTGAAATTTGAAGGTGGGTAGTTTGAATGCATTTTCACACAGAAAAAAATAAATAAATAAAAATAAAAAAACTCTCTCCGTCTATTTATTTGCATTTTTCATTTTGGGGTGTGTTATGTATTTATTCACATTTCATTAATAGTAAAAATACACTATAAATCTCACTTACTTTTTATATTTTATTTATTAATCCTAACATTTTATCCACTTTTTTACACTTTATTCATCATTTCCAATAACTTTATTTACTTTTTCTCTTTAAAATTTATCAATTTGCCTCTACTTTTTCTTACATTATATATTAAAAAATAATACTTCTTAATCTTCATGCTCCTTTAAATGTGAACAAATACGTGAGACGGAGGGAGTAATTAAGGAATATATGAATTGACTACTGTAGAGTTTAATAAAAGAATAACTAAGGAAGAGATATAATTTATTAGAATTTGGTGTGAGATGAAATAATTTTTGTGAGATAACAAAAAGTAATATTTAATTAATAAAAAAGTATAATATTTTTAAAAAAAATAATAATTACATCTTTAACAAAAAAAAGTGATAATTAATTAGAAAGCTCTCACACAAGTCTCTCCTTAGAATTTTAAAAAAGAATAACAAAAATGCATTTTTTTTATCTCATATATAGAATTTTTAAAAAGAATAACAAAAATGCATTTTTTTATCTCATATTATATAGATATATAGATAGATAAAGTAATGGGCGAGTTTACCCTCTATTTTCTAAGGATTTTTTAAGACTATTATTATTGAGGGTAATTGTTAAAATGTTAATTTTATAAAAATATTTTTGACCTAATCTTTTAATCATATAAGAAAATTACTCATTGTATATATTTATAATTCGATTGTATATATTTTTATTATGACTCAACTGTGCATATTTATGACTCGAGTATACACATTTATGACTCATTAGTATATATTTATGGATCGGTCAAAGTTTTAAATCGAATTACAAATTGAGTTAATTGATATTGACATCATTTGAGCATTTAACCATTTAAATCGAATTACAAATTGAGTTAATTGATATTGTCATCATTTGAGCATTTAACTATTTATAACTTAACGTCTGGTATTAAAAACATGAATATTTTCAATTTAAGGTTTGAAAAAATTGTAATTATCAATTTGGGTCTAAATTTTTTATTTTTTTTAACAATTCAAAGGCCTCATTTGTCACATATTGTCTCATATTTTATCAATTCAGGGTCTATATTCAAGACCTGAATGAATAGTTTGTATATTTTAAGTCCCTAATAAATTAGGCTAATGAATTAATAAAAAAATAATTTAGATCTAGAAATGATAATTTATCCATTTGTCATGCTTTGAATTGAAAAAATTAACTCCAAAAAATATATTTCTATATTTAAAAAGTTAAAATAAATTTAACCCTATTTTAATGGGGTAAGAATTGGGTGCTATTTGGGGACCCAGCCGCCGCCCTTGCTCGTTGAACTGGTGAAAAATCAATTCAGCTAACAGAACAGGTACAAAAATTGTTCAGCTGATAAAAACTTGTGACAAAACTTAGGCTACTGAAACTAATAAGAAATCACTTCAACTGGTGAAAAATTAGCTTAGAAAAATCTACAGAGGCACTGATGAAAGACTAGTTCATCCAGTGGAATTGGTAAAAAATCTCTTCTGCTTATGGAGTCAGAGGAAAATTAGTTTGACCTCTGAAACTTTTAGCTGGTGAAACATGTCTAACAAACACTGGTAAATTTGATTATGAGCGGCAAAACATTCACTGTTGTTAATCTTATGTGAACCTGACTCACAGTGTAAGCCTTGCGATCTCCCATAATTTACACCCTAGCTAAACATAGACTATAATAGGATATGAAGGCAGGCCACAGAGTTTACACTGTAAACCCGATTCACACAAGTTTTTGCTTATTTACTAACTCAAATGTGCTATCCATATGATAAATTTCCAAGAATAGATAAAGCTGTCAGTTTGGAAAATAATTACTTAAAGATGTAAAAATTCACTTTCTGTTTATCTAGTTTATTTTAAAACCTTTGTAATTCCAGTAGGAGAAACCGAAGTAAGGTCAGCAGCTCCATGTAGAAATTTTGGTAAAAGATATTCGATTTGTATAAGCTTTCACAAAATTCATTTCAAGTTATGACATCAATAAACCTCATTTACTTATATCTGACTACATTTGTTACATCAGCCACAAACCTGCACCAATACAGTGAAATTATGATGATAAATTTAGATTCATGTAAAATCTAATAAAAAGAAAATAACATAAAGGTGGAACATGCATAGTTGTATTGACAATTTTGCAATTACTTGAGCACTAAATACTTACACAACGACGAGAACACTTAATCGAGTAACACGAAACATTCCCTCTTATTTTACTGTGCAAACATGGTGTGGTGCTATATGTACAAAGCAAAAATGGAACAAATTAAATAGTCAAAACTCAAACTTATATGCATTGTAGCATTACAAATGCATTTACACCAGTCTTCTTGATAACCCATAAAAACTAGAGTAATTGAAATGATATGATCTAGTCACAATTAATCTTCTCTAAGGCTTATGATGAAGACATTTCATATATTCAAGGGGAACTTGGTAAGAGATAATGGGGGAGCATAATGGAAATGAAAAGATTTTGATTCTCATTCTTCATGCTTGGTAAGAGGTAATTGAGAATTTCAAATCCTCATTCGTTCCCATTTATTCAATTCATACCCGACCCTTTAATCAATTTCAATTTCAATTTCTTTATACCCGACCCTCTACCATTTAGCGGCCTAGCTATATGTTAGTTCTTTATATGGGGTCTGCTGCCATGCCTATACACCTGCATGTTCTGAGACCATCTTACGGATTTAAGATTGCGAAACGACCTTACTTAATGAGCATAAATCATTCTTGTAGGACTTCAACAGATAGAATTGGGGGATTAGCCTCGTGAAAATGTCTTGTGCAAACTAATATGAGATCTACATGGATCACCTAATTTAATGAGCATAAATCATTCTTGTACGACTTCAACAAATATAATTGGGGGATTGGCCTCGTGAAACTGTCTCATGCAAACTAATACATGATCTACAGGGATCAGCGGAAACTAGAGCTCCTAAAACACGGGGGGTTCCACACTCATAATCTTCAGAAAGGTCCCCTCCCACTCCTAATTCGAAGCCATGCTATGGCAGCAACTGTGGCTCCACCAAGGTGAGCAGATCCAGAAGTTCGTTTTTCTCCCTGAAGAGCCAAAAAAACCGTATGATTTCATACTGGTAAGTTGTGATCAACATTATACCACCAACATTTTATGTGTAAATGAAGTCATGACAAAAGCTTTACAGATAATACTTTAACAAAGACAGGATCAAGTGCAGTGTAAGAAATAACCATTCACAGCTCAATTCTCATGTAACAATGATCAATCAGTTTCAAGAGTAATATAGAACAATCGAAAGAAACAGAATAACTGGATAACCATACCTGCCATGACCTCCAGATGTCCTCACCAATAAGAATGAATCCCTGACCAAACATTTGAACTAAGATCATCTTTTTTCATTAACGTACATTTTTTTTTCTCTATTTAGAACGACGTAATTTGAACCTTACAAATAATAAAGCCGGGACTGGTATAAAAAAGTTGACATATATGATCTGCTTCGGATTTAGAAAAATGTAAAGCAGCAATATCGCATTTACAGCTCCACTTGCACCCTAAAATCATTAGCAGCATTTTCAATCAATAATGGCGTTCTAAAGATCAAATTCATGGTTTGCAATATATTAAATAAATAAATAAATAAGAACAGTGAGTTTGAAATAACATTTTTTTTAGAAAAAAAAAGATATTTGGTGTTTGAATGATACAGTCTATCTTTAACAAGAAACGATATCCATATCCAATTCTTTATGCTTAAAAAAATCCAAGATCATTTAAAAAAAAAAAGGAAAGGGAACTGTCAACATGAGAATTTAGACAGTTCAAAGGAAACTTTTCAGAAAAATGCCAACAGAGAAGGAAAAATAACAAGGAATAAAATTAGAATTAGGGGTAGAAAAAGCTCGCAATGTTATTTTCATGAAGAGCTTTAAAAAGAATAAGACTAATTTCGGATTCAGGTCAATATCTTGATGCTTTTTTTTTTTTTTTCTATCCAACCCCACAAACACACACCTACCCACACACACAGTTCTAATGAGGAACTCGCTAGTGGGCATATTAAAGAGCGGGTAGAAAAAGCTCGCAATGTTAATTTCATGAAGAGCTTTAAAAAGAATAAGACTAATTTCTGATTCAGGTCAATATCTTGATGCTTTTTTTTTTTTCTATCCAACCCCACAAACACACACCTACCCACACACACAGTTCTAATGAGGAACTCGCTAGTGGGCATATTAAAGAGCCAAACAAGCTGATGTACTTTACCACCATAACAATATTTTCACACATCTTCTGCAATATCATATTTAAATCCTAGATATCATGGAGATTGTTTGGCTGTAGATAAATTCCAAATAGAGGGTTCTATTTTATATCAAAACCACACATGCGCACACACACACATATGAGTGTGTGTGTACCAATTTATTGAAAAGGTATTTGAAGCCTACCAGTGCTGGAACTTTTGAAGGGTCAATACCAAACATTTGCTTTCCCTGCATGTGACAAAGAATCAATGAAAACTCAGTATTCGGAAGTTCCATTTGATAAACCTCATCATTTTCACAATTAGTTTCTGGTATTGATTTAGCTTTACAGTTGCGTAAAAAAAAAAAAAAAAAAAAAAAAAAAAAAAAAGGAGCAACCTAGTAAATAATGTATCATATATTTCGTGTATGATAACAGATTTTTGAGATAATATGAAGAATATCTTTGAATTCCACAAGCTAAATAAAGTAAGAAGTGTATTTGGAATTTGTAATCTTGATGTCTAAAGTTGAAAGGGAAGAGAGTGGATAAAAACACTTGCATAAAAAGTTCATGATCAATTAAGATAAAATATGACCACTACAATTGCGCGAAATCAAAAAGAGTTCCATTACCTGGCTTAGTGGAGCTATAATAAAAGCATGATATACCAAATAAAAGATTGAGCCAACTAACGCTCCAGTTAGATATAATTTCAGCAAATACGCAGGTCCAAAAGCCTGCCCTATCTGGAAAATAGAAATTAGTGTATTATTTACTTGCTGTAATGAAGTATTATCATAGAGGATGTACGTCCAACAAAGTTAAACAAATATAAAAACAAGAATGGGAAACCATGGTGAAAGAAATAATTATACATGTGTAATCTTACACTTTTTCCAGCAAAGTAGAGCCCTATCATATTTGTTATAAGGTGCCACGGTTCGATATGACTGAAAGCACTGGTTATTAATGTGTGCCACCGACCAGCAGTGAAATTGTCCACAGAAATCTGAAAAATAAATATATAGGATAAACATTTGCAATTTAATAGCTTCTTTAAAATTCTTGAGTTGTGGATAACTGACCATGAAATTCTTCAGCATAAATTCAGGGCTTGCGATTTTCCATAATATAAAAACAGCAACATTTGTCATTATCAAGCCTAGCACGACTCCATCAGATGTAAGCATTCCAGAAACGGATCTCCTGTTAAGTGAAAAGACCGTGTTTTTTCTTAAAAGTGTAATTCTTATGTTAATCAAGATAAAATATTACAATTACAAAAAATCTATGTATTTCATGAGGAGATAGTAAACATATGGGTAGAAAATGCATCATAGTGTATGTTTGGAGATCACCCGTGCACATGGGTTGTTTGGTTGTCATGGGTGGAATTTCGCTATAATACCTCACAGCAATCAGCTTTGAGTACTTCTCCTTTCGAGGCCATCTATTGGAAAGACCCACCAAAACTCATTTGTTGGTCCAAGATAGAGGATGTAGATGGAGCTTTGAAGAAACTAGATGAGATTTTGAGTGCTGCAAGAACATCTAATCTGAGCTCAGCACCGAGCTGTTAATTCACAAGAACGGCAGTGAGTTTGGCTTCATCTACAACCTTACTTGCAGTTTTCAGTCTCAAGGTGTACATCTCCTAAATAATTGCCTAGGTATTTTAGCCCATTTCAAATCATTGAGTATATAGGGCAACTGGCCAAGTCCATAAAATTGGCACTTCTGGAAGAAGCAAAATCCATGATGTTTTTCATATTTCAAAGCTTAAAGAAATTAAAGGTGCTCCTTCAGTAGATATTATGGTGCGGGCAAGAGGCCGCATGAATAGAGGAGTAAAGGAGATTCCAGTGTCATGGACAGATTTTGAGCTTGATTTCAATGGAGGGAGGAATGATGATGCATTCATCGGACAGCAGTATCACTGAGAAGGAAGGGCAGAAATCAAGAGATTCTCACTGATCACATAGGGAATGATTGGAGATGGATTGATAATCAGAGATTTGAGATTAATAACTGCTATCTTACTGCACTTTCCTTTGATCTTAAATTATTAAAATTTCTTTTTTTCTTTCATTGTTTACTAAACTTTGTAAACCCTAAAGAGTAAGAAATTAATAAGAAGAGAAACAAGTTTTAAGCAGAAGAAGTATCCGAGGGAGTTTGAAGGAATTATCAACAAAAATTCCTACTTCAACAGCTAAACAAACATGTGTACAATTCTCCTAAACTACATTCAACCAGTAACCTTAGGGAAACCATCAAATCCCCCTCCCACCAGTCCAAATGCCCACGACCCATCCCTACACTAGATGTGTCTGTATCACAAACATTATATATAAATTATTTTCATCATTTTTTCTTTCCTTCGAAAGTATCGAGAATCACAAGAAACCCACAAGTTACTAAACCATCACAGGCAAGAGCAAGAACCATTTCATATAAATATGCACTCAATCAGTGTGTATTAGAATTCTATAATCAGGATAAAAGATTAAAAAAAAATGATATGCATTTGTACGTAGAGAAAGAGCATTCTCCACTAACTTGCACAAAATTGCTCCAACCAAGAGAAAAAAGAAAAAAATTAAGAACTGAAAAAAACACACTAAACGTTTCTACCTCGAAGCCTAACTTCATTCCCACATTCTACCACCAAACAATCATCATTATACTTCAAAAAATTATACACAACAAATCACAGAGAACTCAGTTATGCAATGAATTTAACACACAGAAACAAAGACTGATAATTTTTCCTTTATTCCTAATATTCTAAGAATTGATAATGAAATCGCCCACAGGGTGAAAAAGTAAGATCATGCTGAAAAAATCAATTAACGAAAATTATTTTGAGTACAAAAGCAGAGTACAGAGATTACCTGCCGCGATTCTTGGAATCAAGCGAGTGAAATTTTCTTCTGAAATAAACCCCAGCAGGAAATTTGCTTCGGCACTTCAACAAAGCGTTTGAAAGAAAGCTCCTGGTAAGAACTGAAGTCGATTGTTGGATCCTCCCTGAAACACCATTGGAACTGCATATTTTCCATAAATGGGAACGTGAAAGGGTGGCATACTCGGAGAATGAGTTCTGATGGAATGGGTTCGCGTTGGATTTGAAGAACGTTGATGAAATCACGGAATTGGTGGATGTGATTTTAGCATTCGTGGTAAAGACATTTTTTGGGGTTTTAGAGAGCAACTTGACAAGGAGTTGCCCTTGCATTTTCAGATTGTAGTTGTGTGTATTTGAGAAGGCGCATAGGGAGTGGGAGTAGTAGTATTTTGGGAAGGTATGAATAGCGAATGCTGCAATTGGCCCACGGGTTAGGGGGAGGGAAAAGTGTAATTAGTACAGTGACTTTGGCGTTTGATTTTTAATACTCTCATCATTTTTACTATACAAATTACAATAATGTTTCTCCCCACGTATTTAACATTAACAAGTCTTGTTTTTTTAATATGAAATGTATGAAAAAATATGGGTAAATTGGTAATTTAAAAAGAAAAAATAAATAAAGCTATTGAAAATTATGAATAAAGTGTAAAAAAGTGAATAAAATTGATGAGATTGATGAATAAAGTGTAAAAAGTATGTGAGATGTATAATACTATATTTTTACTATTAATGGAATGTGAATAAATATGTGGGACACACCAAAATGGAAAGTGCGAATAAATACGTGGGACAAAGGGAGTACAAAAAATTTTTTTTTTTTATAAATTTTATTAACTCTTGAAGATAATGCAATCTTTTATAGTACTTCCCCGTCCAATCCTAATAATAACATATTTCATTTTTGGGTTTCTGATCTTAATGGTGGACCCACACAAATTAATTATTTCTCCATCTATGGGTCCACACATCACAATAATACAATTATCCACTACACATTAAAATATTATTTTTCTACCTCAATACAAATTAAAATACTATATTCCTTATTTCCCGTGCAAAAAACAAACATCTGATCTTAATGGTTACATTTCCCTTTTTGTATATGGGACTCACACGTATTAATTACTTCTCTATTTATGGGCCCACATATCACACTAATAAAACTACCCACTACACATTAAAATATTATTTCTCTCACCTCAATACACATTAAAATATTATATTCCTTAATCCCCGTGCAAAAAGCAAACGTAACTATAAGGACGAGACGGAGGGAATAATAAATATTGTAATGATCGCAAATTTTCAAATATAAATAAATATATACATATACTTTTCATTATTTATAAAATATTTATATTAACATATTTTATAATAATACTCTCATTATTAAAATAAATAAATAATTATATGAATCTTGTGATATAGAAAGATGATGTGTGTATATACCTAACTTAAAATATATTCTCGATAATTAAAAATCTTTATTTTAAATATTTTAATTGGAATTGGATATGCTTTGTAATCTCCAACCTCTCGAATCCTATAATTTAGGATTTTATCAATTCTTTATTACATAAAGTCCTCGTACAATCAGGATTTCCACCCATACAAAAACCTAGGTTCCTACCTACATTTCTTCCCAATTATTGCTTCTCATAACTTGTATTCAAGCTTCCCATGATAAAAAGTTTGTGAATTAGAGGATCGACTGAAGTCGTATTATAAATTATTAAGGTGAGGGATATCATATTTATTTTTACTAAATATTATATGTGATAATTTTGAGCTAATGTGATGCTAATTAATTTAAAATCCTACTTATGAGGCATGAAAATAAAATAGGTCTTCTAGACCTTTTATAAAGGAGGAGGTCTTGTGATCTATGAAAAAGAACATATTTATAAGAGATGATTTGAATGAGGAAAGCACTATATAAATTATGTAGTTGAGGTATTAATTAAATAGTGTAATATAATTAATATAATTACGTGACTTAATTATTGTGGCATGTGATGTTTGGTTGGATAAGTATTGAATTCTCACTTAACTGTGGTTTTGGTCACCCCTTATCTCTCTCCTTTTTCAGATGAAGGAGCTGGAGTGGTATGATTGAATGATGACTAGCACAATTTAATTTATTAAGGCATCAATTTTATTTTAATCTGCTGATAAATTTATGAATTTATTTCAAAATTTTATTATTGGATCTTTTATTTTATGAAAATTCAAATTGTATTAAATAATATTTATTATCTTTAAGCTTCCACTAAAAATGTTTTTAAAAATGAGTTTTAAATAAATAGAAATTTTAGGATGTGACAAATACTCCTTCCGTCCCATCCAAAAAGGGTCTTTTGCTTTTTGTACGTAAATTAAGGAGTATTATTATTTAATATATAACGAGTAGTTGTATTAGTGGAAGTGTGAGCCCCATATTTTAATTGTATTAGTTGGTGGGTGTGGGTCCATGTGTATAAAAAAGAAATTGAGAATTTTTGGGTGGAACACAAAAAAAACAAAAAGACTCTTTGGGTGGGAAGGAGGGAATAAATGATTATCTTTAATATACTAAACGAGGGTTTAAACTTAATTACGTGTCAACTTCATAGTTCGCAATTGCTTACATGTCAATCTATCATTCTTTTGCTTATATGTCAATCTCTCTTTTTTTTTTAGATTTTTTTTATTCAAATACACTTTAATAAAAATGAGTATTTCCTTCACATGATTACGAGATATGGTACATGTAAACCATCTGCCAACCTTATATGTTTGGAATACTTTCAAAATTTTCTTTAGGCATTACAACTAAGCATTCTTACTTTGTTGCATTCTTTTTATGAACATACTTCTCTAATTCTAGAAACTAGCCAATTTCTATGCCAACAATCATTTCCGATTCACATGTAATTTGAAGCTAAGGTCCTATGATTCTTTCTCAAGCATTGCCCTTGCTTGAGGCAACATATGATTTTCACGTCCATTAGTTTGATATGTATTTGTTGAATCTAAAATATTGTTTCAAGATCAATCTTTGACTTTTTGGTTGATTTCATTTCTTTCATACGTTATATCTCTACTCCGTTGGTTCCAGAATCCGGGTTGTTTAATTTTCGTAATAACTATTTAACAAGTGAGAATTTCGAACCTCGATGCATATTGTTCATATAATTTTTGATATAAGTATTATGGTATGTTCACATAGACGTTTTCTTTATGCATTTACGATAATGCGATTTTGGCTTACTATATTCCTTACTTAATTGCAGAATATAAGTAAGGAACGAAAAATAATGTGATGTTCTTTATGTTCATTGAATGCATTTAATGAAAAAAAATACTTGATGTGATTTTGTAGTGTGCAAGAATTGATAGTTGCTTTTTTTATAGGTTTACAGAGTAGTTGATTTTTAACCCGGATCCCTGTTCCACTAAGGAATTTCATCTACTATTCTATCGTCCTGATGAAAGACACCTGAACAAACTTTCCCAAAAAAGAGGTGCTAACCATGGTTATTAACGAGCAGTTTAGCAAATTGATAATTCCAGAAGGTAACTTCAATCAATTCATGATCAAAAAAGAAGTAGCCTTCACGATTCTGTTCTTAGTGCGAGTAGGCCTTCCATGAAAATGGATTCCCTTTCTGTAAAAATCACAATCATTTCAACCAACCCTGCATCTTTTACAACTTCGAAGGTGGCACGATCAAAATTGAAACGGGTGCGTATTCGTAGAGCCATACTCGCTTTATCTCACGTAATTGCTGAATTTATGGGGCTCTTGACGAAATGATTGAATTCCTTATGACAAAACTACATGGCACACCAACTGTCTGATAAAATGTCTACGTGGGATTTTGCAAAATGGCGAATAGATTCTTACATTCTTAGAGCTTAGAAATTGATAAGATGATTTATGCTCTTAAATAAGATCTCCACCTTTGAAATTTCAAGCTTTACAGCACTTCGTTGGTACAAATTATCTAATAAATGTGAAATGAGAGTTTTAGACACTTGATTTCACTATTGAAAAATTGGACAAAATTTATTTGTTAAAGTTTTGCATTAACTTATAATTTATTCATATGCATTGTTGTCTGAAAATTAACCATTTTGGTAAATTATAAGCACTCTTATGCTTATTACAGCCTCTCACTCATGCGAAGAAGAATAAGAGTAAGTTTAGGTTGACAAAATTAGTTTAATATGTAGATAGATAAATAAGAGTTCGTCATTTTGAGTGATTTCTTTATGGTCTTTCACACTTTAGTAATTTTAGCATAATTAGTCCCTAAAAAATTTAAATCGCAAAATTCAAACTTCTATGAAAACTAAACTTGTGTGGCTTTCTAACGGTATATCCTAAGAATGCATATTATAAAAATCAATTTAAAACATTAACAGAAATAAGAGGGCCATTCGATAGATGTTTCTGCAGCCTGCCACACTTTAGTAATTTTAACATAATTTATCCCTTAAAACTCCAAATTGTAAAATTCAAAATTCTATAAAAATTAGACTTGTGTGGCTTTTTAATAATATATCAAGCTTAATTTCGTTTTACAAAAATCAGTTTAAAATGTTAAAAGAAGAATAAGAGGGTCATTCTCTTCAGTCTGCCACACTTTAGTAATTTGAGCATAACTTATTTCTCAAAACTCCAAATGACAATATGCAAAATTCTAACTAGACTTGTATGACTTTTTAATGATATATTCCATGAACCTTAATTGTATTTTAGAAAAACAAGTTTAAAATGTTAAAAAAAGAATAAGAGGGCCATTTTTTAGATGTTTCTGCAGCCTGCCACACTTTAGTAATTTAAGCATAACTTATCTCTTAAAACTTCAAAATACAAAATTCAAAATTCTATGAAAGTAGACTTGTGTGGCTTTCTAATAATATATCTCATGAACCTTAATTTTATTTCAAATAAATTAGTTTATAACGTAATCTAAAAGTTCATATTCTTTGTCACATGCTTAATATGGGGTATTAGGTTCATGATTAATTAAAAGTTCGTATTTCTAATGCTGAAAATAATCTGAAGAAATAACGATCTTGTCAGCTTATCCCTTTAAAAAGACAAAATGGTACTCCTTCCGTCCGCCCGAAAGAGGACATTTTGCTTTTGTGCATGTTGATTAAGGAGTATTGTTATTTAATGTGTAGTGGGTAGTTGTATTAGTGGGAGTGTGGACCTCATATTTTAGTTGTATTAGTGGGTGTGTGTGAGTCTCATGTGTGTAAAAAAGGAAATGACCCTCTTTGGAACGAACGACCAAAATAGAAAAAAGACCCTCTTTCGAGCGGACGAGGGGAGTATATGTGGATTATCACTGTATGTTTGAATTTAACTGCAGCTATAATATATGTATTTAATCATTCAATCATTAATACAATTATTTTCTTAGTTTCGCCATATATTCTTAGAATGGAAAGAGACAATGACCTTCATACTAATCCAAGACGGAAGTTGAATATCTTTAAAGTAAATAATGAAGAAGAACAAAATCACAGTGGTAGTGTGGAAAAGCACTCAACTGATCAATTAAGTGATTCTAAGGAGATAATGCCAAACTTGATATAGAATTCGAGAGTGAAGCTAAAGCTTATGATTTTTATAATTAATATGCTAAGGTAACTTGATTTAGCATCCGAAGACACACCGTTCATACAGATATTAATGGAAGGATACTTGATAGGGCATTTTGTTGTGAATGCCAAGGGAGTAGGAAAAAAGATAAAAGGGATGCAACCCATAAATCCCATCGTCCGATAAAAATAAAATTGATTGTTGTGCAATGATGAAGATTAATAGTTGATTTAGTGCTAAATATAAAATGGTTCTTTTTGTGGCTAAACATAAAGGTCATGATCTTGTGAGTCCAAAAAAGGTTCATATGTTAAAATCCCACATAAAAATTACTCATCTCCAAGCATCACAAGCAGGTGATTAAGATAGTTTGGGAATAACAACTAGAGAAAGTTTTGCCTTAATTTCAAAGCAATTGGGTGGCCATGAAAATGTTGGATTTATACTTGAAGATTATAAAAATCATTTGCGTTCAAAGAGAACTAGGAAAATGAAATGTGGGGATACTGGATGAGTATTGGAATATCTTCTATAAAAGGCAATTAGACGATCCAATTTTTTTTACGCTATACAAGTTGATGAGGATGACTTAATAGCTAACATTATTTGGATTGGTTTTTGGATGAAGCTGACTATACTTATTTCGGTGATGTGATTTGTTTTGATACGACACATAGGAAAATAAAGATGGCAGACCATTTTGTCTATTAGTTGGTGTGAATCACCAACGACAAACAACCACTTTTAGTGCATCTTTGTTGTGTGATGAGACTGCGTAAACTTTTATTTGGTTGTTTGACACATTTGATCGAGCCATGTTAGGTAATATACCTCAAACCGTTCTTACATATCAAGATGTTGCAATGTTCAAAGCACATCATTGTTTATGCATTTGGCATATATATTAGAATGCAGCCCATTTAAGTAATGTATTCTCCAGTTTTCCAAAATTTTTAAAGGACTTCAAGTGTTGCATTTATGATTATGAAGAGGTGGAGGACTTTATAAATGGATGGAATCAGATGTTAGAAAAATATGGACTTCAAACTAATGAGTGGTTGGGAAGGTTATTCAAAATAAGAGAAAGATGGGCTCTAGTTTATGGGAGAAAATCATTTTGAGCGAATATGACAACTACTTAACGAAGTGAAAGCATGCATGGTGTTCTTAAGAAATATGTGAACCACAAACACAATATCACTACAAGAAAAGTGTCAAATTCCAACGACGAAAAATCATTGGAATATGCAAAAATACCATTGGAATTCATGATTTCAATATATATTCCATCGAATTTTTTCCAATGAAAAAGTGGCAGTTGGAGTGTCATATTTCCAACAATATTTCCAACGGTTTCTAAAATCCAATGGTGAATCCAATGACATTTTTGTGTTGGAATTTTTTTATCTAAAAGGGGATTCAAATATTTTTCCAACGTAATTTTCATTTGGAATTACTGATCTTCCAACTCCGTTGGAATTTTCCAACGATAAAGAAAATGAATTTATATGGATTTGAACCCTTGACCTCTTGAATATATTAGCATATCATCTACCAACTTGACTAATGTATAATTACGTTATAAATTGACATTCAAATTTATTGAAGTTTCTTTTTTTGAAGGAATTTTCCAATGACTTAAGTTTAATTGGAATTTCTATTGAAAATTTCTAATAATTTATCAAGCTATTGGAATTAGTATTGTAATTTTTCAATGGTTTAAATTTATATAGGAATTTTTGTTGGAACTTTCCAACAGCTTTAGATTTTATAGGAATTTTCATTGGACATTTTCAATAGTTTATTAGGCTATTGGAATTAACATTGAAAATTTCCAACGATTTAAATTTCTATAGGAATTTTCGCTGAAATTTTCCAACGGTTTAAACTTTCATTGGAAAATTTATTGGAACTCAAATATTTCCAACGAATATGTTTTTCATTGGAATTTTTTGTTGGAATTTTACATTTTTCTTGTAGTGTATGTTGCAATTTTTTAATACTTTGATAGGTTGATTGCAGATCGTCGATATCAAGTGTTAAAGGCTGATTTAAGAACTAGTCAGAAATACACCAGCAACTATTTTCCCAGCTTAAATATTGAAGCATGCGACTAGAATTTACACTCATGAGGTATTTGAGTTATTTCAAGATGAGTTTCATAAAACTTATGATGCTACTGTGGAGTTGTGTTGTGAAACTGAACAGACTTCTGAGTATAAGTAACCCTTTATGGAAAGCGTTCCTTACATAAGGTAACGACGTTCAACTCATCTCAAGAAAAGATTTCATGCAGATGCTGCAAATTTGAATTTGTTGAAATTTTTTGTTCACATATTTTTAAAGTTTTGGCTTTGAAAAATATTGTAGAAATTTCTGAGCTTTACATTAAGAAGAGATGGACAAAAGGGGAAAAAAAGGATATTGATAGTTCTTTATGTTGTGGAACTAATGAAAGATCTTTTGAAGTTGCCAATGAAGATGATGAAAATAAATTGATTGGAATTCATTACAAAGATTTGTGTACCTTAACCAATATCCTAACAACGAGGGTTGCCTTAACCTCCAAGAAGTTTATAATTGCAAAAGAAGGTATTCTTCAGTTGATTAGAGAAATTGATGAAAGTGCAGATGATCTAATTTCTTTGTCACAATCTCTTGGAATAACATCAATTTCCAAGATAAAAAGTATATCCAAAACAGTAACTATACATAATACTGATATCGAAATATGTGAGGTTGCATTGGATAAAAATACACAAGAATCTGGAGAAATAGTGGTTAAAGGGTGGAAAATAAAAGGAAAAAATCCAGTGAAGTCGGGAAAAAGAGCAAAAGGTGGATAGGAGAAGCCTAGGCAGAAAATCAAAGCTGCTACACAACCTGGAAGCAGTAATTAGGTATTTTTTTTACTTTTATTCTTCATATCAAGATTAAAAATAAATTTATTTATTTTTTTATAGATTATAGATCAAGTAATGATATTTTTTTAATATTATAATATTTCCATTTCAATGATTTAAGGGAACTTCGTTGGTGGTATGAATTTAAACCAAATGTCTCATACCCAAGGGACTTCCTTTTCTTATGTTGAATTAGTACAATTTCCTCAAGTATATCAGTATTTCTTGTATTATGTTCATTAATTTTGAATGAATATTATTATTGTTATATTATGTTAAATTTTATGATTATTATTATTATTATTATTATTTAAACATTGTAAATCCTCCATTAAAATAATAGTCAACTTGATGTTACTCCAAGTATAGGCCACCAAAGTTGAACAAGTTTAATTAATGCAGCTACTGTAGGTGATAGTAATTCATAATACAACAATATTTTATTTGTGGGCGAAGGGTCAAGGATGACCCTAAACTAATGCCCTGGGATCATCCAAACCCGCAAACTATCATTTTGGTCATCCACGCCCTCCATCTTTTAAAATAAGATCAAATGCACCCTTTATCTTTCATAAATCAAACAAATGAGAATTTTGACTATTTTCTTCAAAATTTTGGACTATTTCCAAACTAAGCTTTAACAACACACCTTTAACAATGCACCTTTTACAACACGGGCTGAATATTTTATTTCCTAACTTATATATATTTATTTTATTTTCTATTCGATTTTCATCAATATCTTCACGCTTCAAAATGGTATCAGAGCCCTAGATTTATTTATTTATGAATGAAAAAATTATTATATACTTGTATCACTTAACGAGATGAGAGTTTCAAAGAAAAATGGATCCGAACGAAAGTTCGACATCCGAGAGTGACAGAACTATTAGTCATGTTCAAGGCTGGAGCAACAGCGCCTTCTGGCCTGTTGGATATGATGAAACGAGCAGCTCTATACAACAATATTATAACATTTTGTATAGATAATAAGCAGAAAAGAAAGTTTAGGCCAACAACCGATTCTGGAAATGTTTCAGACGAGGATGAAAATGGGCAGAGGCACGTGCCAATTACACCGAGGAGGAACATCTGGAGGAAGGCCGCCAGAATGAGATTCGATACTCCAAGGAGGTGTCAAGAAATATAGTGGAACTCCACAGTTTCACAAAGATCCATGGACGTGTCCCTAGACACGAATAATGGAAAAGACGGTCAAATCAAGGTCCAAGAGAGATCTGCAAGCCCTATCACTTTACATGGTGGTCAAAATGACAGAGTGGAAAGAGATCGAGGCAGATAACTCTACGATGAACCAAGATCTTAGAGAATCACAGAAGACGGTGAAATTATTTGGAGAATATTACCAAAACATGTCCAAGATGATATTTGAGATCAGCCTCAAGATGGATAAGGTGGAGACATTGCAAAACAAACAACTTGACCTCATCAAGAAGTTGATAAATCAAGTAGAACACCTGGAAACTAAAGTGATCGGGAGAAGACCAGGAGGAAGGTTGCCACCAACCTTAGGAATAGAACCCCTTTACATCAAAAGGGGAAGACGATGGATGTCACAAGACCAAAGACCGAGAGTGAGAAGATGATCACTATCCTTTAAGAAGAATCTACATCCATAGATGGAAAGAGCGAATCTTGAGGATCTACAAGATCTATATGAGTCCTTAAAAGGACTAAATATCATAGATCTAAAGATGAATGTTGGAGAAACTTCAAACTCTCAACAGCAGTCTCAAGCTCCTCATATGCAACGTGATCTGAGCCAAAATGAAGGAACTTCTGGATCACATGGAGTCCATGAAGCAAGGCTAGAATAGACTTCCATAACCAAGGAAATTTCAAGATGAAGCTGATGGGATTTTCAATAGGAGCAAGCCGAGTTCGAGGATCTAATCTACACAACACCCCCTATGGTCGATCTCACCTTGAACCGATAAACCGATACGGGTGGACAAATGCAATGAAGATTGCAGGAGGAGAACTGGAACTGGATAAAAAAGGGTTCATAAGATTCCTAACTATGAGCCCAGAAGGATCAGTAAAGTGTGCTTGGGAGGTACTCTCAGACGAAGTCAAGAAGGAGGCCATGGAGGGAGAAGACCTTGACAATATTGTTGATCGCATGGCTAATTGATCTTCAAGATATATTTCATCGGAGTAGGCTACTTCAAAGGAATGGAAAAAGAAAAGAAGAAGAAGTATAAGAATGCCCTATACAGCCTAGAACTACTTGACATCTGTCACATAGATGAGTACATCAAACTCTTCACATAGTATAGATTGAAATCAAAGATTAAGGAGGAGGAAGTATTCAACTTGTTCTTTGTCAAGATCCTAAGCCCATGGAGAGAAATGCTGATCAAAGAATATGAACCATGCGAGTCATTAGCCAATTTGTAGTAGGGATGACCAATTAAAATAATTTATCGAACAACAGGGAGTTCGGCGCTAGAGCTTCAGCGATCTCACGTTTGTTGTAATTTTATAGAGACGAATTATCAAAGGGATTGGTTGTAAACAAATAAATGACAAGTAATCAAAGTAAGCAATGATCAAAAACAAGATAAACAAATGAAGAGTGTTTTCCAAATTAAGTAAAAGTGAGATCAATAACAATTAAGAAGTGGAAATTTTAGGATACATGCATCAAATTCATACGAGTCATGAGTATAAGACTAAGGGCCAATACTAAGTTCACCTAAGCTCCCTCTCGAGATGGATAGGATATGAATCTCAATTAGCTCAATGGATTGGTTCTCACTCAAACAATTCCAACTAGGTACTAAGCTTGAAATGAGAGTCCTTTCACATGATCAATCAACCTCTCGATCTAACCAATCATATGTTCTATCAAAGGGTTCTAAATTCTAAAGGATTTCTCAATCTCTTTACAATTTATAATGCACATGAAGTGTTTGATGAAATGATTCACTCAATTATCCTAAGCACATAATTAATTTCTCAATCTAATCACATATTTAGAACAACTAAACACACAAATCATCATAAACCTCATGATCTTAAACATCAATGATAGAAAATCCATTTACCAAATCAACATTTGAATTCAAATACACAAATCCTAAAATTATCCAACAACTCTCATGTTGCTAATCTCACAAGGGAGATTAGCCTACCATATTCAAAAGGAAATCAACATAAACATTAAGATCCTTACAAAACATGATAAAAAATAAGGTTTCACTACAAAGTATGGATGAAAACTCCCTTGAAGTGCTTCAATGGTGATCTCCTTCCTTCCCTTGTAATTCTCCTCTCTTCCTTGCTTCTTTTCCTCAATTGGATGAAGGTTTTGATGATGGGATGATGGTAGATCCAATGGATGGTGAATGGATGAAGATGGTGGTGTAAAATGAGAGGAATGGTGTGTGATGTGTGTGTGCAGGGCCAAGGAACCGAATCTCCCTTCAAATATTGAATAAATAGGTATTTATACCCCTTGGGAAACTTCTAGAAGTTTCTGGAAATTTTAGCAGCTTTTTACTCAACACGAGTCATGCTCCGCAACACGGCCACAAGGTGACCGTGTTGGGTGAATTGATGTCGTTGCACGGCCAAGACTTACAGGGCCGTATTACACAACACGGCTCGTGTGCCGCAACACAGCTTGTGTGCTGTAACACGGGCACAGGGTGGTCGTGTTGGATGAATTGATGATGGCACACGGCTACCTCTTACAGCGCATGTTCCGTACACGGCCTGTGTTGGTGTGTGCCCCTGTTTCCTTCATTGTTTTAGCTCGTTCTCCCTCGTTTCAACTCTGAATTGAGATCCGCTTTTTCCTACGTCTTCCTTATCAGGTCTAGCATCCATTAAAAACTGAAAATCATAGGTTCAAGCTCATTCACACACATTTCAATAAAAATATAAAATACAACCAAATAATACATAAATACAGATAAATAATACGAAAACGGATATAAAAAGGCACTAAAATCTAGGTGAAAATATCACTCATCAGCGAGCTGGATTCAATAGCAAGGAGGATGTCTTTCCTCAAAGCCAAGATTGCGGAATGGTGTCATCAAACATCTACACAAGAACTACAAGAGATTAAGGGGAATCAACAAGACAGTCCCCTTATGCTGCGAAAGCAATGATCTTCCGAACATCATTGGAAGAAACCCAAGAAAGCAAAAAATGATGAAGAAAAGTTATCATTACACGCAAAGAAGTGGAGGATGGAGGTCCAGAAGACCAAGATCCTTTTGGTCCAAACAAAAGGCCCGAAGCTATAAATCAGGGCAAAGGTCTAGACCATCAAGATAGAGTTTAAGAAGTCAAGCCTCATCTTCAGGATCAAACCAGGGGATATAGGAAGAACTCCCACGAGAAAGATGTTCCGAAGAGCAGCTGCACGAGCTAATGAAAGATTTAAGGATTGTAACTGCTATACATGTGGAGCTAGAGGGCATATCTCACCCGATTACTCGGAGAACCAGAAGCAGGGAATACGATCGTTCGAAACAACTCCAGAAATGGAGGAAGTTGTTTACTTCCAAGATCTGGTACAGATATATCAGTTTGAAGATATACCCTCAGACGAAAGTATCTTTGAAGAAGAATTCTTCAGTCAAGATGAATCCTCCAAAGATGAGTCGGAGTGAAGAAGAAAACTTCAGGCAGGAGATGCAAGTAGACATGTCTGGATTCTTTTCCCAGACATCCATTTCTCATAAGACTCTTATGAGAATCATGAAGGAGGACCCAAAACTCAATCTATATGATGAATTTACCATGGGACGATTAGAACGCTTCCTCAGCTTCAAAAAGAGAAAGCACAACATCATATATAAGGTAACCGAAGGGGAAATTGTCATCCCTATGGAGCTCATGGGAAATATGATGGAAATGCAACTGGTTCCTTATGAGGAGATCAAGAGGGAACTCAGTAAGCTCCCAAAAGAAGTATCTAAGACCATGTCTTGGGTCCACATCGGAGCCATTCGGATCCTCATCAAAGCAATATTTAAAGAAAAAATTGATACACCAATCGATATTGCTATCTTTGATAAGAGCATCAAGAATACGAGAGATGCATGCCTAGGAGGACTCTCGGAAAACCTGTATACACGAAAGGTGGTATCCTACATTTACCCGAGGATCGCCTACAATCTCGAGGACCGAGATTTCAATAGAGCACTCACCCTTCATCAAGATTTCAAAAATAAAGACTTGATAAAAGAAGGGAATATGCCTTACTCTATCACATACAGTATCTCGTATGCTCTGTCCAACACCCATCATTCGAATCTATTCCAAATGAAGGAGTATATTGAGATACCAAAAGTGTTCGAGAGAGTTGCATGCGCAACTAGGCCAGAAATAATGAAGTTATCGTCAATCCACGATATGAATTTGCGAATCAGAGATAAGCCAGTCTGGAATAGGCAAGATAGCCTCAAATTTGAGCAAAGAAGTATTTCTTTCCAAAAAGATAGAATGATCGGTGAAAGATGGGAGAAAGAAACCAATCGTGGAGAAGAAACCAATCGTGGAGGTGATCCAGGAACCAGAAAAATTCACAACTAAAGGTGAACTGAAATGTCCAGAAGGATGGAGAGGAGTCGAAGTAATATTCGACATCACTAAAAAGGAAAACTCTATTCCTTGTGATGTCCTATATTATCTCCAACAACCAACAATTGGGAGGTATCAAGGACAGCTCAAACTCGGAGAACTTGAGCTGGTGATAGAGGGGATAGCAGGAAGATTCCTAGAACAACTAGTATTAGGATTGGAGTTTCTCGAGGATCACAAACCTTGGAAATAATTACAAGATGGAATGGAATTCACGGTCAAGGGAAAGAGATACAAGGTTTACTAGTAGAGGCTTGGGGTTTTAAGCTCTGACCTACCCTTGACTACCAATCAATTCTCGATATATATCACCGTAGGGCTGATATATAAAGAGCACCGTGCAGAATATTTTGCGGCATATATCGATTCAGGAGCTAGTATCTGCACAGCAAAGGTAGGAGTCTTTCCTAAAGGCTCAGGCGAAGATTTGCTAACGGTACTAGGAAAGGATTTCTCGCAGAGGGTGCTAATCCTTAAAAGAGGAATCAACCAAGTAGAAATCATGATCGGAGGAGTGGATCGTACCCCATGGTACAAGGTGAAAACTCCACCGATATATTTTCATGATACCAGAGTGGATATTCTATTAGGAAATAATTTCCTACAGACTTTCAAGCGTTTTACCTAAGAAAACACAACAAGGAGGCTTATTTTCACAACCGTTTGTGAACATAAGATCATTGCACCAAGACTGCGTTATGCATTTCAAAGAAAAATGCTAATCAAATTTCACAGCAAGCATGGTGATAATGAAGGAAAATTTAGTCATCCAAAGATGAATGATCGAAGAAGATATGGCGAAGTAGTCCTTCAAATGAGAACCGAGATCAGAGGAGGATGGAAGATGGAAAACCTAAAGGAAAAACAATCCACCTTCTCAAAGAAAGCTTGGGAGAAAATCTACAGAGGGACGTTACAATCGAAGAACAAACATCTTTGGAGGACATCAAGAAGAAGATAAAGAGGAACTTCAACGAGGATCCTCTAACCTGGTGGGACAAAAACGAACTCAAAGCCTTACTCAAAGTAAAAGAAGGAAAGCATCATGAGTTCGTATGATACAAACCTATCCTGATGAACCAAGAGGATCGAAAGGATATGCAGCAAATACTTAAGGAACATCTGGACCTTAAGTTGATTTCACCAGGAGTATCTCCATATAGCAGTCCATGATTCCTAGTTCGAAATCATGGAGAAGTCAAGCGGGGGAAGCCGAGGCTTGTAACAACTACAAAGGAATCAACAACATCTTGGAATTCGATGGATACTACATACCAAGTAGGGAACAATTGGTCAATTGTATCAAGAATGCCAAGATATTTTCAAAGTTCGATTGCAAATCTGGGTTCTACCAGATTATGATGGAAGAAGAAAGCAAGAAGTTTGCATCCTTCTCCACACCACAAGAACATTATATCTGGAATTTCATGCCTATGGTCTTGACAAACGCACCCCAGATATACCAGAGAAAGATGGATAATCTTTTCAAAGATTATTTCTCATTCATATTTGTTTATGTGGATGACATCCTCATAGCCTCAAAGAATATAAAGGAGCATTTGGCACATCTGAAAGTATTTTTGGAAGTATGTCACAAGGAAGGATTAATGCTTTCTGAAAATAAGGCAATAATAGCAACAAGGCAAATCGAGTTTCTTTTAGTCGAGATCGATGAGTCTGGGATTATTCTACAACCACACATTGTGGAAAAAGGTTCAAGGATTTCCTAGAGATCTCAAAGACAAGAAGTAACTCTAGAGTTTCTTAGAAGTTGTTAACTTTGCTGGAATGTTTATCAACAATCTAGCACAATATCAAAAGGTGTTTAGTCCTATATTAAAGAAAGATGGTGAATTCAATTGGGAGGAATCACACCGAGAAATGGTTAAGCAGCTAAAGGACGTTTGCAAGAATCTCCCGAAGTTAGCCATTCCAAACGAAGAGGATGATCTAGTATTATACACAGATGCTAGTGACCATTGGTGGGCAGCGGTTCTTACTAAATCCAAGCCAGAAGGAGAGGTGCCATGCAGATATAGTAGCGGACTCTTTGCGGAGAATGAGGCAAAGAGATGGCACATCAATGAGAATGAGTTCTTTGCAGTCCGAAAGATGTTCAAAAAAAGGCCGTTATTGCTTATTGCGAAGAAATTCATCCTTAAAATCGATAACACGAGTGTCAAAGCCTTTCTAAAAAATAAAATTAAATCAAAACCAGAAAAGGCTAGACTTTTAAGATGGCAAGTTGAATGTCAATATTATGATTTTAATATTGTCATTATTAAATCTGTTGAAAATATTTTGGCAGATTTCCTGACGAGAGATGGAAGAAGGTGAAATAGACTTCATCCTAATGAGAACCAAGCACCTGATGGAGCTCCTTGCGGCGCTTCAAAAAGATTTTGAGGCCCTGGCAATAAACACTAATGTTGCTAGAAAATTACAAGGAGAAAATGAGACCAAAGTGTCTAATCTAATACGAGATTGTATCCGTAGCAATGCGGGTCTATTCGAGACAATAAAAGTGCCTTTACTTCGGGCAGTCATGAACAATAGATAAAAGGAGTGCATTCGGGAATGGGGCCCTAAACTCGGAGTAGGGGATTCAAGTACCCCTAGCACGAGTTCTGGATCGGAACTTCCAAAGGAAGAACTGGTCCAAGAAAAAATCGAGGCTCTAGAGTCACATCTGGAGTCGACGAGTCAACCCAACACCTCTGGAGTTAAAGAGGGAGAGATCAACCTTAGGTCTATGACGGGCACTACTAAGGTTGGTATTAACTTAGTTGATTTTTCTCATTGGCAAGAATACCAAGACAGTTGGGAGAAATTGAACACACGTCAAGGAATCCGTCCAGAGAAGTGCCGGATAGATATGTCTAGGGAATATCCCCGAGTCTGGATAAGACCTGGGTCTAATCCAGGCAACGTCAAGCAATGGTTCAACTTTGGAGCATTAGCCTCAATATACACCATGGCACCCAGTTTCCCAGAAATTTCAAAGCTACCAAAATGGATAGGGGATACGGTGTCCAAGATATGGTCACATAACAATACTTTGACCAGTGGAGAACCATTGGAGTTATACTTTATTAGTGCAGCTCCAAAACCAGTTGGGAAAGGCCGTTATGAAGCCTTTCATTTCATCAAGCTACGAAGGCCGAATATTAAAGCCACAAATAGCATCAAGGAGCCTTCCGAGAAGGAACCAGTCTTAGTTTCAAAATACTCAGAGGATCAAATCTCTATGCGAAGAGCAAGGGGTTTGTACGCCTGCTTCCAGGTAATGGCCCAAGTCAAGTTTCCGTTCAAATTTGAAGATCACACTGTGAACAGATCTTTCCTGTTAAACACTTAACAGGAAAAAAGACAAAGTATGCAGAAGACTCTTTCAAAGGAAAGAGAGATCTGATTTGGG
The DNA here is from genome assembly GCA_023678885.1 of Pogostemon cablin. Classification (NCBI taxonomy): domain Eukaryota; kingdom Viridiplantae; phylum Streptophyta; class Magnoliopsida; order Lamiales; family Lamiaceae; genus Pogostemon; species Pogostemon cablin. The sequence continues at coordinate 15,793,583 of CM042966.1, forward strand.
AGAACAATTTACCGATGAGTAGAGAAACCCATCGAAAATTTTTCAGTATGATCCATTGAGGAAGGTGGAAGGAGAGGATATGCACTAGTTGCCCCTTCCAGACTGATCCAGAGTTTGGAAAGGAAGTACAATTGAGCATATAGAGGAATAAGAATGCTGGACCCCTTCCAGCAAAGGATAAACGTAGAAAGAAGAGGGTAAAATCTCTTCAAAACACCCAAGAGCCAGAGGACCCTTCAGATACCACAGGGGAGAAATGACTCTCCAAAAAAGCAAAAGCTAAGGTGACCCCGCAAGGAAACAAAGTCATGTGATCCTAGGGGCTAAAAGAAGTGGACCTGGCCAGCCAAAGAAGAGCATCCAATGCAGCCAGCTACTGAATGCATCCAAGAAATATGACGTAAGCAGTGACGTCACGAGAAGTTAGAAGATTTTGGAATTCGGATTTCAAGTCCATAAGCCTCTATAAATAAAGAGTATGAGGAAGCATAAGGTATCGACCATCACCCTCTGTTTTCTCTCATTCAATAAACATTGTAGTTTTCTTTCTTTTCTTGTATGAGTGTTACTGTTTCAATTACCATAGGTAGCTAGAGAAGTCTTCTCCTCTTGTTTAAGTAGTATGAGTGTGTAATAAATATTTACATTCAATAAATAAATAATCTTGGGCTTCTGCCAGCATGCAACTTTCCATTTTTCTGCAACCTTAATCTCCATACTTTCTGATGAGAAACAGTAGCAACATCTTGTACACCCGGTGTAGGAAATGAACCAGGGTTGTGCTGAGGTCCGCTGAAGGAACAGGATTGAACCATCACACTGCGGGGCGCGTGGTTGGCTGTGAGGAACAGCTGTAAAACTTTCTGGATACCCGATGGATTAACGGTCAAAAAAGGTACTGTTACAATTTTAATTTGGTTAATTACGAGATTAATGTTGCTTAATTAATTTTACGAAAGCATGTTGGGCCTGATATGGTCGTAATGGACTATGTATATTTTGAAACGGAAGGAACAAATGAAATTGGGAAGAAAATTGAGTGTATATATATATATATATATTCGAAAAAAAAAAATTAATTAAAATAAAGGAAATAAATAATTAAGAACAAAATCAATTATGGAAGTAGTAAAAGGTGGGGAATTAGTCAAAAGGGGTTTATTTATTTAGAATGACAAGTTAAAGGGCATATTTGATCCTTTATTAATAGGTAAAGGATTTAGGTGTACAAAATTTTAGTTTAGGGGTGTGGATGATCCTTGGAGCAAAGAATAGGGTCATAGTTGACCCTTTTTCCTTTATTTTTTAATTCATTGACCTAGGTTATAAACAAATCTAATTTTTTGTTTGCTTGTTTTTCTTCTATTTTTTTTTAATTATTATTATTGATATTATACAGCAGCAACAAGAACTGGGAAGGCTTCATCAAACAAGTTACATTCTTGAAAGTGGACATGAGAATGTCAACAATATTGAACATAATAATACAAGTAGATGCTGAAAGATAACGTCTGTTTGTTCTGATTGTTTTATGATTTTTAAATGAACCTTTAGTTGAGATTATTAAGTAATGAAGGAATGTTATTTCATTCTCATCTTTTTGAATGCTTTAAGATTATTTTTTGTTTTTATTCAATCTAATTGTTAGCCATCGTGGAACATTAATCATGACTTTTAGTTTTTATTTTTGTGAGTGCACTATGATTGGATTCTTGAACAAAGGAGAATGGATTGTGTGTTGATTTTATTGTGCAATTTAAGAGAATTTATGCCATGATAAATAGGAATGATTTAATTCATATATGCAGGTTCATGTCTTCCTTTTATATAGTTTTTAGATTAAAATATACATATGATATTTTATTCTCCCGGCACAGGATCATCTTTATAATTAATTTTCCTATTATCGATTCTTGGAAGCTAGTCATCTTATGTATTATCAGAATTTATTCTTGAAGCAGTTTCTAGTAATTCTTAATTATTCAGTTCTAAGTAAACTGATCTTTTCATTTTAATTTTTTTCCATCATGCACAAGTTAAGATAAATATTTCTAAGAAAGAACCTTGTATATAAATGTTGAGATTGAATATTTCTAAGATAAAACCTTGAGAGTCGGCAGGTGGTGTGTAGGGGGTCATTTCTTAAATGATCAAGAAAAAAATTTTCTGTGATTCCTGAAAATCTCAATTCTACTCTCAACTGCATAATATGTTTCTTGGATATGTAGTTTATTTAGGAATTCTAATGATCCTTAAATGTCTGCTGCAGATTAATTAAATGTAGTATAGTGCACGTATGAATAAAATAATTGTCTAATACAATTGCAGGTGTGTTATATATATTAATGCAACAAATTTATTTTCATGTATATAACAAAAGTATATTGACATAGCAAATACATGTGATAAACTCATTTTTATGTATGAAATTAGCACTATAAAGTACTCTAATATAATAAAAATCTTCTGACACAACAAATACATGTGATAAACTCATAGAAACTTATATACTATTGTCATTAACTTTACAACCGAGCCATACAAATAATGAGTCATTCTTGGGTGGTTTATAATTCGAAACACAATTCATAAGTTGAAATAATAATGGTTCTTTTATTCAATGTACGCTTGAATGTTTTTCTATCAAACCATTTACAATCATCCCACAGTCGACAAATTTGTTAAAGCTCAACTCCACCCTATGTGGCCATCATCGTATTTGGAAATTAGAACTTGCATGACAAAAAGAGGTACAACATATCCAAGACTACACAAGGCATCCCTTAATTCCATAACATCAAATTTGTAGAAGAGTCTCGGTTATTCTTGAAGAGAAAGATAAAGCAGATGGAAAGTCCCGATTCACACCTTCTTGGATCATCAAACATCTATATAAACAAACAAAAATATCAATCTTCTTGCAAATAGAAATAAACTAACATGGAGCTTTGTTTTAATGTTAAATACCAAACTCTGTTTTTGTATCATTATGAAGAAAAAGTGATCAAGAAATTTTAGATACAAACCGATCAGAAACAGCATCACCAAAAAACCAACACCCAAAACATTAGTTCCATAAAAATGAAATGAATATCATCTCGTACTCACATATTTCTAATCGAGTTTTAATGCATCCGATTGCACATATGAGAATGATAGCTATTGCGTATACAATGTGAGAGATCAAACACCCCAAAGATCATCTTAAATAAATTTTGTCCAAATTTTCAATAGTGAAATCAAGAGTCTAAAACTCTCATTTCAAATTGATTAGATAATTTGTACCAATGAAGTGCTGTAAAGCATAAAATTTCAAAGGTGAAGATCTTATTTAAGAGCATGAATCATCTTATCAATTTCTAACCTCCAAGAAAGCAAGAATATATTAGCCATTTTGCAAATTCCCAAGTAGACATTTTATCAAACAGTTGGTGTGCCATGTAATTTTGTCATAAGGAATTCAAACACACACCTGTTTCAATTTCGATCGTGTCACCTTCGAAATTATAGAAGATGCAGGGTTGGTTGAAATAGTTGTGATTTTTACAGAAATGGGAATCCATTTTCATGGAAGTCCTACTCGTGCTAAGAACAGAATCGTGAAATATACTACTTCCTTTTTTGATCATGAATTGATTGAAATTACCTTCTGCAATTAATGATTTGCTAAACTACCCATTAATAACCATGGTTAGCACCTCTTTTTTTAAATGAGAAAGTTAGTCCAGGTGTCTTTCATCAGGAAGGTGGAATAGTAGATAAAATTCCTTTGTTGAACAGGGGATCCGGGTTATTGTCTCCACATATATTAATCAAGAATGAAACATAATCATTATTTTACGAACAATTACTATCCTCAAATAATAGTTTAACTAATCATGGATTATAACAAAATAAATCTTTAAGTGTTAAAATCGTTAAAGGAATATAAATCACCTCATGTTGTTAAGACCATCATCAATTACATAGGCGAGACAATCATTAGGCACTTTCCTATTTGATTTAGGGGAAGAAGTATATATAATTGGAAAAGGAGAAAGACGTCAATCAATATAAGCAAAAGTAGTTTAGTATTATCTCTATTAAAAACATGAATTAGTATTATCTCTATTAACAGACGGAGACAAAGAGGAATAGGATGGACAGGAGATAAGACGACAAGTCGCAAACTCACTCGCAAGTAATCAATTAGGATTTAGGGTGAAAATCAAATTCCTTTCTAATATAGTGATATTTTTTAGAATATATATATATTATAATGAAGTAAATAGGTACAGGTAGGATAATCGGGTATGGGTACTACTACCCTACCCAAAACCCAAATATGCTCCGCCTACACTTTCCCAATAGGGTATTTATTATTCGTCAAGTACCCGTAAAATTAATAGCCCCAGTTAGATCCAATGAAGAGAACATCAAGCTGACTCTATGCAAAATAATTCAAGAGAAAGATTTTGTGGAGAAACCATCGAGCTGACAATAGAAATGTAGATTTATTGGAGAAATCATAATTCGTAATATCATTGAAAGTCGAAAGAAAAAACAAAGTAAAAGATTAAAAAAATGACAAAAGAAAAAATCTATTTGAGAAATAATCGAATTGACAAATATGAATCTGAAAATATTTCAATAAATATGAATATTAAATCAATTATAGTATTAGTTTTAATTCCTTCATATATAACAAATGTATTACTTTTAATTTTAAAAAATTTAATTAAATTTGCATATAAAAATTGTAATACTTTTATTGATCTTCTTCGTAGATTTAAATACTCCCTCAATCCCCTTGATAGATATCCATTTGTCTTTTGAACATGAATCAAGGAGCATTAGAATAATTTAATGTATAGTGGATTGAGGGATATAATATTTTAATGTATAGTAGGTTGCTGTATTAGTATTGAGTGTGGGCCCCATATGTAGTAAGTTGAGAATAATAATATTATTTTGTGGGTCACATCAACTCAAAAAAAATGAATACTTTGTATTGAGACAGACTAAAATGGTAAAATAAATATGTATCAAATGAATGAAGGGAGTAATTAGCAATAGGGTTCCGTTAAATGCACACCTCTTTTTATTAAATACACACCTCCATTATTATATATTTAAATACAATATTTTTTAAAAGTCTAAATTACCCACGTTTTATTTAATACACTCCCTAATCTTGATTTTAATACACAACCTGAGCTTTTACTTCACCACGTTTCATTTAGCTGTATATATAACTCTACAACAATAATAATGCGAAATTATATAAACTATCATTCTGATATTTTTGCATACTAAAAGATCAAAAGGATGACGGTCTTCATATTCCTTAACTCTTGCTTCGAAGCGTATCCAATGTTCTCTTTTTTTTATCTTCCAGAACAATTATCCACTAATAGTAAATGAAGTAAAGAAATCCATTTTGTCCGCCAAGTCAATAAATATTATCAAAATGATCACTGGAGCTTGATATTTATATTAAATTTTCAACATAAACAAAATCAATGAACTCATTTTCAACACCAGCAAAATTGATCATAAACAAATTTGGCGCAACGTTGGATCTAGGGCAGCCATGGAAGAAGTACTTAAAGAACATTATTAACTTTTGAATTTTGACTGTCTCAATGCTCTCTTGTGATAGAATCATACATATCCAATAGTATACCAATCATATCCAAAACACTTCGTCTCTGTGTTTTCATCTTACAAACGCATCTTTTACCGAACTGAACAAACCCTCCTAAAATTTTGGCTTCCAATCAAACTATCAACATTGCCGACGACGATGAGCTCTCCTTGCTCTACGTCATGCTCTTAAAGACCGGCGCAACCAAAATCGACACGATCCACATTGACAATTACAGTCGTAGATCTAGACCGGTGATGACGTGTAGCTCCTTCTAGGACTCCCCAGAAAGTTTTTTGTTATTCTTCACGAGTTAAAATAAAATTTATAAGGTGTGTATGCAATAAAATTAAAAGGGTAATTTTAGAATTTTAAGAGGTGTGTATTTAATAAAGGACATGTATATATCACACGAGATCTCTTATGTCATTTAAGCTCTTTAAAGGTTAATTTTTCTGTATACAAAAGAGTAATCGGTAAATATGGGTGCAAGAATTTGAAGAGTAATATTTTTCATTTTAGAAAATGAGTATCACTTAGGTGGAACCGGTCCCATGAAAATTTTATGGAACCGAATCCCAAATATCCTTTCTTCATGAAATTGCCGAATTTGTCGGGTTTGCTGCCAGATCTCTATTTCCTCCTCTCTATCCTCTTACTCCCTCCAGCCGGATCTCATTTCTTCCTCTCTCTTCTCTTAATTACTCCCTCCAACCCCTTTTTCGCCGTTCTGATTTTCCAAAAATCACTCATCCGACTGTGGATCCTCTTTCTCCTGTTACTCTCTCCACCCTCCACCGCCGCCCCATTCTCCAATCATCGATACAAAAGAGAAACATAAATCATTTCATTATATTCTCGAGCTTGTCGTTGTCTCTCTCTTCTATCGATTGATATATTGCCTTGAAGTTCTGTTCTTTCTCATACACACACTCATATCATCATAGATAGGAGTGGACGGTACGATATACAAAAAATACCGAGGCATACCATATACCGTACTGAAATTATCGGTATTTCAAAATACATACCGTTACCGTACCGAAAATTTTGATATATCAAAATTCGGTATACCGAAATTTCGGTAGGGTAATAAATAATACCGTATTTTATCGAAAATATCGAAATATGAATTAATATTGAGATACCGATGCATACCGATTTATACCAAAACAATTAGTAAATAATCATTTCTAAAAAATACATTAACAATTTAAATTAATTATATTATAAATAATTTACATTTTAATATACGTAAATTATAATTAGTATATGTAATCATTTAAATTAATACATAGTACATAATTTACATTTCAATATATAAATTATATCAGTATATATAATGATATGCATGTAAATTAATATTTATATTTCTAAAAAATTATTATGTAAATAATTTACTTGTAGTTATTCTAATCAGATTGGTAGTATATTATACAGTAGTATATTATACACAAAATATACTCCCTAATTAAACATAAAATTAAACATCCTAATTAATTAATTAATAATAATATTAATTTAATTATTGCTTGGTATACCGGTATATACCGAAATACCGACTTACCGATATATTATCGGTATTTCGGTATATATCGAAATATCAATTTTTTGAAAACCACTTACCGATACCGAACCAAAAAATTCGGTAAGGTACCATATCGTACCGAATTTTTTGGTGTATTAAAATTTTTGGTAATTTTATTATTTTTTGATATGATAAATGTGCATACCGATATTTCGGTATTTTTGTCCATCCCTAATTATAGATTTATGCATATATTCTCTGGGTAGGTCCATTGCACCACGACTTTGAGAGGCTTACACTCAGAATACACGCAGTGAGCAAGCAACGATGGATGAATTGAGGAGGAAAGCTAGCAAATTAAGAGAACAAGTTGCCAAACAACAGTAGGTTAACCTCTTAATTTTGTGTTATGACTTTAATTTCACAAGTCGGGGTGAAATAATTATAGCAAATTTTCTTAATTAATTCATTTATTAGTTGTTAATTGATATTTCTTGGTGTTAATTTTGGATGCTAATTTCAGGGCATCCATGGATTATCAATGGAGGAGAGACGTCAGCAGTGGAGGATTTATCCTGAATCACGTTTCACAATTATCTGACTGCAGGCACTGTTCCGATAGCATGGCCAACAGGCGGACGGTGGCCAAAAAATTCAGATAGCAACAGGAGTAATAAAAGTAGGTTAGATCCCCTTTAGAAGGCTATGAAAATCATGCCAATGTGGAAAATGACAGAGCTCTTGTTTTAAATCAGTAGCTTTTACCCTCATTTTCCTCTTTATTAGGAGATTTGAGTTTGAAAAATATGAGAGATTATAGAAATAATAATCTCCCTCTTTCCATTCCCTTTTTTATTTTGTAATCTAAGACTATGGATTGAAGGTTGAATCTATGGTGTATGAATGTTGAATCTTATTATTAAATAATAATAATAATCCACTGGGTTCCTCACTAAGGTGAGTGACCCGGGTTTGATTCCATTTGGAACGAAGCCAAACCCTAATTTCTCCTTTTGATCCCTATTGTAGCCTATAAATAGCCAATCTCAGCAGCCTGGAAATCATACTTCACAAGCCTAAAACAATGAAAGTAGATTAAGGATTGCAGATTGAGATCGTCTTGTAGATCTTTGCCCACACAACGTCAAGACGTGGCTTAAGAACAAAACAGAAGATCGAAAGGTCGTTTGCTCATACTGTTCATCAACTTTCATAATTTTTCTGAATTTTTGTGGAACTCAAAATTGATCTTGTGATACACGGTTGGAAAGCCACGGAAGAGAGGACCGTTTTGGTACAAAAATCACTCAAATAGGAGATTGAATGAGGAAGTTATGCCCAAAATCGTGAGGCTGCGCATGCTGCCGGCGATAATTCATTTTCTTCAACATACCGTGAAAGGTAATTCAATTCTATTTTTCTTGCTTCCACTGTTTTAGAATTGCATGGAACCCTAACGGTTCACATTAATCAAATGATCGAACGCCAACAAGAGTTGGGAGTTAAGGAGGCTAGGTGAATAATCTTGGAGTATGGGTGTATTAACAACTAACAAACTAATTTTGTCCGATCAAAAAGTAATAATAATAATAATAATAATAATAATAATAATAATAATAATATTATTATTATTATTATTATTAATTTGGTTGTTGCTTGCAAATTGAAATTCTCAACCTCCATAGGTAATGCGCAAATTAAGTTCTGTGATAGAAAACCCCAAATGGGGAATCATCTCATCCCCACCTTCGCGCCACCTTTTGATCAAAAGTATCTATGGACACTTGAGAGTGGATAAAAATCTACTACGTATTAAAACGTAATTTGAATTTTGAAGTTGTAGTAAAACATCGTCGTGCATTATATATTTTGAGTCACAAATTAAAAAGAGACCTAATTAATTTTAAAGAATAATTCAATTAATTTCAAAGAGTAATCCTACTAATTGAAATAAGTGATCAAATTAATTACAAAGAGAAATCTAATTATTTCGGACTTCATTTTTCTGAAAATCGAATCTCAAATCAAAGAGTAACCTAATTCATTATAAAGAGTAACTCAGTTAATAGAAAAATAATAACCTAAAATATGTGAATTAAAGAAATGAAAAGTAAATGTAAAAAATTAAGGCCCAACAAATTGATTTAGCTGTGTCATTTGATCTTCACACTAATTTATATAGTGTATATATAAATTTTTAAAATTAATTATATTACTACATTCACTAATTTATACTCTCTCCATCCCATAAAAGATTGCATCTCTCATTTGTAAAATACAAAGGAGGTGTGCATTCTGAATTTGGATAGAGAGAGTATGTTTTATGTTCATCGTAGATTCAATACAAGATGAGAGAAATCTTATAATAATTGGCTAAGTAGTTGCCATATATAATTTTTTTATGTGGCAGCACCTCATTTCTCTTCAAACCTCCCATTTATAATTTTTTTAAAAAAATACATGTTGCAGCACCAAATTTTTTGTTATGAAAATATTTAGGGTTAATAATTAGGAAATACAAAATGTATTTAAGTATTACTAAACGATACATTCTCTTAAAAGTTACTGATAAATGCAAAATCATTTTTTATTTTACCCATAATACCCATACCCATTCGTACATTAGTGTACATTGTTAAGACAAACAAAAATACGCGATTTAATATTTATACGAATGTACATTATTGTGCATTCTTGAGGGATAAATAGAAAATACCGATTAAATTCAAAAACCCTATTAGTGTACATTAATAGTTTGCATTCTTATGAGAGAAACGAAAAATTGTATTATTGAGAGAGAAACAGAAAATACGCAATTAAATTAAAAAAAACTATGTCCATTAGTGTGTAATCTTAAGAGAGAAACAGAAAATACATGATTAAATTGAATAAAGGGTTGTTATAATTATCCTTAAATATCTCCTTAAATCTCTCACTCATTATTTTTATCTAATTTAGTATACATTAGTGTTCAATGAAACTATATTATTAAGTGCAAACGTTGAATATTAATCGTTGTAAATAAGGGTAATGCTGGAAAAATAAAAATGTATTATGTATTTATCAGTAATTATATTATATAAATGTATTTATTAATAATTAGGGTACACATACGCGTACCTATCAGTAATAATTCCAAATATTTATTATATTTTTATGATATTTTCTTTTTAGAATTCTTCTTATAATTTAATGAGACAACCCATGTATAAAAGTAATATCATTAAATCTGCAAAATCTTTTAAAAAAAATCTTCAAAATTTTGAATATTTTAAATTTATTTAGTAATTCAGAAAATCCTTAAAATTGAAAATATTTGTTTAGAAATTTTGAAAAACTCTAAAATTTAATTTTTACATATAAAAAAATTAATATTTTTTCTTATGAAAACAATACAAATTTTAAGAATAAAAAATACTACCTAATATTAAAAAATAGTATTTGTAAATTATAGTAAATTCATTAAAATTCAAAGCATTTAAATATTCTATAAATATTTTTAAGTGATAATATTTTTTATAAATAATTTTAAAATAAACAATGTTTATAAATAAAGAAAAGATAAAACTTGCTGCCTCAAGTGTACCATGCATTCTAATTCGATGACTTTAGAAAGTTATATCTTTAAGTATTAAATTTCGTACTTTTTAGTATAAAAATTTATACTTATAATTTTTCAAAAATAAAAATTAACTTTTTACTTAAATATTAATATAATTCATATTTCAACCAGCTCGTTCAACAAAGAATTAATACCCTTATGAAATAATACCTTTATACTAAAATATTATGCCTTTGAACACGGGTACACAAGTGACCAATTCTTAAACAAAATTTGTTTATGTAGAAATGAGTTATATATTATAAAATAAATATAAAATTTTGGATCCAAATTGACATTATTGAAAAGGAAATTTTTTTTCTTCTTATTACTGTACCATTTAATTATTCAAAAAAGAAAATTAGATTCTCAAATCAAAAGAACCCAATTCATTATAAAAAGTAACACAATTCATTATAAAGAATAATATATATATATATGTATATATATATATATAAATAAAACCACATGTTGTCAACCAAAGTTTACCCGCTTAAAACCTTGGTCAAAATCTCTCAAATAAAATTTCATCAATTTGTCGATTCTCTTTAATTTCTCCTGATCAATTTTTCCCATCATAATTATATTCATTATCCTTATTAATGTATGATGATTTAAATATAGAAATTATGTTATGATGATTTATTTTACCATCGATTATCTATTATATTCATTTTCCTTATTAATGTATGATGAGTTAAAATAGAAATTTTACATTTGGAGTGATTTTTGTTATATATTTTACTTTAAAAACACTTTTAAAATTTTACAATTGATTTACAACTAAAAAGATTTTAGGCATCAGTTCTTTGATTTCACGCTCTACAGATTTACAAATTTACAAATTAAATTGAGGTATCAATTAATTTATTTTTTCTTTTATAAGATGATAATATTTCAACTGATGGTCTAACATAATATATATATATATATATAAGCACATGTGGTCAACCTTTTTTCCCGCTCAAACGTTTTAGTCAAAATCTCTTTTTTATTTCTAATCTCTCTCAATTTCTCTTTAATTTCTCGCATTAAATATGGTAGTATTTCTCGTATTAACGTTAGATATTGAGTTTTCCTATTTTATATGTTTGACATATATGGTAGTATTTCTCAAGAGAGATTTTAGACATATATGGTAGTTTTTATATGATTTTTGGAGTATTTCTTATTCCTATTATTTATAAATTAATTAATGTCATTTTTTTTTATCAATTTATGCCATACATATTATTATTGTTATTAACAAGTGTTTATAAATTTATGTTTTTATTTTTTAAAAATTAATTTATGCCATACATATGGGGTATATTTTATGGAGTATATATGATCTATGTGTTTAATGTGTAGTGGGTTAAAAAATATAATATTTTAGGGTAGATCTTATGTCAGACCGTCTCACATAAGCCCTTACGTGAGACGGATAAAAAATTAAAAAATTATTATTACTTTCGCAACAAAATATTATCACTTTCGCTATAAAATGTTATCATTTTTTATTTATATTATAAATTGTTCACTTTTTGTTAGTGATGATATCATTTTTTTATCCATCTCACGTAAGGGCTTGCGTGAGACGGTCTCACACAATCTTTGTCAATATTTTAATATATAGTGGGCAGTTTTTTAGTATTGTGTGGGGGTTCCATGGAGATATATTGATTGTTTCGTGTGAGTCTCATTACCATAAATATAGATATAACAATATTTGTGGGACGCACTATTTAGTAAAATGTGACAACACTTATAGAACGAAGGGAATATATTTTTTAATACAAATGGGGTGGGATGAAGGGAATATATTTGTTTAATTTTTAAATTATAAATTAATGCCATTTTTTAATACAACAAAATTATAAATTACTTTTTTGTCTTTTAACAATTTATGTCATACATATTAATATTATTATTATTATTAACAATTTTTTGTTAATTTTTAAATTATAAATTAATGTCATATTTTTTATTTATCAATCTAGGTCATACATAATAAATATGAGATATATGTATAATTTTCATCAAATATAACAATATTTGTGGGACGGGGAAGTATATATTTTTTGTGAACTTTATATACTATAGAATACGTATTTTGCGGTATATTTTATATATCTATGTGTTTAATATATAGTGGGCTGAGAAATATAATATCTTAATGTATAGTATAGTGGATAGTTGCATTAGTGTTTTGTGTGGGTTCATTGAGATATATTAATTATTTTTTATAGGTATTATTTTATCAAAAAGAAAAATGTAACAATATTTGTAGGACGCACTATTTACTAAAATGTGATAGCACTCATGTGATGAAGAGAATATATTTTTTAATATAAATTGGGTGGGACGAAGATAATATATTGTGCAATGAGTGTTGTTACATTTTACCAAGTAGGGCGTCTTACAAATATTGTTACATTTTTTTTTTTTGTGAATGAGACCTACATAAAACAATCAATATATCTCCATGGAGCCACATAACACTAATACAGATATCTACTATATATAAAGAGAGAGTAAAATATTATATTTCTCAACCCACCACACATTAAATACAATATTCCTTAATCTTGTGCAAATAGTAAATGTAAAAGCATCATTAGGACGAATGAAGTACTCCAATCACCATATCACAACTTCTAAGTTTTAGTTATTAAAATTTTCAAATATAATAATGTAGAATTCGAAATAATATTAAAAAAAATTAATAGTTACATACACATAATATATTTTAATTCAAATAGAATTCTAATTATTAAATAAAATTTAATAACAATGTAATAACTTATTCCCGTGCAACGCACGGGTCAAATGCTAGTTTAACTAACAAAAAAAGAATCTTAATTTTCAAGTTTCAAACTAAAGAGTAATCCAAATCATTATAAAGAGTAACCTAAATCATTATAAGAGTAAATCAATTAATAGAAAATAATAATCTAAAAATGTTGATCAAACAAAACAATATATAAACAAATCATCATAAAAGAATAATTCAGAAACTTGTTTATAGTAACTTAATTCATCCTAAAGAGTAACATATTTAATAAAAAAAAGAGTAACCTAATGAATAAACAATTAAATTTTCAAGACTAAATTAATACAGTTTTGAAATGCCTCAAAATAGTAGCCTTCACTTTATCAATGTCCACTCCCACATTACCCTGCTCATCTCCCACCATAACCACAGTTGCTCAAGTAACTACAATACATGAACAAGCAATTCACGTGAAGAAGAAGTGTGGTGCTTCATGTCAATCAGGGCCTCATGATCATCTTGAGTGAAGGGAAACGAGGGGAATTCTTGATAAATAATGGCATTTTATTTGAAACAACAACATTAATTATTTCATTCTTTTCAAGACTATCAATTTACTGCACTATTTCGTCAAATGTTGTTCATTTATGATATTTGAAGAAATAAATAGTGCAATGTGTGAAATACATCATACTTTCTTCTCTCCCGTGATCAAACCAGTGTGGCATTATTGGCGCTGGAACATCGTTCACCAGCGAGTTCATCCACAACACGTCTGGCTCCTCTCTTATTTGTAAAATACCATAACAGGATTCAATAACTGCTAAAAGCACATCGTAACCATTATTAATGGTGCATTAAGAAGGATAAGAACTAAGATAGAATACCTACAAGTAAGGGTGAGCGAAATTACCGAAAAATCAGTATACCGAGTTTATCGTACCACAAAATAACGAACTTATCAAAAATTTCAGCATACCAAAAATTTCGGTACGATATGATACCGTACCTATTTTTTGGTTCGGTAACAGTAAGACAATTTTTAAAATTCGGTATTTCGGTATATACCGATATATACCGGTATACCAAAATCTAAATTAAACTAATATTAATAATAATTATAAATAATTATATATAAATTAAATAATCTAATAAAATTAATACATATATTAAGAAATAAGGCACCCTAGCACTTCGTGAACCCTAACACCCTTGCAGCCGTTATCTACAATGTCTTCCAACCTTGGGATGCAAGAATAGCTTCTTCCATGGGTATTCCAGTAGTCCTTTTCAACATTACTGGAGCAGCAACCAGAGACTACAACGCCCATTATTATATCAGTTGGGATGATGATTTCCCTTTCCTATAAATATGTTCACTGGACCACGAGAGGAAGAGTACCGATGAGCTCATGGGGCTCTTGTGCGAGAGGAAGAGTGTTGGATTGTATACTAAAAGTCTAAACTTTTTATATGAACAATGTTTTAACAATTTAATTTATTTGAAATGAGAATCATGTGATCAAATGTTTGCAATAATGTTGTGGCAAAAGTCCATTTACTTTATACTGTAGATAATGTGATGTGCGGCATCACACGGAAGATCATATTATTGGCTCCTTATAATGTATAAACAGATATTCACAACAGAGATAGACGAAGACTATCTATCGGTATGGTTGTAGTGTGCTTTGGCGTTAGTCTGTCTTGACTATAAAATTGCACTAGTGCATTCTGTGTGTATTGAATAGGACCGCCATTGAGATCATTTGGTTTATACTGACTATATAATAGAACTTGATCTCTGTTATTATGGAAGTTCGTGCTCTTAATCCCTATACAATAACCTCGACACGTAAGCCAGTATTTATTTCTTTAATTCATCAATGGGTGAGATTTAATTATTAAATCAATATGCTTGGTAGCATTAAGACACTAGTAAATAGACTACATAGATAAGAAATATGTGTTATCGTATGTTTTATAGATGTAGTCTTAAATATATATATTGTCTTAAATATTTTTTCACGCACTAAGACTACACATATTGATTGGTGTTGTCTTAATGTGGTGTGAAACATGTTATTTTTTAAAGTAATTTATTATAACACAACATATATAACAACATATGTAGTTGTAAATTTTTTTTACGCACAAAGACAACATATATGACAATATATGTTGTCTTAAATTATTGTAATATTTTTTTTCTTAAACATATGACAATATATGTTATGCATAATATAATATATTTTCTAATTAATTTATTTTGAAGCAACATATATAATTTGAATATGTTGTTACTCATACATTTGTGATTTTCTTAAAACTAATTAAATGGTAAATATATAACAGTAAATTTTTTATTTTAATTAAATATGAAATAAATTTTTAAAAATTATAAAATTAAATTCAAATTTCCAAATATTTTTATTAAAAAAATTTATGCAATACTTGATGAGAAAAATTTAATTACTATAAAAATTTTAAAATTAAAATTATTTAATAATTAAAATTGTTTATTAAAATGTAAAAGCAAATTAAGTAATTATATAACAAATTCAAAAATACAGTGTATAAGTATTTTGTATTTACTGAATAATAATTGAATAAAATTAACTAATCTATATTTTTTTTCAAAAAATTTTAAGTGTCTTTTCCTAAAAGTGAAAAACCCTTATGTACTTCTCCTCCAATGAACAAGCCAAAATGGGGTTCCATACTTCACGTACGGTAGGAATTTTTGCCAAATTTGTTAACTTATTAAATAAATAATTTAATAATTTTACTTTTTTAAATAAATATATAAATTTAACAGTTAGTTTTTTAATGAAAAATTTAGTGTGAAAAAATATACAATTATTACGAAAATAGAATAAATGTATACAAAATAAAATAAAAAGTTATACCCACATTGCACCCAATATACACTCATTAATTAAAACACTTAATAAAAATAAATGAATCTAATTAAATTACCCAAAACTAAGCCCACCCCTGACCATCATCATCTTTCTATCTTGTTGTTTCAAAACCTAGATCTAACATTCATATCCTCATCTCTCTCGTCTCTCTATGTTTCGTTGCCTTCAAAATTTAGATCTAACACTCTCACATCCTCATCTCTCTCGTCTACTCCGCCTCTTTGTCGATGTCTTTAAAAATTGTAGATCTAACCTTTGATCTACTTCACGTCGGACATGATAGATCCAGAGGCACTGAGCGGCGAGTTCAGTGATTCCGGCCACTATCCGGTGGTCTTGGAGTCAGATGATGACACATGAATAGGGACGATGGAATCGTTTGTAACCCCTTCGACTCGATAATGGATACTATGGTCAGAGTCAACCATTGACACTAACTGAGAAAGATGAGCTTTCGCGTGTTCCACCTCGATCGAGCAAGCGGTATATCCGGAAAGAGTCTCCTGTGCTTTTTTCAACAGTGATTGTAGATGCTTCCCATGAGCTTCGATTCTCAGCTGCAAATGGCTCTGCACCTGAGATTTTTTCTTAGTATGTAAGTCTACTATCAATTTTATCACCCTCTCTTTGATGCGATTCGTGTGTTATATTACCTCTATCTGTTCATGAAGCTTTCTGTGAACATCCATTTGCATTTGCAGAGCACGAGCGACATGCAAACTCCTGGAAAAGGCGCAACTGTAAGTGATAGAATTCCAGCTTTTTCTTTATTGCATCTCAAATAATGTTGTGAGAAATTATATCACAGTTATTGTTACTCAGTAATCTGCTGCTCTTCTCCATCACTATTCTTGTTGGTTAAATGGGGTGTCTGATTAGGACACGCTATCCCCAATTCTTGATGAGGATTTAGAGTTCTCCAACCCGGTGAATCAGACTGTTATTATGGGTGACTCTCCTGAGATTGACATCATCCAAGAAATGCTATGTCTCCTTATTCTAGCTTATCGGTATTCTCTAATCCATAATTTAAAATACTGTTTTTTAGGGCTTATGAACAAGATCTAGTTGGTATGCCTTATGCGGCTTGATTATGTGGTTGGTATGCCCAGTGTGGCTTGATTGTGTGGTTGGTATGCCCTGTGAGGCTTGATCGTGTGGTTCTATGCCCTTTGCGGGTTGATCTTGTGGTTCTATGCCCTTTGCGGCTTGATTATGTGGTTGTATGCCTTGTGTGGCTTGATTATGTGTTTGTATGCCCTATGTGGCTTGATTATGTGGTTAATATGCCCTGTGAGGCTTGATTTTATGGTTGTATGCCTTGTGAGGCTTGATTATGTGGCTTAAATGCATTCAGTGTTTATTTCAATTATATGAAGGCCTTGTGATGCAAATGTGTATCCTGTTCATAGTAATGTGTTACTTATATGTGGCTATTTGATTGAGCAGGGGTTTAGACAACCTTTAAAAAATATGTTGAGCTTGCCCCTTGAAGATGTTGGTTGATCATGAGGGAACTATTTGGCATATATGTTTGTGCTTATTATGTGTCATGTTAAGCTGGTTCTCTACATATTATGAATTTTCATTAGTCACCAATTAGAGGTTTACTCTATTTAGGAGACTAAGATTAAGTTGTGAGCCACCACAATGGTTTTAAGCCATTGTTAGGAGGCCACAATCCCAATGATGATTTTTTTTCTGAGGGTATTGTTATGCTTGACCCCCTAAACTCTTAGTTGATGATAAATAATTTACTTGGCTAAATATGCATGTTTGTGCTATTAAGTGCCATGTTGAGTTAGTTTTCATCCACATTATGGATGTTCTTAAGGCACCAAAAATAAAGGTTTTTGGTGACTATGCATCAGACTTGAAATGTTCATATGGGTTCCTATGACTTATTCGTTCTTTCTCCCTTGTTTGGCTACGTTCAGTGAACCAGTTTTGATCTTTAATTTCTATAAGGAATATTTTAAGGTTTAGTAGGCTTTTCACATGTTGGTACCATAACTTCTTTATAGTGAATCATTTAGTTCAATTTTAATTATCATCAGCCTTGAATGAGATCACAATTAGCACTGCACATTTATTCAAATGAGTTAATATTCTAGAAGAAACAAGAATCTTTGAAATATACAAAAATAAAGAATAAAGTTAGAACTGAATGACATTGTTGGTCATAACCTAAAAAAAAAAACAGAATTTTTTAAAGAAACCTTTGAAATGTTGGGTAAGAAATTTTCCATTGCTTTGTGTATGCATGTAAATATGCACATTATAATTGTAGGGATATATTTTCAATACATCTGAAGTGGCATTTTACTTTAATTATATTGTGTTACACTTATAAAATGCAATTTATATTTGTTCACTTGGGAATCTGAAATTCTTTTAAACCAATAAGCTGTTTATCAGCATTTTGCAGAAGTTACCACCATTTTGCAGCACATTCACCCTAAAATGCATTTATTTTATTAATACTATTTTTATTTATTTTTACATTTAATTTATTTTTCATCTCTATTTTTATTTTTGAATACAAAAAATAATATAATAAAAATATTAATATGCCTAAAATTAAAATAACATAATCATTAAAATATGTTAATGTAATGTAAGTTTGTGTTTATGAATTTAATATGTAATGTAATTTTAATTTTTAATATATTTTATTATTTAAGTAAATATTTTTTTAACTTATCTAAAAATATAGAATTTTTTCACATATACTTCATACATATTAATTTACTATTAAAACTAACAATTATAATATTTTTCACTTATTTAAATTAATTATATAAATAAGTAAAAAAAATAGAAAAGTGGATTTTAGCTGTAGCCGTAACACATAAATACAATATACCTATTGATTCTAAATTTATCATTGCAACTGACCAACTAAATATCTTCACTTATTTAAATTATTAATTAGAAACAAAAAAAATTAATAAAAAAAGATGCAGAATGTTACTGTAGCGACTGGATTTTTCCAATCGCTATAGTAGATTTCATCATTTTGCAGGGTATTATGCCGAACTGCTGGAGGGTGTTTTTTGCTGCATAATGGAGATGTAGCATGTTTTCTAGTCTTGCTAGAGATGACCTAATAACTCAAATTTTGTGCACAAAAACTCGTCTATACCTCTCTTGACTGTTCTGTTGATTTTTGTGCTCAGGTTTAATTTTTATGTTTTGAGATATGGGATGATGATGCAAGAAATGCATGTGGGATAAAGTAGAATACATAACTAAGTCAAAGGCTCCAGGAGAGTATCTCTTGGTGAAATCTCAAGTTTAACTCTAATATGAGTTTAGTTTGCAAGTGTGTTTACGAAAGATCGAACTTACTCTCTTCCCTTTTCCTTATAGGATAGGGCAATTCAATTATCCGATCCGAAGATTACTAGACTAGGTTTCCAATTGTATATTTTTAGATTTTTATGTAGATATTTTTGAACTACAATTGTAATATTTGAAATTATGTAAAGTTCCAATGTTAAATTAAATGAAGAATTTATATTAGATGGTGGTTTGTTTTAGGATTTTTATTTTTTATGATTTTTTATTTTATTTTTCCTTTTTTAGGATTTTTATTTTTTATAAATTTTTTTAGATGGTGGTTTAAATGAAAAATTAGGAATATAGATGTATAAAGACTACACATATAATTTGTTGTCATTTAAAAAAGAGTTTGATAAATAGGCGCACAAAGACTACACATATAATCTGTTTTTTTGTGCATAATTATTTTGAAAAGAGGCGCTCAAAGACTACACAATATATGTGTAGTCTTTGTGTGTCTTTTTTTCTTGAAAGACGCACAAAGACTATACATATAATGTGTAGTCGTAAATAAACCCTAAGACAACAGAGACTTTGACTACATAGCATTTTTTCTAATATAAGCTAATAGACAACTGATTATATATGTAGTCGTAATGTTTTTTTGTTGTAGTGAGGAGATGATGCTGTCTATATGGTGTAGTGTTGATTGTAGAAGGAATTCGTGTCCTAACGGAATTGGTTGATGATGTATCCCTGAGGAGCTCATAATGATTATCATGTAAACCCTGTAGGTGGATTTATTCCGGCATAATAATAAAGTTGAGTGGTACTACTCTCAGTAAATATATTAATTAATGAAGTTGTCAGTAACTTAATTAATTAATGGACATTGAATCTTAAACACGGGGAGACTAACGGGGGCTCATAATAAGAAGGAGCCCATAAACGTAATTTAGGATTAGGGTGGCAGTGCAATAATATTTCTTTAGTTGAATGATTTATTATTATTGGACTTAAGTATAAGTTTTGGGCTAAACTTGGATGCTTAAGCCCAATGGGAGGCCTATCCTCCTGGTCCCTGTTGTAGCCTATAAATAGTCAATTTCAGCAATCTGGTAACTTGGAATTCACGCCTAAAATCTTGAAAACAAAGATTGACTGCAGACTGAGATCGTCTTTTAGATCATTGTCCACACAACGTCAAGGCGTGGCTTAGGAATACAACAGAAAATCGGAAGGTCGTTTGTTATTTCTGTTCGTCAACTTCCACGAATTTTCTAAAATCGTGTGTAAGTCCAATCTATATGTGAGATACACCGCTGGAAAGCTACAGAAGAGAGGATCGTTTTGGCGCATAGATCACATCAATCGGAGATCGGATGAGGAAGTTATGGCCAAAACTGTGCGACTGTGCAGGCTGCCGGCAAGAATCCTTCTTCTTCAACATACCCTGGTGAAATGTAATACATTTATATGATTTCTTGCTTTCACTGATTTAGAGACGCATGGAATCCTAATGGTTCACGTTAACCGAAAGATCCAAACACCAACAATTGGTATCAGAGCGTAGGTTCTAAGGCTAAACGTGACATGTTAAGCTAGGGTTTATGTGAATAATGTGATTTATTCTTGAATAAAGATCGCATGTTGATTATTAGGGTTTTGGTTTATTCATTAATCGATGGATAACCCTATGATAGTCCTTTGTGAATTATTCGTATATGTTTGTGTATAATCACCAAAACCTTCATGTGTTCTTCAAGCTGATGGTTCATCGAAAACCTTATTTTCTACACACCGGATTATTTCGATGGGTGGTGGTGATACCTGGTGAAAGCCACATGTCTCGGCTGTGCTAAAATAGTTAAGGTAAACCCTAAATCCCTTTTAAATCTGCACGGCGACGAAAAGGGGCTGAGGATTAGCGGCTGCACGACTGGAGAAGGAAGCTGCGGATTAATGCTGATTAAAGACGGGACATGGTTGCACCTGATATGGGCACGACTGCGTGAGTGAACTGTAGACTTCGAAGGAAGGACCGGTGGTGGGTCTCAAGCAACACGCGGCAGGCGGCATGGTCTTTGCTGGACGACGATGGTGTCGTGCACGGATCAGGCTATTGGCAACGCCTGGATGCGGTGCAGTGTGGGTTTCAGTCGACAGGCCTTGACGGTGGTGATGGCCTGAGTTGTCGCTGGTGGCTGGCTGTGGGGTAGGGATGACAATTGGCCCGGCCCGCACTCGACCCGCCCCGTCCCGTGCACGGGTCAGTCCGGGTCTGGGTCCTAGCCTCGCCCCGCCCCGCCCCGTATTAAAAATATTAAAATTTTTATTTAAAATATTTATTATATATATTATATAATATCATTTATTGATATATATTAAATATTATACATACATTTTTATTTAATTTAAATAAAAGAAATAATATATGGTAATTATATATAATTATTACAAAATACTTTATTACAATATTATATATATCATTAAATATATAATGTAATAAAAAAATTTTAAAATGAAAATAAAGTTTAATTATTTAATTTAAAATTTAAATTCACTTCATTTTATTTTAATTTAAAATTTTCTATTTGAATGTATTATAATTTATCAAAAAATAAAAAAATATACAAGGCGGGGCGGGGCGAACCCGTCCCGTACCGGGGCAGGTCTGGGCACTAAAATTCTGACCCGTACCGGGGCACGGCAACAAAGTTAGGGGGCGGGCGGGCAAGGTACCCTCCCTGGCCCGGCCCGGCCCATTGCCATCCCTACTGCGGGGTGCTATCATGGCGGCTGTGCGATACACGATGGTGCAAGCGGCTGCCGGCACTGACCAGGTGAGACATGGACCACAGCGCGGTGGCAGAAGAATTCTGACGGCTGCATGATCGTACCAGACGGCATCGGAACCTGGCACACACGGCGGCACAGTCGGTTTCGACGTGGTTCTGAGCGGGTATGTAGGGGTTTCCAGTCGAGTCTGGATGGGCTTCCGATCGGGTCTGCAGAGGTGAGTCGGGGTGTTTCGACCAGTCACGGTGTTGCTTCCGGTCAGGTCTCAATTTGCAGTAGCCTTAGTCGGCAACGCTGGGGAGCGGACTGTAAACCAGTCCGACCAGATGGTGGGTCTTTCCGGCGAGGTGTGTTGACGCGAGTGAAGAACTTAGCCTGACGGCGGGAGGGCAGTTGGCTGCTAGAACATGGCTGGACGTTGGGACTCCGACGAAAATCTTTTTTCCTGGTGGGCAGTCAGTCAGCGAGTTATTAGTTGGCTCGAAGCGTCCATGGTTGACGCTGGCAACACGTCTTTCCGGCGAGCTGCTACATGATAGGGAGCTGGCGGGTGGTAGAACTTGGTGGCTTTTTTGGAGGCTAACGACGTTCTGTTAATGGTTGCTTGATGACGTGAAACTGAACGGTAGCTGCTGTTGGCAATTGGGCAGGCGGTGGACAGCGTGCAAGTTTTCGGTATGGCACGTTTGGCGTTTTGGCAGTGCACCTTTCGGCGAACGGGAGTTTTTCTAGCCGGCGTTAGCGTGGGTGGAGCTGCGCCATCACACGTGGAGTTTTCAAGCTGTTGGACCGTGTGGGTTGGATTACTTGGGGCACAAGCTCTTCCTTCTTGTTGTGCAAGTTACTTCCTTAATTGGTTGGAGTGTTGACTAAGTCAACCAATTTTGGTATTTTATTCCTTATATATAATTGTTATAATTGTATTATTTATCAATTATTATATATTTGGATTACATGTACTATTTGATTTACTGCCTTATTTGACATAATAATAGCATGTTTATTTGTATAATTATATTTGTTATATTGTATGCATGCAAAAACTCTCTTATTAAATAACTAAGTGGGAGAGGGATTGGTCATAGATCTCGCGGCCTCCATTATTGATTTATCGTGTGATGCAAGTAAGCTTATGAGTCGGTTATAGTGCATTCCTCCCCAACGGATGAGTTTTATTTGTGGATCACTGGGATAAATTTCATGAAATAATTATTATTTGTAATGTGATGCAATTAAGCTTATGAGTCGGTTATAGTGCATTCCTCCCCAACGAATGAGTTTTATTTGCGGATCACTGGTACAAATTAATAATTGATGATTATAAGAAATTATTTGAGCTCGTGTGGACTTCTCCAACTGTAAGACACACAAATTTGGGTAACGTACTTGTATCAAATAAAGGTGTACACTTAGGTGCAAATAATATGTATCTTCCCCAACGGAGTCACTGCTATTAAATTGCATGGCTAAAGGACAA
This sequence comes from Pogostemon cablin, assembly GCA_023678885.1. Lineage (NCBI taxonomy): Eukaryota > Viridiplantae > Streptophyta > Magnoliopsida > Lamiales > Lamiaceae > Pogostemon > Pogostemon cablin. The sequence goes on from CM042966.1 coordinate 15,817,575, forward strand.
CTGACTATTAATTATTGAGTCATAAGGTTAATTATGACGTATGAAATTAATAGGTAAAATCTTCTCTTGCGAATGTTAGGGTTTGTATACGTCCACACTAACCGGCATGCAAATTCACGGTACTTGAGATGTCAGTGAATTTATTTTATATTATTTTTGAGAGAATCAATATAAAATTTAAATTTGAAGTGTTTGATCGCTGTATTTATTTACTTGATTCTTTGAATTTTTGAATGATTTATTTCACATATTGTTGACTAAAGGAAAACACATTTACTGGTCCATAGTTATATGATTGATAAGAATCTTTGTTTTAATTCTTGCTGCTTAAGAAAATAAAAATGTGTTCTCACTAAGGATGTCCTCTGATGTCTATTTAATTCTCTAGTGAAGATTTGAGAAGTTCATAGAAACATGATGGTCTCATGCGACTCATTGGATACTTGAGAAATAAAGAAAGGCAAGAGGACATGGATAAACTTGATGAATGAATAGGAAATACTTGGAATAGAAATTGAAGGGAAAACCTAGGTCAATTTATTCTTTGTAATTTGCCTAGTTGTTTTAAGCAAGTTTCAACTGAATTACAAAAGATTGTATGCGGTGGAAACTTCTGACAAAACGTATGGCGAAAGAAAAACCCAATTTCATCAAGACATGAACAAGTTAAATATCTTATTCACTAGTTGTTGAAGCATGATTACTGATGGCATCTGCTGATACGTTGCGTGTAGATACCAGAATCATTAAATATTTTCAACATAGTGATGATGAGATAATTGAATACATGGGTAATGCTATGAAAGTAGTGGTTGTTGCAGTGGGAGTTGTTTGTCTATCTTATGATTAAAATAAACATTTGATTTTGAGAAATTGTCTTTATGTACGTTTTCATAGAAAGAATTTCATTTCGGTTTCTATGCATTTACGGATGGATACTCTATTTCATTTAAATGGCATGGTCATTATAATGAAGAATGGAGCTATAATTTGTTATGGTACGATGGTGACAATTTGTAAACTCTTAAATCATGTTTGTCCCACGGATGCAACAAATAGTAATTAATAATGCATCTTCTAATCTTAGTAAGAGAAAGGAACCTTCGAAGATGAACTAAACATACCTTTGGCATCTAAGACGAGATCATTTTACTTAAGCACGATTAGAAAGTTGATAGCCGATGAACCGTAAAGTTTATTGGAAGTGGAAACTATCAAACTTGTAAGTCTTGGTTGGAAGTGAATATGATAAATTACCTCTTCAAGGCAAAGGGGTAAAGAGCCATGTAAAGATATGTTGGAAATAGTTCATTCTGATTTATGCGATCTTATGATTATCCCGGCGAAAGGTGGTTATGAATATTCATCACTTCGTTTGACGACTATTCTAGAAACAAGATATATTTATTTGATGCACTGCAAATCTGAGTACTATGATTAATTCAAGAAGTACATGGTTGATGTAGTGAAGCGTCATGGAAAATATATCAAGTCATTACAATTTAATCGTGGTGGCGAGTACCTCTTAGGATAGTTAGGAGCTATTAATCAAAGGTAGGGATTGAATCCCAAGTAGACTACGCCGGGCATACCCCAGTTGTATGGTGTGGTAGAAAGAAGGAATGCGACTCTTATGAAAATGGTTAGATAGATGATGAATTATTTGCAATTACTAAATTTATTTTATGGGTATGCCCAAGAAATAGCATGTTGTGTGAATGTTTGTCTGTTTGTAAGATATCCTAAGAAAAATTAAGGGTGGTTTATTAAATAGTCCAAAAGATCGAAAAGTGATTGTTGACACTAACACTAGATTTTTGGAAAGGACTATGTAATAAATTACAGATCTATGTATAAGATGTTCTAAAGGTGTGAGAAAGGAAACACAAATTTTAGTACCAAGACTATAAGAGGATATACTACAAGTAAACTGCATCGCGTGTCACGTCTGATACACAATTGCATGTAGTGTCTTGTCGTAGTGGGAGGGTTGTTTTGCAACCTGATAGATATATGTTTTGGGAGAGTCGTGAGACTTGGTCCCTAGTAAACATAATACGTCCCATGGACATGACGATGCACTGCAAGATTGAAATGCGGAATTTTAGCAAGTTGCAATAGTTTCAAAATCATCTCTGGGAGCTTGTAGAACCATCAAATGGTGTAAAAGCTATTGGATGTAAGTGGCTCTACGATGAAGCAACCAGAATGATTCATTGCAAAGATTTAAGAACATTTTAACTTTGAGCTTAAAAGTGTCCATCAATGGACTAAAGCAAGCTTCAAGATCATCCGTTTTGATAAGGAAATCCAATCATATGGATTTAATCAATGCTCGGATGGAATTTGTGTATTGAAAAGAGTAACGGAAACGTGGTGGTATTTCTTGTATGTACGTAGATAGTATCTTGCTCATTGGAGACAATGGAAGAGTATTGTTGGGCATATGGGTATGGTTAATAAAGCGTATGAAATGAAGGACTTGAGAGAAGCAAAATATATCCTTGTGATCGTGGTAATGATCACAAGAAAGGATGTTGAGCTTATCTCAAGCTTCACGAAATGATACAATCCTTACTCGTTTTAACATGTAACTTTATCTAAGGATTTATGTCTTAAGACACAAAAGAAGATAAAATAGATAAAGGCGATTCCCTATGCTTCGACAATAAGGGAGCTTAATCTATGGAATGTTATGCACGAGATTAGATATCTGTATTGCCAATGACATAGACAGTGGGTATCAAGGTAACCCGGAACAAGAATATTGAATTATGGTAAGACATATTTGAAGTGCCTGAAGCGAACTGGAAATTATATGTAAGCTTACCAGAATAATTCATTACTTCTTGGTGGTTACCTAGATTCGAGTTTTTCAAATCATAGGGACGGCAGTAAATCCACCTCAAGGTTATGTGTTTAATGGAAGTAGATCCATGGTATGGAGCAGTGTTATATAGAAATATATTTCGGATTCCACCATGGAAAGAGGATAATATTGGAGCCTTGTGGCGGCCAAAGTATTTGTATGGTTCTAGAAACTTCATAATGGACATAGATGTGATTCTTAGTTTGCCCAAGGTTATCACAATTTATTTTGATAATAATGGTGTAGTTGCAAACTTGAAGAAATCACGAGTCCATAAGGAAATTAAACACATTGATAGCTAGTACTTCCTAATACGAGAAATCATATGCTGAGGGGAAGGTTGTTGTCTCCTAGATTGAATCGGATGATAACCTAGTAAACATTTTACAAGGACCTTAAGGCGAAAGCTTTTAATGGTCAAGTAGTGGGAGTAAGAATAAGATGTTTGGCCGCGAATATGGCAGCACAGTCTTTTAGTATAAGTGGGAGATTGTTGGATTGTATACTAAAAGTCTAAGCTTTTTGTATGAACAATGTTTTAACAATTTAATTTATTTGAAATGAGAATCATGTGATCAAATGTTTGCAATAATGTTGTTACAAAAGTTCATTTACTTTATACTGTAGATAATGTGATGTGCGGCGTCACACGAAAGATCATATTATCGACTTCTTATAAAGTATAAACAAATATTCACAAACGAGATAGATGGGGACTATCTATCGGTATGGTTGTAGTGTGATTTGGTGTTAGTCTGTCTTGACTATAAAATTGCACTAGTGTATTTTGTGTGTATTGAATAGGACCGCCGTTGAGATCATTCGATTTATATTGACTATATAATAGAACTTGATCTCTGTTACTATGGAAGTTCGCACTCTTAATCCCTATACAATAACCTCGACACGTAAGCCAGTATTTATTTCTTTAATTCATCAATGGGTAAGATTTAATTATTAAATCAATATGCTCGGTGAGTTAGAAGATGATGCTGCCTCTATGGTGTGTTGTTGATTGTAGAAAGAATTCGTGTCCTAACGGAACTGGTTAATGATGTCCCCTTGAGGAGCTCATAATGATTATCATGTAAACCCAGCAGGTGGATTTATTCCGGCATGATAATAAGGTTGAGTGGTACTACTCTCGGTAAATATATTAATTAATAGAGTTGTCAGTAACTTAATTAATTAATAGGCATTGAATCTTAAACACGGGGAGATTGGCGGGCTCATAATAAGAAGGAGCTCATAAACGTAATTTGGGATTAGGGTGGCAGTGCAATAATATTTCTTTAGTAGAATGATTTATTATTATTGGACTTAAGTATAAGTTTTGGGGTAAACTTGGATGCTTAAGCCCAATGGGAGGCCCAAACCCTAATTTCTCCTCCTGGTCCCTATTTTAGCCTATAAATATCCAATCTCAGCAGTCTGGTAACTTGGAATTCAAGCCTAAAATTGTGAGAACAAAGATTGACTGCAGACTGAGATCGTCTTGTAGATTGTTGCCCACACAACGTCAAGACGTGGCTTAGGAATACAATAGAAGACTGTAAGGTCGTTTGCTATTTCTGTCCGTCAACTTCCACGATTTTTTCTATAAATGTTTCGGTATTTCGGTAAACTTCGGTATTGACGATTAGCATACCGAAAATTTGATATATCGAATTTTGGTATACCAAAAATTTCAATACAGTGTCGGTATATATTTTATAATACCAAATATTTTGGTACGATATACGATATGCATAAAAATTTTTGGTACACCGTACCGTCCACCCCTACCTACAAGTGTGTGTTGGGAAAGTGAGCATAATATAGAACATAAAATCAAATAACATATAATCCCCATAAATCAAGCAAAATGTCAAAACTAAATCACATCGTAAAATTGTTCAGCAGTTCCCAAATGCATCACACAAATATAGAAGTAAAAAGCTTTCAAATTATTTCCGAAGCAACAGAAAAAACCACTAGATAACACTGCTTCTAAAACTCACATAAAACGAAAGTAAATGAAATCCAAATCAGAAATCAAGAAAGAAAAACCTGTTATAATAAAGTTTGTTGGTATTTTGAAAAAAGTTAGATGTGTGGCGTGAGTTAATTAGTGGTTTAGGAATAATATGGAAGTGAGTTATTAATAATTTAAGATAGTGATGTGTGGCATTTAGGTCATTATCTAAGAAATTATTTATTTTACTAGAATAAGTATCATTAATTTTATCACTCCCCCTTGATGCTTATTCGGATGATCTCAAGCTTTCATGTAGTATCTCGAACATTGATTTTGGTAGTGCCTTGATTTCTTTTGCCATGGCCTTTTCTTGATGACGGCTTTAAAATTTTCTGGTTCAACTTTACTTGAGATTTGATCGTTTTGTCAATATTTTGAAAGATCTTCTCATCTCTCACTATATGATTGTTGCTGAACCCACTGTCTTGTCACTCCCTTAGTACTCCTCCTTTAGTATATTCGAAGCTTCTTTGGATGTGTTAGCTCCATTGACCTTGGAAATAGTAACTCTGCCACAACCATCTGTAGAATGTATAGTATGCCAAATTGTCCTTCTCTGTGCTTCTGTCTAGCTTTTCTTTGTCTGTATTAGACAAAGATAATATATTTGCGAGGATAGTTTACCTCTTGTCGACGATCTTCCAAAGGCCTTGAGACATAAAATATGTCTTTATTTTGATGGATCAATAGTTGTAGCCTTGATCAGAATGTTGATATTGGGATTTGGTGGGTACTGGATAGAGAGGACATTTTAGAGGTGTAGAAATAGTTTGGGTAGTATAGTGAGGTTTTGGGTAGTAGAATGCGGAAGCTTATTTTATCCCAGTTAATGAACTAACCGGACTCTGATAACACTGTTGGTATTTTAAAAATAGTTAGATGCGTGGCATGAGTTAATTAGTGGTTTAGGAATAATATGGAAGTGAGTTATTAATAGTTTAAGATAGTGATGTGTGGTATTTGGTGAGGAGTGAGAGTTGGTACTAGAAATGGATTTTCTTAATTGTTGAATTATTACAATGATGCATGCCTATTTATAGGCTATTAGGTCGGTGGTATTCTATACCAGAATGTTCAACCAATTTCTATGACCAATATTCTTATAATTATTTAGATAATCTACAATATTATAGATTACATCATATCTTGCTATTTCTAGACAATTCTGTTGTCTCTAGAGTTTTCTAGGAAATTATTTATTTTACTAGAATAAGTATCATTAATTTTATCAAAGTTGAAAAATGAAAAGAGAAAGCACCGGTAATGCGTGGGTCGATGCGCCCCTTGGTGGTGACAACACAGTCCTGCTCGGCGGTGGGCTTACGATGACAAATTTGCAGTTCTAGAAGAGGGCAAAAGCGTCACTGAAAATGAAGTAAGCCATTGTGGCCGGAGAGGCTATCGAAAATATTGGTGGTGGCGGCAGCGGAGAAAAGATGGGTGATGGTGATGAGAGAGAGAGGGAAATGGAGGAAGCGACAGGTATCGTGAGAAAAGATGAGAGAGAAAAAAATCACAGAAAGGAGGAGAGAGAAAAATAAAGAGATAAGGTTAGACTTGTTGCAGAGAGAAAGAAAGAGAGAATGGTGTATATAGCTGGATTTTATCCTCCGTTAATGATGGAATAATGTGGCTGTTTAATGATGATTGGGGGATTATCCATACTAATCTAACACAGTGATTTAGTAGTGAGAGAAAGAATGCTCATCGGTTCCCTCCAGGTGATCTTGTACCTTTTGAAGGTGAATATTGTGTGTTCTCATTTGTTAAGGATATGCCCTTCATATATTGGTTAACTGACGTCATCCGAATCTTAGGATATATCATCAAGTCACATCATATTAAATGCTAATATTGTAGCCTTTAAATGCTATAGCCTCATGCGGCTATTTCAGGGATTCGTTTTAGGATATCCCCTATGGGTGAATCTTAGGGGATATCTTTGTAGCTTCTAGCTGGCTCCCGAGTGGCGGCCAAGAGGAGCAGATAGAGGGTGCTTTCCAGCTGAGCGCGTAGTCTAGACTCGCTCGGCTGCCTGCTGTTGGGAGTCCACAATAATGAGCTTACCAATTCCAGACAATAGAGTAGCTTCACTGCGCCTAATTAAGTGCGGCCCATGTTCTTCTCTTGGAGGGCCCGCACAATGGGTCATACTACATTAGCCTCCAAACTTCGGCTTCGAGAGGATTAGTTGAATGAAGGTGCATTCTTCCTCTATAGCGGATGTGCCCCTGTTTTTCAGATTTGAATTTCAAATTCTCTGATGTGATGCAACGTTTTCGGAAGATTTTGATGCAAAGTTTTGAGATCCAGGCTGAATTTTCGAGACTCCGTCTAATCATTGCATCGATTAAAGGAAACGTCTCTCCTTTATTGCTCTTCTGTCAGAGTCACGTCGGGTGGGGGCTGGTCGGTATATAAGGACAACTGTAGGCCTTACAATCTTCACTCTACTCCTTCTATTTGTTCTTTGTCTTCGTCTCTCCCTGCCCTTTTTCCCTTCTGCAAAGTTGTATGAAGTGTGGTGGCCGTCCCGACTTTGGTCAACTAGTGGGTCCCAGGCGAGTGGTAAGTGGTGGGGAGTGGGCTTCGGAATCCTTGGAGAGAGCATATTAGGAGTTTTGTGGCGAGGTTGAAGTCTCCTCCTTCTTATAGCGACTTCCGACTGTGTCTCGTTCTTTATTATCCTTGTTCGCGATGATGGAAGATGTGCCAGATCCAGTGAATATCCGGGCCCGAATCGCGTCGCACGATGGGGTTCATAACGACATGAAGGCCCACTTCCAAGACAGCTTGATTCCCCTCGCTCAATTCGAAAAGCTAGCCTCGAAATATGCGGCGCCGGGGATAAAGTTCGTTAAACCCATCACCGGTGACCGAACGAGCAAATCTACTGAGGGGTGCGTAGCGGTGAATGGCTCAATGTTGAAGCTAGGGTTTCGCTTGCCTCTTCACCCCTGTTTAGACCACCTGCTTGATTATTAGAACCTAGCGCTGGCTCAAATATCCCCAAATGCCTGGACAACGGTGATTGGGTACATCATTTTATTCTGCAAAAGAGGCTATCGCCATCTGTCCCCGAAGGAGATCGAGTACCTGTGTCGTCCTTTGGAGGAGACTTCCGCTAAAGGAATTTACTGCGTCAACCCCAATAGTGGGATATCGCTCTCTGGAAAGTCTTCATCCATCAAGAATTAGAAAGAGTGGTGGTTATAGGCAGCTGGGTAGTGGAAGCCAGCGTAGATTAGGGTTCCTTCCACCTTCCAGCTTCTTCGTGCACGTGAGGGTCCGATTTTTCAACATATATATTTTTATCTTGTCTCTACCTTCACTTAGTAGGTTACTGGCTGTGTTTTTTGTTCTTACTTGCAGATAGAGATAAGTGTGCGGGGTCCCCTCTTTCCAAGAGGTTTGTGGAGCTCATGGACGTCATCAACAAGTTGAGTCCACAGTAGAGGAGTACCGATATAATTACTAACAAGCTCCTGATTAAGAACGGGCTCATGGTGGATCCGAAAGCACCCGTTCCTCCATTGGCGGTAACTGTAGCAGCCCATGCTGAGACGAGCTCCGAGTTGCCGAGGGCCTCAACCATTGCTCCAGATATTTTGGTTGGGGTAATGGTGGCGTCAAGTGTGTCATCTATCCCACTCGGTTATGGGACTGTCGAACCGAGTCCTTTGGCAGAAATAATAGAAGTAGACGATGTTTCGCCCACAGATCCAAGCCCCCAAGCCCCGTCGGAGGGTGTTCTAGTGTTAGATTCAGAGGCAGATGCTTGGATCGTCGGGGAGGTCGTCCGGCAGGATGCAGATAAAGAGGTTCTTGATCCTCTAGGACAGTGACATGGCTGACGAGCGAAAAGGGGGATAGGAGGAAGAATACCTTCTTTCTGATTCCGGCTGTTCGTCCCCAATCGTTCGTCCTGTACAGCGGCAGCCTGGAGGTCCCAGTGGAGTCGTCTTGGGTGACTGGCTGCTGTCTTGTAGTGGTCCCTCCGAGCCCCTGTGTACGAGAGCTCAAGCTGAGAGTTTCGGTCTCTTTACCGGTGGGGCCACTTTGGGGGTCCCTTCGACCGAGACCCCTTAAGATTGGCGCCTTCTATTCCACCCGCTTCCGTTGGTACTCCGCAGCCTTTATGGGTCAAACTCATATGATTTTAATCAGCCGGATCTCCCCACCTATATGTAAAGGGCTATGGATGCGGTTCCTGTTGGCTTTACCCAGGAGGAGAGTGATATCGTATGGGCTCTGAACTCCGACGACTAAGGTGTGACCGGGTATCAGTCGCAGGCTCTAATCTACTTGAATCAGTCATCTATTGTCTAAGCCCGTCGGGGTCAGGAGATAGCTCAGACTGCCGCTCTTAACCGCCAGCATGAAGTATAGCTGACCCGGGTAAAGCGAGAGATGGAGGAGGTAGGGCAAAAGCACTCGGAGGATCTCAAATTGGTTCGGGAGGAGGCGGCTCAGCAACGCAGAGCCTTGGGAGAGACTCCAGAGGCTATTAAAGAAGAGTTAAACCTGGCTGAGAGAAGACTGCGTCCTCGTGAGGTAGAGTTGAGGGCCGCCTAGGAGGCACGGAAGGAGTCAGAGGAGAAAGACGAGAGACTCGCTCAGGAGCTAGACGATGTTAAGAGACAGCTCTCCAATCGTTAGAGAGAGCTAGAGGCGAAGGAGGCTGAAGTGAATGCTCTCACTAACAGGTATCAGGCGACTTATCGGCCTTGATAAACTCTGAGAGGAAGGTGGTCGGAATAGTCGGGTTTGATAAAGCTCTAGCACACTTGGCGCGATTAGCAAATGGGATCGAGGCTACCGGTCTTCTAGAGAATTTCCGCCGGATGCAGCGGGCTCAGATAGCCATTTCAGGACTTCCAGCTGGCGTTGATTGGGAATAAGAGGAGATGAATCTCGCTTCGCTGGGGTACGTGTCTGACTTTTTCCTCATGCCAGGCTTCACAACTCGAGCTGCCTCCCAGACATCCATGGCGTCAACTTCTGGGTGGCTCCTTCTCATCCGGCTCCCCCCCCCCCCCCCCCCGACTGGCCCCTCTGGTTGGACTTAGCTTTTAGGACAACAACTTTTGTACTCTTTAATTTCTATTTCGAACTCTTTGTATTTTTGCTCTTAAATGATAATGATTGCTTTGAACAGTGGCTTCTGACACGCATTAATTATGCATTTAATGGATTTTCTCTCCCGATATTCTTGCCGCCACTTTTCCTTAAACTGTCACGTCAATTGTCAATCCTTCACGTCTCACCATTTGATTACAGCCACGTGTAATGATCTGACTGTTCTCGTTCCAATTTGGTGCAACCGCTTCGAATTCTAGGGGGAACAGTTATCCCTAGTTCCCTTTCTCCTCCTATAAAAGGGCTGGCCATGCAGTTGGTAAGTCCACACTTTCGTTTCTTGCTTCTGCAATTCCTTTTTCTCTTTCGTTTTTTGTGAAAATCCTTAGCCATGGTTGCTATTTCTTCTTTCAAAGTGCTCGTGTTTTCAATCTTGTTCTTCAATGGCTTCCTCTTGTCACTTCTGGCTGTGGATTCAAGATCCTCTCAAGAGTTCCTCAGTTCTGAGGAGGAAGACTAGGAGGCTAGAATGCTAGGGCTCCTCCTGTGACTCGTAGTGGCCGCCGTTCAGTTCCTCCGCCTCCTCGTCACGAGACTTCCTATGAATCTACTCCCCTTGAAGAAGGGTCATCACGACGCCTAGTGGTGCCCAAGACTGAAGGTCGGGCCTCTTCTTCCTTCGTAAATTTAGAGAATTCAGCCGAGCCTGGTAGCTTTAGCCATCCATTCGGTGGTGGTCGCACCATGACCAACTCCACACTAAGGGGTCACGCTACCAGCATGCGGGAGGAGGATGTAGAGAGTGCCTTTAATCTATACAGTTATCCTAGGATAGGGTTGGTGAACCCTGTTCATCGCAAACGGCCTTGGAAGGGTGAGCCTGATCATGCCGCTTGTAACATGGGAATGTTCGATGTGGGTGTACGACTTCCATTAGCCCACACCATGAGCAGAGTATTGATAAATTTGGGCCTGGCTCCCATGCAGATAACACCTTCGGTCTTGGCTAATTTAATTGGTCTCCTAGTACTTCTTCATGAGAGTTGACGCACTTCTTCCCACCACCAGAGATATTGATTATGTGTATCGCTTTGTTCGTGATCCTAGCTGCCAAGGCCATTATTATTTTCAAGTGCAACGAGGCGTTCGTCCCATTTTCAATTGGAACTCTATCAGCGGCCAACATTGGAGCGTTAGTGGTTCTGGGTTTACAGATTTGAATGTCGTGGCCCTCTTGAGAATTATCTGCCAGTTCTTTGCGCCTTTCGGACTCCTGAGTCTCGTAAGTCTTTCTCTTTTAAATTCATTGAATTGTTGGGTCATCGTCTATCTTTTGCGATTTTTAGCCTTATTTTGTATTTCTTTTCTATTGGTAGCCCCGATTCGTTCGATCGAGGAGGAGCTGTCCCTGGGTTTTCGTCAGGCCTTTGACGTGATCAACCATATGGCTCTTCCCCATGATGTTTCTCCTCTTCAGACTGATAAGCGACTTTCAGATGCTAGCCTATTTCAAGATCCCACTCGAGCTCCTCCTGTAAGCTTCGTAGGGAGGATAAGTGATAATTTCACTTTTTAGAACACTGCCCTTGACGAGTATTTTTCTAACCAGGCCGTGTATCCCCATGCGCCTCGAGGGACGCGTAAAGAAACCGGTCCAAGTTCTGTAGCGGCCGAGAATACCTCTGCGGCGATTAGAAGTGGCTCCAAACTTCACAGTGTGGTTGCCGTTCATGCTGAGGAAATCGGGCCAGTTGGACCAGAGGAAGCCCAAGGTGGAGTGGGACTTGCAGATGGGGGCCCCTTTGAGGGAGACGAGACGGCTCATGCCCAGAGGTTGGATAGGGGGAAGGCACTCATGGGAGAGGCGGAAGCGCGGGACAGTGATACTTTTGAATCTGTCTTTTATCCTGGCCGTGCTTCTAGAATAAGGATCAATCCCATTGAGGCTCAGCCTGGTTCGAGTCAGCCTCAGCCTCTCCACATGGAAGGCCATGCCGGCACTGGAAGGGATAAAAGTGGTGGCGGGGTCCATCTTCAGGTTCCCCGCATGGAGGAGGGTACGCGCACCGCAGAAGGTGGTGTCGGCGATGGAGTCCCTCTGATCGCGTTGGAAGAGCTGTTGCCACTACGGAGCATGGGCGAGGCTTGGGCGGCCATAGAAATAGAGTTGAGTGTTTCTGAGGCTGGCTTCATTCCCACTCGTTCGTGGATTCCTTTATTGTCGCGTTGGCTTCAGAGCACCGAGCCCCATGATATTGGAAATGCTGCCTTGGTCAGTGTTGGTCGTGCTTTGACTTTTTTATATCGCTTCCTCCTTTTAACTGAGTCTGGGCAAGTCATTCCTCCCGGAGTTGGTCTCAGCGCTGGGGCCTCCGCTCATGCTAAGGACTTCCCAGCCATTTCAGAGATCCAGCAGACCATGTTAGCCGAGAAGCTAATCTCTGCTGCGAACACTCGATCCGTGGCTTATAGGGAAAGGGTCCGGCTGGCTGAGAGCCAGGTTCATTAGTTGGAGGCTGCTCGCTTTCTTGCTGAGCATGAACTGGAGCGTGTTGCTCAACTGGAGGTAGAGGTAGATTGGATGAGAAGCCTTCGTGATTTCTCTGGTGGTGGTGGTGGTGGTGATGGTGCCGGTCCAAGTGGTGCTAGTGGGGGAGCTAGCAGGCCCACTTAGTTTTTACGTCTTTATTGTAATTGTTGTTATGTCCTTGTAGGACACTTTTGTAGCCTTCGTAAGGCATATTCTGAATATGTTTCGGGTTTTATGTTCTATTAATAATAGATTGTAGCAAAGTAGGCGTTTTTTCTTTTTCTTCGCACTTTTATTTAGTATGGGCCTCTGCGTGAGATTACCCTTATGCGGCCTTACCACCTTCCCTACAATATGTACATGTTGCGATTTGGCCAAGGCATATCCCAAGCATAGAAACGCTTTAGATTCTGAGCGTTCCATGGATGTTTGATGCCTTCACCATTCAGTTCGCTGAGCTCATATGCTCCATTAGCCAGGTTTCTTTTTACTATGTACGGGCCTTCCCAATTTCCGCTAAACACACCACCACCTTGATGATAAATTTTCCTCATTACCAATTCTCCAGCTACAAAGTCCCTCTGATGGATTTTTTTATTGTACTGGGCTTCCAGTCTAGATTTGTATATCGCATGCCTCTTCGCTGCCTGTAGTCGGAGCTCTTCTACCAAGTCAAGGTTGAGTTCTAGGGCTTCAGGACTGGGGTTTTCTTCTTGATAGGATACTCGGAAAGTTTGATGGGCCACTTCTGCTGGGATGACTGCTTCGATGCCGTACGTTAGGGAGAATGGAGTTTCTCCTATTGATGTCCTAGCAGTGGTGCGATATGACCACAAGACTCCGGGTAGCTGTGGGCCCAACTCTTATTGAGGCTCTCGAATCTTATCTTGAAAGTATGCTTGATCACTTTATTCACTGCTTCCACTTGTCCATTCGACTGGAGGTAGTATGGTGATAAGAATAGCTTCTTGATTCCCAACCCGTCGTAAAATCTTTGGAGTTATGCTCCTTCGAATTGCTTTCCATTGTCGGTTACTATGGCATTAGGTATTCCAAAGCGGCAGACGATATTCTTCCATATGAACCTTATCATATTAGCTTCGTTGATGGTTGCCAATGCCTCTGCCTCCACCCACTTGGAGAAGTAATCGACCGCGACTATTGCGTACTTAATGCCTCTTCTGCTGGGAGGGAACGAGCCAATTAAGTCAATTCCCTATTTAACAAAGGGCCATGGTGCAGCCATCGTGATTAACTCGGTGGAGGGGGTTCTGATAATGGGGGTGTATGTCTAGCAGATTTTGCACGCCCTAGCATACTCGATTGCGTCCTTTTCAGGAGGGCCAAAAAAACCCTTGCCTGATGACTTTTTGAGCTAGAGCTTGTCCTCCTGAGTGGTTTCCGCAAACACCCTCGTGTATTTCAGAGTGGACCTTAGTGGCTTCTTTTTTGTTTAGGCATCTCAGTAGAGGCAATGAGTATCCCGTTCTGTATAGTACGCCATGCACTGAGGTATATCTGGCCGCTCAGAGTCGCAGTTGTTTGGCTTCTAGCTTGTCTTCGGGCTCTTTTCCTTCTTCCAAAAGACCTTGATAGGAGTCATCCTTGTTTCCTCCTCGTCGATTTGCCAGATCATCTTATCACTTAGGGCTTCTTGCTTCAACATACTAACGCTCCCCAGCTGCTCGGCGTTCTCTGAAGTCGCTAATCAAGCTAGCGCGTCGGATTGTGTGTTATGCGTCTAGGCACCTGTGTGATATATATGTGATTGAACTCTGGAATCATCTCTGCGACTAACTTCTGGTATCCCGCCAGTTGTTAGTCTTTTGCTTCATAATCACCCTTTATTTGGTTAACTATAAGCTCAGAATCACTGAAGATCATCATCCTTTTGGCCCCAACTGTCAATGTCATTCTCATGCCGAAGAGTAAGGCCTTGTATTTGGCTTCATTGTTGGTTGCGTGGAATCCGAACCTGATAGCCGAATAGAATACCTCTCCAGTAGGGGCTATGAGGACCACACTGGCTCCTGCAGTATGAGCCGTGGATGATCCGTCTACAAACATCTGCCAAGGTTTAGTAGTTACTTCTCCCGGCAGAGTGGGTATGGTGAGCTCTACTATGAATTCTGCTTGGTCTTGCGCTTTAATGGCTGTTCAGGGAACATACTTGATATTAAATTAGCTTAATTCCACGGCCCACTTCATTAGTCTCCCCATCGAGTCTAGTTTTTAGAGCACTTGCCTCAGTGGGAAAGATGTCACTACCTCAATGGGGTGTCCCAATAAGTAAGACCTTAGTTTTCGTGAGCTCATGCGTAAGCAAGTTTCTCGACTGCGGGATATATGAGTTCCGCATCCCTAAGCATCTGGCTTATGTAGTACACCGGTTCCAGTTGTTTTTCCTCCATACCGACCAAGACTGCACTCAACGCCGACTCTTAGGTGGCTAAGTACAAACTGAGGGTCTCTCCCGGCTATGGTTTCGAGATGGTCTGCGTGTTGGCTAGGATGACTTTCAGTTCGTCAAAAGCCCTTTGGGCCACCGGCGTCCAGTCAAATTTTTCCTACCGAATTACATCTAGGAGGGGTTTACACTTGTCAGATGCCCTGAATAGAAAGCGGCTGAGGGACGCGATCCTTCCGACTAACTTTTGTACTCCTTTGGCGTGCTTAGGGGGCTCCAATCTTGCATGGCTTTACTTTTTCCAGGTTTGCTTCGATTCATCTCTTACTCACCATGTAGATGAGGAATTTTCCTGTCGAAACTCCAAAGGTGTATTTTTCGGGTTTAGTTTCATTCCATGATGTCGTAGGATGTCGAATGCCCTACTTAGGTGGTGTATGTGGTCGTCTATAGCTATGCTTTGACCAGTATGTCATCCACATATACCTCCATAGTTTTGCCCAGCTCTTCCTAAAACATCTTGTTGACCAGCCTCTGATAGGTGGCGCCCGCATTCTTCAAGCCGAACAACATCATTACCCAGCACCGTAGATTTCTCTTGGTGTAGAACGCCATTTTCTCTACATCATCTAGGTGTATGGGGATTTGATGATAGCCCGAGTATGCGTACATAAAGCTCATCAGCTCGTGGCTCAGAGGGAAACTGTCCTTGGGGCACGCTTTGTTGAGATCAGTGAAATCGATACAGAGTCTCCAGGACTTGTTAGCTTTCTGAACTACGACTGGAATAGAGCTTTCCTTACGAGATTATTTGCTAGCAGCTTCCTGGCCTCTATCTCAATGATCTCGTATTTCTCCGGATTGTACTTTCTTTTCTTTTGTTCGACTGGGCAGTATGACAGATTCATGTTGAGTTGATGACACGCATGTCCCGGGTCTATCCCTTGTATGTCCGTTGGTGTCAAAAACTTTATGCGCATTTTCTTCGCACGCAAAATTAATCCTCAAGTATTAAGGATATCAGTTGCAGCTTAAGCAAAAAGCGACCAAGTTAAATATCGAACCCAAAAGACGATGTATTATCAATTTAATTATTTACTAAATTAATTAAGACAAGAGCAATAAGGGTTGTGATAGAATTATTAACTACTAAACAATTAAAGTAAATAACAAATAAAATAAACACTAGAAGAATACGAAAGTGACTTAAGAATGGAGAATAGGTAGCCCTAGGGTAATCTAGTTTCACTCATTAATTTCCATTTCGTGTATCAATGTCCGACTCTGCCTTGTGAAATTTGGACGAATCACTAAACCATGCAAATCTACTCTATAGACACAATTAAATAAGCGTGTAACACGTGTGAATAACCTTGGAGCAATAGATATAATTTCACCCCCTTTCTAGGTACTATCAGTATCAATTATTTCCCCTGGGATTGGTACTCTAACCCGATATGATGTCCCTTTATAGGTACTATATAATTACCCTCTTTATCCTACTTACTAACCCAAATCCAATTCAATTAATAAGTATATATATAAGATAGTTCTAATGAAGTTTCGGAGTCCCCTCACTTAGAATCATAACATGGAATCCTGCTCAGCAGTGAACGCACTCAATCAATAACCAAGATATGTATTCAGACTCTACATAACAGTTAAAGATACACAAAACAACTCTTAGTATGAATTAATAAAGCATTGTCTTATATAAAATAAATCCACAAGTAGTGTTGTAATGAGTATACACACGGAAGTTCAATTAAATCATAAGAACCTTCAAAACCCTAGATCTACCAAAATAGTTCTAGCCCATGATGTTATGAAGAATGATCATGGGGGTGGGATAGATCTTACCCATATGTCTGGAAAATTAGAAAGTAGAAGAAAAGAATTAGAAAAACCCTTGGTGTAGAAGTCTCCTTCCTTCTCTCTTCCATCTCTTCAAATCCTCTTGGTTCTCCTTCTTGATTCCTGAGACGAATCTTCACAGTGATGGATGGATGGAGGAAAGGATGTGGATGATGGTTGGGGGTGATCCCTGATTAGCCATTTGTAGTTGGGATGACTAATTAAAAAATTATCGAACCACAGGACGAAGGTACTAGGGTCTAAACGATCACGTGTTCATCATAATATTATAGAAATGATCATAAAGGAGAGATAATCAAGAAATGACAATAAAATAAATGGATAGATGAATGAATCAATGGATGAAAAGCCAAGTAGATAGAGAATGAGACTAGCAATACTTAAAGTATGGCAAATCTAGATATCATGCAACGAATTCAAATGTGTCATGGGTACAAGACTAAGGGGCAACACTAAGTTCACCTAAACTCCCTCTCGGAATGAATAGGATATGAAATAAAGCTCAATGGATTGGTTCTCACTCAAACAATTCCAATAGGTACTAAGCTTGAAATAAGAGTCTCTTCACATGATTAATCAACCTCTCGATCAAACCAATCGGATGTCCTATCAAAGGGTTCTAAATTCCAAAGGATTTCTCAATCTCTTTACAATTTATAATGCACATGATGCGTATGACAAAATGATTCAATTAATTATTCTAAATATGCAATTGACTTCTCAATCTAATCACATGTTTAAAACAACAAACCACACAAATCATCATACACATCAAGATCTAAAGCATCAATGATAGAAAATCAAATAACCCAATCAGCATAATCATTCAATTGCAAATACTCAAAATTATTCAACACAATTCATATTGCTAATCTCACAAGGGAGATTAGCATACCATACTCAAAAGAAAATCAACATAGACATTACAATTCTTATAAAACATGATAAACAATAAGGTTTCAATACAAAATATAGATGAAAACTCCCTTGGATGTCTCCAATGGTGATCTTCTTCTTCCCTTTGCAATCCTCCTCTCTTCCTTACTTCTCTAACTACTTGGATGGAGGATTTGATGGTGGGATGAAGGTAGATGGTATGGATGAAGAATGGATGAAGATAAATGTGAAAAATGGAGGAAATGGTGTGTGATCTAGGTGTAGGGGTGAAACCCTTATGTGGAATCTCCAATCTCTCTTCAAATGTTGAACTTTAGGCTATTTATACCCTCTCCAAGTTGGGCCACGAATTTAACATTAGTTGGGATTTTTACACACACTTACACACATTGGCCCAAAAACATGCAACTCTAGTTGGCCTTACCCAACTCGAGTTGCAACACGAGTCGAGCTACGTTGTGTGTAACTCGAGTTAAAGTAGCTCGACTCGTGTTGGCTACTCGTGCACCCGCCTGTTCGGTCGTGTTGCGAGGCTCTGAAACTAAAAATCCCATGGAAGGCAGCTCGACTTAAGCTAGCGACTCGAGTTGCAGCTTTCAAGTCGAGTTAGCTCACTGTACAATTTTTGCACCTACCCCTGCTCCTAGCTCGACTCGAGTTGCAAGTCGAGTTGGACCTTGCAACTCGAGTAAGCTCTCTGGATGATTTCCAACTCGACCTTCTCTCAACTCGAGTTGCACCTTGCAACTCGAGTTGGATCCCTGCAGTCCGTCTCTTGCTTATTTCAGCTCCTGTCTCTATTTTTGCTCCGTTTTCATTCATACACATTTCCATGAGAACACATAACACAATCAAATAACACATAAAATAGGAGTAAAATAATATGAAAATGGACATAAAAACACTAAAATCTAGTTGAAAATATCACTCATCAATCCCCCCTTGTGGGTGTAGGATGATTGAGTTGTGGTCATATATCAATAATGATGTGATCTGCATCTCCTTTTATACTTGTAAGCTCTCATTGGGGACCTTGGATGGGCTTTTTCTTGGAAAGTACAAAAATACACGCTACTGGAGCTACGGAATTACCAAAAATAGGATTCTGTGTCCCCGCTCGACCAAATTGCTCCAGGTCGAGCGGCAGTGCGCATTCTCACCGTTTCGCGCATAAATTTCCCATCCGAGCTCCGATTTGAATGATTCTTGCGCTCACACGATCCTCTATTCCTTGGCTTTCAATAAATATACAGAACTCACAGAAACTACAACATTTGAATTTATAACAAGTATGCAAAGTGGCACATTCGTGCTGAATAGAAACAGCTTGCGCGACGTTACCATTTGATCATAACTTTCTCGTTTGAAATCCAATTGAGGTGTTCCTTATGCCAAAACGATTCTCTCTACCATGGCTTTCCAACCATATATCACACTTCCAGTTCAGAGATCCACACGAATACAGATAAATTACACAAGTTGGACGTGCGTTTTTCAGCATTCCTACACAAGTTGCACCTTTTCTCCAACTTAGCATTTTTTATCCTTTTTCCACCTAAAACACAATAAAACACCTCAAGTGCACCTTTCTCTCACATATATTGAATATAAGACACTTGTGCTAATATATGATAATAATTCCTATCAAAAAGGTGTTAAATTGGACACTAAAACACATTTATTTTCACTCTCATCAGGTGCCAAGGCGAACACATCTAGGTTGGCTTTCAAGAAGTCTATCAATGCCGTCCTGTGCAGTTCCTTCAGTTGCGACCCAACATACAGCTCCAAATCCTGGTTGCTCATTTCCATTCTTATGGCTTCGACCTCCTCGATTGGTTCCCCTCTTTTCCTTTTCTTTTTGGATATCTGATCTTCATAGGTAATTGGGGGCAAGTCGATTTCCTTATCGCCAAATGGTCAGAAACTCCGAGCGTTCTCCGATTTTGGATCTTCTGGTGGAGCGCCCTCGCGTTGTTCCTCATCTATTACCAACAATTAAAAGTGTGGATCGTGGTAACTGAGTCCTTCTCCTTTTTCGATGAAAGAGCATTCTCTTACTTTCCTTTGGCTGCCCCTGAAAGTGCCAAGTCCGCCATCAGCGGTCACGAACTTCAGGCATTGGTGGAGTGTGGAGGGGACAGAGTTGAATTGATGTATGAAAGTTCTTCCGAGGATACAATTGTAGGGAGACGGAAGGTCGACTACCTTAAACTCAAGAGTGTGTCTCTTGATTCTTATTACACCAAATTCTCTCCGTCATGTTTCTCTTCAAAACTTCATATAACATTCATTTACCTCCATTCTTTACTAGTAATAGGTGTTCAAGGGTCAAAAGGTAAACAGTTATTTATCAAAGGCTTGCCTAAGAAAAAGGTTAACTGCTCAAAAGGGCTTCCAATGATAATCATATAATAGGGTAGGATAAATTTAGCTAAGTGACTTAATAAACAACAACGGCCTAAGATCATTTCCTAGTATCTATCAATTATAGACTTCAAACAAGACTCCAAGTCATGTTCTAGAATACACGTATACAAACGACTCTCAAGAATAAACTATCATGCTTATAGCACAATTAAAGGCTCAAATCCTCACATGGTTAATAGAATCCTAAGCACTCTTCAAAGCATGCAATCAATATCAATTTTCTATGAATTACAAGTAAAATAGAACATGCTCATCATCAACAAATCAACATGCATCAAAATAAGGCACATGCATAACATGAACGATCCTCATCACTAAATAATCCAAAGCAAATCCATGTAAACAATCTTCCAACAATTAATCAATCATCATCAATATCAAATACATGCCACCCACACATGAATCACACACTACACCCACAGCAATCAAGTCTCCACCTGTAAAGTGTAAAAGAGAATGGGGATGAGAAGTATCAGAAAAAGATAAAAGACCTGACAACTCTACTCCTCCGGAGCATCATCATCCTCATCTTCACTCATCTCTTCACGCCATCGATCAAACGCTCTATGGAGATCACAGATATTCTTATCCATCAAGCGCCCATGGTAATACATTTGCCTCAATCGACCATCCATGGCATCATAACGCGTGTTGAGTGCGGCATAGTTAGCATTCGCAAGCGCTAGCTGTCTATTCATTTCTTGCTGGTTCGCATTAAGTGTGGCGAAATGCTCATGCATCAACTGGAATTGCTCCCGATAAAACTGATCCTGGGCTACCAATAATCCTGCTACGGCTGCGGCTGTGGTGGTGGCTCAAAAAATTCCTGCTCCTGTGGCTGCCGAGGCTGCACCGGGGGCATATCTATCCCCAGATAATTAAAAGCGGGTGGCGGCTTCAGCTCTTCCTCTTCAAAGTCGGCTGGATCTCCTATCAGGACCATGTCCTCATCTAGGACAATCTCATGCGCCTGCATATCTGCAAGGAGTCTCCAATCTCCTCTTCCCAAGCACGTCTCCGAGATCACATTGTGCTCCATGGTATTCATCAATAAATTGTTGTTGATCCTAACGGTAGTGAGATCAACAACCACCAGTGAAAATCTGAATGTACTAGGATTCTTTCCTCGGATGAACATCTCAGTATCATCTAGCCGCTCAATCAGCCCCATCCTCACACATGACGTCAAGATCAAGTCCGGATCCCCTCGGATAGGCCTGTACCTGCTCAAATCGACTCTATAGTACTTAGCTATCAAGGTAATAAATCCTCTGATGTTCACGCGCTGAAATCCATGAGTCGTGAACTTGTGAAGCTAATTGAAAAAGTACGCCGCTATATTGAAGTGAACTCCATGAAGCATGCACCACAAAACATAAAGCTCCCCCCTCGGAATACAGCTTCCTTCGGACCTAGCAAACAGTGTTGCTCAAAATTCTATCCATTTAAGCGATCACGGGGTTGCGAATGAAAGCAACCTTGGTAGTATTCGAATTATAACGCTCTTGCCTCCTCGTAATAGCTCTCCAAAACTCATCCGGCTTGAAGTCATCATGCTCTACATTCGTCTCATTCTCACAGCTAATCAATTCATTAAACTTTTGGGCCCACATCATCTGCTCTTGCCCGCCAATCTGCTTCCGAATACCATAAGGAAGGTATCGGTCTCCATGCTCAATCCTTAATTTGCATAAGACCTCCGCAGTTATGTGAAAATAGGTCTCTCTCTTCATCTCCATGAACTGAGTAATGCCCACTTGATTGAACATCCAACGAATATCGTTGATGATATTCATCTCTCTCATCGCATGATCATCCTGATACCGCGTCCTTGTGATCTTTTGCGCTATTGCAGACCACAGCTCCTTCTTCTCCTCCCAATTTGGAATTTTGATGCCATAATCGGATGGCCTCCTCTTCTCCATCCTCATTTCCTTGACTCTCTCCAAGCGAAGGCGACCTAGGTCCCTTCCTCTTGGATGAAGAAGCAATCTCTTTTCCTACAAGAACAATATTTCAATACATACCAAATGAGATAGATATACTCCTCCTAGACTAGCATGAATCCTACTCAAAACTTCAAATTCATGTGCTTCAATAAACTCAACCTCAAGTGTTCATTCAATCATAATTTGCACTATACATCAACATTTTCAATCAAGAATAATCACTACTCCACACAAACATGATTTCCTCATCACATAACTTCAACCAAAATACTAGCATGTTCATCTTCCACCTTCAATTGCACCACAAAAACACTTAAATTCAATGAGCCCATAAATATAAATCGAAATTAACCTCAAGCCCATACTAAACACACCATCTATTTCACAAAAATTCCATAATTCAACGTAAATCGAACTATAAAAATCGAGTGCAATTTCAAACAAGAACTTCAACAATTCAACAATCACATACAACCAAACTAGCATGAATCCACTCACCCATTCTTCACTAAGCATTACCACTACAATTCAAGAGTAGAAAGTAAGGAGAAATCATACCTTTGTTGGACAATGTGTGCGTGTGGTGTAGACGATGAAATCCCCAAAAATTCAAGGGAAAAGCCCTAAATCGGACTTGAAAACCCTCAAATTTGGATGTGGAAGTGTGTGAAATGGAGGATTAGGATGTAGAAAAGAGTTTGAGAAGAAGAACTTACGGTTTGGGGACGCTGCTCGAGAAAGGATGACGGGTGTATGTCGAACGGAACAAAAAACTGACCTTTTAAAACTGTTCCAGAGCCCGCTCGACTTGCATTTTGAAATCAAGCAAGGGTTTTGAATCGAGCAACCCAGATCTGCCCTTTAAATTGGCATCGTTCAACCTCCGTTTGACCAAATATGTTGGTTGAACAAGTGCTGGAAGTAGAGCAAACTGCCTAGTCGCGCTCCCTGTTCTCCTCTGTTCCGTTCGACTTCAAGTATTTGGTCTAGCAACCCTTACTTGGTCGAGCAAACTCTGTAAGTTTTTGCATATTTTGCTCGACCAGCGCTCGACCAAAACACCTTGGTCGAGTAACAAGGTCCAAGTCGAACAACACTTCTGGACAAATTTGCACATTTTGTTCGACTTCTGTTCGAGTTCCCACCTTAGTCGAACAATCCTATCCAGGTCGAACACCCTCTCTGGAAGGATTTGCACATTTCATTTGGCCATTGCTCGAGCAAACATCATGGTCGAACAACCACCTGGAAGTCGAACAACCTCTCGAACTCCATAAACTTCGTACTTTTTTCGCATTTCCCTGCAACAGTTAAACTATAGGACAACATCAAGTATCAAGATAGCAATTTCTAAGCTCAAGAACCACATTTAAACCATATAAAATCAAGTGTAACTCCGCATGACACTTAAAAACAAAAACTCCACTAAACACTAGGCAAATTGCAAAAAATCGATACATCAAAACCGGTAAAGTTTTAATATACCGCAAAAAATCAACACCCCAAGCAAACATTACAAAGAAAAGGTTATACTCTTCATGCTATGATGAGGTAAGTACATCATACCCAAGTAGATACTATAGTTAAAAACTAAGTTTGCAAAGAGATGTAATTTTCGAATAATAAGCACGTCGAATATAAAAATTTCTTACTCACACCAAAGAAAATAAAGCAGTAAAATGAGAGGGAAAGCCCCCAACAGGTGCTCTTATTTAACGTTGGAGAGTCATGATGGTACCAATCTAGTGCAAGGTATCTTCAAAGACGACGCAAGCATCATCCGGCGACTTGTAATGCTTCAATCGATGCCCATTCGCCGCAATAATGTCCTCATCTTTGTCCATAAGCTCAAAACTCTCCCCTCCACAAGCTCTATGGATAATGAACGGCCCCGTCCACTTCGATTTCAATTTTCCTGCGAAGAGCTTCAAACGAGAGTTAAAAAGTAATACCTCATCACCTTGCTTGAACTCCTTGTAAGAGATCTTCGAATCATGTCATTTCTTCATTCTTTCCTTAAAGATCTCTGAATTCTTGTAAACACGATTACTGAATTTGTCCAATTGGTTAATATGAGTCATCATCAGCTCCTTTTGATCCTTAAGAGACAAGTTCAATCTCCTCAATGCCCAAAAAGCTCGGTGCTGAATCTCTACGGGTAAGTGGCACGGCTTTCTATAGATAATTTGATACGGTGACATATCCAACACCGTCCTATAAGCAATTCGGAACCCTCACAAAACATCATCGAGCTTCATAGCCCAATCCTTCTTATTGGTTCCGACTACCTTCTCCAAAATTTGCTTCACTTGTCAGTTAGAGACTTCGGCTTGCCCATTCGCTTGAGGGTGATAGGGTGTAGTAACCCTATGCTTAACACCATAATCCTTGAGAACCTTTTCAAGAAGCTTATTGACTAAGTGAGTACCTCCATCGCTTACTAGTGCTCTAGGAACTCCATAGCGGGCAAAGATATGTTTCTTTAAGAAAGACAACACAGTCGTTGAATCATTCACGCGAGTGGGAATGGCTTCCACCCACTTAGAAACATAATCCACTGCTAAAAGGATGTAGAGAAATCCATTAGATGGGGGAAAAGGCCTCATAAAATCGATCTCCCATACATCAAAGATCTCAACAACAATGCTCAGCTTAAGTGGCATCTTATCTCTCCTACTTATGTTCCCCATCCTTTGACATCTAACGCATGTCGCCACATAGGTTTCACAATCTTTAAACAAAGTAGGCCAATGAAGAGCAGATTAAAGTACCTTCACTACCGTCTTTTGAGCTCCGAAGTGCCCCTCGTTCGGTTGTGCATGGCAAAAATCAAGAACGCTCTCCATCTCCATCTCAGGCACACACCTACGGACTATGGAATTCTTATATATCTTATAGACAAATGGATCATACCATATGAAAGTTTCAACATCCCTCTTGAATTTTGCTAGTTGATATCGGTTGAGATCTCTTGGAATTTCTCCTATGGCAATGTAATTCACACAATCCGCATACCATGGATCCATCCCTTGGGCAGCCACCACACATGCTCTCTCCGCTCCTTCAACAAACACCGCCATTATCTTCTCATTAGGGAACATCTCTTCTGTGTAGTCGAAAGAATCATCACAGTGCTCCCTTGTCTCCAACCTCGATAGGTGATCCGCCAAAACATTTTCTGTACCCTTCTTGTCTCGGATCTCCATATCGAATTCCTGCAGAAGAAGGATCCATCTAATGATCCTTGGCTTCGTTTCCTTCTTCTCCATCAAATATCGGATCGCAGAGTGATCCGTATACACTATCGTCTTCATGCCAACCAAGTACTGTCGAAACTTATTGAACGCATACACCATAGCTAGAAATTCATTTTCAGTTACCGTGTAGTACTTTTATGCAGCATCAAAATTCTTACTCGCATGGTAAATGGTGCAAAACTTCTTATCTCTCAACTTCCTAAGCACCACTCCAAGTGCTAAATCACTTGCATCACACATAAGTACAAACGGCTGAGTCCAATCCGGTGTGATCAAGATAGGTGCAGTAATAAGCGCCTCTTTCAAAACCTGAAAAGCTGTTAGACATTCTTCATCAAAATCAAAAGGAACATCCTTTTCAAGTAAATGAGATAAGGGCTTGGAGTATTTCGAGAAGTCTTTTTTGAATATTCTATAAAAACCAGCGTGTCCAAGAAAGGACCGCACTCCCTTTTCATTAGTAGGTGGATGAAGCTTCTCAATTGCCACCACCTTTGCTCTATTCACCTGCAATCCCTTGGCCGAAATATGATGGCCAAGAACAATCCCATCTCTTACCATGAAGTGACACTTCTCCCAATTCAAGACAAGATTAGTTTCTTGGCATCTCTTCAAAACAGTAGCAAGGTTAGATAAACAAATATCAAAGGAGGAACTAAACACATAAAAGTCATCAATAAACACCTCCATGATCTTCTCTATCAAGAGCCATCAAATATGGTCATCCTGCAACGCTGAAATGTAGCAGGTGCATTACATAATCCAAAAGGCATCTTTCTAACGGCAAAACTCCCATAAGGGCAAGTGAAAGTCATCTTCTCTTGATCCTTGGGTGCAATCATAATCTGATTATAACCCGAGTACCCATCAAAGAAATAATAATACTTATACCCTGCAAGACGATCGAGCATTTGATCCATGAAAGGAAGGGGAAAATGATCTTTGCATGTATTTTCATTCACTTTTCTGTAATCCGTACACACACGTCATCCCGTAGGAATCCTAGTGGCTAATGTCTCACCATCCTCGACTTTCACAATAGTGATGCCCCCCTTTTTAGCTACAACATTGAATGAACTCACATGGGGACTATCACTAATGGGATATATAATCCCAGCATCTAGCCACGTTAGGATTTGCTTCCTAATCACTTCTTGAATAGCGGGATTCACCCTTCGCTGATTCTGTATACTACTCTTGGCCTCATTTAACAATCTTATTCTATGCATGCAATATGAAGGACTAATACCTTTTAAATCATCAAGAGACCACCCAATCGCAGATTTATGCTTCTTAAGCACATCTAACAATTCCTCAAGTTGATCATCATCAAGGGAAGAAGATACAATCTTGGTCCTTTTCGACTCGTACCTGTCATCTCCCAAACCAAGCAAGTTTTCAAGAAATTCAATACATACCTCGTTAGAGAGTTCATCTAGCTCCATAGTGGGAAAAGTAAGAGACTCCGCTAAGCATGTCTCAAGAGGATCCTTCGATAAGATCAAAGACATGTCTTCCTTCACAATCTCCTCCACCACGTCTATACTGTGACATTGTGTCTCCATCGGCATCTTCATTGCTTTGTCCAGGTTAAATAAGACCTCTTCTTTATCCATTCTCAACCGTAGCTCACCCTTCTGCACATCAATCATAGCTCCCGCAGTCGCAAGGAAAGGTCTTCCCAAGATTAGAGGGGCATTATCCTTGTCATCTTCCATCTCAAGCACAAGAAAGTCCACCGAAAAGACAAGCTTCTCTACTTTGACAAGGACGTCTTTAATCACACCCTTCAGAAAGGTCATATACCTATCTGCTAGTTGTAGAGCCACCGATGTGGGAGTTAACTCCCCCAAACTAAGCCTTTTAAATATGGACAAAGGCATCAAATTGATACTTGCCCCAAGATCGCACAAGGCTCGTCGTGCCGGCCCCTTTCCAATTTCACATAAGATAATGAAGGTTTCCAGATCTTTCAACTTAGCTGGTAGCTTCCTTTGTATGATCGAGCTGCAATTCTCTAATAGATTCACTATTTCAATTTTGTTCAAGCTTCTCTTCTTCAAAAGTATATCCTTCAGAAAACGGGCATAATACGGTATCTCTAAGATCGCTTCAGAGAAAGGAATGTTCAAACTTATCTTGTTTATGATGTCTGAAAACCTCTTGAACTTCTCTTCCAATCCCTTTTTGACAAGCTTGAAAGGAAACGGTGGAGGTATCTTTGTTTTGGGAATCCCCCATTCATTACATTCAACCTTCTCCGCTTTATCCTTTTCGGCTCTTAATCTCTTGGCTCTTTCCCACTTCTTCTCTACTGTAACCTCAATGTTATGTTCTTGAGATGGTACCATAATGTTCTGATCAACGGGTGTAGCATTCGGGATCGAATCGGACTCTGCACTGAACTGCTCGATCTCCGTTCGACAGGGCTGGTATGGTCGAACAGATTGGAATTGGTCGAGCAACCCATCTGATCGCAAGCTCTGTTCCTTCAAGTGTTGCTCGAACACCGTTCAACCAAGCTGGTCTGCTCGACCATTCTACAGGTGTTGTTCGACCTCCGTTCGACCAAGATGGTCTAATCGAATGGCATGGTGTTGGTCGAACGGCGAGTCTAAAAACAGAGTACCGTAATTCTATTTCTCTGGAGTATGCTTGACTTCTGTTCGACTAGCTGGTCTGGTCGAACAACTATAGTTTGGTCGAGCAACTCTCCTGCTTCCTTCGTTTTCACTCACCGGCATCATCGGACCTTCATATTGTGTTCCCGGCCTCAATGTGATGGCATGGCAAGACTTTGGATTCTCAATACTTTGAGATGGGAGCTTTCCCTTCTCAATAATTTGAGTCAATTTGTTTACGTTTTCGGCCATCTTCCCCATCAATAACGTATGGTCTTTCACTTGTTTAGACAAATCCTTATGATTAACATCAATATTTTTCTCTAACTTGGCCTCAAGACGATCCACACTTGCATCGTTCCTTGCCATGTACCTGTTTACCATCTTCTCTTCTTCCAATTTGGCTCTCGGATCAACACTGATAGGAGGTTGCACCGCATTATTCGGATTACTCCATGAAATTCCAGCCTCTTTGGTTGTTGGAAATACCCGGGGGACCACGATTGTTGTAATTCCCCTGATAATTCTGGTTTCCTTGATTTGGGTACCTAGTTCCTTGAATACTTTGACCCATGACATAATTTGCCTCCTCGATCTCCACTTGGCTAGCTCCTTCGTAGCCACCATCCTGCTACATCATTGGTACTCTCTGAGATAAATTCGTGATCTGTTGTTGCTAAGACTCTATTAGCTTGCTAATATTAGCCAAGCTAGAAACGATCTCATCATCTCTTCCTAACTTCACCATAGTATGCTCAACTTGTGCTACTTTACCAAGGCCAAAAGTGTCTCTCACTCTATCAGTCGGCCAATCTCTTGAATTCATCGAAATATCCTCAAAAAGCTTCTCGGCCTCAATAGATGACTTCGTAAGCAATGCTCCATTAGAAGAAGCATCAAGTAAAACATAAGAATCACAATCTAACCCATTGTAGAATATACTGATATATTGAGCTTTAGATAGCCCATGTTGTGGACACTTACGAAGCATATCCTTGAATATGTCCCAAACTTCATGAAACTTCTCGCTACCATGGATAGCAAATTGATTGATTTCTTGCTTCATCTTGAACACCTTTGAAGGTGGCATGTATCGCTCCAAGAATTTTACTTTAAACTTCTCCCATTTATCACATTCAGCAGCATCGAGATTATCGTACCAATCTCTCGGCTTTTCATTCAGCGAGAACTTGAACAAAATTATCTTCCTCACATCTTCATGAGCACCTACATCTTTTCGTGTACTTGCATATCCAAGGAACTTATTCAAATATTGTTGAGGATCTTCAAAGGTTCCTCCAGAGAAGGGACTCCTTTCAATCATGATGATAAGAGCAGGGTGTAGATCGAAATCGGCTCTGATCCTTCTTGCTCCTAACAACCCTGCATTGCCTCATCCATTGTTTTTAAAGACTTCACGGATGGCAAGTGTATCCAGATTCGCCGCCATGTTGATTGCCTCTACTTCCAAATTAACTTCGGTTGCAGCTTCAATCGTTTGCGAATTCAGCACGTCAACTTTAACTCCTAAATCAAGAACCTCAGTTGGGTCTACGTTCTTGTTCTTATTCTTCTTCTTCTTCTTCCTCGACGATGTTCCAATCTCCGGATTATAAGGCTCTAATTCACCTGTCTTCGATCTAGTGAGCATACACCTAAGAAAATAAAGTGTTAGAAATCAAAGACAAGAATAATATAATCTCAATTAAACTAGAAATAATAAACTAATAATTTACGCCGTCCCCAGCAACGGCACTAAGAACTTGATGAGCATTTTTTAAACACACAAAATTATCCCCAAGTATGAAGGATATCAATTGTAGTTTCGATAGGCGACCAAGTGATTATCAAACCCAATGGACGGATTATTATCAACTTAATTATAATCTAATTTACTTAGACTATGTTGGCAAATTTGGTTTGGAAAAGTTGCGGAATTAAATAACGAATAACTTAAGTAGCAAATTATATAAACAAGTGATAGAGAAAATACGACTGTGATCAAGTAAGAAATTAGGTAGTTCTTCGGATCATCCAGTTTTATTTATTAATTTCCTTTCCATGTGTTATTGTCCGACTCTGCCTTGTGGTTTATGGACACATCACTAAACCATGCAAGTTTACCCTATAGACACAAGTAAACATGCGTATGACACGTGTGAATATCCTCGGAGCAAGAGATATAATTCACCCCCCTTTCTAGGTACTATCAGTATCAATTATTTCCCATGCACTCAGTACTCTAACCAGATATGATCTCCCTTTATAGGTACTATGAAGTTATACTCTTTATCCTACTTATTAACCCGAATAAGATTCAATTAACAAGTATCTATATAAGATGGTTCTAATAAGACTTCGGAATCTCTTCACATAGAATTATAACATGTAATCCTGCTCAGCAGTGAACGCACTCAATCAATAACCAAGATATGTATTCACACTCTACATATGTAACAGTTAATGATGCACAAAACGACCGTGAGTATGAATTAAAAAGGCACAATCTTATATAAAATAAACCACAAGTAGTGTTGTACAGAGTTTACACATGGAAATTCAATTAACTCATAAAACTTTCATAACCCTTAAACTACCGGAGCGGCTCTAGCCCATGATTGATCTAGGAACAATCATGGTTGATTGGTATGATCTTACTTGACGCACCAGACGAATCTCTCTTCACGACTCCTTCGGATGATGGTAGGGTTTTGGTGGTGGATGGATGATGTGTCCCCATTTTCTCCTGTGAAAGCTCTTCTTTTATACTCAAGGAACCTCCTTATGGGCTTAGGATGGACTTTTGCTTGAAGCACGCATCAAATTTTGTAAAAGAAATCCGAAATTTCCAAAAATAGAAGCAGTGAGAATCCGTTCGACCAAACCTTGCCTGGTCGACCAAGGCCTTCAACTCGAACAATGGTCGAGCAAGCTCACTGTGAGTTTTTAAACATTTCGTTTGACTTCAATCATCTGCTCGACCACGATGATTCTGGTTGAGCAACATCTTCCAGTCGAGCAAGCTCTCTGGACAAATATTTTTATTCTGCTTGACTTGGCCACCTTATTCGACCAAAGTAATGCTGGTCGAACAAGGTCTTGAGGTCGAACGACCTTCAAAAATTGCCTCAAAAATCGTGTCTTCCAATTCCGAGCCTTTAAGACTTGTTTTCCTGTTCAAATATGCTCAACAAGCCCTTATACCCTCTGATTCGCGCCTTGTTCATAAACAAACGTCTTAATAAAAGACTCAATCGTACTCAATTCCCCTACAAATCAGAACCCAAAATACGTGAATTTACACTCTCATCACATGCCAGTTATATTTTACTTATTAGGGCGTCCCGCTACAAGAGTTACATTTCCTTTTTTTAGTAGATGAGACCCACATAAATCAATCACTTTATCTTTATGGCCCCACACACAAAACTAATACAATTACTCGCTATACATTAAATTATTCTATCTCTCAACCTACTCTACATTAAAATACTATATTTTTAAATCTCCGTGCGAACAGTAAATGTAACTCTTTTTATGGAATTGAGGGAGTATTACTTTTCATTATAAAAGTTATCATTATTTTTACCCATATTTATGAATAAAATTGTATACACTTTGTAAATGAATTTTCTTTTAAGTTTTTTTATTGAAAAATTGAATAAAAAAATTTATATAATTATTAAGAAATTTTAATACAATATTAAATAAAAAATTATACACATAGGTGCAAACACTGAATATGAATTAATAACTAATTGTATTAGTTTAAGTCATTGACATACATTATTTTAATAAACATATTATTTTTTTAATTTATATAAATATTGATATTCTATATCAATATATCCATGCAATTAGGAAGAAAAAACAAAAACGTATTTTCTCTGAAAGTGGATAGCCATTTCTTTGGGATCGGATGAGCCACGCAATTGCGACAAAAACACCGGGAGGAGAACACAAAAAGAATATTTTCTCTGGAAGCGACCGTCATGAACATAAAAAGATATTTTCTCTGAAAATAACATAAACTCTAAAGGCGGATGAGCACCGCCGCAACAACGGATACTGAAGAAGAACACAAAATATATTTTGAGAAAAATGTAGAAAAACCCTAATTTTAATATTTAGGTATCCATTTTTTGCTAAATTTTCTTTGATAAAAAAAAGAAAAAGAAAAAATGCCCTATATTGAAGGATTATGTTTACTTTTTAGTGCCGATCTTTGATACTGTCTTAACATAACACATGGAGGCCAAACATACACATGAAGGCCCTTTCTCGAATATCAAAGTCGGTGTATGCATTTATACAACCATTGTCTTCATTAAAAAACAAAACATTCACAAGTTTCACTAAACACCTACTGCAAGAGAAATGGCCAACTCCGATCTTCCTGAAGAAATCGTGTTCGACATCTTTTCACGGCTACCGGTGAAATGGTGCAGATGCTTAGCGAAATAATGGCGAGCTCTTCTATCCACCCCTGACTTGATAAAACACCACTTCGTCTGCGAAGAGACACCGCCTTCTAACCAACAACTCCAACAACTACTCCATCGTGGATCTATGGTGGCGGAGATGTGTGCACAAAATATGCACAATATTCTTGAGAAGCACCTAAGAATGGGTAGGTTGGAAGAGAATAATGGTTTTTATTGGGAAAAGGTGATATCTAAGAGGCCGCTCCGAACAAATTCTTCAATCGGAATTGCGGTGGGTATCACTAGGGAGTGGAATGAAAGGTGGACAGTAATTATTGAATCAATGAGAGTGATTGAGGAATT
This sequence comes from Pogostemon cablin, assembly GCA_023678885.1. Classification (NCBI taxonomy): domain Eukaryota; kingdom Viridiplantae; phylum Streptophyta; class Magnoliopsida; order Lamiales; family Lamiaceae; genus Pogostemon; species Pogostemon cablin. The sequence goes on from CM042966.1 coordinate 15,850,293, forward strand.
TTGATTTCCACTACACCAACCAAGCATGGAAATCAATATACATCTATTCCCATCACCTTCTCCCAATAACCTCAATCAATCTGCCTCTAAGTGTTTTAGAATTATGGATGAAATATGGATGAAGCGGTTCGGCAGGAATATATGATGGCTGAGCTAGAGGGGTTGAATGAGGAGGAGGAGATTAAGAGGAAAGCAAGAATCAACTGCGACAGTGGTGGTGGTTATAGCTAATTGCGGGGACTCAAGGGCTGTGCTTAGCCCCTCTTTCTCCATCCACTCTATCAGACACGAATCCACCTCTAAACTCCTCCATTTGCCGATTAACTGCTTCGAGGTTGTCGGTTCCTGCTATGGCTTGGTTTTATTATCAAACGTCGAGAGGAGAAGTGTATGTAAATCTTTGTAGTCTCATGTTTTGTCTTTCTTTAGAATGATTTAGTTTCTATATGTTGTGTTTGTCTTTCTTGAAAATGAGATATCACCTGAAGATGCTCATTCTTTATAAACCATCTTCATCTTTTTCAATACAATTATTTCTCACAATGATTTATCCCTTTCACTTGATAAAAAAGGCTGTTAGTTTGAAGATTCAAAGTTGATTCAAACTCAAGAATAACTATTGTTTTATTCACAATTTAATCAAGATTAATTATGTTCAATTCCCAAATAACCACAGGGATGTGGATAAATTAATACCTGGGAGAAGATTGGTATGCACATCCAGAAACCATACCTGTAAAACACCAAAGCAAAGAAGAAGATAATAGTAATTGGTAATTAGGAGTAATTAGAAATGATGATGGGAGGAATAGGATTAATGTAATAATTTACCAAGGGGGTTATTGGAAACAGCAGCAGATGCTTGAAAATCACAACTTCCAGCAATATTACCCTCTCTGACAATAACTATTGACATCATAATTACAGTGATCTTTGACAGTATTAGGATTAAAACAAGCCCTATTTTTCATGATTGCTGAGCAATCAGCTCCTGGCCCACATGCATAATCAATGTTCTTCTGAAGTACAGTGTCAATTCAACCCAGGATTACACAAACAGCAACCCCATAAATAATTATTATTTTTTTTAACGATAAATGTTAGTGGTTAAAGGTTAGATGTTATCCACCTATATTCCAAGATTTTTCTTTAAGTCTCCTTATAAATCTCTACTACAATTAATTCCCAAAGGGAATCGAATATGAGTCACCTATTTTAATGAGGAGTCCAGTAACCAGGTGAGTGATAGAGAATCAGGGGAGGTGTTATATATCTTGTTGGGGAAGTAAATGTTTTTATTAAGGGACTCACAAAATATTTTACAATATACCCTCAAATTCTCACACTCAAGACACACACACTCAACTTTTCTCATACTCTCTAATAAGCCACACCCTGTTTTTCACTCTTCTTTATCTCTTGCACTTATACACTCTGCTATTATATTACATGCCTATTTATAGTAACTATCTCTTGCACTTGTACACTCGGCTATTATATTACATGCCTATTTGAAGTAACTAATTCTAGTGTGGCGGTACCACTATCATCTCCTAGAGAATTCTACCAAATTCTTTATTTATCAAGAATGGAAAGTGGTGGAGAAGTGTGTGTAAATCCTTCTATTCTCATGTTGAATACTTTTGGAATGATTTAGTTTCTCTGTGTCAATCTGATGTGGAAGTCCTTAAGTTAAATCTTAAATGTTGTAGTGATAACTATTTCAGAATAAATGGTTGTTTGCTGCTTTTTATTTACTTTTTTAATTAGTGTAAAGTCACATATTACAATTATTAGATTGTAGTTTTCTTTAATTGTATTTGGGAACTGCTGCTCTGCAGTGGGACGACTCCGAACTCATGTTTTTATCTCCTTCACATCAACTTCTCATTCATCTCTATGTGAACACCACCACCACTAAATTCACCTTTGATGAGATGAAAATAATAATAAAAATCTTAATAGTTATAAATAATAATAATAATAATAATAATAATAATAATAATAATAATAATAATAATTTACTTTGGAACGTTAGTGTCAACATTTATGAGATGATTATAATTTAATAGAAATAATAATAATTAGACCAACATATATGACTTTTGATCCAGAATGAAATTTACAAAAACAATAAATTTGAATGTTAAGAGATTAATTTATACAATATTTTTAGACTTGCATGAGATTATCTCACAGATCTTGTAACCATTTGTGCCCTAAATTGCTAGCTCATACCCAACAACATAATACACGTATTTCTATTAATGACATTCATAATAAATGGTAAGAATTCAAAGATACATATTGATATTCATTCAAAGATTTAATCCACATTAATATAATGAATCGAATATTTTGTAACCATTTGTCCCTTAAATTGCTTAATCAATAATCATGCGCATTCCATTTTTGCCAAAATCATAAATAGGATACTAATAACTACTCGACTAATGGGAGCAAAAACACTTTACTAAAGAAAAAATCAAATTTCATAAAAAAATAACAACAGAAACCAAATAATTGATTTAATACACATTAATGTCCAACCAAAGTATTGATAGTTGGAGGTTTAAGAGAGGGAGTTGTTGTTGCCATTAGAGCACGTTTATTATTTTTATCTAATTTAGTGCACATTAATGTTGAACCAAAGTATTGTTAAGTGTAACCGTTGAACATTTATTATTGTGAATTATTCATTAGTAATTATATTAGATTAATGTATTAATTAGTAAATATGCTATACACAGCAATAATCCAATTTATTTTTTTAGGTGCGTTAAAAGCAAGGTTTAAAATATCAATATCGGTAAAAATATCGGTACCTCAAATTTACGGATATATCGATGGATATATCGAATATCGATATCGGTAAGAATTAAAAAAATCACGAAAACTTAAAAAAAAAAGAGAAAATTAATTATTTTTCTTTAAAATATATTTTAACTAATTTTAATATATATATATATACAATTTAAAATCTCAATAAAACTCATAACATATGATAAACAAATAAATTACATCATATTTCAATAGTCTAAATTCATATAATACTTAATAACTAATACAAAATGATAATTTTTTATGCTCAAATGTAAAACATGTGATATCATCTTGATCTAAATAATATTGGTATCATCTCATCGAATTAGAGAAAATCTGAACATAATTTTGAATGTGTCAGTATTATCATTATGTACCAATAAAATACTCCCTTTGTCCCGATCCAATTGAATATACCAAAATAATTATATTTTTAATTAGAGTATATTATCTCACTGTGTATATGAAAGGAAACTCCTCATTTACTTAGTAGTAATAATTTTAATGAAGAGTGATAATAAGTGATAATTAATTAAATAAAATAAAATAGTCTTAATAATTCCATGCAAGTGTTTCTCTATTTTAAGAAAAAAATTGATTAAATTAATGAAAAAATTTGTATTTAGTTAGTAAAAGTAATATAAAAAATTACTAAAATTTTCTTTAAAATATGGATAATTTTTCAATTTTTTTTATATATCTACGATATTTTATCGATATATCTCGACATTTAAAATAATTTAAACTGTGGCAAACTGATATCGATATTATTATCGATATTTTTCGATATTTCCCGATATATCCTCGACATCAGAAAAGATATATCTTTTTCCCCAATATTGATACTCCCCAAATACGGATATATCGTGGATATTTCCGGAAATTTTAAACCTTGGTTAAAAGTATCCAAGATTTGAATAGCCTTTCAAATATAAGTACTTCATACATGCAAGATAAAATGGACGCACAAAATAAACCCACAGAAACATAACCCTGTCAAACTCAGGTGAATGTAAATGAAGCAGAAGCCATATCACTATACCACAACAAGAATTTACAACAAAAGAATTAAGTGCCTATTTATCACGTAGCTTATCTATCTACCTTCATCTAACGACGAATAAGACATTGAATTCCTGGAGTAATCCTCAATAAAAATATTACTAGTTTTGGTAGCAGCAGCAGTGTGGGTGGTGGTGCTAGTGCTACCATTGGTGGGGTTAGTAAAAGCAGCAGAAGTAACAGTTGTCCACTGACCCACACGACCATGAATTCCAGGTTTACCTGGTTTAGGCAGAGCAAAAGAATCGGTCGACAGCATGAGGTGTACAGAACTCATATCCGGTCTATTTGTGACGCTGGCTTGACAGCATAACAGCCCCAACTGAATGCACATAGCAGCTTCTTCTGCCCTGTATTTATCAAGACTTGCATCCACTAGCTCCAGCGACTGTCCATTTTGGAACAACCTCCACGCCTGAAAAGGAAACCACTGCAACTCATCACACTATATCCACTGCATGCGTGAAAGAGAAGAAACGACTCATTTGATACTTACGTAATTTAACAGGTCGTACTGTTCAGGACCAAGAAGCTTATCATGATTTTTCCTTCCACTTACAATCTCTAGTACTAAAATGCCGAAACTGAACACATCCATCTTCACTGATAGATATCCACGCATTGCATACTCCGGAGCCATGTAACCGCTGCAATTGCACTCAATAAGTTTTGATTTGGAATCTCATATTCTCATAAATCAAACAAGTTCAGAAAAATAGATATCTGCTTACTGAGTTCCGGAAATTTTAAATGTGTTCAAATGAGTCTCGTCCTCTGGGAATAACCTTGCCAGACCAAAATCAGAAATTTTCGGATTTAATTGATCATCCAGTAATATATTGCTGCATTTGATGTCTCTATGGATTATCTTTTCAAGAGCTTCTTCATGCAAATATAGAAGACCTCTTGCAACACCCTTTATTACTCGAAATCGTCTTGCCCAATCCAGAATAGGAGATTGCTTTTTATCTGAAATAAACTTTATTGCTTCAAGATTAAATTTTACCATCTTTCTTATGCACAAACAAAAGTAATTTCACACGTTAAATTACCAAAAAGGAAATAATCAAGACTCCTGTTTGGTAAATACTCATAGACGAGCATCTTTTCAGGTCCTTCAACACAGCATCCCAGCAACATCACTAAGTTTTTATGCTGAAGCCTTAGTAGCAATTTGACCTCATTTGTGAATTCTTTAAGACCTTGCCTTGAAGTCAAGGACAATTTCTTTACAGCTATTTCTTGACCATTTGACATCAATCCCTGAAAAAGAAATGAGATTGATACAATTATATGGCAACTGTTATGAATCTCATTGCTAAAACTTGAGCACACATGGACAATATAGGTAAAATAAAAAGCGTTTCACTTGTTTAAAAGCACAAACAGAGAAGGGTTCGATACAATTATATGGCAACTGTTATGAATCTCATTGCTAAAACTTAAGTACACATTGACAACATAGGCAAAATAAAAAGTATTTCACTCGTTTAAAAGCACAAACAGAGAAGGGCTAAAGCGCAAAGGTCACTGGACTTTCTTTTGATCCTTAAATTTAAAGGTAATAAGACACATTACCCTCATATTCATCAAATATTGGACAGTATAGGCAATATTATTTATCTTCTTGTTTAGCTACACTTTATTTTTTCCAGTAATTTCTTGGTTGCTAATATTTTGCTGGATTGATACCCTTAGATTCACCGAATAATGAGTGTCAAGTTCAGTATAATAAAGTTTATTTTTGTAGAAAGACTTGGTGCTAACACATTACTAAGTTTATATGGAAACTTACTGATGTATTGGGTGTCTGCCTCTTTACTATTCTGGTTTCTAATATAGTTTTTCTTCTGAGGAAATTTTCCCAATGAATATTAGCACTGTAACTGTATGGCCAGTACCAATAAACCTCTTTTTCTTAAACAAGGTTTCAATTCACAAGTTATTATTGTTTTCTTTAGCGCTCACTAATGGCAACTGAAAAAGATTGTTAGTTTTTTCTTTAGAAACAGGGATATTAACAACTCAAGAAATTTAACTTTCCAAGACTATTAATTTTCCAAATGGGATCACACTGTCCATTTATTAGATGTGTGTCACTTGTTACAATCATTCCCTAAATTATCGCCAATCGCCAAGTATGCTAAGGATTTATATGTCACTTGTTAGAATAATTTTTTAATAAAAGATATGTTATGAAACATGGAGTACGAAATGTAAAACCAGAAAGGCACGAATCAACTTTGTGATTTTCCTAAACTAAAAGTAAAACTAATGGAAGGCATAAATCAAATTATTTATATACAAGAGCAAGCCTCTTGGTGCATCTGATACCTCTACCCAACCCCCTTGTGACCAACAAATCACGTTCGAATTCGATACTTAGATGTTCAATTAATCTACACACAGTGCCATCTTCAATTGAAGGAAACATACCTTGTAGACAGGCCCAAAACCTCCATGACCAAGCTTATTCAATTCAGAGAAGAAGTTAGTCGCAATCTGCAGCTTCTCTAGCTTGAAAAAAAAACTGGAAGAATCATCAGCGGCGTCGTCCGCGGCGTCGGAAGGGGTGGGGCTCAGCCGCTTCCGTAGGCAGCCACAGATGTCGGAATATAACCCCATGGAGGCATCAAACAGAAGAGAGCAATGGCTGTGGCTATCTCCAAATCTAAGAATGCGATCCAGGTTGACAATTTTGTTGGCCAAAAGAGAGAGAGGAAACTCAGATGAAGTTTAAACAGAGGAATCGATGAATTCCGCGTTGGGTAGTTAGGTTATTCAATATTGTTCAACAATTCAACAGGTTGTGTTGTGATCTTTGTGGAGGAGTACCCGGAGGCTGACTTGGGAAAATTGGGTCAACTATATTACGGCATATTATGTGCTTATATGTATAAATTATTTCATATCTTGTGGGCTTTTGTATAGGGATAAAAAAAAAAAAATTTTTGCCTAATATGATTAGCCATGTACAATTTTTGGCCCAAAAAAGATAACATTTGGACATTTGTCTCACTATCTTCATAATTGCCTCAATGTTGCCTCATTTTCGCCGGAATCTATCACGTGTTTGTCACGTGATCATCGGATTTGGCATTTCCCGGTGGAAAAAATATTGTTTTGCCCCGCAAGTTTGGTCATGTACACGTTTTGTCCCAAAAAAGATAAGATTTTGGCATTTGTCCCAATATCTTTATAGTTACGCCAATGTTGCCCCATTTTTCCCGGAATTTGACATTTTCACTAGAATCGATCACATGCGTGTCACGTGATTATCGAATTTTGCATTTCCCAGCGACATAGTGACATCCACATCAATAACAACAATAATAATATTTTATTGAAAATTTAATTAAAAAATACCCTCGATCAATGCACTCAATTCTCACGTGCCCTCCACGTACTTTCACTATCTTCGCAAACTCCCTCTTTTTGTCAATTAGAGGATCCCTCGTGTACCCTCTCACCACCATGGGCAGCAGCCATTGGATCTTCCGCTCGCGCCACCCTACTCATGTCACCAAGCTCCCCATCATCATCTCCTTCCACGACGGAAGGTTCGTATTCTTGAGCGCCACCACTCCATATTCTTTCATGAGTCATGCAACTTTATGATTACTCACGTTCCTTCCTTCATCGCTTCTGTCGAGTAATACCTAGCATTGGAGAATCGTCTTCTGGAGGCGTACGATGACCACATGGACGAAGTGCAGTGGGCTAAAACCTAAGCACTCGCTGGTCGTGACGCCAACCCTTCGATCGAAGAATTCATTGAATTCTCTAAGGTTTTCCTAATGGAAAGCAGTGTCGTCGGCAACATGGTCTACCATGTGGAATGCACTTGATATTGATCTTCAGATCACAATTAGAATCACGAGACTGATAATGAACCATCCGTTCTTCAGTGGGGTGCGAAGGACTGAATCGGAGCTAAAAAATGCCAATGACCCCATCCTCATCTACATGGCTCCGATATCATGTGGTTGCTCGCACTGTCGGAGGGTACAGATCGAGGCAATGTATACTGCGATCCGTTCGTTGGTGGTAGGCCCTTGGAGGAGAAGATCTGACAGTTGCCGCCCATGTGGTGAGAGGTTACACAGGGAATCCCTGATTGACAAGAAGAGTGAGTTTGTGTAGATGGTAGAAGTACATGGAGGGCACGTGAGAACTGAGTTCATCGATATTGAGAGTATTTTTTAAAATTAAATTACCAATAAAATATTATTATTGTTAATGTGGATACCACTGTGTCGCTAGGTCAGGAAATTTATCGGGAAATGTCAAATCCGATAATCACATGACATTGACGTGATTGATTCTATGAAAATGTCAAATTCCGAGAAAAATTGGACAATATTGGCGCAACTATAAAGATATTGGGACAAATGCTCAAATATTATCTTTTTTGGGGCAAAAATTGTACATGACCAAACTTACGGGGCAAAAAAATATTTTTTCCGCCCGAGAAATGCAAAATCCGATGATCACTTGACATGCACGTGATCGATTCCGACGAAAATGTCAAATTTCGATGAAAATGGGGCAACATTGGCGCAATTATAAAGATTATGGGACACATGTCCAAATGTTATCTTTTTTGGTGCAAAAATTGTACAGGTCAAACTTATGGGGCAAAAAAATTTTTTATCCCCTTTTGTATAGCTTATCCCATTGTATGTAGGTTTTCATGATTTCCTACTTTGTTGTACCTGTATATATAGGTTTGTGAGATTTGGAGCGATCTTGAGGATCGTTTTGGGAAGGAGTCCGCACCTCAAACTTAATAATTGCGACGAACATTGGGCATGATTAGGCAGGATAGCAACACAGTATCTACATATTACAACCAATTAAGAAGGGTTTGGGATAAGATGTACTCTTTGAAGCCACCACCAAACTACACTTGTGGACACTGTACTTGCAATTTATCAAAGGCCTTGATTGAATCTCGTGATATAGATCGTTTGTATGATTTTCTGATGGGTTTGATGATGCTTTTGGCCCCATACGGACTCAAATTCTTGGAACTCGTCCAATCCCTACCCTTAGCGCTGCTTATCATCTGGTTTCGGAGGATGAGCAGCATTTTTCTATCACAGCTGCTCGCAAATAAGTGCCTGATGTCGCCATCTTTCAGGCACAGTCAAGGTCTGATCCCACCATAAGAAAGCGAGAATCTCGATATTGCAGCCATTGTGGTCAGACGAATCATACTTATGAGACTTGCTTCGAACGCATTGGTTAACCACCTGGTTGGAATCAAAAAGGGAGAGACTGATAGGCAAGGAAATTAATTCCAAGGCGCGGATAGGGGGAGATTCGCATACCAACAAGAATGATGCACACCGAACAGATTCACAAGGAGGACAACGCACTAGTGCTCAACCACGGGCTGCACACACCGACAATGAAGTCATCCATTCCTGGTCTTTTATTTGAGCAGCTTAATCGGCTAACTCAATTTATGCGAATTAAGTTCCAGATGAATAACATTACCTCTTTCACTGAACCAACTGTCAACATGGCAGGTAAATTACCATTTTCTAAGCCGTGGATAATCGATTCGTGTGCCACTGAACATATCACTTGCGACGGTGATGCTTTGGATGATGTTGTTGTCAATTCTTCAGAACCTCCAGTTCGCATACCTAATGGTGAAAGTATACATGTTACTGGCGTTGGAAGAATACGCCTACCTTATGGGCATTTTCTTCCACGTGTCTTGATTGTCCCACAATTTCGCTACAATCTACTTTCTGTCAGCCATCTTGTTTCGGATCTTAATTATGGACTAACGTTTATTGGGGATTTTTGTGTTATACAGGACTTACTCTCGAGGAAGCTGATTGGAGTGGGTAAGCAACGTGATGGTCTATACTTTATGGAACCACTGTCAACTGGAAGAACAACCTTTTATGCTACAGTGAATCCTATTTCTTGGCATCGTTGATTAGGTCATGCTTCTGATGGCAAACTTCACTATATTAGTCATCTTAGTAATTTTAAGCGTTCAAACATTTTTTGCGATTCTTGCTTACAAGCCAAACAAACTCGTTTACCTTTTCTTGTTAGTACCAATAGGTCTTTGCATTATTTTAAGTTGATTCATTGTGACATTTGGGGTGGATATAAGCATGAATCGTTTTCTAGTGCTAGATATTTTCTTACCATTGTTGATGATTACAGTAGAGGTGTTTGGGTTTATTTGTTAAAGGCAAAATCTGAAGTAGCCAAATATTTGATGCAATTTTACAACATGGTTCATATTCAGTTCAGTTGTTCTATCAAACGTATAAGGGCTGATAATGGTGTTGAATTTCAGTCTGCTATTTTGTTTAATTTTTCTTAATTTTTATGTTGCGCATGGAGTTTTACTTGAGACTTCTTGCACTGATACCCCTCAGCAGAATGGAGTTGTTGAACGCAAACATAGACACATCCTCGAAATCGCATGTGCTTTGCGATTCGAGGCAGGTTTGCCCATTGATTTTTGGGGAGAGTGCATTCTTACTGCTGTTTATATCATTAATCGTCTGCCTTCCACTGTCATCTTGAATAAGACTCCTCACGAGCTCTTATTAGGCAAAATACCTTCATATGATCACCTTCGAGTCTTTGGAAACGTAAGGATAAATTTGGTGACAGGGGGAGTTCGTGTATCTTTGTTGGTTATCTGGTCAAAAGGCATATAAAGTTTTTGACTTACACACCTGTGATATTTATAGCTCTCGTGATGTTACCTTCTTTGAAAATATTTTTCCTTTCAAAGAAAGTAATCCCACTTTATTCAACCCTCAAATTTCCTTTGCACAATCTGTTGAACTTGCAAGGAAGTTTGTTCTTGGTGTTCATCTTGATCCTACAAACAAATCATCTCCCGCGCATTGCACCACGCGGAATACTCAAGCATGCCCCTAACCATACGCTTCCACCACAAACAGAAATAGTCCCTCCAAAACCTAAGATGAATACATATAATGAACCAGCATATGACAATGAACATCGACAAGAGGTTGTTGAACAGGTTTCTACTTCGCCACCTACACCGCCGGTCGAACAATATACTAGTCAGCATGTTCGTCGACGCCTGAAACACTTGGATGCTTTTGATGTTGATCTTCCACCGTCTATAGACCATTCACAACCCATTGCCAATTCAGTGAACTCGACGATATATCCTCTATCTCACTTTATCTTTTATGATCGTTTTTCTACTGCTCATAAGGTTTTCTTAGCTGCCATCACATCTCGTGATGAACCTAAACATTTCAAACAGGCAGTGTATGATCCTCTGTGGCGTGAGGCTATGCAGAAAGAAATCACTGCACTTGAGAACAATGGCACTTGGAAGTTGGTGTCTCTTCCACCAGGAAAGAAAGTAGTAGATTCGAAATGGGTGTACAAGATCAAGTACAAGCCTAATGGGGATGTTGAGCGATACAAGGCACGGCTTGTCGCTAAGGGTTTCACACAAATAGAAGGGGTGGATTTCCATGAGACTTTTGCGCCTGTCGCCAAACTTGTTACCATACGCTGCATTCTAGCAATCGCAGCTAAACGGAGATGGGAAGTACATCAGTTGGATGTAAATAATGCATTCTTGCATGGAAATCTCAGTGAGGATCTCTACATGAGAGTTCCGCAAGGTTTCGCAAAAGAGGGAGATTATCGTGTCTGCAAGTTGATGAAATCTCTTTATGGTTTGCGACAAGCATCGCGTAATTGGTATCATAAATTTACTCAAGCTCTTTTAGCCATTGGCTTTCAGTCGTCTAGTGCAGATCACTCTCTATTTGTCTTTCGAGAGGGCTCCATATATATGGCTGCTCTCATCTACGTTGACGATGTACTCCTAGTAGGTAATGACTCAAATCATATTGGGCGTGTGAAGCAATTCTTGGATGATACATTTGGCATTAAAGATTTGGGGGCGTTGAAATATTTTCTTGGCATTGAAGTTACCTGTTGTGATGAAGGTTTTGTTTTGAGTCAACGAAAGTAAACCCTCGACATTTTTGAAGATAGTGGATTTCAGGCCTGTAGGCCTCTTTTACACGTCGTTCCAGCCCTGGTTATTTTATCACTCTTGGTGGTGCCCCAGTTTCTTGGCGCACTAAGGAACAATCAGTAGTTTCACGTTCTTCAGCTGAGGCGGAGTACCGTCCTATGGCTCTCACAGTCAGTGAGCTTCTTTGGTTACGATGGTTATTGAAGGACTTTGGTATTCTTCAATCAGGGCCCACATCTTTATACTGTGATAATCAAGCAGCTCGTCATATTGCTGCTAATCCAGTATTCCATGAAAGAACAAAGCATGTTGAAATTAATTGTTACTTTGTTCGTGAACGTATTGTTAGTGGTCATATCACTCCATCTCCTATTTCCACTGCACATCAAGTCGCCGATATCTTCACAAAGGCCCTTGGAGCTGATCGTTTTCAGTTTCTTAAGAGCAAGTTGGGTGTTTGTAACTTTCACACTCCACCTTGAGGGGGAGTATTACGGGATATTATTTGCTTAATGTATAAATTATTTCATATCTTGTGGGCTTTTGTATAGCTTAACTCATTGTATGTAGGTTTTCATGCTTTCCTACTTTGTTGTACCTGTGTATATAGGTTTGTGATCTCAATGAAAATCATGGCATTATGTAATATTTCTATCTCTCTATTTTCAAACTATGCCACCAATAAACTATTCAAACTTTGGCAAGCATTTGTGCGAGGGATCCCACCATGTTCTTGATGACCCGCCGGCAACCTTAGAGTAGTTCTAAATTTTTAATAAAACTAGTAATTCGTCCGTGGTTATTATATGTAAAAACATTATTAATTTAGTTTCATACTTCTATACATAGTTGATATATAAAATTGTGTATGTTATATGAGTATAATTTTATGATAATTTTGAGAGCACATGACGCCCTGTCCTAATAGTTAGGTTTATTTTTTGAACGGGGATTAAAGAATATTGTATTTTAATGTGTATTGAGGTGAGAAAAGTAACATTTTAATGTATAATGAGTAGTTATATTATTGTGATGTGTGAACCCATAAAGGGAGAATTAATTAATTTGTGTGGGTTCATATACCAAAAAGGAAAATGTAATCATTAGAATGGAACGCCCAAAAGAAAATATGTAATCATTAGAATGAGACAGAAGGAGTAAATATTTCTTTGATTTTAAGTTTAAATTTTGTATGATTAAAAAAGAATTAAATAATACTCCCTCCGTCCCACCCAAAGGTGGTCATTTACTTTTTGTGCGTAGATTAAGTAGTAGTATTATTTTATATGTAGTGGATATTTGTATTAGTAGTAAGTGGTAGGCCACATGTGGGGTATTTTTACTAAAAGTGGAAAATGAAGATATTTGGATGAGACACCCAATATAGTAAAATGAGGGTATTTCGATGGAATGGAGGGAGTAGGGCAAGCCTTGCATAATCTCACATAATGGCTTACATGAGATGGATAAAAAGTTATCATTTTCGTTATAAAATTATATCACTTTTAATTTATACTCTAAATTGTTCATAAATTAACATTATCATATTTCATTATAAAAGTTATTACTTGTTATCCTCTCACATGAGACAATCTCAAACATTTGTTATTTTATTTTTTATAAATATTAAAATATTAATGACAATTAATTACTCATAGAAATATATATTAGCAGAGAATAACCACTACAACAAAAAAAGCATTAAGACTACATATATAATATGTTGTCTATTAGCTTATTTTTGAAAAAATGCTATGTAGTCTAAGTCTCTATTGTCTTAGGGTCTATCTACGACTACACATATAATGTGTAGTCTTTAAGTCTATTTATGACTACACATTATATGTATAGTCTTTATGCGTCTTTTTTTACTACACATATAATGTGTAGTCTTTGAGCACCTCTTTTTAAAATAATTATGCACAAGGACAACAGATTATATATGAGATTATATATGTTGCTTTTGTGCATCTTTTTTTTTTTTTATAAATGACAACAAATTATATATGTTGTCTTATTTTATAGAATCACCACATATATGTATTGTCGAATATATTTAATTTTTTTTTATAGAATTATATATTTATTTTACCTGTCATTATTTTGCCTTTAGCAAAAAATAATATATACAAAATTTATTAATTAATTGATAAAAGAGATAATAAAATTAAAAATAATTAAATGCATTCTAAATTATCCATAATACACAACATTAAATAACCATTTCAAATCCAAATGTTGGCAAATGTCAAATCTATCACACTAAGGACATAAAGCAAATAGTATTGATTATATAGAAGTAATCGAGAGTCAATAGTCATGGACGATGGACCACATACTGACTCATACAAATAGCAGAAGCCAACAAGCGTAGAGCTATAACCAATACACAAGAATCCAAATATAAAGGCCTTCAAAATCAACGTCCACATGACCAATAAAGATGATATGGGTTAAGAAAGTAACAAAATTTACAAAGGACCTAGAGGTGTATACAGGGATGATGCTCGTAGTACCATTAGCCCCACATGTTGTCATTTAAATGGCCCACATAGTGGATAAAGCAAAATCCATAGGTGATACATACCAAAGCATCAGGTATTTAGATTTGACTAGATGCCTCATAAAAAAACAGGTCAAATAAACTCTAGCAATACCAAATCAAAATACAGAAATTTAAGGCAAAGAGCTCCCAAAAACTATGAAGAAAAATATTAAAATCTAAATTAAAGATCCTATCTAAGACATGCAGAGTTCACAAGTACTTGGAGGAACACTGAAATAACAGTAGTGCAAAGGATTGTTAAACTGAAGCACAAAACGAGGTTCCATTCATTTGTACAAACAAAAAAAAAAAAATGCACAAAACACCATTCCAACAAAAAATCCATGAAGCATGCCAGTGTTAAAAAAAAAAAAAAAGATGCAGATGCTGCGCATGCTCAAAAATGTTAATGAACCCAAGAAAGAATCAAGAATCCGAACCCAAGAACCATCAAAGAAAATGAAACTCACATTTTTTTATTATTTGTTAGTCTCCATTACACAAAATATTTTTTATTCATACAATTGAACTGCCAAACTTCACCTAATTAATAACACACTTCCCAACATAATCAGGATAGTTAATTTCCAGCATATAAAAGAGAAGGCTATTAACTTAATATACTAAATAAATATAAACGAAAAAGCTTCACCTAATTAATAACATACTTCCCAACATAATCAGGATAGTTAATTTCCAGCGTATAAAAGAGAAGGCTATTAACTTAATATACTAAACAAATATAAACGAAAAATCTACACATTGTTGAAACTACTAACCTTACCCTTCACGAACTTACTGAGTTTGGAGAGAGAGATAGAGCCACTACGCTCAAAACCTCGATCAATCGTTTGGCTACACAGCGTTTTGACGTCGCTGCCCATTCCTAGCTGTCAATTCAGAGCACAAATTGAATATTTAATTCGTAAATTAAATTCCAAAATTAACTAATAAAATCAAATTAATCAACCATGACGCCGAAAGATAAGGAAGCAATGGAGATTAAGACGAAAGTATTTCCACAGCTCCACTCTCTAGAATATTTTTCCATTTTTGTTATGATTACTTGGAACTTTGCCCCTACTAGAAGAATAATCTGCATTTTCCCAAACACTCATGTCAGATTTAATTTTGACAAGAGAGTGCTGAGCTATTAGAAATGCATGTCTTCACTTACCATTAGAGGGATAGATGGTAGCCAAAAGTGTGAATACCACCCTATTTTAGATACAAAGGAAAGCATAGTGATCAGAATTAATAGCACTATAGCAGCTATTCTGAAGAAAAGTATACTATTTTTTAGCATGATAGGATGAGAAAAGAGACAATGTAAAACAGGATATTCTCAGTACCTCAACTTCCATTCGAAGGGCTGCAATCTCTTCATTACTTCCACCATATGTTTCTGCTGCAACTTTAAGAGCAACCTGCAAAAATGTGAAGTGCATTCAACAAGACATTAGCACGAGATCGAGAAAGTCAGTCGTTAATTAATAGATCGAGTTGTTAGTGAAACAGAATGTAAGAAGAAAAATAAGCTATTTTCTAGAATAGCTCGTAAATTCTGTGGTTTCAGTGGAGATCAGGGGTGTAATGCAAATATTTGAGCCTCAAAGTGAATGCTTACAATAATATTATGCCCTACATACCTCTTGTTGCTGATATAAGCTTTCTTCCTGCAGAGTTTGGGTATAGAAGAGAAATTCAGGAATAAAATCCACGTTTCTAGAAATAGAATCTCAAAACGCGTAACTTACCTGCTTAAACGTAATAGGTTCGAGATATTGCAGAAAACATGTATTACGTCAATGAAAATGACATTTCAAAAGAAGAATGCAACTATGACATGTAAAATAGCTCATCATCAAGAACAGTGACGGAGCCAAGATTTAGACTCAGGGTGTCCAACATAACATTGTAAGATAAAATACTCTTTACGTCTCTTAAAATTGTTTACTTTATATAAAAAAAGTTATTTTTTTACTAATTTTTAAATTTTTTAGAGTAATTTAATAAAATTAAAAGAATATTCATTTTCGCATATTGCTTAAAGCTTTATTAATCCACATATTAACTTTTATGATTTATATAGATTTATTCAACTAAATATATATATATATATATATATATATTAATATAATAAATAAATTAATATTAATATAATCATGATATAACGAAATAAATAAAATAAAGGCCCATTTCCTAATTAAAAAATATTAGTATAATAAATTAATTAATATTAATATAATCATGATATAAAATTGTTTACTTTATATAAAAAAATTATTTTTTTACTAATTTTAAATGTTTTTAGAGTAATATAATAAAATTAAAAGAATATTCATTTTCGCATATTACTTAAAACTTTATTAATCCACTTATTAACTTTTATGATTTATATAGATTTATTCAACTAAATATATATATATATATATATATATATATTAATATAATAAATTAATTAATATTAATATAATCATGATATAAAGAAATAAATAAAATAAAGGCCCATTTCCTAATAAAAAAAATATTAGTATAATAAATTAATTAATATTAATATACTCATGATATAAAGAAATAAATAAAATAAAGGATATATATTAATATAATAAATTAATTAATATTAATATAATCATGATATAAAGAAATAAATAAAATAAAGGCCCATTTCCTAATAAAAAAATATTAGTATAATAAATTAATTAATATTAATATAATCATGATATAAAATTGTTTACTTTATATAAAAAAATTATTTTTTTACTAATTTTAAATGTTTTTAGAGTAATATAATAAAATCTCATTTTCGCATATTACTTAAAACTTTATTAATCCACATATTAACTTTTATGATTTATATAGATTTATTCAACTATATATATATATATATATATATATATATATATTAATATAATAAATTAATTAATATTAATATAATCATGATATAAAGAAATAAATAAAATAAAGGCCCATTTCCTAATAAAAAAATATTAGTATAATAAATTAATTAATATTAATATACTCATGATATAAAGAAATAAATAAAATAAAGGATATATATTAATATAATAAATTAATTAATATTAATATAATCATGATATAAAGAAATAAATAAAATAAAGGCCCATTTCCTAATAAAAAAATATTAGTATAATAAATTAATTAATATTAATATAATCATGATATAAAATTGTTTACTTTATATAAAAAAATTATTTTTTTACTAATTTTTAAATGTTTTAGAGTAATATAATAAAATTAAAAGAATATTCATTTTCGCATATTGCTTAAAACTTTATTAATCCACATATTAACTTTTATGATTTATATAGATTTATTCAACTAAATATATATATATATATATATATATATATATTAATATAATAAATTAATTAATATTAATATAATCATGATATAAAGAAATAAATAAAATAAAGGCCCATTTCCTAATAAAAAATATTAGTATAATAAATTAATTAATATTAAAATAATCATGATATAAAGAAATAAATAAAATAAAGGGTATATATTAATATAATAAATTAATTAATATTAATATAATCATGATATAAAGAAATATATAAAATAAAGGCCCATTTCCTAATAAAAAAATATTAGTATAATAAATTAATTAATATTAATATAATCATGATATAAAATTGTTTACTTTATATAAAAAAATTATTTTTTTACTAATTTTTAAATGTTTTTAGAGTAATATAATAAAATTAAAAGAATATTCATTTTCCCATATTGCTTAAAACTTTATTTATCCACATATTAACTTTTATGATTTATATAGATTTATTCAACTAAAATATATATATATATATATATATATATATATATATTAATATAATAAATTAATTAATATTAAAATAATCATGATATAAAGAAATAAATAAAATAAAAGCCATTTCCTAATAAAAAAATATTAGTATAATAAATTGAAATAAATAAAATAAAGGGCACATTCGCACATGGCCATTTCCTAGAATGGAACCTGCAACGTTGGTTCCATTGAGAGGCATCAACGCCACTATGACATCATTAATTTTTAGTTATAGAATGTATATATATATTAATAATTGTGAAAATTCTACCCCTGATCCTATAGTGGCTCATATAATATATTTTCTAATTAATTTATTTTGAGACAATATATCTAATTTAAATATGTTATTAGTCATAAATTTGTGATTTTTTTTTTAAAATTAATTAAACATTAAATATATAAAAATAAAATCTTTAATTTTAATTAAATATAAAATAAATTTTAAAAAATTATAAAATTAAAGATACAAATTTCCAAATATTTTTATAAAAAAATTATACTCTATTTTATTGAGACTAATATTATTTAATTTAATTATTTTTTAAACTTTTTTATTTAAATATTATTAATTAAATTTATTAATAATAAATTAAAAGTATTAAGAAAATTTATGAAATTAAAACTTTTCCTTAATTAAACACTTAAACTTAATATTTTTTTTTTTTTCATATCACTACAACAAAAATGTGATGTTGGGACACTTTATTAGTGACACTAATTAATTTGTGTCCCCAAATTATATTTTAGGGACACTTAATATATTTTTTAATTTTGAAGGAAACTTTATTAATGACACTTATTAATTTATGTCTCCAAATTACTCTTTCCGTCCCATAGAAGTTGACACACTTTCCTTTTTGGTTTGTCTCACTAAAATTGACACATTTCCTTTTTAATACATGTGACCCACACCAAAATAATTAATTTATTCTCATGGAGCCCACCTACCACCTTTAATACAACTATCCACTACACATTAAATATTATTTCTCTCGCCTCACTCTACTTCACTTTACATTAAATTATTATATTCCTTAATCTTCGTGCCCAAAAAAAATGTGCTAACTTCTTGGTGACGGATGGAGTATAATTTAGGGTCACTTAATATATTTTTAAACTTTTAGGGACACTTTATAAGTGACACTTATTAATTTCTGTCCCCAAATTATATTTTAGGGACACTAAATATATTTTTAAACTCTAATCAACTAAGGCATTTATTAATTAATTGGAAAATAATTTGCAATATTCCACAGAACAAGTAATCCCTTTCCTTCCTCCACTCCCTGTTTCTCCTTTCTCTCTCCTCTCTCAATCAGTTAGGGCTCTGGTTATTCGTTTCTCTGCTACTCTACTGTGCACAATTTCTCTCTTCTAGAAGCGGCGGCGGCGGTAACAAGGAAAATGCGTGAATCCAAGTGCGGCGGCGGCGGTTCTATGCCCGAGGACCGAGGAACAATTCTCGGGTATTAAAGGCAAATGAATTATAGTTTTCAGTTTATTTCTAGGTTTGTGTTATACAAATTGCGTGAATCCTATGAATTTCTGATTATACGACTAATTTCCTCAACATTGTTACCCGAAATCTTAGTGATACCGATTGAGCTAGTCTCTAATTTTGCAGGATTTCGTGGCAGCCAGGTCTACTATGACGATGGAATTCTGTTCGTACTGGTGAATCTGGAAATCTCAGAGTTAGATGATCTTCCAGCACTGCTTTGATATTTGGTTTCCTGATAAGAGATACCTCAGGTAACGTAGTCACTCCAAGTGTCGAAATCGTTATCTATAATGTCAAACCACCTTCTGATTTATCTATAATATTCCAACTTGTGTGTAAAAATCAATTAATGAAAACACTGGAATGTGGTTAAGAGACTTATAGCTAATTAACTTATATTTTCTTTTACTGTTACTGACTTCTCCACCATCGACGTGCATATCATCTTGTTAATTCCCTTTTTCATGTTTTCATTCCATATTAAATTATTTCAAACCCACACAGTTACTGAGTGTGCTTGTGAAGTGATTATGGAGTTTCTAACGCCTAATGTGCTTCATAGTTTTGTATTAATTTCTTGATCTTATTATCTAGTGTACCTTGAATGCTTCTCAGTTATTAATATTACCTCACATATTGGTCTTAGTTCTAGTAGTTGATCATTGGTCTGTTAAGGCATTTAACTGAAGCTTGAAGAAGACTGTTGACTTCTACTTATTTTAGTACCGCAATTAAGCACTTATTCTTTGTTCATTTTCACCATGACGAACTGTCCGTTTCTCAAATTTATTGTTAGTTTCTTGGTTACCTTTAAGCTTTAATCTCACTTAAAGTATACAATTGCTTATGATCTTACATGAATGGTATGCTATCTGATTCTAAACCAGTTAGTGTCTCTTTTCCTTGGTTAATATAATACTCCCTCTGTCCAACTTCAACTTCACACTTTTTGTTTTGGTCTGTCCCAAATTCAACTTCACACTTTCATAAAAAGAAAAAGTAATTAACTAATATCTCTCCAAAATACTTTAATTTCAAATTTGTCATTACCTTTTTAACACAAATTATCATTTATATATTACCAAAAAATACAATATTACCCCTAAAAGTAAGTCAAAAAGTTATTTTTCTTAAACTTCGTATCTACAATAAACGTGAAGTTGAATTTGGGACGGAGGGAGTATGTGCTAACGCTTATGTTTTCCTCATAGACACAAATGTTAAGAATATTGTTGGAACTAGAGCTGAACGGTACGATACACCGAAAATATATAAGCATAACGTATACGGTTCCAAAATTTTCGGTATTAGAAAATACCTACCGATACCGTACCGTAAGTTTTGGTCCGAATTTTCGGTACAAAAGTAATCCATACCGATTTTTTACCGAATACCGAAAATCTGATATACCAATACAGTAGTTCATACCGAAAAAAAAAATCAGCTGCTATTACATATTTGCTAGCTCCATTAACTCCAAAATCCAAATGCTTGTTCGAACGAAAACAACATACAACCAAAATACTTAATGTTTACATAATTTTAAATAAACTAAAATGGAGACCGGAGAATGGAGAAGGGAGAGACTTAACGGCGGGATTAGGGCTTGCTGTGGAGAATCTGAGCCGTTGATTGAAGATCTGAGCGACTAGATTTTGAGGTTTGGCATCGACGGCGTTACGAAAGAGAAGGAGAAAGAGTTGGTGGCGGAGTCGAAACGGAGTTTGAAGTAGCGACTGGTGCGGAGGCTACTGGTGGAGAATGGAGAAGAGAGGCAAGGAGACGTGGAGAATCTGGACCGTTGATTAGAGATCCGCGGCTGGCGTCGGCGGCATTACGAAGGAGAAGAAGTGGGGCGGGGGTGAGGGTTCTGCACGTCGGCGGTGTTATGAAGGGGAAGAAGTGGTGGCGGAATGAAGGGGAAGAAGTGGTGGCGGGGCGGGGGCTAGGGTTCTGCCCCCGTCGGCGGCAAGAAGAAGAAGATGAAGTGGTGGCGGGGCAGAAGCTAGGGTTCTGCCCTTCTGATTTGAGTTCTTTACTTTTTTTCAATTCCCAAATATTTTGAGTTTCGTTCTAATACTGGCAATAATGGGTAAAGATAGTTAATGCTTAATTTCTTATTTCTTCTTAACACGGTGGATTAAAAATTAAAATTAAAAATATATTTATATAAAATAATATAATTATTATTTATTTAATTTAATAAATAATGCGGTATACCAATATATACCGAAATACCGAATAATATATCGGTATACCGGTATATACCGAAATACCGAATTTTTAAAAATAGCTTACCGGTACCGTACCAAAAAATTCGGTACAATATCATACCGTATCGAATTATATTGTACCGAATTTTTCGATATGCTGAAATTTTTGGTAAGTTCGTTATTTAAAGGTACGATAAGTGTGGTATACCGATATTTCGGTATTTTCGTCCACTCCTAGTTGGAACTCCCAACTTGACCCAAGAAAACCATGCCATAGAGGCAAAAACTTGGAGAAAAATCGAAGCAGGTGGGATATTATGAGGCAAAAAGAAAACTGAATTTTATGGTATGTAATCCCATTTCAAATTTTGTCTTCTTCTGAATATTATTGCATCTGAACATACTATCAATTATCACGTTCTTGAACTTTTTTTTGCAGGTCTTGGGCTATGCTGCTGATGATAATACTAAGAAATACATATTTAATAAGAAAGTTATACTCGACAACATCAAGGTTGTAACTGCTTGCATGTTTCTTTGGTTACTAGCTTCTTGATTAATGACGGAGCCACTATGGAATTTTCACAATTTTTAGCATATATATATATATTCATTCTATAACTAAAATTTAGTGATGCCATAGTGGCGTTGATGCCTCTCAATGAAACCAACAATGCAGGTTCGATTATAGGAAATGGCCATGTGCGGATGTGACTTTTATTTTATTTATTTCTTTATATTAATTAATTTATTAAACTAATATTTTTTTATTAGGAAATGGGCCTTTATTTTATTTATTTCTTTATATCATGATTATATTAATATTAATTAATTTATTATATTAATATATATATTTTTTAATTGAATAAATTTATATAAATCATAAAAGTTAATATGTGGATTAATAAAGTTTTAATCAATATGCGAAAATGAATATTCTTTTAATTTTATTATATTACTCTAAAAACATTTAAAAATTAGTAAAAAAATAACTTTTTTTTTATATAAAGTAAACAATACTAATATTTTCTTATTAGGAAATGGGCCTTTATTTTATTTATTTCTTTATATCATGATTATATTAATATTAATTAATTTATTATATATATATGAGGGAGGATTTCGGGATATGTATTAGTTGAAGTTTTTTGGGGAAAGCTGAAACGCCCCTTCTGCTTTTTTAACGGCGGAAATTGATGCAGCGTATTAATATTCCCCACTTTTCCACGTGCTCCTATTGATTTGTTGTCTCTTCCGGCTGATCACATTCCAGAACTGCGTGCATCTGATCTTATTTCCGAATTACAACATATTCACAAGAATACACAGATTCAGCTAGAAGATGCCAATAAAAAAAGTTGCAGCGGATTCTCGGTGACGCGACATTCAGTTTGAGGTAGGGGATTATGTTTGGGCTGTATTGACGAAGGATCGGTTTCCACTTCGTGAATACAATAAATTGGCTCCCCGAAAGATAGGTCCGGTGGAAATCATTAAAAAGATTAATCCGAATGCCTATAGCTTGAATCTTCCTAGTCATATTCGGACATCAAATGTCTTCAATGTCAAGCATCTTATTCCTTTTCATGGTGACAATATCAATGGAGATGTAGCTGAGTACGATTCGAGGACGAATCGTTTTGAAGAGGAGGAGAATGATGGATATGTAGCTGCGATAGTCTATTTGGGAAGAAGGGATTCGTTAATTATCGATAAAAAGAAAAAATAGTTATAATTATATATATAACATCTATGTTATATTTAAGCACTGTCTTGTAATATTTTAAAGGACAGAATTAAAAGAAAGTATTAGTGTTATGAAACTCCTATTCTACGGTATTCTTATGTTGAATCAACGTAGATAGAAGGTGTCTTCTTTAAACTCTACGCTACGCTGCATCAATTAGTTCCCAAATATGACTAAAAAATTTGTACACAACACCCAGATGCCTCTCAAAATAAATAAAGAACATTTATTACTCTCATCACGTTAGAATAGTATTTTATCATGCCTGTCAGAAATAAATTGCTGCAGTTCCCCATAAGTTTCTCTTTCACGCCTCTCCCTCCTGCGTTTAGGCCCCCACCGCCTCCAATCAGCTACTTTTTTTTTTATTAACATTAAAATAATAATTAATTATTTATGGAAAGAAATTTGGGAGGAAAATGCCTCTTAGCAAAATTTCTTATTTTTATATATACTTATATAGGGAAAAAATTTAATATATCTTATTTTTTTTACATATTTTCTTTTTTATCTTAACTTTAACACTTTTTATATTTAATTGACCAAAATATCCTTTACACGAATTAAAATAAAACAAATCGTATACCAATTACAAAAAATTCGTGTACCAATTAAAAGAAAACAAATAAAAAAATCAATCACAATTTCGTGTAGTATTGTTGTGTACAATTTACAATATTTCGTGTACCAATTACAAAAAAATCGTGTACAATTAAAAAAAAAAAGTGAATCACAAATTCGTGTAGCATTTTCGTGTACCAATTTCAACAATTCTTATTTTTTTTCGTGTACCAAATGTTTAAAAATTTGTGTACCAAAAATCTAAGTCCAAATGTAAAAAAAATTCGTGTACTTTTCGTGAACTTCTATCCTCACAAATCGTGTTAAATAATCAAAAAAAAAATTAACACCATTCGTGCACTTCTTCGTGTACACAATTCGTGCACTCCTTTGTTAAATGTATACACAATTTGTGTACCAATTCGTGTACATGTAACACAATTCGTGTTAAATAATTTATTTTAAAAAAAAACTCAACTCATTATTTGACACGAATATTTACATGAATACATTATTTTACACGATTTATTTTCAAGTAAAGTTTAAATTCGTCATTTTGGATAAAAAAAGAGTTGACGTTATATTTGGGGCAAGAAAGAAAATCCATAAACCCTTACGGGTATTTTTTTGAATTACTTCACTTATATGGAATATAGATTGTGGCAATATATTTACGAAACTGCCATTGTACTTTTTATAGCTATGCAAAAGCTAGCATGGAATTTGTGGAACCGTTATACCCATTTTTTATTTTTTAAAAGAAATTCAACTTATTATTTGACATGAATATTTATACGAATACATTATTTTACACGATTTATTTTTGAGTAAAGATTAAATCCGTCATTTCGAGTAAAAAAGAAGATGTTATATTTGAAGTAAGATAGAAAATCCTTTAATGCTTGACAGATATTTTTTTTAATTACTTCACTTATATAGATTATAGATTGTGACAATATATTAACCAAACCGCCATTGTACTTTTTATAGCTATGCAAAAGCTAGCATGGAATTAGTGGGACCGTTATACTCATTTTTGAGTATACTATATACGGTTTCGCCTAAACTTTAATTTCATACTTTTTATTTTGATTCTTTCTAAATTTAATTTTACACTTCTCTAAAAAAAAGTAACTAACTAATACTCTCTTCGTCCCGCGAAGTATTTCACGTATTGGTGTACAAGGAGATTAATAAAATTTTATTTTTTAATGTATAAAATAAGAGAGAAAATATATATTTTAGTTAATTTAATGAAAAATGTATGTAGAGTTATTGGAAGATGTAAAAAAGTGGGTATTGAATGTGTGTAAAAAAGTGAATATTATAATAATTTATTTTTTACCAATTTTATTAAAAGTGAAGTGTGAAATATTTTGGGAAACGGATAAAAAAGGAAAGTGTGAAATACTTTGGGGGATGGAGGGAATATTCTTTTAACATACTTTAATTACA
Source organism: Pogostemon cablin (assembly GCA_023678885.1). Lineage (NCBI taxonomy): Eukaryota > Viridiplantae > Streptophyta > Magnoliopsida > Lamiales > Lamiaceae > Pogostemon > Pogostemon cablin. The sequence continues at coordinate 15,876,049 of CM042966.1, forward strand.
AATTTGTCATCACTTTTTTAACACATATAACATATTTTATCATTTATTTATTACCCAAAAATACTATATTACTTTTAAAAGTAGGTCAAAAATTGACTTTTCTTAAATACTATGTCTACAGTAGATGTGAAGATGAATTTGGGGAGGAGGGAGTATATAAAGCAGAAAAGTCTGCTAAATATAGAAAGTGTTATCTTCCCCCTCAAACTAATGCCCATTTTTAGAAAATGAATATTTTAATTAAAAATTTATAGATACAGTCTTACCACAATAATTAACAAGCGTGAAAAAGTATGAAAACTGTAAAAGGCAGCCTGAACAGGGCGACAGTATTTAATACAATAGCCACACATCTTTTTATGACATTTTTTTTTCTTTTTTACTTAAACATCACTTTTCATTGCAGGTATAATTATTTCTGTTTGCTTGATTTGAATTTAAAATTTTTTGAAAATACAGGACGTTTCAACTCTCATAGCAAATTTATTAGCAGAACTTAATTTAATATGTTATTAACGAGAATATCAAGAAGCAGAAACCGAAAGATTCAATTCATTTTCACCATTTTTGGATCTCAATATTCATCAATAGGGAGTCTCGCACTTTGAAATCACGCTTCAATCCTCCAAGGATTTGACCAATGTCAACCTGTTTACAAGATGGATGTTTATGCCGTTGTTTCGATATCCGGCAGCGACGATTGCTCCAAGCAGAAGACCAAAATTCCGGTGGATCGCGACGGAGACACCAGTGAGCGAACGAGCTCTAAAGGATGAAGACGTTGGCGAATTGAGCATCCTTATAAAAGAGAATCTCGATACTCTGGTGAAATTTGCCGCCGATGGCAATCAGGGTTACCAAGTCAAAAAGCCCATCGGAAAGCCCAAAGGTCAGCTCACTTTATTCGTATAAATTCGGTGAAAAACCCGAGCCGCCATCATAGTGCTGCCATCGGGAAAAGCCGATTCGAAACCCGTCACGGCGTAACTTGCAGGCCCTGGATCCAGCTCAGCTTATCCTCCACCAAGGGTGTACCCGCCGCCGCGTATCCTTCTGGAGGGAAGCGGGCACTATCAGTCACAGGAAATTTGAGAGGCAATGAAGGAATTGAAGATGCTATTGTTGGACAGTATGATGAACTATGGCGTGTGGTTTGATTACATTCGATTAGAAGAGAGTTGTCTATGAGAGGGCAAGAGTAATTGTGCCTCCTGCTAAGGAGAAGCTGCATATATACTTGAGGTAAGTTCTATACTCGATCATTCCTACTATTAAATGGATTATTTTTTTGACTCTGCTTGCTTGCTTTCACTCCATGGCCACGCATGTTTTACTTTTTTTTTTTTTAATAATTTCAGAATTTTATTACTAATTATTGTTGCTCATATTCATGGTATATTTCTTTCATTTAAGGTTTACTCATGTCGTTTTGTATTAATATTTACGATTTTTCTGCCTGAAAGATCTTATTCAGCATGGATGCTTTTTTATTCTAGAGTGTCTCAGATGTTTTTCATTGATTTTTAATGTTGCAGATTCAAACCACAGATTAAATATTGGGAATTCAGTGTGGTGCCCTCAATTTGCAACAAAATTGATCCCATGTTTTGGTAATTCATGAACCTTTTATGATATTATTATTGATAAGGGTTTTTCTTAAAGTAATAATCTTGGTTTTATTTAAGTTAGTAGTGTGATTCAAGATTAGGGTTTATAATCAATTTTGTGAGTGCTTACAATTGGGTTTTAATTTTTGAAGGAAAATAGGAAAAAAAAAACAAGTATTAGATTGATTCAGAAAAGGGCGAAGGATGAAGATTTAGAGGGAAAGTTTTTTTGGCTTATTGTTTCTGGTGATGATGTTGATGCTTTCTCTCTCCTCAAACATTGTCATTCACGGTTAATTGAGGGTCAAGTTTAAGTGTCAACTGTTAATGTAGATGGAAGAAGATGAGTAGGTGATAAAGATCCAAGGAACAATTTCATGGTTATTGCCTCTGGAATCGAGGCCACCAGTTTATCTGAAGGCGATCGCGCCCTCGAGCAGCTCTACAAAACGACTAGAATCTTTACTTAAAATGTGAACTATAGTTTTCCAGTTCCAAATGGAGATTATTTTCCAAGGCTTCACATTTAACCATTGGTAACAGAAGCACATAATGCCAATGAGTCTTCTCATTTGTGGCAAATGGTTTGAAGACAGTTTCTGAATTTAATGTTCCTGGTGAGATTGAAGATATATAAGAATATAAACTTGCATGGATTTAGAGCTAATTCGAGCTAATTTCTATGTGTTGAAGGAGTAATTATTTTCTGTTGATACTTGATTAATTGATTAATTGTTGTAAATATTGTGCCAACAAAGGGGTCCTTTGGATATTATATGTATGATGAGGTTCTAATTTTTAAAACTACCGCATTTTATTATACCCCATTTTATTGTTTGAACTTGATGAAATGCTTTTCTTAATTGATTGGAAGTTAGTATTGATCAACCTTCAGGAGTTTAAGAAGCTTTTTTGGTACTAATTTAATCATTTTCAAAGATAGCGTCTAATGTGTTTTTGTCATAGATAGCATTTGCATCATTTTTCACTTTACATATCATGATAATGAAGAACATGTGGAAATAATTCTTATGATCATGATCTAAAAAGCAAAAATTGTAATATTACAGTATTTTCAATTTTCTTCACTCAGAGGCAATTAAATGCGAGTTAGTACTATTTAAGTTTTATAATTTTTAATAAAGTGGTGACTTTTAGGGGTATTATGATATTTTTTTGGTAATAAATAAATGATAAAGTATGTTATGTGTGTTAGGTATGAGTGATTTTTTTTGTAAATAAAGTGTATGAAGAAGGGTGATTATGTTTGACTTTTTGCTTTTTTAGGAATGTGCAAACTTTTGTGGGACAACCCAAAATGGAAAGTGTGACATCTTTTTTGCGACGGAGGGAATATAAAATATTGTTTAATTAATTTATTTTTATAAATTTAAATAAAGGAAAAAAAGAACTAGTGTGTCTATATATATATATATATATATATATATATATATATATATATATATATATATATATATATATATATATATATATATATATATATAAATTCAATTTAATATTTAAATTTAAAAAAATTGTATTTTTAAATTTTTTTAATTTCATGAAACATCATAAATAAAATTAAATTTTAAAATTTGCAATTACATTTTAATTTAAATTTAAAAAAATATTTTTTTAAAAAATAGATAAAGTAAAAGAAGAAGAACATAATTAATTATTTAAAATTAAGGGATTATTTTCAATAGGTAAGCGTATGTATAATCTAATTACTAATAAATACATTGATCTAATATAATTACTAAATAATACATAACGTTGTTTTTTTCCAGCATTACCCTTATTTACAACGATTAATATTCAATCGTTGCACTTAACATTAGTTTCATTAAATACTATTGTGCACTAAATCAGATAAAAACAATGAATGAGAGATTTAAAGATAATTATGACAACCCTTTCTTCAATTTGATAGTGTATTTTTTGTTTCTTTCTCAAGGATGAACTCTTATGTACATTTGTAGAGGTCTTCAATTTAATCATGTATTTTATGTTACTCTCTGAAGAATGCACAGATAAAAACAATGGGTGAGAAATTTAAGGATAATTATAACAACCATTTCTTTAATTTAATCGTGTATTTTCTATTTCTCTCTCAAGGATGCACATTAATGTATTATTTCTCTCTCAAGGATGCACACTAATCTACATTCATAGGGTTCTTCAATTTAATCACTTGTTTTCTGTTTTTCTCTCAAGAATACACACTAATGTACATTAGTAAGGTTCCTCAACTTAATCGATTATTTTCTTTTTTTCTCTCAAGGATGCACACTAATTTACATTCGTATAAATATTATATTTAATTGCGTATTTTTGTTTCTATTTTAACAGTGCACACTAATGTTAGGATGAGTATGGATAATATGGGTAAAACAAAATATAATTTTGTATTTACTAATAATTTGTAAACCGAATGTATCGTTTAGTAATACTTAAATACGTTTTGTATCTATTAATTACTGACCTTAAAATTAAACTAAAAGTAATTTTATTAGTAAAAAAATTAGTTTTTATTTTTGATATTATTATTTTCTTATAATTTTAACATTAAAAAATTTATAGTTGAAATAAAAAAAGGGTCCATTACTTATAGGAACAATTTATGTACATATATTATTACTAGATACAATATCTAATTATATTACTATTCACTACAAATTGAACACATAAAATATCACTTTTAATCCTATTTTAAGTTTAATTGTATTCAAAAATTAATTTACCTATTAATCTCTCCATGAAAACAAGAAATAGGTTGAAGACTAGTCAATTCAAATATTAAAAAATAGATTTGAGATTGCGGCAAAGCGGCAGCGATGTGAAGAAAATCAGTTGGAGACTAATTCGGATAAACTCTAATTTTCCTTATCCCGTGGCACCTATTCAGAATGGGTTTTAACATAAGAATATCAATATTCAAAAGGGTTTTATGTTAATTGGAATGGATATTCAATTTATTGGATGGATATTCAAAAGGGTCAGAAATTAATTGAATACAAAATTTCTACATGGTATTCAAAATAGGAACTCAATTTCTTCCATAGGTGTATCGATATTGAACTACACATTGCCCAATTTTGAATCAGAACTAACTTGAAAACAAACTCTAAACATGAGTATTCAGAAATAAGAGCTTCGATATTTAAATTCCGTACGACAATTGACCACATGCAGTGGGTGTGCAAATATTGAAAGATATTGATTTTTGAAGAGAGAGAACTAAAATATAGAAAATTTAATGAACAAGTAAATGTGATTTTCTACTAAACTAACTATGAATTATGTATTCAATTTGTTGTGTATGAAAGGGTAATTAAGACCTTACATTACACACTTTTGTACCTGATAATAATATAATTTATACTATGTATCTAGTAGTAATATTATCTTATATTTTGTACCTATTAGTAATAATTCCTAAAAATTATTTAATTATTAATTTATTTTCTAATATACTCCCTCATTCCCATTTAAAGTGTCTTTTTTCTCCATTTTCTTCATCCCCTCAAATGGTCTCATTTCCTTTTTATACATATGGGACCCACACATACCCACTAATACAATTAAAACATGGGGCCCACACACTCACTAATATAATTACTCACTGCACATTAAATAATAATACTTCTCAATCCACGTGCAAAAAGTAAAGGAATCTCTTTAAAGGGGACGTATGGAGTATAACAATTAAAATAATTAAATTATACTCCATCCATCTCAAATTCATCTTCATGTTTACTGTAGATACGAAGTTTAAGGAAAATCACTTTTTGACTTACTTTCGGGAGTAATATGGTATTTTTAGGTAATAAATAAATGATAAAGTATGTTACGTGTGTTAAAAAGGTGATGTCAAATTTAAAATTAAAGTATGTGATGAGTGTGTAAATTCACGTATTTTGAGCTCTAATTCTTGTGATAATGACATATGATTTGATCCTAAATGGAGATAAATCGAGGTATGTAGTGGAAAGTCACGAATCAGGTGCGTTTGAGGCTGTTTGAGTGAATTTTCGAAGGAAAATGGGACATAAATGGTTGAAACCGGAAAAAGAGTGTTTTAGGCACCTGATTCGACCAATGGAGGTTGGTTCGACCAGCACCCATATTCGAACCAGACGCCGAAAGTCAGCAGAAGAGTGGTTCGACCACTAAGCGTTTTGGTCGAACGATGGTTTTATCAAAAGCCTAAAGAGAAGCAGTTGTGGTTCGACCACGAAGCTTCTGGTTCAACCAGCTGTTCCAATCGAACCGGCCACCTGCTAGTTCATTATAGCCTGGTTCAAATAGACCATGTGTGGTTCGACCAAGGGTGTTGGTCTAACAAATACTCGAGAAACTTTTGGATTTATATTTTTACACCTTCAATACATGTTTTCGCTCAAAAAGCCCATCCAAGATCCATAAGGAGAGCTAAAGTTATAAAAGGAAGACCCTACGCAACTGAGAATCATCATCATTCACCACCTTTCATTCTACACAACATCCGAAACCCTACCATCATCCACGAAGCTATGGAGAGAGATTCGTCAGTCGAATCAAGTGAGAACCAAGTGAAGTATTAAGACGGAGAGAGACGAGACAGTGCCCATATCTAGGGTTTACTTTGCATTTTAATTTATCTTATAATTTTCAAGACAATGGGTAAGATCTATCCAAACACCATGATTGTTCTTCGATCAATCATGGGTTAGAACCGTTCCGGTAGTTCTAGGGTTTATGAAGGTTTTATGAGTTGATTGAACTTCCATGTGTATACTCCGTACAACACTACTTGTGGTTTATTTTATATAAGACTATGCCTTTTTAATTCATACTCAAAGTTGTTTTGTGCATCATTAATTTTATGTAGAGTCTGAATATATATCTTGATTATTGATTGAGTGCGTTCACTGCTGAGCAGGATTATATGTTATGATTCTAAGTGAGAGGACTCTGAAGTCTCATTAGAACTATCTTGTATAAATACTTGTTAATTGAATATGATTCAGGTTAATAAGTAGGATAAAGAGAATAACTTCATAGTACCTATAAAAGGAGATCGTATAGGGTTAGAGTACTTAGTGCACGGAAAATAATTGATACTGATAATATCAAGAAAGGAGGGTGAATTATATCTCTTGCTCAAAGGATATTCACATGTGTCACACACTTATTTACTTGTGTCTATATAGTAGATTTTCATGGTTTAGTAATATGTCCGTACTCCACAAGGTAGAGTCGGACATTGATACAAGGAAGGGAAGTTAATGAGTAAAATTGGATGACCCGAAGAACTACCTATCTTCTCACTTATTCACTTTAGTTCAATCTCTAATGCTTGTTTATTATAATTGCTACTTTAATTATTTTTTTGATTGGTTACTTAATTATCACAATTATATTGACATCTTTGTCTTAATAAGTTAGATTATAATTAAATTAATAATAATAGGTCCTTTGGGTTCGATCGCTTATTAAAGCTACAATATCATCCTTCACACTTGGGGATTAATATTGTGTGTTGAGAAAATGCTCATCAAGTTCTTGGCGCCGTTGCTGGGGATGACATTAATTATTAGTTTATTATTTCTGGTTTAATTGAGACTATTTTATTCTTGTCTTTATTTTCTAACGCTTATTTTTCTTAGGTGTATGCACACTAGATCAAAGGCAGAAGAGTCACACCTTTTAATCTGGAGATCAGTGCATCGTCGAGGAAGAAAAAGAACAAGAACAAGAACAAGAACGTAGAACCAACTGAAACTCTTAATTTAGGAGTTGAAGTTGGCGAGCTGAACTCGCAAACGATTGAAACTGCAACCGGAGACAACTCGGAAGCAGAAGCAGTCAACATGGCAGCGAATCTGGATAATCTTGCCCTCCGTGAAGTCTTTAAGAACAACAGAGGAGGCAATGTGGGGCTGTTAGGAGCAAGAATGGCCGGAGCTGATTTTGATCTTCACTCTGCTCTGATCAGCATGATTGAAAGGAGTACCTTCTCTGGGGAAACCTTTGAAGATCCTCAACAACATCTAAATAAGTTTCTTGGTTATGCAAGTACACAAAAAGATGCAGGAACTCATGAGGATGCAAGGAGGATCATCTTATTTAAGTTTTTTCTTACTGAAAGAGCGAGAGATTGGTATGATACTCTTAATGCGGCTGAATGCACTATCTGGGAGCAATTGAAATTGAAGTTCTTGGAGAGATACATGCCACCTTCAAAGGTGTTTAAGATAAAACAAGAAATCAATCATTTGCTATCAATGATAATGAGAAATTTCATGAGGCTTGGGACAGATTCAAGAACATGCTGAGAAAGTGTCCACAACATGGGCTATCTAAAGCTCAATACAGCAGTATTTTCTACAACGGATTGGACTAAGATTCTCGAGTTTTACTTGATGCTTCATCAAATGAAGCATTGCTTACAAAGTCATCCGTTGAGGCCGAAAAGCTCTTTGAGGATATTTCGATGAATTCAGGAGATTGACCAACTGATAGAGTGAGAAGCACTTATGTTCTTGGGAAAGTAGCGCAAGTTGAGCATACTATGGTTAAGTCAAGTGGAGAAGATGAGCTCGTCTCTAGTTTGGCTAATATCAATAAGCTACTTGAGTCTCAGTAGAAGCAGATTACTGACATAACTCAGCGTGTACCAATAATGCAGCAGGATGTTGGTTATGAAGTAGCTAGCCAAGAGAAATTGGAAGAAGCAAACTATGACATGGTCAGAGTATTCAAAGAACGAGGTTCCAAAATCAAGAAAATCAGAATTATCAAGGGAACTACAATAACCGTGTTCCCCTCTGGTAATTATCAATAACCAAGGAGGCCGAAGTTTTCATGGAGTAATCCTAATGCAGCAATACAATCTCCTATTGGTGTTGATCCGGGTGCTTACACTACAAGAAAATACGTCTAATCTCACACTTCTATTAGCACATTATTATATATGCGTCATAATAGATAATATATAAATACATTTATATGTTTAGAACATATATTAAAATTTTATTTACATTAATTTTCACCACTATTAAGACATTAAATAAGTTAACGTATTTATAATGATACTATTGCCACATTAATAAATGAGGAAATGTGTTATTAACACTATTAAGACACTAAATAAGTAAATGTATTTATATAAATGCTATTGCCACGTTAATAAGTGAGGGAATGGGTGGTTAATATATTATCTGTATGAATTACATTTTTCTTTTATATCACAATTTTAAGTGTGGTGAAAAATTAATAAAAATAATATAATAGAGTAATTAAAAAAAACCATTACACTTTTACTCATTATTATTATTATTATTATACTAATTAAAATAAAACACGTTATTCTCTTCCCTAATAACAGAATCATTAATTTAAAATATAACAGAAATAAGAGATAAGGAAATAGAACGACATTTCCTCTCAAATACAGAATTCAGCTACAGAACATTTTAATCACTGAAATTGTCTTCACCTCTACCTTTGTCTTCCTCAATTATTCACAAATTCAATTGAAATATTCTAAACAAATTCGTAGATTCATTTCCTACGGATCGAATTGCGAATTTTATTGCAAACCCCCCATTGCTTCTGCCCTAAATCAAGAACCCATCATTCCTTTCAACAATTATTGGTCGCTTATGCTATTCTTGGTCACTTTCGCCTTCACGTACGCCAAGCAGTTTCTGAAGTACTCCTCCGGGAGTGGCGGTTGTAGTTGTGCGCGGCTGTCTACAGAGCATAAGAACTCAAATCTTTTAACAAGCATCCAGTCACAATTTCATTATCGGTCAGTCTCTAATTTTTTAATTTTGAAGTTAGTTCTAACAAAAGTATGGATTGGGAAAGATTTATTTAGAGAGTAATTCCAATAAAGAGGAAATTTTCTTTCACTTGAGTTGAAATATGTGATAGAGTCTTCAATCTGTTTGTTAGCTCGTTGTATATGGCATATGAATGCACTCCATGTGTTTGTGTTATTGCTTCCACGGTGTTTTGTTATCGTTAGTCATAACAATTCCGTCTGAATCATTTATCTATATCAGACTCTATAATTTCAAATAAGCCAGTAATTACGTAGACGAAAAGTAAAACTATGTTATTTTATTTGTGGAGATGTTCTTGGAGATATTGTGATAAGGAAAATATAAAATCTATGTGGATATTTAGTTGGAAAAATTATGGTAAAATAATATAAATAGCTGATTGATAAGCGAAGAAATTTTTAAAAAATGATTTAGCCAAAATTCATAAATCATTCCAAATCACCACTCCAGTGAATATGAATTCCGGCAATGGTCAGGTCGGTAGGTTATTTCTGGAGACTCATCTCTCCTGCCGGTTCCTTAAGTGGTGAGATGTATAGCGACTTATGGCGCCGTCGTGTATAGAACAGGTTCAATGTTTTTATATGTCGGCACTTTCAACTGCTTTTCTTCTGATTTTCGGTGCAACCCCACCAGCAGTGCCTAGTGCAAGCCTGTCTAGCACCGAATAAACCTGACATCCAACGCTGTTCTCTTCCATTTTGGTTCTGTTGGACTATCAATGCTTTTTTTCACTGCCAACCAGCATGAAGCCGACGCTCCATGCTTTGCCCATCAGCTTAAAGGAGATGGTCGCCGGTGGTCCTTTGTGCAAACCAACTTGCAATTTGTTTTTGGGAGACAACACTTTTTGCTTGACATAACAGCCTACTACCTGCTATCACTCTCCTTACCTGTGCCTCTTCCTCTTTTACTCTCCTAAGTTGTCTTCTGTGATGGAGACACCTCATTGTAGAAGGCATTTATTGCTTCACATGCTCATCCTTTTCTTGTTGCAGCCCACGACCTTCCTTGGCTTACCATTAGTTTGATACCCTTTGTTTCCCTTATTTAGTTGGGAATTAATGAAACATGGCCATGCCTTGTTGTCCAGCAGCCCTATCTGCTTTAACCGTCAACCCATTTTTTGGCTACCCTCCCAAATGCATCCATCTTCCATACATATTCTATAGATACTAGCATATAATAGTTGATCTTTTAAAATTTGCTAGTCTCTTTTAGGCAGCTTGTCCCGAGCTCTTCCGCTTCCGTAGATGCATTTGAACCCTCTTTCCACATCCAATTACATGCATTTCCACAAGAGACCACACTAGCCTAGATGATCGTCTTGCCTTTGCTGGAGTACATGAGATGGGCGAAACACCACAAACTAGACTAGGAAACTATTAGGAATATTAGATTGTTACTAATATTCAATTACCCTTTGGGAACAAAGAAAAATGTGATAGAAAAATTTTAGAAATTTGATGATACGGAAAACGTTTAAGCAAATGGGATGACTTTGAAACATATCTGGTAATGATGGGAGATGAATTAGAGAGTGAAAAATATATGGATGGAAAGTCTTATCAATCTAGTTTACTAAAAAAAAATGGAAAGACATTTGGAATCATCAACAAAGAGTTATCCTCATTTTTTTTAAAAGTTGTCATATATATACGAGGAACTGCCAAACTCATGAATCTATGGCCTTTTAAATCTATCCATCTAATCTTTTCTTGGGCAATTCATTTCATTACCTTATTAACTCATATAATAGTATTAGAATGAGTTTTAATTGATTGCCTTTTTGAAAAAAAGAAAATATTGCATAGAAAGATTTGAGCTGATGACGAAGGATTTCAACAAATTGAATAAAGAGATCTGATTGGAAATTAATTAGAATGTGAGAAATATAAGAATATAAAACCTTGTTAATCTAGTTTAAAATAAATGTAGAGGCATTTGAAAGTCTCATCCCTAGGAAAGACAAATGCCAGTCTCAAGTCAAAGAGATAAGAGCTATGACACAGAAAGCCTTTCTCTCCATGCATGGTCACACCAAGGGAACAAAATTCATGAGAACCACGGTCAACCGAACCACAGAGAAAGTATAAGCCAACTACTCTTTGAATTGGTATTTTCTCCATCCTAATTATTGTCAAGAAACATCTATAATAATGTTACTGCATGGATCGGGGTTATAAATTTTCTCATTTTCATCGATTAAATAATATTTCAATTTAATTACTTGAAAAGTCTTGTTTTAAATTGTCAAGCTACAAATAGTTATTTACCAAGATCTGATTATGAGTTATTAAATGGTAAAATGGATAAAACACTCCTCTGTACATCATTTCTTTCTAAGATTGAAAGCCAACAAGAAATTTCCCTACTCGAATTCTCTATATGCGCCTACTTATTTCTTCTTGTTCATTTCTATTGTAACAAGATGGACTTTACCGAGACTCAGAATAGACCAACTATTAAATCTTGGATGAAAATCTTAGCTTTAGCCTACCTTCGCACACCTCCGTTACTCTTCAGGAGGCATCCGCCCCAGATAAACTACCCACCTCGCAGTGTCCCGCCTCCCCCTGAATGATCGGTGTGGCAGTTAGGCATCCTTAGGCGAAAGAGTGGTCTTTCAGGATTGGTCGTTGTGTACAAAGAGTTAGGCTCATTTTTCTGTAAGATGTCAAATATATATGAGAAATTGTTAAACTCATGAATCTATCTATCCAAGTAATCTTTCTATGGTCAATTAATTTCATTTAACTTATTAACTTATATAATAGTAATGTGAATGAGTTTTAGTAGTTAATTGCCTTTTGGAAAGAAAGACAAGATGGCTTTAAAAGAGTTTGAGCAAATTTGATGATAAAGAAAATGTTTCAGCAAATTAGATAATTTTGAAAAATATGTTGTATTGAATGGAAATGAACTAGGAAGTAAAAAAAATATATGAATAGAAAGCCTTATCAATCTAGTTTCCAAAACAAAAAAAGGAAAAGGCATTTGGAATTTTCTACAAAGAGTTAAACTCATTTTTCTGAAAGGTGGCAAATACATATAAGAAATTGTCAAACTCATGAATCTATGGTCTTTTAAATCTATCCAAGTAATCTTTCTTTGCTCAATTCATTTCATTTAATATCTTAAGTTATATAATAGTAATGTGAACGAGTTTTAGTAGTCGATTGTCTTTTGGTAAGAAAGACGGGAGGGATGGCTAAAAGATTTTGAGCAAATTTGATGAACAAGGAAAACATTTAGAAAATTAGATAATTTTGAAAAATATCTGGTAGATAATGGAAATGAACTAGAAAGTAAGAAATATATGAATAAAAAGCCTTATCAATCTAGTTTCTAAAACAGAAAAACGGAAGGGCATTTTAGAATTTTCTGCAAAGAGTTATACTCATTTTTCTGAAAGGTGGCAGATACATACGAAAAAATATCAAACTCATGAATATATTGTCCTTAAATCTATCCAACTAATATCTCTTGATCAATTGATTTCATTTATCTTATTAACTGATTTATGCATGAGTTTTAGTAATCGATCACCATTTAGAAATAAAGAAAGAACACATAGAAAGATTTTGAGCAAATTTGATGAATGGGAAAATATTTTAGCAAATTAAATAATTTTGAAAAAGATAGAGCGTGAGAAATATATTAATAGAAAGGTTTATCAATCTAGTTTCTAAAACAAAATTTGGATAGGCATTCTGAATTTTTTACAAATAGCTAGGCTCATTTTTCTAAAAGTTGGCACACACATGTGGAAAATTGTTGAACTCATGAATCTATGATCTTTAAATCTGTCCAACTAATGTCTTTTGGTCAATTCATTTCTTTTGCCTTAGTGACTGATATAATAGTATCATGCATGAGTTTTAGTGGTCAAAAATTGAATTTTAGAGTTTCAAATGGATTTATAATTTATAAATTAATTAAGTGGTCATCAATGCATGCATGTTCTAGGTTCTTGTAATGGCTCCTATAAATAGAGCCACATTATTTGAAATTGAGAATTTGAGATGATCTAATACCTTTTGAGTGACTACTCTCGCTTAGAAGAATGATTTCTTCCAAATGTCACTTAATCTCTCAGTGGATTCCTTAAGGCATAATTGAACATACTTACCTTTTGATTCATGTAATTATCTTTGAGATCTATGTAGTATATGTAATTGCCTTAGAACAAAGAGAATGACTTATGTTCATGTAGATGTTGTTTTATTATAAATTAATATATTATTTTTATTTGTAATTAATCGTTGTTTCTTTATGTGTATTAATTAATCTTCTTTGAGTTTTTGGTAGGTTTTTTATGGGGTTTCTATTTTGTAAGTTATTCATACAAACTTCGGTAACACTTTGAAGAGTTACAGTACAATTCTCACAACAACATGGATTAGAGTTGGATGCATAAACCAAGGTATGAAGGTGAATATTTGCATGGATTAGAGATATTTTTAGACTTTGCTTTCTCTAAAGAAATAAATGACGGAATGATTATATGTCCATGCATAATATGTAAATTTGGTAAATGTGTGACAAGAAGTGTAGCACGTGAACGTTTGGTAATCGATGGATTTGTTGAGGGGTATAATGATTGGACAACACACGGAGAGGTTTCATTGAGTCCTACTACAGATTCATTGCCTGCATTTGATTCTAGAACTCTAGATACTGATGATGACATGCGTGGTTTAGTTCATGATAATTTTGGGATTCAAGAACAAGACATAAATTTTGAAAGACCAACAGGGTCCCTTAGAGATGAAGGAGAAGAAATTGCCACTGGGATTGCTAGAAACTTTTACAAATTAATTGATGATTCCCAAGTGAGATTATATGAAGGCTGTGAAAAATTTTCAAAACTTTCATTCATCGTACGTTTGTTGCACATAAAAAATCTTGGTAGATGGAGCAACAAGCCTTTTAATATGCTGTTGGAGTTGTTAAGGGAAGCATTTCCTGAGGCCATGACAAGTTTACCTAAATCTTATTATCAATGTGAAAAATTGATGAAGGACTTGGGGCATGGTTATGAAAAGATAGATGCTTGTCCTCAAGATTGTATGTTGTATTGGGGTGAAAATGAGAAACATACTACATCTAAGACATGCAATAAAATAAGGTGGCAGACTTTAGAACAAGACATAACTGGTGAGAAAAGAAAGATAGCGCATAAGGTCTTGTGGTACTTCCCTATAAAACCTAGACTGCAACGTTTGTTTATGTCGTCAAAAATAGCAAAGCATATGCGTTGGCATGATGAAGGCCGTACTAAGGATGGGTGGATGAGGCATCCAGCTGATTCTCCTGCTCGGCAAACATTTGACGGTAAAACAAAGACTTTTCTTCTGACATACGTAATGAAAGATTGGGTTTAGCTGCAGATGGATTTAACCCATTCAGTAATATGAGTGTAGCGCATATTACGTTGCCCGTCATTCTGATTCCATATAATCTTCCTCCTTGGATGGGTATAAAACAACCACATTTCATGTTGAGTTTATTAATTCTAGGTCCAAAAGCACCTGGAAACAACATTGACGTCTATATGCAACCTCTTATTGCTGATCTAGCCGATCTATGGAAAGTGGGCATTGAAACATAGGATGCATTCACTAAAAAAACATTTTCAGCTGCGTGCTTGCTTACTTTGGACAATTAGTGATTTTCTAGCTTATGCAAATTTGCCTGGATGGAGTACTAAAGGTAAATATGCATGTCCAGTTTGTCACAAATTCACACTTTCTTATAGTTTAATCCATGGGGGGAAATATTGTTTTGCGTGCCATCGTATATTTTTGGATGATGATGAACATGAATATCGAAAGGATGCTGCAGCTTTTGATGGCGCAGAAGAACACAGAAAACGTCCACCTAGATTATTAGGTTCTAGTGTATTGGAAGAATTGAAAGACATAACTTTCAAATTTGGTACAGAAGTGGAAGATAATCCGGAGTTACCTTTCAACTGGACAAAGCCAAGCATTTTCTTTGAGTTACCATATTAGAAAGATGTTGTGGTGCGTCAAAATCTTGACTTTACGCATATAGAAAAATATGTCTGTGGGAGCATTTGTAACACATTGTTTGGCATTGATAGAAAAACTAAAGATAATGTTAAAGCGATGAGAGACTTTAAAGAATTTAGGATCAGACCTGAACTTAACCCGATTGAAAGAGGATCTAAAAAGGAATACTTACCTCCTTCTGCCATTAATATGAGTAAGAAGGACAAGAGCCAGTTTTACGACGAGTTAAAAAAGGTCAAGGTGCCGGATGGTTACGCTTATAATATATCACGGGGTATTCAATCGAAACCGCCTAAGCTTGTTGGGTTGAAAAGTCATGACTATCATATTTTGATGCAACAGTTATTACCTATAGCATTGAGAGAAATTCTAACGAAGTCTGTGCGCCTACCTCTAATTCAGTTAAGTCAGTACTTCAGGGAACTATGCTCTAAGGTAATTTATCCACCCAATATTGTTCGATGGGAAAAAGAAATTGCTATCATTCTTTGCAAATTGAAAAAAGTATTCCCACCGTCTTTTTTTGATGCAATAGTTTAGGGTTTAGGGTTTTAGGGTTTAGAGTTTTAGGGTTTTAGTTAACGAATGTTTGACGTTCTGTGCAATGTACCTAGCTGACTATGTTGAGTCAAAATTCAATGAAACAGCTAGAAATGAAGAGGAAATGGTATATACTGCACCTGGATTGGATGTATTTACGAAGGAAGGTCATGCTATTGGAAAAAGAATTTCGAAGAAATTAGATCATCAGTATGTCTTGTTCAATTGCGAGATGGTGACACCGTACATCCAGTTTGTATCTAACTTTAGTAGACTCAAATTCTCATGTACTTTTCAGTAACTACTTATAATTTCCATTTTGAGCTAACCTGAATGTGTTAACATTGTAGGCAACATCTTAGATTGGTGGAACAAGAACATCCTACAGCTGGACGATACCAAATAGAAAAAATTCATAGTGAAAATTTTGCTAAGTGGTTTTCCAATCACGTAAGGTTATCTATACATTGAACGTCAAAATTCTTATGTAATTATTCTTACTTGACTTTATTCTTTCTTTCTTTTATAGGTCAAACATTTGATGTTACCTGAAGATGATCCAGTATATCAAGATTTCAAATTGCTTGCTAGGGCCCTCGACATGATAGGAAGAACCTATAAAAGATACGTAGTAAATGGATTTAGGTTTCACACAAAGGAAGTAGAAAAAAAAAGCACAGAATAGTGGAGTAACTGTCAAAGCTACAACATCAAGTTTTTCTAGTACAAGAGATGAAAATCCCATCCTAAGTGAACTGGATTATTATGGAGTTTTGACAGATATAATTGAGCTGCATTATGCTGGGCGCAATGTTATTTTATTTGGATGCGATTGGGTCTCAAAAGGCACAAGACTTAAACAAGATAGTGATGGATTTACAATAGCTAACTTTACTAGTGTCAAACGTCATAATGAGCCATTCATTTTGGCATTACAAGCTTCACATGTGTTTTATGTAGTAGATGCAGTTGAGAATGGTTGGCATGTCTTAATCTCAACAACTCCTAGAGGTGCTTATGATATGCATCCATTAGATGATGTTGAAACATACTTGCAGATCAATCTATGTAAGCCTATAGTTGATGATGAGAGTGGGAAAGTCAGATGGGTGCGTGAGGATGCTGAAGGAATTGAAGTTGATGTATAAACTTGAAAATTATTTCCATTCCATGTAAGTTACAAATTTCTTTTCTATAATATTTTACTTCCGAACCTGCCACATGACTTCACTTTATATACAGTCTTTGCTGCTATATTGTTGTTCATTTTATTCTCCTAATGTATAAATCATTTCATTCTTCTCATGTTTACTCTATTTTTTCTTGTGATTGTCACAGTGAAATTAGGCTTTATGTTTGAACAAGGATCGATGGTAAGGTTTGGAAGCATTGATGTGTTTTCTAATTTGTTTATGCAAAATGATTTCATGTTGGATTAGGCTTTTGCATAATGCTTTGGGAGCCGTCAAATGAATTCTTTACTAGTTGAGTTGGTGTTTACTTCTATTGGTTGATGGTTTTAAAGTTATTATATGAAAATAATTGTTGTTTAATGTTGCTAGGAAAATTTAAATTGTGATGTTTCAACTTGCTGTAGGTGATATCCAAAATCATTGTGTTGTTCGCTTTTACACTCAAATTAGCTTAACTGTGGATCTTGTTTAACTTTTTGGGTCTTGCTCCATGTCACAAGGTCTAGTTTTGTTGTAGATTTCATTTTTCTTGAAAGCTGTTATTGGTTTTGCTAATTTGTTATGGCTGAGTAGCATGTTGCTTCTTCTATGTAAAGTAGTAAAAAAAAAGGAAGCAAGTCCTCAACCAATTAGTGCAGATGTGATATTGAATGTTATGTTTTTACACTCATATAAGTGGGCTGGTTGTTGGCCTATAGAATTGACTCAACAATTTATTTGATGGACAACTCCATATTGCTACTTGTGAGCATATATATTTTGGGGTTTGAATACAAAATTTATTATATTTCTTTAAATAATGTTGTTGTATATAAATCAAAATGTTGGTGTTTTCATCTGATGTAATTTTCAATTATGTCATTAGTTACTCTGTTGATGTGTTTATCTATTTTTTCAGGACTTCTCACTTTCATTCAATAACTGCTTGACAATCACTGGATGATCGGTATTATTTTTTCCACTTTTGCATTTATTTTGGTTCTACCTCTAGATTTCGCACCATGAGATTTTAACAGTCATATCGTCTCATTTTTCTTACGTCTTACTTTCATATGATGGTTTTTATGTACACTATTATCTCCTTTTAATTCTTATTATGATGAATTTATTTACATTTTTTTGGAATTATATATTTTGCAATCATACACATTTAATATTTTTTTTACATAAAAATATGCTGTATAATACTCCATTTGTTTCATTCTAATGGTTACATATTTCCTTTTTGGGCTTCTCATCCTAATGATTACATTTTCCTTTTTAGCATATAAGACCCACACAAATTAATTACTTCTCTCTCCATAGACCCACACATTACACTAATACACCTACTCACTTTACATTAAAGAAATTTCTCTCACCTCAATACACATTAAAATAATATATTCATTAATTCAGGTGCAAAAAACAAACGTTACTATAAGGACGGGACGGAGGAAGTACTTATCTTTTATTTTTACAAGAATGATTTGAAATAAAGGAAAGAAAAACTATGATGGTTTAACAAATCATTTATTTTATGATTATAAATCATTATGTTATAAAATAGTTTAATTGAATATTCCCTTTTACTCATTCTCACAAATTGAATTATATTGGAAGATGTCAATAAAATTTTTATTTTATTTATATAGATAACCAGTCTTCCTTCCTACAATAACTCGTGTTTAGGGATGTTAAACAGGTCAGTCCTAATGAGTTTAGGGCTAAGCAGATCCCGGTTTCTGAACTAGCTACTAAAAAATAAATCTAATCGTAATCCTACTGGCTTTGGGCTAAACGAGCTGGCAATGCGACTTGTACGATAAAAAAAATAAAAAATTTAAATATAAATTTAATATAAATAATACATCAAATTCAAAATTAACGCATACATTATTAAAAATTTTATAGAATTAAAATAAATACATGCAAATTATTTTTAAAACATATTATATAATACAATTTATGATCATTAAATTAATTCTAATATATTTTTTTAAGTATTATTTTATTTATTAGAGAAAAGGGTGGGTTAGAAGAGAAAAGTAATGAGAAAGAGATAAAAATTAAAGAGATGAGGAGACTTTGTCCCATGATGGACTGTGGTTGGGTGCGAGGGGTGGTTGATGAGTAGGTGATGGATGTTAAGGTAATTTAATAATAATAATAATAATAATAATAATAACTTCAGCCTTACGTGCCTCTGGCCCGCGGGCTAATCGGCTCAGGCCAGAGTCATGGTTTTTAAACGAGCTACAAAGTTGAAGCCCTAACCCTTTTCTTAGGGTAATTGGGCCAGTCCTATGTATTTAGAGTTTTTTAATAACTTTACGCACTATCTAAAAAGGAAACACAACAATCTAATAACCTCAAAATTCATTTTAATTTAAAAAATTCACTCTCACTTAAAATACATAATATATTATATACTTAATTATGTACTATTAGTTAAAAATACTACATTACTCTAAAAAAATAGTTAGTAATTTTTTTTAAAATATTTATCTACAATAAAAATAAGCTAGCAATAGAGGGTGTCCTATTTATAAAATAAAAAGTAGATAGTTGACATGCTTACTTAAATTAAAAACTCTTTTAATTAATTTTGTTATAATGAAAATAATGTATATCTTATCTTATATATACTGATTGTGAATATATTATTCTATAAATAAATTTTTTAAAGTATGAGGTATCATGACGTGGTTAATTGTCGTATTTTTTTGAAAATTTTTATTTTAATATCACATATATAATCTTTCTATTTTTATTTATTTGTTCGTTGTTATCATCATTATTATTATTATTATTATTATTATTATTATTATTATTATTGTTATTATTTGATGTGTCGAGATGTGGTTAATTTAAGATAAAGTAAACTAATAAATCCGTTTATTATACGGGAGGAATAAAAACTAGTACTTTAATATATTTATTTATTTCAACACTTAATAAATATAACTTAGATTATTGGAATAATTGAATTAAAAATTATATTTGAAAAATCTCATGAGTAATTTTATTATGGGAGCTAATAAGAATTGATAATAAACAAGAATAGGTTAATAGTAGTAAAAATATATTAGGTGTACGGAATTAATTTTTTTTATTAAAAGATGTATTAAACAATTATGAAAAAATATAAATAAAAAGTAAGTACAAATTGATATAATAAAAAAATATGTGTAGAAAAATGTAGGACAAACAATATTAATCGACAATTTATGCTATAATAGAAAAATACATTAAAATAATTTAAAAGACTAATACATCTACAGAAATTGGTGTTATAAATATTCAATCTGGGCTTTTTATTTTCACACACCCGCGTATAATTGGCGGTGCAATTTTCGAAGGTTACCACTCTCCTTGCTAAGTGAAATTGGAGAACTCAGATAACCCGGCCTTTATTTTTCTCAGCAAATAGTCAAAGGAGAAGCATGAACTGTAAGCCTACACAACAAAAGCCATATGAGACACTGAATGAAAACCCACGCAATTGAAATCTGCAGTAAGTAGAAGAGACATTAATGGAAATCAGTAGAGACAATTGAGATATATTGGTACATAGAAGAGGCACGACATAGAAAGAAAGCAGTAGAAGAGGTATGAGATAGAAAGAAAGCCTCGTATATCTTGGAAGGAGTTTTGAAGACACTATGGTTTGGCTCCAAATCTCTCTTACTCTAACTCTTACTATCAATGTCTTTATCCAAATCTGCATTTCAACTGTTTTGATTGATGTATGTCATAGGCGATTATTTCTTGCGACTTGTGGTCCGTCTTTTGCCTTTTTCTTATTGGAATGACATAAGATAGAGAGAATTGTTAGTTATTTAAGGATCTTTGTAGAAAGAACACAATGAGAGTCATTATTATTTCACGAAATCAGCAATATAGAAGAAAGAGTACTATGATTCCATCTGAAATTTGTGGTGTTTTGCTTTAGACTGTAAACTCGGGCTGCTCGAGTAGAGCCTTTGATAAGGCTAACCTTCCATTTCAATCGTCAAACTCAACTACAAAGCCGTCATGAAACTCTTTACTTTGCAACTTTCATGAAATTAATTAATTTGATTTGTCAATTTTTGAATTATTAGTTCAGACTCAAATTATTTACCATTTGTTATGGATCCATTATTTCAGATCACATGGGGAAAAGGAAAACTAATCTGATGCAACATTATCAAACAACACGTTAGTCTCTCTAACTTATCTTCATTTAGTATAGTTTTTGGTTTTTTCATCTTCTCATTTTGGTTAAATACTTGTTATCTGTTTTTTACATAACTTGGTTCTTTTTTTAGTACAAAATTATATACGATATCGTATTCTCTTCTTCATTTGACATGATGTTATTTTCTTTGTAGATTTGTCAACTAAAACCCTGAAAACACAAGGAACGCAGGCTTCATCTTTTTGATGAGACAACTGACCAGTCTCCTAGTAAGAAACTAAAAAGGAATTTTTGTGTGTATATGTTCATGGTTAATACATATATTTTTTACTTGTAGATGTGCTAAGTAAAACTCAAGTGGGAAGACGTGTATACAGTGGAGTTCCATCCAACAAATCTCTTGATTTGCAACATGTGGAGTTTACATAAGGAAACACAATTAACATTACAGATGAAACCCATCATGTACAGAAAAGACAAATGTATTCTGAAGATATGTGTAGTGTGGAATTTTTTTTCTTCTGAACATTAATCCTCTCTATCCATATTATTCAATTTTTATTTTTTTATCACATTTTTATTATTTTTTCATGTATAAGAATTATGAATTCTAAGTTTGCATCCTTATAATTGCAGATAGAAGAACTCAAAATCATGAAAGGATCAATTCCAATTTCTCAAGAGAGTCATGTCCGACACCTACAAGTAAGATTTTGATTTTACGTTTTATGTTCACTTTTTGCATTCAACTATAGTTAAATCAATAGATCAGTCAGCCATGAGACATGTGGATGGATGATGTACTTTATAAAAAGTTAAAATTCAAAAATTTAAATCTCCGTAATGAAGAAGCTGGACCTTTTCTGTATGATAGCCGGTTGTCAAATGATTATGATTTTACGCAATATGTCTGAAATTTTTTGTAGGAATGACTGATATACACACCAAATCATGTACAGCGTAAGACCATCCTCTTCACTGAGCGAATACGACAACCTTCAAGTAAAATATATTTATAGAAAACATATTTCTCTATTAGGTTGCACTTATACTTATTATTATTATTATTTTTATTATTATTAAGATTTTGGTTATCTTGTAGATAAATCAAATGGTATTCCTATTGATAGACAAGTGCAAAATGGAGTTATAGGCAGCCGTCAAATCACTGACCTAACAATAAATCATTGTCACGATCAAACTAGCTTACAGCTTAATGAACGTGCAAGTTAGTGAGCTTAATGGATACTATTTAATATTATTAAAGAGAAAATTAGTCAATAAATATCAAATTAAAAGTTACTTCTAAATAATGGTCAAATTTTAATATTTTCACTCCAAGTTTTATTTTGAAACTGCTGCATCATTTACATAATTTATATGAATTGAATGTTTTTTAAAGTTGATGGAGTATTTTAGCGCAAGTTGTATTTGTTGTTTAATTCAACTTTTCTACGAGACATGTAGGTGCTTTGTTCTTTGATCACTATGTTAATCTTTATAAAACTCGTTTCTTAGGCACATTCTTTTAACTAGTTTGACGTAAATTGATATTTGCCCATTTTGTTGGTATACTTTGGTCTCAATTTTAAAATTTAGCTAATGAAAATACCAAGCATAGGTAGCCAAATGACGAACAAACAAGCTCGATATTCACAAGGTGAAAACTCAATGCAATAAAACACATGTGATATGTCTAATGCGAGCAATGATGAAGAAAATAAGCTACATTGTGATGGAAAACTTGGTAACAATTCTTTGCATTAGTTGTCCTAAATTTGAATTAAAGTTTATTACAAGTATATGTAGTATATTCATTATGAAATGATTGCAGAGGGAAAAAGAAGAGGTCCCACGTATATGGTAAAAATTTAGGGACGACCATCAACTCTGCCTCTAATTAAGGTTGAATTCGATAATTTTGGAAGGCCTAATGGAGAAAATAAAAGCACATTCATAGAATTTCTAGGCACCATTGCAAGAAATGGAAAGTATTGCCCTATTGATGTGGTAAATTGGCATAAGATGCCAGAAGATTGTAAGAAGTACATGATAAAAATTATCAAGGTAACCTAAAGTATAGTTGGCTTGTATGTAAAAAACTGATGTGTAACTATGTT
Organism: Pogostemon cablin; assembly: GCA_023678885.1. NCBI lineage: Eukaryota > Viridiplantae > Streptophyta > Magnoliopsida > Lamiales > Lamiaceae > Pogostemon > Pogostemon cablin. Next base: position 15,899,544 of record CM042966.1, read on the forward strand.
ATTGTGTAGGTACGTTTTGACATAGAACTAGCTGATGAAGAATGGATTCTTCATTCCATTAACGACAAATGAAAAAGTTGGAAGAATTTCTTGAAAGCATGGTATTTCATGCCTAATATAGCAGCTGCAGAGTTAATTGCTGATGAAGAGGAGGGTAGAGTCCTAAAAGGTCAATGGGCCAATATAGTCACTTATTGGAATAAACCAGATGTTGAAGTATTCCAAGCATTCTTTTTATTATAAAATATATTTTTATTAGTGACATTTATCTTTTATTTATGAAATTATAATTCATCATTTCAGGCACAAAGTAAAAAAAATGCAGATGCAAGATCGAAAAAAACATGGAGCATCGAACTGGAAAAAGATCATTTGCACAAGTCTATGCTGAATTGGTTAGCTTATTTACTACTTGTATATTATAAAAGTTTGTTGCCTTGGAATGTTCACTAGAATTATAACTATTTTCAGTCAAAGGAAAAAAACCGCCCCCCAGCTCGTTCTGAATTATTTAAGAAGTGTTATGCCACTTCTAAAGGAAAAAATTCTGTTGATGTTACTAATTATCTGGTGAGTTTTGATTCATTAATTTATCTACTTATAATTGATGTTTATGTTGGGTTTTTCTTTTGTATAGTGTCTCTAAAATACTCTATATTTGTACATCTTAAAATTGTAGGCATCAATGAAAAAACTAAAGGATAAACTCCCCGAAGGCTCTCAGGATACCGTTGGACAAAATGATATATTTTCTCAGGTTATTAGCAAAGACAGGCCTGGTTATGTGAGAATATTTCCCGGTGTTCCCTCATCAAATGTATTTGGAGATGTTCCTAGTCGAAGCGCATACAAACGCATAATGTTGTAGCAGCGATCAGAAATTTCTAAAATGAGAGATGAACTGGCTGAGTTAAAATCAATAATGGCATCTCAACAAGACTTTGTTTCACAACATCCACATTGTGTTTTTCCTAATATTCGTTCTACACAAACTTCAATCAAGCAAACTCTACAGGTAATGTTTATTAATTATATATTACTTGATAATGTTATGTTTTGTATTATACTTGATCAGACATGTGGATGCATAAGCTAATATTTGTTTAATCTTGTAGAACTTGGCTGCCAAGGTACTTAAATCATAGTTTCAAAAGACACTCTTGGGCGATTTGGTTTTATGTATTAAGTCTGAAATACAGTTTCTTCTAAGTTATAAACTTCAATAATCTATAGTTGAAGAACTGAATGATCAGGTTACAGTATAAGATATTTTTGTTAAATATGGTTGCTCAAAAAATTCCTGATGGGCAAAACGAGGAAATACTAGGTTTGGTTTTCATACAATATAAAAGGACATTCTTGTGTTATAAGCATGTTTACTGTCAGGTTATATATCTTCTAGAAAAACATTAAGAGATACTATGATATTTTAATTATTAACAACGACTGAGTGGACAGGGGTTCTTCTTTTTATTAATATTGTTATTAAAGGCATTTTCAGTATTGTGTGCGTGTTTGTACATTATTTCATGCGATAGACTTTTTCTCTTAAACGCAATAGATACACACTACCTAGATTACAGGTACTGAATATTATAAAAAGCATCTGGGATGCGTTGTGTTTGGAGTGTGGATATTTCATGTTTTTCATACAATATTTTATCAAAGCAAGGTATAGTAATTTATGTGGTTACTTGTTTCTGTGATGCACATGATATTGTTGTTATTATCATATTAAAATGTTGGTCCATTCAATGTGGATCATAATACTTGCACTTGTGAGGTCAGAGGTGAGCCAAACATTAGGAGCTAACTCGGACATTAAATGTTCAAATAACATAGTTCATTATTCACATGACAATTGAGAAATGATCATATGGGCATGCTTGCAATCTAAGTATGTTTTCAGTTTTTGTTAATTTATCTACTTTTAAAGGTGTGTAAAGATTGTAACTTATTGTTGCAAGATAAATTTGCAACTTAGAATGTTGTCATAATTATTGCATTGAGGATTAACACAAACTTAGTAAGCACAATATGAACATGCATGCCTGTTTTTTAAATTCGTTTTGTATTCATTATTTTCAGGTTGGAGATTATGTTGCTTTGAAAAGTCTACTTGATCCAAAAAAGTTGTGGCAAAGGGTTGCATTCATTGCAATGATCCAAATGCTCAACTAGGAGGACAAGCTATAGGAACGTAGTACTACAACCAGAAGAGCAATTAATTCGACCTTATTATTATTATAAAATACTCGATGATGCGCTCGATGAATGGGTTGCTTGGCAATGTCATTTGGTACTGCACTCTCCCTCTCCCTCTCCATAATAATTATTTAAGCCAAAATCTTATATGTACTTTTACTTCAAGGTGACACCAACAGAGCATTGTTGAAGATATCACATGCACTTTTATAAGAAAGGAATAAATTGGGAGGGCTGTGGAGTTCGGAAAAACTGAATACGTATTGAAGCATAAATCTGAGACATTTTAGTTTTTTTTAATCAAGTCTTGTAGATTTTGAGAGGATTTACATGATGAAACTCTTTTACTATCCAAGATTGATTCTATGATTAGCATTGTTGATAAGAATATATTTTAAGTAAATTTACAGGTTTATTTATGTTATTTTAAATTAATTTTTTAAAATTAAAATATTATATAAAATTAATATTTAAAATGCCGTGTAAATTATTTAGTAGCATTTTACTAGTATTTTAATAAATCATCTATTAAGACACTTTTTTGTGTGAATATTGTGTTCAGGATCTTTGACAGTATATTAATAACTTATTTAATAAGACATTTTCAAGTGTGTTGATAAGTTATCTAATAAGGCAATTTAAAATGATTTAATAAATTATTTAATAAAATACTTTTTGATGGGTTAAGAATAAATCTAATAAGACACTTTTTAAAGGTAGTAATAACATATCTAATAAGACACTTTTTGGTGTGTGGTCTCTTTTATTTCAATATTTGAAATTTACCTATCCCCACACTTTTATATGTGTTGATATCTAAATTATGTTAACACTTTAACGTGTGGTATATAAGTTTAATTTGAAAATTATAAAGTGTCGTAAGCCTATCTCCAAGGCAGAATGGACGACACAAAAATTCAACGTTGTTATTGAGAAAGCATGAGAATAAATATTATATAAATTCATTTTTCAATGTCTTAAAAGCTATTTTTTTGTAGTGTTAGGTCGAAGAAGAAAAACCTGGTTTTGAGGATATGGTGGACAGGTACATGGCGAGGAATGATGCAAGAGTGGATCGCCTAGAGGCGAAGCTTGATGCAAATCATGAGGATATATCTAAGCAGATAAAGGACTTGATGTTTTTTATGGGACAGATGACAAGGAATGTTAACCAATTGACACAAACCGTAGAGAAGGGGAAGTTCCCATCTTAGAGTATAATAAACACGAAGCAGTGCAATACCATCACGTTAAGGTCTGGAGTGCAGTATGAGGAATCGATGATGCCGAAAATAAATTCTGAAGCTCTAGGAGCTCAATTCGCCCGGGGTTCGACCAAGCTAACAGGTCGAACCACGTCGTGGAGGTCGAACCAAGCACCTGGGCAACATCCGGATGATTTAGATGACCGGTTCAATCATGACCTTCATGGTTTGACAAGATAGATGGTCGAACCGAGGTCGAACCAGCCTGTCCTCAACACTCTATTTTTTGAAGCACATTTTGAACACGATAGTCCTGGTTCGACCAACCCTATTAGTCGAACCGTAGTCAAACCAACTTGTCCCGGGGAGAACATACTTTCTGAAGCATGGTTCGACCATTACTTACCTGGTTCGACCAGTACCCATGGTCGAATCATGGTTGAACCACCTCATTCGGCACCATTTTTCGTGCTGAATGCTTTACTTGATGTTGATGCTACTCCAGTACCATTCGAAGATCAAAGAGATTGAGAGTCGAAAAGGACAATGCGGAGAAGGTTGAACGTGATGAATGAGGGAACGTGATGAATGGGGGATTCCCAAAACAAATATATCTCCTACGTTTCCTTTCAAGTTAGTCAAGAAGGGATTGGAAGAAAAGTTCAAGAAGTTTACAGATATTATAAACAAAATAAACTTGAGCATTCCTTTCTCTGAAGCAATCTTAGAGATGCCTTACTATGCCCGTTTTCTAAAGGATATAATTTTGAAGAAGAGAAGCTTGAATGGAATTGAAACAGTGAATTTGTCTGAAAACTGCAGCTCGATCATACAGAGGAAGCTGCCAGCTAAGTTAAAAGATCCGAGGAGCTTCACTATTCTATGTGAGATTGGAAAAGGGCCAGCACGACGAGTCTTATATGATCTTGGAGCAAGCATAAATTTGATGTCTTTGTAAATATTTCAAAGACTTGGTTTGGGGAGTTAACTCCCACAACGGTTGCTCTACAATTGGCAGATAGATCTATGGCTTTTCCGAAGGACATGATTAAAGACGTTATTGTGAAAGTAGAGAAACTAGCCTTTCCTGTGGACTTTCTAGTACTTGAGATGGAAGATGACAAGGATAATGTTCCCCTTATTTTAGGGAGACCATTCCTTGCCACTACTGGAGCTATGATTGATGTTCAAAAAGGTGATCTAAGGTTGCATATGGATAAAGAAGAGATTCTATTCAATCTTGATAAAGCAATGAAGATGCCGATGGAGACGCAATGTCACAGCATTGATTTGGTGGAGGAGATAGTGAAGGAAGATATGTCTTTGATCATTTCAAAGGATCCCTTAGAGACATGCTTAGCAGAGTCTCTTACTTTTCCCACCACAGAGCTAGATGAGCTCTCTAATGAGGTATGTATTGAATTTCTTTAAAATCTACTTGCTTTGGGTGATGATAGGTATGAATAGGTATGAAAATATACAAAGGACAAAGTTTGAAGAAGTGAAGCGGACTAGAAAGTACTTGCTATTGGATCGAGAAAGCACATCAAAAGAAGAGAAGAAAGAGGAGTTAAAACCGCTACCAGAACACTTGAAGTATGCCTATCTAGGAGACAACTAAACATATCCGGTAATTGTATCTTCTTCTATAACTGATGATCAACTCAAAGAGTTATTAGATGTGCTTAGGAAGTATAAGTCTGCGATTGGTTGGTCTCTTGATGATTTGAAAGGAATTAATCCGTCATATTGCATGCATAAGATAAGATTGTTAGATGAGGCCAATAGTAGCATTCAGAATCATTGGAGGGTGAATTCCGCTATTCAAGAAGTGATTAGGAAGCAAATCCTAATATGGTTAGATGCAGGAATTATATATCCAATTAGTGATAGTCTCCATGTGAGTCCACTGCATGTTGTAGCTAAAAAGAGGGGCATGACTATTGTGAAAGTCGATGATGGCGAGACCTTAGCCACTAGGATTCCTACGGGATGTCGTGTGTGTACTGATTATAGGAAACTGAATGAAAATACATGCAAAGACCGTTTTCCTTTTCCTTTCATGGATCAAATGCTTGATCGTCTTGCAGGGTATGATTTTTATTTTTTCTTGGATGGGTAATCGGGGTATAATCAAATCATGATTACACCCGAAGACCAGAAAAAGACCACTTTTACTTGCCCTTATGGAACTTTAGCCTTTAGAAAGATGTCTTTTGGACTATGTAATGCGCCTGCTATATTTTAGCACTGCATGATAGAGATATTTGATGGCTTGATTGAAAAGATTATGGAGGTGTTTATGGATGATTTTTCTATTTTTGGTTCCTTCTTTGATATCTGTTTGACTAAGTTATCTACTGTTTTGAAGAGATGTATTGATACTAACCTAGTTTTGAATTGGGAGAAGTGTCACTTCATGGTGAGAGATGGGATTATTCTTGGGCATCATATTTCGGCTAAGGGATTGCAGGTGGATAGAGTAAAGGTGGTGGCGATTGAGAAGCTTCCACCATCTACTAATGAGAAGGGAGTGCGATCCTTTTTTGGATATGCAGGATTTTATAGAAGATTTATTAAAGACTTCTCAAAATACTCCAAATCGTTGTCTTACTTACTTGAAAAGGATGTTCATTTTTTGTTTGATGATGAATGTCTAACAACTTTTCAGGTTTTGAAGGAGGCACTTATTACTGCACCTATCTTGATCACACAGGATTGGACTTTGATGACGTTTGGATCTTTTGGTTAACGTGAATCGTTAGGGTTCCATGCAATTCTATTGCAGCGGAAGCATAAGAGTAGAATCGTATTACCTTTCACCAGAGTTGATGTAGAGGTTGATCATCACCAGAAGGAACACACGACCCTCCGATCTTCTGTTGTATTCCTAAGCCACGTCTTGACGTTGTGTGGGCAACGATCTACAAGACGATCTCAATCTACAATCCTAATATGCTTTCCACGAATTTATGCGTGTCATCAAGTTTTTTGGACTACTGAGATTGGCTATTATATAGGTTACAATAGGGATCTGGAGGAGAAATTAGGGTTTGGCCCTCCCATTGGGCTTAAGCATCCAAGTTTAGCCCAAAACTTATACTTAAGTCCAATAATAATAAATCAGTCCACTAAAGAAATATTATTGCACTGCCACCCTAATCCCAAGTTACGTTATAGGCTCCTTCTTATTATTAGCCCGTTAATCTCCCCGTGTTTAAGATTCAATGCCCATTAATTAATTAAGTCACTGACAACTTCATTAATTAATATATTTACCGAGAATAGAATCACTCAACATTATTATCATGCCGGAATAAATTCACTTGTAGGGTTTACATGATAATCATTATGAGCTACTAAAGGGGACATCATCAACCAACTCCGTTAGGACACAGATTCCTTCTACAATCAACAACACACCATAGAGATAACACGATTTTCTAACTCACCAAGCATATTGATTTAATAATTAAATCTCACCCATTGATGAATAAAGAAAATAAATACTGGCTTACGTGTCGAGGTTATTGTATAGGGATTATGATTGCGAACATCCATAATAATGGAGATCAACTTCTATTATATAGTTAGTATAAACCGGACGATCTCGACGTCGGTCCTGTTCAATACACACAAATGCACTAGTGTAATTTTATAGTCAAGACAGACTATTGCCACATCACACTACAACCATACCGATAGATAGTCCCCGTCTATCTCGATTCTGAACATCTGTTTATACTTTATAAGGAGCCGATAATATGATCTTCCGTATGACGCCGCACACCACATTATCTACAGTATAAAGCAAATGGACTTCTTAAGAATAAATAATATTGCAAAATGTTTGATCACATGATTCTCATTTCAAATATTGTCAAAATATTGTTCATACAAAAAACTAAACTTTAGTATACAATCCAACAGACTCAACCATTTGTACTTATGTTTGATGCAAGTGATGTAGCACTTAGAGTGGTGCTTGTGCAGATGAGAGAGAATAAGTTTTGCGCCCTTTACTATGTCAGTAAGACTTTTGATACAACACAAAAGAACTACACTGTCACTGAAAAAGAGTTTCTAGCTATTGTGTATGCATTCAATAAGTTTCGACAGTATTTGGTTTACATGAAGACTATTATGTACACAGATCATTCTACAATCTGGTATTTGATGGAGAAGAAGGAAGCGAAGCCAAAGATCATTAGATGGGTCCTTCTTCTGCATGAGTTTGATATGGAGATCCGAGGTAAGAAAGGTACAGAGAACGTGTTGGCGGATCACCTATCAAGGTTGGAGACAAGGGAGTATTGTGATGATTTCTTTGATTATATAGAGGAGATGTTCCCGGATGAGAAGATTATGGCATTGTTTGCTGAAGGAGCAGAGATGATTGTGTAGTTGCTGCTCAAGGAGTGGATCCATGGTATGCGGATATGTCAATTACATTGCCGTAGAAGAAATTCTAAGAGATCTCAACTGGTATCAACTTGCAAAGTTTAAGATGGATGTTGAGACTTTCATATGGTATGATCCGTTTGTCTACAAGATTTGTATGGATTCTATCGTCCGTAGGTGTGTGCCCGAGATAGAGATGGAGAGTATTCTCGATTTTTGCCATGCACAACCTAACGGGGGGCGCTTCGGAGCTCAAAAGACTGCAGCGAAGGTACTTCAATCTGCCCTTTATTGGCCTACATTGTTTAAAGACTGTGAATTCCATGTAGCGACATGCGATAGATATCAAAGAATGGGAAACATAAATAGAAGAGATGAGATGCGACTTCAGCCAAGCATTGTTGTTGAAATCTTCGATGTATAGGGAATCGATTTTATAGGGCCGTTTCCCCCATCTAATGGATTTCTCTACATCCTTCTAGCACTGTATTATGTTTTTAAGTGGGTGGAGGACATTCCTACTCGCATGAATGATTCAAAGACCGTGTTGTCTTTCTTTAAAAAAAAACATATATTTTCCCTCTATGGAGTTCCTAGAGCACTTGTAAGTGATGGAAGTTCCCATTTCGTCAACAAGCTTCTTGATTGAGTTCTCAAGGATTATGGTGTTAAGCACAGGGTTGCTGCACCTATCATCCTCAAGCTAATGGGGAAGCCGAGTTATCCAACCGACAAGTGAAGCAAATTTTGGAGAAAGTAGTCGGAACTAATAGGAAAGATTGGGCTATGAAGCTTGATGATGTTTTGTGGGGTCACGAACTGTGTATAAGACTGTGCTTGATATATCACCTTATCAAATTATCTATGGGAAGCCGTGCCACTTACCCATAGAGATTCAACATAAAGCTTTTTGGGCATTGAGAAGTTTGAACTTGTGTATTAAGGATCAAAAAGAGTTGAAGTTGACTCAAATAAATCATCTAGATGAGTTAAAAAATCAAGCTTACAAGAATTCGGTGATCTACAAGGAAAGAATGAAGAAATGGCATGATTCAAAGATCTCTTATAAAGAATTCAAGAAAGGTGATGAGGTATTACTCTTTAACTCTTGTTTGAAGCTCTTTGTAGGAAAATTAAAATCGAAGTGGACGAGACCGTTTATTATCCATAGACTCTGTGGAGGGGGTCATGGACAAAGATGGAGACATCATAGTGACAAATGAGCATAGATTGAAGCGCTATAGGTCGCCGGATGATGCTTGCATCGTCTTTTAAGATACCTAGCATTGATTTGGTATCATTGTGACTCTCCGACGTTAAATAAGAGCGCCTGTTGGGGGCTTTTCTTCCTGTTTTATTGATTTATTTCATTAGTGTGAGTAAGAAATTTTTATATTTGATGTTCTTACTAATTGAAAATTGCGTCTCTTTGCACACTTAGTTTCGACTATAGTTTCAACTAAGTTTGTGGGGTGGGTGTGATGTACTTACCTTATCATATCACCGAGAGTATAATCTTTTCTTTGTAATGTTTGTTAGGGGAGTTGATTTTTTGCGGCATATTAAAACTTTAACCGGTGTTGATGTGTCAATTTTTTTGCAATTTGCCTAATGTTCAGTAGTGTTTTATTTATTGAGTCGTATGCGGAGTATATGCACATGATTTGTGAGACTTAATTATGATTATCTAGTATAGTTTTGCTCTTTTTTGGTACCTAAGGATTATTTTTGAGCTTGAAGTTGGCAGGGGACAAAGAAGAATCAGTTTTGAAGGATCAGGGGGCCGGTTCAACCAAGAGTGAAGGTTGAACCAGGCATTTCGAGTTGAACAGTGGATCAGAGAAATTTTACAGTGTGATTTGACCACCAGGCTGTGGTTCGACCAAGTGTTCGACTCGAACCAGAAACCTGAAAATTTCTTACAGGCTAGTTCGACCTTGACATTATGATTCGACCTGTGATTCGAGTCGAACAATATGCAGAACACATCTAGAAGCGTGGTTCGACCATGACAAGGTGGTTCGACCACCTGGTTCAAGTCAATCCCCAGGTAAGTTGTGTGTATAATTGATTTTGGCCTCTCATTCCATATATCCTTCACGCCACCCTCACTCGAATCCTCTCTGAACAAAAAAAACCTCTCTTCCAAACTTCAATTTTACTTGATTCTACTCCAATTAAACCACTTTCCACCCTTCCCATACTCGATTTCTCACGGATTTGGAGCATTTTAGTTGTAAAACTAGGGTTTTCTATCCAATTTGTGGATTTTCATAATTTGTTCATACTGAGTGATGGACATTTTCTCAACACACAAAATTAATCCCCAAGTGTAAGGATATCAATTGTAGTTTCGATGGGCAACCAAGTGATTATGGAACCCGAAAGACGGATTATTATCAATTCGATTATTTTTACTTAACCAAGACTATGTTGATAATTCGGTTTAGAATTATTACGAAACTGCATAACATGTAATTTAAATAGCAAATTAAATAGACAAGCAATAGAGAAAATACGATTGTGATCAAGTAAGAAATTAGGTAGTTTTTCGGGCATTCAGTTTTACTTATTAATTTCCTTTCCATGTGTTATTGTTCGACTCTGCCTTGCAGTTTATGGACGCATCACTAAACCATGCAAGTTCACCCTATAGACACAAGTAAACATGCGTATGACACGTGTGAATATCCTCGGAGCAAGAGATAGAATTCACCCCCCTCTCTAGGTACTATCAAAATATCAATTATTTCCCGTGCACTTAGTACTCTAACCTGATATGATCTCCCTTTATAGGTACTATGAAGTTATACTCTTTATCCTACTTATTAACTCAAATAAGATTCAATTAATAAGTATCTATATAAGATAGTTCTAATAAGACTTCGGAATCCCTTCACTTAGAATTATAACAAGTAAGATATTTAGACTCTACATAACAGTTAATGATGCACAAAACGATCGTGAGTATGAATTAAAAAGGCACAATCTTATATAAAATAAACCACAAGTAGTGTTGTATGGAGTTTTCATATGGAAATTCAATTAACTCATAAAACTTTTATAACCCTAGAACTACCAGAGCGGTTCTAGCCCATGATTGATCTAGGAACAATCATGGCTAGTTGGTATGATCTTACTTGACTCGTCAGTCGAACCACTCTTCACGACTCCTTCGGATGATGGTAGGATTTCGGTGGTTGATGAATGATGAATTATTTATGTTTTTCCTACGAAAGCTCTTCTTTTATACTTGTAAACTCTCCTTATGGGCCTTGGTTGGGCTTCTTGAGCGTACACATGAGTTAATGGTGTAAAAATACAAATATGGTAAGTTTCCGTACGTCATTTCGACCAACAGCCCAGGTAGAATCGATTCTCTCTGGTCGAATTCCTAGTCGAATCGACCTGTACATCGGTTGCGGGTCTCGGATTCAACCAGAATCCTGGTTGAATCACAAACTTCTTGGTCGAACTGCAGGTGTGTCTCTTTAGGCTTCTGGTTCGACCACGGTTCGACCAACTGGCTTGGTCGAATGACACGATTGTGGTCGAACGTCACTTCTTCTCAACGGGTTTGACCACAGGTGTTGGTTGAACGACTTCCTTTTTTTCGAATCCAGCTTCTGCTTTGTCGAATTGCACCCTGGAATCTCCTTTTTCTGGATCCGATCACTTCCAACTCGTTTTCGTTAAAAAATCAACTCAAATAGCCTTGAAGACACCTGATTCGTGACTTTTCACCATGTATATCGATTCACATCGATTTACAACCATCTAACACACCATAAGTACACGAATTCGAGCTCGAAACTAGTTAATTTACACACTGGGCTTAAGTCACTGGGCTGCTGAGATTGGCTATTTATAGGCTACAATAGGGACCAGGAGGAGAAATTAGGGTTTGGGTGTCCCATTGGGCTTAAGCATCCAAGTTTAGCCCAAAACTTATACTTAAGTCCAATAATAATAAATCAGTCCACTAAAGAAATATTATTGCACTGCCACCCTAATCCCAAATTACGTTATGGGCTCCTTCTTATTATGATCCTGTTAGTCTCCCCGTGTTTAAGATTTAATGCCCATTAATTAATTAAGTTACTGACAACTACATTAGTTAATATATATACCGAGAGTAGTACCACTCAACCTTATCATCATGCCATAATAAATCCACCTGAAAGGTTTACATGATAATCATTATGAGCTCCTCAAGGGGACATCATCAACCAGTTCCGTTAGGACACAGATTTCTTCTACAATCAACAACATACCATAGAGACAATATCATCTCCCGACTCACCAAGCATATTGATGTAATAATTAAATCTCACTCATTGATGAATCAAGAAAATAAATACTGGCTTACATGTCGAGGTTATTGTATAGGGATTAAGAGTACGAACATCCATAATAAGAGAGATCAAGTTCTACTATATAGTTAGTATAAACCGAACGATCTCAACGACGATCTTATTCAATATACAGAAAGTGCACTAGTGCAATTTTATAGTCAAGATAGACTAATGCCAAATCACACTACAACCATACCGATATATAGTCCCCTTCTATCTCGGTTGTGAATATCTGTTTATATTTTATAAGGAGCTGATAATATGATCTTCCGTATGACGCCGCGCACAACATTATCTACAGTATAAAATAATGGACTTTTGAAACAATTCATAAATAATTATGTAAAACGTTTGATCACATGATTCTCATTTCAAATAAATTAAATTGTCAAAATATTGTTCATACAAAAAGCTAGACTTTTGGTATACAATCCAACAGATGGGTGATGGCTTAGGGCCCAAAGTTTTTTTTTCTTGTTGCGGAAGCCATTGGATTGATTGCTTGGAGTGTTGATTAAGTCAACCCATATTTGGCAATTTTTTATTCCTCATATATAACTGCTATAATTGAATTATTTACCTATTATTGTTATATATTTGGAAGTATGTGCTAAGTGATTTACTGCTTTAATTTGCCGTAATAGGAGCATGCTAGTTTGCGTATTATATATGATATATTGTATGCATACAAAAATCCTCTTGTTAAATGACTAAGTGGGAGAGGGATTGGTTAATAACTCCCACGGCCTTCGTTATTAATTTATTGTGTGATGCAAATAAACTTATGAATCGGTTATAGTGTCTTCTTCCCCAACGGATGAGTTTTATTTGTGGATCACTTGGATAAATTTTATTAAATAATTATCATTTGTAATGTGATGCAATTAAGCTTATGAGTCGGTTATAGTGCCTTCCTCCCCAACGGATTTGTTTTATTTGCAGATCACTGGTACAAATTAATAATTGATGATTATAGGAAATTATTTGAGCACGTGTGGACTTCTCCAACTGTAAGACACACAAGCTTGGGTAACGTACTTAGTATCAAATAATGGTATACACTTAGGTGCAATTAATATGTATCCTCCCCAACTGAGTCACTGCTATTAAATTGCATGGCTAAAGGACAACCAACTATTAATCATTGAGTCATAAGGTTAATTATGACGTATGAAATTAATGGGTAAAACCTTCTCTTGCGAATATTAAGGTTTGTATACGTCCACACTAACGTGGCATGCAAATTCACGGTGCTTGAGATGTCGGTGAATTTATTTTATATTGTTTATTGAGGGAATCAATATAAAATCTAAATTTGAAGTGTTTGATCATCTTATTTATTTAATTCTTTAATTTTTCAAATAATTTATTTCATTTATTGTTAACTGAAAGAAATTATATTTACTTGTCCAAAATAAATGATTAGAAAAGAATCTTGGTTTTAATTCTTACTACTTAGGAAAATCAAAATATGTGTTCTCTCTAAGAATGCCCTCTAGTGCCTATTTAAGTCTTTAGTGAAGAGGTGAGAGGTTCATAGAAATATATTGGTCTTATGAAACTCTTCGGATACTTGAGTAAGTTAGAAAGGCAAGTGGTCATGGTTAACTTGATGAATGAATTGAAAATACTTGGAATAGAAATTGAAGGGGAAACCGAGCTCAAATTATTTTTCATTGTTTGCCTTGACGTTTTGAGCAAGTTTCACTTGAATTACAAGAGGTTGTAATGGTGGCGAACTTCTGACAAAACGGGTGGCGAAGGAAAGCCATTTTCATCAAGAACTGAAAAAGGATAGTATCTTATTTACTAAATGTAGAAGCATGATTAGTGATGGCGTCTACTGACACGTTGTGTGAAGATACCGGAATCACTAAATGTTTATAACTAAGTGATGATGAGATTACTATGTACGTGGGTAATGCTACAAGAGTAGTGGCTGTTGCAGTGGGAGTCGTTTATTTATCTTATGATTGGAATAAACGTTTGATTTTGAGAAATTATCTTTACGAGAAAGAATTTCATTTCAGTTTCTATGCATTTACAGATGGGTACTCTATTTCATTTAAATGATGTGGTCATTATAATGAAGGATGAAGTTATAATCTGTTATGGTACGTTGTTAGATAATTTGCACACACTTAAATCATGTTAATCCCACGGATGCAATGTTTAGTAATTAATAAGACATCTTCTAATTTTAGTAAGAGAAAGGAACCTTCGGAGATGAACTAAACATACTTTGGCATCTAAGACTAGATCATTTTACTTAAGTACAATTCGAAAGTTAATAGCCGATGGACCGTAAGGTTTATTGGAAGTGAAAACTATCAAACTAGTGAGTCTTACTTGGAAGTGAATATGATTAATTTCCTATACAAGGCAAAGGGGTATAGAGCCATGAAAAGATATGTTGGAAATGGTTCATTCTGATTTAAGCGATCCTAAGATTATCCTGTCGAAAGGTGGTTATGAATATTCGTCACTTAGTTTGACGGTTATTCTAAAAACAAGATATATTTAATTGATGCACTGCAAGTCTAAGTGCTATGATTAATTCAAGAAGTGCATGGCTGATGCGGTGAAACGTCATGAAAAATATATCAAGTCACTACAATCTGATCGTAGTGGCGAGCACCTCTTAGGATAGTTTAGGAGCTGTTAATCAGAGAATGAGATTAAATCTCAAGTTGTCTACAACGGGCCAACCCTAGCTGAATGGTGTAGAAGATAGAAGGCATAAGACTCTTATGGAAATGGTTAGAAAGATGATGAGTTATTTGAAATTACTGAACTTATTTAATGGGTAAGCCCTAGAAACAGCAAATCATATGATGATTGTCTATTTGTGGGATATCCTAAAAAAAATGAAGGGTGGTTTATTTGATATTCCAAAAGAACAGAAAGTGATTGTTAACACGAACACTAGATTTTTGGAAAGGGACTATGTAATACATCACAAAGCCGTGAATAAAATGTTCTAAAAGGTGTGAGAAGGGAAACACAAGGTTTTAGTACTAATTGTACAAGAGGATATACCACAAGTAAACTGCATCACGTGTCACATTTGATACATAATTGCATGTAGTGCCTTGTCGTAGTGGGAGAGTTGTTTCACAACACGATAGATTTATGTTTTGGGAAAATCGTGAGTCTTGATCCCTAGTAAACAAGAAATCGGCCCATGGACACGATGAATCACTACCAGATCCAAATGCAAAATCTTAGTAAGTTGCAATGAATTTTTGAAATAAAATCTATGGATTCTGTATCAAATCTGGGAGCTTGTACAACCACTAAATGGTGTTAAAGCCATTGGAAGTGCTCATACAAATTAAAAAGAGGATCACATAGTAAGGTGGAAACCTTTGAAGCACAGCTTGATGCGAAGGAAAGCCTATTCGCCGGTAGCTATGCCTAAGTCGATCCGAATTCTTTTATCTATGGCTACTCATGTTAATTATGAGGTACAACAAATAGATGTCAAGACAACATTCCTGATTGGAAGTCTTGAAGAAAACATTTATGTGAAGCAACCAGAGGGATTCATTACAAAGGGCTAAGAGAATTTTGAGTGTAAGCTTAAAAGTGTCAATCGATGGACTAAAGCAAGCTTCAAGATCATGGAACATTCATTTTGATTAGAAAATCCAGTCATATGGATTTAATCAATGCTCGGATGGGTCTGGTGTATTGAATAGAGTGACAAAAACGTAGTGGTATTTCTTGTATGTACGTAGATAGTATCTTTCTCATTGGAGAAAATGAAAGAGAATTTTCGGGCGTATGGGTATGGTTGATAAAGCAGTATGAAATAAAGGACTTAAGAGAAGCAAAATATATTCTTGCAATCTTGGTAATAAGGATCGCGAGAAAGGATATTGTGCTTATCTCAAGCTTGATTAAATGATACAATCCTTACTCGTTTTAGCATGTGACTTTATCAAAGGATTCGTGTCTTAAGACACAAAAGAAGATAAAATAGATAAAGGTGGTTCCTCATGCTTCGGCAATAAGGAAGCTTAATCTATGGAATGCTATGCACGAGATTGGATATCTATTTTGCCAATGACATAGACAGTGGGTTTCAAGGTAACCCGGAACAAGAATAGTGAATTGTGGTAAGACATATTTGAAGTGCCTGAGAAGGACTGAAAATTATATGTAGGCTTACCGAACAGATTCATTACTTGTTGACAGTTACATAGATTCGTCTTTCAAATCATGGGGACAGCAGTAAATCCACCTCAAGGTTATGTGTTTAATTTTCGAAGTAGGTCCATAGTATGGAGGAGTGTTATATAGAAATATATTTCGGACTCTGCCATGGATAAATGATAATATTGGAGCCTTGTGGCAGCCAAAGTATCTTTATGGTTCTAGGAACTTCGTTATGGACTTCGACGTAATTCTGAGTTTTCCCAGGGTTATCACAATTTGTTGTGATAATATTGGTGCAGTTGCAAACTTGAAGAAATCACGAGCCCATAAGGCACTTAAACATATTGAGCGCAAGTACAACCTGATACAAGAAATTGTATGATGAGGGGAAGGTTGTTGTTGCCTACATTGCATCGAATGATAACCTAGTAAATCCTTTTACAAGGACCTTAGTAGTGGAAGTGGGAATCAGATGTATGGCAGCAAATATGGCAGTATAGTCTTTTAGTATAAGTGGGAGATTGTTGGATTGTATACTAAAAGTCTAGCCTTTTGTATGAATAATGTTTAGACAATATTTAAAATGAGAATCATGTGATCAAACGTTTGCAATAATGATGTTGTAAAAGTCCATTTACTTTATACTGTAGATAATGTGGTGTGCAACGTCACACGGAAG
Source organism: Pogostemon cablin (assembly GCA_023678885.1). Classification (NCBI taxonomy): domain Eukaryota; kingdom Viridiplantae; phylum Streptophyta; class Magnoliopsida; order Lamiales; family Lamiaceae; genus Pogostemon; species Pogostemon cablin. Next base: position 15,916,550 of record CM042966.1, read on the forward strand.
ATCATATTATCGGCTCCTTATAAAGTATAAACAAATATTCATAACCGAGATAGATGGGGACTATCTATCGGTATAGTTGTAGTGTGATTTGACAATAGTCTGTCTTGACTATAAAATTGCGGTAGCACTTTGTGTGTATTGAATGGGACCGTCGATGAGATTTGTCAGTTTATACTGACTATATAATAGAACTTGATCTCTGTTATTATGGATCTTCATACTCTTAATCCTTAAACAATAATCTCGACACGTAAGCCAATATATATTTCTTTGATTCATCAATGGGTGAGATTTAATAGTTAAGTCAATATGCTCGGTGAGTTGAGAGATGGTGCTGTCTCTATGGTGTGCTGTTGATTGTAGAAGGAATCTGTGTCCTAACGGAATTGGTTGATGATGTTCCCTTGAGGAGCTCATAATGATTATCATGTAAACCCTGCAGGTGGATTTATTTCGGCATGATGATAAGGTTGAGTGGTACTACTCTCGGTAAATATATTAATTAATGGAGTTGTCAGTAACTTAATTAATTAATGGGCATTAAATCTTAAACACGGGGATACTAATAGGATCATAATAAGAAGAAGCCCATAACGTAATTTGGGATTAGAGTGGCAGTGCAATAATATTTCTTTAGTGGACTGATTTATTATTATTGGACATAAGTATAAGTTTTGGGCTAAACTTGGATGCTTAAGCTCAATGGGAGGCCCAAACCATAATTTCTCCTCCTGGTCCATGTTGTAGCCTATAAATAGCTAATCTCAGCAGTCCGGTAATCTGTATCACATGCATAATAACCATGAAAAATGCAGATTGACTGCAGATTGAGATCGTCTTGTAGATCGTTGCCCACACAATGTCAAGACGTGGCTTAGGAATACAATAGAAGATCGGAAGGTCCTTTGTTCCTGCTGCTGATGATCATCCTCTACATCAACTCTGGTGAAAGGTAATATTATTGTACTCTTATGCTTCCGCTACAATAGATCCAAACGCCATTAGTAATTACCTTAACTGTAAGCATGCACATTGAGGATAAATCACCTAGCACAAGACACAAAACAAAAAAACAAAATCAAATAAAATAAAAATGATGGGTTGCCTCCCATTCAGCGCTAAGTTTAACATCTTCAGCCAGCTGAAAATCAGCAGGTTCATCGGAATGGACATGTATATCTTTCATCCTTGCCATCATTCTCTAATCGTTGTGCTTCTTCATAAATCCAATACTTATGGCAAGGGATGACCTCGTTGGCATTCTTAAAATTTATCTTTATTTTTGCCAACCATATTTTTATCACATCTCATCAACTTCTAAATTCTACTCCACCACTTATTCATTTTTCCATAAAAAATCCCCAACTTCTCTTCCAACTCTTTCTTTTTCATAAAAATATGTGAGGAATTATAAGGATCATTAGGTAAAACAAAGTCACTAGAAACAATATCATCAAATTCAATGCAACTTAAAGAATTTAAAAGTCTTGAAATGCTGATTTCTTTCTTCAAGTCCTTTTTAGTTGTTTCGTGACTTTGCTCTTTTTTTTTCTTTTCATCCTCAACATCCTTAAATTCTTCTTCTTGTTGACTTTAATTTTATTTCAGTAAGTTGCTTTTCAATAGCTTTACAATCTCCATCCCATCTTGCTGCACTATCTCTTCTGAGTTTCAAAATTTGTCTAATTCTGTTTTGAGTTCTTCACCTTTCCTTTGATTTTCTTCTTCATCCTTTATTCTTACATCCCTCCTTCTCATGAAGAAATCAAATGCATTCAGAGATGTTTGGAAAAATCTGGCAAAGTTATTAGAACACTTTTGAAATTCTGGGAGAATTCTGATCAAAACCAAATTAGTGTAATCTTGATGAGGTTGGAATGTATTTCCATCATATCTAACTTCCATCTAGTTTACCTCGAAAATAATTCAGAGTCAGAATATGCTCAAACAAATATATAAAATAAAACAAAGTAGTAAAAAGTCCTAATTAAACTAGCAATAATTAAATCAATAATAACAATCGTCCCCGGCAACGGCGCCAAAAACTTGTTACGCATTTTCTTTGCATACTTAATAATCCCCAAGTAATAATGATATCAGTTGTAGCTTAGTAGGTAACCAAGTTAAATATCAAACTCAAAGGATGTCGTATTATCAATTTAATTATCTATTAAATTAATTAAGACCAATTGGCAATAAGATTTGAGAATTATGATCTAGCAACTAAACTACTAAAAATTAAATAACAACTAAAATAAAATAGCACTAAGAAGTATATGAATATGACTCAAGAATGGAGAATAGGCAGCCCTAGGGTTATTCAGTTTTACTACTTAATTTTCCTCTCAAGTGTATTGGTCAACTCTGCCTTGTGGAATATGGATGCATCAGTAAACCATAAACCATGAAAACTTACTCTATAGACACAAGCAAGTAAGCGTGTAATACGTGTGAATCACCTTGGAGCAAGAAATATAATTTTACCCCCTCCTTTCTAGGTACTATCAGCATCAATTCTTTCCCACGTCTGGTAATCAAACCCGATATGATCTCCCTTTTTAGATAGTGAAAATATTACCCTCTTAATCCTACTTATTAACCCGTAAACTTATGCTATTAACAAACATTCATATTTGACATTTCTATTGAAGTTTCGGAGTCCCCTCACTTAGAATCATAACATGCTACCATGTTCAGCGATGAACACACTCAATCTACAACTATATATATATATTCAGACTCTATATAACAATTGAAGATGCACAAAATGATAGTGAATATGGGTTTTAAAGACGCAATCAAATATAAAATAATCCATAAGTAGTGTTGTCAGAGAGTACACAGACGAATTAAGAAGAAAAGAATTAAGAAAACCCTTGGTGCGGCAATCTCCTTCCTTCATTCTTTCGTTTCTTCAAATCCTCTTAGTTCTACTCCTTGATTCCACAGACGAATCTTCAAAGAGATGGATGAATGGAGGAAGAGATTGATATGGATGATGGTCTGGGGGTAATCCCCCATGTGGAGGTGGAGCAGGATGATCGTGGCCACATGAATGATGATGTAAAATATATATAGGTATGAGAAGGGCATCAAATAAGGAAATAAAATATACAAAATGATATGGTGGAATCATGGATGATTATGTGATATGGAAATTAATTGTCCTCCAAAAATAGGAAATATGTGCTAATTTTTAGAAATTTTCAGAAATTCTTGCTGGCAGCTGCACAACTGTCTCTTTGGTGTGCTATTGATTGTAGAAGGAATCCGTGTCCTATTAAATAGGTTGATGATATCCCCTTGAGGAGCTCAAAAGGATTATCATTTAAACCCTGCAGGTTGATTTATTCCGGCATGATAATGAGGTTGAGTGGTACTACTCTCGGATGAGATATTATTAATGGAGTTGTGAGTAACTTAATTAATTAATGGGCCCTGTATATCTTAAACATGAGGAGACTAACAGACTCATAATAAGAAGGATCCCATAACGTAATTATGGAATTAAAACGGTAGTGCAGTAATAATATTTTAGTGGTATATATTATTATTATTGAACTTAAGTATAAGCTTTGGGCTAAGTTTGGATATTTAAGCCCATTGGAGGCCCAACTCTAATTTCTCCTCCTGGTCCCTTCTGAAGCCCATATATATGTCATCTTAGCTGTCCGAAAATCCTAATCAATTTAAAATTCATGCCTAAAACTGTGAAGGGGGGTTAAGAAATAGCAGATTGAGAAGATCTCGAGGATCGTCGCCCACACGACGTCGAGATTGGACTAGGGAATACAACAGAAGATCGGAAGGTCGTTTGCTGCTACTGTCCTCCAAATTCTACGATTTTTATAAAATCATACAGAAGTCAAAATTCAACGTTGATGTACTTTTTGAAAGACACGGAAGAGAGGATCATTTTGGCACGTAGATCACTTAATTTGGAGATCAGACGAGGGAGTTATGGCCAAAATGGTGAGGCTGCGCAGGCTGCCGGCGAGAATCCTTCTTCTCCAACATACCCTGGTGAAAGGTAATACGTTTCTTGTTTTCATGCTTCCGGTGACTGTTAGAAATATATGGAACCCTAACGGTTCGCGTTAACCAAATGATCGAATACCAACAATTGATATCAGAGCTTCAGTTTCGTGGTGAAGCGTGACACGTTAGGCTAGGGTTTATGTGGAATATGTGATTTAATTCTGAATTAGAATCGCATAAGGATTAGGGTTTTGGTTTTATTGTATAATCCATGAATATCCCTATGTGAAACCCTATATCTGTATCGTCAATGGAGTGGGTGAATCATCGAAACCTGTTCGATGAAACACACGCCTAGAGAAGACGACTAAAACAAGCTGCCGTGTGTTCTGGGCATGGATGGATGCACACTGGCGGGCGTGTCTGGCATGGCTGGAAGCACGTTGTCATGTGTGTAATCGTGCGATGGTGCTCGCTGTCTAGTGATGGCCTTGTGAGGGGCACATGGAGTCATACGTTGGCGCACGGTAGGTGCAGCTGCGGTAGGCGTGGTGCATGGCAGGGGCAGTGCGCGGTAGGTGTTGCGCACGGCAGGCGTAGCGCGCGAGTTCACGCATGATGTTGGCGCACAGAAGGCATAGCGCGCGGATGTGTTGGCGCACGACAGGCGCAGTGTGCAACTTCTTGCACTATACACGCTGTGCGCGGAAGGCATGGCGTACAGCGGACGCAGTGTGCAGAAGTTCTGACGCACGGATGCGGTCGTGTGACTGGCTTGGGACGCATGGAATAACACACGATGGAGGAGTCGTGGAGATGTTTTCCGTCGAGCAACCGGGCACATTTTTTGCATTTTATTTCGTGATATATAATTGTATATGCATGCTCTATTTGATTTACCGCATTAAATAGAAGTATTCTAGGTTGCATATTTTATTTGATATATTATATACATATATCGCTTGAGTGTTGGACAAGACATCCCATTTTTGGCAAATTAATTCCTAATATATAACTGCATAATAGATTGTCTATTATGGTTATATATGGATGTCGAATTAATTCCTAATATATAACTGCCATAATTGATTTAATTATCAATTATTGTTATATATGATTACATGTCGATATCGACAGTTGATATCGATAGTTTAGAAAATTTGATAATTTGGAAAATTTTAAAAATCTATTAATCTGATCGATATCGATGATTTTAATAATCTGGATGATATCGATGGTCGATATTAATGGTTTCGAAAATTTGATAATCTGAATATTTTCGAAAATTTGATAATCTGGAGGTCTTTGCCGACATTCGTGCTTGGTGGCGAACAATCGAATTCCCTAATATATAACTGTTAATAATTTATTTAATTATTTAATTATTGTTATATATGCTATGCATGTTACTCTGTGATTTACTGCCTTATTTGCCGTAAAAGGAGCATGCTAGGATGTGTATTTTATTTGGAATATTATATGCATGTAAAAACCCTCGGTGTTAAATAACTAAGTGGGAGTGGGGAATGGTAATTAATTCTGCGGCCTCCATTATTGGTTTGTAAGTGATGTGGGTAAACTTGCATGTAGGCAATAAGCCTTCCACCCTAACGGATGAGTTTATTCACGGATCACTGATACAGACTTCATTAAATAATTATTGTTTGTAATGTGGCACATTAACTTGCGTGTTGGATAGACCTTCCTCCCTAACGGATGAGTTTATGTGCGGTTCACTGGTACAAACATATAATTGATGATTGTAGGAAGTTATCCGAGCGCGTGTGTACTTATCCAACTGTAAGGCACATAAGCATGGGCAAAGGACTTGGGATCAAATAATGATGTACACTTAGGTGCAAATAATAAGTATCCTCCCCAACGGAGTCTCGGCTATTATTTGCATGGCTAAAGAGGAACCGACTATTAATTATTTTGTCATGAAGTTAGGTTGAAAAATGAAATTAATGAGTAAAACCTTCTCTTGTAAATGTTCGGGTTTGTAAACGTCCATACTAACGTGGCTTGCAGATTCACGATACTTGAGATGTCGGTGAATTTTATTTTTATATTTTTTTGAGGAAATCAATATAAATGGATAAATTTGAAGATTTGATCGGTGAATTTATTTATGATTCTCTGAAATTTCAAATGGTTTATTTCACTTATTGTTTACTAAAAGAAATATATTTACTTGTCCAAAATTAGATGATTAGAAAAGAATCTTGGTTTTAATTTTACTGCTTAGGAATATATATGTGTTCTCACTAAGGATGTCCCATGATGCCTATTAAAGTCTCTAATGGAAAGGTGAGAGGTTCATAGAAATATGATGGTCTCATGCAACTCTTCAGTTACTTGAGTAAGTAAGAAAGGTAAGAGGTCATGGATAAGTTGATGAATGAATTGGGAATGCTTGGAATAGAAATTGAAATGGAAACCTAGATCAATTTATTCTTCATAATTTGCCTGGATGTGTTGAGCAAGTTCTACCTGAAATATGAGAGGTTGTATATGGTGGGGAATTTTTGGCAAAACATGTGGCGAAGGAAATCCAATTTCATCAAGATGTGAACAAGGTTAGTATCTCATTCACTAGTTGTTGAAACATGATTAGCGATGGCATCTACTGACATGTTGTGTGTAGATGCCGGATCACTAAAAGCCTGCAACTAAATGATGATGAGATTGTTATGGACATGGGTAAAACTATGAAGGTAGTGGCTGTTGCAGTGGGAGTTGTTTATTTATCTTCTGATAGGAATACATATTTGATTATGAGAAATTGTCTTTATGTAAGTTTTCAAAGAAAGAATTTCATTTCGTTTTCTATGCATTTACTGATGGATACTCCATTTCACTTAAATGACATGGTCATAGTAATGAAGGATGAAGCTATAATCTGTTATGGTACGTTGGTGACAATTTGTACACTCTTAAATTATGTTTATCCCATGGATGCAACAAATAGTAATTAATAACATGTCTTCTAATCCTAATAAGAGAAAGACTCTTATGGAAATGGTTAGATGGATGGTGAGTTATTTGGAATTATGAAATTCATTTTATGAATATGCCCTAGAAACAATAATTTGTATGAATGTTTGTCTGTTTGTGGGATATCCTAGAAAAATAAAAGGTGATTTATTTAGTCCTAAAGATCAAAGGGTGATTGTTAACACAAACACTAGATTTTTGGAAAGGGACTATGTAATAAATCACAAACCTATGTATAAGTTGTTCTAAAAGACGTGAGAAGGGAAACACAAAGTATTAGTACCAATTGTACTAATGGAGATACCGCAAGGTAAACTGCATTGTGTGTCACATCTGATCCACAATTGCATGTAGTGCCTTGTCGTAGTGGGATGGTTGTTTTGCTACCTGATAGATATATGTTTTGGGGAAGTCGTGAGACTTGGTCCCTGATGAACATGGTATTGACCCACGGTTACGACGAAGCACTACAAGATAAAAATCCTTAGCAAGTTGCAATGTTTTGGAAAAAGATCTATGGATTCTAAATCTAGTCTGGGAGCTTTTAGGACCACTAAATAGTGTGAAAACCTTGTAAGTGATCATACAAAATAAAAGAGGATAAAATGGTAAGGTGAAAACCTTCGAAGCAAAGCTTGTTGTGAAAATGTATACTTAGAAAGAAAGGGTTCGATTATGAGAAAACTTGTTTTGCCTGTAGATATGCCTATGTCGATCCAAACTCTTTTATCAGTTGCTACTCATATGAAATATGAGGAGTAGCAAATAGATGTTAAGAAAACTTTCCTGATTGGAAGTCTTGAGGAAATCTTCTATGTGAAGCAACTAGAATGATTCATTGCAAAGGGCTAAAAGCATTTTGCATATGGATTTATTCAATGTGCGGATGTGTCTTGTGTATTGAAAAGAGTGACGGAAACGTGGTGGTATTTCTTGTACTGTACGTAGATGATATATTGCTCATTGGAGATAATGAAAGAGTATTGTCGGATGTATGGGTATGGTTGATAAAAGCAGTATGAAATGAAGGACTTAAGAGAAGCAAAATATATCATTTTGATCACGGTAATACGGATCATAAGAAAGGATGTTATGCTTGTCTCAAGCTTCATGAAATGATACAATCCCTACTTATTTTAGCATGTGACTTTATCTATGGAAATGTGTCTTAAGACACAAAAGGAAGATAAAGGTGATGAAAGCGGTTCCTTATACTTCAACGAATAAGTAAGCTTAATCTAAGGAATGCTATGCACGAGAATGGATATCTGTTTTGCCGAAGGCATGAATAGTGGGTATCAAGGTAACCTGAAACAAGAATGTTGAACTGTGGTAAGACATATACTTATGTACCTAAAAAGGACCAGAAATTATATGTGGACTTACCGAACAGATTCACTACTTCTTATAGGTTACATAGATTCAGATTTTTCAAATCAGATAGGGACGACAGTAAATTCACCTCAAAGGTTATGTGTTTAATTTTAGGAAGTTGAGTCATAATATGGAGGAGTGTTATATAGAAATATATTTCGGACTCCGGACTCCATCATGGGAAGATGATAATAATGGAGCCTATGAGGCAGCCAAAGTATCTACATGACTCTAGAAACATCGTGATGGACTTGGATGTGGTTTCTAAGTTTGCCCAAGGTTATCACAATTTATTGTGATAATAATAGTGCAGTTGCAAACTTGAAAAAATCACGAGCCCATAAGTAATTAAACACATGGAGCGCGAGTACCACCTGTTACGAGAGATCGTATGATGAGGGGAAGGTCGTTGTCGCCTAGATTGCATCAAATGATAACCTAGTAAAATTTATTTATGAGGACCTTAAGGCGAGAGCTTTTGATGGTCGTGTAGTGGGAGTGGGAATTAGATGTATGGCGGAAGACATGACAGCATAGTCTTTTAGTATAAGTGGGAGATTGTTGGATTGTATACTAAAAGTCTAGCTTTAGTATGAACAATGTTATAACAATTTATTTGAAATGAGAATCATATGATCAAATGATTGCATCTTATAATTTATTTATATGTCCGATGCAATAGTCCACTTACTTTATAATGTAGATAATATTTGTGCGGCAACACGCGGAAGATCATATTATCAGTTTCCTTATAAAGTATAAACAGATTCTCACAACCGAGATAGACGGGGACTCTCTATCGGGATGGTTGTAGTGTGATTTGGTATTAGTTTGTCTTAACTATTGAATCACATTAGTGCACTTTGTGTGTATTGAGCAGGGCCGCTTGAGATCGTTCGACTTATACTGACTTATAGAAGAACTTGATCTCGGTTATTATGGATGTTCGTGCTCTTAATCCTTATACAATAACCTCGACACATAAGACAATATGTATTTATTTGATTTATCAATGGGTGAGATTTACATATAATTAAATTAATAAACTCGGTGAGTTGGAAAATAGTGTTGTCTCTATGGTGTGCAGTGATTGTAGAAGGAATCCATGTCCGACATAAGTTGATGATGTCCTCTTGAGGAGCTCATAAGGATTATCATATAAACCCTGCAGGTGGATTTATTCACGCATGATAATGAGGTTGAGTAGTACTACTCTCAGATGAGATATTAATTAATGGAGTTGTCAGTAACTTAATTAATTAATGGGCATTGTATATCTTAAACATGGGGAGACTAACGGGCTCATAATAAGATGGAGCCCACAACATAATTATGGGATTAGAACGGTAGTGCAGTAATAATATTTTAGTGGTATATATTATTATTATTATTAGATTTAAGTATAAGATTTGGGCTAAGCTTGGATACTTAAGCCCAATGGAGGTCCAACTTTAATTTCTCCTCCTGGTCTATGCTGTAACCCATATATATTTCATCTCAACTGTTCGGAAATCCTAATTAGTTAATAATTCAAACCTAACACTATGAAGGGGGTTAGGAAATAGCAGATTGAGAAGATCTCGAGGATCGTCACCCACACGACGTCGAGATTGGACTACGAAATACAACATAAGATCGGAAGGTCATTTGCTGCTACTGTCCGCCAAATTCTTCAATTTTTATAAAATTTTTCAGAAGTTACAATCCGATGTGTGATATACCAACGGAAAGCCATGGAAGAGGGGATCATTTTGGCATGTAGATCACTTAATTCGGACATCAAACAAGGTAGTTATGCCCAAAACGGTGAGGTTGCGCAGGCTGCCGACGAGAATCCTTCTTCTCCAACATACCTTGGTGAAAGGTTATACGTTTCTTGTTTTCATGCTTCCGCTCACTGTTAGAAATGTATAGAACCCTAATGGTTCACGTTAACCAAATGATCGAATTCCAACAACCTTGATACCCACTGTTCATGTCTTCGGTAAAACTGATATCCATTCTCGTGCATAGCATTCCTTAGATTAAGCTTCCTTATTGCCGAAGCATAAAGAACCACTTTCATCTCCTTTATCTTCTTTTGTGTCTTAAGACACAATTCCTTAGATAAAGCCACATGCTAAAATGAGTAAGGATTGTATCATTTTATGAAGCTTGAGATAAGCACAACATCCTATCATGAGATCACCATGATCGCAAGTATATATTTTGATTCTCTTAAGTCCTTCATTTCATACTGCTTTATCAACCATACCCATACGCCCGACAATACACTTTCATTGTCTCCAACGAGCAAGATACTATCTACGTATAGTACAAGAAATACCACCATATTTCCGTCACTCTTTTTTATACACAAGACCCATCCGAACATTGATTAAATCCATATGGTTGGATTTCCTCATCATATCGGACGTTCCATGATATTGAAGCTTGCTTTAGTCCATGGATGGACAATTTTAAGCTTATAGTCAAAATGCCCTTAGCCCTTTGCAATTTGCTTTACCTCATAATCAATATAATTAGCGACAAATAAAAGAATTCGGATCAACATAGGCATAGCTACCTGCGAACAGGTTTCCTCATAATCGAACTCTTTCTTTCTGAGTATACCTTTTCGCAACAAGATTTGCTTCCAAGGTTTTCACCTTACCGTTTGATCCTCTTTTATTTTGTATGACCACGTCCAATGACTTTTACACCATTTAGTGTCCTACGAGCTCCCAGATTTGATTTAGAATCAATAGATCCTATTTCAAAAATTCATTACAACTTTCTGAGATATCGTATTTATATCTTGTAGTGCTTCGTCGTATCTATGGGTCAATTATATGTTTACTAGGGGCCAAGTCTCACGAATTTCCCAAAATATAAATCTATCAGGTTGTAAAACAACCTTCCCACTACGACAAGGCACTACATTCAATTATGTATCAGATGTGACACACGATGTAGTTTACTTGTGGTATAACCTCTTATACAATTGGTACTATACTTTGTGTTTTCCCTCTCACTCCTTAGAATAACTCATACATAGGTTTGTGATTTATTACATAGTCCTTTTCCAAAAATCTAGTGTTTGTGTTAATAATCACCCTTCGATCTTTTGGACTAACAAATAAACCATCTTTCATTTTTCTAGGATTTCCCAAAATGAATTTTGTAATTCCAAATAATTCATCATCTATCTAACCATTTCCATAAGAGTACTATTCCTTCTATCCGCCACACCATTTAGCTGGGGTATGCCCGATGTAGATAACTTGAGATTTAATCTCATCATCTGATTGACAGCTCCTAGACTATCCTAATAGGTACTCACCACTACGATTAAATCATAATGACCACCTCTCGTTGGGATAGTCTTAGGACCGCTTAAATCAGAATGACCTACTTCCAATATATCATTGGCTCTACACCCCTTTGCCTTAAAAGACCTTTATTCATTTTCACTTTGAAGTACGACTCGCAAGTCAGATAGTTTCCACTTCCAATAAACCCAACTGTCCATCGGCTATCTACCTTTGAATCCTACTCAAGTTAATATGACTTAGTCTTAGATGCCAAGAGTATGTTTAGTTCATCTTCGAAGGTTCCTTTCTCTTACTAAGATTAGAAGATGCGTTATTAATTACTCCCTCCGTCCCATACTTATCTTCACACTTCCTTTGTAATTTACAAAGGAGGTGTGAAGATAAGTATGGGAAGGAGGGAGTACTATTTGTTGCATTTGTGGGATAAACATGATTTAAGAGTGTACAAATTATCCACCAGCGTACCACAACAGATTATAGCTCCATCCTTCATTATAATGACCATGTCATTTAAATGAAATAAAGTGTCCATCCGTAAATGCATAGAAACTGAAATTAAATTCTTTCTATGAAACTGTACGTAAAGACAATTTCTCATAATCAAACGTTTATTCTTATCAGAAGATAAATAAATAACTCCCACTGCAACAGCCACTACTTTCGTAGCTTACCCATGTACTCAATAATCTCATCATCACTTAGTTGCAGGCTTTTAGTAATTCCAGTATCTACACATAACGTGTCAGTAGATGCCATCACTAATCATGCTTCAACGACTAGTGAATGAGATACTAACCATGTCCATATCTAGATGAAAATTGATTTCCTTCGCCACTTGTTTTCTCAAAAGTTTTCCACTGAATACATCCTCTTGTAATTCAGGTGGAATTTGCTCAAAACATCTAGGCAAACTATGGAGAATAAAATTAACCTAGGTTTCCCTTTCAATTTGTATGCATGTTTTTTCACTTCATTCATCAACTCAACCATGGCCTCTTGCCTTTCTATCCTTCTCCAGTATCCGAAGAGTCTCATGAGATTTTGTCATATTTCTATAAACGTCTTACCTCTCCACTAGAGACTTAAATAGGCATCAAAGGACATCCTTAGTGAGAACACAATTTTATTTTTTCTTAAGCAGTATGAATTAAAACCAAAATTCTTTTCTTATTGTCTAATTTTGGACCAGTAAATATAATTTCTTTTAGTCAACAATAAGTAAAATAAAACCATTTGAAAATATAGTGAATCACATAAATAAATACGCCGATCAAATCTTTGAATTTATCCATTTATATTGGTTCCCTCAAATCAATATAAAATAAAATTCCCCGACATCTCAAGCACCGTGAGTCTGCATACCACAATAGTGTGGATGTATATAAACCCAAACATTTACAAGAGAAGGTTTTACCCATTAATTTCATTTGTCAACCTAACCTCATGACAAAATAATTAATAGTTGATTCCTCTTTAGTGATGCAAATAACAGCAGTGACTCCGATGGGAAGGATACTTATTATTTGCACCTAAGTTTACACCATTATTTAATCGCATGTCCGCGGCCCAAGCTTGTGTGCCTTACAGATGGAGAAGTACACACGCGCTTGGATAACTTCCTACAATAATCAATTATTAGTTTGTATCAGTGATCCGCAAATAAACTCATCCAATGGGAAGGAAGACACTATACCGAAAATGCAAGTTTACGTGCATCACATTACAAAAATAATTATTTAATGAAATCTATACCATTGATCTACAAATATACTCATCCGATAGGAAGGAAGCCACTATATCCAACACGTAAGTATATTTGCATCACATTACAAACCAATAATGGAGGACGTGGGAATTAATTACCAATACCCTCTCCCACTTAGTTATTTAACATGAGGGTTTTTACATGCATATAATATTCCAAAATAATATAGCAACTTAGCATGCTCCTATTACAACACATAAGGCAGTAAATCACAGAGAATCATGCATATATATAAAACAATAATTAGATAATAAAATCAATTATAAACAGTTATATATCAACGAATTCGATTGTTCGCCACCAAGCATGAATATGGGGAACGCAGATGGGGATCGACCTCCCAGTGAGGCAGTGCCCCGAAACCTAATCAGAAAAATAGAGCCCCAGCACTGATCACCTACACCCGGCATGACCTGTGCACCCTTGGCACACTTTTGTGCGCATCACACGGAGATCCGTTCGCAACCATGTACGCCACCGTGCGGTCTCACTCGCCAGTAACTGTGCCACCCTGCTTACAAGCCCGACAGCATATGTGGCAAATGCCCACAAACATGCCAACCGTGCACTGAAGACACGCTATCGAGTGCCCTACGCACAACAATCCGCACGTCCATGTGTATCAGAAAGCTCGCTCCCTGATTAGCTATTTTGTAATAGGGATGACCAATTAAAATAATTTATCGAACCACAGGGAGGTAGGCGCTAGTGCTTAAGCGATCTCACGTTTTTCATGATTTTATAAAGACGAATCATTAAAGGGGTTGGTTGTTCAAACAAGTAAATAGAAGTAATCAAAGCAAGCAACCAAACAATGATCAACAAACAAGATGGATGGATGGAAAGTGGTTTACCAAATTGATTAAAAGTGAGATTAACAACAACCAAGAAGTGGTAACTCTAGGAATTATGTATCAAATTCATATGTATCATGGATATAGGATTAATGGCCAACACTAAGTTCACCTTAACACCCTCTCAAAATGGATATGATATGAATATCAAATAGCTCAATGGATTGGTTCTCACACAAACAATTTCAACTAGGTACTAAGCTTGAAATGAGAGTCCCTTCATACGATTAATCAACCTCTCGATCAAACTAATCAAATGTTCTATCAAAGGGTTCTAAATTCTAAAGGATTTCCCAATTTCTTTACAACTTATAATTAACATGAAGTGTATGAAGAATTGATTCAATGAACTATCCTAAACATTTAATTGACTTCTCAATCTAATCACATGTTCATGACAATTTACCACACAAATCAACAATACAAGTCAAACAATTAACAATCAATGATAGAAAATCATAGATCCAATCAACATATGAATTCAAATCCACAAATCCCCAAAATTATGCAACAACTCTCATGTTGCTAATCTCACAAGGGAGATTAGCCTACCATATTCATAAGAACATTAACATAGACATTAAGATCCTTACAAAACATGATAAACAATAGGATTCAATACAAAAGTTGGATGAAAACTCCCTTAGATGCTTCCAATGGTGATATTCTTCTTCCCCTTGCAATCTTCCTCTTTTCCTTACTTCTTTTCCTCAATTGGATGAAGGTTTTGATGGTGGGATGATGGTAGATCCAATGGATGGTGAATGGATGAAGATGATAGTGTGAAATGGAGAGAATGGTGTGTGATCTAGGTGTAGAGGTGAAACCCTTGTGTGGAATATCCAATCTCCTTTGAAATATTGAGCATGACGCTATTTATACCCTCTCCAAGTTGGGCCACGAATTTAACATCAAATGAGCTTTTTACACACATTTACACATATTGGCAGGTGAAAATCCGAATTTCTGGCCCAAAATCATATAACTCGAGTTGGCCTTACCCAACTCGAGTTACAACACGAGTCGAGTTGGGTGTGTGTAACTCGAGCTGAAGTAGCTCGACTCGTGTTGACAACTCGTGCTCTCGCCTGTTCGATCATGTTGTGATGCTCTGAAACTAAAAATCCCTCGGCAGGCAGCTTGACTCGAGCTAGCAACTCGAGTTGGAGCTTGCAACTCGAGTTGGCTCAATATACAGTTTTTGGACGTTGTCCTGCTCCTAGCTTGACTCGAGTTGCAAGTCGAGTTGGACCTTGCAACTCGAGTTAGCTCTCTAGACAAATTCTAGACTTTTTCTGACCCAACTAGAGTCGAGTTGGCAACTTGAGTTGCACCTTGCAACTCGAGTTAGGTCTCCTCAGTCCGTTTCTTGCTCGTTTTAGCTCTCGTCTTTATTTTTGCTCCGTTTTCACCTGTTTTACATATGTTTAAGCTCATTCTCACACATTTCCATAAAACACATAACATAACAAAATAACACTTGAAATACGGATAAAATACTACAAAAATGAACATAGAAAGACAGTAAAATCTAGGTGAAAATCTCACTCATCACTCCCCACGCACCCAACACCCAGCACTTGCTCGCAACCGTGTACCACGTCTGCCATACACTTATGTTAAACGCACGACTCCATGTGCCCCTCACACAGCCATCACTTGCCAGCAAGCACCATCGCACGATCACCCACACGACAATGTGCTTCCAGCCGTGCCAGAACGCACGAAAGTGTATGGCCTTCATCTTCTCCAGGTCGAGTATTATTGAACAGGTTTCGACGATTCACCCACACCAACGACAATACAGATATAGGGTTTCACATAGGGATATTCATGGATTATACAATAAAACCAAAACCCTAATCCTCATGCGATTCTAATTCAAAAATAAATCACATATAGCATATAAACCCTAACCTAACTTGTCACGCTTCATCACATAAGCGAAGCTCTGATGCCAATTATTTGCATTTGATCATTTTGTTAATGTGAACCGTTAGGGTTCCATGCATTTCTAAATCAGTGAAAGAAAAAACATAGAAAAGTATTACCTTTCACCATGGTATGTTGAAGAAGAACACGAATTCTCGTCGGCAGCATGCGAAGCCTAACGACTTTGGGAATAACTTCCTCATTAGATCTCCGTATTGAGTGATCTATGTGCCAAAACGATCCTTTCTTCTGTGGTTTTCCAATAGTATATCATACAAAAGGTTTGGAGTTCCTCAAGAGGACATCATCAACCTATTTAACAGGACACAAATTCCTTCTACAAACAACAACACACCATAGAGACAACATTATTTCCCAACTCACCGAGTTTATTAATTTAATTACATGTAAATCTCACACATTGATGAATCAAAGAAATAAATACTGCCTTATGTATCGAGGTTATTGTATAAGGATTAAGAGCATGAACATTCATAATAACTGAGATCAAGTTCTCCAATATAGTCAGTATAAATCGAATGATCTCAAGCAGTCCTGCTCAATACACACAAAGTGCACTAATGTGATTCTATAGTGAAGACAAACTAATACCAAATCACACTACAACCATACCGATAGAGAGTCCCCGTCTATCTTAGTTGTGAGAATTTATTTATACTTTATAAGGAAACCGATAGTATGATCTTCCGCGTGTTGTTGCACAATATATTATCTACAGTATTAAGTAAGTGGACTATTACATCGGACATATAAATAAATTATAAGACATAATCATTTGTTCAATGATTCGCGTTTCAAATATTGTTAAAATATTGTTCATACTAAAGCTAGGCTTTTAGTATATAACCCAACAGATTTTTTACGGCATATTTAAACTTTAACCAGTGTTGATGTGTCAATTTTTTTGCAGTTTGCCTAATATTCTATGGTGTTTTATTTATTGAATCGTATGCGGAGTATATGCACATGATTTATGAGTCTTAATTGTGACTCTCTAGTATTGTTTCGCTCTATTTTGGTACCTAAGGATCGTTTTTGAGCTTGAAGTTTGCAAGGAATGAAGAAGAATAGATTTTGAAGGATCAGGGGTCAGTTCGACCAAGAGTGAAGGTTGAACCAGGCGGTTCGAGTTGAACAGTATGTCAGAGAAATTTTACAGTGTAATTCAACCTGTGGTTCGAGTCGAACCATTTGCAGAACACGTCCAGAAGCATGGTTCGACCACGACGAGGTTGTTTGACCACCTGGTTTAGGTTAAACCGAACAGGTAAGTTGCGTGTATAATTGATTTTTGCCCCCATTCCATATATTCTTTGCACCACCCTCACTCGAATCATCTCTGAACCAAAAAACCTCTCTTCCAAACTTCAATTTTACTGGATTCTACTCCGATTAAACTATTTTCCACCCTTCCCATACTCGATTTCTTATAGATTTAGAGCATTTTAATTGCAAAAACTAGGGTTTTCTGTCAAATTTGGGGATTTTCATACTTTGTTCATACTAAGCCATGGCTAGATCGAAAGGTACGTTCTATTGACTCTATCACACTAGGATTGAAGTTCTATTGTTTGATTTTAAGTGGGTAAGTTGATTGAACTTGTTTTTATGTGAATTCATGGTGTGATTTGAATTTTTATTTGAAATTTCATATGATCAAGTGATGGGTCTGATTTTAATTGTTGATTTGTTGTTAGACCTTGATGTTTACGTGAAATTGTTGAGTAATTTGAGTGGTGAAGTGAAGCATGTTGAATCTTGAGCTAAATTGTTGAATTTGGTAGATGCATGCTTAAGAAAATAAAGTGAAGAATATGAAATGGATGATTGAAATTGTTGAATATTTCTTATTTAAGAGTAAATTTTAAGTGAAATTGAATTAGCATGTGAATGGAATTGTTGTTAAATTAATGATGAAGTTGGAGCATGCTTGTTGGAAGTTGATTGTACATGAATGACTTGAAGTTTTGAGTAGAGTTTAGTGTATGATTAGAATTGGAATTGGATTGGTTGCTTTTCTTGTGTCTATTTGGTATTCAAATATTATTCTTGTAGGAAAAGGAAAGGCGATTGAAATTCGCTCCAGGAGGAGGGAGGATAGGAAGCCTCGGGAAGACAAATTTACGAAAAAGTTAAGGCTGAAGATGAGGCTGCCAGGGAAATTTCACATCCAAATGGAGAATTGGGAGGAGATAAAGGATAGATAAGGAGCGATGTCTGATATGATTGCTCGCACAAGGTACCAGGATGATGATACGATGAAAACGATGAATATCTATGATGATATCATGAGGATGTTTGATCAAGTGGGTATCCGTCACTTCATGGAGTTGAAGAGGCCTACATATTTTCATGTGACTGCGGAGTTCTTGTGCTCGATTACTGTCAAGAAGGGTTCGAGTTGTCTTCCTTACGAGTGTTTATTTCAGCTGGGAGGAGAGAAGAGAACTTGGACAGTTGAAGATTTCAATGTGTTACTAGGAACTCCGTGGGGGATTTCTAAGTATGAGGACGGACACTTTAGACCAAATGATTTCTGGAGAGCTATCTCAGGAGAGGACATGGACTTCAAGACGAAGGATGCTCATGCTGCTTTGATTCGCAACCCGATTCTTCTATACATAGATAGAATTTTAGGCAACACACTGATTGCCCGATGTGAGGGAAGTTGCGTATCAAGGGGAGAGTTGTATTTTTATGGTGTATGTTAAATAGAGTGCGGTTTAATGTGGGTTCGTACCTGATTCAACAGCTGTACAGATTTAGGAGTTTCACTTTTCAACAAGTGAATATTGGAGGTTTGCTTACTCTTGTGGCTGAGTCGTACCACATGGACTTCATTGGCATTACACGCATATTGAAGGATCCGAACCTAGTCATGAGTACTTGTGTAAAGGCTGAATTTGCTTACCATCGCGATGGAGACTGATTTTATAATAGGGGATCTAATCCCTTTTATTTCATGTTTTCATTTGATGTGGGAACTTTGACTAGGATAGTTTGGTGTACGAGGCGATATCCATTACATGCTTGAGGAGAGGAGATTGGAGGACTGTTGCTCAGATGTACGCTGTGGGGATTATCAGGAGCTGCAGAGGATAGTTGATAATGTACCATAGCAGCAGCAGCCTCAACACGATGATGAGATGCATGGTGTGGAGCCTATTGCACTATAAGAAAAGTGATCTATAATGATAGGGATCCTGTCATTATTGCTTCTCTAGTTAAAAGTCTTTAATGACAGGAAAGTAACCTATAATGGCAGGACTTGTCATTATAAGTCACTTTACTGTCATTAAAGACCTTTAACTAGAGAAGCAATAATGACAAACCTCTATCATTAAAGGCTATTTTTTTGTAGTGTTGAGCATCCTAAGATGGAATTCTTCATAAGCATGAGATGCCACCACCACAGTAACCGCAACAGCATTGGGGCGGTCCAGATGAGTTCTACAGGGAGCAATTTAGGTTGATCTTGTCAACTTGAACAACAATCAGAAGGACACGAACCGCTAGCTGGGCTTGCTTACCATGAGCTATGCTACGCTTGATATGAGATACAACGCGCTGCATGCCAACTACGTGGTAATGGATCAGAGATTGGGAGACTTGAGTGACAACTATGAAGCTCTGGATAGAAAGGTGGATACCTTACAGAGAGACTTCGATGATTGTGGCTGAGGAAATAGTGATGATGATGCTCCAGAGGAATAGAGGGCGCCAGATTTTCATCTTATCTGCTTCATCTCATCCCCCTTCTCTTTTTCTTTTTACAAGTTGGGTATTTGTGGTGTGGGTGGCAATTACTTATATTGATATTCTAATTCTGTTCTGATTGTGATGTTGGATACTTGATGATTGGATTGGTTGGTGATACTAATTGGATTGATATGATGGGTTCTTGATTAGTTTGTTGCATTCGTATTTTGCATGTGTTGATTTTTTTGATGAGAAGCATGTATAACTTGTTAAATATGTGGAGTTCAATGTGAAATTGGTCTTGATTATAATCTATTAGGAGTTCTTAGGATTCTATTTACCCATGTGAGAATTTTAGCCTTATGAAATCATGCTACATCCATGCATGATAGTTTATTCTTGTGAGAATCGTTCATATGACTGTATTCTAGAACTTGGCTTGGAGTCTTGTGTGAGAATTATGATTGATTATTTATTAGAACATGATCTTAGGCCATTATTATTTATTCGAGTACTTAGCCAAATTTTATCTTACCATATACTGTAGGAATAATTGGAAGCCCTGTTGAGCCTTTAAAATCTTTTTCTTTGGCGAAACTTGATAAAAAAAATCTTTATTTATCCTTTACTTTAGCCTTGTTGAATACCCTATTCATTAGTAGAGAGTTGAGGTGAATAAATGCTAGTTTGGATTTGAAAAAAAGGAAGAAAAATTTTGGTTGAGCGATATGATGAAAAGAAAAAATATGATTAAATATTATTTAGGGATAGTTTCTGAAACCGGTACACCAATTGCTTAGAAGTGTAGTGCCCAAAATTGGTACCCTTGTACCTTGAAGAAAGGGGAAATAAAGATGTTGATGCCTACGCGAAGAAGGAAAAGATGAATCGCAAAGATCATGAGAATAAGATGGAAAGATGAAGCTGTTTGATGAAAAGCAAAACTCCAAGGTAATTCTCTACTAGTGAATTAGTCATTTTATCTATATTTTCCAACCTTTACCAAAGAGCCAACATTAAAACACAAAAATAAGTCCTTTTTGTTCCCTGTAACGAAGTGATTAAAAGTTGAAAACGAGAGTAAACACTTATCTTGTGAGCTAGATGACTTAGTACTCTGAAGTGTATTATAATTGAGTGATGTTTTGCATGAATGAAATGTATAATGCAAGTGATACTTGTTTTTAATTATTAGAATTGCATGTGTAGGTATGTATTGTACTTGACTAGAAGGACTTGTGAAATTTACACTTACTCTTATGGTTTTGATTTCGTTGCCTTGGGACGAGCAACATGTAAGTTTGGAGGTTTGATGAGTATGTAGATTCACGTAATTTGAGCTCTGATCTTGTGATAATGACTTATGATTTGATCCTAAGTGGAGATTAATCGAGGTATGTAGTGGAAAGTCACGAATCAGGTGCGTTTGAGGCCGTTTGAGCGGATTTTTGAAGGAAAACGGGACAGAAGTGATCAAAATCGGAAAAGGGGCTTTAAGCACCGGTTTGACCAAATGAGGCATGGTTCGACCAGAACCCATGGTCGAACCAGGTACCGAAAGTCAACAGAAGAGCAGTTCGACCATGACATTTTAGTTCGACCAGGCGTGTTGGTCAAATAGTGGTCGAACCAAAAGCTTAAAGAGAAGCAGTTGTGGTTCGAGCACTAAACTTTTGGTTCAACCAGTTGTTCGAGTCGAACCGGCCACCTGCCAGTTCATTACATGCCGGTTCGACCAGGCCATGTGTGGTTCGACCAAGGGTGTTGGTCGAACCAATATGCAAGAAACTTTCAGATTCGCATTTTTACACTTTCAGTATGTATTTCGCTCAAAAAGCCCATCCAAGGTCCATAAGGAGAGCTTAAGTTATAAAAGGAAGATCCTATGCAACTGAGGATCATCATCATTCACCACCTTCATTCTACACAACATCTGAAACACTACCATCATTCACGAAGTTGTGGAGAGAGATTCGGCTGTTGAATCAAGTGAGAACCAAGTGAAGATTCAAGATGGAGAGAGACGCGACGGTACCCGCATCTAGGGTTTAGTTCGCATCTTAATTTTTCTTGTAATTTTCAACACTATGGGTAAGATCTATCACTCACCATGATTGTTCTTTGATAAATCATGGGCAAGAACTGCTTCGGTAGTTCTAGGGTTTGTGAAGATTTTATGAGTTGATTGAACTTCCGTGTGTATACTCTGTACAACACTACTTGTAGTTTATTTTATATAAGACTATGCCTTTTTAATTCATACTCAGATTTGTTTTGTGCATCATTAATTGTTATGTAGAGTCTGAATACATATCTTGATTATTGATTGAGTGCATTTACTGCCGAGCAGGATTATATGTTATGATTCTAAGTGATGGGACTCCGAAGTCTCATTAGAACTATCTTATAAAAATCCTTTTTAATTAAATATGATTCGGGTTAATAAGTAGGACAAATAGAATAACTTCATAGTACATATAAATGGAGATCATATCGGGTTAGAGTACTTAGTACACGGGAAATAATTGATACTGATAGTACCTAGAAAGGGAGGTTAATTATATCTCTTGCTCCAAGGATATTCACACGTGTCACATGCTTATTTACTTATGTTGGGAAATAATTGATGCTGATAGTACCTAGAAAGGAGGTGAATTATCACTCTTGCTCCAAGGATATTCACACGTGTCACACGCTTATTTACTTGTGTCTATAGAGTAGATTTGCATGGTTTAGTGATGTGTCCATACTCTACAAGGCAGAGTCGAACATTTATACATGGAAGGGAAGTTAATGAGTAAAACTGGATGGCCCGAAGAACTACCATTTTCTCACTTATTCACTTTTGTTTAATCTCTACTACTTGTTTATTTTAATTTCTATTTCAATTATTTGTTGATTGGTTACTTAATTATCACAACTATATTACCATCTTAGTCTTAATAAGTCAGATTATATATAAATTAATAATAATACGTCCTTTGGGTTCAATAATCACTTGGTCGCTTATCAAAGCTACAATAGCATCCTTCGCACTTGGGATTAATATTGTGTATTGAGAAAATGCTCATCACTTGGTAATAAAGCTCGACTCGAGTTGGGGACTCTGTTCAAGTTGCTGCAGTTTTCAACAATTTTGTTTTGGCTCGTTCTCCCTCGTTTCAACTCCGAATTGAGCTTCGTTTTGTCCTACATCTTCCTTTTCGCGTCTTTAATCTATTTTAATTGAAAACCACACAAATTACATCAAAGTATCAATTCTATAAATATTTACAAATATCGTGCAATTTAAACACTTAATCATGAAAATCACACATTTATAATTTCAAAGCATAAATCTACATATGAACATAAAACACCACCAAAAGTCATACAAAATGGATAAAATTACATGAAAATCAACATAAAAAGATACTAAAATCTAGGTAAAAATGACACTGATAGGGTATTACAGTATTTTTCAGGTAATAAATAAATTACATAATAAGTTATGTGTATCAGGTGGGACTGTTATTTTTGAAACTAAGATAACTTTTGAAGGTGTTGGTTGTTCACTATTTTCTTTTGGGAAAATATGAATCCCACCCTCAAGTGTAATAGATCAATTGTGGTGCTTGTATGACCTAGTTAAATTATCGAACTTTTTGGATAGTTGTAGACTTACTAATAAATCCAATTTATGACTATTTTAACTTAAGTCAAATCTCTGGGGTTTGTTGAAATATTAATTATCAACTACTTGCATAAAATAAATTAAAAGACTAAAATAAAAATGTAGATGAGAAAACGATTCGGTATTCATGGAAAAAGACTAGTAATGCTAAGACAATCCAGTTGAACATGTGATTGACTCTCTCGACTTGAGATTCACGACCTCGCAGATTTAATAGGAGGATCTCTAAAGCAAACTAGATCACTGTGATCAGGGGCTATCTAGTACTTATCATTAGCTGAAATCCTATGATCGATGAGTTATTTATTCATTTTCCCTTTCTATTTACTTATGCAATTAAGATGTTCCCTTTTTAGGTACTAATTTATTAATCCTAATTCTCCTTACAGAATACAAAGTAATGATGTTTTACCTAATTACTAGACGAACCCCAATTACTAAACATACCCCATAAAAATAAAACTTACTAATTTAAATTACTAAATACACTCCATACAAAGACAACTTTACCCTTTTAATTAATCTATATATATATATATATATATATATATATATAAACAAACATGTAAGAGTATTGAAAAAAACAGAACTCGTGACTGTTCACAAGAGAAAGGAGAGAGAAGAACTTCTTCTATCCACCGCAACCACCTATAAGTCTCCGGCGGAAACGGAGATGGACGTCAGTCTTCTTGACGATGACAACATTTGGGGATTTTTTTAAAAAAAACTGAATTCTAAGGTTTGGAATTGAATGTCAAATTGAAAACAACTTGATCTCCTCCAACTTGTAGTCCTCTAATTGATTCAGAAGCAACTTCTCAGTAGCAGAATTACTACAGATTAATCATCAGACCGATGCAATTGGGTGTGATGTGATGAGAATGAAAATAAGCATGTTTTAGTGTCCAATTTAACACCTTTTTGATAGAAATTGTTTTCATAAATTAGCAGAAATGTCTTATATTCAATATATGTGAGAAAAATGTGCACTTTGGGTGTTTTAGGTGGAAAAAGGATCAAAAGAGCAAAGTTGGAGAAAAGGTGCAACTTGGTGCAAGAATGCTAAAAAACGCATGGCCAACATATGTAAATTTTCTGTGTTCATGTGGAGCTCTTAACTGAAATTGTGATACATGGTTGGAAAGCTACAGAAGAGAGGGTTGTTTTGGCGTAAAGAGCACCCCAATCGAAGTCCAAACGAGAAAGTTATGATCAAAATGGAAACGCCGCGTAAGCTGTTCCGAACAGAACGGCTGTGCCACTTTGCATGACTTGTTACACATTCAAATGTTAAATTTTCTGTGAGTTCTTTATATGGATAGAAAGCCCAGGAAGAGAGGAGCACGTGAGCGCAAGGATCACTGAAATTGGAGTTTTGATGTGGAAGTTATGCGCAATACGGTGAGACTGCACATGCAGTTCGACTAGTAGTTCGACCAAGGCCTTTCAGTTCGACCAAAACCACTTTAGTCGAACTAGGACACGGAATTCTGATTTCGATGGGTTTTACACCCCCTGTGCATGTATTTTGGTGTTTTCCAAGAAAAAGCCCATCCAAGGTCTATAAGGAGAGCTTACAAGTATAAAAGGAGATATAGATAACATCATT
This sequence comes from Pogostemon cablin, assembly GCA_023678885.1. NCBI lineage: Eukaryota > Viridiplantae > Streptophyta > Magnoliopsida > Lamiales > Lamiaceae > Pogostemon > Pogostemon cablin. Next base: position 15,941,766 of record CM042966.1, read on the forward strand.
ATTCATTGTAGACCACAACACAATCATCCTATATCCACAAGGGGGGGATCACCCCCAACCATTATCCACATCCTTTCCTCCATCCATCCATCACTTTGAAGATTCATCTGTGGAATCAAGAGAAGAACCAATATGAGGATTCAAGATGGAGAAGGAAGCCACGACTCTTGCATTTAGGGTTTTATTCGTTTCCTAATTTATCTTGTATTTTTCAGACATATGGGTAAGATCTATCCAACCCCCATGATTGTTCTTCGCAACATCATGTGCTAGAACCGTTTTGGTAGATCTAGGGTTTTGATAGTTTAACAAATTAATTAAACTCTCTTGTGTGTCAACACTACTTGTGGATTGATTTCATATATGATTGTACTTTCTTAATCCATCTTCAATTGGTATATAGAGTCTGAATATATATCTTAGTTGTAGATTAAGTGCGTTCACCGCTGAACATGATTCCATGTTATGATTCTAAGTGAGGGGACTCTGAAGCTTCATTAGAACTATCATATATGAATGTTTATTAATTGAATTGAATTCGGGTTAGTAACCATGATAAAGAGGGTAATTTTATAGTACCTATAAAGGGAGATCATATCGGGTTAGATTCCAGACATGGGAAATAATTGATACTGATAGTGCCTAGAAAGGGGGTGAAATTATATCTCTTGTTCCAAGGTTATTCATATGTGTTACACGCATATTTACTTGTGTCTATAGAGTAGATTTGCATATTTTAGTAATGCGTCCATAGTCCACAAGGCAGACTCGGCCTGCACTTAAGGGGAAAGTTAAGTAATAAAACTGGATTACCTTAGAGCTACCTATTCTCCATTATTGAGCAACTTTCGTATTCTTTTAGGGCTTAATTTATTTTCTTTGCTATTTTAATTAATTGTTTAGTAGTTAAGATTTCTATACCTCAACCTTATTGCTTTGTCTTAATTAATTTGGTAAATAATTAAATTGATAATACGCCGTCCTTTGGGTTCGATATTTAATTTGGTCGCTTGCTTAAGCTACAACAGATATCCTTAATACTTGGGATTAATTTTGCATGCAAAGAAAACGCGAATCATGCTGCTGATCTGAAAGTGGGTCAAGCCCTTTCATGCAATTCGATATTCAACATTTCCTTTTTTATTGCAGGTTATTCACTTGGTGGAGAAAGTGGGTCAAGCCTTTTCTTACACTTCTATATTAGAGGCCTAGATAGTTCTTAGTGAGGGGCATCTTCCTTCTCAATTGATTCTCGGGAAATCGGCTCTCCAAGGCGGGCATCTTAATCAAAGGCTCCCCACTTATGTTGAAAAGAAATAAAAGAAAAAGAAAGGTGTTCGGTTAGTACAACCGAACATACGTAAGAAAGAAAGGTATTCGGTTACTACAACCGAACACACGCTTTAAAATAAAAAATAAAAAAGAAAGGTGTTCAGTTATTATAACCGAACACACGAATCTATTCTGTTGTAGAATCCCAACTCACACAAAAAAAAGTTCTCAAATAATTATCACATGAATAATAATTTAAAACACAATTATAGAGGTCTCAAACAATTTCTTCAATAAAGAAATAAATATTATATAGTGTGCATGAATCAAAGTCTACAAATATTCAAATTACATAATTAACTGTCTTAATTCCTAACATCACCAATGAAAGACTTTGCACATGGTATTACAGAAGTGAATTACAATTAAGTAATAAATCCTAACCATGAGTCTAATTAATAAAAAATTCCTTTTTCTTTAAATGTTGTTTCTGCTAGAATCTCCGTCTCCGACCAAATAGGTAACACCCTTTTGATTTCTCTACAAAAGTGTAGTGGATGGAAGATGAAAGTGAAGGATGAAATATTTCGATATATTTTGGAAAATCTGCTTTCTCTCCTTCTGATTCTGAAGCTTCCTTTTATAGTGAGATCGAATGTATCATTGCGTAGGCTTAAAAGTTACGGATCTGGTCCTTAAAATTACATCGCTCGACATCAAGCGTGTCCGCTCAATGATGATCGAGCGCGCTTTCTTTCTTGAAAACTCCCGTTCGATATCGAGCAGTCTTACTCGGGTAGGTACCGAGCGAACTTTCACGTCAAATCTTCTTCTTTCAAGCTCAACGTTCGACATCGAGCGTGTCCACTCAGTGAAAATCGAGAAGGAAAACTAAACTGTGCGTCTTTGCTCGATTGACATCAAGCACCCGCTGACATCTTGCTTGAATCCACGATTATTTGTATAACTTCTTCATCTGAAATTCGATTTGAGCGATCCTCGCTCCCATGCGATCCTCTCTTACGTGGCTTTCCAATCATATATCACATAACTAGTTTGGACTTCAAAACAAATACAAAAATTTATGTAAAGTGGTCGTGTGTTTTCTTGACATTAGGGATGGCAATTGAACTTGAAACCAAAGAAAATTGAGCCGACCCCAGCCCGATTGGGGCAATTTTTTTACTTTTGACCAGGTATAATTTGGGTTTTAGAGAAAATAAAAAAAAATTAATAGAGACGGGGTGGGGGCGGTATTATATAAATATGTAACAGTCAAATTAATATATTATAACAGTCTAGGTTAGCCATTTCAGAACTTGTTTGGATTTTATCCAATTTTGTGTTTGAAGAGTGGAAGGAATGTTTCCATCTCTTAGAATCTATTTTTGTAATCACTTTTTCCAAGTTATTGATAGTTCTGCCCGTGAGACCGCCAAAAACTTATTTAAATTTGTAGAAAGATTGAATAATCCGTGTGTTAAGTCTTTCATTTTTTAAACTTACAATTTCATATTCAAGTTTCTTATTCTAATAAGAGTCAGTGTTTTACAAAGTGTCGACAACACATAAGACAACATCACTATCGTAAAACACACTTACACCCGCTGGGCACCCGACAATTGTTAAATTATATTTTTCTTAAAGTATGATGAAAGATGCACTAAAGTATGATTGTAGGGTGTTATAATATGATTCACTTCAAACATACTTTAACTACCCATAGGTATACTTTACTTATATAATAAGCATCTTTAAAAATAGGTTGATTCGTCTTACAACCTGTCTTTCATAAATCCATCTGACAAGTAAGTTGAGCCATCACAACGGGCTGGCAGGAAAGGGCGGACACATAAGCTGCCTCAACTCACGTTTTTGACGTGTTTAGGTGGGAGGCTCAAGGCTTGCTGCAGGCTAAATATATTATGCCCAATCCATTCCATGGTGCGTTACAGATCAAAGTGGGTCAATCCACCTTTTTTATTCTATTTTTTTAATTGTATTTGTGACTTAATTTTATTATTAATAATAACATTATAATGGAGATTAAGGTTAAAATAGTGATGAATGCATTGAAAAGTGAAAATTATATTGTTCCTCGATGATACTAGGTGAAAGAAAGAGAGAAAAATGTATCGCTATCACCATATGACAGAGATAAATGCATGATTTATTTATCTAATTGTCTTCAATATTAAATTTTAAAGTTAGAATTTATTTGAGATTGAATTAAGGCAATCTATGGTTTTTTCATTTTACCTTTTATTTTAATTTTAAAAATTAAAAAATTTCATATTTAGAAGGCTTGCCCTCCCAAACCCGCCAAAGCCCGCGGCCCATTTGTGTTGATCCATATACACCTGCCTTTAAACAGGCTCATAAATTTTTAGTCCAATTCAATAATTTTTTAATAGTGAGACGGGTTGGTCTAACAAGCCAAAAATGTTCCTAATAATTTAGAAATATAAAAAAAATTATATATATAATACATCAATTTAATAAACTTAATATAAAAAATTTATATATTCATAATTTCTTTTAAAAATTAAATATTAAAAAAATAGAAACATTACGTAATTATATTGAATATAAGAATTTTAAATAAAATAGTTTTGCTTAAAATAATCACATACTACACTTTATAACAGACTTTTAAAATTTTGAAAGACATTTTTACAAAATATAGAGAAATATTAATTTTAAAAATCATATTTTTTACGTACATCAATTTTCTTTTAAATTTTCTTTTTCTATCTTCATTATTACCTATTGTATGGTTTTTTAAATAACCACACACACACATATATATATATATATATATATATATATATATATATATATATATATATATATATATATATATATATATATATATATATATATATATATATATATATATATATATATATATATATATCAGAAATTTTTCTTGTTGATGTGTCGTCTTCAGAGAGCTCGAATGTGACGTGTAATTTTCTTAATTTTTAGATTTTTATTACTTTTTTTAATATTTCCTTATTTACTTTTAATTAAATTCCTTATTTAATATTTTCTTTAGTAAATAATGTGTTTCTTATTTTTAATAATGATGATTAAATTTTCAATATTTTATTTATTTATTTAGGTATCATTAATTAATTACAAAATCTTTTAATGCAATAAATAAATTAATTAATATCAAATTATATCATATATATATATATATATAATAAGACTTTATAATCATTCATTCTAAATACACATTCGATTCTCCAAGAGGAATATGAGCTTTATTCAAGTTCCTCTAGAGAATTGATTTCTGAAAGTATAAAAATTTATTTCGATAGAGCGAATCAAGTATAGATTCGATCTACCTCTAAAAAATCAATTCAAGTATTCTTCAAGAGGAAGATAATCAATTAAAATATTCTTGAATAGATTTGCATCTTAAAAATTGATTTTTCAAGAGTAAGAGGATCAATTCAAGTATTCTTGAATCGATTTCTATTTTAAAATCGATTCTTTAAAAGAAAAAAAGTATTCCTTAAGATCTATATCTAAAGTATTGATTCAAGTATTCTTCATGTAAAAGAGGATAGATGATTCAAGTACTCTTGAATCGATTTACCTCTAGAGAATAAGAGGTTGAAAAATTAATTTATGTATAGATCGAAAGCTTAACTTCTTTAGGTTAAAAATCATTATTTCATATAAAATAACATTAAAATTTAGTTCGTAAATATTTGTTAATTTTTTAAAGTTAGTATATTAATATATATTTATTTACATATATCTTAATTATTCAATTATGAAATATGAATTATAAAATTTATTTTCTTTAGTTTTTTATATTATTTGAAACTAATAAAATTAAATAAAAAATAAAATTAATAAATTCATTACAAATTTATGAATATTTAAAAGAATAATATATATAAATTAATTTTATTTATATTATATTTTATCTTAAGTATAATATAGCTGAAACTTTTCTTGCTAACTTTTCGTTTCCAAAGCGCTCTAATGTGACGTGTAATTTTCTCAATTTTTTGGATTTTTGATACTTTTTTAATATTTTTATTATTTTCTTTTAATAAACTTCCTTATTTAATATTTTCTTTTTAAAATAATGTGTTTTTATTTTTAATAATGATTAAATTTTTAATATTTTATTTATTTATTTGAGCATCATTAATTAGTTACTAAATCTTTTAATGCAATAAATTAATTAATATCAAATTAAATTAAATCATATATATATAAATAAATAAAGAATATTCCATATAATATTCTCTCTTACCCCACCTATAAATAAGACTTTTTGGTTATTTATTCTAAATACAAACATTCGTTTCTCTAAGAGGAATATGAGCTTTCTTCAAGTTCCTCTAGAGAATTGATTCATGAAAGTATAAAATTTTATTTCGGTAGAGCGAATCAAGTAGATATTCGATCTATCTTTAAAAAATCGATTCAAGTATTCTTCAAGAGGAAGAGAATTGATTCAAGTATTCTTGAATTGTTTTACCTCTTAATAATCGATTCTTCAAGAGGAAGAGAATCGATTAAAGTATTCTTGAATAGATTTACATCTTAAAAATCAAATTTTCAAGAGATACTTAAATATATTTACATCTTTAAAATTGATTTTTTAAGAGTAAAAGAATCGATTCAAGTATTCTTGAATCAATTTATATCTTAAGAATCGATTCTTCAAGAGAAAAAAATTGATTCAAGTATTACCTCTTAAGAATCTATTCAAATACTCTTTAAGATATACCTCTAAAGTGTTGATTCAAGTATTCTTCAAGTGAAAGAGAATCGATAATTCAAGCACTCTTGAATTGATTTACCTCTAGAGAATAAGAGGTTGAAAAACTAATTCATGTATAGAATCGAAAGCTTAAGTTCTTTAAGTTAAATCATTTTTACATATAATAAAATAACATTGAAATTGAGTTTGTAAATATTTGTTAATTTTTTAAATTTAGTACATTAGTATTTATTTATTTACATATATCTTAATTATTCAATTATGACATATGAATTATAAAATTAGTTTTCTTTAGTTGTTTATATAATTTGAAACTAATAAAATTCAAAAAAAAATATAACATTAATAAATTCATTACAAATTTATAAATATTTAAAAGAATATTACATATAAATTAATTTTATTTAAATTATTACATATTTTACATTAATTTCTTAATAAATAAATAAATAAATCATTCGATATAAATAAATTAATTAGAATCAAATTAAATCATGTATAGAAAAAAAGAATAAATTGAGATTTTTTATTTATAATATATATTTATTTTAGACAAACAATAAAATTAAGGATTTATTACTAAGAGTTACATACTTTGATCATAATTGCACTTAAATACAATGAAAAAAAATGAAATACTAACAACTATATAAATATATGGCAAAAAGACAAAATGTCTCCTATGTAGTTGCACATTTTTTTAGAGAGATAGAGGAAGTAATAAATAGTTTTTAATTGAATTATGTTATAAAGTAACATTTAAAAAAAATACAAGTCAACTTCTTTCAAATAATTAGAATATATGTATATTTATTAACTTTTTACGTGATTTAATTATACGTTACATTATCAAAAGTCAAATATTATAATTTGTTGTAAATTTTTACATTGATGAAATAAATTGTCTAGCTATAAGAAAAAAAATTCCCTTAATTAATGTTGTTACGTTATATAACATGGATTATTTAATTATAAAAAATAAAAATAATAATTAAATGACCTCGCATTGTATGCGAATTTCATACTAGTGTATATATATATAAAGAAAATTAGTATGGTGGTGCAGCGTCAAATAGCTATCATATCTTAATTTACCAATATTGTAATGAAATTGAAAATCGATAATTATTTAATAATATAAAAGCATTCTTTAATTATAATGTGTCTTTTGAAAAAAAACTTAATGGTTAGGACAAATTTGCACAATTAAAGTAAAAGTGGTTATCTTTTTGTAATTAACAAAAATATGACGTGAAAGCTGACGTGGCATAAGTCAAGTCACGTTAGCGATCAGGTAGTAAATGTCTGTCCGATGGGTGCGATTTGCAACAAACTTCAAATATTGTAGTCTTTTTTTTCAAATCTTAAAAGATAGAATCAAACAATTACCCTATATATATTTATTTTAGAGAAATTCTAAAAGTATGATTTTAATTGAGGTTTACATAAATTTTAAATATTATTATGAATAGTGATAAATGATAATTTAAATTTATTTATTGTATTTGTTGATATAGTTTTTGAATTTACGTCAACATATAAGTGGCAAGTGGTGTAAGAGAATATTAATTGATGTAGGAGAAGATATAAAAAATGAGAGGGAATAAACATTAACTGAGAATACATAAGACCAAGCGATTTGATGATTAATATCAGAATTTGAAGAGTAATACTCCCTTCGTCCCGGTAATTACTACACACTTTCCTTTTTGATTTGTCCCAACACTTATGCATGTTTCTAAAAATAGTAAAAATACATTACAATATTACTCACTTTTTACACATATCCCAACAACTTTACATACCTTTTTTATTAAATTATCTAAAATACTCACTTTTTACACGTATCTCAATAACTTTACACGCTCATTAAATTGTTTAAAATACTCACTTTTTACACACATTCTAATAACTTTACACATCTTTATATATAAAAATTTAACTTTTCTTAATCTCCGCTCACTAAAATACATTCACAATTTACCAGGACAGAAGGAGTCTTTATTAGGGGTTGACTATTCACACACACCATATTACTTCCATACACCCATTTTAATGTTAAAATAAAATATATATACAAAAAATTACTAAAATACCCCTTTAGCATATACAACACATATTACAATAACATACACAAATAATAAATACTACATACACACACATAACATTACGACACTAACAATTCACTAAATCATAAATACACACACAAACATATTCACATAAAATTTTTTAACCTATATCCAAAAGCAAAACATACACCCACTTCTTCCGCTAACATCTTTAAACCCTAGTTTTTCTCCCCACCTATAAACACTCATAGTCGTTCATATGGGCATCATGTCGGAAGAAGAAACACCTAAGGACGCAAAGGTACATATATTTATGTATTTATACAGATTAAAAAGTTAATTTTCGCGATTTTTCCCCAACGCTAGCATGTTCGACTAACTAGGGTCGGAGATGTTCACACCAATTCGACCGATGCCAGGCAAATTTTACTTTCTGTTCAACCATCCTTGGTCGAAATTTCTTAAAATTTTAAGCATCAAAAGGCCGACAATTTTTAAAATTTTTTAGTTGTTTCCTATCGAACAGAATGTAAATTTTTGGCGTTTCTTTTGTCAAATGGAAACTTATTTTTCAGTTTAACTATTTTTTATTGTGTGTTGGAATCATTTCCTTCTACTAAATGTAGTGCAGTCTCATTAGAGAATGAGTTTAGTACAGATGTGTGATGTTGGATTGTGTACTAAAAGCGTAACTTTAGTATGAACAATGTTTTAACAATATTTGAAATGAGAATCATTGATCAAATTATTGCATCTTATAATTTATATATATGTCTGATGCAGTAGTCCACTTACTTTATAGTGTAGATAATATGTTGTGCGACAACACACAGAAGATCATATTATCAGTTTTCTTATAAAGTATAAACAGATGCTCACAACTGAGATAGACGGGAACTCTCTATCGGGATGGTTATAGTGTGATTCGGTATTAGTTTGTCTTGACTATAGAATCACATTAGTGCACTTTGTGTGTATTGAGCAGGACCGTTTGAGATCGTTCAACTTATACTGACTATATAGGAGAACTTGATCTCAGTTATGATGGATGTTCGTACTCTTAGTCCCTATACAATAATATCGACACATAAGACAATATGTATTTCTTTGATTCATCAATGAGTGAGATTTACATGTAATTAAATCAACAAACTCAGTGAGTTGGGAGATAGTGCTATCTCTATGGTGTGCTGTTGATTGTAGAAGGAATATATGTCATAATAAATAGGTTGATGATGTCCCCTTGAGGAGCTCATAAGGATTATCATGTAAACCCTGCAGGTGAATTTATTCCAGCATGATAATGAGGTTAAGTGGTACTACTCTTGGATGAGATATTAATTAATGGAGTTATTAGTAACTTAATTAATTAATGTGTATTGTATATCTTAAACACGGGGAGACTGTCATGCTCATAATAAGAAGGAGCCCATAACATAATTATGGGATTAGAGCGGCAGTGCAGTAATAATATTTTAGTGGAATATATTATTATTATTGGATTTAATTATAAGTTTTGGGCTAAACTTGGATACTTAAGCCCAATGGAGGCACGACTCTAATTTGTTCTCCTGGTCCCTATTATAGCCCATATAAAAGTCATCTTAGTAATCTGAAAACTCTAATTCCTGTGCCTAACACACGTGAGTTTGGGGGAGGATCATAGATTGAGTGGATCTTGAGGATCGTCGCCCACACGACGTCAAGATTGGACTTGGGAATACAACAGAAGATCAAGATGTTGTTTTCTGCAATCTGATCAACAACTTCCACTATTTTTCTATAATCATGTGGTACTCAAAAATGGTCGTGTAATATGTGGCTGGAAGGACACGGAAGAGAGGATCGTTTTGACAAAAAATTACTCAAATCGAATATTAAATGAGGATGTTATGCCCAAAGCGGTGAGGTCGCGCAAGCTGCCAGCGAGAATTTTCTCCTTTTCAACATACCCTGGTGAAAGGTAATATAATTTTATGTTCTTGCTTCCACTGATATAGAATCATATTGAACCCTAATGGCTCATGTTAACCAAATGATCAAATGCCAATAATTGGTATCAGAGCTTCAGTTTCGTGTTAAAGCGTGAAATATTAGGCTAGGGTTTATGTGCCAAAGGTGAAAGGGTTTACGTATATTTCATGTTATGCTTGTATATCCCATTTGGATACCAATAAGTGGATTAGGGTTTAGAATATTAATTATTATACTTGGATACCCTAAACATTTGACGGCGGATGACGCCGCGCATGGAAGTGGCACGCGGCTGCATAGCATTGAGAGGCACGGCCCGACGACGAAGCTGGAAGGCGGCACAACTCTTGCCAGTGGGTGGCACGAGTCGTGCCAACTGTAACATGGGCGGTGGTACGTGCGGGCAACACGGATCGTTCAGACAATGTGCGGTGCTAGTGCTTGCCAGCGGCACGACTGAGAGGCAAGAGTCGTGCAAAAGCCAGTGACACGGCGTTGATTTGTACTCGGGCAGACGACACGATCATGATGTTGCCGACGCGACTGCTGACTGCTGGCGACATGAGTTGTGCCGGTGGAATACTCTGATTGGGCATGGATGGCGTGCGGCTGAACGGGCATCGAAGGCATAAGACAGCTGCGGAGTGCCTGGCATGAGTCGTGTCACTTCATAGCATGAGTCATGATGACGTGTATATTGGTTGTTTGACTTGCACGCATCGATGACGAGCGACGACTACGTGTTATAAGCACGAGTCATGCTGATCAGCTGCATAAGTCGTGCAGGCGTGAATCATGGGCAGGCGGGCTCATTTTTTGTTCGACGTGTTTCGATAAGTTTCGAGTCAAGACAGCCCGTGATGATGAACGACTTAGGGCATAAGTAATCCTGTTTGTTGCGTAAGGCATCAGTTCAATAGCTAGAGTGTCGGACAAGACTTTCTTATTTAGTGGCAATTTAATTCGTGATATATAACTGGCATAATTGATTTAATTATCTATTGTTTTTATATATGGTTGCTTTTCCATATCGATGATTTTCATAATCTGGACCATATCGATAGTTTCGAAATTTTGATAATCTGAAAGTGTTTTGAAAATTTGATAATCTGGTCGATATCGATTATTTCAATAATCTGGACGATATCGACGGTCGATATCGATGGTTTATAAAATTTGATAATCTGAAAATTTTTTAAAATTTGATAATCTGGAAGTCTTTGCCGATATTCGTGCTTGGTGGTGAACAATCGAATTCGCTGATATGTAACTGTCATAATTCTGATTTGATTATCTGATTATTGTTATATATGTATGCATGATTCTCTGTGATTTACTGCCTCATATGGTGTAATAGGAGCATGCTAGGATGCGTATTTTATTATTGAATATTATATGCATGTAAAATTCTCGGTGTTAAATAATTAAATGGGAGAGGGGATTGGTAATTAATTCTTGTGGTCTCCATTATTGGTTTGTAAGTGATGTGAGTAAACTTGCGCGTTGGCAATAGGCCTTCCTCCACAACGGATGACTTTATTCACGGATCACTGGTACAAACTTCTTTATGATGTTTGTAGGAAGTTATCTGAGTGCATGTGTACTTCTCCAACTGTCACATAAGCTTGGGCAATGAACTTGGGATCAAATAATGGCGTACACTTAGGTGCAAATAATAAGTATCCTCCCTAATGGAGTCACTATTATTTTTGCAAGGCTAAAAAGGAACTAACTATTAATTATTTTGTAATGAAGTCAGGTTGACGAATGAAATTAATCGGTAAAACCTTCTCTTGTAAATATTCGGGTTTGTATACGTCCACACTAACGTGGCATGCAGACTCACGGTGCTTGAAATGTCGGTGAATTTTATTTTTATATTGTTTTGAGAGAATCAATATAAATGGATAAATTCAAAGATTTGATCGGCATATTTATTTATGTGATAATCTGTATTTTCAAATGGTTTATTTCACTTATTGTTAACTAAAAAAATTATATTTACTGGTCCAAAATTAGATGATTAGAGAAGAATCTTGGTTTCGATTCTTACTGCTTAGGAAAACATATGTGTTCTCACTAAAGATGTTCCCTAGTGTCTATTTAAGTCTCTATTAAAGAAATAAGAGGTTCATAGAAATGTGATGGTCAATCTCTGCAACCCTTCAGATACTTAAGTAAATTAAAAGGGCAAGAGGTCATGGTTGACTTGGTGAATGAATTGGAAAAACATGGAGTAGAAATTGAAAGGGAAACCTAGCTTGCCTAGATGTTCCACCTGAGTTACGAGAGATTGTACTTTGTGAAAAACTTCTGAAAAAAACATGTGGCGAAAGAAAGCTAACTTCACCAAATAGTGAACAAGATTAGTATCTCATTCACTAGTTGTTGAAGCATGATTAGTGATGGCATCTACTGACATGGTGTCTGTAGATACCAGAATTACTAAAAGCATGTAACTAAGTGATCATGAGATTATTGAGTATGTGGGTATACTACGAAAGTAGTGGCTGTTGCAGTGGGAGTTGTTTATTTATCTTTTGATAGGAATAAACGTTTGATTATGAGAAATTGTCTTTACGTACGTTTTCATAGAAAGAATTTAATTTTAATTTCTATTTTATAAAAGATAGATACTCTATTTTATTTGAATGGCATAGTCATTATAATAAAGGATGGAGCTATAATCTGTTTTAGTACGTTGGTGGATAATTTGTACACTTTTAAATTTTGTTTATCCCACGGATGCAACAATAGTAATGATAACGCATCTTCTAATCTAATAAGGGAAAGGAACCTTCAGATATGAACCAAACATACCTTTGGCATCTGAAACTAGGTCATGATTGTCTTTTAAGGCAAAGGGGTGTAGAGCCAAAGGTATGTTGGAATTGGTTTATTCTGTTTTATGCAGTCCTAAGACTATCCAGGCAAGAGGTGGTTAGATATATTTTGATGCACCGCAAGTCTTAGTACTATGATTAATTCAAAAGTGCATGTCTCATGCGGTGAAGGGTCATCGAAAATATATCAAGTCATTACGATTTAATCATGCTGGTGAGTACCTCTTGGGATAGTTTAGTAGCTATATATCAGAGGTTGGGATTGAATCCCAAGTTGTCAACACCGGGCAAACACCAGCCAACTGGTGTGGCGAAAAGAAGGAATATGACTGTTCTGGAAATGGTTAGATAGATGATGAGTTATTTGAAATTACTAAATTCATTTTATGGGTATGACCTAGAAACAACATGTCATAAGGATGTTTGTCTGTTTATGGGTTATCCTTGAAAAATGAAGGGTGTCTTATTTGATGGTCCAAAATATCAAGGGTGATTGTTAAGACAAACACTAGGTTTTTGGAAAAGGACTATGTAATAAATCAAAAACCCATGTATAAATTGTTCTAAAGGATGTGAGAGGGAAAACACAAAGTATAGTACCAATTGTACAAGAGGATATACCACAAGAAAATTGCATCGCGTGACACATTTGATATACAATTGCATTTAGCGCTTTGTCATAGTGGGAGGGTTGTTTTACAACCTGAAAGATTTATATTTTGGGAGAGTCGTGAGACTTGGTCCTTAGTAAATATGAAATCGGCCCATGGGTATGACGAAGCACTACAAGATAGAAATGCGGAATCTTAGCTAAGTATAATGATTTCTAAAATAGAATCTTTAGATTCTAAATTAGATTTGGGTGCTTGTAGAAATGCGAAATGGTGTGAAAGCCATTGGAAGTGGTTCTACAAAATAAAAGAGGATGAGACGGTAAGGTGATACTTTGAAACAAGGCTTGTTGCATAAATATACATTCAGAAAAAGGTTGAGTTCGAGTATGAGGAAACTTTTTCCGCCGGTAGCTAAGTTTACGCCGATTCGAATTCTTTTATGTATTGCTTCTCATATTGAATTATGAGGTAAAACAAATAGATGTCAAGACAACTTTCGTAATTGGAAGTCTTGAGGAAACATCTATGTGAAGTAACTAAAGTGATTCATTGCAAAGAGCTAAGAGTATTTTGAGTGTAAATTTAAAATTGTCCATCGATGGACTAAAGCAAACTTCATAATCTTGGAACATCTGTTTTGATGAGTAAATCTAGTAACATAGATTTAATCAATGATCGGATGGGTCTTGTGTATTGGAAAAGTGTGACAGAAACGTGGTGGTATTTCTTGTACTATACGTAGATAGTAACTTTCTCATTTGGAGACAGTGAAAGAGTATTGTCAGGCGTATGCGTATGGTTCATAAAGCAGTATGAAATGAAGGACTTAAGAGAAGCAAAATATATTTGTAATCATGGTGATTCGGATCACAAGAAAGAATATTGTGCTTATCTCAAGCTTCATAAAATGATACAATCCTTACTCGTTTTAGCATGTGACTCTATGTAAGGAAATGTGTCTTAAGACACAAAAGAAGATAAAGGTGTAGAAAGCAGTTCCTTATGCTTTGGGTAATAAGGAAGCTTAATCTAAGGAATGCTATGCACGAGATTGGATATCTGTTTTGCTAAAGCATGTTCAGTGAGTATCAACGTAACCCGAAACAAGAATGATGAACTGTGGTAAGATGTATTTGAAGTGCCTGAGAAGGACTGGAAATTATATGTTGGCTTATAGGACAGATTCACTGCTTCTTGTGGATTACGTAGATTTAGATTTTTCAAGTTAGGTAGGACGACAGTAAATCCACCTCAAGGTTATGTGTTTAATTTTAGAAAGTAGAGCCATAATATGGAGGAGTGTCATATAGAAATATATTTCGGACTCCACCATGAAAAGATGATAAATTGGAGCTTCTGAGGAAACCAAAGTATCTGTATGCTCTAGAAATTTCGTGATGGACTTCGATGTGGTTTCTAAGTTTTCCTAATGGTATCACAATTTATTGTGATAATAATGGTGCAGTTGAAAACTTGAAGGAATAACAAGTCCATAAGGCGATTAAACACATTGAAGAGCAAGTATCACCTGTTACGAGAAATCATATGATGAGGGGAAGGTTGTAGTCGACAAGATTGCATCGGATGATAACCTAGTAAATCCTTTTACAAGGGCCTAAAGGCGAAAGCTTTTGATGGTCATGTAGTGGGAGTGGGAATCTAATGTATGGCAGAAGACATGGCAGCATAGTCATTTAGTATAAGTGGAAGATTGTTGGATTGTATACTTTTAAAAGCCTAGCTTTAGTATGAATAATGTTTTAACAATATTAGAAATGAGAATCATTGACCAAATGATTGCGACTTATAATTTATTTATATGTCTGATGCAATAGTATACTTACATTATACTGTAAATAATATGTTGTACGACAACACGTGGAAGATCATATTAACAGTTTTCTTATAAAATATAAACAGATGCTCACAGATGCTCACAATCGAGATAGACGGGGACTCTCTATCGGGATGGTTATAGTGTGATTTGTGATTAGTTTGTCTTGACTATAGAATCACATTAGTGCACTTTGTGTATATTGAGCAGGACCGCTTGAGATCGTTAAACTTATACTGACTATATAGGAGAACTTGATCTCAGTTATGATGGATATTCATGCTCTTAATTCCTATACAATAACCTCGATACATAAGGCAGTATGTATTTCTTTGATTCATCAATGAGTGAGATTTACATGTAATTCAATCAACAAACTCGGTAAGTTGGGAGATAGTGTTGTCTCTATGGTGTGCTGTTGATTGTAGAAGGAATCTGTGTCCTAATAAATAGGTTGATGATGTCCCCTTGAGGAGCTCATAAGGATTATCATGTAAACCCTGCTAGTGGATTTATTCTAGCATGATAATGAGGTTGAGTGGTACTACTCTCGAATGAGATATTAATTAATGGAGTTGTCAGTAACTTAATTAATTAATGGGCATTGTATATCTTAAACACGGGGAGACTATCGGGCTCATAATAAGGAGCCCATAATGTAATTATAGGATTAGAGCAGCAGTGCATTAATAATATTTTAGTGGAATATATTATTATTATTGGACTTAAGTATAAGTTTTAGGCTAAACTTGAATACATAAGCCCAATGAAGGCCCAACTCTAATTTCTCTTCCTGATCCCTGTTGTTTTCCGTATATAAGTCATCTTAGTGATCCAAAAACCACTATTCCTGCACCTAACACATGTAAGTTTGAGGGAGGATTATAGATTATGAGGATTTTGAGAATCATCGCCCACACGACGTCAAGATTAGACTTGAGAATACAGCAGAAGATCAGGACACTACAACAAAAAACATTAAGACAACATATATAATCTATTGTCCATTAACTTATTTTAGGGAAAATGTTATGTAGTCAAAGCTCATGTTGTCTTAGAGTCTATTTATGACTACACATATAATGTGTAGTCTTTGTGTATTTTTTTCTTAAAAATGATGCACAAAGAAAACACATTATATGTGTAGTATTTGTGCTTAAAAAAGATGCACAAAGAAAACACATTATATGTGTTGTCTTTGTGCGTCTTTTATCTAAGTTTTTTAAGATGACAACAAATTATATGTGTTGTCTTTGATATATTTATTCCTATTTTTTTATAATTATATACATATATATATATATATTGTGAAATCTATTTTTTTAATTGATTAATATATTTATTAACCTGTTACTTTGCCTTGACAAAAATAATATACACAAAATTTATTAATTACTTGATAAAGGAGATAACAAAATTAAAAAATAATTAAATACATTCTAAATGATCCACAATACACAACATTAAATAACCATCTCAAATACAAATGATCAATATTTACGACAAATACAAATAGTGGCCAAGAAAATAATAGGATAGAACATGAACAAAAAATCATTGGCAGTTCAAAACATCATGCATAAATGTTCTCTTAGATTCTTGATAAATTAAACAGAAACTTTAAATGCACAAAAAACAAGGGTTCTACCATATGTTATCATTCTCGTGATGTCATCGTTATAGCTTGCACTGTAGAGGTTGTTCGCCCTATTGACCTTCACCATTAGTTGGTGCAGTGCCTCCTTTCTGTAAACATAAGATAGTCATTACAACATCTAGGTTAGACACAAATATACAATAAATGAAAGAAAACATGCAAGGAGATAAGTTTACATATATCAAAAAGGGGAAAGTTAAAAGGAAATACCTCTAGTTCCAACATTCATAGATTTGTTATTGTTCCGTACTGGAGCTCCAAAATTGGTGTTCATAAAAGGTGAATTAAAAGCACTCGATGGTCGATACTGCATCATCAAACAGTTAAACATCCACATATTGCAAAATAACCCACAGATGAGGGAGATTAAAGGTATGTTCTTCACCATAAGAATCTGGTCAAACCGCTAATACTACCAATCACATCGAGCTAAACATCAAGCTTCATATCAAAATTTTTAAGAAAATCATCACCAAAATTAAAATAGCAAGCACAATTACTTAATATAACTACATTTACACAAAAAATAGTATCTACATTAATATTAACGATTAAATTATTAAGTTCATCACACTTGATGAAATATACAAATTAAGTATCCAGTACATAACTTACAGAAAAACAAATCAGTAGTAATTCAATTCAAACCTATTAAAAACCACCATAAATCAATCAAAATACACTATTTTGCACCTTGTATGGATCCATTGGGGGGACAGAGATAGAGAGAGAGGACTTCAGAGAGGTTCCCAAGAGTTTTTCACTGACTGCATCGAAAATAAAAGAGAAATCGAATTGAAGTTTCAGCAAGAGATGAATTAGGTAAAATAGATTACTTCAAAATTGAAGGATTACTTCCCAAGTGTTTTTCATTGACTACTCTGCAAATAAAAGGGATTCATGAAATCAGGAAGTTAAGGTTTATTCTAGAGAGAATTTGATTCAATTCGTAGCAAAAGAAAGAAATTGAAAATTGTAATTCAACAAAATTATATCAAATGAATAAGAATAGATAAAAAACTAGAAATCCAAGAGAAAATCGAAAAACTTACCTAAGGGCACATCGGAGCAGTGTGCACCGAAGGAAGATTCAGCAAAGAGAACCAGTGGACGGCAAAATGATATAAAAAATCATACAATGCGATGGCGAAGACAGGAAGCATGTCAGAGAAGGACAACTGCTAGTGATATAGATAAAACAAAATGCACAATTTCTCCACCACCACTATCCCGAACGACTAGTTTAAACAATATCAGTGAGATTTTCATCATGTATTTTAAACCATGCACAAATTAATTCAAAATAGTAGTAATGTACCTCAATGAATGGATCCTTGCTCTTGTCATTCTCAAAATAAATGGAAAAATCAAATACGCAGCATAAAAAAACCTATTAGCTGACAAAATATCTAAGCTGCCCAACACAACAGATCAGTTCTTGGTGGCCCAAAAAATGACAGGAATTCCAAAGCAGCTGCAAATGCTCAAAGGGCAAACCCAAACCAAGAATAAAAAAACAGAAAGACTCATACATGTCTAATAAAAAACAAATCAGAGCCCAACACGTGAAAATTCAGAGTTAAAGAAATATTTCCCCCGAAAAAACCAACTGTTGAAATCAATAAAATTTGGATATTCCTATCAGAATGAGAAATAAGCAGAATCTAGAACATCCAAAGAGAGAGGCAATTACCCAATTCCAGTCCGTGTTGCAAAGGCATGGGTGTAAGAGTGTACTTCTGTGAGGAGCAGAAATCTGTAGCCGCTTGAAGTATTCTGAAATTGAAAGTGGCGGCGAAACATAACTGAAAAGGAAGAAACACTCCGGTGGCAGCCGGAGATGGCAGCAGATGGGTGCTCGAAGCAACAATCGCGCAGAAACCTATGGAGAGTCAGCCGCAGCTGCAATACGGACAGAGGGAGCGGATCGAGAAACTGCGGTAGGTGACAGATCACTGCGGAGTTATTGACGGAAAAGCCCTAGGTGGCGCTGACTACAATTTTGGCAAAAAGGTAGTGAAAATTTAGGGCTTTTTGCTAAGAGAGGACAAACAGTCTAAAGGATGCGAGACCCAGCACTGAACGAGTAAGAGTCTGTGAATAGATAAGAGAACGCACAGTGCTAGATGAGGGAAGCAATCCGACCGTGAGTAGCGGGTGAAGAGAACACAGCTCCGAATAAAAAATAAAACTGGCACCAGATGAAACACAATTCGCCAATGGCCAGCTGGTTGAAAGGGGGTGCACAAACAGTGGTCGTCGCCCGATGACCCTTGAATTCTCAACCAGCATTCTAACTTTTTGGGAAGATTAAGAAGCGATCGCAGCCGTTGGATAGCCATGATGTGAGATTGTGGGTCAGTCGGTCGATCATTTTTTCTAATTTTTTTCCCAAATCGAGAGAGAGTATGTCGGTCACTGATGAAACGAAGGTAATAGAATGAAGGCCCCTGGTTTTGTACCATTCGGAGTACCTCTTTAGGTGCTTCGATTTGGCTCCTAACCATCCTAACAATACCACCGCTACCTCCGGCTATTCGTCCGCTGCGAGACTGCTGGCGTTGTTTTTGCCGACTGCGATGAGAAATTCCAGTGGGTGGATAAGTGGTCATCGGCGCCGTAGAAGAGGTGATCGAAGCTAGAGCCGAGGAAGGAGAAATTGGGGGCGAATTGATTATGATAATAGACGGAGGAGATGGGATTAGGGGAATGGAATTTCGAAAATTGAGAACGGGAGAGGAGTGAAAGTGAGGAGAACGGAATAGGGAAAGCGGAGTTCTCCATGGAGATTGGGGAAAGTTCTGAGGAGGAAGTGAAGTGGGAGGATGGCGGCAGAGGATAATGCGAGACGTCATTGATGGGTATCGGAGGAGTGGATGATGAATACAATTGGGACATACTTCCGATGTTGATTTTTGGACAAGTCAAAAGGGAAACAATTTAATTTTTTGACATAAATTTTTTATTTTTTATTTCATACTAATTAGAGAAATACAAAATATTAGTATTATTTATTCCGTAACTAAACAAATTACTTATATTAAATTTTTTACCTATTCACTTAAATTATTTTTATATTGAAAAAGACTTGTGTGAGACCGTCTTACGTAAGGGTGATGAGAGTGAAAATTCACGTATTATAGACTCCGATTCGTGTGGAAAGGGGTATGATTTGGTCTATTATTGAGACGAATCAGGTTGTTTACGGAGAAGCCATGAATTGGAGGTTGGTAAGGTTGTGCTGAGCATATTTGTATAGGAAAACAGGTGTAGAAGACTCAGAATTGGAAGACACAATTTTTGAGGTAAGTTTCGAGTGTCGTTCGATCCCAAGAGATTGTTTGACTAGCATCACTTTGGTCGAACAAAGAGGTCAAGTCAAGTAGATGGTGCAGATCCGTCCAGAGAGCTAGCTCGACTTGGAGGTGCTGCTCGATCATAATCATCTTGGTCAAGCAGATGAGCAGAGGTCGAGCAGAATGTGAAAATTATACAGAGAGTTTGTTCGACTTGGAGGTGTTGCTCGACCAACATTGATTTGGTCGAGCAGAGAAGATTGGTCGAGCAGAATGTGCGAAGTTGTCCAGAGAGCTTGCTCGACTAGTTGCTCGAGTTGGAGGCCGTGCTCGACCAGTCCAGGCTTGGTCGAACGGAGTGTCGTTGCTGCTATTTATGGTAATTCCGGATGTCTTTTACAAAATTTGACATGTGCTTCAAGAAAAGGCCCATCCTAAGCACATAAGGAGGTCCCATGAGTATAAAAGAAGAGCTTTCGCAGGAGAAAAATACACAATCATTCATCATCCATCTACCACCGAAACCCTACCATCATCCAAAGGGGTCGTGAAGAGAGGTTCGTCTGGCGCATCAAGTAAGATCATACCAATCAACCATGATTGTTCATAGATCAATCATGGGCTAGAACCACCCCGGTAGTTCTAGGGTTCTGAAAGTTTTATGAGTTAATTGAATTTCCATGTGTAAACTCCGTACAACACTACTTGTGGTTTATTCTATATAAGATTGTGTTTTTTCAATTCATACTCACGGTCATTTTGTGCATCATTAACTGTTATGTAGAGTCTGAATACATCTCTTGGTTATTGATTGAGTGCGTTCACCGCTGAGCAGGATTACATGTTATAATTCTAAGTGAAGGGATTCCAAAATCTTATTAGAACTATCTTATATAGATACTTGTTAATTTAATATTATTCGGGTTAATGAGTAGGATAAAGAGTATAACTTTATAGTACCTAAAAAGGGAGATCAAATCGTGTTAGAGTACTAAGTGCATAGAAAATAATTGATTATGAGAGTACCTAGAAAGGGGGGTGAAGTATATCTCTTGCTTCGAGGATATTCATACGTGTCATACGCTTGTTTGCCTATGTCTATAGAGTAAACTTGCATGGTTTAGTGATGCGTCCATAAACCACAAGACAGAGTCAGATATTAACACATGGAAAAGAAATTAATAAGTAAAACTAGATGACCTGAAGAACTACTTAATTACTTACTTGATCACAACCGAATTTTCTCTATTGCTCGCTTATTTACTTTGCTATTTCAATTATACGTTATTTATTTTCATAACCAAACCAAATCCAATTTGCAAACATAATCTTAGTTAATTAGAATATAATTAAATTGATAATCATCCATCTCTTGGGTTCGATAATCACTTGGTTGCCTATCGAAACTACAATTGATATCCTTTATACTTTGGGATAATTTTGTGTGTTAAGAAACACTCTTCAAGTTCTTGGTGCCGTTATCGGGGACGGCATAGATTATTAGTTATTATTTTTACTTAAATTGAGATTATTATTCTTGTCTTTGATTTCTAACTCTTATTTTTCTTAGGCGTATGCTCACAAGGTCAAAGACAGGTGAATTAGCGCCGTATAATCCAGAGATCAGAGCATCGTCGAAGAAGAAAAAGAAGAAGAATAAGAACAAGAAAGTAGACCCAACTGAAGCTCTTGATTTAGGTGTTGAAGTTGACGTGCTGAATTTGCAAACGATTGAAGTTGCAACCGAAGATAATTTGGAAGTAGAGACAGTCAACATGGCAGCGAATCCTGATACACTTGCCATCCGTGAAGTCTTTAAGAACAACGGAGGGGGCAATGCTGGGTTGTTAGGAGCAAGAGGGACCGGAGCTGATTTCGATTTACACCCTGCTCTTATCACCATGATTGAAAGAATTCCCTTCTCCGGGGGAACCTTTGAAGATCCTCAGCAACATCTAAATAAGTTCCTTGGGTATGCTAGTACACAAAAAGATGCAGGAGCTCATGAGGATGCGAGGAAGATAATATTATTTAAGTTCTCGTTGAATGAAAAAGTGAGAGAGTGGTACAATAATCTTGATGTTGCTGAATGTGATACATGGGAGAAGTTGAAAGTGAAATTCTAGGAGCGATACATGCCATCTTCAAAGGTGTTCAAGATGAAGCAAGAAATCAATCAATTTGCTATCAATGGTAATGAGAAATTTCATGAAGCTTGGGACAGGTTCAAGGACATGCTTCGTAAGTGTCCACAGCATGGGCTATCAAAAGCTTAATATATCAGTATATTCTACAATGGGTTGGATTGCGATTCTCGAGTGTTACTTGATGCTTCTTCCAATGGAGCATTGCTTACGAAGTCATCCATTGAGACCGAGAAGTTTTTTGAGGATATTTCGATGAATTCAAGAGATCGGTCGACTGATAGAGTGAGAGACACTTATGTCCTTAGCAAAGTAGCACAAGTTGAGCATACTATGGTGAAGTCGGGAAGAGATGATGAGATCGTCTCTAGCTTGGCTAATATTAGTAAGTTACTTGAGTCTCAGCAAATGCAGATCACTGATTTATCTCAGAGAGTACCAATGATGCAGCAGGATGGTGGTTTTGAAGGAGCTAGCTGATGAGTGATATTTTTACCTAGATTTAGTGTCTTTTTATATCCATTTTCGTATTATTTTATCCGTATTTATGAGTTATTTGGTAGTGTTTTGTATTTTTATTGAAATGTGTGTGAATGAGCTTAAACCTATGATTTTTATTGAAATGTGCTAGACATGATAAGGAAGACGTAGGAAAAAGAAGATCTCAATTCGGAGTTGAAACGAGGGAGAACGAGCTAAAACTGTAAAGGAAACAAGGGCATGCACCAACACGGGCCGTGTACGGAACAAGGCCCTGTAAGAGGTGGTCGTGTGCCATCATCAATTCATCCAACACGACTACCTCGTGCCCGTGTTACAGCACACGAGCCGTGTTGCAGCACATGAGCCATGTTGGGTACTCTGTAAGTCTTGGCCGTGCAGCGACATCAATTCTCCCAACACGGCCACCTTGTGGCCATGTTGCAGAGCACGACTCGTGTTGTGTAAAAAGCTGCTGAAAATTCCAGAACTTTCTAGAAGCTTCCCAAGGGGTATAAATACCCAATAATTCAACATTTGATTGAGATCCGAAATTCACAGCCCTACACACACCTCACACACCATTTCTTCCATTCCACACCATCATCTTCATCCATTCTTCATCCTTTGGATCTACCATCATCCCACCATCAATTTCTACATCCAAGTGAAGAAAAAGGATCAAGGAAGAGAGGAAAGTGCAAAGAATGGAAGGAGATCACCATTGAAGATAGATCAAGGGAGTTTCCATTCAATCTTTGTATTAAACCTCATAGTTTTATCATGATTTGTAAGGATTTAATTGTCGATGTTAATTTCTTTATGAATATGGTAGGCTAATCTCCCTTGTAAGATTAGCAACATGAGAGTTGTTTGATAATTTTGGGATTTGTGTATTTGAATTCATATGTTGATTGGATCTATGGTTTTCTATCATTGATTATTAATTGCTTGATTTGTGTGTTTAGTTGATCTAAATATGTGATTAGATTGAGAAATCAATTATGTGCTTAGGATAATTGAGTGAATCATTTTATCAAACATTTCATGTGCATTATAAATTATAAAGAGATTGAGAAATCCTTTAGAGTTTAGAACCCTTTGATAGAACATATGATTGGTTTGATCGAGAGGTTGATTAATCGTGTGAAGTGACTCTCATTTTAAGCTTAGTACCTAGTT
Organism: Pogostemon cablin; assembly: GCA_023678885.1. Taxonomy (NCBI): domain Eukaryota; kingdom Viridiplantae; phylum Streptophyta; class Magnoliopsida; order Lamiales; family Lamiaceae; genus Pogostemon; species Pogostemon cablin. The sequence goes on from CM042966.1 coordinate 15,965,884, forward strand.
GAAATTGTTTGAGTGAGAACCAACTCATTGAGCTATGTTTAGAACCATATCCTATCCATCTTGAGAGAGAGTTTAGGTGATCTTAGTATTGGCCCTTAGTCTTCAATCCATGATTCATGTGAATTCGATGCATTTATCCTAGGATTTTCACTTCTTAATTGTTGTTAATCTCACTTTTACTTAATTTGGAAAACCACTTTTCATCCATCTATCTTATTTGCTAATCATTGCTTGCTTGCTTGCTTTGATTGATTTAATTTCTTGTTTGATCAAACTACCCATTGATGATTCATCTCTATAAAATTGCGATAAACGTGATCTCGCTTAAGCTCTAGCACCGATCTCCCTGTGGTTTGATAAATTATTTTAATTGGTCATCCCTTCTACAAAATGGCTAATCAAATGGCGTCGTTCCCGGGGATGCAACGGTTGCTAGTAGCTTGAAGAAGGATCGTTTCGAGTGATATTAATAGAGGCATTTTTTTATTTTATTTGCTTTTTATCATTTCGTTTGTGAAATCTTGTTGTAACTTCTTTTTTTTGTGATATGTATGCAAACGAGGTCAAGGGAAACACAATTGGAGCCCATTGATGTGGAAATAGAACAAACTTTTTGAAGAAGGAGAAGAGAGAACAAGAAGAGTGTTCAAATGGAGAATTTTCAAAGAGATAAACGTATGGAGATAGAGCATGATGGGGAAGGAGGACAACATGTGAACGTGTAACGCACCTCAATTTAATGGCAATCCTCATCAACATGCCTATCAAAATTTTGGAGCTATGAACAACCAACAATTGCTTCAACAAATGATGCAACAAGTTCTTAGGCAACAAGACTTTCAACAAGCTTATGCTCCTCCACATCAAGCTTACGTGCCACCACCACTACCTCCGGTGCAACATGGAATTCACAATGATCAAAGGGTGATCCAGAATTTCTTTATGTCAAGGGCGATGCCACAAATGATGGGTCCACCAATCAATGCCAACAACTTTGAAATTAAGGCGGGCTTGATCATTATGGTGAGAGACCAACAGTTTAGTGGAACCCCGAATGAAGATCCTAATGCTCATCTAGCTCAATTCATTGAGATTGCAAACACCGTGAAGATGAATGGGGTGAGTGAGGATTGTATCAAGATGAGGTTGTTTCCGTTTTCGTTGAGAGATAGAGCTCGAACATGGCTATCTACCATTACTCCCGGTACGTTCAACACATGGGATGAACTTGCACAAATGTTTTTGAACAAGTATTTTCCACCTTCTAAGACGCTTCAAATGAAGAGCTTGATCACTCAATTCAAGCAAATGTCTCTAGAGAGATTTTATGAAGCGTCAGAATTGTTTAAGGATGTGTTTCGCAAGTGTCCACAACATAGTTTCCCGGAGAATCAACAAGTTGGGTTTTTCTATCAAGGTTTGGTGAATGGACAAAGAGTACTTGTTGATGCTTCTGCGGGTGGATTCGTACTTGGTGTAACTCCGGAAAGAGCCATAAAAATATTTGAAGAGATTGTTACGAATGTTTATCAATGGTCATCGGAGAGGGTTAGTGGATGCTATGGATTTGAGATTTTTGATCAAGGGCAAAAATTTAGTGTGAAGAGTGTTAGTGTTGATCAAAGTCCGCCAAACATGGAAAAGATAGTGGCGGAGGTTTTGAAACAAATGAGCTTGAACCAATGTGTGAATAATCAAGGAGCTAATATGGTTGAGGGGCAACAAGTCGATCAAGGTGTACTACCTCCGAATATTGTGAGTGGAGAACAATGGGACAACTCAATGCCACGAGTGGAAGATGTGCAATACATTCAAGGAAGAAATTACCAAGGGAATTATCAAAATAATTACCAAGGTAATTTCAACCAAAGTCAAGAGAACTATCCATTAAGGCAAGGAGGCTTTAATGCTCAAAGTAGTGGAAGCTCATACCCACAACAACAACAAAGGCAAGGTAACTTTTCCTACTCTAATTCGATCAATGCGGTTGCGTATCCTCCGGGGTATCAACCGGGGGCTAAGGTACCAAACAACGAGGGACGAGCATCGATCGATGAGCTACTTGAACAATTGTTGGCATCAAATAAAGCTCGAGAAGCATCGGATAAAGCTCGAGATGAAGCATTGAAAAAGGCTGAAAAAACAAATGAAAAAAGGCTCAAAGCTTTGGAGTATAATGTGGGACACATTACAAGTACCTTGAGTGCTCAATAAAAAGGGAAGTTTCTGGCCACGCCCAAGGTTAATCCGAAAGCTCAATGTTTGTTTGTTGAAATGGAAGAGGAACGAAAGGTTGAAGAATGGTTGGTGGAAAGTAAGGTTGGTGAAGAAATGGAAGAAGTAAGAAAGAAGAGCAAAAGCCTAAGTGGATACCTAAGTGGAAAAGGGTGCAAGAGGAAAGGAAAGTGGAGGAGAAGGTTAAAAAAAAGAATACAAACTTGATTATTGAGGTATTCCAATCACTCCATTCTCTATCCCCTATCAACAAATGTTTATAAAGGAGAAGAAGAAAAAGGAGTTTGAAGAGCATTTCAAATCTCTCATGAAGAAGTATCAAGAGAAAAAGAAAGAAGAGCTACCCGAAGCAAGTGAGTCGATGCATAAGGAGAGACCTACAAAGGTTGGTGATCCAGGGAAGTTCATCATTCCTTGTGATTTGAAGGAAAATGCACTCTCGATGCCTTGTGTGATTTGGGGGCGAGCGTCAACGTGATGTCTCACGCTACCTTCAAGAGCCTTGAAATTGGAGAGCTAAAGCCTACGACTATCCATCTTGAAGTTGTAAATGGTGAGGTTTTGAATCCATTAGGAATTGTTAAAGATGTGGAGGTGAAAGTGAAGGGGCTAGCTTTTCCGGTTGATTTCATGGTGCTAGAAGTGAAGGCGGATCCTCAAGTGCCACTCATTTTTGGAAGGCCATTTCTAGCTACGGGAAGAGCGAAAATTGATGTTGGTAGAGAAGAGCTTTCTTTAAGCTTAAAAGGAAAAAGTGTTTCATTCTTGTGCAATAAAGAAAAAGGAGCCAAGTCTAATTTGAAGCCTCCGGATGATCTTATGGATCATGATTCACTTCTCTTTGACAACTTAAATTCATTTCTTCATGATTATATGAAAATGTCAAATTCTAACTTGTCTTCTTGTGATGTTGATAGGAAGAAAGCCCTGGACCTTGATTAGAAAATTGATAAAGGAGAAAGAGGAAGTCCACTAGAATCACTTCTTGATGATGATTTGATGCTCGTGAGCAAGAATGGTGAAGTGGAGCTTGTTGACAAGAAGAGAGCAAAACAAATGTTCAAAGTGAGGAAGCGAGGAGAAAGTGTGGTGGAAAACCATTTGGTCCAATGATCGTGAAAATCCGTCCAGCTTGAATATGTTAAACTTAGCGCTAAATGGGAGGCAACCCATTCTTTTTATCTTTTGATGCTTGTTTTGTTGTTTGGTCTTGTAGGTGGATTGTGCTTGAGAGAAAGGCATAGTGAAGAAAGAGAAGTGCTTCATGGATTTGAGTAGGAATGTCTCACTACTTGTTGCAAACTTAATTCTCGACACTTGTCTAGAGTTAAGTTTGGGGGGCTAGTGCATGGTGGACTTAGCTTGAGTCATGTGGATGCGTATACTTCTCTACAAGAAGATCGTTGATGGAAACTACAAGGGTAAGTCCCACAACTTTTTGCAAACTTAATTCTCAACTCTTGTTTCAATTTAAACTTGGGGGGAAGGTGCGTGGTGTGACTGACCATTTGAGTGTGCTTGATATGATGATATATTGATGATGATAGGTCTTCTTGTAAAATTGGTCAATTTTAAAAGTTTTTTCATGAGTTTGGTTGGATTTTGGTATGATTGGTTGTGTTGAAGTGCATGATAGTCCATATTTTTAATGCAATTGTTGAGCTAATGGCGTTGTATAAGTTTTTGAGTATGAATGAAGGGTATTGGAAGCAGGAATGGAGCTTGGAGCGAACGCAATGCCTATTGAGGAGTACTCTACACCTTATCACTTCTAATTGATTTTGATTTGGATTGAATGGATTAGCATGCTACTTTATGTGTTATGTTTTAGGAAGTTTACTTTTCAATCAAAGGTTGGGATGATTGTGAGCTTAATTGTCATGGATGATATAGAATGTGTGTTTTATTGTTAATGATGGTGATTTTTATTCTTGCATGTTATGTTTTTTTGTTTTGTTTCTTGTTTGTTGAGTATTTATTTTATGTTTTGTGTGTTTTCTTATTTTTATCTTGGTATGTTTGGTGGTTTGTTTAGGGATGTCGTGAGTCATTTTTGAATATGAGTGATGATGACATGTTGTTGTGATAAGTGATGACAAGTTATGATTAAGAATTTTTACACTTTCGAATTGTGACATGTTTTACTTAACTTGTTCAATTTTGAGATAGATTTGGTGTAATAAGTCCTTAAGGTCCGAGCACAAGTTTGTGAACGTTTGAGCCTTAACCGTGCATACATGGTATTTTTCTTCATGAGTGGATTGGTTGTGTTTAATAAGCTAGAACTTGCTCAAAGACTATAGGAACGAGCCCGATTAGTGGAGATTAGTGATATGATCTAAGGTCATCCTTGTTATTATAGTCATTGCCATATATTTCCCTACCATGAACATCATCCCTAGTCAACCACTTTGAGTCTATAAACCTATTTCTTGTGAATTTAGCATATTACAATCCTTGATTACCCACGTGAGCCTTATATATTCACCCTTTTGTGTGAGTGATTAAGGAGATGGTAGCTAGAAAGGTTTGATACGGAAGAAAAAGAAGAAAAGGAAATGGTAAAGGAAAAGAAAAAAGGATGAAAAGAGAAAAAACAAGAATGTACATGCAACCTTAAAACAAGAGAATGAGCAAAGCAACAACAAGATGCTCAAGAAAATAAAAATCCAAAGAAGGAAGCATGATTTATAAAGAAGCTCAATTCAAGGAAGTTGATGATTAGTGCTTGTGATTACCAAAGTTGAGAAGGGAAGAAAGATAAGTGAAAGTATGGGAGAAAGTAGCTACCTCTTCGATTGCTTACACATGATTAGTCCCTCTTACCTATATTCTTCATACCCTACCAAAGAGCCTATCATTACATCCAAATGAAAAGACCTTTTTGATCACTAATGGAAACTTTGGTGGTTTTTGAATGTAGTCCACGAGCAAGCTTATAGCGAGTCGAGCCAATCGGTTAATGAATGATGATTTACCCTACTTTAAAGAGTGTTGAGTGACATTTATAACCTATGCGAGGCTTGGACTAAAAAGGGACTATATTACACTTTTATTCTCTTTAGATTGAACTTGTTAATTTTTCATGTTATGAGTTTACTGTTGTAGGATGACTTAGCATAAATTGTAATTCTTATTGTTATCGATGTGTTATTACTTATGTCCGTTTAGTCTTTTCCTAGGTGAAAATCTCACCCCTTGGTTTATCATTTTCGTTGTTTGTGGACGCACAACACTTTAAGTTTGGGGGTGTGATGAGTGATATTTTCACCTATATTTTAGTGCCTTTTTATATCCATTTTCGTATTATTTTATCCACATTTATGTGTTATTTGGTTGTGATTTGTATTTTTTTTGAAATGTGTGTGAATGAGCTTAAACCTATGATTTATATTGAAATGTGCTAGACATGATAAGGAAGACGTAGGAAAAAACAGATCTCAATTCGGAGTTGAAACGAGGGAGAACGAGCTAAAACATTGAAGGAAACAAGGGCATGCAGCAACACAGGTCGTGTACGGAACACGGCCCTATAAGAGTGGTCGTGTGCCGTCATCAATTCATCCAACACGACCACCCTGTGCCCGTGTTACAGCACACGAGCTGTGTTGCAGCACGCGAGCCGTGTTGCGTAACACGGCCCTGTAAGTCTTGGCCGTGCAGCGACATCAATTCACCCAACACGGCCACCTTGTAATCTGTGTTGCAGAGCACGACTCGTGTTGTGTAAAAGCTGCTAAAAATTCCAGAACCTTCTAGAAGCTTCCCAAGGGGTATAAATACCCAATAATTCAACATTAGATTGAGATTCGAAATTCACAGCCCTGCACACACCTCACACACCATTTCTTCCATTCCACACCATCATCTTCATCCTTTCTTCATCCTTTGGATCTACCATCGTCCCACCATCAATTTCTATATCTAAGTGAAGGAAAAGGATCAAGGAAGAGAGGAAAGTGCAAAGAAGGGAAGGAGATCACCATTGAAGATAGATCAAGGGAGTTTCCATTCAATCTTTGTATTAAACCTCATAGTTTTATCATGATTTGTAAGGATTTAATGGTGTATGTTAATTTCTTTATGAATATGGTAGACTAATCTCCCTTGTGAGATTAGCAACATGAGAGTTGTTGGATAATTTTGGGATTTGTGTATTTGAATTCATATGTTGATTGGATCTATGGTTTTCTACCATTGATTATTAATTATTTGATTTGTATTGATGATTTGTGTGTTTAGTTGATCTAAACATGTGATTAGATTGAGAAATCAATTATGTGCTTAGGATAATTGAGTGAATCATTTCATCAAACACTTCATGTGCAATATAAATTGTAAAGAGATTGAGAAATCCTTTAGAGTTTAGAACCTTTTATAGAACATATGATTGGTTTGATCGAGAGGTTGATTAATCATGTGAAGGGACTCTCATTTCAAGCTTAGTACCTAGTTGGAATTGTTTGAGTGAGAACCAACTCATTGAGCTATGTTTAGAACCATATCATATCCATCTTGAGAGGGAGTTTAGGTGATCTTAGTATTGGCCCTTAGTCTTCAATCCATGATTCATGTGAATTCGATGCATTTATCCTAGGATTTCCACTTCTTAATTGTTGTTAATCTCACTTTTACTTAATTTGGAAAACCACTTTTCATCCATCTATCTTGTTTCCTAATCATTGCTTGCTTGCTTGCTTGCTTTGATTGATTTAATTTCTTGTTTGATCAAACTACCCATTAATGATTCGTCTGTATAAAATTGGGATAAACGTGACCTCGCTTAAGCTCTAGCGCCGACCTCCCTTTGGTTCGATAAATTATTTTAATTGGTCATCCCTACTACAAAATGGCTAATCACTAGCCAAGAGGAGATCGAAGAGGCAAACTACGCCATGGGTCAAAGTATTCAAGGAACTGGGTACCCGAATCAAGGAAATCGGAATTATCAGCGGAATAACAACAATCGTGGTCCCCAAGGTAATTACCAACAACCAAGGAGGCCAGAGTTTTCATGGAACGATCCGAATAATGTGGTGCAGCCTCCTATTGGTGTTCTTCCGGGAGCAAAAAGTGGAAGAAGGAAAGCCTGGCTTTGAGGATACAGTGAACAGGTACATGGCGATGAATGATGTAAGAGTAGACCGTCTTGAGGCTAAATTAGAAAAGAAGATTGATGATAATCATAAGGACTTGTCTACATAAGTGTAAGAGCTTACGTTGTTGATGGGGGAGATGGCTTAGAATGTAAACAAATTGACTCAAACTATTGAGAAAGGGAAATTTCCATCTCAAAGTATTGAGAATCCAAAGTCTTACCATGCCATCACACTGAGGTCGGGAACGCAATATGAAGGTCCGATGATGCCGGCAAGTGAAACCGAAGTGAGCAGAGATGTTGTTCGACCAGACTGGATTTGCTCTACCAGATCATCTAGTCGAGCAGAGGTCGAACAACTTCTGAAGAAACAGAATTATGATACTTTGTTTTCAGACCAGCCATTCGACTTGCACAACACCGTTCGACCAGATCACCCAGGTCGAATGGATGTCGAACAACAGCAGTGTGACGGGAGCTCGCGATCAGGCAATCTTTTCGACCAAAACCTATTTGCTCGACCAACCCATCTTGGTCGAGCAGAGATCGAACAACACTTCAAGGAACAAAGTATGTGATCAGCCAATCTGTTCAACCATCCTGAATTTGTTCGACCAAACCACTTTGGTCGAATGGAGATTGAGCAGCACAGTTCAGAATCCAATTCAATACCGAATGTGACACCTACTAATTGGAATACTCTAGCTACATCTCTAGAGCAGAATACCGAGCTTACAGTAGTGGAAAAGAAGTGGGAAAGAGCCAAGAGATTGAGAGCCGAGAAAGATAAAGCAGAGAAGGTTGAACGTGTTGAATGGGGGATTCCCAAAAGAAAGATACCTCCACCGTTTCCTTTCAAGCTTGTCAAAAAGGGATTGTAAGATAAGTTCAAGAGGTTTTTTGAGATCATAAACAAGATAACTTTGAACATTCCTTTCTCTGAAGCAATATTGGAGATGCCGTATTATGCCCGCTTTCTGAAGGATATTCTTTTGAAGAAGAGAAGCTTGAACGGAATTGAAACCGTGAACCTATCAGAGAATTGCAGCTCAATCATACAAAGGAAGCTACCAGCTAAGTTAAAAGATCCGGGAAGCTTCACTATCTTATGTGAAATTGGAAAAGGGCCGGCACGACGAGCCTTGTGCGATCTTAGGGCAAGTATCAATTTGATGCCACTGTCTATCTTTAAAAGGCTTAGTTTAGGGAAGTTAACTCCCACATCATTGGCTCTACAACTAGTGGATAGGTCTATGACCTTTCCGAAGGGTGTGATTGAAGATGTTCTTGTCAAAGTAGAGAAGCTCGTATTTCATGTGGACTTTCTTGTGCTTGAGATGGAAGATGACAAAGATAATGTCCCTCTTATCTTGGGGAGACCTTTCCTTGCTACTACGAGAGCTATGATTGATGTGCAGAAGGGTGAGCTACGGCTGAGGATAGATAAAAAAGTGGTTTTGTTTAACCTCGACAAAGCAATGAAGATGCCGATGGAGACGCAGTGCCATATTATTGATGTGGTGGAGGAGATTGTATATGAAGACATGTCCCTGATTATTTCTATGGATCCTCTTGAGACATGCTTGATGGAATCTCTTACTTTTCCCACCACGGAGCTAGATGAACTCTCCAACGAGGTATGTATTGATTTACTTGAAAACTTGCTTGCTTTGGGTGATGATAGGTATCAATCGGAAAGGACAAAAGTGGAAGAGGTCAAGTGGACTAGGAAGTACTTACCATTGGATAGAGAGAGTGCACCTCAAGAAAAAAAGAAAAAGGAGTTGAAATAGCTATCGGAACACTTGAAGTATGCTTATCTTGGAAACAATGGAAAGTATCCGGTAATTGTATCTTCTTCTCTTGATGATGATCAACTTGAGGAATTGTTTGATGTGCTTAGGAAATATAAGTTTGCGATTGGTTGGTATCTTGATGATTTAAAAGGTATTAGTCCTTCATATTGCATGCATAGAATAAGATTGTTAGATGAGGCCAAGAGTAGCATTCAGAATCAGCGGAGGGTGAATCCCGCTATTCAAGAAGTGATTAGGAAGCAAATCCTAACGTGGCTCGATGCTGGAATTATTTATCCCATTAGTGATAGTCCCCATGTGAGTCCATTGCATGTAGTAGCTAAGAAGGGGGGCATGACTATTGTGAAAGCCGAGGATGGTGAGACATTAGCCACTAGGATTCCTACGGGATGACGTGTGTGTACAGATTATAGGAAACTGAATAAAAATACATGCAAATACCACTTTCCCCTTCCTTTCATGGATCAAATGCTTGATCGTCTAGCAGGGTATGAGTATTATTGTTTCTTAGATGGATACTCGGGTTATAATCAAATCATGATTGCACCTAAGGATCAAGAAAAGACCACTTTTACATGCCCTTATGGAACTTTTGCCTTTAGAAAGATGCCTTTTGGATTATGTAATGCGTCTGCTACATTTCAGCGTTACATGATGGCCATATTTGATGGGTTGATAGAAAAGATCATGGAGGTGTTTATGGACTATTTTTCTATGTTTAGTTCCTCCTCTGATAGTTATTTATCTAACCTTGCTACTGTTTTGAAGAGATTCCAAGAAACTAATCTTGTCTTGAATTGGGAGAAGTGTCACTTCATGGTAAGAGATGGGATTGTTCTTGGCCATCATATTTCGGCCAAGGGATTGCAGGTGGATAGAGCAAAGGTGGTGACGATCGAGAAGCTTCCACCGCCTACCAATAAAAAGGGAGTGTGGTTCTTCCTTGGACACGCCGGTTTTTATAGAAGATTCATAAAAAACTTCTCAAAATACTCCAAGCCCTTATCTCATTTACTTGAAAATGATGTTCCTTGTGTTTTTTATGAAGAGTGTCTAACAGCTTTTCAGGTTTTGAAAGAGGCGCTTATTACTACACCTATCTTGAACACATCGGATTGGACTCAGCCGTTTGTACTTATGTGTGATGCGAGTGATTTAGCACTTGGAGTGGTGCTTGGGCAGTTGAGGGAAAAGAAGTTTTGCGCTATTTATTATGCGAGTAAGACTTTTGATGCTGCACAAAAGAACTACATTGTGATGGAAAAGGAGTTTCTAGTTGTGGTGTACGCATTCAATAAGTTTCGACAGTATTTGGTTGGCATGAAGACTATAGTGTACATGGATCACTCTGCGATTCGGTACTTGATGGAGAAGAAGGAAACGAAGCCAAGGATCATTAGATGGATTCTTCTTCTGCAGAAATTCGATACGGAGATCCGAGATAAGAAAGGTACAGAAAATATTTTGGCGGATCACCTATCAAGGTTGGAGACAAGGGAGCACTGTGATGATTCTTTCGAATACATAGAAGAGATGTTCCCTGATGAGAAGATCATGGAAGTGTTTGTTGAAGGGGCTGAAAGAGCATGGGTAGTGGCTGCCCAAGGGATAGATCCATGGTATGTGGATTATGTAAATTATATTACCGTAGGAGAAATTTCGAGAGATCTCAACCGATATCAACTTGCGAAATTCAAGCTGGATGTTGAGATTTTTATATGGTATGATCCGTTTGTCTACATGATATGTACGGATTCCATTGTCCGTAGGTGTGTGCCTGAGATGGAGATGGAGAGTGTTCTTGATTTTTGCCATGCACAGCCTAATGGGGGGCACTTCGGAGCTCAAAAGACGGCAACGAAGGTACTTCAATCTGCTCTTTATTGGCCTACCTTGTTTAAAGATTGTAAAACCTATGTGGCGACGTGCAATAGATATCAAAGGATGGGAAACATAAGTAGGAGAGATGAGATGCCACTTCAGCCGAGCATTATAGTTGAGATTTTCGATGTATGGGGGATCGATTTTATGGGGCCTTTTCCCCCATCTAATGGATTTCTCTACATCCTTTTAGCAGTGGTTTATGTTTCTAAATGAGTGAAAGCCATTCCCACTCGTGTGAATGATTCAAGAACTGTGTTATTTTTCTTAAAGAAATATATCTTTACCCGCTATGGAGCTCCTAGAGCACTAGTGAGTGATGGAGGGTCTCACTTCATCAATAAGCTTCTTGAAAAGGTGCTTAAGGATTATGGAGTCAAGCATAGGATTACTATACCCTATCACCCTCAAGCGAATGGGCAAGATGAAGTCTCCAACTGACAAGTGAAGCAAATTTTGGAGAAGGTAGTCGGAACTAATAGGAAGGATTGGTCTATAAAGCTTGATGATGTGTTGTGGGGGTTCCGGACTGCTTATAAGACGGTGTTGGATATGTCACCATACCAAATTGTGTATGGGAAGCCGTGCCACTTACCCGTAGAGATTCATCACAAAGCTTTTTTGACATTGAGGAGTTTGAACTTGTCTTCAAAGGATCAAAAGGAGTTGAGGATGACTCATATTAATCAATTGGATGAGTTCAGAAATCGAGCTTACAAGAACTCGGAGATCTTTAAGGAGAGAATGAAGAAATGGCATGATTCAAAGATCTCATACAAGGAGTTCAAGCAAGGAGATGAGGTATTACTTTTAAACTCTCGCTTAAAGCTCTTCGCAGGGAAATTAAAATCGAAGTGGACGGGGCCGTTCATTATCCATAGAGCCTGCAGAGGGGGAGTTTCGAGTTGATGGACAAGGATGGAGACATCATAATGGCGAATGGGCATCGTTTAAAGCATTACAAGTCGCCGAATGATGCTTGTGTCATCTATGAGGATACCTTGCACTAGAGTGGTACCATCGTGACTCTCCGACGTTAAACATGAGCGTCTGTTGGGGGCTTTTCCTCCCGTTTTATTGCTTTAATTTCATTGGTGTGAGTGAGAAATTTTTATATTTGACGTGCTTATTATTCAGAAATTATATCTCTTTGCTAACTTAGTTTTCACTATAGTTTCTACTAAGTTTGGGTGGTGTGATGTACTTACCTCATCATAGCACGAAGAATATGATCTTTTCTTTGTAATGCTTGCTAGGATAGTTGATTTTTTGCGATATATTAAACTTTAGCCGGTTTTAATGCATAGGTTTTTTGCAATTTGCCTAGTGTTTAGTGGTGTGTTTCTTTCAAGTGTAATTGTGGAGTTACACCTGATGTTATATGGTTTTAAAGAGTTTCTCTAGCTTAATTTTTGGATATCTTGATACTTAATGTTGTTATAGAGTTTGAAGGATGAATTTTCGCAGAAACTGGCAGTGTTCGACCAAGACCGTGTTGTTCGACCAGGAAAGGTGCGCGAAACTTGCTGTAGAGTTGCTCGATCAAGTGGTGTTTGCTCGACTTTTCCAACAAAGTCGAGCGGAGATCGAGCAAAATGTGAAATTTATCCAGTAGGGTTGCTCGACTTCGACCGTGTTGTTCGACCAATATCTAAAAATCGAACTGAGGTCGAGCAAGTCAGGGCGAAATAGAGACCTATTTTTGTAAATTTCTCGACTTCAAACTCTTATTCGACTTTCATATACAAGTCGAGCTAAGGTCGAACGGGGTCTGGAGTAGCTTTAAAAAGGTAAAATTTCATTCTGTTCGACACAAAACTGTCACCCTTTCTCTAGCACCATTTCCAAACCGTAAGTTCTTTCTCTTAACCTCTTTTCTACACCTAAGTCTTTTCTCCCACATACTTCACATCGGAATTCGAGGGTTTGCAAGATCCAATCTCGGGTTTTCACTTGAATCTTTGGGAAAATTTCGCTCTCGTTCACCACACGCTCACCATGTTCGGCAGGGGTATGTTTTTTCTCACTATTGATTCTCGAATTTCATTGTGGATGATTGTTCAAGATTTGGTGAGTGGAGTTCACTTAGTTTGGGTTAGTTTGATTGTTGAATTGCTGAATCTTTATCCAATAATGCATTCGAAATTTTCTTGAATTGTGCTTCGTTGAATTGTGAAATATTCATGAAATTAATGTTGTATGAAGCATGGGCTCGAGTTTAATTGCGAATTATGCCTATGGGTTCATTGAATTTGGTTGATTTTATGGTGCAATTGAGGGTAGAAGTTGAGCATGTTTTAAGTGTTGACTTAGTGAAATTTTGAGTTGATTTGATATTATGTTTGTGTGGAGTAGTGTTAGATTAATTTGATCTTGATATTCTTGATTGAAAGTGTTGGTTTAGAGTTCAATTGTGATTGATAAACACTTGAAATTGAGTTGAATTGGATACATGAATTTTAAGTCTTGAGTAGGATTCATGTTAGACATAGGCTTGGTGTTGTTCATCTCTTTTTGTTGCGTATTGAAGTATAGCTTTTGTAGGAAGAGATAGTGTTTCTTCTTCGAAGAGAAAAGGAAATAAGTCACCTCCATTGGGGGAGTTAGTCAAGAAAATCAAGATGGATAAAAGGAAGCCAGCAGATTTTGGGATCAAGATTGGTGATTGGGAAGAGAAACGGGAGCTTTGGAATGCAATATCTCAAAAGATCAGAAGGACTAGGTATCAAGATGATCGTGCCATGATGGACATGAACATTATGAACGACATTCGTTGGATGTTTAATCGAGTGGGCATCACAAGATTCATGGAGATGAAGAGGGAGACGTACTTTCACATTACGGCAGAGGTCCTGTGCACGCTGAGAGTTGAGCGTGGTGACGAATATCTTCCTTATGGTATTCGGATGCAAATAGGTGGACAGGAGCAGGCAATGTGGGCTCGAGAGTTTAATGATATAATTGGTTGTAAGAACATGGTTGGAATGGAGAGTGATGACTTTAAGCCGAACGAGTTTTGGAGAGCTATTACGGGGAGGAATGAGACCTATAAGTCGAATGCTTCCAAGGTTGCTTTCATTCGCAATCCCGTGATTGCTTACATGGATCGGATTTTGGGAAACACGTTGTTTGTAAGGCCCAAAAGAAGCTGTATTCCGAGAGGGGAGCTCTATGTCTTATGGTGCATGCTCAACGGAGTTCACTTCTATGTAGCAGCCTACTTTTTCCATCAGCTTTACAAGATCACAATGCATGGATTTCAGAGAGTAAACATCGGAGGGCTGATCACTGATGAGTGTATGAATTCACTAGTTTCGAGCCCGGATTCGTGTACTTATGGTATGATAAATAGTTAAATTTGATGTGAATTGCTATACATGGTGGAAAATCATGAATCGGGAGTTTACAAGGCTATTTGATTTGATTTTCGATGGAAAATGAGTTGGAAGTGATCGGATCCGGAATGTGGAAGAAACAAGGGTGCGATTCGACCATGCAGGGGTCGGATTCGACCAAGAAGAATAGAGTTCGACCAGCACCTCTGGTCGAACTGCGCTAAAAAAAGTCGGGTTCGACCATGACAGATGAGTTCGAACAAACCACTTGGTCGAACTCGAAGACTAAACAGAAGCAGTACCTGTTCGACCAGTAAGTTTTCAATTCGACCAACACTCTGGTCAAATCCGGAATCAAAGGTCAAGTTACAGATGGATTTGACCTGGGATTCGACCTGCATGGAAGAGTTCGACCAACTTGTTTGGTCGAATTGATGTCCGGAAACTTACCAAATTCATATTTTTGCACCTTCAGTGCGTGTGTTCACTTGAAAAGCCCATCCAAGGCCCGTAATGAGAGTTTACAAGTATAAAAGAAGAGCTTTCGTAGGAGAAAATAAAAAAGCATTCATCATCCATCCTTCACCAAACCCTACCATCATCCGAAGGAGTCGTGAGGAGAGGTTCGTCTGGGAGTCAAGTAAGATCATACCAACTAGCCGTGATTGTTCCTAGATCAATCATGGGCTAGAACCGCTCCGGTAGTTATAGGGTTATGAAAGTTTTATGAGTTAATTGAATTTCCATGTGTAAACTCCGTTTCTATATAAGATTGTGCTTTTCTAATTCATACTCATGGTCGTTTTGTGCATCTTTAACTATTATGTAGAGTCTAAATACATCTCTTGGTTATTGATTGAGTGTGTTCACCGCTGAGCATGATTGTATGTTATAATTCTAAGTGAAGGGATTCTGAAGTCTTATTAGAACTGAATTATATAGATACTTGTTAATTGAATCATATTCAGGTTAATAAGTAGTATAAAGAGTATAACTTTATAGTACCTAAAAAGGAAAATCAAATCGGGTTAGAGTACTAAGTGAATGGGAAATAATTGATTATGATAGTACCTAGAAAAGGGGTGAAGTATACGTGTTGCTCCGAGGATATTCACACGTGTCATACACTTGCTCACTTGTGTCTATAGAGTACGCTTGCATGGTTTAGTGATGTGTCCATAAACCACAAGGCAAAGTCGGACATCAACACATGGAAAGGAAATTAATAAATAAACTTAATTACCTAAAGAACTACTCTATTACTTACTTGATCACCACCGAAATTTCTCTATTGCTTGCTTAATTACTTTGCTATTTAAATTTATGTTATTTAGTTTCATAATCAAACCAACTCTAATTTACCAACATAATCTTAGTTAATTAGAATATAATCGAATTGATACTATTCCATCTCTTGGCTACGATAAACACTTGGTCACCTTTCGCAACTACAATTGATATCCTTATACTTGAGGATTAATTTTGTGTGTTGAGAAAACGCTCATCAATCACCATTATAGCGGAGTATTATAGGGTTGACTTGAGTAGGTATGATCATATTCGAGGTGATCCGGACTTGATCTTGACATCATGGGTGAGGATGTGGCTGATTGAGCGTGCAAATGATACTTGGATGTTCATCCGAGGGAAGGAGCCTCGAACACTTCAATTTCCGTTGGTGATAACTGATCTTACCACTGTGAGGAACAACAATAACTTGTTGATGAATACTACGGAGCACACAGTGATCTCGGAGACTTGCTTGGGAAGAGGAAATTGGAGATTGTTAGCTGAGTTGCGTGAGCATGGAATCGGCATAGATGAGGACATGATTTTGATCGGAGACCTAGCTGATTTGGAAGAGGAGGAGCCACAACCACCACCTGTTTTTAATTATCAAGAGGATATGCCTCCGGTGCAGCCTCAACAGCCACTTGAGCAGGAATTTTTCGAGCCACCACCACAACCACAGCCGCAGCAAGATTATTGGGTAACCCAGGATCAGTTATATCGGGAGCATTTTCGATTGATGCATGAGCACTTCACCACGCTAAATGCAAATCAGCAGGAGGCGAATAGGCAGTTGGCATTGGCGAATGCAAATTATGCCGCACATGATGCGAGGTACAACACGCTGCAGGGCAACTATGTTGAGATGGATAAAAGATTAGGGAGAATGCATGTCGACGAGCGTGAGTTGGATAAGAAGCTTAATGCTCTACATAGAGATGTAGATCAGTTGCGCTTGGAGATGGGTGATGGTGATGATGAAGAGGGTGCGAGTGATGATGATGCTCTGGAGGAGTAGAGAGCAACAAGTTTTTTCTTCGTCGGTTTCATCTCATCTCCCTTCTCTTCTATCTTTACAGGTTGGGTATTCGTGGTGTGAGGGGCATGTATTTGATAGTATTGATAATGATTGGGTGATTAATTGGTGGAAGTTGTTTACATGGATGTGTTTTGGAGTTATTCAGTTATGAGGATTATTCATGTTATGCATGTGCCTTATTTTGATGCATGTTGATTTGCTGATGACAAGCATGTTCTATTCTTGTAGTTCATAGAAAATTGATGTTGATTACATGCTTTGAAGAGTGCTTAGGATTCTATTAACCATGTGAGGATTTGAGCCTTTTGATCGTGCTATAAGCATGATAGTTTAATCTTGAGAGTCGTTTGTATACTCGTATTCTAGAACATGACTTGGAGTCATGTGTGAAATCTATTATTGATAGATGCTAGGAAATGATCTTAGGCCATTATTGTTAATTAAGCTACTTAGTCAAATTAATCCTACCTTATTATATGATTATCATTGGAAGCCCTTTTTGAGCCTTTAAGCTTTTTCTTTGGCAAGCCTTGATAATGAGATGTTTACCTTTTAAGCCTTGAACACCTATTACTAGTAAAGAGAGGAGGTAGATGAATGCTCTATGAAGTTTTGAAGAGGAATATAAGGAGAGATTTGGTGAAATCAGAATCGAGAGACAAGAGGTTAAATCTTGCGAGGGATAGTACCTGAAACTGGTATCCCGAATACTAGAGAGGGTTGTGCTCAAAATTGGTACCCTTATACTTGAAGAACACCAGAATTGGTATTTTACTACGAAAAAAGGTTGTTCCAACTAAAGATGGAGGAATGGCGTATGAACGTGATCATTAAGAGGACGAAGAAGTGAAGAAGGGAGCAATTGAAAAGAAATATACCAAGGTAATTCTTTACTAGTAGAGTTAGTCACTTATCTATATTCTTCTACCTTTACCAAAGAGCAAACATTACAACCTTGAAGCAAGTCCTTTGTGATCTTAGTATTGAGTCGATTATGACAGGATTTTTGAGACCTTTGTCAAACTTATGGTCACGCAAGTAAATGAATTGAATTTGAGTGTATATATTAACCCGATAAGTGTGCATTTTTTACACTAGAGGGGGTGAGAATAAACACTTACTCGTGAGCTAGATGACTAAGCACTCGTAGAAGTATTGTGGTTGATTGATGTTTGTGCATGAATGAAAGGTATGAAAGAGAGCATGATTTGATTTAATATAATTGCATGTGTTAGAATAAAGTGTGCATGTTATAAATACCTTGTGATTACAATCTCTGTTTTGTTTTGATTGTCGTTGCCTCGGGACGACCAACATGTAAGTTTAGAGGTTTGATGAGAGTGCAAATTCACGTATTATAGACTTCGATTCGTGTGGAAAAGGGTATGATTTGGTCTATTATTGAGACAAATCAGGTTGTTTATAGAGAAGCCATGAATTGGAGGTTGGTAAGGTTGTTTTGAGTATATTTGTATAAGAAAACAGGTGTAGAAGGCTCGAAATTGGAAGACACAATTTTTTAGGCAAGTTTTGAGTGTCGTTCGATCCTAAGAGCTTGTTCGACCGGAATAACTTTGGTCAAACAAGGAGGCCAAGTCGAGTAGATGGTGCAGATCGGTCCAGAGAGCTAGCTCGACTTGGAGATGCTGCTCGATCATAATCATCTTGGTCGAGCAGATGAGCAGAGGTCGAGCAGAATGTGAAAATCATACAGAGAGTTTGTTCGACTTGGAGGTATTGCTCGACCAACATTGGTTTGGTCGAGCAGAGAAGACTGGTCAAGCAGAATGTGTGAAGTTGTCCAGAGAGCTTGCTCGACCAGTTCAGGCTTGGTCGAACGGAGTATCGCTGCTGCTATTTATGGTAATTCTGGATGTCTTTTACAAAATTTGACGTGTACTTCAAGAAAAGGCTCATCCTAAGCCCATAAGGAGATCTCATGAGTATAAAATAAGAACTTTCGCAGGAGAAAAACACACAATCATTCATCATCAATCCACCACCAAAACCCTACCATCATCCGAAAGGATCGTGAAGAGAGGTTCGTATGGCGAGTCAAGTAAGATCATACCAATCAACCATGATTGTTCTTAGATCAAATCATGGGCTAGAACCACCCCGGTAGTTCTAGGGTTATGAAATTTTTATGAGTTAATTGAATTTCCATGTGTAAACTCCGTACAACAATAGTGGTTTATTCTATATAAGATTGTGTTTTTTCAATTCATACTCACGGTCGTTTTGTGCATCATTAATTATTATGTAGAGTCTGAATACATCTCTTGGTTATTAATTGAGTATGTTCACCGCTGAGCAGGATTACACGTTATAATTCTAAGTGAAGTGATTCCAAAGTCTTACTAGAACTATCTTATATAGATACTTGTTAATTGAATCATATTCGGGTTAATGAGTAGGATAAAGAGTATAACTTTATAGTACCTAAAAGGGGAGATCAAATCGGGTTAGAGTACTAAGTGCACGGGAAATAATTGATTATGATAGTACCTAGAAAGGGGGTGAAGTATATCTTTTGCTCCGAGGATATTCACACGTGTCATACACTTGTTTGCTTGTGTCTATAGAGTAAAATTGCATGGTTTAGTGATGCGTCCATAAACTACAAGACAGAGTCGGATATCAATACATGGAAAGGAAATTAATAAGTAAAATTGGATGACCTGAAGAAATACTTAATTACTTACTTGATCACAACCGAATTTTCTTTGTTGCTTGCTTATTTACTTTGCTATTTCAATTATACGATATTTAGTTTCGTAACCAAACCAAATCTAATTTGCCAACATAATCTTAGTTAATTAGAATATAATTAAATTGATAATCCTCCGTCCTTGGGTTCGATAATTACTTGGTTGCCTCTCGAAACTACAATTGATATCCTTTATACCTGGGGATAATTTTGTGTGTTGAGAAAACGCTCATCAAAGGGCTTACGTGAGACAATTAGAAAGTAATTATTTTTCAATAAAAAGTGATACTAAATTAGTGAAAAGTGATAATGTTATTTTATAAATAATTTATACTATAAATGAAAAGTGATAACATTTTATAGCGAAAGTGAAATTATTTTATAGCGAAAGTGATAGCAATTTTAAAAAAGTGTAAAATGGTCTCACGTAAGACGGTCGCACACAAGACCTACCCTTTTATATTTTTAATTAAATAATTTTATTTATTAAATTAATTTATAATAATTAAAAATATGTATTTAGTATATATATAATATTTCTTAATAATCTTAAATTTATATTTTATAATTATTTAATAAAAATTATTTCATATTTAATTAAAATTAAAAAATAATTGTTTATCTATTTAATGTTTAATTAATTTATAAAAAATTTCTCAAATTATTGTGTTTATTCAATTATTATTATTATTATTACCATTATTATTATTATTATGTTTATTCAATTATTATTATTTAGTAAATACTTTTTGAATTTGTTATATAACTACATAAATTTGTTTTTACATTTTTAACTAAACAATTTAAATTATTAAATAAATTTAATTTTAAAAATATTATAATAATTAAAAATTTCTCATCAAGGATAGCATAGGTTTTTGTTTTCTTATATAAAAATATTTAGAAATTTAAATCGTTAATTTTATAATATTTTTAAAATTTATTTCATATTTAATAAAAATTAAAGAATTTATTGTTATATATTTAATTTTTAATTAGTTTAAAAAAAATTCACAAATTTATGATTAATAACATATTCAAATTATATATGTTTCCTCAAAATAAATTAATTAGAGAATATATTATACTATACAAAACATATAATATTGTCATATAGTACTATGTAGTTTATAAAAAAAATTATTATAATAATTTAGGACAACATATATTGTCATATACGTTGTCTTTGGGAGTAAAAAATTTACGAAACCATATGTTGTCATATATGTTGTCTTACAGTAAATTACCTCGAAAAATAACATATATGGCACCACATTAAGACACCACCAGTCAATATGTGTTGTCTTTGTGCTTGCAAAAATATTTAAGACAACATATATATTTAAGACTACGTACATAAAGCATACGACTACATATATTTCTGATCAATGTATTGTATTCGCTGGTGTCTTAATATTTTTTGATGTAGTGAGAGGTTGTTTTCAGCAATCTGATCGTCAACTTCCACGATTTTTCTGTAATCTTATGGTACTAAAAACTGGACGTGTGATATATGATTGGAAAACCACGGAAAAGATGATCATTTTGGCATAAAAATCACTCAAATCGGAGATTGGATGAGAAAGTTATGCCCAAAACGGTGTGGTCGCGCAAGCTGCCAGCAAGAATTTTCTCTTCTTCAACATACCCTAGTGAAAGGTAATATGATTTTATATTCTTGCTTCCACTGATATAGAATCATATGGAACCCTAACGGTTCACGTTAACCAAATCATCGAATGCCAACAATGTATATGGTTGAGGATTACACGGACTTGTTTGATAATAATGAATGGTTTAAAACAAGAGAGGATTTTATAAACTGGGCTTGACGTATTGATTTAGAAAATTAGATGGTGGTTGTTGTGAAGCACTCCGATTATGGAGGTTTGAAAAATGGAAGGCTATTTTTGGGTTTTGAATGTGGTGGAAAGTATAGAGAGTTTAAGGCTAAAGTAAACTGATACAAAGAGGTGGATCCAGAAAAGGAACGAGAGGTTAAGGGTCCAAGTAAGAAGAAAGTAAAAAAGAGAGAAATGGGTACAAAGAAGTGTAATTGCCCCTTTTTTCTTAGGGGAAGAGAATTACAGAAGGACGGGGCATGGGCATTGGAGTTTGTTAACGGTGTTCATAACACTCGATTAAAAATTATTTAGAAGGGCATGCCTAAGCGGGTAGGCTGAAGGAGGAGGAGGAAAAATTTGTGATTGATATGTCACTCCAAGATGTCTATCCAAAGAATATGATAGAGCTTCTAAAACAAAAATTCCCAGGAAACAAGACCACAATACAGACTATATACAATTATTGCCGAAAAAATAGAATTGCTAATCGTGTCAGTCGCTCTCAATTGCAATATGTTGTGGCGAAATTGGAGTAACACAAATACTAATTTCTCAACCGAAACTACAAGGATAGTGGTAATGTAAGAGACTTATTCTCTGCACATCCCCAAAGCATAGATTTATTGCGTGCTTTCCCCAAGTTTTGATAATGGATTCAACATACAAGACGAACAAGTAAAAGATGCCCAACTTGTTCGAGATATATGGTGTCACCTCAACCGATATGACGTTTTGTGTGGCCATTGTTTTTCTTGAGAAGGAAAAGAAAGATAACTACGAATTGACTTATAGAACACTTAGGGATGTAATGGGAAAACATGTTTGCCCTTCCTGATTGTGACTGATATGGAGATTACTCTAATCAATGACACTAAGAGAGTTTTTTTGGGTACCAATCATTTTCTTTGTTTGTGGCATATAAATAAGAACATCATAGCGAATTGTAAAAAAATTGTTCGACCAAAGGATAAATGGGATGGTTTCATAAATGCGTGGAATTTGGTGGTATTAGCAGATAATGATGAGCTACTCACCAAACTGGTAAAGAGGTTTAGGCATTAATTCCGCGATTACCCCACGACTGTTGAGTATGCTATGAAATAATGGGTGGAGCCCTACAAACATAAATTTATTTCTATGAACATGAATGTCATCACACGACTAGCTGGTATGTAAATGGCATTTCAAATTCTTCTTAAGATTTTTAGTTTATAAACTATAGAATTTAATTATGTTCAATTTTTTAGAGCCGAAGGCCAACACTCAGCATTAAAGAGGAAACTACAAAAAAAATCAATGTGATTTTGAAAAATGTTGGATGGAATTTAAGACGTTGATGGAGGACTCTCACACGGACATTAAACACTCGCTTGAGAAGAGCACTGACGTGGTGCAGTATAAGTTTTGTATTGCAACATTTCGAGAATTTGTTAGTAAAAGGGTGTCTATCCCATTGGAAAGTATTGATGAATTCTAAAGAAAGTTGGATATGAAGCCACGCACAGTTGGTAGAGATCGAAAGACGGATTTGAGGCTGAAAGTAGTGGAGTTCATGAACAATTTCCTTTCAAACTTCGATGATGTGGACGTCAACTACGCTGAATTGATGTGGCGTAGGACGTAAGAGGCAGTTATCCCCACCACAACATCCTTGACAACTCCAGGATTAACCATACATACTATGGGGCTGGCCTAAATCCTCAAAAAAAAAAGTTAGTCAACGAAAAGGGATCTTAGTTCGTTCGAGTTACTTAAAACACACTGGATGATAGTTGTTCTCCTACTCCTCAATTCACTACCAAGAAATGAACAGGCAAACAAAAGGTACGTGATGTGTCTCTTTACCTCATTCTTTATCAGTTAACTCACTCTTAATAACAATTATGTTGCATTTTTATTAAGATTGCTCGCCGTGTCTGCACAAGAGGTATGAATAACGAAAGCAGCTACCTAGATGCATTGCCTACTCATTTCGCGAAGTAAATAATATCCATGAAGAATGCAAAAGGGGATGGTCATTGCGGGTTCAAAGCACTAGCAAATTTGCTTGATTTTGGAGCAGAGGCATGGGGTCAGGTGCGGACTGGTCTTTTCAATGAGTTGAAGGGTCATTCGGACCTTTATGCCTAAATGTACATTGAGATTGGTTTTGTTGATGATGTATTAAAATCATTTGAATGTGTCACTGAGTTTACCCCCAAGAGAATGGGTTTCCATATCGGAATTAGGTTATGTGGCTGCATCCATGTATAACATAGCTCTTATACATCTAAGTAATGAGATGTGTGCCACCTTCCTCCCCTTGCGCAGTGGAATCGACCCAATTCCCAAAGTTGTTGCAATTGGTCTAGTGAATAAGAATCACTTCGTTCAGGTAATCATTGTTTAAGGTTTTAGGGTTCTATTGAATCAATATTAAAAACTAACATGATTGTGAAAATTTCAGGTCTTCCTTTCTGCCGAATGTCCACTACCACCTATTATCACTCAATGGAGACCCCATTGTCTGCCAGAAGTTGATAGTTAAAAGTCTTTCTTGAAACCATGAGTAGATGCCTATGCACTACCTATATACCAGGAGTTATTCAGAGGAGCAAGGAAACCATATGTCTCGATTAATTTTATAATGTGTGTTTCATACTTCTTATTTTATAACTATGTATGACTACATGTTGGATGATTATATTTTATCTTTCATAATTCTCTTTAAGGATGATTATGTGACATCACTAGGTGTTGGATAAATATGTTCAACCATCACAACCTGCGACTTAAGACACTGTTCGACCAATGGTGGTAGAATAATATGTTGAATTTATTGGTATTCAATCATTTGGCTAACGTGAACCTATAGAGTTCCATACATTTCTAATCCAGAGAAAGCAAGAAAATAAAGAAACGTATTACCTTTCACCAGGTTATGTTGAAGAAGATGAATTCTCGCCGGCAGCCTGCGCAGCCTCACCGTTTCGAGCATAACTCTCTCATCTGATGTCCGATTCGAGTGTTCTATACGCCAAAATGATGCTTTCTTCCGTGGCTTTCCGTCAGTATATAGCATGTTGAATTCTAAAATCTGCATGATTTTATAAAAATCATGCAATTTGACGGACAGCAGCTGCAAACAACCTTCCGGTCTTTTGCTGTATTCCCAAGTTCAATCTCGACGTCGTGTGGGCGACGATCTTCGAGATCTTCTCAATCTTCTGTTCTGTCTACCCTTTTCACGTGTTAGGCGTATCTCTCTTCTGGTTAGAATAGTTGAGATGACTTATATATGGGCTACAGCAGGGACCAGGAGGATAAATTAGAGTTGGGCCTCCATTGGGCTTAAGTATCCAAGCTTAGCCAAAAGCTTATACTTAAGTCCAATAATAATATATACCACTAAAATATTGTTACTGCACTACCGTTCTAATCCCATAATTATGTTATGGGCTCCTTCTTATTATGAGCCCGTTAGACTCCTCATGTTTAAGATATACAATGTCCATTAATTAATTAAGTTACTAACAACTCCATTAATTAATATCTCAACCGAGAGTAGTACCACTCAACCTCATTATCATGCCGGAATAAATCCACCTGCAGGGTTTACATGATAATCCTTATGAGCTTCTCAAGGGGACATCATCAACCTATAACGGACACAGATTCCTTCTATAATCAACAGCACACCATAGAGATAGCACTACTTCCCAACTCACCGAGTTTGTTGATTTAATACATGTAAATCTCACCCATTGATGAATCAAAGAAATACATACTGCCTTACGTGTCGAGGTTATTGTATAGGCATTAAGAGCACGGACATCCATAATAACTGAGATCAAGTTCTCCTATATAGTCAGTATAAGTCGAACGATCTCAACCGATCCTGCTCAATACACACAAAGTGCACTAATGTGGTTCTATAGCCAAGACAAGCTAATACCAAACCACACTACAACCATACCTATAGAGAGTCTCCGTCTATCTCGGTTGTGAGCATCTGTTTATACTTTATAAAGAAACCGATAATATGATCTTTCGCGTGTTGTCGCACAACATATTATCTATAGTATAAAGTAAGTGGACTATTGCATCGACATATAAATTAATTATAAGAAACAATCATTTGATCATATGATTCTTATTTCAAATAAATTGTTATAACATTGTTCATACTAAAGCTAGACTTTTAGTATACAATCTAACAATCTCCCACTTATACTAAAAGACTATGCTGTCATGTCTTCTGCCATACATCTAATTACCACTCCCACTACACGACCATCAAAAGCTCTTTCCGTAAGGTCTTTGTAAATAGATTTACTAGGTTATCATCCGATGCAATCTAGGCGATAAAACCTTCACCCCATCATACGATTTCTCGTAACTGGTGGTACTCGCGCTTCATGTGTTTAATTGCCTTATGGGCTCGTGATTCCTTCAAGTTTGCAACTGCACCATTATCATCAAAATAAATCATGATAACCTTGGGCAAACTTAGAAATACTTCGAAGTCCATCATGAAGTTTCTAGAGTCATATATATACTTTGACTGCCTCATAGGCTCCAATTTATCATCTTTCCATGATGGAGTCCGGAGTCTGAAATGTATTTCTATATAGCACTCCTTCATATTATGACTCAACTTCCTAAAATTGAACACATAACCTTTGAGGTGGATTTACTGCCGTCCCTATCTGATTTGAAAAATCTGAATCTATGTAACCCTTAAGAAGCAGTGAATATGTTCGGTAAGTCCACACATATTTTCTAGTCCTTTTCAGGTACTTTAAAATTATGTGTTACCATAGTTAACCATTCTTATTTTGGGTTACCTTGATACCCACTGTTCATGCCTTCGATAAAATAGATATACATTGTCGTGCATTGCATTCCTTATATTAAGCTTCCTTATTCACCGAAGCATAAGGAACTGCTTTCATCATCTTTATCTTCTTTTTTTGTCTCAGACACATTTTCTTAGATAAAGTCACATGCTAAAACAAATAAGGATCGTATCATCTCATGAAGCTTGAGACAAGCATAACATCCTTTCTTGTGATCCGTATTACCATGATCAGGATATTTTTGCTTCTCTTAAGTCCTTCATCTCATACCACTTTATCAACCATACCCATACGCATGACAATACTCTTTCATTGTCTCCAATGAGTAAGATACTATTTACGTATAGTACAAGTAATACCACCACGTTTTCATCACACTTTACAATACACAAGACACATACGCGCTTTGAATGAAACCATATCTTTGGATTTCCTCATCAAAACGGATGTTTCATGATCTTGAAGCTTACTTTAATCCATCGATGGACACCTTTAAGCTTACGATCAAAATGCTCTTAGCACTTTGCAATGAATCACTCTGTTTGCTTCACATAGATGTTTTCCTCAATACTTCCAATCAGGAAAGCTATCTTGACTTCTATTTGCTATCCCTCATATTTCATATGCATAGCAACAGATAAAAGAGTTCGGATCGACTTAGGCATAGCTACCGGCGAACAGGTTCTCTCATAATCGAACCCTTTCTTTCTGAGTATATATTTTCGCAACAAGCTTTGCTTGCAAGGTTTTCACCATACCATATACCCTCTTTTATTTCGTAAGCCACTTCCAATGGCTTTCACACCATCCATGGTTCTACAAGCAGCTAGATCTAATTTAGAATTCATCAATTTTATTTCAACATTCATTGCACTTTGCTAAGATTCCGCATTTCTATCTTGTAGTGCTTTGTCGTGTCCGTGGGTCCATTCCATGTTTACTAGGGACCAAGTCTCATGACTCTCCCAAAATATATATCTTACAGGTTGTCGAACAACCCTCCCACTATGACAAGGCACTACACGCAATTGTGTATCAGACGTGACACGCGTTGCAGTTTACATTGTGGTATATTCTCTTGTACAATTGGTACTAATACTTTGTGTTTTCCCTCTCACTTCCTTTAGAACAATTTACACATAGGTTTGTGATTTATTACATAGTCCTTTTCCAAAATCTAGTGTTTATGTTAACAATCACCCTTCGATCTTTTGGACTAAATAAATCAACACCTTCTATTTTTCTAGAATATCCCACAAACAGACAAACGTTATACGACATGCTGTTTCTAGGGCATAACCATAAAATAAATTTAGTAATTCCAAATAATTCATCATCTATCTAATCATTTCCATAAGAGTCTTTCTCTTATTAAGATTAGAAGACGCGTTATTAATTACTACTTGTTGCATCTGTGTGATAAACATGATTTAAGAATGTACAAATTGTCACCAAACGTAGAACAACTGATTATAGCTCCATTCTTCATTATAATGATCATGTCATTTAAATGAAATGGAGTATCTATCCATAAATGCATAGAAAATGAAATTAAATTCTTTTTATGAAAACGTACGTAAAGATAATTTCTCAAAGATAACCGTTTATTCATATCGTAAGATAAATAAACAACTCCCACTGCAACAGTCACTACTCTTGTAGTATAACCCATGTATATAACAATTTCATCATCACTAAATTACAGACATTTAGTGATTCCGGTATCTACACATAACGTGTCAGTAGATGCAATCGCTAATCATGCTTCAACAACTAGTGAATGAGATACTAACCTTGTTCACATCTAGATGAAATTGGATTTCTTTTGCCAAATGTTTTGTTAGAAGTTTCCCACCATATACAACCTCTCGTATTTCAGGTAGAACTTGCTAAAACATCCAGGCAAACTACGGAAAATTAAATCGACCTAGATTTCCCTTCAACTTCTACTCCGAGCATTCCCAATTCATTCATCAACTTATCCATGACCTCTTGCCTTTCTTACTTACTCAAGTATCTGAAGAGTCGCATGAGACTATCATATTTCTATGAACCTCTCACCTCTCCACTAGATACTTTAATAGGCATCATGGGACATCCTTAGTGAGAACACATATTTAATTTTTTAAGCAGTAAAAATTAAAACCAAGATTCTTTTCTAATCATCTAATTTTGGACAAGTAAATACATTTCTTTTAGTAAACAATAAGCGAGATAAAACCATTTTGAAAATTTAGAGAATCATAAATAAATACACCGATCAAATATTCAATTTTATCCATTTATATTGATTCCCTCCAAAAAATATAAAAATAAAATTTACCAACATCTCAAGCACCGTGAGTCTGCAAGCCACGTTAGTGTGGACGTTTACAAACCCGAACATTTACAAGAGAAAGTTTTACCCATTAATTTCATTTGTCAACCTAACCTCATGACAAAATAATTAATAGTCGGTTCCTCTTTAGCCATGCAAATAATAGCAGTGACTCCATTGGGGAGGATACTAATTATTTACACCTAAGTGTTCACCATTATTTGATCTCAAGTCCATTGCGCGAGCTTGTGTGCCTTACAGTTGGAGAAGTACACACGCGCTCGGATAACTTCCTACAATCATCAATTATATGTTTGTACCAGTGAATCGCACATAAACTCATTCGTTAGGGAGAAAGGTCTATGCCAACACGCAAGTTAATGTGCCACATTACAAACAATAATTATTTAATGAAGTCTGTACCAGTGATCCGTGAATAAACTCATCCGTTAGGGAGGAAGGCATATTGTCAACATGCAAGTTTACTTACATCACTTACAAACCAATAATGGAGGCTGCGGGAATTATTTACCAATCCCCTCTCTCACTTAGTTATTTAACATCGAGAGTTTTTACATGCATATAATATTCAGAATAAAATACGCAACCCTAGAATGCTCCTATTACGCCAATTAAGGCAGTAAATCACAAAGAATCATGCAAACATATATAACAATAATCAGATAATTAAATCAAATTATGAACAGTTATATATCATCGAATTCGATTGTTCGCCTCCAATCACGAATGCGGGCAAAGACCTCCTGATTACCAAATTTTCAAAAATCTCCAGATTATCAAATTTTTTGAAACTATCGATATCAATAATCGATATCTCTGGATTATTGAAATCATCGATATCGATCAGATTATTAAATTTTCAAAAAAATTTCAGATTATCAAATTTTCAAAACTATCAATATCGAGCGTCGATATCGTCTAGATTATCGAAATCATCGATATCGACATGCAACCATATATAATAATAATTGACATTTAAATCAATTATTGCAGTTATTTATCAGGAATTAATTCGACATCCATATATAATTATAGCACACCGTCTATTAAGGCAGTTATATATTAGGAATTAATTTGCCAAAATTAGGATGTCTTGTCCAACACTCCAGCTATACATGCATATAATATACCAAAATAAAATATGCAACTTAGCATGCTTCTATTTAATGCGGTAAATCAAATAGAACATGCATATACATATATAACAATAAAAGATAATTAAATCAATTAATATAGTTATATATCAGGAAATAAAATACAGAAAACGTGCCCAGTTGCCTGACGAAAAACTTCTCCACGACACCTCCATTGTGTGCTATTTCGTGCGCCCCACGCCAGTCACTCGACCGCATCCGCACGTCAGAACTTCCGCGCACTGCGCTCGCCGTGCGCCATGCCTTCCGCGCGCTGCGACCGT
The DNA here is from genome assembly GCA_023678885.1 of Pogostemon cablin. Taxonomy (NCBI): domain Eukaryota; kingdom Viridiplantae; phylum Streptophyta; class Magnoliopsida; order Lamiales; family Lamiaceae; genus Pogostemon; species Pogostemon cablin. The sequence continues at coordinate 15,995,726 of CM042966.1, forward strand.
CTTGATCCAAGCCTTCTGTGCACTGCGCCTGCCCCGTACGCCACAACGAGCACACTGGCCGCTACCATGCGTACACCAAGCGCAACATATCTTTCACCAGCATGAGTTAAGAACAGGTATCGACGGTTCACCCACACCATCGACGACACAGATATATGATTCACATAGGGATATTCATGGATTATGTAATAAAACCAAAATCCTAATCCTCATGCGATTTTATTCCAAAAGGAAAATACATAATCACATAAACCCTAGCCTAATGTTCATGCTTCACCACGAAACTGAAGCTCTGATATCAATTATTGGTGTTCGATCATTTGGTTAACGTGAACCGTTAGAGTTTCATACATTTCTAATCCAGCGGAAGCAAGAAAATAAAGAAATGTATAACCTTTCATCAGGGTATGTTGAAGAAGATGAATTCTCGCCAGCAGCCTGTGCAGCCTCACCATTTTGTGCATAACACTCTCATCTGATGTTCGATTCGAGTGTTCTATACACCAAAACAATCCTCTCTTCCATGGCTTTCCGTCATTATATCACACGTTAAATTTTAAGGTCTGTACGATTTTATAAAAATCATGCAAATTGATGGACAGCAGCAGCAAGCAACCTTCCAGTCTTCTGCTATATTCCCAAGTCCAATCTCAACGTCACGTGGGCGATGATCTTCAAGATATGCTATTCCGTCTACCCTCTTCACGTTTTAGGCGCGTCTCTCTTCAGGTTAGAACAGTTGAGATTACTTATATATGGGCTATAGCAGGGACCAAGAGGAGAAACTAGAGTTGGGCCTCCATTGGACTTAAGTATCCAAACTTAGCTCAAAGCTTATACTTAAGTCCAATAATAATAATATATACAACTAAAACATTATTACTGCACTACCGTTCTAATTCCATAATTACGTTATGAGCTCCTTCTTATTATGAGCTCGTTAGTCTCCCCATGTTTAAGATATACAATGTCCATTAATTAATTAAGTTACTAACAACTCCATTAATTAATATCTCATCCGAGAGTAGTACCACTCAACCTCACTATCATGCCGGAATAAATCCACCTGTAGGGTTTACATGATAATCCTTATGAGCTCCTCAAGGGGACATCATCAACCTATGACAGACACGGATTCCTTCTACAATCAATAGCACACCATAGAGAAATCACTACTTCCCAACTCACCGAGTTTGTTGATTTAATACATGTAAATCTCACCCATTGATGAATCAAAGAAATACAACTGCCCTACGTGTCGAGGTTATTGTATAGGGATTAGGAACACGAACATCCATAATAACTGAGATCATGTTCTCCTATAAGTTAGAATAAGTCGAACGATCTCATGTGGTCCTGCTCAATACACACAATGTGCACTAATGTGATTCTATAGCCAAGACAAGTTAATACCAAACCACACTACAACCATCCCGATAGAGAGTCCCCGTCTATCTCAGTTGTGAGCATTTATTTGTACTTTATAAGGAAACCGATAATATAATCTTTCGCGTGTTGTCGCACAACATATTATCTACAGTATAAAGTAAGTGAACTATTACATCGTACATATAAATAAATTATAAGATGCAATCATTTGATCATATGATTCTCATTTCAAATAAATTGTTATAACATTGTTCATACAAAAAACTAGACTTTTAGTATATAATCCAACAGTTATTGTACAGGGATTAAGAGCACGGACATCCACAATAACTGAGATTAAGTCCTCCTATATAGTCAGTATAAGTCGAAAGATCTCAAGCGGTCCTGCTCAATACACACAAAGTGCACTAATGTGGTTCTATAGCCATGACAAGCTAATACCAAACTACACTACAACTATCCCGATAGAGAGTCCCCTTCTATCTCAGTTGTGAGCATTTGTTTATACTTTATAAGGAAACCAATAATATGATCTTCCGCGTGTTGTCGCACAACATATTATCTACAGTATAAAATAAGTGAACTATTGCATTGAAATATAAATTAATTATAAGACGCAATCATTTGATCATATGATTCTCATTTCAAATAAATTGTTATAACATTGTTCATACAAAAATCTAGACTTTTAGTATATAATCAAACAGTTATTGTATAGGGGATTAAGAGCACGGACATCCATAATAACTGAGATCAAGTTCTCCTATATAGTCAGTATAAGTCGAACGATCTCAAGCGGTCCTGCTCAATACACACAAAGTGCACTAATGTGGTTCTATAGCCATGACAAGCTAATACAAAACTACACTACCACCATCCCGATAGAGAGTCTCCGTCTATCTCGGTTGTGAGCATCTGTTTATACTTTATAAGGAAACCAATAATATGATCTTTCGCGTGTTGTCGCACAACATATTATCTGCAGTATAAAATAAGTGGACTAGTGCATCGACATATAAATTAATTATAAGACGCAATCATTTGATCATATGATTCTCATTTCAAATAAATTGATATAACATTGTTCATACTAAAGCTAGACTTTTAGTATACAATCCAACAGAATTTCGATCAAAATTAATTGAACGAGCATTAAAACTTTCGACCATTTACAGAATACTATTTTTTTACCATAAGTGGTCGAACAAGACCAAAAATTTTTGACCATATGTGGTCAAACATGTGTGAGTAGTGTCGACCACTATTGGTTGAACAGATCAAATATTTTTGACCAATGGTGGTCGAACTGTATGTAAATTTTTGGTGAGAAAGTTTTATTTTTGTGTGACATATCTACAATCCAACATAGTCATGGGTTTCAGCATCTATCACATAATATAACATACCTAATAGACGAAAATTTCATACAAAAGAAATATTAGAGGGTTCCAAAGTGCATAAAAGATAACAAATTCGTAGTTTCATAGGTTTATATTCAAATTACATAATAGACTAAACAATTCTAGAGAGATTTGTAATGATTATGGTTGTTGAGGAGGGACAAAGTCGCCAGCATTGATCGTACTTAGACACATGTAGGCGCTGGTCATAGTCCGCATGGCCTCATCCCCCGGAATGGATGCACCTCCTCACCATCAATCAAGTAATGGCCTCATAAATCTGGTGGCTGTGGATATCCTCTCAAACGGATCGTAAGAAGACAGAGGTGGCTCAAAAATCAAAGCACTAGCTCTACGATGATTTTTTTACTGGAGGACGGTCTTTTTCTGCATACCATTCTAGGTATCCCGGAGTAGATTCCCATCCGAGTAGAGCCAATAGACCCCTTTTCTGAACTGTGAGAATATGCCTATACCAACTCTCTAAGAGATTAGCATGCGTACTATTACTCATTTTCTTTACATGCAAAATTAATTCTCATGTATTAAGGATATCAATTGAAGCTCAGAAGATAAACAACTTAAATATCGAACCCAAAGGACAGCGTATTATCAATTAAATTATTAACTAAATTAATTAAGACTAGTGGCAATAAGATTGAGGTATCAAATTATTAATCTACTAACAAAAATATTAAATTACAATTAAATAAAAGTACTAAGAAGAATTCGAAAGTGACTCAAAACTCGGATTAATCAAGTGTGCATTCCATCATGATCTTTCATTCTTCTTACTCACTTCAATTAAGTACAACATCTTCTCATCTATTTCACTTTTCTCGAGAAAATTGCAAAACCAGTCCCACCAGTCACAATCTCGTTTGGGTTTGGTCCCAATAATCTTGACTTCAGTCCCAAACATTTTTTTTAGCAATAATGGTCCCACCTTTAAGTTTCTCGTTATTCTTGTTAGAAATTTTGGTTCCACTGGACTAATCTCTAAATACTGGGACCAAAAGATTCTTGAAATTTTGGTCCCAAAGCACCTGTGCAATCAATTTTTTTGCGTGCAAATTGGGTATTTTTTTAGGGAAGTTTCACCCATTTATTTCCTTATAAAAACAACACAACCACAATCCTAAAACAACCTTTGAATTGTGGCTATAACCTTCTAATTTTGTATTGCATATGAATGCTAGTATGAAAGTCTAATGCATGATACCTAATATGTTGTGTAATGTAAGAATGTGTGGAACCTAATGTGTTATAACCTTCTATTTTCATAGTTTAACGACATTAACCATCACAATACAATTTAACACCATTCTTAGACACATAAGATCATGTCAATCACATATGATAAGACCAATGCCATAATCAACACAAAACAACAAATATGTCAACATAGTTTTCGACATTCAATCGTCTCCAACAAATATTTTATACTTGTGTTTCACCTACAAAAGATAAAACGAGTTCCAAATTTATTACTTCCAAACTCGGCTAAAATCAAGATTCTCAAGCAAATCAATCTTCTATACATATAATTATTACTCAAATAATATAGATATAAAGAAATTTTATCTACAAGCACCTTAATAAGTTTCTCAGATGTAGCCAAATACTTCAATTTTGTAGATAATATTCTCTTACATGTACAATGGCATTGCAAGACCAAGTTTTCAAGACATTAATTATAAAGACACAATCACCTTGAAATTATTGATCAATTAAAATAGATTCACAAAAGCAATAAACTTGACATTAGAATTCCATAGTAACCAACAAAAGGTTGCAACCAATAAATAGAATTCATGATGCTTCAATTTTCTGATTCTGCAAGAAAAGAAAAATAATTCAACCTCAGGAATTGTATGTATCTTTTCTTTTCCTTTTTAAAAAAATAAATAAAAAAACGTAATTGAAAAATTAGAGAAACCATAGAAAGTTATCTTGATTTACATTCTCCCCTTCCATCATCCTAGAGTAAGTGAGTAAGAAAGATAATTTACTAATATCAATTATGTACATAGGTTAATTTTCCCATATCGAATAAATAGAAAGTGCATAACATATTCATATTGGAAAAGTATTCTGTAGATTGTCGTATGAAGCTCTTACAACTTTTTATATAAACCATGATGAACTTTCAACATTTTTTTAAATCTTATGTACAAGTGGATCATATGTAGTAACTTTGACTTCTAAGAAAAACTGCCAACTCCGCAATAACATGATGAGTAATGATTAAGTACAAGTGACCACGTTTTGTAACCTTCTTGGAAAAATAACTGCCAAAATTGTAATGAACGTATTACCTCTTTGGACCATCATTGGGTGAGGAACCGCCTGAAGGATTAAGTGACCTACCATACACTAGTCCATCATTGCTTTGAGACAAAGCCATAGAGATCTCTCCATGCTAAGTGGCAGGAATTCATTTCATAGCTATCCTGGCTCTCTCCCTTGAGCCTAATAAACTTGCCATGACACTCATATTCCTCCACTGGTCCTAAACAACATGAAACCAACTCTACCAGATATTTGAAACAAATAATCTTAAGAATTGTAGTTTGTGCTTCCAATGAATTGTTTTGACTTAGAATCAATTTTCTACTTGATTTGCTTACTGACAACTATTTTAAAGAAGTGCTTTTTGCAATTTAAAAGCAACTGCAAACGCATCTATAATCAAATGGACATATCACTGCGGTTATCTCTCTCTCTCTCTTTCACACACACATAAAAAAAAAGATGATGAATAAAGAACCTTGAGGATTGTATACCTTCCTAGGCCATATTTGAGGACTTCAGCTTTAAGAGAAAGAAGAGTCATGCAACAATGACATGATTAGGCTGATTAGAAAACTCGACAAAGATGTGTACGTGTGCGAACTCGACACTAAATCTGCCAAAATGACAAACAACATTGCATCCCCTAAATTTAGTGGAAAGATATACAAGAAAAAAAGATTCATGATTTATGCTTTTATGGCATTACATCAGCTAATTAAAATGGTTTCACTTGCATTCTAATTTTGTTTGTCATGCAAAACTCAAGAAAATATTCCATAGATAGCAATGATTCTAACATCAACCATAAGAATCCTTATCATAATTTAGAAAACTAAATTTCAAAGTAATAGTTGATAGCATATTAAATGCATATTTAAGTCTATAAGGCACTTAATTAGCTGCTGCATAAGATCAACCTCAATCAAAGACGGAACAATAAGATTTTCATTAAGAAAAAGAAAAAAAATTACTCATTCACAAGCAAGCTACTGGATTCAAACTCATCTTGTAAGACTCTAATAACAAAATTAATAAAGAATACTCCAAAGTTTCTAAATTACTCATTGTATGAATTAACTCGGTCAATATCTTACAAGTATTATTATTCAATCAAATTAAAAAAAAATAAAAATCACAAATATAAAAACAATCAACATTATTCAGCTGTAAGTAACATCACGTCGAGAACCTAAAAAGGAGCCTGAATACTGATATTCCATTGAATAACATTAGAAGTCTCCATAGGTATAGAAGATAGCCTGCGGCGGAGACAGCGATCGAAGTGGCGGTGGAATTAAAATCAATGGGCAGTAAAGATACTATCGATTTGCAGTAAACTAAAGAGGATTCGACGACAGTAATCAAGAAAGTAATCGGAGTGGTTCTCTATTATGATTCATGGGGAAAAACGCAATGCATCCCAAAATTTATATTAAATCTGCCAAATCTGCTTATTCAGTTGATAAGGAAGATTCACTTACCGTAATGGCAAGACAGACTTTCATTCGACGGGAGAGAAGGGATTTGGGAAGGGAAATTAGGGTAGACAAAATTTGGGGAGAAAATTATGTTTTCAGTTTGGGGGAATTGGTTTGAATTGAGGGAGAGAAATACCGATTCTCATGACTTAATGCCGCGCGTGAGGGGCTTCCGTTAGTTTTAGACGGCTTGGGGTTGAAATTGCAAAAAAAAATATTGTGTGGGACTACTACTTCTAAAAAAATATTTAGGACTGAAGTCAAGACTATTGGAAACAAACCCAAACGGGACTGTGACGGGTGGTACTGATTTTACAATTTTCTCCACTTTTCTCTTTCAAAAACAACATTTTTTTATTCTTTTTTTTTCTTTTTTCTCTTGAGGTACCAGTTTTGGGCACTACCTCTCGCATCCTCCATAGGGTACTAGATTTAAGCACTACCCTAGGGTGTTTGATTTAATGGAGTACTAGATTTAAGCACTACTCCATGATCTACTTAGATGCATTTTCAAGCTCAATCACTGTTCAACACCAATTTAATTCCTTCCCAAGTTGTTATAAAACTCCATCAACATATTTTGAAAAGCCATTAATTCTCTTCATGACGGACAATAAAGGCTAAAAAATTCAGATGATCAAAGTGATTATTTCTCGTAGACTGCCAAAGCCTATAATCTAAAAAATTAGAAAATAGAAGAAAAGAATTAAAAAAATACTTGGTGTAGCGATCTACTTCCTTCTTTCTTCCGTCTCTTCAAATCCTCTTGGTTCTCCTTCTTGATTCCAAAGATGAATTTTCATAGTGATGAATGGATGGAGGAAATGATGGATGTGGATGATGGTGTGGGTGGTAATCCCCTGTGGAGGTGGTGTAGGATGATTTCTCACATGAATGATGATGTAAAATATATATAGGTATGAGAAGGGCATCAAATAAGAAAATAAAATATCAAAAAAGATATGGTGGAATCATGGAGGATTATGTGATAAGGAAATTAATTGTGTTCCAAGAAAAAAATAGGAAAGATGGGCTAATTTTTGAAATTTTTTGAAAATTCTCGCTGGCAAGTGGTGTGGGATGATGCCTGCGCCAAAACGATCCTCTCTACCATAGCTTTCCAACAATGTATTACAACACCAGTTTTAAGCTCCACACAAATATAGAAAAATTATAGAAGATTTGCAAGACAAAAAAGTTAGCTTTCTGGACATTGTTGTCACGATCACTGGACAAAATATTAGGAGTATGCACAACACGGTGGAGGACCTAGGAACTTTACACTATTTTGGCATTGTGGGTGTCCGCGGAAAGCTCCACGCATCACTCCTATCTGCTGGCTTCCTCCAAATTCGGGATGGGTAAAAATCAACACGGATAGACATGATAATGGATCACCTGGAAGCATAGCTGGGGGAGGTGTGTTTAGAAACAGCAGTGGCTTCTTCATAGGAGCTTTTACTACAGGATTTGGGGTCGGTTTCGCCTTTGAAGCCAAATTGGCAGCGGCTTTCCTTGCTATCGACATTGCTTTTGATAGAGGCTGGCATAATCTATGGCTAGAGACAGATTCTACTATGGTCTTGCATGTGCTACAGGAGGAGACCGAGTATTCCATGGAGACTAGTGGCTAAATGGTGAATCTAAATGGCTAAATTCACAATCCTTGGTAAAAACTAATAAATCAGACAATCTAAATGTTCAAATGAATTAATTGTTTTACCTCTTTCGCATCCATGCAATTAATCTGCTCATGCAATACTTGAACTATTTGAATTTAGGGAACATAATTAGCTTCTAGTCCCCATCTAATGGCTAGTGGGAAGTCCAAGTAATTCCCATTCGGTGGAGGCTTGTGCAGCAGTAAGAAATGCTCGTAGATCCAAGCCTGCCATTAAAAGGGAATGGATAACATCATTATTGCATGTATTATAAAAACCTAAGCCCTTGACATAACATAGAAATTACATATCTCCAAAAGAGTCATGTAACCTGCTCTGTGTCGGGTTTCTATTTTCGATGCATTCCCTAATCGCCTATATAAATAGGCCAACACAACAGCTCTCCATTCATGATGATGAAGATCGTCCAACTCGCGAAGGAATTCAAGCCAGGAAACTTGGACCCTATTGCCACTCTAGTCGGAAAACAAGGTCGTCCTGAACAAGTATAACAAGTACGCTTTGACATAGGCCACAAGCTCATCATCATACTGAGAGGTCATGTCATCCATGAATCTATCCTTCAACCACTCTGTGGTCACATATGAACCACGTATAGTTCCCAGTGCAACTTTAGAAAAAGCTCTCATAACATTCAAAATCTCCGAAAGCACATCAAAATGCTTTTGTCTTTCCACTGCAGCAAAGGCGACTAGACAACCTACTATAGGCAATCCCGTAAGACTAAAAACATCATCGAGTGTAATGGTCATCTCCCCGAATGGCATGTGGAATGAATTAGTCTCGGAATGCCATCTCTCAACAAATGCAAGAATAAGATTTTTATTTGGTTTGCGATAGGAGATTTATTTCACCTTGCAAAACCCAGCCCTATGAAATAAGCTTCTGAAATTAAGAGTTGTCTGATCCTCTGTGTATTTCCACTGAAGCATTTTATTGATGTGACTATGCACTTTGATAACCGATCTTTCATAGCCACACTATATATCATGTGAGACGTGTTTCTTAAAATAGACCAACACATCAGCACTAGGATCATGATCGGACTTTGGAGTCACTTGAATACCCATACTCCAACATTGGGGCCTCGCCACCCTCGCTTTCATTTTCATTAGGATGTGAGTCATCAACGGGCTCAAGTTGTGCTTCTGGCTCGGGTTCATATATTGGCTCAGATAGTAGTACTGGCTCGTTCTGTGGTTGTTGAGCATTGTATCATGCTCATCCCTCTTCGTCTATTAGATGCGGTGGGGGATTATGTTGGCGATATCTATCTGTAATGAAAAATGAAATCATACTCAAACACATATATATGTGAAAACTAATATAGTAAATAAACAAAGTATATACTAAAAAACTAATATATGTGACAACTAATATTAATACATATACTAACAAACAAAGTATGCTCAACAATAACTAATATGTAATAACAGACAAAGTATGCGCAACGAATGTCGAAGTAAAATATTCTATTAGACCAATAAATGCAAAATTGTCCAAAAAGTTCAACCAATGGTGGCCGGGAGTTCACATTCTATTCGACTGGCATTGGTCGAATAAGAACTCTTGTGATCGACGGAAGATGGCTGGCTGTTCTTAAGATGTTCGATGGGGAGTGGTCGAACGACTTCCCTAGCTGTCAACGGAGACTGGTCAAACGCTTTGTCTAGCTAGCTGGCTGACGTATAGCACATCTATCAACCATGGATGGTTGAACAGAGGCTAAAGTGGCGACAGACCAGGGCTAGCCGATGCTCCTCTCTTTCCAACGTCGATTTGTACATTTTAAGCACTACCCATATCGATTTTCCAAACTAAAACAAACATCATGCTACCCACAACATTTCCCACAACAAAACTCAACATATTTGGCATAATTTCATCTATAATACTAAACCTTAGAATTTAAAAAATAAATTGAAAGGGTGAATCACTTATAACAATATTGTTAAGGAATGATGGCACTCCACCTGCCATTTTACGATGTTTGATGGAAGATCTTGGAAGTGAGAGTTGGTCTTCTTCTCCTCTTTTTCTCTTCTTTTTTTTTCAACATTAGTGAAGTGAAAGTGGGTGTTTAGGATGATAGGTTTGTGTTTAATGTTATGTTAAATGTGGGAGTTGTGGGAGGGGATGGATTGGGTATTTAAGTATATTACATTAGGGCAATTTAGTCTTTAAAAAGTGTGTATATATAATTTTTATGTGTATAGATATAATTTGGGTGTATAAAATAATTTGGTGTGTGTGAATAGCCGGCGCCTATTTATTATTCAAAAGAGTAATAGTTTATCTATTTTTCTATGTACCAAGAGTAATCAATAAGTCAAGGTGAATGTGTAAACATAATTCATACAAATATTTGTCATTAAGTAAATGTTACTCCCTTCATCTTATAATACTTTTCACGTTTATTGTTCAACGTTGTTTAAGAAAAGTTGAATTTTTTGATCATTTTTATTAACTTTGGAGGGTGTTGCAATAACTTTGGGTAATAAAAGAATTAGAGCAATGATAGGAGTGACAAATTTAAAATTAAAGTAACTTTTGAGGTTGTTAGATAAAGTGATATTTCCTTCTTCTTTTCTTTTTTTTTTTTGGTGTGAAAGATTTTGTGGGATAAACAAATAAAGAAAATGTAAAAGATTTTATGGAACATAGGGAATACTATTTATTTATCTTAATATAAAGGAACTTGTACTTTGTAATAATAATAATTATTGCTAATAATAATTATTATTATTATTATTTAATAAAAATGATATATTTATCAAAATAACGCGTGTATTTAATTGTGGATGTTTTATTATTATTTTAATTAGATTTTGGCAGGGGGGAAAGGTCCTTTCATTTTGGCCGGTTATGTTGTGGGCGAGGATAGATTCGAACCCCTGACACCGTATAGATAGATTCATATATTTGAAATTGGATTAAGTACATATTGAAATATGATTTTTATATTAAAAAGGTATAATTTTTAAAATAGTTAAATTATGAGATTCATTAAAATATTATTTTATAGTGGTTATGATATCTTTGATGTGATTCATTAAAGTAAAATTTTAGGTTGAAAGATATTTCAATATATTTAAAATTATATTTTAATAAATTACATATAGTGAATAATAACTATATTAAAATATACCCTGTATAGATAGATTCATATATTTAAAATTATATTTTAATAGATAATTTATCGTGCTTTAATAAATTACTCCCTCCATCCCGATCAAAGTGCATCATTTATTTTTTCACGTAAATTAAGGAGTACTAATATTTTATGTAAAGTGGATAGATGTTTTAGATAGATGTGATGGTAGTGGTGGACCCTTTATACTAAAAGAGAAAAATTATGCAATTTGGGCGGGATGGAGGGAGTATATTTTAATTATTATGGAACATCCATGTGGGATCATCTCACATTAGATAATTTTACTTTTTTTAAATAGTTATCAATTTTGATTAAAGATTGATATTATTATTTTTCATTAAAAATATTATTACTTTTTATTTGTGATATAATTTTTTTATAAAATAACTCATTACAATACTATCACTTTTTATTAATTCAAATATCATTTTTTATTAAAATATTATAATTTTTTATTCGTTTAACATAAAAAGTATAATTTTATTATATTGGGCGTCCCGTTCAAATTGTACAATTTTCTTCTTTTAGTAAAAAGGGTCCACCAATGGCCCACCACTACCCATCACATCTCTCTAATAACTTACTCATTTTTATATAAAATAATAATATTTCTTAATCTACGTGAAAAAAGCAAATGCACCAGCCTGTTTGCCCAGGACGAGGGAGTATATTCTTGGAATTATACTTTACTAATCAAAATATAGATTGTTAAATTTATCAATTTCATGACCAATATATAGCTAATGATTCAAAAGAAAATTTCTTTTTACTTATTTCACTATTATTTTTATGTGGAGTATAAATTTTTTTGTTTTTTTTAATATACCGTGCATCGTGTGTGTTACTAGTAATTTATAATGTTCAATATATCTAATTAATATATCTAATAGTTATAATACTGAATAACATGTATTTCAAAAATAATAATTTCATATTTTATATATATATATATATATATATATATATATATAAACCATTAAATTTAATTAATTATAATTATATATTCTGTGAAACCGTCTTATGCTTCTAAGATGTCCATTTTACTATTTTTGATGTCCGGTTCAAAGGTATTTATTTCCCCTATTTAGTAAAAGAAGTATACAATATGGTCCACCACTTCCCTCTAATACAACTACCTACTTTACATATAATAATAATATCTTTTATTCCACGTGCAAAAAGCAAACGAACACCTTAGAACATGACGGAAGGAGTATTACATTTTTCATTAAAAATATTATCACATGTTATTTATAGTACAAATTATTGAAGAAATAATTTACTACACCACTATTATTTTTCACTAATTTGAGTATCACTTATGTTAAAATGTTATCTCTTCTTATCCGTCTCACATATGCTTTTCTTGTAAGAGACGATCTCACACAAATATTTTGTTATACATACACATATATTGGCCGGCATGCAACGCTGTCTTAGCTAAGCCTTGTTGCCTCTTTGTAAGTATCTCATTTAATTTCCAAGCCAGCTTGACTAATTAAATAAAAATATACAATTACTAAGCTATTAATTTGTTCATTTCACTCTTGTTTTAAGAATCTTTTCTTTGTTCAACAGCCAACACGCTGAAACCACAAGGAGAATTAAATCAAGCTTCAGCGGTCCGGGCCGTATGCACATATATATTGACGCATGTAAGTAGTAGTATAGAGTGCATGCCTGTGAAATTAACATGCCTCCAAAACGAAGCTGGAGTTACGATGCATCGGCCCCGTTTCCGGTGACGGTGTTTGTTCATTTGGTGGCGGTGGCGATTATCACTTTGGTCTTAGTTTGGCTGCTGCACGCACTTCCGGGATGGTCTTGCTTTTAAATCTCCCAAGATTTTTAACGTATAATTTATCACAATACTAATTATCTTTTCATTCATTAATAATATAATACGTATACGCATTGTTTGGTAAAACTAAGTTTATTGAGATGATCACCAGGTGCACCCCCTGCTAATGATCATTGGTTTCATCTTGGTATCGGGACAAGGTATTTAATTAATCAAAAGAAAAAATTGGTTATTAATTAAGCATATATATGTATATAAGATTAATTAATTATGGATGCAGCTATTATGACGTACAACACAGTGGGCACAAGAAGGAAGAGGCAGAAACAAATTCATTTTGTTCTACAGGGGATAGCCCTGGTGGGAGGGATAATGGGTGTATACGCAGTTTTCAAGTTCCATGCTGACATGGGAATCCCGCACTTGTATACTTTGCACTCTTGGTTCGGTATCACCACCATTACCCTCTTCGCTATTCAGGTATAAAAAACAATATTACCTTTATTGCAAGTTTCTACCATAACTACTTTCATGAAGAAACATATCCACGAATATTCATAATTCCATGCAACGAATCCAATTATTATTTTATGTTTAAGTAGGTAATTTCAACTTTCGAGTACCTAATTTTGAAAAGTAATGAAACAGTAATAATTTACATATGTATAATTAAACAGTAATTATATATTAACACATATTTTAACTTTATATTTAAACAGGAATTATATATTAACACCTATTTTAACTTTATATTAATAAATCTGAACATAAATTCTTACTCCCTCCGTCCGCCTTTAAGGGTATCATTTACTTTTTGCACGTGAATTAAGGAGTATTATTATTTAATGTGTAGTGGGTAGTTGTATTAATGGAGGTGTGAGTCCCATTTTTTAGTTGTATTAGTGGGTATGTGTGGGTCTCATATGTATAAAAAAATAAAATGAGACCCTTTGGGGCAGTCGCCCAAAATGGAAAAATGATACATTTGAAAGTGGACGGAGGGAGTATATATTAAGAGTTAATCTCTTATAAACTAGATTTACATAATAAACCCTTGTAATCCCTTTAATCCCCTTAATTTAAACATCACTCAAGCAATACATGGGGCATATAATATCATTGGAGTGATAAACCATAGGGTTTATGTTTGTGATAGAGGATACAGTTGGTAGTAATTTTAGTTGCATTAAGTTCGATGGAAAATATTTTTCAAACAAATCATGTTTTAAGTACTACATCCCCTTCTTATTTTCACACTTTTAGTATTCTCATTCTAACTCATTTTCACACTATATCAAATCAAATAACATCAAACTCAATAAACTTATAATTCAATTTTATTTCAAATTTATTGTAATACCTTAAACATAATATAATTTATCATTCATTTATTACCAAAAAAAATACCAAATTACGTATCTAAATGTAAATCAAAAGACAATTTTTTAAATATCCGTGAAAATCAAAATGTGAAGATGAGTTCGAGAAAAATTTAGAGTTTTTGATTGGTGATGGTTATAAGCCATAAATGTACATATCCAACCTTTTAGTTTTATTTTTTATTTTTACAAAATATTTGACCTTATTTCCAATTTTTCCATTGCATGCTATTTTGATAACTTAAAATTATTATTATATACTCCCTCCATCCCACCCAAATAGCATCATTTTATTATATTGAGCGTCTCATCTAAATTGCAACATTTTCCTCTTTTAGTAAAAAGGGCACATCAATGACCTACCACTACTCATTGCATCTCTCTAATACACATACTCACTTTACATAAAATAATAATACTCCTTAATCTACGTGCAAAAAGGAAATGCATCTCTTTGTGCAGGACGGAAGGAGTCCTAGTTTTAACGTTGTTATCTATAGAATGAGGCAATTATTTGTTAGGCATAGTTATGTGACCGTCCCTGAGATTTTGGGGGCCCTAGGCGAAATAAAAAAAAGGGGCCCAATCATTGATGCCTTCATACGCTAATAAGCCTTATTATTCATCGATTTAAACAACTTGTGTAATAAAAACAACACATTGGGTTTGCACTTTTTGAATACACAAGCCATTTTTTTTAATACACAAGCCATTTTTTATCTTGATTCTCACCATTTAATAATTTTCTTGTGTAATGTGTGTATGAAAAATATCTAGAAAGTTCATCTTTAGGAAATTTGAGATCATTTTCTCTTCTAGGACATTCTCCATTAATATATCTCTAATTTTATTATCAATGTTATCCCAAGTTCTAGAATCACATATATCCACACATAATTTTCATCCTCTAGAATATTTTCATTAATAGCTAACTATATAACTTTTGTCAGCGACAATACTAAAAAGAGAAAATGATTGAATATTGAATTATTGATGAAATTCGATAAGAAATAAAATTCAGAGAGATAGAAATTCGATAAGAATAGCTATATAACTTTTGTCAGCGACAATAATAAAAAAGAGAAAATGATTGAATATTGAATTGTTGATGAAATTCGATAAGAAAGAAAATTCAGAGAGATAGAAATTTTATAAGAATGAGAATAGTAAAAATGTTTAAATTTATATAGGCTGACTAATAAAATAAATTAACAAAAAATAAATTAAGATTAAGATTATAACATTGAAAAGAGAAATATATTATATATATTATGCGGGTATAATTTGGGGTCCAAAGATTTGGGGGCCCTGGGCGACCGCCCTTCTTGACTATGCTCAGGGCCGGCCAATTATGTCGACCATTAATTAATAAGCTCACGTTTTCAATGACACATATATCAACCATTAATAAGAGTGAAATGAATGGTAAAAGCTCATGTGCATAGAAATACAACACTCCCCCTTCATATTCTATTTAAACATATGTATTGCTAGAGATTTGAATTGCAAATGGGGCACGGTGTTCCTGAGGCACAAGAGTCTCACTCAAAATGTATATGACTTTCACAATCTTAGTTACTCCCTCCCTCCGCCTTTAAGGATGTCACTTGCTTTTTGCACGTGGATTAAGGAGTATTATTATTTAATGTATAGTGGGTAATTGTATTAGTGGATGTGTGCGCCCCAGTTTTTAGTTGTATTAGTGGGTGTGTGTGGGTCTTATATGTATAAAAACGAAATGAGGCCCTAGGGGGGAACGCCCAAAATGAAAAAATGATACCCTTGAAAGCGGGCGGACGGAGGGAGTATTTTGCATATCATGTCACTATTAATTAAAATAAAGTACAGAGCTAAATGATCTAAATTTAAATTATTAAATTTATAAATTTAAACAGAAATAAAATCGAGTATAAGGAGTATATATAAAAACAATGAGATTGCAAAAGAAAATTGAAATAGTATGTTTTAAAATTGCAGTGGTTAGTATCTTTTCTATCGTTTGTGTATCCTGGGGCGCAACTTTCAACAAGAGCTAGGCTAGCACCGTGGCATGCAGTGATGGGAGCGATCATATTCTTGATGGCGATTTTAACGGCTGAGATTGGATTGGCGGAGAAATTTACATTTTTAGGGCTCCATAGAAGTCGAGAAGCGCTTATTGTCAACTTCACTGGCCTCTTGATATTCCTCTTCGCTGTCTCTGTTGGTCTCATCCTTGTCCTTCCGACAACATAGTTTTATCCGTCGTTACTAAAAACGGTGTACCCCACCATTAGGAGCATTGTCTATTCGCTCCCAGTACATAGCTCAAGTGGTAGAGGGGAGGGTGGAAAGACTTTCCAGCTGAGCTTGGTTGCTGCAGGGTGGGGGTTCGAATCATGTTTTTTGTATGAATTTGGTCCCTTGCAAGCACAAGTTTAACAGTGAGCCCTCCTCATAAGCCATTTGAGGCACATCCTGCGATTTACCTCCTACGGGCTTAGACATGCTCCTTCAACTTCATTTCTTCATTTACTTATTCTATGAAGTTCTAATTACTCCATATGATTGTAATTGAGGTTTATATCTTGTATACATTAATTTAAATATTTTTTAAAATTATATTAATTGAGAGTGCGTTGCACATTTTCATTTGATATATATTCCTACAAAAAAAAAAAGTTTAACAACGGAATTTAACAATGGAATTCAATCTGTTGGTAATTACCAATGGATTAGCAACCACATTTTTCTATTAGCAATGAAATACCAACGGATTTATTCTCTATTTTACCAACGAAATTCAATTCATCGGTAATTACCAACGAATTACCAAGGGAATCTTTATATAAATTACCAACGGAATTTTTAGCAACAGATTACCAATAGAATTATTTACTAACGGAATTGATTTTTCGTTGTTAAAAATTTACCAACAACCACTTTACCAACGAAAATTTACCAACGGATTTCATTGCTAATCCGTTGGTAAACCAATTTAACAATGAAATTAAGACTTTTACCAACGGAATATTCCATTGGTAAAAAACAGTTTTTTTGTAGTGTATTTTTTAGGAGTATTAATTAGGGAAAAGGGTCATATAGCCCCCAACTTATATCACTGGATCAAATTGGCCCTTAAACTTTTATTTTGTTCATCCAATCTCTTTTCCTTTTTAATTTAGATCAATTTAGCCCCTCATCTTCATAAAATAAAACATTATGACTCTCCTGTTTAAACTCAACCAACGTCATTAAGGATAAAGACACCACTCTGTTCTCTTTCCCTCTTCCTTGCGATTACCTCGAAAAGTGGGCTCCACCATTTTGGGGAAGCTCGTCTCTCTGATAATTCAATTTTCATCATCTTTCTCAAAACCCAAGCCCTCTCAATGAATATTGAATCGAATTCTATCTTTGTTGGATTTCCATTTTTAAATTCCCTCTCTAAATCCTGAGAATTCGATCCTCAATTTCTTCCACCCAATTAATTCCATGGACCAACCTTCATCAACGCCCTCTCTCGCTAATACCACCTTCTCTTTGCCGTCTTCCCCCGCCACGGTTACGGAGATGGAAGCTTCGAGGAAGCGTGGTGCGGAAACATCCAGTATCTTCTCAATATGTCGGAGCCCTAAGCTTCTTGTTGATTTTCGTCTTTGTGAGATGTAAACCTTAATGTATCACATTGAAGTGTTGGGAGAATGTGGTCAGAATGCAGCAGTGCATGATACACCCAGTGCATAAGGTGAGCAGGGATGTTCGTGCGGGTTTTTGGATGGCTAAACAGATGAGTTAGGAGCGGTTGAGCACATGGATGGAAAGTTTGACACATCAGCTGTTAGTTGGGATCGATTTCAGTTAGTTTGGTAACCGTTTGATACACCAACTGTAGGCTCTAAGTCGGTTCACCAAGTTGGTCCCGTAACTTTCTATTTCAACTAAGTTGTGTATATAAAGCTGTATGCACAGCGTTATTCAAGTGTAATCACCTCACCTATCAATGTAGCAATAAGATCTCTCTCCCGTGGACGTAGGAGTTTTATCTCTGAACCACGTAAATCGTGTCTCGTCTTGATTTCTTTCTTCTATTTGTAATGTGTGTTCTTGTGCATATGTAGAGTGTGTAGTCTTTCTTGTGTGAGTTTTCTGCCAATTTCACGACAATTGGCACCGTCTGTGGGAAGAAGGCATAAACGGGAAGATCAAGAGGATATCTACACGGGTTTGATGTCAAGAACATAGGATATTCGGGTATGATGAAAGGAAGAAGCCTTCTGCGGCGGTTCAAGTTGGGAGAATCAGCGGGCTCTGATGGTGCAGCGAGGCATTGATCTCCGATTATAGTGGAGGAGGATCAGATGTTTATGAGGGGGTGATTGCCAACACCGGTGATCTCCTAGAGGTGAAAAGATCGGGAAGCGGTGAAGATCAAGAAACCGGTGGAGGAGTTTCCAAGAAAGGGTTCTCGACAGAAGGTGATGGAATTCAGGTGTGCTCGGCATTGGGAATCTGGTATATGGCGAATGCGCGGGGACCCGGCGATGACGGATGCAAACTAGGGACACGGTGGTACTCCGGTGGGGGAATTAAGTTTCCAGTGGGATTCTTGATTCCGCAAGTGTTGTCCGGCATGATCTGCAGCATATTCGGAGCGGTTGAAATGGGATCGACAGCGAGACAGGAAGTGGACGAGATTCTTGGTTCGCAGCGACTTCAGTCTCTAACTAGTTTGTGAATTTAAGTGACGACTGGAGACACCAAGAGGTTCGATAGAGCTCGACGGCACTGAGGAAGGAATCAGCAATCGGCGAGGAAAGTGGTTCAACCCAATCGTGATTCAGTTTTTTTCAGCGATGATTCAGAACTGCAGCCAGGTATGGGTAACGATTTTTCTCCGTCGGGAGGATTAAATTTCCAGCGGTTATTCGCGATTCCAGCAGGATCATTTCCGGCAATGGTTTGCAGCTTTAGAATTGTGACTGTTCATGATTTTTGAAAGTCACACTATCTGGGTTCATGGATGTAACTGGAAGGCTGCATGTGAGAATGCATTCGCGGTGGTTGCGAATTTCGACAGCAGCGGGTAGAGTTCGAAGTGGCTGGAAATAGCAAGAAATTGGTTTGGTGCAGGTTTGAAGAACCAGATCAGTATCATGGTACAAGGAGGTGGTATCAACCAATATCATGGGACTCCCCTGAAGGTGGAGTAAGGACATGGTTTTCCATGGATGTGAGATGGAGTCATGCTTACAGCAGCTTGATTTTTTTACACAAGGATAAGGTCAGCTCAACACAAGTTTGTAAGAAAAGGTTTTTTAGCTAAGCGAATGGTGTTCGGGGGAAGTAGTGATACAACAGGAAGCTAGGAGATGTGGCTACTTGGTCTCGGTGGCGTCTTCTCGGTAAAGAGTGACGTGATAACAACGGGCAAGTGGGAGAAAGCATCGGTAATCCTAGAGGGTTTGAATAGGCTTCAGGAGACAACACATTTGGTAGGAAATTAGTTCGAACTTGTTGTGGCTCGGTTGCTACTCAAGGTGGAGTAGTGTAATGGAGTTTTGCTATTCTCGTTAAAGAATAGTGTTGAGTTCTGCTACTCTCTTCAAAGTAGTGTGAAGTTTGCTGCACTTGTTACAAAGCAGTGGAATGGAGGTTTGTGAGTGTAAATCTCTATGCACATGGTTGATTGTGTTTGGAATGTTTACAAAGAATTTTCTAGCTGATGTTTGATGACATAGAAGTCAGTTGTAACTGGATGGAACTGATTTGGAAGTTTGCTGATGGATTCTAAAACACACCGGTGTGGTTTAAGAGGAATAAAAATGCACAGCAGAATAATAATCATCTTCATCAGTTAGATTACAGTTCTTGGTTTGTGTGTTGCATTAAGTTTAAGGTGGAGATTGTGAGATGTAAACCTTAATGCATCACATTGAAGTGTTGGGAGAAGGTGGTCAGAATGCAGCAGTGCATGATACACTCGGTGCATAAGGTGAGCAGGGATGTTTGTGAGGGTTTTTGGATGGCTAAACAGATGAGTTAGGAGCGGTTGAGCACATGGATGGAAAGCTTGACACATCAACTGTTAGTTGGGATCAGTTTCAGTTAGTTTGGTAACCGTTTGATACACCAACTGTAGGCTCTAAGTCGGTTCAGCAAGTTGGTCCCGTAACTTTCTATTTCAACTAAGTTGTGTATATAAAGCTGTATTCACAGCTTTATTCAAGTGTAATCACCTCACCTATCAATGTAGCAATAAGATCTCTCTCCCGTGGACGTAGGAGTTTCATCTCCAAACCACGTAAATCATGTCTCGTCTCGATTTCTTTCTTCTATTCGTAATGTGTGTTCTTGTGCATATGTAGAGTGTGTAGTCTTTCTTGTGTGAGTTTTCTACCAATTTCACGACAGTCTTCATGAAGCTGTGCAGCGATCACGGGCACGTCCGGGCCCCACAATCGCCGCCTCTAAGCTTCCTGCCGTTTGGCATGCCATCAGCCATAAGGATTTCCCATCATTGCGGCACTGATGCTGCTCAATTTCTCTACATTAAATTCTTCTCTTCAATGCCATCCTGGTTTTTATCTTTCGGTGAATATTTATGCATGCAATGCGCCAATTTTGGATGAATTTTCCAAAACTACAATAAATCAAATTGGTATATAAGGGTTTGCATTTTCTCTTGATGAACTTCTTGTTTATTGTTCTGATTGTCTTTATGGCATAAACTAGAGAGAAAGAAGATTGAGATTTACTAGGTTTCGAGATGGGAATGGGAATGGGAGTGGGAATGAGAATCCGAATAAGCCGAGTGCAAATTCTATGGCCATATTCATCACTATGTTTCATGGATTTACTAAAACTTTGGGCTTTGATCGGACTCCATTGGTTGAGTTTTTGCAGCATATGTAGCCAGGGAAGATTTAGAGTATTTTTGCCTTAGGATTTGTGTGTGTTGGATGATTTATTCACTGGGTTATTGAAGGTGAGGGAGAACATCATCAAGATAGTTGAAAAAATTGAATCATTGGGGTTGGCAGATGAGGCATGAGGGCGAGGATGTATAGTATGAAGGTGGGGTCCGTGGGTAGGTTGGTTTTCGGGGTTAAAGTTCCTATGGCAAAAAATAAGGATTTATGGTATAGGGCTCTTCATGAACTGGTTATTCTGATGAGGAGAGAATTGAGGAAGCTGCAAGATTAAGAGCTGATCTTGAGACGGAGAAAAATGAGGAAGATATGCACTAGTTGCTTTTGTGGTGTAAGAAGTAGGAAAGAGAATAGTATGAATCGTCTGATGCCTGTCTTTTAACGTCGTTAGAATTATTTATGATGTGAGTGTATAAATGTTTTATTTTAAAAAAATGAGGGGCTCATTTGATCCAAATTAAAGATGAAAATGGTTTGGATGAACAAAAAATAAGATCAAGGGTTAATTTGATCCCATGAAATAAGATGAGGGGTGCAGTTGATCCTTTGCCTTATTAATTACCATCTAATAGTTCATTCGTCCCTAGTTAACGTTTACGTTTATTTAATTTTTTCACGTAGACTAAAAGAAATACTAATATTTTATTGTGTAGTGAGGTGAGAGAAATAATATTTAAGGTAAAGTGTGAAGTTGTATTAGTGTTGTATGTGGGCCTACATAAAATAATTAATTGTTTTGTGTGAGCACGACTTAACAAAAAAAATTGTAAACCTTTAACTTGAGAAAAACTAAAATGTAAAACGTAAACTTTAATGTTAGATAGAGGGAGTATAGAATATTAGGTAGACAAAGATTTATGTGAGACCGTCTCATAGAAAGTGATAATATTTTTAATAAAAAGTGATACTCAATAGATGAAAAGTGATTAAATGTGCAATGAACAACTTCTTAAACAATTTAATAAAAAGTGACAAAATTTTTTGAAAAAAAATGTTAATATCTTTAATTAATTAAAAGTGATAACTAATTAAAAAAATGTAAAATTGTCTCACCTTGAGACGGTCTCAATCAATATACAAAAAATTACTGTGACGTGCATTTAAATATATTTTATTAGATTAAAAAATAGTCAATATATATACTTAAAATAATCTAATCTCAATTAAATATTTAAAAAGAAATTACAAAATTTATTTTGCAAAATAAATATATTATTCAATAGTCTGTAATGATCGATCATATTCCAATTTCCCTTATTCCTAGTTCAATTTCTTCCCACTGTTTCATCGATCTTTAGCTGCAATTACCGACGTTTACATGTAAGATCTCACCGGAACGTCTATATAATAAGGAAAAATATACAACCGAAGAAGAGGTGAAAGAAAAAAGAGTTAGTATCATGTGAACTGAGTTTACGGTATAAATCATGTGATTCTTTTTAATTTAAACCCCTAACAATATATAGAATATATAGAATTGGAAGGGGAGCACAAAAAGTTTAAAATAAAAAAGACCCGGATTCACTATTAAATTACGTAAACTTGAGTATAAGAGTACGTATCTGTGAAGAAAAAAAAGAGTATTAATTAGGACTAAGAACGTCTTTTGTTGAGTTGTTAAACATTAATATTTTATTTAAATGTGCATGATTCATGTTTTCATTTGATTTTAATTTATAGTAGGTATAAGTACATAACACATTGAAATTAACAATGATTTTACTTGAATTTTCGAACATATAATCTAAGTGATTGAGTGTATTAAATTATTTACGTGTTGTAATGATTTTAAAATGGGTAGGTCTTGCGTGATACCGTCTCACGTGAGATCATTTTATACTTTTTTAAAATAGTTGTTACTCTCGGTATAAAACGTTATCACTTTCGTTATAGAATGTTATCATTTTTCATTTATACTATAAATTGTTCATGAAATAATATTATTATTTTTCATTAATTTGGTATCACTTTATCACTTTCTGACCATTTCACGTAAGTCCTTATGTGAAACGATTTCACACAAGTCTTTACCTTTTACATCCAAAATATATTTAAATCATGATGACATGTGAGATTGGGTTATTTAGGCAAATAATCGAGTTAGATAATTTTAAAATCCAAAAATACGAGATGACATTTATTGGAAAAGACTTTTTTTAAGTATGACTTTTATTATTATTGGAATTAATAACTCCTAATATGTTGAAGAGATTTAAGGAGAAATATTGATAACTAAATGTACTCAAAAATATTTAAATTAAATTATTATTAATTAATAAGACATAATTATTCTAATGAAATTTATATCTATTCGGTTGCAACAATTGAATAGAAGTAAAATTCATCTATTTAATCTGTTCGCCTGCAACAATCGAATAAAAACAAAATTGTGTCACAATTTTAGAAGACTTACACAAATATGATACAAGATTTACAATGCTGTAAAATATTTGTAGAAATAAATATATATACAATGGAATCCACGATCTTCATTGGAATTGGAAGATACACATTGGATAAGGCCAAATTTGATTATATTTGGGTGGTACATCATCGTTCTTGTAGTTGATTTATGATCTAGCCATACATTATTTGCATTAGTACTACTAGAAACATATGATTCTATCATAATTTCGAGTTTGAACAGATCCAAAATGGTTTCCGTCATATAAATTCGTCTAAATCATTACACTACCACTGCAACATTCATTGATAGAATTAATAGAAACTTGCTTACTTTCACTGGAAGAGGAATCACAATCTTTGTTTAAAAATCAATGATGTTCATGAAACTTATCTTTTATCTTATCTATTCGGTAATATAGATATGAATTAAAAAAATTCACAAATCTTATTATGTTCGGTTGTATCTTTTATGTTATCTATTCGATAATATAGATTGAATTAAAAAAAATTACAAATCTTATTCTGTTAGGTTGTTGCAAACGAACTGATAAGATAGATGAATTCTTTGTTCTGTTCGGTTGTTGCAACCAAACGAACAGATAAGATAGATGAATGTTCGTTTGTTGCAACTGAACACATATAAGTTTCATAAGGATAATTATATCTTATTAATTAATGATGATTTCATTTAAATATTTTTTGAGGTACATTTAGTCATTCCAGTAGGGATGTCAACGGGCCAGGTTTGGCGCGTGTAGTTAACTACCTGAACTGGGCCCATTTTTAAAAGGTCTGCCTTGGATCCGTCCCGTTACCCGTACGGGTCCTAGATTGCATACCCGTTCTCAGACCCAAACGGATCGGGTATGCCCCACCCCGCCTCCCCCCATTTTTTTAAAATTTTTTTAATCATCCATCATCAATCCCATAAATATTAATTTAATATGCACTCACATATAAACAATGATCGCTATTTTGGATCGACAGTAACGCGTGTGACCAAGTTAAATTATTGTTTTCACGAGATAGTTATAAATTTAATAAGTAATTCTAATATGATAATTCATTTGCAAGACAAATTATGAAATTTTTGGAAGATAATTAATTAACTAATAAAAACTAAAATTAAATAATTAAATTAATGTGAATTAAATAAATCACACAAGGGAAAACAATTTAAGAGTACAAGGATAGAGAATTGGTAATGCTAAGGCAAACCACTCAACTATGTGACTGATTAATCTAAACCCAAATTGATTACCTGCAGACGTTTATAAGAGGACCACTAAGCCTAGTTAAATCACCTTGATCGGGTAGGATCTAATACTTATAATGACCTGCAAATCCTAGTATCAATAAGGAATTAACTCTCACTCCCTTTATAGGTACTTCATACTAAATTCCATTAAAGGCTAGAACACTAGACTTCCCTTTTTAGGTATTAAATTATTAACCTCTTTTGTCTCATTACCAATTACCTAATAATGATGTTTTACCAAGTAATTAATATTTCAAATTGATTGCCTAAAAGTCTTAGGAATTATATGTCAATCCCCTAAGATTGCCACAGGAAACAACAATTATCATACAGATATAAAGAATCCTATTAACTATCAATCAGTCATACTGTCATGAATAATTAAAGGAATCAAAACTCAAAATAAAATAATATAAAGTCTAAAAAATATCTTCTTCATTAAGGAAATAAACATTCTGCAGAGTAATAAATTCAAGTTTAGGGCAATCAAATCACACAGTCAAAACTGTCTTGACGCGCTAACATTACCAACAAATGAACTTAACCCATGGAAATATGAGGGCAAATCATAAAGATGTAATTAACCCTAACCATTGCTCTAAAATAATGGAGATAAATAACTGAAAAATAAAGAAACCCTTGTGAAGAACTCCGATTCTTCAATTACGGTCTCCGTCGAGATTTTCGTCTCCTATCCAAGTAGCAACTTCTATCGTCTCTCCGGTAGATAGATGGAAGGTGGTGAGTGATGTGTGAAATTAGGACACTGTATGAATGAGGCATGATTATGAGGTCTGCTCTTTGATTGGAATCAGAACTAGAGTATTTATACCGAGGAATGGGCCTGGGCCAAAAAGAAATGATGTGGCGCGTAAGGATTGGCCACATGGTGTGTAAACTTGGTGCACGGCACCTCGCACGGCGTGTTGCACAGCCAGTGCGAAGGTCACACGGCTTCCAGTACACACGACATCGTGTGACATCACATGGCATCGTGCTTCAACAACCTGCGCGAATTCACGGTTTTTAGCATAACATCTTCATCCAAACTCCGATTTGAGTGACGTTTGCGCACACGCGATTCTCTTCTACTTGGCTTTCTATTCATATAAAGAACTCATAAAAAATCCAACATCTGAAGGTTGAACAAGTCCTGAAAAGTGGCACAATCGTGCTGAGTAGGAACAACTTGCGTGATGTCACCATTTTGATCATAACTTTCTCATTTGAACTCCGATGAGGTATTTCTTGAGGCAAAATGATTTTTCTTCCGTGGCTTTCCAACTATATATCATAGACCAATTCGAACTTTCACACAAATATAAAAAAATATAAAATATAAACGTCTGTTTGCTTGCAAGTAGCACGAGTTCGTCCTTCATTCCAACTTTGTGTTCTTGATTATTTTTCCTATTAAAACACAAGAAAATATCTCTCATGCACCATTTAGTCAATATTCATTCAAAGTATTAATATTTTTGCAAATAATTTCAATTATACACTCAAAGAGTTATCAAATTGGATCCAAAATTACATGAATTTCCACTCTCATCAAACAACATTCATAAAATTCAAAAAATAAAAATAAATAAATTATAAAAATATTAAATAAGTTTCATCATACCAATATAAATAAAATAATAGTTATTATACACAGTAAATAATTTAATAACACAAAATATAATTATAATTTAATATAATTATATATATATATACGAGTACAGATTCTCGCCTAATACGCTGATGAATTATTATAACCAATCAAAAAATATAATTAAAGGTGGTATTTAATTTATAGATATACATAATTTAAAAATATACATGAATAATAGTAATAATAAATAAATAAATAAAGTAGTATTCTAACTAATAAAAATATGATTAAAGGTGGTATTTAATTTAAAAATAAACATGAATAGCCCTAAAGAATTAGTATGCATGATTTATGTATATTAATTAATATTTGCTCTATTTATATAGTTTTTTTTTTAAGATATATGCTTTTATTGATTGATTTAATTATATATTTGTAACCAAGAAAGAATAAAAATAAAAAATAAATTATTAATTGAATATATTTTTATTGATTGACTTAATTATTTATTTCAAATAAAAAATATGATTAAAAATTGTATTTAATTTGAAGATGTACATGAATAATAATATTAATAAGTTGTATTATCAATTCCTTAACCAATCAAAAAAATATGATTAAAGGTGATTTTAATTTATAAAATATACTCCCTTCGTCCCACAATAAGAGGTGCATTTTACCATTTTCGTCCGTCCCAACACAAGAGCTGAATTTTCCTTTTTTAAAAGTGACCTACACAAATTAACTGTTTCTCTCTCCATAACCCCACACTTCACACTAATACACCTAACCACTATATATTAAAATATTAATTCTCTCACCTCAACTACCCATTAAATATTATATCCCTTAATCTACGTGCAAAAAAGTTCTGTCACTCTTGTTGTGGGATGGAGGGAGTATATGATTTAAAGATATATACATGAATAATAATAATAATAATAATACTCCCTCCGTCCTGCGTATTTTTACCTACTTTCCATTTTAGGATGTCTCATGTATTTTTTCCCATTCAATTAATGGTAAAAATACATAATATTTTATTACCTACTTTTTACAATCCCAACAACTTTAATTACTTTTTTACATTTTATTCATCATTCCCAACAACTTTATTTACTTTTTCTTTTTAAATTATTAATTTACCCCAACTTTTTCTTACATTATATATTAAAAAAATAACATGTCTTAATCTCCGTGCCTGTACAAATAGGTGAAAATACCCGGGACGGAGGGAGTAAATAAAAGTAAAAGATTATATATGTAATATTAAAAAAAATATATATATACGAAATTTAATCACGTTGCGACACCTCATACTTTTAAAAAGTTATTTATATCAGTGTATTCGTAAAAGTATATATAAGATATGTCACATATAGTTATAAATAATTTATATGTATAAAATATAAAATAATTGTAATAAAAAAATATAAACAATAAATAATTTAATATAATTATATATAGGACGATACTATTATCACCCGAAACTTTACTAAGAGCACCCAGATCTAAAAAATTATGATAATGAAAATTCTATTATACCCCTATTTCTAACTTACCCCATATTAATTTCAATCAACCTATTTTGCTAAGCCCACCCTATATTATTACTAAGTTCACCCAAAATTAATACTTCATAAACCAAATTTTAAACCCTAAAAATACATCCTAAGGAAAATTTAGAAGAAAAGACAGGATCAAAACAGAAAAGAAATTAATTGACTACGGCTTGTGAGTTCTGTGATAATCCCATGTTGGGCGTACGACAAACAATAGGCAGAACTGATAATGATTGTGAGTTTCTTCATTAATATATGAACTTCTAATTATTTAACAATTTATTTAATAAAAATCACGGATTGATTGCATTGACCTTAATAAGAGAAACAGAAGCATTAAAAAGTTATGTTTTATATTTAATCACAATGGATTCTCAGATAAATTTTAAAAATCAAACGCTATAATCCTTTCAATTAATTCTAGATTCATCCTTAATTAATTGATCATGCTTCTTTCCTCAATTAATTGATTGATCAGAGCAATGGTGCTGATAAGTACTGATAACTTCTTTGCTCGGCAGCGAAGACGATGAGATAATGGGCTCGTCATCAAATAATTTCTTTCTTATTTTTGTCTCATTATTTTTCTTGTTCTCTTTTTTCTTTTTAAGTTTTCTTCAACAGTGTTTTCAGATTTGTGTTTTCAAGATTTAATGCATAATAATAATAATAATAATAATAATAATAATAATAATAGGGTGTACTTAGCAAAATGGGTTGATTAGATTTAGTAAGGGTATAAGAATATAAGTTAAAGAGGGGTATAATAGGAACTTCACTACTAATTATTTTGGAATTTGAGTGCCTTTAGTAAAGTTTCGGATGACAATAGCGCCGCCTTTTATATATATATATATATATATATATATATATATATATATATATATATATATATATATATATATATATACATACTCCCTTCGTCCCAACGTTAGAGGGTCGTTTGCTTTTTGGCACGTAGATTAAGGAGTATTATTATTTAATGTGTATTGGGTAGTTGTATTTATAGGAGTATGAGCCCCATATTTTAATTGTATTAGAGGAGGTGTGTGAGTCTCATGTGTGTAAAAAAGGAAAGGGGACCCTTTGAGTGAGACGATCAAAATAGAAAAATGCCCCCTGGGACGGAGGGAGTATATATATATATTACTCTCTCCGTCCGGTTCTAAGGTATCAATTTGCTTTTTGCACGTGCATTAAGGAGTATTATTATTATATGTAAAGTGGGTAGTTGTATTAGAGGGAAGTGGTGAGTCATATTGTGTACTTTTTTACTAAATAGGGGAAATAGATACCTTTGAAGCGGACGCCAAAAATAGTAAAATGGATACCTTAGAAGCGGACGGAGGGAGCATATAATATAATTATATGTATAAAATATAAATTAATTTATATATTTATTGTATTCGGGGCGGGTCGGGACCGAATTAATACCCGGACCTGCCCTGTATGTTTACGAGTCCTGCTCCATTTCTGCTACGGGCCAAATCTAGATCACCCCAAAATGTACGGACCAGACCGGGTATCTGTGGATCGAGTCTAAATTGACATCCCTACATATCTCGGATTGCTAATAAAATTTTTCTAATTATCATAATTAAAGTTAAAAGTTTTATTGATCTATTCACTAGCTGACTGACTGGACTAGAAACAAGTTCATAATTATATAGTCATTTCTCTGAAATTATACATTGAAAATTATGACCTCAAATATTGACTGTTCGATTACAATAAACTGAAATCATAATGCCTATAAGAGCATACATCATATAAAAATAATAGGGGGTTCTATTTTACATTTCGATCTCTCAAGACAAAACAGTCTTAGGTTGGACACTTCACAAAATACAATCAAATCATTAATATATATATATATTTATTTTAAATCTAAAAAATGAAAAGTAAAACTTTCATGATTAAAGTATAAATGAAACAAGTACAAAAAGTAAAGAAGATGCAGTAGTGAAAAATGATACCAAAAATTTATGAGCAGAGTTTGGCAAAATTGGATATGCATTTGGAGGAGGAAGCTGACATTCATCACCATTGAAATAAATTTTCCTGGGAAACCCCCATCCTTGCTTCAGTGTAAATGTCTTCTTATCTTTCTTCAACAGTATCTCTGTTTGAACATTTCCAAATTGCCCTGCTTCCATAAGTAGATCATTATAGAACTTCATCCCATAAAACATGCCTGTGTCATCTGCAAATTGTTCCATGATCTATTACATTAGCAAATCAAGAAACACACAAGCGTGTATCATTTAATGATGAGCATTGAAGTTAGGGTCTGGATTTCGCGTGTAACATCTTCTGTGTCACTTTATTGGATGAGTAACATGAAGAGAAGAGAATTCGAACCCCAAACCAAACCTTATAGACATAAACTTAGATTTCTTTGTTCTATCACATGTTACTCATCCAACGGGCAAAGAAAATTCATTGCCTTGAAGAAATTTGACACATGATGGAACATCATGGTCTTAACATCTTCTTTGTC
Organism: Pogostemon cablin; assembly: GCA_023678885.1. Taxonomy (NCBI): domain Eukaryota; kingdom Viridiplantae; phylum Streptophyta; class Magnoliopsida; order Lamiales; family Lamiaceae; genus Pogostemon; species Pogostemon cablin. The sequence goes on from CM042966.1 coordinate 16,026,535, forward strand.
ACTATATATATTGGATAAGTAACATGTGAGAAAGAGAAGAGAATTCGAACCCCAAACCAAATCTTAGAGAAAAATATTTGGTTATCTTCGTTCTATCACATGTTACTCTTCCAACGGGCAAAGAAAATCCATTGGCTTAAAGAAATTGGACACACGATGGTGTTCGATTTGAGCTCACTTATTGACTGATAAGGGACGAGAGATTTGTAATCGAAGCTGAAAACTTGAGTGACATTGTTGAGATTAGGATGCTGAGCCACCAGTGTCCATTGTGTGTAGTTCATTCTGTAATTGAAATTTGTAATGGCAATCTTAACACGCCAGTATTCTTTGTAGTTGACTTTCACGTGCCAATGCACACGTATGGGACACATATGATGGGTACATTGTAGGAGGGGTAAATTGTCCTTTCTTGGGGTGTTGATTCCAACCATCTTTAGTTTGTTTGAGCTGCTACTGCAATTATCATATGTACATGATCATCACAAAACTATATTTAGTGAGAAAGTAAAAGATCTCTTTCCGTCCCAAAGAAATGCAAACATTTATCTTACGTTATCATAAGGTAAATATTTGCATTTCTGAGGAAGTATGTTTCTTAAGTGAAAAAATATTGCTTACTCGATGCAATCCTTCTTGTTATGGCACCCACAAGAACATTTAGGACAAGGAGTGATGGTATCATTGTAAAAGGATGAGAAAGAAACGCAGCAGCTCGGGTTCTTCGAGACGAGGAGTTGAGAGTAAGTACATGTCACGTTCCACGTCACTGCATGAAAATATCAAAATTCGTCCTTTAAGTATAGTTGTTTCCAATTTTAGTCCTTGAATCTAGCAAACTTACTTAAAACTTGAGTTTTTCTTCTATGATCTGGAGTAAGGACGACGGTGGAAGGCACAATATTTGCCGGGCCACAAGTATAGCCCGGTCCAGGGCCGAGTAGAGTGAAGTTCTTGGGAAGTTTGACGGTCTTGTTGGAAGTTCCGGAGAGGCCAACACTGACTTGGAATGAGGAAACAGCTGAGGCGGGGTCTTGGCCCCAAGAGGCAACGACCCCGCCTTTACAGCAATTGGCAATCTGTTGATTGTAAGGTACCCCAGGTAGCAAATCAACAACGGTGGGATTTCTCTTACAACAATGTGGGACGTTTCCTTTGAATTTGGAACAGTCTCCTTGCTCAGTGGTTTGTGCTCCAACCATTGACCATATAACTTCTTTCTTAGCCCAACCCCATGTCAAGGTCCAACCAGGGCTCATGATGTGTCGGTACATTTGAAAGTTGTACATTGTCACAACGGCCTAATCAAGTATTTACTTATCATATTAATTCCACTTAAATAGATAAAATAATAATGCATAATTAGCTCTTTTTTGTGGTTGATGGGTCCGTCTCGTTACACTCTTTGTATAGGATATTAGTTGAAATTTAAGCATAAATAACCTTTAATTAAGTTTTTTATTTTTTTTAAATGTTACTATCACCAAACTCACGAAACTTACTCTATTATTTATGCGAAATATTTATATGAATCCGTCTCATGAAATGAATTTCGTAAGATAGATAAGTAGCGATAATATATTAATAAAAAAAAGATACCAAATTTGTAAAAAGTAATAACCATTTAAATAAATTATTTTATAAACCATTAGTAGAATAAATAAAAAGTAAAAAATGACAATATTTTTAAAAGAGGTGGTTACATAGTAAAGAAATGTAAGACTATCTAACATAAATATTGATTATCACTTATTTATTAAGTAAGACGATCATATTATCTTTAAAAAATTAATAAAGTTGATAAAAAAATAAAATTGATAGAAATAATAGAAGTTATATTTTCTTTTTAAACCACGAGTGGATATGAAAGTTAAAATTAAAAACAATTAGGTAAAATGATAATAGTGTATGTTTTTTGAGTTAGTGTACGGTAACTTACCTCCCCTCTTAAGTTCTAATATATAGGGTTCTTTATTTTAAACTAATGAGTTTAGAAGGAAATCAAGTCCCTAAAATGTAATTAGTGTATAAATCTTTTAATTTAATAATTTTTTAAGACTCATGAAATATTATAAATTTAATGATAAGATGCTCAAAACACTTTGCCCTAGCTATATATCATACTAGCAAATTAAAAAGAAAACTCACAACATATCCATCTGCTGTCCAGGATATAACATCCCATTTGATTGTTATGTTCCCAAATGGATCCAGTGGGTCATATGACTCTGAAAATCATGAAATGCCAATATTAATTGATTAAAAAAATATATGCCATAGCAACACAAGAATATTATTATTATTTCTTAATTAATTATCACCTTTTAATAGAAATATTATTATTATTTTTATTAATAATATTATAACTTTTCATTTATACTATGCACTATTCATAAAATAGTTTATCAGACAGTTATTACTTTTTATCAATTAAATATCATTTTTCATCAAAATGTCAAAACTTTTTATACGTTTCACGAAGAGGTCATTTCATAAGATATCTAACGCAAGTATTTGGATAAAAGGGGAAAAAAAAACGTGAAGAAGTCTTTGAAGTGTTACCTGCTTGAGATAAGACCATGAACATCAAGACAATCCATAAGGTGAATCTTGAAGAGTGAGAAAAGAAAAACAATCCTTCACTTTGATGCATTTCGATAATTAGTTTCAATGTATGTTAATGAGCCCAAAGTCGTCCGCCTATAATTATAGACAGTGGGCATATCATTTGTGGAGTGCGAATCATAAATTGGTGTGCATTAGATTTCACACCTAATGGTTGTTGGAATTTCATCTAAATTTGATGTCTAATCATGTATTTCATCATATGGTATTATAAGGGGTCACAAGGAAAAATGAACTTTGATTACTGACATTTGATCTTTATAGATAATTAGTCAGCGTCTCAATGGTGCTACATCATTTTTTCTAAACTAATATATTTAATGATTAGCCAATACTTTTGTGATATCATTTTTTTATTTTTCTTTAATTGTTATAACATTTTGTTAAAAGTATTATTCCCTCTGATTCACCATGAGAGTTCATTTTGTCATTTTCGTCCGTCTCAATATAAGATGTGCATTTTTCTTTTAGTAAATGGAACCTACACAAAACAATTAATATATTTTTCCATGTAACCCACACACCACACTAATACACTTATCCACTATACACTAAAATATTATATCTCTCCATATCTACACATTAAATATTATATCCTTAAGCAAAAAATAAACACTATTCTTGTGGTTGGACGAAATTTTTTTTTCACATGATTAAGCTATATTTCACAATATCAAATATCAAAAATTATAATTTGTTGTAAAATTTTAACATCGATGACATAATCTTTTAAGTATATGTCACATTGTCAAAAGTTATTGTAAATTTTTATATTGATGACATAAATAGCCTTACTATAAAGAAAAAATCTCAATAGTTTATGTTTAATAATTGTACGATATTAATTATTCAATTAACAAACAATTGAGTAATAATAAGGTTATCTTGCGTATTATGCAAAATGTTTTCCATTTAACGTTTTCATTTTCAGTGAATCATTAGAACTTCAGAGAATGAAAGCATTTGAGGTATTCATTAGCCCGTGAAGTCGTTTTTTCTTGACATCAGACACTAATATTAGCAAAAACCAAAGAATTACGTTATAGAATTGGAGATACTGAGTAAAATAAGAAATAAAAAAAAACACTAATATGATAACAAAGAAAAAAAATGTTAATCTGAGCCACCGGGAAGTAACTTGGCCGTAGAAGATGTACCAAATTTTCTAGTGGTTGCAGAGATAACTTGTGATGGTGATATAACTTCAGCGAACGAGACATTGTAAGAATCGGCCCCTAATCGGCTCTGCAACCACCCTTTGCTTCCGGAGAAGCCATCAGCTACAACCCATGTATTTTTGAACCCAAGTTTTGTAAGGGTTCTAGCAACTATCTTAGCTGCATCCGAGTACCTGAAAATGAAAGTGATTATAGCTTACGTATGAAATCAAGCTAAAGAGGAGAACATATTTTTTAAGATATACTCCCTCCGTACCAGTAATTTTTGCACATGGGACGGAGGAAGTATGTTGTGGGAGTCAATGAAATGTCAAGAAACCATGTGAAAAAGGATAATTGAAATCTTACGAGTCCAGTATCACAATGTTGGAACCTTTGTTTATCTTCTTGAGATAAGAGATCTGGATTGCCACTAATTCAGCTTCTACATTCTTCGCACTTCTCACAAGACTTTTGAGTTTGCTTGGTAATTCTTCTAAACTGAAATAGTTGAGGGAGATACAAATTTCTTAATTACATTTTATCCATCCAGAAACAGTCAGTTTTGATATCGAGATAGCAAATTAGACATCTTATTGTCAGTATTTATGTAGTATTTTTTTTACACTTTCTATTTTTCAATGATAGGAGTATAATATTTGATGGGTAATGAGTGGGTTTTGAATGTAAATTTACCATTTAGCCCCAATTTTTTTAATAGAATGAATGTGTCGAGTAACTTTTTGAAATTTTATTATGGGATGTAGGGTCGACCCTTACTAAAAATAAATTACGTTTTAAGGGGACAAGGGAATATTACATTACTAAGAAATTGAACCCCTGAAAAGAATTCATAGCTCTGTAACTAATAGAACGAACAAAAATGAAAAAATGAATGAGTTTAGAAAAATGGTGAGAATATTCGAATTAGTATTTTATGCTTGTGCTAATAAAGCTTAATATTTTCTCGACGAATGTATCCATTAGATTCCGACAATTTTATTTCATAGAAGCTATTTGATTGGTGGTAATAGGAATGAAGATATATTGATTCTTATTGTTAATACTTTGTTGGTAGGGTGTTGGTAGGCTGAGAAGCAAAATTTCATCATACTATGATTGGCTTCCGCAATGATAGTCATGTTCAAGAAATCAGACAGAACATTCTTAATCGCCGACGCCGTGAAGAACGCATGTCCCACACCGCATAGGAGAGGCTTCTTCAATTGTACGATCAAGTAAAAAAGGCAGTCCAAGAATAACTCAGAGGTAGACATGCACCAAAAAATCGGAACCGGCGGTTCGAACAGGGGAACCGCCAGTTCCGGAACTGGCCAAAAAAAAAAACGGAACCGGCTAAGGAAGGTTCGGTTCCGGTTCCTCATATTTGGGAAAAAAACCGGCGGTTCCGGTTCGAACCGCCGATTTTTCTTTTTTTTATACTTTTTACGCTTAAAACCCAAAAAAAATTTTTAAATCGAAACCGTCGGTTCCGAAATCGAAACTTTCGTACCCCGGTTCGGTTTCAGTTCCCCCTACCTTGGAACCAGAACCGTCGGTTCCGCCGAAACTTTCGTACCCCGGTTCGGTTCCGGTTCCCCCTACCTTGGAACCGGAACCGGCGGTTCCGAACTGGGGTGCATGTCTACTCAGAGGCATTAGGGCGATTGGAGGCGGGTTTGTATTCGTAGGCAATTGCGCTGAATTTCTAATAATAGAGGGCTTAGAAATTAGGGAAAATGAGAGAAGAGAGAGTGAGTAAGCGTGGGTGGGCGGTGAAGGGGGATTAGCTATAGCTTCCCTCTCAAAATTGGTTTCCTCTTTCTCTCTCTAAAAGTTAATGTGGGTCTGGTTTGTGACCCACCGGGTAAAAAAATCCAACCATTGCCCCACAGGGGATTGACTTTCCCTTTTAGGATATAGTTTTTCTGTCTTCTACGTTTAGTGTGACACAAAATATATTACACCAAAATGAAATAGAGAATACTAACCGAATTAAATCATATACTCCATAAGAAATTTATTGAAAATATGTAATTTTGCTAAAAGAATTAGAAAAAATAAAGTAATTTTTGTTTTTTTCCGTTTGAACCGCCGTTCGATCTGTTGAATCTCAAACCATTGTGGACAATGGTTCGATCTCCGATTTGATTATAACAATACTGGTGTAAACATATGCAAAACAATAATACAATGCTCAAATATCCGATCTTCCAAGTATACACAACTCTTTACATTTTTTTATTATAGATCATTGAAAAGTATAAGCAAATTTCATCGGCCACCATTGAATAGCTTCTAGAGCACGACCGTGATAAACAGCCACCAAATATATTTTCCTAGCTTTGAATTTGAGGAGCAAAATAGCCAAATTATGAAGAGTGAGGCTCCTGTGCACCCGGGCGCACGGAGCACATTCCGTTTGCCTTTGCAATTTTCGTGCCCCTTTGCAATTTAAATCTCTAGCAATACATAAGTTTAAATAGAATATAGAGGGGGAGGGTTGTATTCACATGAGGACACGGAGTATCCCTCCGTGTCCCCAGCAAGCAACCGACCCTGTTGAGCTAGCGTTTCGCAGGAGCTTTTGCCAATTATTAATGGTGTAACTAATATTAGAGACCCCTCAATCCCTACTTTGGGGATTGCTGGTGAAGCTAAATCACAGAATTTGCCTCAAATAATTTATGTCAAGAGGGTTCATTGTTATACTATGGTCGAAGGGGTTTTTTCCATGCCAAGGCAGGAATTAAACCCCCACCATGAAACTACCAGCTCACTTAAGGTTTTTTATTCCACCTCTAGACTACATGAACAATACCCACGAGACACAAAATAGTCAAATTATTTTCTATACGAACTGACAATCAGGAAGAGGGTACTTACGGAATTGATACCAATTTGCTTTTAGCAGTTGAGGGAAGACGAGGAACACCAGCCTTATTTTTATCCTTCTCTAACCTTATATCAATCAATATATAATTCCTAGTAGACATCAAATCCAAGGTTTGAGCAGGACTTAGGTCACCTACAGAATACCAATAAAAACAAAATATGAAAACCATTCATTAACAAAATTTATGAAATAAAAAATCAACAATGAGGGTAAATCACATTGGAATATATTGTTGAATGGAGTTTGGGAGTAGGCATTTAGAGTGAGTCTCTATTTCACTTGTGTGGAAAGTCAAACTATCCAAAATTAGATGATTAGCTTATTGATTATTTTTCCCTGTAAATTAGCTGTCTATTCCTGTAATTAGTATTAGCTGTAATTAGCTGTCTATTCCCTGTAAATTAGCTATCTATTCTAGGGAACCTATCATGTATATATTCTGCTTATCTCTATGAATAAAAAACAAGAATTCTTCCAAAAACCACATGGTATCAGAGCAAGGTTGACCTAGCTGCTGCTGCCCTTCACCCTCTCTGTCCAAGCAACTGCAGCCTCTCTTCCTCAGCCTGGTTCTTCTATCTCAAACCTCTTGAGTTTCCATGGCCCATTCCGACCAAACCTCCCACGACTCATCCTCCACTAGAACCCATGTTCCTTCTAATATCCCAATCAGTCCTCAAACACCAGCCGACTCCTCCCTTGCCCCTAACATCGGTCACAAACTCAACGGCCACAATTATCTTCAATGGTCCCAGTCCATGATGATGTTTGTAGCCGGTCGTGGTCGCGATGACTATCTCACGGGGGCAGCTCTTAAACCTGTTGCTGGTGATCCAACAAACAGAAATTGGAGAACAGAAAACAACCTTGTCATGTCATGGCTTATCAGTTCCATGACCACAGAAATAGGAGAAAATTTTCTCCTCTACTCATCAGCAAAAGACATCTGGGACGCTGCCCGTGAAACCTTCTCCACCAGCGACAACACCATGGAGCTATTCCACGTCGAAAGCACTCTCCAAGACCTGCGCCAAGGGGATCAGTCAGTCACCGTTTTCTTCTCCACACTAACCAGGCTCTGGCAACAGTTGGATCTCTTTGAATCCCATGAGTGGAAGTGCACTGATGACTCTGTATACTTCAAGAAAATCGTTGAAACTAAACGAGTATTCAAGTTCCTTATGGGACTTGACAAGTCTCTCGATGAAGTGCGTGGACGAATCCTTAGCATGAAACCTCTCCCTAACCGTCGAGAGGTATTTTCTGAAGTCCGTCGAGAAGAAAGCCGGAAACGGATTATGCTGGGCACTCCAACCACCACACCCTCATCTGATTCCTCTGCATTAGCCGCTGCCACAGAAGAATCCACAGCTCTTGCTGCTCGAAAGCAACCTCCAAACTCGGGTTCACGACGAGGACGTCCCTGGTGTGAACACTGCAGGAAACCAGGCCACTATAAGGAAACCTGCTGGGATTTACACGGCAAACCTGCTGATTGGAAGCCTACTCGAAAGCAGGAACCGCGAGGCAATACTACTACTGCTGAAACACCGAAACCATCCTCCAGCCCCTTCACTAAGGAACAGATGGATGCTCTCCAACAACTCTTTAAGTCTCAAGTCACTGCCAATGCAGCAACCACTGATGATTCTCTAGGTACTAGACATTTTGCCTTACATGTAGCAAATCAAAACCCATCATCCTCTTGGATAGTCGATTCTGGCGCCTCCGACCATATGACAGGTGATAGAAAATTGTTTACTACACTTGTCCCATATTATGGATATCAGACTGTTCGCATAGCTAATGGATCACGGTCCCAAGTCACTGGAAGAGGGACCATACGCCTCACACCCACTCTCTCTCTCCAATCCGTGCTATATGTCCCAGATTTAGATTGTAACTTACTCTCTGTGAGTAAACTTAATTCTGATCTTAACTGTGAGACTAAATTTCTTGCTCAATGCTGTGTTTTTCAGGCTTTGGACTCGGGGAAGACGATTGGCAGTGCTGAACTCTGTTCCGGGTTATATCTCCTCAAGGCAAATAGTTCTCCCGTTGGTCCACAACTTAAGTCAGGCAAGAATAAGTCTTGTTTTCATTCCAATAAAGATAGTGAAGTCATGTTATGGCACTATCGTCTTGGTCATCCGAATTTTATATACTTAAAGCGTCTGTTTCCGTCTCTATTCATTAGTAAAAATCCAAATCTGTTTCAATGTGATGTTTGTCAGCTTTCTAAACATACTCGTAGCACATATTCACCTGTTCCCTATAATCCATCTCATCCTTTTTCCCTCATCCATGGGGATATATGGGGTCCCAATAAAATACCTAATCTCACTGGAGCTCGTTGGTTCTTACTTTTCGTTGATGACCATACCCGAATAAGCTGGACTTTCCTCATGAAAGATAAATCCGAAACCATTAACATATTTAAGAACTTTCATGCCATGATTAAAACCCAATTTCACACAGATATACAAGTCTTCAAGTCTGACAATGCCCGTGATTTCTTTAATTCCAATCTGGGCACATACCTGAATAACAATGGCATCGTTCATCAAAGTTCTTGTGTGGACACTCCACAACAAAACGGGGTAGCTGAACGAAAAAATCGTCACATATTAGAAGTGGCTCGATCACTCTTGTTTCAAGCTAATGCCCCAAAAAGATTCTGGGGTGAAGCTGTTCTTACAGCAACCTATTTGATAAATAGGATGCCTTCTCGTGTCATCAACTTCCAAACACCGCTCCAAGCCCTAGTCCACTTATATCCAAAATCCCACCTTGTCTCAAAAATTCCAGTAAAAATCTTCGGTTGTACTGTTTTTGTCCATGTCTACCCACACAATAGAAGTAAACTTGATGAGCGGGCAATTAAATGCATGTTCATTGGGTACTCTTCAAATCAAAAAGGGTACAAATGCTTCTCACCTACAACCAAGAAATTTTACAATACCATGGATGTCACATTTTTTGAAAACCGTCCATTCTTCTCCAATTCTGAGGTTCAGGGGGACACTCATATTCTTGAATCTCAGAATTGGAATTGGTCCTCTCTCATTGACACTCTTCAACCCGTGTCTCAACCACTTGTGATCGACCAACCCCAACCTTCCAACAGTCAACCCATCGAGCAACCTCAGTCTTCCAACATTCAACCTGACCATCTCACTCTTCCAGATAAGCCCATTAAAGTCTATACGAGGAGAACACGCCTAGAGCAGACCAAGCACAACCAAGAATCAACTCCGGATCCAATGACACATGAAATAGCACAGGTTGAACAAGCTCCTAGTCCACAGCCAGAGGCTGCGGATTCCGAACCAGTAGACGATCCTATCTCTGACACTATCTCTGACTTGGATCTACCAATTGCTCTTCGGAAAAGTACCAGATCCTGTACAATGCATCCAATTCAGAATCACCTATCGTATGCCAATCTATCACAGAAGTTTAGGGCCTTTGTGTCTGCCCTAGACAAAATCCAGATTCCTAGAGATGTATTTGAAGCCCTACAAAGTCCTGCATGGCATGCTGCTGTCCTTGAAGAATATCGGGCCCTTGAGAAAAATGGGACTTGGGCTCTCACACCACTGCCACCTTCAAAGAGAGCAGTTGGATGCAAGTGGATTTTCTCAGTAAAACAGAAGGAAGATGGAAGTGTTGATCGATTCAAGGCACGTCTAGTAGCAAAAGGATTCACTCAGTCCTATGGGATTGACTATCAGGAAACCTTTGCTCCAGTTGCCAAGTTCAATACCATAAGAGTTCTCCTATCATTTGCCGTACACCAAGAATGGCCACTATTTCAGCTGGATGTGAAAAATGCGTTCCTGAATGGAGACTTAGTTGAAGATGTATATATGGAGATTCCACCAGGATTTGAGAATAGTCAGACGAGAGGTAAAGTGTGTAAACTCAGGAAGTCCCTGTATGGACTCAAGCAGTCACCACGAGCATGGTTTGAGAGGTTCTCAAAGGTCATAAAGCTGGATGGCTACTACCAATCCGAAGCCGATCACACACTGTTTGTCAAGCATGCCTCCAATGGCAAGGTAACCATCCTAATTGTATACGTCGATGATATTATTCTCACAGGAGACAATGAAGAGGAAGTAAGGAGGCTTAAAACCGTCCTATCCAAAGAATTTGAGATAAAAGACCTAGGACTCCTTAGATATTTTCTCGGTATGGAAGTCGGTAGATCACGCCAAGGAATATCTGTCTCTCAGCGCAAGTATGTGTTAGACTTGCTTCATGAAACCGGAATGAGTGGCTGCCGTCCATCAGATACTCCTATGGATCCTAATGTCAAATTGAAGGCTAGAACAGAAGAAGAAACAGTTGATCAGGAACAATATCAGCGCCTAGTAGGTAAATTGATTTACCTCACTCACACTCGGCCGGATATAAGTTATGCAGTGAGCCGTGTCAGCCAGTTCCTCACCGATCCGTCAGTTGATCACATGAATGCTGTTCATCGCATCTTAAGATACTTAAAGGGAGATCCTGGAAAAGGACTTTTCTTTAAAAAGACGACCAATCGATCTGTGGAAGTCTTTACAGATGCCGATTGGGCAGGATGTCAGATTGATCGAAAATCAACATCTGGTTATTGTTCATTTGTGTGGGGAAATCTAGTCACTTGGCGCAGCAAGAAACAGTCAGTGGTCGCTCGTAGCAGTGCTGAGGCAGAACTCCGAGCCTTAGCTCAAGGCGTCTGTGAAGGAATTTGGTTAAAACGATTACTAAAAGAACTCAGAATCGGTTTCCAAGGTTCTATACAGATGATGTGTGATAATCAATCAGCTATGGCAATGGCTAAGAATCCCGTCCAACATGATCGTTCAAAACATGTTGAAATTGATTGGCATTTCCTCAATGAGAAAATAGAAGATAAGATTGTGACAATGAACTATGTTCCTTCTCATCAGCAGATAGCAGATATTCTCACCAAAGCCCTATTCAGACCCAACTTCAGTGAGCTTAATTCCAGACTCGGCCTAAGGAGTATCTATCGCATAGTTTGAGGGGGAGTGTGGAAAGTCAAACTATCCAAAATTAGATGATTAGCTTATTGATTATTTTTCCCTGTAAATTAGCTGTCTATTCTAGGGAACCTATCATGTATATATTCTGCTTATCTCTATGAATAAAAAACAAGAATTCTTCCAAAAACCACAACTTGGATGGCTCTTCTTTTTCTCAACACATAAGAATCCAAATAATCAAAATTTTCATTCCGCAATTACAACATAATGACTGGAATATATGCTGGAACATTAAATTCTTTCACTTTTGTAGATTGAACAAAGTATCTAGATGAACAGCATTAAAAATGGACAAGTGATGGTAGAGGTTTTGAAGAAGCCACCATAATATCTGTATATGCCATATACAGATTTGATATGAATTCTATGTCATATGCCTATCTTCATTTAAATTCCTTGAATCAGCCAAAAAAAAAAAAAAATCATTTAGATGCCAATATGAGAAATAGCAAAAACCATGTCCTATACCATCTGTTCTGAATTACGTCATATGCGACAGTGAAATTAACGAATCTTGATTTTCTGGCAATTATGTGGTAGAATATGGTTTCTATTTTCGGAGATAAATAAATTGCTTTACATCTTATTTATCAAGTTATAATGATCAGGTGCATCAATCATGAAATTTTATATGGAACTATTCTTATAGTCCTCTCAGTGTTACATATCCCACATCGGTTCCGCACGTAAGTGCGGAAAGACATATAAGTGGGGGTCAATACTTCACCTTCAGCCATGGTTTTAAGTGAAGTTAGGGCTCTCTAGCTTATGTGCCTATCAATTTGGTCCGGCCTACTAGATCTAGACGGGCCACGGGAAGGGGCTACCCGATGTGTGGGCCCAGGGGGGTTGCCACCCGGAGTTGTGGGCCCTAGGTATGCGGGTTGCCATCCGGAGTGTGCCGTCCGTGGACGTCCGGTTTGAAGGGGGATGGATTGTTACATATCCCACATCGGTTCCGATGGATTGTTACATATCCCACATCAGTTCCGCACTTGGCGGAAGGGCAGTTCGAAGGGGGATGGATTATTACATATCCCACATCGGTTTCAGCCATGGTTTTAGGTGAAGTTAACGGTTCCGCACTTGGCGGAAGGGCAGTTCGAAGGGGGATGGATTATTACATATCCCACATCGGTTTCGGCCATGGTTTTAGGTGAAGTTAAGACAGCCATGGTCTTAGGTGAAGGGAGGCTTATGTGCCTTTAATTGATAAGAAGAGAAAATAGAAATAAAAAGAAAATCATCGGTTCCGCCAGCAAGTGCAAAAGGGCATATAAGTAGGGGTCAACCTGGAGTTTTGGGCCCTAGGTATGCGGGTTGCCATCCGGAGTGTGCCGTCCGGTTCGAAGGGGGATGGATTGTTATATATCCCACATCGGTTCCGCCCGCAAGTGCGGAAGGGCATATAAGAAGGGGTCATTCCTTTACCTTCAGCCATGGTTTTAGGTGAAGTTAAGAAGAGAAAATAGAAATAAAAAGAAGATTATCGGTTCCGCACAATCCTTCACCTTCAGCCATAAACCCTAATCACACCTTAAATAATACTACTGACTAAGACCAACAAGGAAAGAAACCAAAACCCTAAGGACCTAAACAAAAACATAATAAATAAGCCCAACCCACGAATAATGGGCTCAAGCCCTAAACATAAAAATAATTAAAATAAATAGATCAGCCCACGGATAGTGGACCCAAGGCAGCCCCCGTCGATCGTGAACCCTAATTTTGCTTCCTATCAAAAACACATAATGTCCCACATCAGTTCCACATGCAAGTGTGGAAGGGCATGTAAGTGGGGGTCAACCATTCACCTTCAGCCATGGTTTTAGATGAAGTTAGGGCTCCATAGCTTCATGCCTAACAATTTGGTCCAACCTGCCGGATCCGAATGAGCCACGGGATGGGGCTATCCGATGTGTGGGCCAAGAGGTTGCCACCCCGGATGTAGGCCCAAGGGGGTTGCCACCCGGAGTTGTGGGCCTAGGTGCGGGTTGCCAGCCGGAGTGTGCCGTCTGTGGACGTCCGGTTCGAAGGGGGATGGATTGTTATGATGTCCCACATCGGTTCCACATGCAAGTGTGGAAGGGCATGTAAGTGGGGGTCAACCCTTCACCTTCAGCCATTGTTTTAGGTGAAGTTAGGGCTCTCTAGCTTTATGCTTAACACTCAGTTTCTCAATTATTACTTTGCTTCTCAATGGTTTACATGAACCACTACATCCATTAATAGTTTTATTAGAGTGTATAATCAGTATTGAGTAATCTATATAGTTTTGAATGTGGGATGCATCACTTTGGTCATCCTAAAACCTCTGTTGCATCTAAGGATGAAAGGAAGGTTCTAGAAGCCTCTCTAAGATGATAATGAAATGTACAAGTGCTTGGTTCGCTACCTCGCTATTTTAGGAACAAAATGAAAATAGTCAAAATTTGCTCCAACACTTATGACCATCCATGCTGGAAAGCAAGAGATTCACATCAATTTTCATTTACAAATAAATGTTTTGATTATTAAAGATTGTCAATCAGCAACAATGTCAACTTAAACAGCTTCAGGAGCTACTCTTGCAATTAAAGAATGTTGGATCATGAACCTATTGTTCAAGTTTGACTTTACTCCAATAGCCAAAATTGTTCTAAAAAAAAAAAGCCAAAATTAATCCATATAGCAGAATTACTTTCTTACAAGAAGTATAGTATGAGAAAATTAATTAAAAAAAGGAGGGGAATTACCTTGATAACCTCGGAGGTTAAAGGAGATGGCTGATATGATGGGAGGAAGTAAGAAATATGCAATGACTAGAGCACTACCAGTCCCCAAAATTACAACAGGTTCTGCTGATGATATAATATTAACAGTGGAAGTGGCGATGGGTTTAGCCTCACCAATCACCTTTGTTGTTTGCTGAGCTGCATCCGCTACTGTCTGCATTTAAATGATCTTTTATTTACTCTAGCTTGATATTAATAACTATATATTGGTGTCATTAGAGAAAGCAATGAGGTACTCAAATTAGCTGATCATATTATCGAGCATATTAAAAAACTACACACTAATAACGAATTTTGCATGATCTTTAACTCATCTGTAAAGCATGTAACTTGAGAGGGTTTTTAATTCATGAAACGAATTGCAGATAACTTACCAATAATTGTCTTGTCCAAAATACAGAAACTACACAAAAAGGTTTCTTGAACTCATCATATTTACTGTAAACTTTACATTATCAAGATGTGATTCTACATTTAACCCATCATAAATAAAGATGTGATTATCAAGATACCAAGGGCTCATATGTAAAGCAAAAGATTTAAATAGTTTATTTTAAGGTCTAAACATTCTTTATGTAGATAAGGGCTAAAATAGCAGATGCATTTAAGAAATTCATAACTTTCTAGGATAGTTAAATATTAAACCAAGGAAGTCATAAATACGTCTCTTCCCTCTGTAAATACAATGCAAATACATTATTTTGCATATAAAAAACCCAAAAAGACGGGTGGAATGATAAATTTTCTTTTTGCAACTTTTAGAACGAAGTTGAGTAGTTGATACATGATTTCCATCTCAACTTCCTAACCAGGAAGACAACACTGTTCGAGTTCCCTTATCTGCAACTTAGGAACTTAGAGCTATATGAAGCACCCAATTTTCTCAATTCAGCCATTGCACTTATGAAAGAAAATGTTGGATAAGATAGCAGTAACGGTAATTAACCAGGAAACAGAAACCATCATCTGTTAATTAATCAAAATTATCAGTGGTACCTTAGCTGCAGTTATCACTGGCTGGGTATCAATTCCTGTACTCTCAATAGCTTCTTGGGCTTTCTTAGAAGCCTCTGAGACCACAGGGGAAGCAATTTTTACAGCTTGTTCTCCAGCTTGCTTTAAAATTGGCAATGTCACCTCTACCGCAGGCTTTACAGCATTCGTCACAGCTCCAACCACTTGCCCAGCACTGCTAAAAAAGTTGGATCCAAATTCTCCAATTTGAGAAATAGCAGATTCCACCTGTAATCACACAAGATTCAACATGTCAACTGTATACTATAAAATTTGTGATGAAATATGGTCTGATGATCTGAGCTACTTTAAGGAGGTGCTTGGTTGGGGGTTTTGGGTGGGGTCAATGGGAATTGAGGTATATTGATGATTCCCAATGTTGACGCTTGTTTCATCAAATGGGAATCAAAATTCCTCAATCATTCTCATTGATTCAATAATTACTCCCCACCCTTCAATCACTTTCAATCCCATAGTTATTAACCTCTTTAATGATACTCATTGTCATTCCGATTGAAGAATTCAAATCGGTTCCTTAGTGTGAGACCTTCTAACACTACTGAGCTTCATTTAGTGGGTCGAATAAGTATAATTACATTTTCTTTAAAAATGGAAAGTGATGTCCTAACAGCAAAAAGTGATACTCTCCTTCTCTCTGGGAACCATTCACAGAGCCCTTATGGAGAGTAAAACCATCTCAGAAAACCAATAAACCCACCATTTTTTTAAGCATTTTTATAATTATCAAGTAACTTCTTCAATTTCAAGAGAAAAATCGCATACGCAAGAATTGGGAGCTCAATGTTTCACTCAACAGGTCAGAAAATTTGAGAAACCAATTAGAAATTGTATTCTGATCAAAGTTCAGGAAATCAAATGTGCGGCGCCAGTAAATTCAAAAATAAGCAACGAAAATGCATTAACTTCAAATCGAAACTTTCCCCAACCTGAGTGAGAGAGGAGACAATCTTTTCTTTAGGGAGAATTTCAGCTCTGGCCTCAGTGGGAGCGACAAAAAGAGCAGTGAGAGGGAAGAGAGAAGTAACGGGCAGTGACAGAGAGTGTGAAGAAGTTTTGACTTTGGAGGGAATAAGAAATGTTTTGGGTGGCGGAGAGACCGGCGGCGGCTGTGGAAGAGACGGCGGACGCGTGGTGGATGTAGCTCGGATGGCCATCATCACCTCCTGCCTGGTGCCACCGCTCTCGACTCTCTGATTGAATTTTTGGTTGGTGTAAATTCGTTAAAGAGATGAGTGATGATGGGAGATGGAACGAGAGATGGAGTGAGGTGCTGCAACTTGACACGGCAGTTTATGAATATTCTATTAAGCAATAAGGTGATGCCACGTGTAAGGATTAGAAATGTGGACTAGATTATTGCTGCATCCTCAAATTTCAACTAAAAAAATAGTGGATTAAGCCTTCCCTCCTCTAAATAGATTCAAACTTATTATTTTTATTTTTATTTTTTTTAAGGGATAAATAAATTATATTAGAGAGTTGGAATCAACCAGTATTGATTGACAAGATACAATTCGATAGAATAGACCAAGAATAAGCATTTTTAGCATAAAAAGCAATTCCATGAGCAGTGATATTCTCAGAACGACTCATCCAAAAAAATGCACAGGCTAATAAAATCTTCAATAATACCACGGATATCAACAAGGATATGTGTAAATTGTAAAGCAGCAAGAATAATCTGTTCAGCATCTCCTAAGAAAGAAACAGAGGTTAACTCCAACTATTTGGCAACATACTAACGATCACGAAGAGCAATGAATTCCACTACCTCGAGATCTTGAATGCCATTGAATTTTTTACTTAACTCAAATACAAACTTTTCATCTTGGTCAAAAACATAAACGCAATAGCCAACAAAGTCTGTTTGAGATAGCACCATCAAAGTAGATACAAAAATTTTATTTTGTGGGATCGGTGGTATGCTTTTAAAAGAGAAGGTGAAGTTCTTTAAGGCCAGAGATGAGCAGTCTGAAATTCAGCTAAAAGGTGTGAGGCAGTCATCACAATGGAAGAGGATCTTGGGAGACGCATTCGAAAAATTTCCTATTTCTTGCCGACCAAAGAAAGAAACAAAGAACACCAAAAAAACATGCTAACTCGTTTTCAAGTGACAAGAAGATGTCATGGAACCAAAGTGATGCAACAATTTGAGAGTAGCCTTATACAGCACTGAGAAGACCAAAAATTTTCCAAGTTTCAGTAGCAAAGGGGCATGTGAAGGACAAGTGACGAGCAGTGCCATCAGTTTCCTTACAGAGGTAACATAAGGGTTGAGATTCATTCCCCGGCGCTAGAGATTTTCATGTATAGGGAGGGTGTCATTGCAACAATGCCATAAGAAGTGGGTGATGTGAGGAGAAATTCCGAGTTTCCATATTTTCTTCCAGATTGGGTTTGGACCAGTACTAGTAGAGGCTTGTGACTTAATCTTAAGATTTCTGCAAGTATGATATGCAGATTTGATCGTGAAAGTGAAGTGCCATATCCATTTAACAACTGCAAGGGAACTTCGAATTGGGAGAGAGAGAGAATCAGAGTAGCATCAACTTCAAAGAAATTTGTAGTTACTAAATCAGCCTTCCAGGAGTGAACATCTTAATAAATTAAAATAGACACTGGAGAGTTTATTAGCAATTGGCTGCAAGATATGTCAACCAATGATGGTGTGTTCGAGGTGACCCATTTGTCTAGGAAGATACAAGTGTTGTTTACTAAATTAATTTGTCTACGGAAACCTGAAGACAAAAGCTTGCATCCCTCAAGAATGCTTCTCCAAGTCTAAGAGGGTCAAATTCCCAAACAAACATCAAGGAACAATGTATCAGAAAAGTAATTTACTTTGAGAAATGATGGGCGTTTTCTCAACACACAATATTAATCCCCAAGTATAAAGGATGTTATTGTAGCTTTGATAAGCGACCAAGTGATTATCGAACCCAATGGACATATTATTATTAATCTAATTATAATCTAACTTATTAAGACTAGGTTGGCAATATAATTTGTGGAATAATTAATGAACTACTAACAAGTAATTTAAATAACAAATAAAGTAAACAAGCAATAGAGATTAAACGAAAGTGAATAAGTGAGAAAATAGGTAGTTCTTCGGGCCATCCAATTTTACTCATTAACTTCCCTTCCATGTAGCAATGTCCGACTCTGCCTTGTGGAGTATGGACGCATTACTAAACAATGAAAATCCACTCTATACACACAAGTAAATAAACGTGTGACACTTGTGAATATCCTTGGAGCAAGAGATATAATTCACCCCTTTGATACTATTAATATCAATTATTTTCCGTGCACTAAGTACTCTAATCCGATATGATCTCCCTTTATAGGTACTATGAAATTATTCTCTTTGTCCTACTTATTAACCCGAATAAGATTCAATTAACAAATATTTATATAAGATAGTTTTAATGAGACTTCGGAGTCCCCTCACTTAGAATCATAACATATAATCCTGCTCAGCTGCTCAGTAGTGAACGCACTCAATCAATAATCAAGGTATGTATTCAGACTCTACATAACAATTAATGATACACAAAACAACTTTGAGTATGAATTAAATAAGCATAGTCTTATATAAAATAAACCACAAATAGTGTTGTACGGAGTATACACACGTAAGTTCAATTAACTGATAAAACCTTCATAAACCCTAGAACTACCGAAGCGGTTCTAGCCCATGATTGATTGAAGAACAATCATGGTAATTGGATAGATCTTACCCATAGTCTTGAAAATTACAAGATAAATTAAGAAGCGATGTAAACCCTAGATGTGGGCGCCGTCGCGTCTCTCTCCATCTGGAATGTTCACTTGGTTCTCACTTGATTCGACAAACGAATCTCTCTGCACTTCTCCGTGGATGATGGTAGGGCTTCAGATGTTGTGTAGAATGAAGGTGGTGGTGAACGTCCCTTTCTGCTGCGTAGGGTCTTCCTTTTATACTTTCAGCTTCTCTAACGAACCTCTAATGGGCTTTTTGAGCGAAAACACGTACTGAAGGTGTAAAAATATGGATCTAGAAGCTTCCTGCTCGTCGGTTTGACCAAAACCCTTGGTCGAACCATTCATGGCCTAGTCGAACCAGCCTGTAATGAACTGGCAGGTGGCTGGTTGACTCGAACTCCTAGTCGAACTAGAAGCCTCAGGGTCGAATCATCTTTTCAAAAACTCAGGCTTTTGGTTCGACCGTGGTTCGACCTTCATGGCTGGTCGAACCACAGTGTTGTGGTCGAACGCTTTTGTAGCAACTTCTAGGCGCCTGGTTCGACCCGTACCGATGGTCGAACCAAGTGCTAATTAAACACCCCTTTTCTGGTTCTGAGCACTTCTGTCCTGTTTTCCTTCAAAATCCGCACAAACAACCTCAAACGCACTTGATTCGTGACTTTCCACTACATATCTCGATTTATCTCGACTTAAGATCAAATCATACATCATTATCACATAAATAAGAGCTCAAATTACATGAATTTACACTCTAATCAAACCTCCAAACTTATATGTTGCTCGTTCTGAGGCAACGAATTAAAAACCACAAGAGTAAGTGTAAAATTCATGAGGCCATCAAGTCAAGTACAATACATACCTATACATGCAATTCTATCAATTTAAAACAAGCACCACTCGCATCATACATTTCATTCATGCAAAAACATCACTCAATTATAACATGCTTCGGAGTACTAAGTCATCTAGCTCACAAGATAAATGTTTACTCTCGCTCTCAAGTGTGAAGTACACTTAAAAATGTAAACATATACGCTCATATTAAATTCATATTCCGGCGTAACCATAAGCTTGGCAAGCATCTAAAAAATCAACTTATAATCGCTTCATTACTAGGATCACAAAGGATTTGCTTTTGGGTTGTAATGTTGGCTCTTTGATAAAGGTAGAAAAGTATAGATAAAGTGACTAATTCACTAGTAGAGAATTACGTTGGAGCTTTGTTTTTCATCAAACAGCTTTATTTTCACCATCTTATTCTCATGATCTTTTACGATTCTCCTTTTCCCTTCTTTTCCTTGGATTCAACATCTTCTTTCTTCAAAGTACCAGAGTATCAATTTCGGGCACTACCCTTCTAAGCAGTCGGGATACCAGTTTAGGCACTACCCCTAAACAAGATTTAACCATGAATTTTTTATCACTTCATAACACTCAACCCAATTTATCTTCCTTTCTTCTTCACATTCAAGCTAGCATATATTCACCTCAACTCTCTACTAATGAATATGGTATTCAACAAGGCTCAAGTAAAGGATGAATAAGGCTTTTTATCACAGCTTGCCAAAGAAAAAGCTTTTAAAGGCTCAACGGGGCTTCCAATGATTTATACAATATATGGGAAGGTAAAATTTAGCCAAGTGACTCAAATAAACAATAATGGCCAAAGATCATGTCTTAATAACTATCAATCATGAGGCTCACATAAGACTCCAAGCCAAATTCTAGAATACGGTCATATGAACGATTCTCTCAAGAATAAACTATCATGCATGGATGTAGCATGATTTCATAAGACTCAAATTCTAACATGAGTAATAGATTCCTAAGCACTCCTCATAGCATATAATCAAGATCAATTCCACAATGAACTCCACATATTTAACAAGTTATACATACTTCTCATCAACAAAATTAACACATGCAAAATACGAATGCAACATACTTATAAAAGAACCCATCATAACAATCCAAATCAAGTATCACCAATAAAATCCAACATCATCAATATAGAATATCAATACATGTCACTCACACCACCAAATACCCAACCTGTAAAGATAAAAGAGAAGGGAAATGAGATGAAGCAAATAAAGATAAAAATCTGGCGCCCTCTACTCATGTGGAGCATCATCATCACTATCTCCCCTGCACCAATCATCAAAATCTCTCTGTAGGCTATCCACCTTTCTATCCAAAGCTTCATAATTGTCGCTCAAATCTCCCAACCTCTGATCCATAACCACATAGTTAGCTTGCATTGCATTGTAACACAAATCTAATGCGGCATAGCTCGTCGTCAGCAGGCCCAATTGGCGGTTCGTCTTCTTCTAACGTGGCATATCTAACAAGATGCTCATGCATCAATCGAAACTACTGTCTATAATATTCATCTGGACCGCCCCAATACTGCTGTTGCTACTGTTGTGGTGGTGGCATCTCATGCTGCTGCAGTATCTCTATCTCAGGATGCTCAATCGGCTCCGCTCCATGCATCTCCTCATCGTGCTGAGGTTGCTACTGCGGCACATTATCTACTATCCTCTGCAGCTCCTGATACATCACTGCAGCATACATCTAAGCAATAGTCCTCCAATCTCCTCTCCTCAAGTACGTTATTGATATCGCCTCGTGTGCCAATGAATCCATCAACATGTTTATATCACCCTGGATCCTAGTCAAAGCCCTCACATCATATGGAAACATGAAAGAAAAGGGGTTAGAACCCCTGGTGAAAAACCAGTCTCTATCTCTTTGAAAAGCGAATCCAGCTCGAACACACACACTCATCACTTGATCGGGATCCTCCGCTATAAGGGTGATACCTGTGAAATCCATGTGGTATGACTCAGCCACAGGAGTAAGCAATCCTCCAATATTCACTCTTTGAAAAGAGAAACTCCTGAATCTGTAAAGCTGCTGAATCAGATATGATCCCACATTGAACTGCACTCCATTCAACATACACCACAGATCATTCAACTCTCCCCTAGATATACAACTTTCCTCAGATTGGGCAAACAATGTATTTCTAGAACTCTATCCATGTATCTAATGACTGGGTTACGAATCGAAGCAGCACGAGCCTCCTTCGTCTTGAAATCCATATCCTCTCCTGAAATAGCTCTCCAAAAATTATTTGGTCTGAAGTGTCCGTTCTCGTACTTAGAAATTCCCCTCGGAGTCCCTAGTAGCACATTAAATTCCTCAGTTGTCCATGTTCTCTTTTCGCCTCCAAGCTGGAATGAACATTCGTATGGAAGAGAACTAGAACCCTTCTTGATTGTGACCTAACACAAACCTCCGCAGTAACATGAAAATATGTAGGCCTCTTCAACTCCATGAAATGATGTATTCCCACTTGATCAAACATCCACATGATATTATCACAAATATTCATCGTCCTCATTGCATCATCATCCTAGTACCTCGTGCGAGTAATCTTGTTAGACATCGCACCCCATCGATCATTAATCTCCTCCCAATTTTCCATCTCAATGTGGAAATGCCTCGGCAATCTCTCCTTAAGACGTAACTTCTTAGTAACTTCGTCTTCACGAGATGGCCTATCTTCCCTCCTTTTGGAGTGAATTTCAGTTGCCTTCCCTCTTCCTACAAGAATAATACTGAAATACCAAATAAATACTAGGAAAGCAAACCAAACCAAGTTCAAAGCTAACTATACATTAAACTCTACTCAATACTTCAAGTTGCTCATGTCTAATCAACTTCAAACAAGCATGCTATTCATATAATTAAACCATGAATCATAAACATGCTACTCCCAACTTCAACATTCAACTTCTCCAACAAGAATTTCAATAATTTCACCATTTACTTCCCTTTCTATACTTAAGCATGCACTTTTCTAAATTCTAACATGCTTCTCTTCACCACACAAATTGCTCAACAATGTCAAGTAGAACATCAAAGTCTAACAACAACTCAACAATGAAAATCGGACCCATCACTTGTTCATAAAAAATTTCAAACAAAAATCCAAATTGCACCATGAATTCACATAAAAACTAGTGCAATCTACCCACTTAAAATCAAGCAATAGAACTTCAATCCTAGGGTAATAGAGTCAAGAGAACGTACCTTTTGATCCAACCATGCGTAGTATGAACAAGAAACAAAAATCCCCAAATTGGATGGAAAACCCTAGTTTTTCAACTTAAAATCTCCAAATCCGTGAGAAATCAAGTATGGGAAGGGTAGAGAGTGGTTTAATCGGAGTAGAATGAAGTAAAATCAAAGTTTTGAAGAGAGGGTTTTTGGTTCGGAGAGGATTCGAGTGCGAGTGGTGTGCAAAATGTACGGAACAGGGGCTCAAATTTGACTTAAACATGATTTACCTGGGCAGGTTCAACTCGAACTAGGTGGTCGAACCACGCTTCTGGACAAATTCAAAATTTGGTTCGACTTGAACCATTGGTCGAACTGGCGTGTCGAGGTCGAACCAGCTTGTAACAAACTTTCAAGTGGCGGTTTGACTCGAACCCTTGGTCGAACCATAAGCCCCTAGGTTGAACCAACCTGTAACAATTTCTCTGATTGATGGTTCGACTCGAACCATCTGGTTCGACCTTCACCACTGGTCAAACGACACTGCTGCTCCTTCAAAATGTGATTCTTCTTCGTCCTCTGCAAACTTTAAGCTCAAAAATGATTATTAGGTACTAAAACAGAGCAAAACTATAGCTGAGAACCACCATTAAGACTCAATAAATCATGTGCATATGCTCCGCATACGACATAATAAATAATACACCACCAAACATTAGGCAAATTGTAAAAAATCGACACATCAAAACCGAATAAATTTTTAATAAGCCGCAAAAAATCAACTCCCCTAACAAACATTACAAAGAAAAGATTATACTCTCGGTGCTACGATGAGGTAAGTACATCACACCCCAAACTTAGTTTCTACTAAACTTAGTAGAAACTATAGTCGAAACTAAGTTTGCAAAGAGATGTAATTTTTGATAAGTAAGCACGTCAAATATAAAAATTTCTTACTCACACTAATGAAATAATGCAATAAAACAGAAGAGAAAGCCCCCAACAGGAGCTCTTGTTTAACATCGGAGAGTCACGACTGTACCAATTCAATGTAAGGTATCTTCAAAGACGACACAAGCATCATCCGATGACTTATAATGATTCAATCGATGCCCATTAGTTGCTATGATGTCTCTGTCTTTGTCCATGATCTCAAAACTTCACCCTCCGCAGGCTCTATGGATAATGAACAGTCCCGTCCACTTTGATTTTAATTTTCCTGCAAAGAGCTTCAAACGAGAGTTAAAGAGTAATACCTCATCACCTTGCTTGAATTCCTTGTAAGTGATCTTCGTATCATGCCATTTCTTCATTCTTTCTTTAAAAATCATCGAATTATTGAAAGCTTGATTTCTGAACTCGTCTAGTTGATTGATATGAGCCAACCTCAACTCCTTTTACTCATTAAGACATAAGTTCAAACTTCACAATGCCCAAAAAGACTTATGCTAAATCTCCACAGGTAAGTGGCACGACTTCCCATAGACAATTTGATAAGGTGACATGTCTAGCATAGTCTTGTATGCAGTTCGGAACCCCCCATAAAACATCATTGAGCTTCATAGCCTAATTCTTTCTATTAGTTCCAACTACTTTCTCCAAAATTTGTTTCACTTGTCAGTTGGAGACTTCGGCTTGCCCATTAGCTTGAGGATGATAGGGTGTAATAATCCTATGCTTAATACCATACTTCTTGAGAAATCTTTCAAGAAGCTTGTTGACAAAGTGGGAACCTCCATCACTTACTAGTGATCTAGGAACTCCATAACGGGCAAATATATGTTACTTCAAGAAAGACAACACTGTCTTAGCATCATTCATATGAGTAGGAATGACTTCTACCCACTTAGAAACATAATCCACTGCTAGAAGAATGTAGAGAAATCCATTAGATGGGGGAAAAGGCCCCATAAAATTGATTCCCCAAACATCAAAGATTTCAACAACAATGCTTGGCAAAGTGACATCTCATGTCTTCTGCTTATGTTTCCCATCCGTTAACATCTATCATATGTCGCTACATAGGATTCACAATCTTTAAACAAAGTAGGCCAATAAAGAGCAGATTGAAGTACCTTTGCTACAGTCTTTTGGGCTCCAAAATGCCCCCGTTAGGTTGTGCATAGCAAAAATCAAGAACACTCTCCATCTCCATCCCAGGCACACACCTACGGATGATAGAATCCGTACAAATCTTGTAGATGAACGGATCATACCATATAAAAGTCTCAACATCCCTCTTAAACTTCGCAAATTGATACCTGTTGAGATCTTTTGGAATTTCACCTACGGCAATGTAATTGACATAGTCAACATATCATGGATCCATTCCTTGAGCAGCTACCACACAAGCTCTCTCTGCTCCTTCAGTAAACACCGCCATAATCTTCTCATTAGGGAACATCTCTTATATGTAATCAAAAGAATCATCACAATGCTCCCTTGTCTCCAACCTTGATAGGTGGTCTGCAAATACATTTTTGGTACCCTTCTTATCCCGGATCTCCATATCAAACTCTTGCAGAAGAAGGATCATCTAATGATCCTTGGCTTCGCTTCCTTCTTGCACATCAATTGCCAAATTGCAGAATGATTCGTGTACACTATAGTCATCATGACAACTAAATACTGTAGAAACTTATTTAATGCATACACAATAGCTAAAAACTCATTTTCAGTGACAATGTAGTTCTTTTGTGCTGCATCAAAAGTTTTGCTCGCATAACAAATGGCACATAATTTCTTCTCTCTCATCTGCCCAAGCATCACTCCAAGTGGTAAATCACTTGCATCACACAAAAGTACAAACGGCTGAGTCCAATCCAATGTGATTAAGATAGTTGCAGTAATAAGTGCCTCCTTCAAAACCTGAAAAGCAGTTAGACATTCATCATCAAAATTAAAAGGAACATCCTTTTCAAGTAAGTGAGACAACGGCTTAGAGTATTTTCAGAAGTCCTTGATAAATCTTCTATACAATCCTGCATGTCCAAGGAAGGGCCACACTCTTCTCTCATTGGTAGGTGGTGGTAGCTTCTCAATCGCTACCACCTTTGCTCTATCCACTTGCAATCCTTTGAGTGAAATATGATGTCCCAATACAATCCCATCTCTTACCAAGAAGTGACACTTCTCCTAATTCAAAACCAGGTTAGTACCAACACATCTCTTCAAAACAGTAGACAGGTTAGCCAAACATATATCAAAAGGAGGAACCAAAAATAGAAAAATCATCCATAAACACCTCCATGATCTTTTCTATCAAGCCATCAAATATCGCCATCATACAACGCTAAAATGTAGTAGGTGCATTACACAACCCAAAAGGCATCTTCCTAAAGGCAAAAGTTTCATAAGGGCAATTAAAAGTAGTCTTTTTCTGATCTTCGGGTGCAATCATGATTTGATTATACCCCGAGTACCCATTCAAGAAACAATAAAAGTCATACCCTGCAAGACGATCAAGCATTTGATTCATGAAAGGAAGTGGAAAGTGGTCTTTGCGTGTATTTTCATTTAATTTCCTATAATCCGTACACACACGCCACCCCGTAGGAATCCTAGTGGCTAATGCCTCTCCATCATCTGACTTAACAATAGTCATGCCCCCCTTCTTAGCTACAACAAATAATAGACTCACATGGGGACTATCACTAATTGGATATATAATTTCTTCATCTTGCCATGTTAGGATTTGTTTTCTAATTACTTCTTGAATAGCAGAATTCACCTTTTGCTGATTCTGAATGCTACCCTTAGCCTCATCTAATAATCTTATCTTATGCATGCAATATGAAGGATTAATACCTTTTAAATCATCAAGAGACCAACCAATCACAGACTTATACTTCCTAAGCACATCTGATAGCTCCTCGAGTTGATCATCAGTTAAAGAAAAATATACAATTACCAGATAAGTTTCATTGTCACCTAGATAGGAATACTTCAAGTGCTCCGGTAGCGGTTTCAACTCCTCTTTCTTTTCCTCTTTTGCTGTGCTCTCTCTATCCAATGGCAAGTACTTTCTAGTCCACTTCACCTCTTCAAACTTAGTTCTTTTTTATTCATACCTGTCATCACTCAAAGCAAGTAAATTTTCAAAAAATTCAATACATACCTCATTAGAGACCTCATCTAGCTCTGTGGTGGGAAAAGTACGAGACTCCCCCAAGAATGTCTCCAAGGGATCCTTTGAAAGGATCAAGGGCATATCTTCCTTCATGATCTCCTCCACCATATCAATGCTATGACACTAAGTCTCCATCGGCATCTTCAGTGCTTTATCAAGGTTGAACATAACTTGTTCTTTATCCATCCGCAACCTTATCTCACCCTTTTGAACATCAATCATAGCTCCAGCAGTGGCAAGGAATGGTCTCCCTAAAATAAGAGGGATATTATCCTTATTATCTTCCATCTCTAGCAGTAGAAAGTCCACAGGAAAGACCAGTTTCTCTACTTTCACTAAAACATCTACAATCACACCCTTCGGAAAAGTCATAGACATATCTGCCAATTGTAGAGAAACTGTTGTGGGAGTTAATTCCCCCAAACCAAGCCTTTGAAATATTGACAAGGGCATCAAATTGATGCTTGCCCCAAGATCGCATAAGGCTCGTCGTGCCGGCCCTTTTTCCAATTTCACACAGAATAGTGAAGCTTCTGGATACTTTAACTTAGCTGGCAGCTTCTTCTGAATGATCGAGCTACAGTTCTCAGATAAATTCACCGTTTCAATTCTGTTCAAGCTTCTCTTCTTCAAAAGTATTTCCTTTAGAAAGCTAGCATAGTATGTCATCTCTAAGATTGCTAAAGAGAAAAGAATTCTCAAGGTTATCTTGTTTATGATATCTAAAAACTTCCTGAACTTTTCTTCCAATCCCTTCTTAACTAACCTAAAAAGAAACGGGGGAGGTATCTTTGTCTTAGGAATCCCCCATTCATCACGTTCAACCTTCTTCGCTTTATCCTTCTCAACTCTCTATCTCTTAGCTCTCTCCCATTTCTTTTCCGCTATAGGCTCAGTATTCTGCCCTTTGGATGGTACTGGAGTAGCATTGACATCAGGTAAAGTTTTTTGTGCAGAAAAATGTACTATATGAGGTGGTTCGACCTTGGTTTGACCATGAGTGCTGGTCGAACCAGGTGTGTAGTGGTCGAACCGAGCTTCAGAAAGTATGGAATCTCATGGACAGGTCCGTTCGACCATGGTTCGACATTCAGGATTGGTCGAACTAGGGCAGGGTTGGTCGAACCTGACATCAGAGAATTCTGAACAGGCTGGCTCGACCATGGTTTGATCTTTAGGATTGGTCGAACCAGGGTAGTGTTGGTCGAATCAGCCATCCGATCTCTCCGAAGGCTGCCCAGATGCTTGGTTTAACTTAGGTAGTGCGGTTCGACCTACTGTCTTGGTCGAATCCTGGTCGAATCGAGCTCTTGGAGCTCCAAAATTCATTTTCGGCATCATCAGTCTCTCATACTATGTTCTAGACCTTAACGTGATGGCGTGGCACTCTTTTGAGTTTGTAATGCTTTGAGATGTGAATTCCCCTTCTCCACCGTTTGGGTCAATTGATTCACATTTCCGGCCATCTGCCCTATCAATAATGTTAAGTCCTTCATCTGCTTAGATATATCCTCATGATTTTTATCAAATTTTTCCTCTAGCTTTTCCTCTAGACGATCCAGTCTTGCATCATTCCTCGCCATGTTTTCCTTCTTCAACCTTAGCACCCGGATCAACACCAATAGGAGGTTGTACTATTGTATTTGGATTACTCCATGAAAATTCTTGCCTCCTTGGTTGTTGATAATTATCAGGGGGACCACGATTATTGAAGTTCCCTTGATAATTTCGATTCCTTGATTTTGGAACCTCGTTCTTTGAATAATTTGACCCATGACGTAGTTTGCCTCTTCTAATTCCTCTTGATTGGCTCCTTCATTCCTAATATCTTGCTGCATAATTGGTACTCGCTGCGCTATGTCAGTAATCTACTTTTGCTGAGACTCAAGTAACTTGTTGATATTAGCCAAACTAGAGACGATCTCATCTTCTCTACTCGAATTAACCATAGTATGCTCAACCTGAGCTAGTTTTCCAAGGACATAAATGTCTCTCACTCTATTAGTTGGCCAATCTCTTGAATTCATCGAAATATCCTCAAAGAGCTTTTCGACCTCAACGGATGTCTTTGTAAGCAGTGCTCCATTAGAAGAAGCATCAAGTAACACTCGAGAATCACAATCCAACCCGTTATAGAAAATACTGATGTATTGAGCTTTAGATAGTCCATGCTATGGACACTTTTGAAGCATGTCCTTGAATTTGTCCCAAGCCTCATGAAACTTCTCTCTACTCTCGATAGCAAATTGAGATGTCCTGCTTCATCCTAAACACCTTGGAAGGTGGCATGTATCTCTCCAAGAACTTCAATTTTAATTGCTCCCAGGTAGTGCATTCAGCAGCATTCAAAGTATCGTACCAATCTCTCACTCTTTCAGTAAGCGAGAACTTAAACAACACAATCCTCCTCGCATCCTCATGATCTCCTATGCTTTTTGTGTACTTGCATACCCCAGGAATTTGCTCAGATGCTTTTGAGGATCTTCAAAGTTTCCCCAGAGAAGGGACTCATTTATATCATGCTGATCAGAGCAGTGTAAAGATCAAAATCCGCATCGGCCCCTCTTGCTCCTAACAGCCCCAAATTGCCTCCTCTGTTGTTCTTGAAGACTTCACGGAAGGCAAGGTTATCCGAATTCGCCCTATCTTGGGCCATGTTGACTGCTTCTGCTTCCGATTTATCTCCGGTTGCAGCTTCAATCGCTTCCGAGTTCAGCTCGTCAACTTCAACTCCTAAATTAAGAGCTTCAGTTGGTTCTACGTTCTTTTTCTTCTTCTTCTTTGCCTTTTTCTTCCTCAATGATGCACCAATTTCCAGATTAAAAGGCGCGAATATTCCTGCCTTCGATCTAGTGTGCATACACCAAAGAAAATTAAGCTTTAGAAAATAAAGACAAGAAAATAGCCTCAATTAAATTAGAAATAATAAATTAATAATTAATTCCATCCCCGGCAACGGCGCCAAGAACTTGATGGGCATTTTCTCAACACAAAATATTAATCCCCAAGTATTAAAGGATGTTATTGCCGCTTTGATAAGCGACCAAGTGATTATCAAACCCGAGGGGCGTATTATTATTAATCTAATTATAATCTAACTTATTAAGACTAGGTTGACAATATAATTTGTGGAATAATTAATGAACTACTGAAAAGTAATTTAAATAACAAATAAAGTAAACAAGCCGTAGAGATTAAACGAAAGTGAATAAGTGAGAAAATACGTAGTTCTTCGGGCCATCCAATTTTACTCATTAACTTCCTTTCTGTGTATCAATGTCCGACTCTGCCTTGTGGAGTATGGACGCATCACTAAACCATGCAAATCCACTCTATAGACACAAGTAAATAAGTGTGTGACACTTGTGAATATCCTTGGAGCAAGAGATATAATTCATCCCCATTTTTAGGTACTATCAGTATCAATTATTTCAGTGCACTAAGTACTCTAACCCGATATGATCTCTCTTTATAGGTACTATGAAATTATTCTTTTTGTCCTACTTATTAACCCGAATAAGATTTAATTAACAAGTATTTATATAAGATAGTTCTAATGAGACTTCGGAGTCCCCTCACTTAGAATCATAATATATAATCCTGCTCGGCAGTGAAAGCACTCAATCAATAATCAAGGTATGTATTTATACTCTACATAACAATTAATGATGCACAAAACAACTCTGAGTATGAATTAAAAAAACATAGTCTGATATAAAATAAACAACAAGTAGTGTTATATGAAGTACACATACGGAAGTTCAATTAATCATAAAACCTTCATAAACCCTAGAACTACCTAAGCGGTTCTAGCCCATGATTGATCGAAGAACAATCATTGTAGTTAGATAGATCTTACCCATTGTCTTGAAAATTACAAGATAAATTAAGAAGCAAAGTAAACCCTAGATGTAGGCACCGTCGTGTCTCTCTCTGTCTTGAATCTTTACTTAGTTCTCACTTGATTCGACAAACGAATCTCTCCAAAGCTCCATTGATGATGGTAGGGTTTCGGATGTTGTGTAGAGTGAAGGTGGTGGTGAACGTCCCTTTCTGCTATGTAGGGTCTTCCTTTTATACTTTCAGTTCCTCCAACAGACCTCTAATGAGCTTTTTGAGCAAAAACACGTACTGAAAGTGTAAAAATACGGATCCAAAAAGCTTCCCGCTCATCGGTTCAACCAAAGCCCCTTGGTCGAACCATTCATTGCCTGGTCGAACCAGCGTTTAAAGAACTGGCAGGTGGCTGGTTCGACTCGAACTCTTGGTTGAACTAGAAGCATTGGGGTGGAATCATCTTTGCAAAAACTCAATCAATTGGTTCGACCGTGGTTCGACCTTAATGGCTTGTCGAACCACAGTTTCGTGGTCGAACCCTTCTGTAGCAACTTCCAGAAGCCTGGTTTGACCCGAACCGGTGGTCGAACCACATCCCCTTTAGTCGAACTAGGTGCTTAAAGACCCCTCTTTCGATTCCGAGCACTTCTGTCCTATTTTCCTTCAAAAATTCGCTTAAACTGCCTCAAACGCACCTGATTCATGTCATTCCACTACGTATCTCAATTTTTCTCGACTTAAGATCAAATCATACATCATTATCACCTAAATCAGAGCTCAAATTATGTGAATTTACACTCTCATCAAGAATATTAGCAATAAGCAAGTTTGGGAAGTTGAGCAGACGCCATCTTTATTTTGAGAGGAGAGTTAGATTAAAAGCTTCAAGATCTTTGAACACCAAACCACCCCTGATTTCTTGCTTGTTGTCATTTTTTACCATGCAACCAAATTTATCTTCTTAGAGTTATTGTTGGAATTCCACCAAAATGCTCTGGTCAAAGAGTCAATGTCTTCAAGAACATTGAAGGGAAGCTTGAAACAAAACATTAAGTATGTTGGGATAACTTGAATAATTGATTTAATTAGTGTTCCCAGCTCGCGAAATTGATTTGACATTCCATCCAGAGATATGTTTCCAAAATATCTGTTTTTTCTTTCCAACAGAGGATGGCAGACCAATGTATTTCTTGTGAGAATCAACTCGTGGTATCCCCAAGATATCAAACACTTTTGTAGAAAGATTCAAACTGGTGTTCGGACTAAATAAGATCCCCGATTTATCATAGTGATTCTTTGGCAGGACACTTGCTCATAAAGATTAATTGTTCCTTTGAAATGATTCGCCTTTTCAATAGAGGCGTGCCTAAATAACAGTGTCATCTATAATAAAAGAGATGTGAAACACTAGTAGCAGATCTCGCAATTCTCACTCCATGAATTTTGTTGCAGACATGAAGATCTTGCAAGATACATGAAAAAACTTCAGAGCAGATAATGAATAACCAAGGAGATAGAGGATCCCCAGTAAAGAGTTAGTAAGCCAAAAGAACTACCATTAAGTATAAAACCATAGGAAGGTGTGGAGATACAAGTGTGAATCAAATTCACAAGGTAATCAGGAAGTTCGTGAAGCAAAGAGTAGCACATGCAAAGTTTCATTCAATTCTATCAAATTCTTTGTTCATGTCAGTTTAATCAACATTAAAGGGTTATTGCTAGTGACACGAGTTTTTCATGAAAAGGTGAGATTTATAAGCATCAAGGA
This sequence comes from Pogostemon cablin, assembly GCA_023678885.1. Taxonomy (NCBI): domain Eukaryota; kingdom Viridiplantae; phylum Streptophyta; class Magnoliopsida; order Lamiales; family Lamiaceae; genus Pogostemon; species Pogostemon cablin. The sequence goes on from CM042966.1 coordinate 16,059,631, forward strand.
TATTATTGATGATAAGCCTACTAGAAATGAATATAAGTTTTGATTCAGAGATAATTAAAAGGAGAACTTTTCTAATTCGATTAGCAATGCATTTTGAGGCAAGTTTATAAACAATGTTACAAAGACTAACTGGGCGGAATTGAGAAATTTGCTTATGATCCTTGATCTTTGGAATAAGAACAGTAAAAGTGTGGTTTACACTTGAATCAAAATGAGAGCCATTTAAAAAATTAAGGACGAAAGATAAAACATCGATGCCAACATGCTAAAATTTCTAAAAAATACAGGACCCGTAGTATCTGGGCCAAGAGATTTAAAGGGGTGTATGGATTTGATGGCGGAACAGATTTCATCCTAAGTGAAGACTTTTTGAAGTGATTTCTTCTTCTCTGTGCCCAGTATATTCCTGAGGCGAGTGAGAATTTGCTCGATGTTATATTCAGAAGGCATGGTAGAGGTTAAAATATGTCCAAAGTAATTCTAGATGTTAGATTCCATACCTAGCTTAAAATGCTACATAACACCATCTTTATCAAGAAGCGATGATATGCGATTAATAACACACCTATTGTTTGCATGCCCATGGAAAAAAACTTGTGTCTTATGTGAGAGAAACTTAGAGAGAATCAAACGTAAAGCTCTTGAACTATCCGAGGGTTCCCAAGTCCCCGACAGTTCTGCTTATAAGATTCATAGTGATCGATAGGACTGGTTGGCATCACCAGTATCTGCCACTAGAGGTATTGAAAGAGAATCAGACATGGAAAAATCAATGGAGGAAGAGGGATTAAGTTTGGATTTTTTTAGTTGATGACACAAATTGTAACTGATCGATCGATCAGAGATAGGGCGTTCGGCACAGGTGAAGCCCATAGGTGATTGGTGAGAAAAGTGAACAAGAGCTTTCTTGGTGAGGGTAAATTTGCGAGGTTTTTTAAGGAAGGGATTAGTTTTGGTTTTGGTAATAGACACATCAACAAGAAAGAGATTATTGATTGGAGTAGTAAGGAGGAGTGGGAAAATTTGAATGGAGGAGAGGGCTTAAATTAATGGTGAGTGAGTGTTGTTATGAAAGGGGGGATAGTGGAGTGGAGACTTGTCAAAGTCAACAATGTGAGGGGGGGGGGGGGAAGAGTAGCAGAAGCATTGGGAGTGAGGTTGGCAAAGTAAGGAGAACAGCTTGTATGTTGATGAGTGGTAGGAAATATGGAGTATATGGGATTGAAGGGAGTTGTAGAGGATTTTTACCGTAGCAAAAAATCGAAGAAAGAGGATTTATAGCAATGGAATGAGGGGGAATGAGTGAGATGGAAGCGGGTTAAGTCGAGAGATACGATAAGGTTGGTGTTAAGAGGTCAAGAAATTGAAGGCTAATTAGGACTATGAGTGGGACAAAGGAGGTTATGAGTAGAGTTACAATTGTGAGAAGAATTTTGATTGTTGCGAGGGTTGGGATGTCGTTTTGGAGGAGAATGAGAGTTAGAATTTGGGGAGGTGAAAAGATTTGAGTGAGTGGCTCGCAACCAGTTGCCAAAAGGGGATATAAAGGTTATTAAGACATTGTTGAGGAGTTTATGATCACACTCTCGTTCAACATGGCCTATCCTGCCACAAAAATAACAGAACAAGGGAAGTCTCTCATACTTTAGCGGACAACAAATATCAACTCCTATGTGATTGACTTTGAAGACCAGCCTAAACGGTTTGGAGATGTCAATTTCAACTCTAATTCTAAGGAATCTTTCAATAAGGCTACCATCTTTGTCAAAATATACCCCTAAGAATGATCCAATAGTATTTCCAGCAATACGGGCAAAATTCAAGTTCATAAGGCCATAGGAAGGCCATGAATTTGTATAAAAAAGGGCATGATTTAGGATCAATTTTTGCGGGGATATCCATAGGATTAGTTTCCATAAAAACCATCAAGTATCGATCAAACAATCATGGAGAACCTTTTTTAACACGCAGATAGGGGTGGGGAAAAATACCAAAAACTAGGTATGCCGAGCTTGTCGTATTGAAAAATATCAAAATTTAGGTATATCGAAATTTTCTGTACGGTACAATCGTCCTACCGAAAATATAAGGTCGATATCGGTATCTACCGATCTAAAATTTTAATATATCAAAAAAAATTATATATATTATATTATTTTATTTTTATATTTATAATTTTATTTTAGGCCTAAGTAATTGAGCCCAAAAATAATATTTTCATGAGGGCCTAGCCCATTTAACTTACCTGCCCATTTAACATTTACCTAATCCTAAACTTTATCCATTAGGTTCAGGCGTTCATACAATACAGATTCCCAAATTCCCAATTCTCACTGCTGCAACAGTTCTTCACTCTTCCGTTCATCCAAACATCAAACCCCAACTATAATCTCTTCCTAAACTGCCTCTTCTAAACTTCTTCATGCTGTCGTGATCAATCTCACCGTCTTCTTCTCACTATTCTTTGTGGAATCCATCTCATACGCCTCCCACAGCGAATCCATTCTCTCTCCGTCGTCCACGTTGTGCCTCTTTTCGAACAACTCCTTTCTTCTCATCTCTCTCCACCTCCTCTTAAATTGCTTCCAAATTAAGGGTAGGTTTAATTTTAGATTTACATTTTCTAAGTTTTTTCTAGTGATGTACTTCTTGACCTCTCCCTAAAAATTAGGGATCATCATCGTCATCCGAGTCTTCAACCTGTAATCGCAGTAAATTTTTGTGTGACGTAAGTTCTGGAATTTAAATTTGGAAAAAAAATTAATTAGATCTGTATGTATACGTATTTATGTTCTCTATAATTTAGACGAGTTCTTTTGTTTATACAATAGATATTTGTTGAGTTTTCTTATATTTTATCTCTTTTTTATTTTCCCCATATTTTGATGTTTTCCATGAGTATGGGGATATTGCTAGTTAATCTTAGAGCTAAACAGGATTTGGCTTATATTGAAAAAAATTATGTGAATTTTATAGTTTAAAATTTAATAATTAATTTTTGATATGTTTCGGTATATTGATAATATTCGGTAGGATATGATATATTTAATTTTCGGCATGTAATAAAATTTTGGCATTTCAGTCTGATGCGGTATATATTGAAAAATTGGCATGGTATGAATTACGGTTTGGTAAAGGCAATGCATTTTTAGATACCGAAATATCTGTATCGGTATACCGATATTTTGGTATCAGTATCGATATGAAAAATATCATACCGAAAAATTTGATACGATATCAGTATTTTCGAAATACTGTGTTTACCCACCCCTACATGCAGAAAGTCTGTTTTTCCTCGATAGAGAAGAGGAAAACATTTTTAAAGAGCAAGCTGCATTTCATGGAATGCTTTGGGGATCAAAGATTGCAAAAAAGGGATTTAATATTAGATAGAAGTCCCTATACCATCATTAATAGTTTAAGTAATTTCTCCTTCATCAACCAATGAGAGATTTTCATAGAGATCTTCAAGTGGTCTGCCATACTGAGTCAAAATACTAACACAAAACTCACAAAACCAAGGAAGAAATTGGTCCAGATTTGATAAAAACAAGGGGTGTGTGGATCGGGATTCGGTAAGAATTTTTAAAAAATCCATACCGAAATTCTTATCCGATTTTTTAAAAAATAAAATCCGATATTGAATCCATAAAGAAAAAATGGATTTTGACGGTGCGGAGCGGAAATGATTTATCATGAGAAACAAAGTTTTGCACATATAAGTACTTAGAAGTGCAATATTGATGATTCGTAAATCATGATCATGGTGGTTTGTTGATCTGACCATTGCAAACACGTAAACTTTAATCCACAAAACACAATTAAAATATCTTGCGTTAGGAATTAATATTATATATTTACTTAATTAACATATACTTACATTACATAAAAAATAATTATATATATATATATATATATATATTTTTTTTAATAAAAGGTAATAATACTATAAAAAGTAAGAAAAAACTTCGGTAATACTGATTCACAGTTCACATTAAGAGTTTCATGAGACATATAAGAAGAGATAATATTTGAATAAAAAGTTATACTCGAATTGATGAAAAGTGAGAGTGGTGTGTTGCATTATTTCATAAACAATTCATATTATAAATAAAGGGGGTACTTACTACTAGGTACATTAAAAATTTCTTTATTACTATGTGATACAAACATACAAAAATATTACTACTAACTATAAAAATATATAGTGATATTCCAATATTACCCTTACAATGTGCTACACATAAATGTTTGTGTGCAGCATGAAACTTCGTGTGCAGCAAAAGCGTGTGCAGTAAAAAAAGTGTAGTAAAAAAATGTGTGCAACAAAAAAAGTGTATATCCGGCAGAGGCCTGGAGCCGGCGGCAACGGTCCGACGGTGGTCCGGCGGCAGTGGGTGGGTGAGGGGTTTAGGGTTTGTAGTTTAAAAGTGTATGAGTTTAGGGTTATATTTGGTATTTTACTTTAATATTTTGTATGTGAGAGTAATTATTTTAAGTCAATGTATCTCACAATAATTATTGGTACAAAGTGTGTACCTAAGAGTAATTTTTCCTAAATATAAAGAATGATAAACTTATAATGAAAAGTGATAATATGTTTAATAAAAATTAAATTATTTAAAAAATATAAAATAGTCTAACATAAGACAACTGATGAGAGTGATAATTCATGTATTTTTATCTCTGATTTGTGTGGAAATTGAGTATGATTTGGGCGATTACCAAGGTAAATTGGTATATTTTTGGGAAATCCACGAATCAGAGGCTACTGATGCTATTTGAGCATATTTATGCAGAAAAACAGGTCAGAAGAGCTCAAAATTGGAAAACACAAAGTTCGAGACGCCGCTCGACCTCAGGAGGTGTCGTTCGACCAAGACCATTTGGTCAAGCGAGGGTCTGTACAGAGTTTTAGCGAACAGGGAGGCCGCTCGACCACCGCTCGACTTGGACAAGATCCGCTCGACCTCGCTAGTTTAGTAAGCAGGATAAATAGGATAATTATATAGTACCTATAAAGGGAGATCATATCGGGTTAGAGTACTTAGTGCACGGGAAATAATTGATACTGATAATACATAGAAAAGGAGGTGTAATTATAACTCTTGCTTCAAAGGAATTCACATGTGTTACACACTTATCTACTTGTGTCTATAGAGTAGATTCAGATGGTTTAGTGATGTATCCATAGTCCACAAGGTAGAGTCAGACATTGACATATGAAAGAGAGATTAATTAGTGAAACTGGATGGCCTGAAGAACTACCTATCTTCTCACTTGGGTAACTCTCGTTTATCTCTACTGTCTCTATTTTATTTGCTATTTTATTACATGTTCATTAGTTTAATCAATATTTTCACTACAATTACCAACAATAGTTTCTTTAGATTAGATAATAATAAATTGATAACAAATCGTTCTTTGGGTTCGATAATATAACTTGATCGCTTATCTAAGCTACGATAGATATCCTTCATACTAGAGGATCAAAATTGTGTGTTAAGACAACGACCATCAAGTTTCTTGCGCCGTTGCCGGGGACGGTTGGCCTTATCAATTTTTTTGTTATTTATTTTTATTTGAAACTATTCTATTCTTGATAAAATTTTCTAAAGCTTATTTTTCTTAGGTGTATGCTCACTAGTTAAAAGATAGGATATTTAGAACCTTATAATCCGGAGATTGGAATATCGTCGAGGAAGAAAAAGAAGAACAAGAACAAAAATGTGGAACCAACTGAAGCTCTTAATCTAGGAGTTGAAGTTGAAGTGCTGAACCCGGAAGCAATTGAAGCTGCAATCGGAGATAACTCGAAAGCAGAAGCAGTCAACATGGCAGTGAATTCGGATAATGTTGCCATCCGTGAAGTCTTTAAGAACAATAGAGAGGGCAACATGGGGCTGTTGGGAGCAAGAGAGGCACTTGATAGAAAGGTCGATAGTTTTATCAGGGACTTCGATGATTGGCGCAATGATATTGATGATGATGCTCCAGAGGAGTAGAGTGCGCCATATTTTTCTTTTTATGATTCTTCTCGTCTTCCTTCTATTTTTAACTTTACAGGTTGGGGTTTGATTGGTGGTTGATTTGAGTTTTATGAGATTTATGCGCGAGTAGTATGTACCGTATTGATGATATTGTGAGATTGATGGTGTTGCTGAATATTGTGCATTTGATGATGGTGGATAGCTTGATATTGACTCTTTGGTATGCTTGTGTGATATACTTGTGATATATATTGATTCTGTTGAAGAGAAGCATGTATTGTTTGTTATTACTTGTAGTTTATGTGGGAATTAAAATTGATTGCATGCGTTGAAGAGTGCTTAGGGAATCTATTACCCATGTGAGAATTTGAGCCTTATAAAATCATGCTACATACGTGCATGATAGTTTATTCTTGTGAGAATCATTCATATAACCATATTCTAAAACTTGGCTTGGAGTTTTTTGGTAGGCTTATGATTGATTAGTTATTAGGACATGATCTTTGGCCATTATTGTTTACTTGAGTCACTTAGCTAAATTTTACCTTCCTATATATTGTATAAATCATTGAAAGCCCTGTTGAGCCTTTAAAAGCTTTTTCTTTGACAAGCCTTGATAAAAGCCTTTGTTTATTCTTTACTTGAGCTTTGTTGAATAACATATTCATTGGTAGAGAGTTTAGATGAATAAATGCTAGTTCGAATATGTAAAGAAAATGAAGAAAATTTGGTTGAGCTATATTAAAAAAAGGAAAAATATGGTTAAATCTTGTTTAGGAGTAGTGTCTGAAACCGGTACCCCGACTGCTTAGAAGGTAGTGCCCGAAATTGGTACCCTTGTACTTTGAAGAAAGAAGATGCTGATGCCAACATGAAGGAGGAAAAATCGAGTCATAAAGATCATGTGAATAAGAAAGAGAAAAGAAGCTGTTTGTTGAAAAGCAAAATTTCAAGGTAATTCTCTACTAGTGAATCAGTCACTTTATCTATATTTTCCTACCTTTACCAAAGAGCCAACATTACAACCCAAAAGCAAGTCCTTTGTGATCCTAGTAACGAAGTGATTATAAGTTAATTTTTGAGACACTTGCCAAGCTTGTGGTTACTGATTAGCCATAACTTGTAGTCAGGTTGACCAATTCAAGAATTTATCGAACCACAGGGAGGTCGACGCTAGAGCTTAAGCGAGATCATGTTTATCGCAATTTTATAGAGACGAATCATCAATGGATTGTTTGATCAAATAAGAAATTAAATCAATCAAAGCAAGCAGGCAAGCAATGATTAGCAAACAAAATAGATGGATGAAATGAGTGGTTTCCCAAGTTGAGTAAAAGTGAGATTAATAACAATTAAGAAGTGGAAATCCTAGGATAAATATATCAAATTCATATGATCATGGGTTTAGACTAAGGGTCAATACTAAGTTCACCTAAATTCCCTCTCAAGATGAATAGGATATGGAATCAAGCTCAATGGATTGGTTCTCACTAAAACAATTTCAACTAGGTACTAAACTTGAGGTGAGAGTCCCTTCATACGATTAATCAACCTCTCGATCAAACCAATCACATGTTCTATCAAAGAGTTCTAAACTCTAAAGGATTTCTCAATCCCTTTACAATTTATAATGCACATGAAGTGTTTGATGAAATGATTCACTTAATTATCCTAGGCATATAATTGATTTCTCAATCTAATTACATATCTAGAACAACTAAACACACAAATCAACAAAACAAATCAAGCAATTAATAATCAATGATAGAAAATCAATTAACCTAATCAACATATGAATTTAAATACATAAATCCCAAAATTATCCAACAACTCTCATGTTGCTAATCTCACAAGTGAGACTATCCTACCATATTCATAAAGAAATTAACATAGACAATTAAATCCTTACAAATCATGATAAACTATGATGTTTAATACAAAGATTGAATGGAAACTCCCTTGATCTATCTTCAATGGTGATCTCCTTCCCTTCTTTGCACTTTCCTCTCTTCCTTGATCCTTTTCCTTCATTTGGATGTAAAAATTGATGGTGGGATGATGGTAGATCCAAAGGATGAAGAATGGATGAAGATGATGGTGTGGAATGGAAGAAATGGTGTGTGAGGTGTGTGTGCAGGGTCCAAAAACCAAATCTCCTTCATATGTTGAATAAATGGGTATTTATACCCCTTGAGAAGCTTCTAGAAGTTTCTGGAAATTTTCAGATCCCAACACCTACATTGCACGTGTGCAGTACACGGCCACAGGGGTGGCCGTGTTGTGTCTTTTGATGCTCGCACACGGCCCTTCTGGACAGGGCCGTGTTTGGTACACGACCCGTGTTACTGCACACGGCCCGTGTTCTGCACACGGCTATAAGGGTGACCGTGTAGGGTCTTCTGGAGACGGAGCACGGCCAATTTCGATAGGGCCGTATTCTATACACAGCCCGTGAACTTGCTGCCCTGTTTCCTTCAATGTTTTAGCTCGTTCCTTGCCTTCCCCTATTTTTATGCTTCCAATGCTCCATATAAATGCTCAAAAACTCATTCACATCATTAGCTCACAATTGATATTAAAAATAAAAGGATTATCAACATTTCAACACAACCAAACGTACAAAAATCAATCCCAAACCTCATGAGAAAAATTTAAAAATTGCTCCAAAAATACGAAAGTATATGCCTTCAAAACAAAGTATGTCACACCACGCATATCCCCCCAAACTTAAATTGAAACAAGAGTTTCGAGTTAAGTTTGCCAAAAAGTGGTGTGACGTACCTATACACTTCAAATCAAGCACCCTTCGTATCTTCAACACGCATTCTCCTCACGAGCACAATCAACCTACATGCCAAAAATAACAAAACATAATCAAATCCACCTTCCTTATTGAAAATAAGAAATAAAGCAATAAAGATAATGATGGGTTGCCTCCCATCGAGCGCTAAGTTTAACGTCTTCAAGCCGGACGATATTATAAAGCTCATGGTGGTCTTGAATAGTCCTTAGGCACTATCATATGTTTCTTCTTGAAGTAGTGCCTTGTGCCCTCACGTTCAACCACAAGAACGCTTCCCTTTCTTGTTAAATAGCTCAAATAATTGTTTTCCGAAGGTCTTTTTCACAAGGAATGACACTTTCCACTTGTTCCACTTCTTCCATGGGGCTTTATATGCATTTTGAACTTCAACCACATCCCCAGTAAGAATTCGAGCATTGACAAGTGTTGATGTCCTCTTGAAACCTTTTTCCTACAATCACCAAACAAATTTTTATCAATAAAATCATGGAAATTCTTAAGAGAATTTGAAATTTCAATAGAATGAGAAGGTTTTGGCTTGTGTGGGGTATCGTCAATGATCTTAGTATCCGGAGGCTTCTTTTCTTCCATAAGGGCATGAATCTCCTCTTGGTTTCGAAGCTTTACTTTCTCAACCATCACTTCAAGAGACTCGACAAATCTATCGAATTCCCCCTTCAACTCTTCTTTAAACTCTTTAGCTTTTACCCACTTTGGAACTCTTTCTTGTTCTCCTTCATAACCTCATCAACCTCCAAACTATCCTCTTTTCTAGCCTTAACGACCATGCATTCACTCTTTGTTCCGGAAGTAGAAGGCTTGTTGTTCTCTTCTTGAAGTCTCTCCATGGTGGACACGATTTGACTTATTTGGTGCTCCAATGAATTCAACTTAGCATTGAATGCTACCATTGTATTCATCATCGTTTCACACAAGTTTCCAATTCTATGAATCCACACTTGATTAGACTTCCTCCCCTCTTCTAAGCGATCCATAACCATTTCAAACAACTTTTATCCAAGCATCGCTATGTGGTCATTTTGGGTGTAATAAGAGGTGTTGGAGTTTTGAAAATTTTCCTATAGTTGTGGTTGATTTCTTCCTTGATTTCTAGAAAAATTTCCTTGAAAAACATCTTCCACACCTTGAGGGTACACTTGTTGATACTTTGATAAGGAACTCCAAAATTCTCATAACCTTGTTGTTGGAATTGCATATCCTATACTCCGTAATCCGGTTGCAAATTAGGCTCACAATTTGGCATTTAAAATTCTTGAAAATTTCCTTGTGTGTTCATAGTGGGATGAGCACTTCTAGTCACCATATCTCGAAGAATATCCACGTAGCTCATATTTTTGGGCTTGTTCTCCTTCTTCTTCCTACTCAAGGAATGCTCCTATAAGAGAAAGAAAAATTTGAACAAATTTTTCTAAAACAAATATAAATGCAAAAATAAAAATAAATGTCCTTATTAAGACCACTCTTAACAATCCTTCGTCAAACTACTAGCGACAGTTACCTCCCCGGCAATGGCGCCATTTGATTGGTCGTATATAGTTGGGATGACCAATTAAAGAATTTATCGAACCACAGGGAGGAAGCACTAGAGTTTAAGCGATATCAAGTTTATCGTGATTTTATAAGGATGATCGAAAAGGAGGATAGATAAGCATGCAAACAAATGCAATTATACTAATGCAAGAAATAAAGATAAAATGAATGTAAAGATAAGATGGGTTCCAAATGATGCAAGGATGAGATTAACAACAATCATGACATAGATAATTAAGTAATTATGCAATTAATTCAAATTTCTCATGGACATGGCATAGGATCGATCACTAATTCCATCTAAACTCTCTCTCGAGATGGATAAGATGTAGGCCCTCAATAAGGCTCCCAAAAGCACATAGGATCGTGACCAAAGCAAACACCTCCCACTAGGTACTAATTACTCTACGAGTTTCCTAATGAGGTACTAAATCAAAGGCAATATTCCATTTTAAGGTACTATGAATTTACTAATGGTTTTGGTCTCCTCACCTAATCTATCAATCTCTCGATTAAGCTAATCAAATGTTCTATCAAAGGATTCTAAATCTAGAAGGATATCTCTATCTCATTCTAAATTAATGCACATGAAGTGTATGATAAAATGATTCAATGAACTATCCTAAACACATAATTGATTTCTCAATCTAATCACATGCCAATGACAATTAATCACACATATCATCATATAAATCAAGCAATGAACAATCAATGATAGCAATAACACAAAGCTCATTCAAGATTAAAATCAAATTGCATAAAAACTAAATTATCCAACACCAATCATGGAGCTAATCTCACAAAGGAGATTAGCCTCTCATAGTCACAAGAAATTCAACATAGACATTAAAATCCTTACAAACCATGATCAATCTATAAAGAAATGCACAAAAATTAGAATTAGATTCCCCCTTTGAAGTGTTTCAATGGAGATTTCCTTCTTCTTGTGATCTCACTCTCCCTTGCTTCCTTGATTACTTGGATGGTGGATTTGATGGCGGAGATTAAGTGTAGATGGATGGAGATGAGGATGGATGGAATGGAGGGGAAAGTGTGTGAAAAATGGTGTGAATTGTGTGTGGATCTGATCCCTACTGATCTTTATACTAAAAAATGGGTATTTTTACCCCTTGGAACCTTCTAGAATATATTCTAATCATAAAATTGACTTCGGGCTGAGTTCGGGTTGAGTTTGGGTTGGTGCAGTGTAGTCTCATCGTTTAGCATATAACTTTCACATCCGAAATTCAATTTGGGTGATTCTTGTGTTCACGTGATCCTCTCTTCCTAGGATTTCTATGAATATGAAGAATTGACAAAACTTCCAACATTTGAAGGTGTAACAAGTCATGCAAAATAGTACAATCGTGCTGAGTAGGAACAGCTTACGCGACATTACTATTTTTATCATAGCTTTCTTGTTTGGGCTCCAATTGAGGTGTTTCTTATACCAAAACGATCTTCTTTTCTATGGCTTTCCAACTATATATCATACTTCTAGTTTTGAGCTCCACAAGAGTACAGAAAAATTACACAAGTTGGACGTGCGTTTTTTAGCATTTTGCTTTGACTCATTCTCCCTCGTTTCAACTCTGAATTGAGCTCCGTTTTTTTCTACATCTTCCTTATCACGTCTAGAATTCATTTATACTTAAAAATCATATGTTTAAGCTCATTCACATACATTTCTATAAAAATACAAAACACAACTAAAATACACATAATACGGATAAAATAATATAAAAATAAATATAAAAAGATACTAAAATCTAGGTGAAAATATCACTCATCAGTTACGCGAAAATATGAATTCACTATGAGCGTATATATTAACCTTGAAGTGTACATCTTTTACACTTGAGTGAGAGAGTAAACACTTATCCAGTGAGCTAGATGACTTAGCACTCGTAGAAGTGTGGTGATTGATTAATGTTCTTACATAGATGAAAATATGATGACTGCATGTTTTGATTTGATGAATTACATGTGTTATTGAAGTTGTGCATATATGAGGATCTTGTGAATCATACTCTCTTACCTTTGTTTTGATTTTCATTGCCTCGGGATGAGCAACATGTAAGTTTAGGGGTTTGATGAGAGTGATAATTCACGTGTTTTGAGCTCTAATTTGTTTGGCAATTGAGTATGATTTAGGCGATTACCAAGGGTTAATGGAAAATCCACGAATCAGAGGCTATTGAGGCTATTTGAGCATATTTATGCAGAAAAATAGGTCAGAAGTGCTAAGAATTGAAAAACACAAAGTTCGAGACGCCGCTCGATCAAAACCATTTGGTCGAGCGAGGGTTTGTACATAGTTTCAGCGAACAGGGAGGCCGCTCGACCACCGCTCGACCTCTCCAGTTTGGTTGAGAAAGGACACACATGCCTATTTTTGGTAATTTCGACCCTCCAGTGCATGAATTGAAGTATTTTTCAAGAAAAAGCCCAGTAAAGGTCCATAAGAAGAGTTTAACAAGTATAAAAAGGGATGCTGATCACGTCAAAAAGTGAGTTAGATTCCACATCCATCCCACACCACATCCAAATCCTAACTCCATACTACGGAGCTGTAGAGAGAGATTCGTGCAGCGAATCAAGTAAAGATTCATGATTGAGTGAGAAGCGACGGTGCCCACATCTAGGGTTTACTTCGCAACTTAATGTTTCTTGTAATTTTCAAGACAATGGGTAAGATCTATCCAAACACCATGAACGTTCTTCCAAACGTCATGGGCTAGAACCGCTTTGGTAGTTCTAGGGTTATGAAGATTTTTATCTAGTTAATTGAACTTCTGTATATATACTCCGTACAACACTACTTGTGGGTTTATTTTATATAAGACTTGCGTTTTTAATTCATACTCAGAGTTATTTTGTGCATCATTAACTGTTATGTAGAGTTTGAATACATATCTTGGTTATTGATTGAGTGCGTTCACTGCTGAGTAGGATTCCATGTTATGATTCTAAGCGAGGGGACTCCGAAGTTTCATGAGAACTATCTTATATGAATACTTATTAATTGAATTAAATTCAGATTAGTAAGTAGGGTAAATAGGATAACTGTATAGTACCTATAAAGGGAGATCATATCGGGTTAGAGTACTTAGTGCACGAGAAATAATTGATACTGATAGTTCCTAGAAAGGGTGGGTGTAATATAACTCTTGCTCCAAAGGAATTCATACATGTTACATGTTTATCTGCTTGTGTCTATAGAGTAGATTCGCATGACTTAGTGATGCGTGACATACGGAAGAGAGATTAATTAGTGAAACTGGATGGCCCGAAGAGCTACCTATCTTCTCACTTGAGCAACTCTCGTTTATCTCTACTGTCTCTATTTTATTTGCTATTTTATTACATGTTCATTACTTTAATCAATATTTTCACTACAATTACCAACAATAGTTTATTTAGATTAGATAATATTAAATTGATAACAAATCGTCCTTTGGGTTCGATAATATAACTTGGTGGCATATCTAAGCTACGATAGATATCTTTCTTACTTGGGGATTAAAATTATGTGTTAAGAAAACGCCCATCAACAACCTCATGTGTTGCCCTTATATTTTTTTTAACCTTTAACTTTAAATTTAAGGTGTATTTCGATTAAAGTCTCTCTAATAATATTTTGGACACAAATATGGATTATCATTTAATTTTTGCATTTTATCTTTATTAAGTAAATATAAAATATAGAGTCCATTATTAGATATAATTTATATACCTTTATTACTAATAGATACATTAGGATATATATATTACTAATCAATACATTTGTAATGAGTAAAATGTCGTTCTTAACCTCATTTTGATTGTATTCAATAATAATTTAAAAAGATAAGATATATATTATTTTAATATTAAAAAGATAAATCATTCCGTTTTTCACTCCTAAATTTTAGTGAGAGTGCAATTTCAAATACCCTAAAAATCATTCCAATTGTTTTGCAAACTCATCAGGAGCGATGAATTATATTATTTTAATATTAAAAAATTATTTAAAATCATTATGGTATTCATAAATTATTAAAGAAATTAATAGGATGGATTGTAATAAGGAGCGATTATTTTAGCATTTAAAAATTATTTAAGAATCATTTTAGTATTCAAATTTTAAATAAAAAATTAACAGGATGGATCATGAATGAGTAAAAGACGAATTAAATTATTTTAGTATTCAAAAATATCTAAGAACAATTTTGGTATTCAAAAATTATTTAAGAAATTAATAGGATCAGAAACGATAAATTAGATTATTTTGATATTCAAAAATTATTTAAGTAACATTTTAGTATTAAAAATTATTTAAGAAATTAAAAGGATGGATCAATGAATTAGATTATTTTTGTATTCAATTTATTTAAGAATCCATTTGGTATTAAGAAATTATTAAAAATTATTTAAGAATATTTTAATAATCAGATATTATTTAAAATATTAACATGATGAATCAAATATCACCACGATAAGAAATTTTCACGATATATTCAAAAATATTAAGAAATATATTGGTATTTTCCACGATGTATTCAAAATATTTAGAAATATTTTGATATTAAAAAATTACTTAATAGACATATTATTATGATATTCATAAATTAATTAAGAAATTACCGAATAGATCAAATATCAGCATGATAAGAACGATGTATTCAGAAATATTTAAAAATATTCAAAAATATTTAAGTTAAATATATTTTCTTTGAGAAATCCTGTACTCATATTCAGAAGTTAATTTCTAAATTGATGGCAGTTCTCTCCAGAACTTGCTCGTGGGCTGTGGTTCAGGAAGAACTGACGATCATCATCTTCTTTATTATATTCTTCGAAGAATAAGTTTTTAGATCCGACCTCACAAAATTCTAAAAAGATTCACAAAGGGCAAAACCTAATTTTCACTTACAATCCATTTAACGGGTTGGTCGAATTCATTGCTCTTCCATATTGTAATAACCCCACCTTGATTGTAGAAGATTGGTAAATGGGCGGTGGTGGAGAAAAAAGGGATGAAGGAAATTGACGTGAATAAGGTGAATACATTTCTTTGTTTGGGGCCTGGCTTTTGATTTTTTACAAAGAGAAGATGTTTAATTCTCTAATTTGATGTTCAGCGATGAATGTTGGAGATTGTTGAGAAGGTTATATTAAGAATTTCACTTTAATATATTGTATCTATTAGTGATATTTTTGCACTATTGTGTCTATTAATTAATAATTTTAGTATATATTTTGTACTTGGTAGTAATAAATCCTATAAAATATAATAATTATTTATTAAGTTTACGACTGCATTTAGACTTTAGAGATACCATTTACTTTTTTCGTTATGTTTTCTGAAATAATACTTTGAACTTTGAACATATTATTTTATTTAATTCCTAATTTTTTAGAAATTTATTTTATTTTATGAAATATATATTTTGTAATATACAATAATAAATAAATATTTAGAGCATTAGATATATTTTTAAATTATTATTTGTAATTACATTATAACTAATTTTAATTTATTGATTATGATTACATTATAATTAGTTGAGTTTAATTAATTAATTAATTAATTCATGACATATAAAGGATAAACTATAAATAATAAGATAAATATATTATATATAATTTTAATCCATAATTTAAATTCAGTTTTTTGGCACAGTTCTGTTCGATTATATCCAATATTTAGTACGGAAAAATGGAAAATATTCAAGTCTGTACCAAACGAAAACTCGGTTCAATTCAGAAAAAGTAAAAAAGTCAATGATTTTTTCGGTTCAGGATTAATTTGGTGCAGTTTCAGTTAAATCCAATATCCGTGCACACCCCTAATAAAAACCATCAAACATAAGTCCAGCACTATGGAAAAATCCTACAAAAAGAGAAAAAATAAACAAAACTATAAAAGGGGGAGAATATTTAAAAAAAGCCATATAAGAGCACATAGCACTAAAAATGACTTTCTGGGAAAGGAGTCCTAGGACAACAACTTGTAGCTATAGTTAATTAATTTTCAACTTATTATTTTGAGGGGTGATCACAGTGCGCTTTTACTGTTTTTGGGATAAATCGAAATTGTCTTGCCTATTGCAATTCAATAATATTTTTAATTTTAAACCACGTTTTTCTAAAAAAATTATCATGTGGTTTTGGCGGTTTCATTTATAAAAAAATAATGTGATATTACATTACATTACTGTTGGAATATATAAGCATGTTGAAAACTGATAAGCGTTTTCTCAACACACAAAATAATCCCCAAGTATGAAGAATATCAATTGTAGTTTCGATAGGCGACCAAGTGATTATCGAACCAAAAGGACGAATTATTATCAATTTAATTATATTCTAATAAACTAAGACTATGTTGGCAAATTGGTTTGGAATGGTTACGGAACTAAATAACAAATAATTAAAATATCAAATTAAATAAACAAGCAATAGAGAAAATACGACTGTGATCAAGTGAGAAATTAGGTAGTTCTTCGGATCATTCAGTTTTACTTATTAATCTCTCTTCCATGCGTTGATGTCCGACACTGCCTTGTGGTCTATGGACGCATCACTAAACCATACAAGTTCACTCTATAGACACAAGTAAAAATGCGTATGACACGTGTGAATATCATCGGAGCAAGAGATATAATTCACCCCTCTTTCTAGGTACTATCAGTATCAATTATTTCCCCTGCATTTAATACTCTAACCCATTATGATCTCCCTTTATAGGTACTAGGAAGTTATACTCTTTATCCCGCTTATTAACCCGAATATTATTCAATTAACAAGTATTTATGTAAGATAGTTCTAATAAGACTTCAGAATCCCTTCACTTAGAATTATAACATGTAATCCTGCTCAGCAGTGAACGCACTCAATCAATAACCAAGATATGTATTCAGACTCTATATAACAGTTAATGATGCACAAAAAGCCTGTGAGTATGAATTTAAAAAGCGCAATCTTATATAAAATAAACCACAAGTAGTGTTGTACGGAGTTTACACATGAAAGACAAATTAACTCATAAAACCTTCATAACCCTAGAACTACCGAAGTGGTTCTAGCTCATGATTGATCTATGAATAATCATGGTGGTTGGTAGGATCTAACCCATAGTCTTGAAAATTACAAGATAATTTAAGAAGTAAAACAAACCCTTGATGCGGGTGCTGTCGCAACTCTCTCCTTCTTGAATCTTCACTTGATTCTCACTTGGTTTGACAGACGAACCTCTCTTCATAACTCCTTGGATGATGGTAGGGTTTCAGTGATGGGTGATGATTAAGTGGTAATCAATCTCTTGCGAAAGCTCTTCTTTTATACTTGTAACTCTCCTTACAGGCCTTTGATGGGCTTCTTGAGTGAACACACGTATTAAAGGTGTAAAAATATGAATATGGTAAGTTTCTGTGCCTCAGTTCGACCAACAGGCCAGGTCGAATCACTCTCAGCTGGTCGAACTCCAGGTCAAATCGACCTGTAAATTGGTTGCAGGTTCTAGATTCGACCAGTATCTTTGTCGAACGATATACTCTCTAGTCGAACTGCGGCTGCTCCCCTTCAGGCTTCTGGTTCGACCACGGTTCGACCAAATGGCTTGGTCGAACGATAATGTCGTGGTCGAAGGGCACTCCAGGCACTTCCTCTCCATCGGTTCGGCCACATGTGCTGGTCGAACCATCTTTATCTTGGTCGAACTAAGCAGCTGCTTGGTCGAATCACACCTCTGAATCTTTCTTTTTTTGGATCCGATCTCTTCTAACTCGTTTTCCTTCGAAAATCAACTCAAATAGCCTTAAAGACACCTGATTCGTGACTTTCCACAACTTACATCGATTCATATCGAATTACAATCATCTAATACACCCTTATTACATGAATCTGGGCTCAAAACACGTGAATTTACTCACTCATCAAACCCCCAAACTTACATGTTGCTTGTCCCGAGGCAACAAAATCAAATACCAAAGAGTAGTGTAAAATTCACTCAGCTACCACATTCAATACAATTCATATTCACACATGCAATTCCATCAATCAAAATAATTATCACTAGCATCATATATATCATTCATGCAAAACATCACTCAATTATAACGCAATTCGGAGTACTAAGTCATCTTCCTCACAGGATAAGTATTTACTCTCACTCACTAGTGTAAAGGATGTACACTTCAGTAGGTTAATATACACACATATTCAATTCATACTTCCGCGTAACCATAAGCTTGGCAAGGGTCTCAAAAATCAACTTATAATCGCTTCATTACTAGGATCACAAAGGACTTATTTTTGGGTTGTAATGTTGGATCTTTGGTAATGGTAGGAAAATTTAGGTAAAGTGACTAATTCATTAGTAGAGAATTACCTTGGTGTTTTACCTTCCTTCATACATCTTCATCTTTTCTTTTTCATCTTCTCATGATCTTTACGATTTGAATTCTCCTTCTTTTCCTTAGCATCAACATCATCTTTCTTTATTGATCAAGGGGACCAATTTTGGGCACTACCCTTCTATGCAGTCGGGATACCGGTTTCATGCACTACCTCTAAACAAGATTTAACCATTCTACGTTCTCATACATTCAAACAATCGTCTACCTTCCTTCTTCATTCTTGCAAGTACTTATTCACCTCAACTATCTACTAATGAATAGGATTTTCAACAAGGCTTAAGTAAAGGTTAAATGAGGCTTTTTATCAAGGTTTGCCAAAGAAAAAGCTTTTTAAGGCTCAAAAGGGCTTCAAAGGATACATATATTACAAAGTAAGGTAAAATTTCGGCTAAGTGACTCAAATAAACAATAACGGCCTAAGATCATGTCCTAACAACTCATCAATTATAAGTCTCACCTAAGACTCCAAGCCAAGTTCTAGAATATGGTCATATGAATGATTATCACAAAAATAAACTATCGTGAACTAGCATGATTCATATGGCTCAAATTTTCACATGGGTAAATAGAATCCTAAGTACTCCTCATAGCATATAATCAAGATCAATTTCACAATGAACTCCACATACTTATCAAGTTACACATGCTTCTCATCAATAAAAATTAACACATGTAAAATATGAATGCAACATACTAACGCAAATGCCCACATATCATGAAAATCCATACAAGTATCTCCAACCAATTTCACCCTCAAGTATCAATCCTCATATCTCAATCTAACATCAAATCATACTCCCAATATACGTACATGCCACTCACACCACAAACACCCATCCTGTAAAGAGAAAAAGAGAAGGAAGATGCGCTGAAACAGACAAAGAATAAAAAACCTGATGCAACCTACTCCTCCGGAGCAACATCATCGCTCGCATCCTCTTCGTCATCACCATCACTCATCTCCGAGCGCAATCGATCCAAATCTCTATGGACTATTAAGCTTCCTATCCAACTCGTGCTCATCGGCATGCATCCTCCCTAATCTCCTATCTATCTCCACATAATTATCCTGCAGTGTGTTGTACCTCACATCAAGTGCTGCATAGTTTGCATTCACCAATGCCAGCTGCCTATTTGTCTCCTGCTGGTTCGCATTCAGTGTGGCGAAATGCTCATGACTCAATCGAAACTGCTCCTGATAATAAGCATCAAGACAAGCCCACTGCTGCTGTGGCACTGCTGGAATGGGTCATGGTGGCATCTCGTGCGGCTGCGAAACTTCCATCTTTGGATTCACCTGATCCGCTCCACGCTCTTGTTGCTGCTGTGGCTATAGCCGAGGTTGTGGCTGAAACTTCCCTTCGTCTGCAATCCTCTGAAGCTCCTCATTCATCCCCTCAGCGTACATCTGTGCTACAGTCCTCCAATCACCTTTTGTCAAGCAAGTGATGGAAAGAGCATCATGCGCCAATGTATTCATCAACTTGTTACCCTCAGTCCGGATAGTAGTCAGCTCACTCACATCAAACGGAAACATGAAAGTAAAGGGCTTAGATCCCCTTGTGTAGAACCAATCTCCATCGCGAAGATGATCAAATCCACCCTTCACACATGTACTTATAACCAAGTCTGGATTCTCAAGGATGGGTAAAATACCGGCGAAGTCCATGTAGTAGTGCTCAACCACAGTAGTAAGCAAACCTCCGATATTAACTCTCTGAAACGGAGAGCTCCTAAACCTATATAACTGATGAATAAGGTATGGTCCCACATTGAACCTCACTCCATTGAGCATGCACCAGAGAGCATATAGCTCACCCCTCGACACACAGATCCCCTCAGATCGGGCAAATAGTGTGTTTCTCAACACTCGATCCATATATCGGAGTACATGATTTCAAATCAATGAAGCACGAGCACTACTACTCTTAAAATCCATATCCTCTCTAGAAATTTCTCTTCAGAAGTTATTTGCATTGAAATATCCGTTCTCATTCCTAGAAATCCCTCTCAGAGTCTGAAATAGCGCGTTGAACTCCCCAGCCGACCACGTCCTCATCTCACCTCCAAGCTAGAATGTACACTCATATGGGAGATGGTTCCAACCTTTCTTAAGAGTCACATGGAAGTAAGTCGGCTTCTTTAATTCCACAAAGTGACGAATCCCCACTTGATCAAATATCCACAGGATATCATCTCGGATGCGCATTGTAACCATTGCCTCATCATCCTGATACCTTGTTCTAGGATTCTTATCCAACATATCACCCCATTTATCCTTTATCTCTTCCCAATCATTTATCTGAATCTTAAAATTCATAAGCAACCTCTCCTGAAGCCTTAACTTCTTTGTCACTACATCTTCACGAAACGGCCTATCTTGCCTCTTTTTTGAATGAACCTCGACTTCCTTTCCTTTTCCTGAAATCAATACTTCAATACTAACAAACAAGAAAAGCAAACCAAACTAATTCATAATCAACTAGCATTCAACTCTACTCAAGACTTCAAGTTTCTCTATGCATAGTCACCCCAAACAAGCATATTCCTCCCTCATAATTCAATACTTCAAGTCTCACGCTTACTCAATTCCATTCCAACATCATATATGCGATAAGAACAACCAACGATTCTATCAACCACTAGCATGCTTTAACAATTCAAGCAATTTACTCAAAATCCAACATGCTTAATCTCATAATACTAAAATTACTCATAACTTCACGTAAACATCAAGGTTTGACAACAATTTATTAATTAAAATTGAACCCATCAATTATTAATATGAAATTGTACACATAAATTCAAATTACACCATGAATTCCTATATAAACTAGTTAAATCGACTTACCCACTGTAATCATCAATTAGAACTTCAATCCTAGGGTACTAGAGTCGAGAAAATATACCTTTTGAACCGACCATGGCTTAAGATGAACAAATATTACAAATTCTCAAATTCACTTCAAAACCCTAGTTTTGCAACTAGATCGTTCCAAAATCGCGACAAATTGAGTGAAAAGAGTGTGGAATGTGGTTTAATCAGAGGGAAATTGAGTGGATTGAAGATTAGAAAGAAGGGTTTTTGATTCGGAAGAATTCAAGTGAAGGTGGTGTGCAAAGTGATCGAATGGGGGTGAAAAATAAGTTTTAAAACTGACTTACCTGGTACAATTCGACCTACTGGAGTGGTCAAACAGAATTTTCATGGTCGAACCACGTTTCTGGAGGCTTTCATTGTCTTATTTCGACCACAGTTCGACCAAATGCTTTGGTCGAACCACAATGTCGTGGTCGAACTCCTCTATTCAAACTTTTAGGTCTGCAATTTGACCTTGGTTCGACTTACTATTTGATCGAACCAAACCCTTCTTGATCGAATCAGCCTATACAAAATTCTTTGATCTTCAGTTCAACCTTTATCTTGGTCGAAGCCTTTGTCAAACCACCCCCTGTGTGGTCGAATCGACCTGTAACGAAGTCTCTAATCACCAGTTTGACTTGAGCTCCATAGTTCGACCTGAACCTTTAGTCGAATCGAACAACTGATGCTCCAAAGTCAAATTTTCTTCATCCCCTGCACACTTCAAGCTCAAAAACGAACATTAGGTACCAAAATAGAGAAAAATTAGCTCGAGAATCAATCTTAAACTCAATATTTATATGTAACTCCGCATACGACACTAAAAACAACACAAAATACCATTAAGAATTGGCAAATTGTAAAAAATCGATGCACCAAAACCGGTTAAAGTTTCAATATGCCACAAAAATTAACTCCCCTAACAAATGTTACAAAGAAAAGATTATACTCTCGGTGCTTCAATAAGGTAAGTACATCACACCCCCCTAAACTTAGTAGAAACTATAGTCGAAACTAAGTTTTGCAAAGAGATGTAATTGCCGATAAGTAAGCAGTTCAAATATAAAAATTTCTTACTCACACTAAAGAAATAGAGCAATAAAACGGAAAGGAAAGCCCCTAACAGGTGTTCATATTTAACGTCGGAGAGTCACGACGGTACCAATCTAGTGCAAGGTATCCTCAAAGACGACGCAAGCATCATCCGGCAACTTGTAATGCTTCAATCGATGCCCATTTGCCCATATGATGTCTCTGTCTTTGTCCATAAGCTCAAAACTCCCCCCTCCATAGGCTCTATAGATAATGAATGGTCCGTCCACTTTGATTTCAATTTCCCTGCGAAAAGCTTCAAATGAGAGTTAAAAAGTAATACCTCATCACCTTGCATGAACTCCTTATAAGAGATCTTCGAATCATGCCATTTCTTCATTCTTTCCTTGTAGATCTCCGAGTTCTTGTAAGCTCGATTTCTGAACTCATCCAATTGATTGATATGTGTCATCCTCAACTCCTTTTGATCCTTTAAAGACAAGTTCAAACTTCTCAATGCCCAAAAAACTTTGTGCTGATTCTCTACGGGTAAGGGGCATGGCTTCCCATAGACAATTTGATACAGTGACATATCCAACACCGTCTTATAAGCAGTTCGGAACCCCCACAAAACATTATCAAGCTTCATAGCCCAATCATTCCTATTGGTTCGACTACCTTTTCCAAAATTTGTTTCACTTTTCGGTTAGAGACTTCAGCTTGCCCATTAGCTTGAGGGTGATAGAGTGTAGTAACCTTATGCTTGACACCATAATCCTTATGCACTTTTTCAAGAATTTTGTTGACAAAGTGTGACCCTCCATCACTCACTAGTGCTCTAGGAACTCTATAATGTGCAAAGATATGTTTCTCAAGAAAGACAACATTGTTCTTGAATCATTCATGCGAGTGGGAATGACTTCCACCCACTTAGAAACATAATCCACTGCTAAAAGGATGTAGAGAAATCCATTAGATGGGGGAAAAGGCCCCATTAAATCGATCCTCCATACATCGAAGTTCTCAACAACAATGCTCGGCTGAAGTGGCATCTCATCTCTCCTACTTATGTTCCACATCCTTTTACATCTATCGCATGTCGCTACATAGGTTTCGCAATCTTTAAATAAAGTAAGCCAATAAAGAGCATATTGAAGTACCTTTCCTGCCGTCTTTTGAGCTCCAAAGTGCCTCCGTTATGTTGTGCATGGCAAAAATCAAGAACGCTCTCCATCTCTATCTTGGGCACACATCTACGGACGATAGAATCTGTACAAATCTTGTAGACAAAAGGATCATACCATATAAACGTCTCAACATCCCTCTTGAATTTTGCAAGTTGATATCAGTTGAGATCTCTTGGGATTTCTCCTACGGCAATGTAATTCACATAATCCACATACCATGGATCCATCCCTTGAGCAGCCACCACACATGCTCTTTCCGCTCCTTCCACAAACACTGCCATTATCTTCTCATCAGTGAATATATCTTCTATGTAATCAAAAAATCATCACAGTGCTCCCTTGTCTCCAACCTTGATAGGTGATCCGCCAAAATATTATTTGTACCTTTCTAATATCAGATCTCCATATCAAACTCCTGCAGAAGAAGAGTTCATCACATGATCCTTGGCTTCGTTTCCTTCTTCTCCATCAAGTATTAGATCACAGAATGATCCGTATACACAATAGTCTTCATGCCAACCAAATACTGTCGAAACTTATTGAATGCATACACTACAACTAAAAACTCCTTTTCCATCACCGTGTAGCTCTTTTATGTAGCATCAAAAGTCTTACTCGCATAGTAAATGGCTCAAAACTTCTTATCCCTCAACTACCCAAGCACCACTCCAAGTGCTAAGTCACTTGCATCACACATAAGTACAAATGGCTGAGTGCAATCCGGTGTGATCAGGATAGGTACGGTAATAAGCGCCTCTTTCAAAACCTAAAAAGTTGTCAGACACTCTTCATCAAAAACAAAAGGAACATCATTTTCAAGTAAATGAGATAAGGGCTTGGAGTATTTTGAGAAGTCTTTTATGAATCTTCTATAAAAACTGGCGTGTCCAAGGAAAGACTGCACTCCTTTTTCATTAGTAGGTGGTAGACGATTCTCAATCGCCACCACCTTTGCTCTATCCTCCTGCAATCCCTTGGTCGAAATATGATGGCCAAGAACAATCCCATCTTTTACCATGAAGTGGCACTTCTCCCAATTCAAGACAAGATTAGTATCATGTCATCTCTTCAAAACAGTAGCAAGGTTAGATAAACAAATATCAAAGGAAGAACCAAACATAGAAAAGTCACCCATAAACACCTCCATAATTTTTTGTATAAACCCATCAAATATGGCCATCATACAATGCTTAAATGTAGCTGGTGCATTACATAATCCAAAAGGCATATTTCTAAAGACAAAAGTTCCATAAGGGCAAGTGAAAGTAGTCTTTTCTTGATCTTCGGGTGCAATCATGATTTGATTATAACCCAATTACCCATCCAAGAAATAATAAAACTCATACCTTGCAAGACGATCAAGCATTTGATCCATGAAAGGAAGGGAAAAATGATATTTGGATGTATTTTCATTAAATTTCCTATATTCTGAAGATACACGCCATCTCGTAGGAATCCTAGAGGCTAATGTCTCTCCATCCTCAGCTTTGACAATAGTCATGCCTCCCTCTTAGCGACTACATGCAATGGACTCACATGGGGACTATCACTAATGGGATAAATAATTCCAGCATCTAGCCACGTTAGGATTTGCTTCCTAATCACCTCTTGAATAGCGGGATTCGCCCTCCGCTAATTCTGTATACTACTCTTGGCCTCATCTAACAAACTTATTCTATGCATGCAATATGATGGATTAATGCCTTATAAATCATCAAGCGACCAACCAATCGCAGACTTATACTTTCTAAGCACATTTAACAATTCCTCAAGTTGATCATCATCAAGAGAAGAAGATAAAATTACCGGATATTTTCCATCGTCACCTAGATAGGCACACTTCAAGTGCTCTGGTAGGGTTTCAACTCCTCTTTCTTTTCTTCTTGAGGTGCACTGTCTCTATCCAAAGGCAAGTACTTCCTAGTCCACTTCACCCAATGCAAGTAAATTTTCAAGGAAATCAATACATACCTTGTTGGAGAGTTCATCTAGCTCTGTGGTGGGAAAAGTAAGAGACTCTGCTAAGCATGTCTCAAGAGGATCCTTTGAAAGGATCAAGGACATATCTTCCTTCATGATCTTCTCCACCACGTCTATACTGTGACATTGTGTCTCCATCGACATCTTCATTGCTTTGTCAAGGTTGAATAAGACCTCTTCTTTATCCATCCTTAGCCGTAACTCACCCTTCTGTACATCAATCATAGCTCCCGCAGTAGCAAGGGAAGGTCTCCCTAAGATAAGAAGGATATTATCCTTGTCATCTTCCATCTCAAGCACCAGAAAATCCACAGGAAAGAGAAGCTTATCTACTTTGACAAGAACGTCTTCAATAACACCCTTCAAAAAAGCCATAGACCTATCCGCTAATTGTAAAGCAACTGTTCTGGGAGTTAACTCCCCCAAACCAAGCCTTTAAAATATCGACAATAGCATTAAATTAATGCTTGCTCCAAGATCACACAAGGCTCGACGTGCCGGCCCCTTTTCGATTTCACATAAGTTCGTGATGCTTCCCGGATCTTTCAACTTAGCTGGCAGCTTCCTCTGAATGATCAAGCTGCAATTCTCAAACAAATTCACTGTTTCAATTCCGTTCAAGCTTCTCTTCTTCAAAAGTATATCCTTTAGAAAACGGGCATAATACGGCATCTCCAATATCGCTTCAGAGAAAGGAATGTTCAAGCTTATTTTGTTTATGATATCTGAAAACTTCTTGAACTTCTCTTACAATCCCTTCTTGACTAGCTTGTAAGGAAACAGCGGGGGTATATTTGTTTTGGGAATCCCCCATTCATCACGTTCAACCTTCTCCGCTTTATCCTTTTCGACTCTCAATCTCTTGGCTTTTCCCACTTCTTTTCCGCTATAATCTCAATATTCTGCTCTTTGGAAAGCACTAGGATCATATCATCATCATGCAGAGCATTCAACGCAGAAAATGGTGCAGAACAACATGGTTAGACCTGGGTTCGACCAGGGTTACTGGTCGAAGTGGGTGAATAATAGTCGAACTGAGCACCTGAAAGTTCGTTCTCTCCCTTATAGGTCGGTTCGACCACAGTTTGACCAACAAGTTTGGTCAAACCATAGTGATTGTGGTCGAATCGGGCTTCAGACAAAATAGAGTGCTCTGGACAGTGGAATTCGACCTGAGTTCGACCAGAGATTTTTGTCGAACTGATCTGTCCTTGGTCGAACTGCTCTTTTGCAACCTGCGGATGTTGCCCAGGTGCCTGGTTCGACCTCCCCTGTGTAGTTCGACCATCTGTGTTGGTCGAATTAGGGTCGAATTGGGCTCTTGTCATTTCAAATTTTGATTCAGGCCTCATTGATCCCTCATACTGCGTTCCTGACCTCAATGTGATGGCGTGACAAGACTTTAGATTCTCAATACTTTGAGACAAAAACTTCCCTTTTTCAATAGTTTGAGTCAATTTGTTTACGTTTCCTGCCATCTCCCCCATCAACAATGTAAGGTCCTTAACTTGTTTAGACAAATCCTTATGATTGACATCAATCTTCTTTTCTAACTTGGCCTCAAGACGATCTACTCTTGCATCGTTCCTCGCTATGTACCTGTTCATCGTATCCTCGAAACCCGATTTCCCTTCTTCCCTTTAGGAGGTTGCACTGCATTGTTGGGATTACTCCACGAAAATTCTGGCCTCCTCGGTTGTTGATAATTACCCAGTAGACCACGAGTATTGTAGTTCCCCTGATAATTTTGATTTTCTTGATTTTGGAACCTCGGTCCTTGAATACTTTGACCCATGGCGTAGTTAGCCTTCTCGATTTCCTCTTGGCTAGCTCCTTCATAGCCACCATCCTGCTGCATCATTGGTACTCTCTGAGATATATTCGTAATGTGCTTTTACTGAGACTCAAGTAACTTGTTGATATTAGCCAAGCTAGAGAAGATCTCATCATCTCTTCCCGACTTCACCATAGTATGCTCAACCTGTGCTACTTTACCAAGGACATAAGTGTCTCTCACTCTATCAGTCAGCCAATCTCTTGAATTCATCGAAATATTCTCAAAAAGCTTTTCGGCCTAAATGGGTGACTTCGTAAGCAATGCTCCATTAGATGAAGCATCAAATAACACACGGGAATCGGAATCCAACCCATTATAGAATATATTGATGTATTGAGCCTTAGATAACCCATGTTGTGGACAATTTCGAAGCATGTCCTTGAATCTGTCCCAAGCTTTATGAAATTTCTCATTACCATGGATAGCAAATTGATTGATTTCTTACTACATCTTGAACACATTCGAAGGTGGCATGTATCGCTCCAAGAATTTCACTTTCAACTTCTCTCATGTATCACATTCAACAGCATTAAGATTATCGTACCAATCTCTCGCTTTTTCATTCAGCGAGAACTTAAATAAGATGATCTTCCTCGCATCCTCATGAGCTTCTACATCTTTTTGTGTACTTGCATACCCAAGGAACTTATTTATATGTTGCTGAGGATCTTCAAATATTCCCCTAGAGAAGGGACTCCTTTCAATCATGGTGATAAAAGCAGGGTGTAGATCAAAATCGGCTCCGGTCCCTATTTCTCCTAACAGCCCCGCATTGCCTCCTCTGTTGTACTTAAAGACTTCACGGATCATAAGTGTATCAGGATTCACTGCCATATTGACTGCTTCTGCTTCCAAGTTAACTTTGGTTGCAGCTTCAATCATTTGCGAATTCAGCACGTCAACTTCAAATCCTAAATTAAGAGCCTCAGTTGGGTCTATGTTCTTGTTCTTGTTCTTCTCTTCTTTTTCTTTCTCGACGATGCTCCAATCTCCGAATTATAAGGCTCTAATTCGCCTGTCTTCGATCTACTGAGCATACACCTAAGAAAAATAAGTGTTAGAAATTAAAGACAAGAATAATATAATCTCAATTAAACTAGAAATAATAAATTAATAATCTATGCCGTCCCAGGCAATAACGCCAAGAACTTGATGAGCATTTCCTCAACACACAAAATATTCCCCAAGTATGAAGGATATTAATTGTAGTTTTGATAGGCGACCAAGTGATTATCGAATCCAAGGGACGGATTATTATCAATTTAATTATATTCTAATAAACTAAGACTATGTTGGCAAATTGGTTTGGAATAGTTACGGAACTAAATAACAAATAATTAAAATAGCAAATTAAATAAACAAGCAATAGAGAAAATACGACTGTGATCAAGTGAGAAATTTGGTAGTTCTTCGGATCATCCAGTTTTACTTATTAATCTTTCATCTATGCGTTGATGTCCGACTCTGCCTTGTGGTCTATGGACGCATCACTAAACCATGCAAGTTCACTCTATAGACACAAGTAAACATGCGTATGACACGTGTGAATAAACCATCGCGACTTTCTCCTTCCTGAATCTTCACTTGATTCTCACTTGGTTCGACAGACGAACCTCTCTCCACAACTCCTTAGATGATGGTAGGGTTTCTGTGATGGGTGATGATTAAGTGGTCATCAATCTCCTGCGAAAGCTCTTCTTTTATACTTGTAAACTCTCCTTACGGGCCTTGGATGGGCTTCTGGAGTGAACACACGCATTAAAGGTGTAAAAATATGAATATGGTAAGTTTTTGTGCCTCAGTTCGACCAACAAGTCAGGTCGAATCAATCTCAGCTGGTCGAATCGACCTGTAAATTGGTTGCAGGTTCTGGATTTGACCAGTATCCTGGTTGAACCACATACTCTCTGGTCGAACTGCAGCTGCTCCCCTTCAGGCTTCTGGTTCGACCACGATTTGACCAAATGGCTTGGTCGAACGGCAATGTCGTGATCGAACGGCACTGCAGGCACTTCATGTCCATCAGTTCGACCACAGGTGCTGGTCGAACCATCTCCTTCTTGGTCGAACCAAGCAACTGCTTGGTCTAATCGCAACTCTAGATCTTCATTTTTCTGGATCTGATCACTTCTAACTCGTTTTCCTTTGAAAATCAACTCAAATAGCCTTAAAGACACCTGATTTGTGATTTTCCACAACATACATCGATTCATCGAATTACAATCATCTAACACACCATTATTACACGAATCCGGGCTCGAAATATGTGAATTTACACACTCATCAAAAACACATTAAACATGCTAATGTAATACAAAAAAATAATGAAAACTCATTACACATGCTGATAGAATGCATAAGAAACAACACAATATATCTGTGTAATACCTGTACATATCAAATCCATTTGACAATAGTTTATAAATATAAAATAGCAAGACATTGTTATGTTCTCTTCTTTTTTTATTTAAAATATTATTTTGGCACTGTTATTTATGCAGCAAGTTGAATTTGATCCGTTCATTATACACATTATATCAGTTGTATGAATGCACACAAACATCCACACACACCTTTAAATAAAACAAAAAAAGAAAAAAATTAAACATTTCTCTTAAAATATAGAATACAAGTTTATTTATTTATTTTTATGAAGACAGGACATTGATCTTGAATAAGGAAAGAATAATCAAATATGAATTTATAATGTAAACATCCCACTCTATTATTAACGAAAAGAAAACTATAACCAACTCAAAAGAAGGGGTACAAACCTAATTTCTGCTTAATGACTCATCAGTTTGTTTATAATTTCTGCTTAATTTCTGCTTAATGCTTAATATGAATATGGTAAGTTTTTGTGCCTCAGTTCGACCAACAAGTCAGGTCGAATCAATCTCAGCTGGTCGAATCGACCTGTAAATTGGTTGCAGATTCTGGATTTGACCAGTATCCTGGTTGAACCACATACTCTCTGGTCGAACTGCAGCTGCTCCCCTTCAGGCTTCTGGTTCGACCACGATTTGACCAAATGGCTTGGTCGAACGGCAATGTCGTGATCGAACGGCACTGCAGGCACTTCATGTCCATCAGTTCGACCACAGGTGCTGGTCGAACCATCTCCTTCTTGGTCGAACCAAGCAACTGCTTGGTCTAATCGCAACTCTAGATCTTCATTTTTCTGGATCTGATCACTTCTAACTCGTTTTCCTTTGAAAATCAACTCAAATAGCCTTAAAGACACCTGATTTGTGATTTTCCACAACATACATCGATTCATCGAATTACAATCATCTAACACACCATTATTACACGAATCCGGGCTCGAAATATGTGAATTTACACACTCATCAAAAACACATTAAACATGCTAATGTAATACAAAAAAATAATGAAAACTCATTACACATGCTGATAGAATGCATAAGAAACAACACAATATATCTGTGTAATACCTGTACATATCAAATCCATTTGACAATAGTTTATAAATATAAAATAGCAAGACATTGTTATGTTCTCTTCTTTTTTTATTTAAAATATTATTTTGGCACTGTTATTTATGCAGCAAGTTGAATTTGATCCGTTCATTATACACATTATATCAGTTGTATGAATGCACACAAACATCCACACACACCTTTAAATAAAACAAAAAAAGAAAAAAATTAAACATTTCTCTTAAAATATAGAATACAAGTTTATTTATTTATTTTTATGAAGACAGGACATTGATCTTGAATAAGGAAAGAATAATCAAATATGAATTTATAATGTAAACATCCCACTCTATTATTAACGAAAAGAAAACTATAACCAACTCAAAAGAAGGGGTACAAACCTAATTTCTGCTTAATGACTCATCAGTTTGTCTCCTTCTTCAATTCTCAAAACCTATGGATTCTTGGAATTTAAGCAAGACTGAAGAAGTTTGTCATCGATCATTTTATATTGTAATTGACGAAAATTTGGTGAAGGGAGATTGAGAAAAAATCTCAATCTGGAAACATCATTCACGAACTCACATTTTGGTGAAGGGACATTAGCAGCTACTCGGTAATGGGGGGAATTAGACTGTAAATGAGTGTTTTAGGCTTTTAACTTAAGTGTTAAAAGACAAACTAATTAGTCCAATGGGCCTGTAGAGAAATAAGTCAACTACTTAAAATCAAATATGTCTACAATCCCCCCCCCCCCACACACACACACATATATATATATATACACACACACATCAGATGGTCAGTTCGGTGCAGTGAAATTTCATTATAAAATTGAAACTGCACTGTTGGAGTGGTGTAATTTCACAAAATATAATTAACAGCGGTTTTCTCATAATAATTATTATTCTCGGCACGATGCAATAAGGGTGGTTTGGGCGATTATAAAAATTATAAGATCAATCCTAATTATTTTTATTAGTTACATAAATATGTTCACATTTCTATATAAATAAATAATATATAATTTAATAATCTCTCAGTACACTAATTTCAAATTAATCATCCATTTACAACTCACATATCTTACTTTATAATGTACTCTCTCCGTCCCACCAAAAGGTCACCATTTTACTATATTGGGCGTCTCATCCCAATGTCCCCATTTCCCACTTTAAGTAAAAAGATACCACATGTGGCCCACCACTCACTACTAATACAATTACTCCCTACACATAAAATAATAATATTCCTTATTCTATGCACAAAAAGCAACTGGTGACGTTTGGGCGGGACAAAAGGAGTGTTTGTTATCTAAAAATATCAAACTAATCATAAAAAGCAAGTCAAAATATAACTTTTCTAAAACTTTATATATAATCGTAAACTTATTTTGGGACAAAGGAAGTATATACGTGCATTATCTCATATAAGGGAAACACTTGTATGAGATCATTTTTACATCTTCTTAAATAGTCATCATTTTTTTATCAAAGATATTATCATTTTTCATTGAAAATGTTATCAATTTTTATATATAATACAAATTTGTCATGAAATAATTTACTACACCCTTATAACTTTTTTATTAAAATACAGCTTTTTTATCCGTCTCACGGGAGTTTTCTCATGAGACAGTCTCATACGCGTGTTTATACGCATTTAAATTCAAATAAATGATGAATGAATATAACAAACTAAATTTTTTCGTAACAAACCATTAGGATTTTCATAACAAACTTTGTAATGTCGAATATTTACAAAAACTCAACATAGTTTTCATTCTGATAAGGTGGCAGATAACTCAAATCTTGTCTTTTTCTTTTATTCATGAGTCATTTACCATGACATTAAGATTGGGTATTGCTTGACCTTGCCGGTCTCTATGTGATTTTACTGTGGTATTTGTAATCTTCCTGTAACTTGCTGCCGTTGTTTAATACCCATCTAATTATTAGTTCACTCTTTGTCTGTGATTCTTCTTGTGCTCTGTGCTTAACATGGCATCCATTTATTTATGCATGACATCATTTTATAGAAAAACTGATTTCAATATTTGGAAACAAAAGATGAAATGTGTTTTGAAATAAAAACGTGTATTTAAAGCTATTATTGAACTTTTTTGGAAATAATCACCGAAGAATAGAAATTTGAAATGAATGAGCTTGCATTATCATCTTTTATCTTAAATCTCTATGACTTTATGTCAAGAAAGGTTGAGAATTTTGCTTATGCAAAACAATTGTGGGAAAATTCAGAAGAATTATATAATGTGTCATCTCTGTTTAGTAGAATATTCTTACTTGAAATATTTTTTAGTTTTAAATTGGATTTAAACAAGGAGATTGGTGAGAACTTGAACATTTTACGAAGGTTATTCTTGATATTAAACAATCAAACTTTATGCGCATTTTCTTTGCATGCAAAATTAATCCCCAAGTATTAAGGATATCAGTTGCAGCTTAAGCCAGCGACCAAGTTAAATATCGAACCCAAAGAACGACGTATTATCAATTTAATTATTTACTAAATTAATAAAGACAATGCAATAAGGTTGGGATTTAATTATTAAACTATTAAGCATAATTATTAAATAATATAACAAATAAAATAAAATATCACTGGAAGAATACGAAAGTGGATCAAGTAGGAGAATAGGTAGATCTAGGATAATCCAGTTTCACTCATTAGTTTCTCTTTTGTGTATCAATGTCCGACTCTGCCTTTTGGTATATGGACGCATTACTAAGCCATGCAAATCTACTCTATAAACACAAGTAAATATTCGTGTAACACGTGTGAATAACCTTGGAGCAAGAGATATAATTTCACCCCCTTTTTAGGTACTATCAGTATCAATTATTTCCCTCTAGGATTGGTACTCTAACCCGATATGATCTCCCTTTATAGGTACTATAAAATTAACCTCTTTATCCTGCTTACTAACCCGAATTCAATTCAATTAATAAACATTCATATATGATATTTCTAATGAAGTTTCGGAGTTCCCTCACTTAGAATCATAACATGAAATCCTATTCAGCAGTGAACGCGTTCAATCAACAACCAATATATATATTCAGACTCTATATAACAATTGAAGATGCACAAAATGACTCTGAATATGGATTAAAACGTGCAATCATATATAAAATAAATCCACAAGTAGTGTTGTACGGAGTATACATACGAAAGTTCAATTAATTCATAAAAACCTTTAAAACCCTAGATCTACCAAAAAATTCAATTAATTCATAAAAACCTTCAAAACCCTAGATCTACCTAAAAGGCTCTAGCCCATGATGTTGCGAAGTATAATCATGGGTGTTGGATAGATCTTACCTGTATCTCCATAAAATTACAAGATAAAAAATGAATCTTCACAGTGACGGATGGATGAAGAAAAGGATGTGGATGATGGTTGGGGGGTGATCCCCCTTGTGGGTTGCGTAGTATGATTTGTGTTTCCCCTCACATGAATAATGATGTAAAATATATATAGGTGTGAGAAGGGAATTAAATAATGAAATAAAAAATATGGGTGAATCATGGAGGATTTGATAAGGAGATTAATTGTGCTTCAAGAAATAGGTAATTTTCGAAAATTTTCGAAAATTCTCCCGGCTGCTGTACGACATCACGATTTTGAGCATAACATCCTCATCTGAATTCCGATTTGATTAATTCTTACACTCACACTATTCTATGCAAAGTGACACAGTCTTACTGAGTAGGAACATCTTACGCGGCGTCACCTTTTGATCATAACTTTCTCATTTGGAATCTGATTGAGGTGTTTCTTACGCCAAAATGACCCTCTCTTCTAGGTATTTCCAACCATGTATTATACTTCTAGTTTTGAGCTCCAAACGAACACAGAAAAATTACACAAGTTGGACGTGCGTTTTTCAGCATTCTAGCACAAGTTGCACCTTTTCTCCAACTTTGCACCTTTGATCATTTTTCCACCTAAAACACAATAAAACACCTCAAACACACCTATTTATCACATATATTGAATATAAGACACTTGTACTAATATATAACAATAATTTTCATAAAAAAGATGTTAAATTGGACACTAAAACATGTTAATTTTCACTCACTCTCAACAGTGATAAGCATTGTCTTGTTAACTAATATTGGTTATACTTATAGTGATGAGAAATTTTCCATTAAGTATGATATATAGAGATGAGATTTCTCTTGACATTGCGGTAAAGAGTTTAAAGAGTAAGGAACATGATTTAAAACATAATATGTGGTGATACAAATTATGGGTGAGTTATGTACATCAAGGGTCTATTGATAGAGATTTTCTCACGTATATACAAAGCAAGTGTACTCTTGTCATGTGTAGCCACGAATGACCAAGTGTATATCAATCCAAAGGAGAAATGAGCTAGAGTCTAAGCGATCTAGCGTTTCTCATAATTTTATAGAGAAAAGTCATAATTGGATTTTGGTTGAACAAGTAATTAAAATTATAAACAAGAAAAGCAATTAATAATGAAGCAAATAAAGATAAATTAAAGATGATTGATTAACCAAATTGAGTAAAAGCGAGAATAGCAAGACTAGGGGCATGGAAATTCTAGGATAATCCATCAAACTTATATGTATCTTGGGCTAAAATTTAGGGGAATCAATAATTCCACCTAAACTCCCTCTCGAGATGGATAGGATGTAGATCCTTACAAGGATCCCTAAATGGCTCCTAATTGAGTCTTAAACAAACACCTACCATTAAGTAATAATATCCCACCAATTCCCTTAAGGTACTAAGCTTAGAACATTCTCCCTTTCTAAATACTATGTTTCATTTAAGTTTGGGTCCCCTCACTCGATCAACCGACCTCTTTATCTAGCCAATAAAATTTTCTAAAAAAGGATTCTAAATCTAAAAGGACATCTCTATCTCATTTTAGATTAATGCACTTGAAGTGTATGACAAAATGATTCAATAAATTATCTCAAATACATAATTGATTTTTCAATATTATCACATGTCTAAAACAATAAATCACACAAATCATCATAGACATCAAGATATTTATCATCAATGATAGAAAATCAACAAGCCCATTCAATACATAAATTTAAATGCATAAATCCCAAAATTATCCAAAATCATTCATGTTGCTAATCTCACAAAGGAGATTAGCTTACCAATCTTAAAGAAAACAACATAGACAATTTTAACTCCAAAATTCATGGCAAAACTATCAACTTAATTACAAAAGTTGAATTAAAACTCCCTAAAACTTCTTCAATGGAGATCTTCTTCAACTCTTAACAATTTCCACTCTTTCTTGTTCCTATTGCTCACTTGGATGATGATTTGGATGGATGGATGATGAGTAGATGGA
Source organism: Pogostemon cablin (assembly GCA_023678885.1). Lineage (NCBI taxonomy): Eukaryota > Viridiplantae > Streptophyta > Magnoliopsida > Lamiales > Lamiaceae > Pogostemon > Pogostemon cablin. Next base: position 16,096,085 of record CM042966.1, read on the forward strand.
TGGATGATGGATGAAGGTGAAAAATGCTTAACATACTAGGTGATGTATTTGTGTAGTAAAATGCTCTGTTCTGGTACAAATGTTGAAGGAGGGGTATTTATACCCCTTGAGAAAATCCTGATTTCGAAATTCACACATGTGCAGATTTACATAAAAATACACCCGTGTTTTTGTGTAGTGCCCGTGTTTTTTCTGCATTTGCGCTTTTTACCACTCAAAACATGCCTTATCACCGAGGTACATAAAAACACATGCGCATGTGTTTTTAAGTAGTGGTCAAGTTTTATGCATCTTGGCATGCTCACTGGAAGTTTGGTCACCTGCAGAAAAACGCGAACAATGTAGGAAAGCACGAGCGTGTTTTTATTTAGTTACACAAATTTTCTATTTTCTTCGACTTTCTCCATTCTCCTTGATTTTCTTCATAATTTATCCTCATAATCAAATATTCAAAGATATAAAAATGCATTATCACCCCCATTAATCCTCAATTCTGAAAATACGATAGAAAAAAATAAAAATACGAAACAAATAAATGAAAATACACACAAAAAGGACACAAAATCTAGGTGAATTAGACGTCAATCATCTATGGCTAAGAACTGAAAGTGCGATAATTGTCATGAGCGTGGTCATTAAGCTGATAATTGTTTCCACCCTAAGAAGAATAACTCTAGTGATCATAATAATGTTGTTATTGAATCTGAGACTTATGGGGATGTCTTTTAATTATGTCTATTTGTATTATTTGTGTTTTTTTGTACTTTAAATAGTTGTTAATTACTGTTTCGGAATTTTTTTTTCTTATCTTCTTTTGCTATGTTTACTTTGTATTTTCTTTGTTAGAGAAGGCTGTTATACTTTAGTACTATTGAAATATGTTTTCTACTTTGCTTGTTTATTTGTTAAAACTAACTTCTTGGTTGATCCATGTAATGTGGAACATTAACGTGTTTACTATGTTTTGGTATTATTTGTGGTTATGTGACATTTATATGCTTATTTGTTTCTTTCAGTGAGGTGGAAGATGTTGCATGACTCTATGCTTAATGCTTTTGTAGCTTGTTAGATTATGCACTACCTGTGTGTGCTTCTTTGTGATATATCTTCATGTTTCTTAAATGCTATAATTAGTTTCTCTTTGTGTTTAAACTATGTGGCTTAAGAATTTTGTATTATAATTTTGGTGATTATCCTTTGGATTTTGCATTCATGATCTCTGTGATTATATGAGCTTTTTGCTTATCTTAATGTATATATGTGATATTGCAAATAAAAGATTCGTATTATTTTTATTTGTGGCATTTCCATGACTTCTTTATGGAGTCTTATAAGTTCATAGTTTTTTTGACTAGCTCTTGTGGCTTTATGCTTTGTGACTTATAAATTATTTTGTATTTACTATAACATATTTCTTTAGTGACTTGTCTTCGTGATTTGTTACATGTTATGGTGATTATCCTTTAACTTGTCTTTATGGCTTGTGTTCTACTTTTATGTTGTATTTGTAGGTGTGAAATCTAATGAATTCCATTATGGTTGACAATGTTTGGTGTTGGGCAAGAAATGTGGAGATTTGCTGGGCTTTTTACAAGCCTATTTGTTTTTTACCCATGAAACTTTTATTGTGGCCCAAACCATTATTCACTCAAAGTTTCTAAATGTTGGTAGCCTTCTCCCTCTCACACTTACTCCACTCCTCTTAATTACCTCCTCTTTGTTTGTGTTGAGAGTGAAAATCAGCGTGTTTTATTGTCCAATTTAACACCATTTTTAGAGAAATTATTGTCCTTTATTAGCACAAGTATTTTATATTCAATATATTTGAGAAAAAGGTGTATTTAGGGTGTTTTATTGTATTTAGGTGGAAAAAGACTCAAGTGCAAAATTAAAGGAATGTTGAAAAATGAATGTTCACATTGCGTAATTTTTCTGTATTTGTGTGGAACTCAAAATTGGAAGTGTGATACATGGTTGGGAAGCCACAGAAGAGAGCATCGTTTTGGCACAAGAATTGCCCAAATTAGAGTTCGAGAAAGTTATGCTCAAAATCATGAGGTCGCGCAGCTGTCGACGATAATTTTCAAAAACTTCAAAAAATTATCCCATCTTTCCTATTTCTTGGAGCACAATTAATTTTTTTTATCACATAATCCTTCATGATTCACCCATATCTTTTTGAATAATTCTTTCTTTATATCATTCCCTTGTCACACCTATATATATTATACATCATCATTCATGTGATAATCATCCTACACCAAACCCCAAGGGGGATTACCCCCTACACTATCCACATCCATCCCTTCCTCCATCTGTCCATCACTGTGAAGATTCGTCTGTGGATCTAAGAAGAAGAACCAAGAGGATTTAAAGAGACGGAAGAAAGAACGAAGGAGATCACTACACCAAGGGTTTTTCTAATTCTTTTCTTCTATTTTCTAATTTTCCTGACTATGGGTAAGATCTATCCAACCCTCATGATTGTTCATCGCAACATCATGTGCTAGAACCATTTTGGTAGTTCAAGGATTTTGAAGGTTTTTTTAATTAATTAAACTATCTTGTGTGTCCTCTAACAACACTACTTGCAGATTTATTTTATATGATTGCACCTTTATAACTCATATTCACGATTGTTTTGTGCATCTTCAACTGTTATATAGAGTTTTAATATATATTTGGTTGTTGATTGAGTGCGTTCACCGCTGGATAGGATTTATTGTTATTATTCTAAGCGATGGGACTTCAAAGCTTCATTAGAACTATCATATATGAATATTTATTAATTAAATTAATTTTGGGTTAATAAGCAGGATAAAAAGATTAATTTTATAGTATCTATAAAAGGAGATCATATCGGGTTTGATTAGCAGACGTGGGAAAGAATTGATACTGATAGTATTTAGAAAAAGGGTGAAATTATATCTCTTGTTCCATGGTGATTCACATGTGTTACACACTTGCTTGCTTGTGTCAATAGAGTAAGTTGGCCAATATACTTGAGAGGGAAATTAAGTAGTAAACTGGATTACCCTATAGCTACCTATTCTCCAACTTGGTTTTACTACGAATTCTTCTAGTGCTATTTTGTTTTAATTGTTATTTAATTTTTAGTAATTAAGTTAATTAGTTAATAATTCTCAAATCTTATTGCCCTTGTCTTGATTAATTTAGTAAATAATTAAATTGATAATACAGTGTCCTTTGGGTTCGATATTTAACTTGGTTACCTGCTTAGCTACAATTGATATCCTTAATACTTGGGGATTATTTTGTGTGTAAAGAAATTAAACGCGTAACGGTTTGCTATTTCGAGCAGTCTAATTCTTGGGCCTTCGTGCCACAGTTCATTACACTTTGTTTCTCCATTTTCATTTAACAAATGAGTCTTCATCTCTTTTGAATAGTAGAGGGGATTGAGCAGAATATTGTAAGATGAGGATTAGGTGAAAAAGTGAGAGTTGCCCATTTGGGATAGTGAGTGTGATTCTTTGTGAATCTAATCTCTAGTCATTCTTACTGATCAACCAATGAGTTCTGAACCACAAGATACCTGAGCCTATTCCTTTTTTGTAAATTTCCTTACAACGACAAGGTGGTTGATACCAAACATACTCTTATTCTCTCAAACTTTCTTCGGGGAATTGCGCCGCCTCTCTTCTTCGTAACTTTTGGATTGTGTTTTCATTTCCTAAAATTCATCAACCTCCATTCCGATGAATGAGTTGTACAATTGTTTTAGTTTTATGTAATAACGTGAATAATAATTATAATCAATTAAGCAATAAAATTGATTAACACATGATCTTAAACGGGAATGCTCCCTCTTCCCTTAAGTTTCATTTGAAACATAAATTCAGTTTGTATAAGACTAGACTTGAACTCTCTTAAACTCTAATCTAGTTTCTAACACAAACTGTCTCCATACCTTGAATCCTGCTCAATGCGATTTTTTATTTTCTAGATCTAAGCTTCTACACAAACTGATATGTTGGATGAAAACGAAAGTAAATCAAGGAATATGCTAAAATATTATGCGTTGGTTCAGCAAGACTAGAAAGAGTGACTTTTTCCTCCAATGTCAAAGCATATTTATAAGCTCTCAAATATCTTCATTGCGGGGGTCATTGGGCGTGCACAAAGTGTTTAGAACAATATTGTTGTCCGAAGTATGATGACACTATGTACAAAATTTATATGTATCGAAATATAAACTTGAACAAGTTGTAACAGTGAAAGACTTGAATACACAAATTACCCAATCTTTCCTCAAACTTTCATTTGTAGCGATCTCATGGCATAAATAACACTAACTTGGAAAAAAGTGATTATAAAGTAGCTTCAAGAGAATCAATTATTCCACTCTCGAATAGATTTACTGATCCAAACAAGTTCCCATATGGAAAACCTAGGCTATTAGATCTAAGCCTACTTCAAACTTGACATTCCACTGCCTGCGAACAAATCATACAAAATGAATGAGATAACATTATACACAAAGTGTGATCACGGAGTGTGATAGCACTTGTGAAATAGTACAAAAGAAGTTGTAATATCTATCAATCTAAGGATGGTGTTTCTATATTCTGTAAGTGGGGATCTCCACGTGGGATTCTCTACCTTACTTTGAATGACCAACAGTCTTTAAATAGGAGTGGGAGGTAGCAAGAGTTCGCGCCAATGTTGAGTGGTCCAGATGGACAAGCAAAACACCCATGACTAAGAAATAACTAATAATAACTTAGATAAAAATCTCTCTTGATGCTCTCTTGGTGTGTTGACTTGTTCAAAATCTTTGGCAAGCTTCCACTTCATCTTGAAGACTCAAGCAGCCAGTGCACATTTGTAGAATATCAAATATAACACACCAATTTGATAACTAAAATAGTTAACAGTTAGTAAATGGTTGGGGATCAGTGTGACTCCAGATGTGACAAAATTGTCATAAACACTCATTACACTATTAATCTCCCCCAATTATGTCTATCCGCAACCACATAACCTAATGAAAAAAATACAAAATAACAATATAACCAAGCTCAAACATCATAGGTAAGTTGTATTAAGTGTAAATAGCAATCATGAACAACAAGTGTTTATCAAATCAATGCAGAAAATAAAATAAGTTGCAACTAGGGATGTTTGTGCCCGGTTTTAAAAGTCCAGGTTTGAATTTCAAAATCCACGCCCAGGTTTTAAAAACCACCTCTATATAAACATATATACATTTTCTCTCCTCAATTGATACACTTTTTTCTCTTTCTCTCTCATCTCTCATCTATTTCTCTCTCCTCAATTAATACACATTCTATCTTTATCTCTCATTTCTCAACGATTTTTTACATAAATTAATATATTTTTACAGATTAATTTGACATAAAGTTAAAATCTACCCTATAAAAACCCCAACCCAAGCATAACATCACTATTCATGGTTGATAAAGTCTCTTGTGAGACGGTTTATTTGTGAGATGGGTCTGAGATGGGTCGGTCGACCCATTACAAGTATACTTATTGTATAGATAAAGTATATTTAATGGTTGTTTAAGTATGTTTCAAAAGTATGTTGTGTTATGCATTAATGTATGATTTTAGCGTGTTATAATATGATTTATTATTATTATACTTTAACTACAAATAAGCATACTTTATCTATACAATAAGTAAGGGTGTTTAATGTCGGTATACCGAAAATATCGATACCGTATCAAAAATTTTGGTATGGAAAAATTCATACTGATATCGATATCGAAATTTTGGTATACCGATTTTTTGGTATACCAAAATTTTGGTAAATTAAATCGGATATCGATACCGTACCAAAATTTACATCATACCGATTTTTCGATAAATACCAATTAATACCAAAATGTTGACATACCGTTTCATACCGAAAATTCAACATACAAAAAAATACCGATTTACCTAAACCATACCCAAAAATAATATTTAAATTTAATCAAAATAATAAAATTAATATAAAAATATTTCAAAATAATTAAATTTTCTAATCTCAAACATTCTACTTTAATGAAACTTATGTTTCTTTTAATTTATATATATATATATATATATATATATATATATATATATTAAATAAAAAACTTTTAAATATATATATATATTAAATAACAAACTTTTTATTATTATATTTTTACACTCCTATATTTTAATTTTGAAATGTATTATATTTTTATTTATTTTTATTAGAGCTTATTTTTAATTTTAAAAAATATATATGAATAAAGTGATACATAATAAAATAAAAATAATTTAAATATATTAATAATATAAAATATACTTAAATATAGTATTATGTATAATTAAATTTTAAAAAAATAAATATAAAATTTTCAATATATTGGTATCGGTATACCAATATCGAATACTGAAAATAATTTCGATATACCAAAATATCAAAAAATTTATTATCCAATACCGATACCGTACCAAAATTATTGGTACGGCAACCATACTGTACAGAAATTTTGGTATGTTGAAACTTCGATATTTTTCGGTATTTTTCGGTATGGCGAACGCGGTATACCAAGTTTTCAGTATTTTTTCCCACCCCTAACAATAAACATTCTTTAATGATGGGTCGACCCTTCTCACACCCGTCTCGCAAATAACTTGTCTAACAAGAGAGTGTCTCTTCATGGTTTTCAAACTCCACAAACCCAAAACAAACATCACCTAATGATACTCCAACTTTTGTAAAATACTAGTATACGAATTTGGGGACACAATAATATGAATATTATAATATATATATGTAAAAGTATTATCATTTATTAAAATTTAATAGTAATGACTTTGCTCTAGCCTCTACATCTAATTTTCCTACTCCCTTGTCTTTTTGCCACTCTTCTTGTAAAGTTGTATACTCACAGCCAGACCCTTTTGACATGCCTTGGAAACCCACTTTACAGAGTAGCTACTGTTTTATAAAGCTGCAGACTCACACCACTCTCTTTATTAAATAGGACATCTGAAATAATGAACCGTCCTACTTCCACTCACATGAATCTTCACACGTTATCACTCCTCTCTCTTCATTAGCCATCACACAACCTATACAACATACATTGGTCAACTATAATGTCCCTTACTTTTTCTATCACAATTCACACCTTTCCACGACCTGATGAACTATCCTACCCCCTCACTATTTCCATCATACTTTTTCATAATGTTGTACGAATATTATCATTGTTCTATCAAATCATTCATATCCATTTTGTTTTTTTAATATTTTTAAGTTTATTTAAATAAGGGCAAAGGGTCATATTTTAGTAAATTTTATAATGGATCAAGTAATTCACTAATCTACTCCATAATTTTGTTGTCATATCCTTTATTGATGTAGTATAAAGGATCAAATTATCTCTTGTGTCTTTTATAATGGCAAGTTGGTTGATGTGACTTACGAAATAATATTAATATACTCAACTCACTATATATGGGGCCTTCACTAAATACTAATACAACTATTTACTATTATATATTAATGATGAAGTATGTTAGGTGTATTAAGTAAGAATGATTCCGTTGTGTTAGGTGTATGAGATAAGAGTGATTATTTTATATTTTTACTTTTTTTTAATGAAATTTTTTTTAGGATTGACTCAAAATAAAAAAAATTGGAAACACATGGTATAAAATGAATAGAGGTAAAAAACTGGGAACCATAGTTAATTAAAATTTTGACGTGTGATTAAAGTGTTAGGATGAGAGTACAATGCATGGTTAGAGCCTTAGAGGTCAGATCTCAATAGTGAGGGGCGAGGTGTATCACTGTATAACGTGTTGTAAAGGTCAAATAGGTGTCATATTTGAGTATAAATGAGTGCCCTCTAAAACTGCTGGCTTCAGCCATTTCAATGGTAGCTTTGTGACAGGTTTTATGCATGGTGTAGTCCAATCATGTTAAGTCATACTTTCTCTGTTTCATGGAGAAAAATCCCAATTGCTATAAATACAACTCTAAAAAAGTTGACATTTGATTTGTTTATATAAATAATTTACACACTTCATCCCATTGAAATGTGTGCATTTAGTAAAGAGGATATGTCAATAGGTGTGATGCGTGGGCCAATGAGAGAGAAGTAATTAATTTGTATCGAATAAACCCTTTATCTTATCTTTGAGGATCAGATTACCCCCCAAACTATTATTTTGTTAATACATGCCCTTTACATTTATAATTTAGATCAATTAAACCCTTTATAATTTTAAAAATATGATGACAGTTCATAATAGTCTGATAAGAGTGAAAATAATCGTATTTTGTGTCCATTTTAACACATTTTTTATAGGAATTGTTGTTATATATTAGAACAAGTGTCTTATATTTGATATATATGAGAAAAAAGATGCATTTGAGGTGTTTTATTATATTTTAGGTGGAAAAATGATCAAAAGTGCAAAGTTAGAGAAAAGGGGAAACTTGTGCAACAATGCTGAAAAATACACGTTCAACTTGTGTAATTTTTCTAAGTTTGTGTAGAAATCTAAATTGGGCAGGTGATACTCAGATGGAAATCTACGGAAGAGACGGTATTTTTTGTTTATGAAACGCCTCAATCGGGTTCAGATGAGAGAGTTATGATCAAAACGGTGAAGTTGCGCAAGCTGTGCTGACCAGCACGACTCAAGTCACATTTATAAAACTCTTACCCTTCAAATGTTGTATTTTTTATAAGTTCTTTATATGGATAGAAACCATGGATGAGATGGTCGTTTTAGCGCAAGAATCACTCAAATCGGAGTTTGGATGTGGAAGTTATACACGAAATGGTGAGACTGCACAACGTTGCTCGACCAAAACTGATTTGATCGACGAAGACCATTTTGGTTGAGCAACGGTAGAGCAAGTCGAGCAGAGGAGCTTAAATTTACAGGTGTGTTGCTCGATCATTGCTTGACCAGGGCCATTTTTACTCGACCAGAACACTTTGGTCGAGCAAGGACACGAACGTCCAGATTCATCGGGATTACACCTCCAGTGTGTGCGTGCATATTTTCCACAAAAAAATCCCAGTAAAGGTCCATAAGGAGAGCTTACAAGTATAAAAGGGGATGCAGATAACATCATTATTCATGTGAGAGGACCGCAACACAGCTATCACCCCACAAGAGGATTACCCCCGATACCATCACATCCATCCTTTCCTCCTTCCATCCATCACTGTGAAGATTCGTCTATGGATCCAAAAAGGAGAATCAATAGGATTTGAAAAGACGGAAGAAAGAAGGAAGGAGATCGCTACACCAAGAGTTTTCTTAATTCTTTTCTTCTGTTTTCTAATTTTCCAGACTATGGGTAAGATCTATCCAGCCCCCATGATTGTTCTTCGTGACATCATGGGATAGAACCATTTTGGTAGATCTAGGTTTTGAAGGTTTATGAATTAATTAAACTCTCTTTTGTGTCCTTCGTATAACACAACTTGTAGATTGATTTTACATATGATTGTGCTTTCTTAATCCATATTCACGGTCGTTTTGTGCATCTTCAACTTTTATATAGAGTTTGAATATATATCTTGGTTGTTGATTGAGCGAGCACGTTCACTGCTGAACAGGGTTTTGTGTTATGATTCTAAGTGAGGGGACTCCGAAACTTCATTAGAACTATCATATATGAATGTTTATTAATTGAATTGAATTAGGGTTAGTAAGCAGGATAAAGAAAGTGATTTTATAGTACCTATAAAGAGAGATTATATTGGGTTAGATTCCAGACGTGGGAAATAATTGATACTGATAGTACCTAGAAAGGGGGGTAAAATTACGCTCTTGCTCCGAGGTTATTCACACGTGTTACACGCATATTTACTTGTATCTATAGAATAGATTTTCATGATTTAGTGATGCTTCCATAGTCCACAAGGCAGAGTCGGCCAACACTGAGAGGGAAGTTAAGTAGTAAAACTGGATTACTGATGAGTGATATTTTCACCTAGATTTTAGTGACTTTTTATATCCGTTTTCATATTATTTTATCCGTATTTATGTGTAATTTGGTTGTATTTCGTGTTTTTATGGAAATGTGTGTGAATGAACTTAAACCTATGGATGCTAGATATGATAAGAAAGATGTAGGAAAAAGCGAATCTCAATTCAGAATTGAAACGAAGGAGAACGAGCCGAAATAAAATGTGAAAAACATGGTAGCAGCAACACGTCTGCCCGTGTTAGGCGCACGCTCATGTCGCAGCACACAGCCCGTGTAGCCAACATGGGCTTGTAAGGGAAAGCCGTGAGGGAACATCAATTAACCCAACACGGCCACCATATGGCCGTGTTGCAGCCCACGACTCATGCTGTGTAAAAACTTGTAAAAAATCAGAATCTTTCTAAAAGCTTCCCAAGGGGTATAAATACTCAATACTTCAATATTTGATTAGAATTTTCGAAGGGTTTCACTCCTACACCTAGATCACACATAATTTCCTCCATTTTACACCATCATCTTCATTCATTCTTCATCCATCTATCCACACTTGATCTCCTCCATCAAATCCACCATCCAATTGATCAAGGAAGCAAGGGAGAGTGAAGATTGCAAGAAAAAGAAGGAGATCTCCATTGAAGGACTTCAAAGGGGTAATCTAATTTTAATTTTTGTGAACTTCTTTATAGTTTGATCATGGAATTTGTAGATTCAATTGTCTATGTTGATTTCTCTAAGACTATGATAGGCTAATCTCCTTTGCGAGATTAGCTCCATGATTGGTGTTGGATAATTTAATTTTTATGCAATTTGATTTTAATCTTGAATGGGCTTTGTGTATTTCTATCATTGAATGTTGATTGCTTGATGTATATGATGATATGTGTGATTAATTGTCATGGGCATGCGATTAGATTGAGAAATCAATTATATGTTTAGGATAGTTCATTGAATCATTTCATCATACACTTCATGTGCATTAATTTAGAATGAGTTAGAGATATCCTTCTAGATTTAGAACCCTTTGATAGAACATGTGATTAGCTTGATCGAGAGATTGGTTGATTAGATGAGGGGACCAAAACCATTAGTGAATTCATAGTACCTTAAAATGGAATATTGCCTATGATTTAGTACCTAATTAGAGAACTCATTGAGTAATTAGTACCTATTGGGAGGTGTTCGTTTTGGTCTCGCTCCTATGTGCTTTTGGGAGCCTTGTTGAGGGATTACATCCTATCCATCTCGAGAGAGAGTTTAGGTGGAATTAGTGATCGCTCCTATGCCTTGTCCATGAGAGATTAGAATTAATTATATAATTTCTTTATTATCTATAATATGATTATTGTTAATCTCATCCTTGCATCATTTGGAACCCATTTATCTTTGCATTCATTTTATCTTTATTTCGTTTATTAGTTTAATTGGATTTATTTGCATGATATCCATCCCATTCCGTCGTCCTTATAAAATCACGATAAACTTGAGATCGCTTAAACTCTAGTACCTTCCTCCATGTGGTTCGATAAATTCTTTAATTGGTCATCCCGACTACATACGACCAATCAATTACCATAGAGCTACCTATTCTCCATTCTTGAGACACTTTCATATTCTTCTAGTGCTATTTTATTTTAATTGTTATTTAATTTTTAGTATTTTAACTAATTAGATTACTACCCTCAAACTTTATTGTCTTGTCTTAATTAATTTAGTAAATAATTAAATTGATAATACGTCGTCCTTTGGGTTTGATATTTAACTTTGTCACTTGCCTAAGTTACAATTGATATCTTTAATACTTGGGTACTAATTTTGCGTGCAAAGAAAACGCGCATCAAGTTTTTATCACCGTTTTCTGGGGACGGATTTTATTATTGATTTTTTTATTTCTAGTTTGATTAAGACTCTTATTTGTGATTATTTATTTCTATCTAACATTAAATTTTTTTGAGGTACTATTGCACTAGAAAAGGGAGAGGAAGGAAAGGAAGAAATAATACACTGATCTTAATATGGACGGAGCCGAACAGAATCCGGATAATGTTGTTATACGTGAATTTTCAAAAATAATAGGATTGGCAACATGGGGTTGATAGGAGCAGGGAGGATGATGATGATTTTGAGATACATCCCACTCTTATCAACATGGTGGAGAAAAACTTTTCTCTGGGAGTTCAATTGAAGATCCATACTAGCATCTCAGAAAATTCCTTGATTATGCAAACACTCAGAAGGGTGTTGGAGCTAATGATAATGCTAGGCGCATCGCCCTATTCAAGTTTTCATTAATTGATAAGGCAGAAACTTGGTATGAGACTCTTGATGCTACAAACTGCATTACATGGAACCAACTGCAGCAGAAGTTCTTGGAGAGATATATGCCACCCTCAAGGATATTTAGAATGAAGCAAGACATCACTCAATTCGCTCAGAACCAGGATGAGAAGTTCTATGAGACATGTGTTAGGTTTAAAGATATGCTTAGGAGGTGCCCACAACATGGGGTGTCTAAGGTTCAATACATAAGTATCTTCTAATATGGATTGGATTGTGAATCACGTATTCTTATTGATGCATCATCATGAGGAGCGATGTTATCTAAGATAGCACTTGAAGTAGAAAAGTTGTTTGAAGATATCTCTATGAATTCACGTGACTGGCCTACGGAAAGAGTAAGAGGATCTTATGTACTAGGTAAGGTGGCTCAGGTTAACATCAAGTGGTGAAGCCGAATAGGAATGATGAGATCGTCTCTAGTCTAGCTAACATCAACAATCAGATTACAAATTTGACACAAAGGGGATCTAGTATGCAGCAGCAAGAAGTGAATGCTAGTATTGAAGATACCTTCAATCGATACATGGAAAGGAATGATGTAAGGGTGGATAGACTTGAGGCTACTATGAATTCTACCCATGCAGATTTATCTAAGCAGTTGAAGGACCTTACTTTGTTGATGGGGCAAATGGCGAGGAATGTCAATCAGGTGACACAAACTTTGAAAAAGGAAAAGTTCTTGTCTCAAGGCATAACAAACCCGAAAGAGTGCAAAGCCATCACGTTGAGGTCCGGAACATAGTACGAAAGTCCGATAATGCCAGTGGGAGAAAACGGAGATGGAGTGTCCCTGCTCGATCACCGCTCGACCAAACCACTTAGTCGAGCAATAGTCGAGCAACACGTATCTGAGCAGAAAATTCAAATTTTATTTACTGGTCCTCCGCTCGACCAAGATTACCTTGCTCAACTAGACCACTCTAGTCGAGCAGTGATTGAGCAACCCACTATTGGGCTTGAAAATGTTATTCAGTTCACATGTACCTTGCTCGACCATAATCCAGTTGCTCGACCAGACCACTCTGGTCGAGCAGTGGTCGAGAAATCCCATCTGGCTCTCGTTTCTGCGAAGAACGTTATACCTGATATTCAGGAAGGAAAGCTTAGACTGCGGATGGACAATGAAAATGTGGTTTTTTCTCTTGATAAAGCAATAAAGACGACCATAGAGACTCAATCATCCAAGAGCATATATGTGATTTATAACTTGTTTAATCTTTATTATAATTTGATAGATGGTTCTGAAATTGAGTGGAAGATTGACAAGGAGGTTGATGAGAGTGAAAATAAGCGTGTTTGAGTGTTCAATCTAACACCTTTTTGATGGGAATTATTGTCATATATTAGCACAAGTATCTTATATTCAATATATGTGAGAAAAAGGTACACTTGAGGTGTTTATTGTGTTTTAGGTGGAAAAAGGATCAAAAGCACATAGTTGGAGAAAAGGTGCAACTTGTGCAAGAATGCTGAAAAACGCACATCCAACTTGTGTAATTTTTCTGTGTTCATATAGAGCTCTGAACTGAAAGTGTGATACATGCTTGGAAATCCACAGAAGAAAGGATTTCGTGAGCTCAAGAATCACTCAAATCGGAGCTCGGATGTGGAAGTTATACACGAAACTGTGAGACTGTGCAAGCTAAAAACTTGATGCGAGTTTTCTTTGCACGCAAAATTAATCCCCAAGTATTAAGGATATCAGTTGCAGTTTAAGCAAGCGACCAAGTTAAATATCGAACCCAAAGGACGGCGTATTACCAATTTAATTATTTACTAAATTAATTAAGACGAAAGGCAATAAGATTTATAGAATTAATTATCAACTAAAATACTAAAATTAAATAACAAATAAAATAAAATAGCACTAGAAGAATACGAAAGTGGATCAAGTAGGAGAATATGTATCTCTAGGATAATCCAGTTTTACTACTTAACTTCCCTCTCAAGTGCAGGCCAACTCTGCCTTGTGGACTATGGACGCATCACTAAACCATACAAATCTAATCTATAGATACAAGTAAATATGCGTGTAACACATGTGAATAACATTGGAGCAAGAGACGTAATTTCACCCTCTTTTCTTGGTACTATCAACATCAATTATTTCCCACGTTTGGAGTCAAACCCGATATGATCTCCCTTTATAGGTACTATAAAATTACCCTCTTTATCCTGCTTACTAACCCGAATTCAAGTCAATTAATAAACATTCATATATGATAGTTCTAATGAAGCTTCGGAATCCCCTCACTTAGAATCATAACATGGAATCCTGTTCAGTGGTGAACACACTCAATCTTCAACCAAGATATATTTTCAAACTCTATATACAATTGAAGATGCACAAAATGACCGTGAATATGAATTAAGAAAGCACAATCATATATAAAATCAATTCACAAGTAGTGTTGTACGGAGGACACTCAAGGTCGAACCAAGGTCAAACCGCCTCGTATGGTACCATTTTTCACGCATAATGCTTTACCGGATGTTAATGATACTCCAGTGCCATCCCAAGGATAGAATACTGAGCTTATAGTGGAAAAGAAATGGAAAAGAGCAAAGATGTTGAGAGCCAAGAATTTTAGACAGCAGATGGATAATGAAGATATGATTTTCTCTCTTGATAAAGCAATGATAATGCCCATGGAGACTCAATCATGCAAGAGCATAGATGTGGTCACTAACTTATTAAATCTTTATTTTAATGGGACAGATGATTCTGAATTTGAATGGAAGGTTGACAAGGAGGAGTCTCGACAACTATGGAATGATGGAATTTTCAAGGATCATATACTCGTGACCAAGAAAGGTGAGGTATTGAGTGTAGATAAGAAGAGAGAAAGAAAGTACTTGAAGGTGAGGATGCGAGAAGACCGCCATCCTATCCAGTAGTCTAAAAAGTGGTAAACTGTCGTGACTCTCCGACGTTAAACATGAGCGCCTGTTGGGGGCTTGTTCCTTCTGTTTTATTCCTTTATTTCTTTCGTGTGAGTGAGGATTTATTATATTTGAAGTGCTCACGCTTCGACAATTACATCTCTTTTCAAACTTAGTTTCGACTTACATTTTTACTAAGTTTGGGAGTGTGATGTACTTACCTCATCTTATGAGCAGCAAGAGTATAAATTTTCCGTTTGTAGGTTGTTTGTTTGTTAGGGAGTTGATTTTTTACGGCATATTAACACTTTAACCAGTGTTGATATGTCGAATTTTTGTAACTTACCTAATGTTTAGTGTGTTGTGTTGGTGTGTCTTGTGTGTGGAGTTGATTAGATAGTCAATTGAGTCTTTCTTATAGTTCTCTTATTTTATTATTGATGAATCCTGTGATGATGAGTGTGTTTGAGCTTTGATAATAGAAAAAGGTAAAAGAGGGGGGAAGACGAGTTCTACACTGAGGCTTTAACCTGATCGAGTTGAACAACTCGAGGAGCTCATGCATACATTCAAAAAAAATCAGGTGCCCTCGTTTCCTTATTCTAATTTTTATGTGTACTTTTAATTCTTGGAGGGAAGGATTAAGAACTTGGTTTTGGTGATCCGTGTGAGCTTATATTTTTAAATGTTACTTGGAATTCATATGCTTTTAAAATTGATGAAGGAAGTGTACTTGAGTTATATTGTGGTATGAAGATCTATGTGTACTTGTGGGATATTGCTTACCATGAAAAGTGCTCTGTTACTTGTTAAAAACCCTTATGAGATTTTGAGCCTCGTTGATCATGTACATAATCACATGATATTTATATTCTGGTGAGTATCGTTCTTGTGCGTGTATTCTAGAAATTGCCTCTTGTCTTACTTGAAATTACATGTGTGTTAAATGAAGGGAGATGATTGATGAGCATTTTCTCAACACACAATTAATCCCCAAGTATGAAGGATATCAATTGTAGTTTCGAAAGGTGACCAAGTGAATATCTAACCCAAGGGACGGTTTATTATCAATTTAATTATTATCTAAATTAATTCAGACGATTATGGAAATATAGTTTGAGGTTTAGAATTATTAAACTAATAAACAAGTAATTAAAATAACAAATAAAATAGAGTCACTTGAAGAATACGAAAGTGGATCAAGTAGGAGAATAGGTAGCTCTAGGATAATCCAGTTTCACTCATTAATTTCCCTTCCATGTGTTGATGTCTGACTCTGCCTTGTGGAATATGGACGGATCACTAAACTATGCATATCTACTCTATAGACACAAGTAAACATGCGTGTAACACGTGTGAATATCCTCAAAGCAAGAGATATAATTTACCCCCTTTCTAGGTACTATCAGTATCAATTATTTCCCCATAGGATTGGTACTCTAACCCGATATGATCTTCCTTTATAGGTACTACGAAGTTATACTCTTTATCCTACTTAATAAACCGAATTCAATTCAATTAATATGTATTCATATATGATAGTTCTAATAAAGCTTCGGAGTCTCCTCACTTAGAATCATAACATAGAATTCTGCTCAGCAGTGAACGCACTCAATCAATAACCAAGATATGTATTCAGACTCTACATAACAGTTAATGATGCACAAAATGACTGTGAGTATGAATTAAGAAGGACAATCATATATAAAATAAACCACAAGTAGTGTTGTACGAAGTTTACAAACGAAAGTTCAATTAACTAGATAAAACCTTCACAGCCCTAGTTCTACCAAAAAGGCTCTAGCCCATGATGTTGCAAAGAACAATCCTGGGGTGTTGGATAGATCATACTCGGATGTTCGGAAAAATACAAGATAAATTAGAAAACGAATAAACCCTAGATGCGGTGTCATCGCATCCTTCTCGCTCTTGAATTCTCCTCTTAGTTCTCCCCTTGATTCTACAAACGAATCTTCAAAGTGATGGATGGATGGAGGAAGGGATGATGGTTGGGGGGTAATCCCCCCTTGTGGGGTGTAGTATGTTGTGGCCTCTCTTCTCATCTCTTGTATTATAGATGATATCTCTACTGCTGCATAAGCCTTCTTTTATACTTGTAATTACATCTCCTGGGCTTGGAATGGGCTTTTAAAGTGATCACACGCATTGACGGTGTAAAAATACGGATATAGTAAGTTCCCGAGCCTCAATTCGACTTCAGCAACAGGTCGAATTGACCCTCCAAGTCGAATCGAAGGTCGAATCGGCACACTGTAAGTCCCAGGTGCTCGATTCGACCAACTGCCCTGGTCGAATCGAAGTAACGAGGTCGAATCGGCATCTCCGCCAACCGATTCGACCTGGACACCAACCGATTCGACCTGATGCCTAGGTCGAATCGCCCCTGTCGTGGTCGAATCCACCTTCTGCTCATGTGTGCTGCCAATTCGACCTGAAGGGCTGGTCGAATTGATCTCCTTCAGGTCGAATTGCACTCTACTTCGCCCAAACGGATGGCTTCGACTTCCTTTCTTCAGTTTTCAATACTTCCACTCCAATTCCCTTCGAAAAACCTATAATATCTTAGTTCAACTAGATTTTTTTTTAGAAAGCCCAAAACCTATTTATTTATTTTATGGCCCAAAAGGCCAGCCCTATCTTAGTCCAACTAGATTTTGTTAGAAAGCCCAAAACCTAATTATTTATTTTTATGGCCCAAAAGGTCAGCCCAATTAAGCCCAATTAGAATTTTTTTAGAAAGCCCAAACTTATTTATTTATTTTGTGGCCCAAAGTTTCAGCCCACTTAAATGGCCTGATATATAATTAGTAAGACTAAAGTTAAAAAAAAAAAGAGAGAGAAGAACGGGAGAAGAAAAGCAAAAGAGGGGAAAGAAGAGAGGAAGAGGAGAAACCCTTGTTGACCAAATTCTCCCTTACAACCCTCATCCTAGGTGGTTTTTAAGTTGTTTTGAGGTAAGTGGTGTGTGAATTAAGCTTCCTTCTTCCATAATTTTGTAATTTTGTGGGGTTTTTCTTTTTGGTATGTGGGAAATTTGTAGACTGTTCGAACTGATTTCGAGATAGCTATTGTCCTCGAAACTTTGCAAACTTAATTTCTGTACGTAGTTGAACTCGTTAGCTTTCCGTAGCCACTTGAAACACCTCAATCCGATTATTCTACAATTAGTTATGATTTTTCTCGTAAACTGCCGCTAGCAGGAAAATTTCAGAATTTTTATGTCGAATTCAAACTTATTTTCTATCGTTTCGTCTAGTTAATGTATTGAAACGGTTATATGGGATTGGGAACTGATGTTAAAGAGTTACATGCCATTTTTATTTAATATCGACTCGTTCGAACTCGATTAGGATTTGTTTTTAGCAATGAAAGGGATGTTAACGGTAATAGTTAGTTATATTTAATTTGTCTTTAATTGCTCATCTCCTTTCTAGGTAAAGAACCATCGACGAAGGGCAAGGGACCGACTTCAGATTCCGGAGAGAGTTAATCACTTCCTTGTGAGTTGATAATTCGGGAACGCCTTCTCTTGTGGGAAGTGTGGACCCTCGTTAAATGTGCATTTATTTTAGTTTTAGTTAATTGATAAGAAAATTATTTGGTATTATGTTATGTGGTAAAGAGCCTGATTGGCTCGATTGCTCTGGTTAGAGTCATGTTAGCCATTTTATGAGTATTATTGATTTCTGGTTATTCTTGTGTGCCAATTAAGACTCTAACTTGAGTCGTTATTCATCTTATGATGCACATGCATATGTATGCCTGGTACCAAGGTTAAGTAGCCCGAATTGGTCACGGTTCGGGTGAGTTGGAGCGACATTGATTAAGTAGCCCGAATTGTCGCGGTTCGGGTGAGTTAGAGTGACAACCAAGTTGCCCGTGATTGGCAAACCCGCGTGAGTTAGATCTAACGAGGCACCTGTCCATTTACCAAATACTGATACTCTGGAGGGTGATCGTTAGATGGATCAGTCTATTATAGGCTCAGTCAACGTCACCAGTGTGGGACATGCATGTCATATATGTTTATATGTTTGATCATTTCAAGTATTCAGTCGATATTGAATTGTGAACTTTAGCACTTGGCATATTGAGAAAGAATATTAATGTGCATTTTATCTAGAGTAACGGTGACGGGCTTGGACTGTCTCTCGACGGAGAGCTCAGTTCGAGGAGGATATTGACTACCCACGCGTCTTTTATGTGATAACATGTTGTTTGAACTAATTGTGTTATTCATAAATGTTCACTAAGGTTTTTATTTTCATTAATATGTACACTGAGTGAGAATAATTATTGTGGGACGAATTGTGGGATTTTATGTTATGAACCGCGAGTGGGAGTACATGCTTCGTATAAGGGTCGGGGTGACCGGCTTATCACCTCACTGAGCTAGTGGTTTTGCTCACCCCCCATCATTCTTTCCTTTTCAGGCTGTTGATATCATTTTGGTTGGAGGTTTGCCTATCGTTTGCTCATCATCCAATCCGTGTTTTGGGTACTTTCTCTTTTATGTAAATTGACGGATTCATTGGCGAGATTGTATAGTTTATATTTGGTGACCCCCTTGATGTTCTTTTTGTACCTTCGCGATGTTATATCGTTCATGTATATTTTCTTTAAACTAAGTTACACCGTTGAATTTTGTACCTTTGTAAATCCTTGTTGATACTTTATGAGATGATATCCTCGTGTTGTACCCGTTGTTATCAGTTGTTCAGTCTACAGGTACTTGATAGCAAGCCTTACGTTTTCTATAAACTTTGTGGAGTGGAGTGCACCCATTCTATGAAATTTATGGTTAACGTGGCGGTTGTCGCGCTCTGTCTGGGGTCGGGGCGTGACAACTTTCTTGGTATCAGAGTCTGGTTTTATGATTCTCATTCTTTTTGTGTCAAGCCAATGAGTCCAACTTTGTTTCTATGTCATCCTAAGGTATCGTATTGCCTTGACGTTGACCTTGCATTTTCTTTCCTTTCTTCCTTTCAGTCATTATGGCACCTCCAGTTCGTCGTCGAGGTCGAGGTCGAGGTCGAGGTCGAGGACACGCTCCTCGTGATCCTCCGAGTCCTCTACTCTCTTCTGTTCCTCGTGGACCTCGAGGACATGTTTCTTCTGATCATGTCATTCCTCCGACGGTTATGGACCCTATCAATTCTGATCATAGGGTGCCAGTTTCCCAGGTAGAGCAACCACGGGCCCAGTTGCGGGTTGAGCACATGATGACACCCGAGCAGTACCAATTGTATTATGATCACATTCGAATACATGGTGTTCCACCACCTACAACGGCTCATACAACTACGACTGTCACTGAAGAGGTTCTTCGTGCTAATGAATCGATTCGACCTACATCTAATGTACCAGTTTTTACTCCAGAAATGGCTTTAGGAGGTTCTGCTTCTCGAGGTGCACTTTTTATACCTGATTTGGTGAAAGCAGTTGAAAACATGGGGACTTCGAAATTTGATGGTGCAAGAGATGCTTCTAAAGCGGGGGCATGGTTAAAGGAGATTACAGAGACCTTTGACACCTTGATGATTGAAGAATGTTATCGTGTGGTCATTGCGACCAAGCTGTTAGGCCCAGATGCACGACGATGGTGGCAGAATCTAAAAGAGACATCTTCGGTTACTATTACGTGGGCTATCTTTGTGGAACGATTCAAAGATCGATACTTCTCTCAGTACATCAAGGATCAGAAGAGAAAGGAGTTCTTCAACCTCTTTCAAGGCATTATGTCGGTCGTTGAGTACGAAAGCAAATTTCTGGAATTACGAGAATTCGCTCCTGAGTCATATACGACGAGAGACTTATGCAAGAGATTTGAAGATGGTCTTAATTTAAATATTCGAGATCGCATCAAGTCCGGAGACAAGTACGAGAGTCTTGACGATCTCGTAGAAGAAGCCCTGAGGGTAGAAGGTTTAGTTCAGGCGAGACATAAGCTTGCAGAACGATCTCAAAAGAAAAGGCAAGGGAGCGCATTTCCAGGAAATGCATCGAAGGTGTATAGGGGTGTGGGATCTTCGCGTGGCGCACCAAGTTCGGCATCTATTAGTTTTCCTCAACCTCGGGAGCAGTTTAGTAGAGGCGGGAGCAATGTCTCGGGATCGGTTGGTGAAAATCGCAAGTGCCAGAATTGCCTAAAATATCATGACGGCCCCTGTAAGGCTCCTCAAGTATGTTTTCAGTGTCGACAGCCGGGGCATATGCGAAGTTCTTGTCCTCAGCTTATGGGAACGAGCAGTCAGGGTTCTGGTCAGTTTCGTGGTAAACTAACATATTCTACACCCAGAGATACTCGATCTGCAGTTACCAGAGTGCCCGATGCCTCAAGCGGCCCTAGTACTCAATCACCTATGCAAGGAAGGAAGCAAACTAGAGTATTTCATATTTCCCAAGAAGAGGCTCGCTCAGATCCGAAGGTTGTGACAGGTAATTTATAATTTGAGTATTTTCACAAGCTAAATCTAACCCCGCCTTGTTATGCCACTTGATTACGAATAAAACAATCGTAAGAAATTCTATCTTTTCAAATTTTTTAAATCACAATCTCACATAATATTGCTTCTTTAGGCCATGTGTTTGTGGGAGACCATCAGGTCTACGCTTTATTTGACCCAGGTTCTGATAGGTCTTATATCCGAGATGATCTTACTGCGATCATAGATTATCCTATCTCTCATTTGTCACCTGGAATCATCGTTCATACCCCTCTTGGAGAGCGTCTAATTCGTGATTCGGTATTCCTTGGTTGTCCATTGAAGATCAAAGATGTCATTTTAGAGGCTGAATTGATACCATTGCCTTTGATTGATCTTGATGTTATTCTTGGCATGGATTGGCTTTCTTCTCATCATGCAATTCTCGATTGCCACGAGAAGCTTGTTATTTTTCGTAGACCAGGGTTCTCAGAACTTGTTTTTGAGGGTAAACTTCAAACGAGATCCCTCTCTTTTATTTCAATGTTGACTGCGCATAAATTAATGCGTAAGGGTTGTGAGGCATTCTTGGCATTTGTCATCGATACTTCTCTTTCTGAAACTAAACTAGATGACATCCCAATCGTGAATGAATTTCCTGATGTCTTTCCCGAAGACTTACCAGGACAACCTCCGAATCGAGAGATTGATTTTTCCATTGACGTACTTCCTGGAATCACACCTATATCGATTACTCCATATCGAATGTCGCCTGCTGAGCTTAAGGAACTCCAGACACAACTTGGGGAATTATTGGAGAAGGGTTTCATACGACCTAGCACATCTCCATGGGGTGCTCCAGTTCTTTTTGTCAAGAAGAAAGATGGATCACTTCGTCTATGTGTCGACTACCGTCAATTGAACAAGGTGACTATCAAGAACAAATATCCTCTTCCAAGAATCGATGATCTGTTTGATCAATTGCAAGGAGCAATTGTGTTCTCAAAAATTGATTTGCGATCCGGTTATCACCAACTCAAGATTAGGGAATCTGATATCCCTAAGTCTGCTTTTCGAACCAGATACGGTCATTTTGAATTCTGTGTTATGCCTT
The DNA here is from genome assembly GCA_023678885.1 of Pogostemon cablin. Taxonomy (NCBI): domain Eukaryota; kingdom Viridiplantae; phylum Streptophyta; class Magnoliopsida; order Lamiales; family Lamiaceae; genus Pogostemon; species Pogostemon cablin. The sequence goes on from CM042966.1 coordinate 16,118,829, forward strand.
TTGGACTCACAAATGCTCCTGCAGCTTTTATGGATCTTATGAATCGGGTCTTTCGGCCGTACTTAGATAAGTTTGTCATCATCTTCATTGATGACATTCTTATTTATTCTAAATCGGACGACGAGCATTCTCAGCATCTAAGAATTGCTCTGAACATTCTCAGAGAAAATCAGCTTTATGCTAAATTCTCGAAGTGTGAATTTTGGCTTCGCGAGGTAAGCTTTTTGGGTCATCACATTTCTAAAGAAGGAATCTACGTCGATCCAGCGAAGATTCAAGCTATACTAGATTGGGAGCGTCCAAAGAACGTGACAGAGATTCGTAGTTTTCTGGGATTAGCTGGATATTATCGACGGTTTGTCAAAGACTTTTCGTTATTGGCTTCATCTTTGACTAAATTGACTCGAAAAGGGGTAAAATTTGAATGGAATGAAGAATGTGACGAAGCATTTCAAGAATTGAAAAGACGACTCGTTTCAGCTCCTATTCTTGCTTTGCCAGACCCAGCGATTGGAGAATTTACCATTTATAGCGACGCCTCGAGACAAGGATTAGGATGCGTTCTCATGCAAGAAGGAAAGGTTATTGCCTACGCTTCAAGGCAATTGAAGAAGAACGAAGAAAATTATCCTACACATGATTTAGAGTTGGCTGCAATCGTCTTTGCATTGAAGATCTGGAGGCACTATCTGTATGGTGCAACTTGTCGGGTTTTCACTGATCACAAGAGCTTAAAGTATATCACTACGCAAAAGGAGCTCAACCTCAGGCAAAGGCGATGGATGGAGTTGATTAGTGACTATGACTTAGTCATCGATTATCATCCTGGCAAGGCAAACGTTGTTGCAGATGCTCTGAGTAGAAAGTCTTCTACCTCACTTGCTTCAATTCAATCTTTTTATCTTCCTATGTTGGAGCAATTTAAATCTTTACACATTTCGCTCGATTGTGAAAAGTCTAATGATTCTGCCTTAATCGCCAAATTCGAGGTTAGACCTACCTTGTTCGAGCAAATTCGAGAAAGACAATCACACGATGTTTATTTACAACAGAAGATTGTAAAGCTAAATCAAGGAAAAGAAACCGAATTTCGAATTCGGGATGATGGACTTCTTACTTTTAAAAATCGTGTTTGTGTTCCATCAGAACTTGATGTTCGTAGAGCTATTCTTGAGGAAGCCCATTCTTCAGCCTATGCTATGCATCCTGGTAGTACCAAAATGTACAGAACACTTCGGGAGCATTATTGGTGGCCAGGTATGAAACGGGACATTACTGAATTTGTATCAAAGTGCTTATCATGCCAACAGATTAAAGCGGAACACCAAAAACCAGCCGGTATGCTTCAACCACTACCTATTCCTGAGTGGAAATGGGAAAACGTCACAATGGATTTTGTTTCTGGTTTACCTCGAACCCAAAAGGGTCATGACTCAATTTGGGTCATTGTCGATCGTCTGACAAAATCGGCACATTTCCTTCCAGTGCATACCAACGAATCTTTAGAGAAACTTGCCAAGTTATATGTCGATGAGATCGTGAGATTGCACGGAGTACCAGTGTCAATCATATCTGACCGTGATCCAAGATTCACTTCCCATTTTTGGCCTAGTCTGCAGAAAGCGCTAGGTACAAAATTACTATTCAGTACCTCGTTTCATCCACAGACTGATGGACAGTCAGAGAGAACTATACAGACACTAGAAGACATGTTACGTGCAGTGGTGTTGAATTTGGGAGGTAGCTGGGATAAGTACGTGACTTTGGTGGAGTTCGCTTATAACAACAGTTATCATTCAAGCATTGGAATGCCCCCGTACGAAGCTCTGTATGGCCGAAAGTGTCGAACACCACTCTTTTGGGATGAGGTTGGCGAGAGACAAATCGAACAAGTAGAGCTTATCGAAGATGCGAAGGCAAAAATACAACTTATTCGAGACAGACTTAAGGCAGCGCAAGATCGACAGAAAAGTTACGCAGATAATAGGAGGCGCGATTTGGAGTTTAATGAAGGAGACAAAGTTTTTCTGAAAGTTTCTCCATGGAAGGGCGTGTTGCGATTCCGCCGTCGAGGAAAGTTGAGTCCAAGGTATATTGGCCCGTTTACGATCGTACAAAGGATTGGTCGTGTCGCGTATCGACTTGACCTACCATCGGAATTGTCGAAGATTCACGATGTCTTCCATGTCTCTATGCTTAGAAAATATGAACCAGATCCCTCGCACGTGCTCAAAGATCCCCCAGTTGTATTAAAGGAAAATCTATCGTACGAAGTACAACCTGTTCAAATTGTAGATCGCCGAGAGAAAATGCTTCGTAACAAATCCATTCCTATGGTGAGAATTCTATGGAGAAGTGATCAAATTGAAGAAGAAACATGGGAACCAGAGTCAGTCATGCGTCAACACCATCCAAATCTCTTTTCATCTCTAGGTACGTTTATGTTTCGAGGACGAAACTTTTTGGAGGAGGGGATACTTTATAATATCTTAGTTCAACTAGATTTTTTTTTAGAAAGCCCAAAACCTATTTATTTATTTTATGGCCCAAAAGGCCAGCCCTATCTTAGTCCAACTAGATTTTGTTAGAAAGCCCAAAACCTAATTATTTATTTTTATGGCCCAAAAGGTCAGCCCAATTAAGCCCAATTAGAATTTTTTTAGAAAGCCCAAACTTATTTATTTATTTTGTGGCCCAAAGTTTCAGCCCACTTAAATGGCCTGATATATAATTAGTAAGACTAAAGTTAAAAAAAAAAAGAGAGAGAAGAACGGGAGAAGAAAAGCAAAAGAGGGGAAAGAAGAGAGGAAGAGGAGAAACCCTTGTTGACCAAATTCTCCCTTACAACCCTCATCCTAGGTGGTTTTTAAGTTGTTTTGAGGTAAGTGGTGTGTGAATTAAGCTTCCTTCTTCCATAATTTTGTAATTTTGTGGGGTTTTTCTTTTTGGTATGTGGGAAATTTGTAGACTGTTCGAACTGATTTCGAGATAGCTATTGTCCTCGAAACTTTGCAAACTTAATTTCTGTACGTAGTTGAACTCGTTAGCTTTCCGTAGCCACTTGAAACACCTCAATCCGATTATTCTACAATTAGTTATGATTTTTCTCGTAAACTGCCGCTAGCAGGAAAATTTCAGAATTTTTATGTCGAATTCAAACTTATTTTCTATCGTTTCGTCTAGTTAATGTATTGAAACGGTTATATGGGATTGGGAACTGATGTTAAAGAGTTACATGCCATTTTTATTTAATATCGACTCGTTCGAACTCGATTAGGATTTGTTTTTAGCAATGAAAGGGATGTTAACGCTAATAGTTAGTTATATTTAATTTGTCTTTAATTGCTCATCTCCTTTCTAGGTAAAGAACCATCGACGAAGGGCAAGGGACCGACTTCAGATTCCGGAGAGAGTTAATCACTTCCTTGTGAGTTGATAATTCGGGAACGCCTTCTCTTGTGGGAAGTGTGGACCCTCGTTAAATGTGCATTTATTTTAGTTTTAGTTAATTGATAAGAAAATTATTTGGTATTATGTTATGTGGTAAAGAGCCTGATTGGCTCGATTGCTCTGGTTAGAGTCATGTTAGCCATTTTATGAGTATTATTGATTTCTGGTTATTCTTGTGTGCCAATTAAGACTCTAACTTGAGTCGTTATTCATCTTATGATGCACATGCATATGTATGCCTGGTACCAAGGTTAAGTAGCCCGAATTGGTCACGGTTCGGGTGAGTTGGAGCGACATTGATTAAGTAGCCCGAATTGTCGCGGTTCGGGTGAGTTAGAGTGACAACCAAGTTGCCCGTGATTGGCAAACCCGCGTGAGTTAGATCTAACGAGGCACCTGTCCATTTACCAAATACTGATACTCTGGAGGGTGATCGTTAGATGGATCAGTCTATTATAGGCTCAGTCAACGTCACCGGTGTGGGACATGCATGTCATATATGTTTATATGTTTGATCATTTCAAGTATTCAGTCGATATTGAATTGTGAACTTTAGCACTTGGCATATTGAGAAAGAATATTAATGTGCATTTTATCTAGAGTAACGGTGACGGGCTTGGACTGTCTCTCGACGGAGAGCTCAGTTCGAGGAGGATATTGACTACCCACGCGTCTTTTATGTGATAACATGTTGTTTGAACTAATTGTGTTATTCATAAATGTTCACTAAGGTTTTTATTTTCATTAATATGTACACTGAGTGAGAATAATTATTGTGGGACGAATTGTGGGATTTTATGTTATGAACCGCGAGTGGGAGTACATGCTTCGTATAAGGGTCGGGGTGACCGGCTTATCACCTCACTGAGCTAGTGGTTTTGCTCACCCCCCATCATTCTTTCCTTTTCAGGCTGTTGATATCATTTTGGTTGGAGGTTTGCCTATCGTTTGCTCATCATCCAATCCGTGTTTTGGGTACTTTCTCTTTTATGTAAATTGACGGATTCATTGGCGAGATTGTATAGTTTATATTTGGTGACCCCCTTGATGTTCTTTTTGTACCTTCGCGATGTTATATCGTTCATGTATATTTTCTTTAAACTAAGTTACACCGTTGAATTTTGTACCTTTGTAAATCCTTGTTGATACTTTATGAGATGATATCCTCGTGTTGTACCCGTTGTTATCAGTGTTCAGTCTACAGGTACTTGATAGCAAGCCTTACGTTTTCTATAAACTTTGTGGAGTGGAGTGCACCCATTCTATGAAATTTATGGTTAACGTGGCGGTTGTCGCGCTCTGTCTGGGGTCGGGGCGTGACAAAACCACTCAAATAGCTCCAACAATACCTGATTCGTGACTTCATACAATATATATCGGTTGACAAATGATTTCATCCTTCAAACACTCCATAATAGCACAAATCCAGGCACAAGATTCTTAAATTAACACACTCATCAAACCCCAAACTTACATGTTGCTCGTCCCGAGGCAACACAATTAAACCAAGGAGTCGTGTATAATTCACAAGAACCACTAAGTACAAAACATATTACACATGCAATTTTATCAATTAAAAACAAGTATTTCTTGCATCATACATATTATTCATGCAAAACATTACTCAATCATATTACCATTCGGAGTACTAAGTCATCTAGCTCATAAGATAAGTGTTTACTCTCACACTCAAGTGCTCATTGCACTTAAACGGTTAATATATACGCTCATACTCAATCCATACGCGTAACCATAAGCTTGGCAAGGGTCTCAAAAATCAACTCACAATCAACTCATGACTAGGATCACAAAGGACTTGTTTTCGGGTTGTAATGTTGGCTCTTTGGAAAGGGCATGAAAATTTAGATAAAGTGACTCAAACACTAGTAGAGAGTTACCTTGGAGGTTCTTGCTTTCTTCATTCGGCTATATATTCTCCTCCAATTTCTTCTCTTGCACTTGCAATTTTGAATTTACTTCTCTTTCTTGCATCAACATCATTCTTCTTTTGATAGTTCGGGTACCGATTGTCGGCACTACCCTTTTTGAACAGCAATCGGGGTACCAGTTTTAGGCACTATTCCTAAATAAGATTTAACCATACGCTTCTCTTACTTTACTCAACCACATTCTATCTTCCTTCTTCTTCTTTCAACACTTATTCACCTCAACTCTCTACCAATGAATAGGGTATTTAAACAAAGCTCAAGTAAAGATTAAATAAGGCTCTTTTATTTGGCTTGCCAAAGAAAAAGCTTTTTAAGGCTCAAACGGGGCTACCAAAGATATACATAATCAACGGGAAAGGTAGAATTTGGCTAAGTAACTCAATTAATCAAGAATGGCCTAAGATAATGTCCTAGCAATTCACCAATTGTAAGTCTCACACAAGACTCCAAGCCAAGTTCTAGAATACGTTCATATGAATGATCCTCTCAAGAATAAACTATCATGATCAAGCATGATTAAAAGGCTCAAATCCTCACATGGGTAAATAGAATCCTGAGTACTCCTCATAGCACATAATCAAGATCAATTTCACAAGAACCGTACATACTTATCAAATTATACATGCTTCTCATCAATGAAAATTAACACATGAACATATGAATGCACAAAATCCAAAAACCCATACAGCATAGTCAATCATACAAGTGTCTCAAACAATCCAACTCATGCATCATAGTCACTCCTCACAATCCACATCCGAGATGATCAAATATGACAATATATAGTACATGCCACTCACACAAGACACACCAATCATTACAGATTTGTCAATAATAAAATAGGAGACTGTAAGAAAGAATTAATTGACTATCTAATCGACTCTACATACTAGAAACACCACAGAACACTATGCAAATTATAAAAAATCGACACATCAAAACCGATTAAAGTTTCAACATACCATAAAAAATCAACTCCCCTAGCAAACATTACAAAGAAAAGATTATACTCTTAGTGCTGCAATGAGGTAAGTACATTACACCCCCAAACTTAGTAGAAACATAAGTCGAAACTAAGTTTGAAAAAAGATATAATTGCTGATTAGTAAGCACCTTAAATATAAAAATTTCTTACTCACACGAAAGAAATAATAAAGCAATAAAACGGAAGGGAAAGCCCCCAATAGGCGCTCATGTTTAACGTCGGAGTGTCACGACGGTAGAGGATGGTGTTCTCGCATCCTCACCTTCAAATACTTTCTTTCCCTCTTCTTGTCTACACTTAACACCTCACCTTTCTTAGTCACAAGTATATGATCTTCAAAATTTCCTTCCTCCCATGGCTGTGTGGACACCTCCTTGTAAATCTTCCACTTAAATTCAAAATCATCTGTCTTAGAGAAATCAAGATTAAACAAGTTAGAATTCACATCTATGTTCTTGCACGATTGAGTCTCCATGGGCATCTTCATTGCATGATCAAGAGAGAAAACCACATCTTCATTATCCATCTACAGTCTAAGCTTCTCAGCTCTCAACTTCTTTGCTCTTTCCCACTTCTTCTCTGCTATACTCTCAGTATTTTGCTCATTCTGAACCAATAAAGTAATGTTCACCTCATTAGGAGTGTTTGGTGAAGAAACAAGTGCTGAACAGGACAATTCATCCTCAATTCGACCAGGTGCTCTGGTCGAATTAGGCACATAGTGGTCGAATTGAACACTTGGAACACGGTTCTCACCCTGTATCTCTAAATCGACCTCGATTCGACCTGAAGTTCTGGTCAAATTGAAGTCCCCCTGGTCGAATCGGCTCACTGTAAGATTTCTGCCCTCCGATTCGACCTTAATTCGACCTGAAGGTATGGTCGAATTAGACGTCTGCTGGTCGAAGCTTCTGACGAAACAGAGTGCTCCGGAAGGGTGGATTCGACCTCAATACGACCTGGGGGCCAGGTCAAATTGACTGGATTTTGGTCGAATCGAGACTCTGATGCTTCCAAATCACGTCCAAGCATCCAATTTGACCTCCCCTGATGGATTCGACCTATAGTGTAGGTCGAATCGGGGTCGAATTGAGCTTTTGACGTCTTCAATTTCGATTCTGGCCTTATCGGTCCCTCGTACTGTGTTCCAGACCTTAACGTGATGGCATTATTCTCCAATATTTGTGTCAATTGATTCACATTCACGACCATCTGCCCTATAATCGAAGTAAGGTCCTTCAACTGCTTAGAAAATTTTGCATAATCAACATTCATTCTAGCTTCGATGTGGTCAACCCTTGCATCGTTCTCAGCCATGTATTGATTGAAGGTATCTTCAACACTCTTCACTTCTTGCTGCTTCATACTAGGCCCCCTTTGTGTCAATTCTGTGATCTGCCTTTGCTGGGATTCTAATAGCTTGTTGATGTTAGCAAGACTGGAGAAGATCTCGTCATCCCTTACCAAGTATATATGATCCTCTATCTCTCTCTACTGGCCAGTCACGTGAATTCATTGAGATGCCTTCAAATAACTTTTCTACTTCAAGTGTTGTCTTAGATAACAGCGCTCCTCCTGATGATGCATCAATAAAAACACGCGACTCACAAACCAATCCATAGTAGAAAATACTTATGTATTCAGCCTTTGACATTCCATGCTGTGGGCACCTCCTGAACATGTCTTTAAACCTGTCCCACGCCTCATAAAATTTCTCACACTGATTCATAACAAATTAGGTGATCGCTTGCCTTATTCTTAAGATCCTTGCGGGTGGCATGTATCTTTCTAAGAACTTCTGCTGCAATTGGTCCCATGTAGTGCAGTCGGTGGCATCAAAAGTCTCATACCAAGCTTCTGCCTTATCAATCAAAGAAAACTTGAATAGGGCGATCCGTCTAGCATGATCATTAGCTCCAGCTCTCTTTTGAGTGTTTGCATAACCAAGAAATCTTCGGAGATGCTGATATGGATCTTCAAAACAACCTCCAGAAAATGGATTCTTCTCTATCATGTTAATAAGAGCGGGTTGTATCACAAAATCATCATATTCCCCCTTGCTCCTATCAACCCCATGTTACCAATCCCATAATTCGTGAAAATTTCACGTATGGCAACATCATCCAGATTCTGCCTTGCTCCGGTCATGTTTAGCTCTATGTGTTATTTCTTCCTTTTCTTCCTTTCCTTTTCCTAGTGCACAAGTACCTTAGAAAAATTTCAAGGTTAGATAGAAATAAATAATCACAAATAAAAGTCTTAATCGAACTAGAAATAATAAAATCAATAATAACAGCGGTCCCCGGTAATGGTGCCAAAAACTTGATGCGCATTTTCTTTGCACGTAAAATTAATCCCCAAGTATGAAGGATATCAATTGTAGTTTCTAAAGGTGACCAAGTGAATATCGAATCGAAGGGACGGCGTATTATCAATTTAATTATTATCTAAATTAATTAAGACGATTATGGCAATATAGTTTGAGGTTTAGAATTACTAAACTAATAAACAAGTAATTAAAATAACAAATAAAATAGAGTCACTTGAAGAATACGAAAGTGGATCAAGTAGGAGAATAGGTAGCTCTAGGATAATCCAGTTTCACTTATTAATTTTCCTTCCGTGTGTTGATGTCCGACTTTGCCTTGTAGAATATGGATGCATCACTAAACCATGCATATTTACTCTATAGACACAAGTAAACATGCGTGTAACACGTGTGAATATCCTCAAAGCAAGAGATATAATTTACCCCCTTTCTAGGTACTATCAGTATCAATTATTTCCCCTAGGATTGGTACTCTAACCCGATATGATCTCCATTTATAGGTACTATGAAGTTATACTCTTTATCCTACTTAATAACCCGAATTCAATTCAATTAATAAGTATTCATATATGATAGTTCTAATGAAGCTTCAGAGTCCTCTCACTTAGAATCATAACATGGAATCCTGCTCAGCAGTGAACGCACTCAATCAATAACCAAGATATGTATTCAGACTCTACATAATAGTCAATGATGCACAAAACGACCGTGAGTATGAATTAAGAAAGCACAATCATATATAAAATAAATCACATGTAGTGTTGTACGGAGTTTACACATGAAAGTTCAATTAACTAGATAAAACCTTCACAGCCCTAGTTCTACCAAAAAGGCTCTAGCCCATGATGTTGCAAAGAACAATCATGGGTGTTGGATAGATCTTACCCTGATGTCCGAAAAAATACAAGATAAATTAGGAAACGAATAAACCCTAGATGTGGCGTCATCGCGTCCTTCTCGTTCTTGAATTCTCATTTTTATTCTCCCCTTGATTCACAAACGAATCTTCAAAGTGATGGATGGATGGAGGAAGGGATGATGGTTGGGGGGTGATCCCCCCCTTGTGGGGTGTAGTATGTTGTGGCCTCTCTTCTCCTCTCTTGTATTATAGATGATATCTCTACTGCTGCATAAGGCTTCTTTTATACTTGTAATTATGTCTCCTGGGCTTGAAATGGGTTTTTAAAGTGATCACACGCATTGACGGTTTAAAAATACCGATATGGTAAGTTCCCGAGCCTCAATTCAACTTCAACAATAGGTCAAATTGACCCCTCCAAGTCGAACCAAATGTCTAATCGGCACACTGTAAGTCACAGGTGCTCGATTCGGCCAACTGCCCTGGTCGAATCAAAGTGACGAGGTCGAATCGACATCTTCACCAACCGATTTGACCTCGATTCAACTTGATGCCCAGGTCGAATCGCCCCTGTCATGGTCGAATCCACCTTTTGCTCATGTTTGCTACCAATTCAACCTGAAAGCCTGGCTGAATTGATCTCCTTCAGGTCGAATTGCACTTTGCTTCGTCCAAACGGATGGCTTCGACTTCCTTTCTTCAGTTTTCAACACTTCCACTCATATTCCCTTCGAAAAACCACTCAAATAGCTCCAACAACATCTGATTCGTGACTTCATATAATATATATCAGTTTACAACCGATTTCATCCTTCAAACACTTCATAATAGCACAAATTCAGGCGCAAGATTCGTGAATTAACACACTCATCAATGATTTAAGGCCATCCTTGAATTTATGAGTCACTTAGCCAAATAATTTCCTACCAAATGATGTTTATCCGTAGTTAGCCCCATTGAGCCTAAAAACCTCATTCTTTGGCAGTCTACGAGAAATAACCAGTTTGAGCATCCGAATTTTTTTAGCCTTGATTCTATCATGTAGAATTAATAGCTTTACAAAGTGTGTTGTTGGAGTTTTATAATAGCTTGGGAAGGAATGAAATTGGTGTTGAAACAGTGATTGAATTTGAAATACATCAAATGAAAATCATGGAGTATTGCTTAAATCTAGTACTCCATTGAACTAAATACTCTTGGGTAGTGATTAAATCTAGTACCCCATGGAGAATGCACGGGGTAGAGCCCGAAACTGGTACCTCGAGAGAAAAAAAAGAGATTAGGACAAAAGAAAGAAAGAGAAGGAAAAATTTGTTGTGCTTGAAAAGAAAAAAAAATTGAATGACTTGAGGAGGATGTTGTTCTTAATTAAAGTGAGTAGAAAGAATGAAAATCATGATGGATCATGACTTGATTGATCCTAATTTTATAAGGAGAGCTTACAAGTATAAAAGGGGATGCAGATCACATCATTATTCATGAGACTGGAGAAGCAACACAATCATCATACACCCCACAAGGGGGAATCACTCCCCAACCATCATCCACATCCTTTCCTTCATCCACCCATCACTTTGAAGATTCGTCTGTGGAATCAAGAGGAGAACCAAGAGGAGGATTCAAGACGGAGAAGGACGCGACGATGCCCACATATAAGGTTTTATTTGTTTCCTAATTTATCATGTATTTTCCAGATATATGGGTAAGATCTATCTAACCCCCATGATTGTTCTTCGTAACATCATGGGCTAGAATCTTTTTGGAAGATCTAGGGTTTATGAAGGTTTTATGAATTAATTAAACTCTCTTGTGTGACCTCCGTACAATAATACTTGTGGATTTACGTTATATATAATTATGCTTTCTTAATCCATATTCACGGTCGTTTGTGCATCTTCAATTGGTATATAGAGTCTAAATATATATCTTGGTTGTAGATTGAGTGCATTCACCGCTGAGCAGGATTCCATGTTATGATTCTAAGTAAGGGGACTATGAAACTTCATTAGAACATCATATATGAATGTTTATTAATTGAATTGAATTCGGGTTAGTAAGCAGGATAAAGAGGATAATTTTATAGTATCTATAAAGGGAGATCATATCTGGTTAGATTCCAAATGTGAGAAATAATTGATACTGATAGCACCTAATTATGTCTCTTGCTCCAAGGTTATTCACAGTGTTACATGCATATTTACTTGTGTCTATAGAGTAGATTTGCATATTTAATGATGCGTCCATAGTCCACAAGGCAGAGTCGGTTAACAGTTGAGATGGAAGTTAAGTAGTAAAATTGGATTACCCTAGAGCTACCCATTCTCTTACTTGATCCACTTTCGTATTCTTCCAGTGTTATTTATTTTACTTGTTATTTAATATAATTGTTAGTAGATATAATTAAAACCTCAAACTTAATTACCTTTCGTCTTAATTAATTTATTAAATAATTAAATTGATAATACGCCGTCATTTTGGTTCGATATTTAACTTGGTCGCTTGCTTAAGCTGCAACTAATATCCTTAATACTTGGGGATTAATTTTGCGTACAAAGAAAACGCGCATCAGGGGCTTGCCCTTTCGTTTTATTACTTCTGTGTTTCTTTTGTGTGAGTGAGGAGTTATTGTATTTAAGGTGCTCACTTTCGGCAATTACATATCTTTTCAAACTTAGTTTCGACTTAAGTTTTTACTAAGTTTGGGGGTGTGATGTACCTAGTCTTATGAGCACTAAGGGTATAATTTTTCCTTTCGTTGGTTGTATTTTTGTTTGTATTGGCTTTCGATCATTTGGTTAACGTGAATCATTAGGGTTTCATATAATTCTATATCAGCGGAAGCAAGAATATAAATCAGCAATACCTTTCACCAGGGTATATAGAAGAAGAAAAAATTCTCTCTGGCAGCTTGTGCGACCTCATTGTTTTGGACATAACTTCCCCATCTAATCTCTGATTTGAGTGATTTTTGGGCCAAAACGATCCTATTTTTCGTGGTTTTTCATCCATGTATCACACCACTAGTTTTGAGTTCCACACAAATTCAGAAATATCATGAAAGTTGACAATTAGGTTGCTAAAAATAACCTCTTGATCTTCTGTTGTATTCCCAAGTCCAATCTTGACGATGTGTGGGCGACGATCCTCAAGATTCACTCAATATGCTCTCTTCCCTCTTTTCACGTGTTAGGTGTGTATTAGGGTTCCAGATAAGCTGAGGTGACTTATTTATAGACTACAGCAGGGACCATAAGGAGAAATTAGAGTCAGGCCTCCATTGGGTTTAAGTATCCAAGTTTAGCCCAAAACTTATACTTAAGTCCAATAATAATAATATATTTCACTAAAATATTATTAGTGCACTGCCGCTCTAATCTCATAATTATGTTAGGGGCTCCTTATTATGAGCCAGTTAGTCTCCCTGCATTTAAGATATACAATGTCCATTAATTAATTAAGTTACTGACAACTCCATTAATTAATATCTCATTTGATAGTAGTACCACTCAACCTCATTATCATACCGGAATAAATCTACCTGCAGGGTTTACATGATAATCCTTATGAGCTCCTCAAGGGGACACTATCAACCTATTTAATAGACACGGATTCCTTCTAGAATCAATAACACTTTATAGAGACAGTACTATTTCCTAACTCACCGAGCTTGTTGATTTAATACATGTAAATCTCATCCATTGATGAATCAAAGAAATACATACTGACTTATGTGTCGAGGTTATTGTTGTTGGATTTTATACTAAAAGTCTAGCTTTAGTATGAATAATATTTAAACAATTTATTTGAAATGAGAATCAACGATCAAATGATTGCGTCTTATAATTTATTTATATGTTCGATGAAATAGTCTACTTACTTTATACTATAGATAATATGTTGCGCGACAACACGCGGAAGATCATATTATCTGTTTCCTTATAAAGTATAAACAGATGCTCACAACTGAGATAGACAGAAACTCTCTATCAAGATGGTTGTAGTGTGATTTGGTATTAGTTTGTCTTGACTATAAAATCACATTAGTGTACTTTGTGTGTATTGAGCAGAACCGTTTGAGATCGTTCGACTTAGTACTTATAGATGAACTTGATCTCTGTTATTATGGATGTTCGTGCTCTTAATCCTTATACAATAACCTCGACATGTAAGGCAGTATATATTTCTTTGATTTATCAATGGGTGAGATTTACATGTAATTAAATTAACAAACTTGGTGAGTTGGGAAATAGTGCTGTCTCTATGGTGTGCTGTTAATTTAGAAGGAATCCATGTCCGTCAAAGGTTTATGATGTCCTCTTGAGGAGCTCATAAGGATTATCATGTAAATCTTGCAAGTGGACTAACTCCGGCATGATAATAAGGTTGAGTGGTACTACTCTCGGATGAGATATTAATTAATGAAGTCGTTAGTAATTTAATTAATTAATGGGCATTGTATATCTTAAACATGGGGAGACTATCGGACTCATAATAAGAAAGAGCCCATAACGTAATTATGGGATTAGAACAGTAGTGCAGTAATAATACTTTAGTGATATGTATTATTATTATTGGACTTAACTATAAGCTTTGGGCTAAGCTTGGATACTTAAGCCCAATGGAGGACCAACTCTAATTTCTCATCCTGGTCCCTATTGTAGCCCATATATAAGTCATCTAAGCTGTTTCTAACCCTAGAGAGATACGCCTAACACATAAAGAGGGTAGACAGAATAGTAGATTGAGAAGATCTAGAAGATCTTCGCCTACACGACGTCGAGATTGGACTTTGGAATACAGCAGAAGATTAGAAGGTTGTTTGCTGCTGCTGTTCTTCAACTTGCACGATTTTTATAAAATTTTACAGACATTAGAATTCGATGTGTAATATATTGGCGGAAATCCACGGAAGAGAGGATCATTTTGGCGCATAGATCACTCAATTCCGAGATCAGATGAGAGAGTTATGTCCAAAACGATGAGGCTGCGGCGAGAATCCATCTTCTTCAACATACCCTGGTGAAAGGTAATATGTTTCTTTGGTTTCTTACTTCTGCTGAATTAGAAATGTATTAAACCCTAATGGTTCACATTTACCAAATGATCGAACGCCAATAATTGTATAGGGATTAAGAGCACGAACATCTATAATAACAGAGATCAAGTTCTTTGATATAGTCAGTATAAGTTGAACGATCTCAAGCTGTCCTACTCAATACACACAAAGTGAACTAATGTGATTTTATAGCAAGACAAACTAATACTAAATAACACTACAACCATCCTGATAGATAGTCCCCGTCTATCTCGGTTGTGAGCATTTGTTTATACTTTATAAGAGAATCGATAATATGATCTTCTGCGTATTGTCGCACAACATATTATTTACGGTATAAAGTAAATAGACTATTGTATCGACATATAAATAAATTATAAGATGCAATCATTTGATCAATGATTCTCATTTCAAATATTCTTAAAAAATAGTTCATACTTTTAGACAATTGAATTTTATTGCCTATTAAAGGAAAATATGTGGTAAATTAATGCAATAATTATCAACTAATTAATTATTTATTAAGGGATTTAAATAAATAAATTCCTAAAATAAATTAATGAATAATTGATAATTGGGACAGATCCAGTCAAATAAGCCCAAGCCTGCAGAATCAGGTCAAATCCATATTGACAAATTAAATTGCGAGTTATTTATGGGGCATCCTCACCCTCCATCCACCTATATAAGAAGCCCTCCTTCATTCATTCCAAATACACTAAAACATATGAAGACGCAGACGCTTTAGAAGAGATCAAGAATATGAGCAGTTCTCCCTTAAGATCTTCAAGCATCTTCAAGTCAAGAACAACCTCCGACTAGAGATCAAGGTGCTAAGCTCCTCCGATTCGGCGTTCTTCTAGCCATCCGCCTCCGATCAGGGATTAAGGTGTCAAGCTCCTCTGATCTGACGTTCTTCCAGTCAATAGCCTCTGATCAGAGATTAAGTTATTAAGCCCCTCCAATGCAGCGTTTTCCAGTCAACAGCCTTCGATCAGAGATAAAGGTGCTAAGCCTCTCCGATCCGGCATTCTTTTAGCCATCCGCATCCGATCAGAGATTAAGGTGTCAAGCCCCACCGATCTAATGTTCTTCCAGTCAACAGCCTCCGATCAGAGATAAAGGTGTTAAGCCCCTTCGATCCGGTATTCTTTTAGCCAACAGCCTCCGATCAGAGATAAAGGTGCCAAGCCCCTCCGATTCGGCATTCTTTCAGCCAATCGCCTCCGATCAGAGCTAAATGTGTCAAGCCCCTTCGATCCAGTATTCTTCTAGTCAATGGCTTTCTCCGTAGAAAGCTCTCCAGTCAACGTTCAATCCGAACAAAGGCTCAATGCCTCCGGATCAACTCTACAAGACTACACATTCAAGCTCGGACAAGCTTCATCTGAAGATCCGGCTCAACACACAGGCTATCAACACAGTTAGCATACACTCCAGTCAAAGAAGTCAAAGTCAACATACACAAGTAAAGTCAAAGTCAAGTCAAGTCAAATTATTTCGAGAGAAGAATCAGAGGATTGATTGAGATTAAACTCAATTACATTATCTTTTATATTAAATCCATCTGAAATTATCTTTGTACACATTTTTGTGTTTATTTTATTATAAATATAAAATTTATTGTTACAAAAATTTTGGCACACCCAGTGGGACCGTCTCTACCTCTTATCTCTTCTCTCTACAAGCACAAATAATGACTCCTCTTAGGATTGTGATCAAAAGGTCATCTACCTCAAAGTTTTTAGAGCTGCAAGCTGTGTAGACTCAAATGATGACTCCATTAAAGATTGCGATAAGAAAGCCTATTGCATCAAAACCTCCAAAGTTGCAAACTGACAAGGTTGAAGACTTTACAAGAAGTATGCCCGAAGGCTCCTCAAAGACAAACCATGTGGTGGGGATTACTCTAAATAAGCCATTGCAGGGCGATAAAGATGGTGATGATGACTCTGTGTGCTCAACTCCTCGCTCCACGCCAAGTTCACCACCTGCCTCAACTGAAGCAGAAGTGATGACGACAAGTGCTATGACCATTGAGGATCAACTCGCAAGTATGATGAGAGTCATGGAAGGACAACAAGCACATGGAAGCTCAAGATATAAAGATCTCTGTACTTATAAAGAAAATGGATAATGCGGAGGCAATCCATGCAAATAAGAAACAAGTTGAGGATTAGCACGAGGAGAAAGACTCGACGAAACATCATTCAACTGAAAAGAAGCAAGTTGAGGAAAAAGTGGAAGTTTCAGCTGACGAAATGCTTCATATCAACCAATTAAAGAACATCGTCATAGTGACGATAAAAGACAAGTTTGAAGTAAGCTCCAAATCTTATGCCACCTACAAAAAGCCATATACAAAAAGAATTGAAAACTTGAGGATGCCAACTGACTACCAAGCTCCTAAGTTTCAACAATTCGATGGCAAAGGCAACCCAAGACAACATGTGGCGCACTTCATCGAGACATGCAATGATGCGGGGACCTACGGAGATCACATGGTGAAACAATTCGTCTGATCTCTGAAAGGAAATGTCTTTTATTGGTATATCAAGTTGGAGGCAAACTTCATCTATAGTTAGGGGCGAATGGAAAAAGTATTCTTCAACCGCTTCTATAGCACACGAAGAACTGTTAGCATGATAGAGCTAACAAATACTCGTTAAAGTGATGAAGAATACGTCATCGACTACATTAATAGCTGGAGGAGCCTAAGCCTCAATTCCAAAGAAAAGCTGTCAGAAACTTCAGCTATCAAAATGTGCATTCAAGGGATGCAGTGGAATCTTCACTACATACTCCAAGGAATTCAGCCTAAAGCTTTTGAAGAGTTGGCTATAAAAGCTCACGACATTTACTTGAGCTTGACATCAAATGACATCGAATGGCCCTCTATTCAAGACTCTTATGAGTTTGAAGACATTCCTTCTGATGAGCTCATGGAAGAGGAACCGCAAACAAAGACTGCAGTTTCCATAAAGATTCATAGAAATGAAGTGGAAACAAGAGAAAGTAGTGCATCCCATGGGGGCAATGAACTATTGATAAATCAAGACAAAGCTCCTCAACAGGAGCGAAAACTGTCTGCATTATGCTTCTTAATATGAACTTAAACTATCTAAAATCTCTCAAGTCCACAATCATGCTCCTTGATACGAGCCTAAGCTATCTAACACAATCAAATTGAAAGCTCCTTGATACGAGCATAAATTGTCTACATATCAAATCAAATCTCCTTGAGAAGAGACTAAAATTTCTACAAATTATGCTCCTCTACATGAGCAAAAATTGTCCACACAATGCTCTTTCATATGAGTTAAAATTATCTACATGTTACGTTCCTCGACACGAGCTAAAAATTTCCACACAATACTCCTTAATACGAGTTTAAACTATCTAAAATTCTCAAGTTACGCTCCTTTATATGAGCTAAAACTATCTACAAGCTTTCTCCTTGATACGAGTTTAAACTATCAAAAATTTCTCAATCAAAGCTCCTTGATATGAGCTAAAACTGTCTACATGCTACGCTCCTTGATATGAGCTAAAAATATCTACAAGCTTGCTCATTGAAACGAGTTTAAACTATCTAAAATTTCTCAATCAAATCTCCTTGATATGAGTTAAAACTGTCTACATGCTACGCTTCTTGATATGAGCTAAAACTATCTACAAGCTACGCTCCTTGATATAAGCTTAAACTATCTAAAATCTTTCAAGTCAAAACTCCCTAATATGAGTCTAAAGTATCAATCTAATCCACATAAAGCTCTTTGATATGAGCTAAAATTGTCTACATATTACGTTCCTTGATATGAGCTAAAACTATCTAAAAATCCCTACATTTTACGCTCCTTGATATGAGCTAAAACTATCTACAGGCCACACTCCTTGATATGAACTAAAACTCTCTACAAGCCACGCTAACTATCCAAAATCCTGACAAGTTATGCTCCTCGGCACAAGCTAAAACTGTCAACAGAATGTTCTTTGATACGAGCTTAAACTGTCTAACTCAAATCAAATCTCGTTGAGAAGATACAAAACTCTCTAATGTTCTATACTCTTTGATATGAGTATAAACTGTCCACACATCAAATCAAATTTTCTTGAGAAGAGACAAAACTCTCTACATGTTTGATACTTCTTGATATGAGCATAAACTATCTACACATCAAATCAAATCTCCTTGGGAAGAGAATAAACTCTCTACACATAAAGCTCCTTAATATGAGTGAAACTATCCACACAATGCTTCTCGACACGAGAGAAAACTATCCATACAATGCTCCTCGACATGAGTGAGAAAATGTCCACACAAGGCTCTCTGACACGAGTTTAAACTGTATACAAGTTCAAATTCAAGACTCATTGACACAAATATAAAACTGTCAGCAAATTCAAATACAACGCTCCTTGACGCATGAGCCTAAATTGCATGTTACTCCTAGTCCACATGAGTAAAAACTGTATACAACAAACTCCTGGTCCTCATGAGTAGAAACTGTGTGTGACACCCACTAAGGTAATTGTACATGGTTAAACTATTAATTTATCTCACTCGGGTATTTAAAGTGGTTAAAGCATTAAGTACCCTACTTTGTCTAAAAGTGGTTAAAGAATAGTCACTCTTGGCCCCCATGAGTATAAACTGTGTATGGCACCTCTCATGCAAATGAAATTATGTCCCTTTGAACTACGTTATGACTTGATCCTCTTCAAAGAGTTACGTAGGCAGCTTAGCACTCTACTAAGTTCAGTCATAATTCAAGCTATTCATATCAAGTTGGTGAGGCAAGCAATAAAATTCAATCATGTTGATCAAGAATGGATTATTGCAATTTGTTCAATTCAACACAAATGCGTTCGTTAACAAAATGCGAGGGGGAATTTGTAGACACTTGAATTTGATTGCCTATTAAAGGAAAATATGTGGCAAATTAATGAAATAATTATCAATTAATTATTTATTTATTAAGGGATTTAAATAAATAAATTCCTAAAATAAATTAGTGAATAATTGATAATTGGGACAGATCTAGTCAAATAAGCCCAAGCCTGCAGAATCAGGTCAAATCCATATTGACCAATCAAATTGCGAGTTATTTATGGGGCATCCTCACCCTCCACCTATATAAGGATCTCTCCTTCATTCATTCCAAACACACTAAAATATATGAAGACGCAGACGCTTCAGAAGAGATCAAGAATACGAGCAGTGCTCCCTTAAGATCTACAAGCATCTTCAAGTCAAGAACAGCCTCCGATGAGAGATCAAGATGCTAAGCCCCTCCAATCCGGTGTTCTTCCAACCATCTGCCTCTGATCAGAGATTAAGGTGTCAAGCCCCTCTGATCCGGCATTCTTCCAGTCAACAGCCTCTGATAAGAGATTAAGGTGTCAAGCCCCTCCGATCCGGTGTTCTTCCAGTCAACAGCCTTCGATCAGAGATAAAGGTGCTAACCCTCTCCGATCTGGCATTCTTTCAGCCATCCACCTCTGATCAGAGATTAAGGTGTCAAGCTCCTCCGATCCGGCATTCTTCCAGTCATTAGCCTCCGATCAGAGATATAGGTGCCAAGCCCCTCGGATCCGGCGTTCTTTCAGCCAACCGCCTCCGATCAGAGACAAAGGTGTCAAGCCCCTCCGATCCGATGTTCTTCCAGCCAATTGTCTCCGATCAGAGATAAAGGTGTCAAGCCCTTCCATTCCGATGTTCTTCCAGTCAATGACTTTCTCCACAGAAAGCTCTCCAGTCAAAGTTCAATCCGAACAAAGGCTCAACACCTCCGAATCAACGCTACAAGACTCCACATCTGAGCTCGAATAAGCTTCATCTGAAGATCCGGCTCAACATACACGCTGTCAACACAGTCAGTATACACTCCAGTCAAAGAAGTCAAAGTCAAGACACACAAGTCAAGTCAAGCCAAATTAGTTCGAGAGAAGAATAAGAGGATTGATTGAGCTTGTAACTCATTTACATTATCTTTTATATTAAATCTATCTGAAATTATCTTTGTATACCTTTTTTTGTTTATTTTATTATAAATACAAAATTTGTTGTTACAATACTAAAGCTAGATTTTTAGTATACAATCCAACAATCTCCCACTTATACTAAAATACTATGCTGCCATGTCTTCTGCCATACATCTGATTCCCACTCCCAATACACGACCATCAAAAGCTTTCGTTTTAAAGTCGTTGTAAAAGGATTTACTAGGTTATCTTCCAATGTAATCTTGGCAACAACAACCTTCCCCTTATCATATGATTTCTCGTATAAGGTGGTACTTGCTTTTTATGTGTTTAATTGTCTTATGGTCTCATGATTCCTTCAAGTTTGCAACAGCACCATTATCATCACAATAAATTATAATAGCCTTGGGCAAACTCAGAAAACACATCCAAGTCCATCTGAAGTCTCTAGAGTCATTCAGATACTTTGGCTACCTCAGAGGCTCCAATTTATCATCTTTCCATGGTAGAGTCGAAATATATTTCTATATGACACTCCTCCATATTATGACTCTACTTCCTAAAATTAAACACATAACCTTGAGGTGGATTTACTGTCGTCCCTATCTGACTTGAAAAATCCGAATCTATGTAACACACAAGAAGCAGTGAATCTGTCCGGTATGTCCACATATTTTTTCTATTCCTTTTCAGTTACTCCCAAAAATATGTTACCATAGTTCAACATTCTTGTTCTTGGTTACCTTTATACCCATTGACCATGCCTTTGGCAAAATAGATATCCATTATCGTGCATAGCGTTCCTTACATTAAGCTTCCTTATTCGTCGAAGCATAAGGAACCGCCTTAATCATCTCTATCTTCTTTTGTGTCCTAAGATACATTTTCTTAGATAAAATCACATGCTAAAATGAGTAAGGATTGTATCATTTCATGATGCTTGAGATGAGCACAACATCCTTTCTTGTGATCTGTATCACCATGATCATAAGAATATGTTTTGCTTCTTCTTAAGTCCTTCATTTCATATTGCTTTATGAACCATACCTATACGCCCGATAATACTTATTCATTATTTCCAATGAGCAATATATCATCTACGTGCAGTACAAGAAATACCACCACATTTTTGTCACTCTTCCAATACACAAGACCCATCCGAGCATTGATTAAATCCATACACTGGATTACCTCATCAAAACAGATGTACTTTGAGTTTAAAGCTTGATTTGGTCCATCAATGGACACTTTTAAACTTACACTCGAAATGTTTTTCGCTCTTTTCAATGAATCACTTTGGCTGCTTCACATAGATGTTTTCCTCAAGACTTCCAATCACGGAAGCTGTCTTGACATCTATTTGCTATTCCTCATAATTCAATATGAGTAGCAATTAAATAAAAGAATCCGAATCAACTTAAACTCAGCTAATAGTGAAAAAGGTTTCCTCATACTCGTTCTCACCCTTCTTTCTGAGTGTACTTTTACGCAACAAGCCTTATTTCAAAGTATCACATTACCGTCTGATCCTCTTATATTTTGTAGAGCCACTTTCAATGGTTTTCACACCATTTCGGGTTCTACAAGCACCTAGAACTAATTCAAAATTCAAAGATTCTATTTCAGAAATTATTGTACTATGCTAAGATTCTGTATTTCTATCTTGTAGTGCTTCTTCATACCCATAGGCCGATTTCATGTTTACAAGGGACCAAGTCTCACGACTGTCCCAAAACATAAATCTTTAAGGTTGTAAAACAATCCTCCCACTACGACAAAGCGCTACACATAATTGTGTATCAGACGTATCAGGCGATGCAGTTTCCTTGTGGTATATCCTCTTGTACATTTGGTACTATACTTTATGTTTTCCCTCTCACATCCTTTAGAATAATTTATACATAGCTTTGTGATTTATTACATAGTCCTTTTCCAAAAATATAGTGTTTGTATTAATAATCACCCTTTGATCATGTGGACTATCAAATAAACCACCCTTCATTTTTCTAGGATATCCCACAAACAGTCAAACAACCTTACGATATACTGTTTCTAGGGCATACCCATAAAATGAATTTAGTAATTCCAAATAACTCATCATCTATCTAACCATTTCCATAAGAGTCCTATACCTTCAATCCGTCAGACCAGTTGGCTGGGGTTAGCCTGGTGTTGACAACTTGGGATTCAATCCCAACCTCTGATAAATAGCTCCTAAACTATCTTAAGAGGTACTCATCATTACGATTAAATCGTAATGACTTTATATATTTTCGATGACCCTTCACCGCATGAGCCAGGCACTTCTTGAATTAATCATAGTACGCAACTTGTGGTGCATCAAAAAAATTAAAAACCAAACCACCTCTTGTCTGGATAGTCTTAGAACCGCATAAAGCAGAATGAACCAATTCTAACATATCTTTGGCTCATACCCCTTTGCCTTAAAAGGCAATCATGACCTAGTTTCAGATGCCAAAGGTAAGTTTGGTTCATGTCCGAAGGTTCCTTTCTCTCATTAGATTAGAAGACGTGTTATTAATTACTATTTGTTGCATCGCGAGAGAAACATGATTTAAGAATGTGATTGTCCACCAACGTACTACAACAGATTATAGCCCCATCCTTTATTATAATGACTATGTCATTCAAATGAAATGGAGTATTCATCCGTAAACATACGTAAAGATAATTTCTCAAAATCAAACGTTAATTCCTATCAAAAAATAAATAAACGTCTCCCACTACAACATCCACTACTTTCGTAGCTTACTCATGTACTCAATTATCTCATCATCACTTAGTTACATGCTTTTAGTAATTCCGGTATCTATACACAATGTGTTAGTAGATGCCATCACTAATCATTCTTCAACAATTAGTGAATGTGATATTAACCTTGTTCATATCTTGATGAAAATTGATTTTTTTTCGCCACTTGTTTTGTCAGAAGTTTCCCACCGAATACATCCTCTTATAATTCAGGTGAAACTTGCTCAAAACATCTAGGCAAAATATGGAGAATAAAATTGACATAGGTTTTCCCTTTCAATTTGTACTCCAAGGATTTTGATATGAAGCAAAATAGGTTCACGGTCGATGGGGGCGGGCTTGGGTCCACTTCCGTGGGATGATCTTATTTATTTTAATTATCTTTATGTTTGGGGCTTGAGCCCATTATTTATTATGTTTTTGTTTAGGTCCTTAGGGTTTTGGTTTCTTTCCTTTTTGGTATTTGTGAGTAGTAGTATTTAAGGTGTACTTAGGGTTTATGTATGAATATCAAATTATTAATGGATTAAGAAGCTTGGAGGCTTTTGGGCAAATGAAGTCTTCCGTTTGATTGGGCAAACATTATTACTGTTTGATTTTCTTTTTCTGTTCTTATCAATTGGTCCGACCTACTGGATCTCATTCCCGTCGACATGGAAACAACACATTCCAGTGGGGAGAGATTGGATAAACTCGAGGCTGATCAGGCGGAGATGAAGAAGACGATGGATAAACTCGAGGCTGATCAGGCGGAGATGAAGAAGACGATGGCTGAAATTTTGGCTACTATGGGTGAACTTTCGAAGGTGATTCTAAAACTTTGATCGTTGTCATTTTCACCTAGGTTTTAGTGTCTTTGTTTGTAATTTTTGGATGTTTCTATCCGTATTTGTGTGACTTTTTGTGGAGTTATTGTAATTATGTGAAATGTGGTTTGGATTGATAGAATTGTGTAAATGAGCTTAAATATGTGTAAAACAGGTCAAGAAATAGAGAAAATAGAGTCGGGAGCAAAACGGACACGGAAGTACAAGGCACGCCCGGACACGGGCTGTGTGCGGAACACGGTCCTGTCTAAGGTGGCCGTGTACTGTCATCAGAACGATGAGCTCGCCCAGGAGAATGGCCGTGTTCTGGCACACGAGCCGTGTAGCAGTGCATGCCCCGTGTGCGGAACACGGGCCTGTAAGAGGAAGCTGTGCAATGTCGTCAGAAAACACTACACGCCCATGACCTAGGCCGTGTAGCGCAGTTCGAGCAGTGTCCGAAAGCACATACAATACGCTGAACTAGGTGTGCACTACACGAGCCATGCGCTGCTACACGGCTCGTGTAGGTGCAAAAAGCTGTGCGTATTTCAGAAGGTTCCAGAAGGTTCTAGAAGGCCCATAAGTGATATAAAAGGATGACTTGTGTAAAAATTCAAAAGAGAGATCATAATTAGAGCAGTTACACATACTCCATACCAAATTTTCACACACTAGATCCATTAGATTCATCTCCATCCCTTAAATCCATCAAATTCATTTGATCTCCATTAATCCATCCATTACTCGATCCACCAACCCATCCATCCACCATTTGAGAAGAGGAAAGCATCAAGGATTGAAGAAGTTAGCATATTGAATAGAAGGAAGGTTACTCCATGAAAGGGAAGCCAATCTACTTTTCATTTGTTGATTTTCTTCTCATTTTGGCTCAAATGGAGAAAGCCTTTGATTGTATTGATATAAGCACAATGTGTAGTGGCTAGTCCTATAGTAGGGCTAATCATTTGGTTGAGAAGAATGCTAGATATGTAGGATTTGAGATGTTGAATTGAGTTAATTTTTTGGACTTTCTTTTATGATTGATGAATCATGTTTCATTTCAATATTTGTGTGATTAAATTCTTTATTCATAGTGTTAGGATGGTCATTCCAATATTATAATTAGATGTTTAATTGAATCATATATTAAGGTGAGCATGCATGTTAGTGTGAGGGGAGGTAAGCCATACCCTTCTTATTCTTAGAACGCTCATAGAGGGACACTTAAGAAATTGAGTGAAAAGAACCAAACTTATGATCATAGTACCTCAAAGGAATTGAGATTAAGCACAATCCTAGGAGACTTAGATTTGTAAAAGAGTCGAGAACCTAATTGCCTTGGCATAGGGGTTAGGGGTATAAACGTGATTCTTTTTAGTCCACAAATTAATGAAGTTCGCCATCAAGAGTTATGCATATTTAGCTAGATTCTTAACCATGATTATGATTAGCCTTGCTCTCTTCTTAAGTGAATTCTATCTCCATGTCATTCATCATTTGTTCATTGTTTGATACATTTTGTTGTTAGCTTACTTCATAGTTAATTGAGTAGAGAAATAAGTAGTAGTCTAAATACAAAATCTTCAATCTATCATTTTACAAAGCATAAATCAATGGAAAATCTGGATATAACCATGAGTTTACTTTCCTTGGGACGACATTATTATAAATTTTGTACTTGGTCACACGTGTACTCGACGATAGAGTCTCTTACTCTTAAACATTTTACAAGAAATGCGACTAAGAACATGGCGCCGCTTGCCGGGGAAATGTTAAACTTTTGGTTGTAACGAGTTTGAAATTGATTAGTTTTGATAAGGATATTTCTTATATTTGTTTACTTGTCTATTTGTCTTGGTTACTTGGAGAGCTAATTTGGAAATTCTTGTAGATACATGCAAACTCGTTCAAGTTCTCAATTTATTGAACCTATGAACTTGGAATTGGAAGCTACCTTAAGAAGACAAAGAAGAGGAGTGTTAGAGCTAACGAAGAAAAGTATGGAAAACTTAAGGGATAATGCAAATATGGTTGATGAAGAAGGTAATATGAGGAATTTTCAAGGTGGTGATAATGTTCGAGGAGGAAATGTTAATCTGAAGTTTGTGTCACAAGCTTATGCGCAACAAATGCACTTGCAAAATCAACAATTGCAAGCAAATTATTCAAAACTTGATGGCACAACAAGAAGCTAGAGATAACCAACAAGCTCCTCCGGTGGTGCAAAATCAACCTCGGGGCCATGGTCATAATGGAGCAGGGATGAACATCCGAGATCATTTCCATCCTTAGTTTGGGAATTACGCCATGGGGCCACCGCTTAATGTTAATAATTTTGAGATCAAGACAGGATTGATCAATATGGTGCAAGCAAACTAATTTGGAGGTGGAACGATGGAAGATCCATATGCTCACCTATCGCAGTTCACAGAGTTAGCTAACACCATCAAGATTAAAGGAGTGAGTGACGATATTTTAAAGTGAAGCTCTTTTCCTTTTCATTAAGGGATTGAGCTAAGACTTGGTTCTATACTATACCTCTGGGATCTTATAATACATGGAGAGAGTTGGCTCAAAGATTCCTAAGCAAGTATTTTCCACATCAAAAATGTTGCATCTAAAAGGTTAAATATTGCAATTTAAGCAGATGCTTCTTGAAACTTTTAGTGAGGCTTGGGACCTGTTCAAAGAAATGCTAAGAAAGTGTCCACAACATGGATTTCCCGAAGATCAACAAGTAGGATTTTTCTATGCCGGATTGAATGAGAGTGAACGAATGCTTGTTGATGCTTCATCGGGAGATTCTATATTGGGGCAAACTCCGGAGAGAGCAATTACTATATGTGAAGAGATTGCTTTGAATATGGGGCAATGTCCTATGGATCGAGTTGCGGGAATGTATGAAAGAGAGATAATTGCTAAGATGGAAGAAGTGTGCTTGCAATAAGTGAAAAAGGCGGAGCTGCCTAAGGAAGATGTAACCGATTAGGCAATCACGGAGATACTTAGGAGAATGAATGCTAATTTGCAAGTGTCTCCGGATTCTTTGTCCAAACCTATGGTGAGTCAACAAGTACTTGCAAATCCTCACCAAGGTATGTCAGTACCCTTGATGAGTCAACAAGTGTTTCCTAATCCTCAATAAGGCATGACTGTGCCTAATATGGGTCAATCTTCTCAAAGTTGTCAAATGCCGACATCTTTGCCTCAACAAGGTATGTCCTCTAATTTTAGAATTCAAGATACATGGTGTCCACCGGAGATGTCACTTGAGGAAGTTGCCTTTATGCAAGGAAGAAACTTTCAAGGAAACTATGGTGGTAGCTTTGGAAATCATGGAGGGGGATATTCACAAAGGCCAGGAGGATGGGGGCAAGGTAACTTTCAAGGAAATTTCAATCAACCTCGTAGGTATGAAAATTTGTCATATGGAAATCAATGGAACGCCCTCACTCTTCCATCGGGCATCAATCCGGGGGAGAAAGCTCAAAATGGTGAAGGGAAGCATACCATGGAAGATCAAATGGCTAAAGTGTTGGAATTTATAAAAGAACTTAAAGAGGAAAGTAGACAAAAAGATGATGTAAATGAGAGGAGATTTAAAGCAATTAAGACTCACATTAGTCAAATGGCAAGTGAAAAGGGGGATGGTCATCATCAAGTGAAGTTTCCATCTACGACCATTACTAATCCTAATGAGCAATGTAAGGCTATTGAGCTTCGTAGTGAAATAAAATACGAAGGGCCTTCTATGCCAACGGAAATAGAGGAAGTAGGTGCGAACTTGAGCTTAAGGAAAGATTGGATGAAGAAGGGAAAGAGGAAGAAGTTGAGATTGTTGAAAAAGATGAAAGTACCCCTATACTTGAAGAAGAAAAGGTGAAGTCTCCAAAGAAATGAGAAAGATGTAGAGAAGCGAAAAGAAAAGAGAGAGAAGAGAAGTTTGAAAGGGATGAATGAGGAATTTCTAAGTTGCCCGTTGCAATTCCGTTTCCACAAAGATGCTTGAAAAAGGGATTAGAAGAGAAATTTGCCAAGTTTGTTGAGATGTTGAAAAAAAATACATGTGAATATTCCTTTTGCGGATTCTTTGCTTCAAATGCGTAACTACTCCAAGTTTTTGAAGGATATTTTATCAAAGAAAAGAAGCTTGAGGGAGTTTGAAACGGTGAATTTAATAGAGGAGTGTAGTGAGATCTTGCAAAAGAAACTTTCCCCCTAAATTGAAAGATCCGGGGAGTTTTACTATTCAATGTGAGATGGGAGAGCATGAAAACTACAAAGCTTTATATGATTTAGGGGCTAGCATTAACTTGATGCCTTTGTCATCTCTAAGAAGTTGGGTATTGGTGAGGTCAAACCGAAGTCAGTCATACTTCAATTAGCCGACAGATCATTGACACATCCAAAGAGAATTGTGGAAGATGTTTTGATCAAAGTTGGCAAGTTTGTGTTTCCCGTTGATTTTGTGGTACTTTATATGGGTGAAGATGCTAATGCCCCATTGATACTTGGGCATCTGTTTCTTACCACGGGTAAAACATTAATAAATATGGAGAAAGGAGAGCTCACTTTGAGGGTGAATGAGGAAGAAGTGATATTTTCATTAAGAGATGCTATGAGGTATCTGCGGAACAGGGAAGAATGTAGAAGATTGGAGGTGGTGGACAATATTATTGAAGAGCATATGTATCACCTTCACTCCAAGAATCCGTTGGAAATTATAATAAACCATTCTTATTCTATTGAATCTATAAAATCTAAATCTTCTTTTTGTTTAGAAAATGATGAAATAATTGACGAATTGCATGGTTTAAATGCTTGTAGGGAAGTCTCAAGTGAGGAAGCAAAAGTGAAGAGACTTGATGAAGAACCAAATGAAGAAGTCCAAGAGAAGAAGAAGGTAGAGTTGAAACAATTGCCGGAGCATTTGAAATATGCTTATTTGGAAGAGAATGAAATATATCCGGTAATCGTATCATCTTCCCTTAATGATTTAGAATTAGAAAAGTTGTTAAGAGTTTTGAGAGAACATAAATCCTTTATTGGTTGGAGCATAAAAGATTTGAAATGTATCAGTCCATCTATGTGTATGCATATGATTCATTTGATTGATGATGAGAAATCTTGTGTGCAAAACCAATGTAGATTAAATCATATAATGCAAGAAGTGGTATGAAAGGAGGTGTTAAAATGGCTTGATGCATGAATAATCTTTCCAATTAGTGATAGTCAATATATAAGTCTCTTACATGTAGTGGCAAAAAGGGTGGTATGACAATTGTTTTCTTGATGGTTATTCCGGGTACAATCAAATATTGATTGCACTGGAAGACCAAGAGAATACAACTTTCACATGTCCCTACGGTACGTTTACATTTAGAATAATGTTGTTTGGTCTATTTAATGCCCCTGCCACTTTTCAGCGTTGTATGATGTCTATCTTCTATGGTTTAATTGAAAATATTATGGAGGTGTTTATGGACGATTTTTCCATGTATGGTTCCTCTTATGATATATGCTTGACTAATCTCACGTTGTGTTGCAGAGGTGAGAAGAGTCAAATCTTGTGCTAAATTGGGAAAAATATCATTTTATGGTGACCGATGGGATAGTCTTGGGCATCATATTTCAAAACATGGTTTAAAAGTGGATAGAGAAAAAGTGATAGCCATAGAACGTCTTCCTCCTCCTACTAGTGAGAAGGGGGTGAGATCGTTCTTAGGTCATGCGGGCTTTTATAGACGCTTCATTAAGAATTTTCCAAAATTGCTAAACATCTTTGTAAATTGCTTGAAAAAGATTGTCCATTTAACTTCGATGATGAATGTTGTGTATCATTTTAGGTGCTGAAGGATGGTCTCACTTCATCTCCAATACTCGTTTCCCTGAATTGGAGTTTACAATTTGAATTACATTGTGATGCTAGCGATCAATCCATCGGAGTGGTGTTGGGGCAAACGAGGGAGAAGAAGTTTAGAACAATCTATTATGTCTCAAAGACATTGAATTCGTGCCAAGTTAATTACACTACAACGGAGAAGGAAGTTTTAGTCGTCATGTATGCTTTTGAGAAGTTTCGACCATACTAGGTTGGAACACAAACTATTGTCTACACGGATCACGCGGCCATAAAATACCTAATGAGTACGAAAGATGCTAAACCTTGTTTAATCCGTTGGGTGTTGCTTTTGCAAGAATTTGATGTGATTATCAAGGATAAGAAAGGCGTGTGATTGCGGATCATTTGTCTAGATTGGAAAATGGAGGTGCGAATGAAGACATGAAGCCAATTGGGGATGAGTTCCCGGATGAAGAAATTTTGCTATTAGAAGTTGAGCAAGTGTGTACTCTCATGGTAAATGTGCTGCCTTGGTATGCCGATTATGTCAACTTTATTATTTGTGGAATCAAGCCCACATTGCTTAATGAGTACAAGGAAAATAGTTTCATGTTGAAGTGAAGAAGTACTTGAGGGATGAGCCATTTTTGTTTAAAATTTGCAATGATGGAGTAATAAGGAGGTGTGTGGCCGAGGAAGAAGTCATGGCGCTTCTTGAGCTTTGTCATTCGTCTTTGTATGGAGGTCACTTTGCTCATTCGTCTTTGTCATTCGTCTTTGTATGGAGGTCACTTTGTCATTCGTCTTTCTGTGCGAAACACGGTCCAGTCCGAGGTGGCCATGTACTGTCATCAGAACGACGAGCTCGCCCAGAAGGATGGCAGTGTTCTAATGCACGAGCCGTGTAGCAGTGCACGCCCCGTGTGCGGAACACGGGCATGTAAGAGGAAGCCGTGCAATGTCGTCAGAAAATGCTACACGCCCATGACCTAGGCCGTGTAGCGCAGCTCGAGCCGTGTCTGGAAACACATACAACACGCCGAACTAGGTGTACAATACAAGAGTCGTGGACTTCTACATGGCCCGTATAGGTGTAAAAAGTTGTGCAAATTTCAGAAGGTTTCGGAAGCTTCTGGAAGGCCCAAAGTGATATAAAATGATGACTTGTGCGAAATTTCAAGAGAGAGATCATAATTAGAGCAGTTACACATACTCCATACCACATTTTCACACACTACATCCATTAGATTCATCTCCATCCCTTAAATCCATCAAATTCATTTGATCTCCATTAATCCATCCATTACTCGATCCACCAACCCATCCATCCACCATTTGAGAAGAGGAAAGCATCAAGGATTGAAGAAGTTAGCATATTGAAGAGAAGGAAGGTTTCTCCATGAAAGGGAAGTCAATCTACTTTTTATTTGTTAATTTTCTTCTCATTTTGGCTCAAATGGAGAAAGCCTTTGATTGTATTGATACAAGCACAATGTGTAGTGGCTAGTCCTATAGTAGGGGTAATCATATGATTGGTTGAGAAGAATGCTAGATATGTAGGATTTGAGATATTGAATTAAGTTAATTTTTTAGACTTCCTTTTATGATTGATGAATCATGTTTCATTTCAATATTTGTGTGATTAAATTCTCTATTCATAGTGTTAGGGTGGCCATTCTAATATTATAATTTGATGTTTAATTGAATCATATATTATGGTGAGCATGCATATTAGTGTGAGTGGAGGTAAGACATACCTTTCTTATGCTTAGAACTCTCATAGAGGGACACTTAAGAAATTGAGTGAAAATAACCAAACTTATGATCATAGTACCTTAAAGGAATTGAGATTAACCACAATCCTAAGAGACTTAGATTTGTAAAAGAGTCAAGAACCTAATTGCCTTGGCCATAGGGATTAGGGGTATAAACGTGATTGCTTTTAGTTCACAAATTAATGAAGTTTGCCCTCAAGAGTTATGCATATCTAGCTAGATTCTTAATCATGATTATGATTAGCCTTGCTCTCTTCTTAAGTGAATTCTATCTCCATATCATTCATCATTTGTTCATTGTTTGATACATTTTGTTGTTAGCTTACTTCATAGTTAATTGAGTAGAGAAATAAGTAGTAGTCTAAATACAAAACCTTCAATCTATCATTCTTACAAAGCATAAATCAATGGAAAATCCAATCAACTGCAGATCTACTTCGCAAGGATGTCACCACTACAGAGACCGAAACGGTGACTCTACCGCTGGCGATTCACCCTCAACTGCAAATATGTTCGGTGCAACTTCCGTCCTTCAATGGATCTGACCCTATTGGTTGTTCAAGGCTACCTGTGGTAAGTAATATGGCAGTAGGGGGCAGAGTGTGCAGGTTGGGTCAACCTGCAATTTCTCTAAGCCGACTGCAGATCCCACTTGGATGAATTCAGGGCTGTCCGGGACGTATATGTGGTTGTCCGGGCAGTTTACTGCTTATTCTAGATTTACTCGTCTTCCACCAGAGCCTTGGAGGACTTTGGAGCAAAAGAGTTGTGCTTTAGGGATATGAAACCCTTTACACCTTGGCA
The DNA here is from genome assembly GCA_023678885.1 of Pogostemon cablin. Classification (NCBI taxonomy): domain Eukaryota; kingdom Viridiplantae; phylum Streptophyta; class Magnoliopsida; order Lamiales; family Lamiaceae; genus Pogostemon; species Pogostemon cablin. The sequence goes on from CM042966.1 coordinate 16,151,444, forward strand.
TGACTGCCCATTCAAACAACTGAGAATGTTGTTGGCTAAGAAGGACGAGGAGTTGGGCCTCAAACAGTACAAGTATTGCAAGGTGATAGGGAAAGAGTTAATGGATGGAGAGGAAGAGCTTTTTGAGGAGAGGCATGGGTTTCATGTTAACTCTATGGTGGTTACCTGACTGCAACATTGAGGACAAGGTTTTTTCGAAGGAGGATGGAATTGATATGAAGCAAAATAGGGTTCACGGTCGATGGGGGCAGGCTTGGGTCCACTTCCATGGGCTGATCTTATTTATTTTAATTATCTACATGTTTAAAGCTTGAGCCCATTATTTATTATGTTTTTGTTTAGGTCCTTAGGGTTTTGGTTTCTTTCCTTTTTGGTATTTGTGAGTAGTAGTATTTAAGGTGTATTTAGGGTTTATGTATGAATATCAAATTATTATTGGATTAAGAAGCCTGGAGGCTTTTGGGCAAACGGAGTCTTCCGTTAGATTGGACAAACAGTATTACTGTTTGATTTTCTTTTTCTTTTATTTTTCTGTTCTTATCAGATTTCCAGTTCAAATTAACCATGACCTCCTTGCCTTTCTACCTTACTCAAGTATCTGAAGAGTCGCATGAGACCATCATATTTCTATGAACCTCTCATCTCTCCAGTAGAGACTTTAACAGGCATCAGAGGACATCTTTAGTGAGAACACATTTTTATTTTGCTAAGCAATAAGAATTAAAACCAAGATTCTTTTCTAATCATCTAATTTTGGACCAGTAAATATAATTTCTTTTAGTTAACAATAAGTGAAATAAACCATTTAAAAATACAGAGAATCACATAAATAAATACACCGATCAAATACTTCGAATTTATCCATTTATATTGATTCCCTCAAAATAATATAAAATAAAATTCACCAATATCTCAAGCACCGTGAATCTGTAGCCACGTTAGTGTGGACGTATACAAATCCGAACATTTATAAGAGAAGGTTTTACTCATTAATTTCATTTGTCATCTTAACTTTATGAAAAAATAATTAATAGTCGGTTTCGTTTTAGCCATGCAAATAACAGCAGTGACTCCGTTGGGGAGGATACTTATTATTTGCATCTAAGTATTCACTATTATTTGATACCAAGTCTATTGCGCAAGCTCTGTGCCTTATAGTTGGAGAAGTACACACGCACTCGGATAACTTCCTACAATCATCATAAAGAAGTTTGTACCAGTGATCCGTGAATAAACTTATCCATTGTGGAGGAAGGCACTATAGCCAACACGCAAGTTTACTCACATCACTTACAATCCAATAATGAAGGCCGCGGGATTTATTTACCAATCCCCTCTCCCACTTAGTTATTTAACACCGAAGGATTTTACATGCATGTAATATTTAAGAATAAAATACGCAACCTATCATGCTCATATTATAACACATAAGGCAGTAAATCATGGAGAATCATGCATAACATATATAATAATAATCAGATAATTATAAACAGTTATATATCAGCGAATTCAATTGTTCGCCAACAAGCACAAATATCGGCAAAGACTTCCAAATTATCAAATTTTTGAAAATTTCTAGATTATCAAATTTTTGAAACTATCGATATCATCCAGATTATCGAAATCATCGATATTGACACGCAACCATATATAACAATAATAGACAATTAAATCAATTATGGCAGTTATATATCACAAATTAAATCGCCACTAAATTTGGAAGTCTTGACCGACACTCCAACTGTTAAACCGATGCCTTATGCAACAAGCAGGATTATTTGCGCCCTAAGTCGTTCATCATCACAGAATGCCTTAACTCGAAACATGCCAAAATACGTTGAACAAAAAAATAAGGTCGCCTGACTACACAACACATCGGCACAACTCGTACAAGTACCAGCACGAGTCGTGCCACTCCACGTGCAGTCACCGCACACTTTCCAGTGCCACGCCTGTACAGAATTCCAGCCGGCATGACTCATGCTGGAATCCAGCACTAGTCGTGCCATACGTCACTGCCTTCACCCGTCGCATCCATGCGCCACACACGCCCAGACTTCCCGCCAGCATGGCTCGTGCTGACAGCCCGCACCACTCATGCCGGTCGACCACATAAGTCGTGCCGACTACGTCTTCTGCATGCTGCATCTGTGACGCCTACGCCTTGCCGATCATGCAGTCTGGTCAGCGCCGTATTGTTGGCCCTGTGCGACTCATGCTGTCCCGCATGCAATACCGCTCGCATCACTTGATGTTGACACGACTCGTGCTATCATCTGGCATAACTCGTGACGCATGCCAGCTCCGTACACCAGTCAGACACCCACTGCCACTCTTGTCGCGTGATTGGTCGTATATAATCGGGATGACCAATTAAAGAATTTATCGAACCACAAGGACGAAGGTACTATAGTTTAAGTGATCTCAAGTTTATCGTGATTTTATAAGGACGACGGAATGGGATGGATATCTTGCAAATAAATGCAATTTAACTAATGCAAGAAATAAATGATAAAATGAATGAAAGATGAATGGGTTCCAAATGATTCAAGGATGAGATTAGCAACAATCATGGTATAGATAATAAAGAAATCATACAATTAATTCTAATCTCTCATGGAAAATGCATAGGAGTGATCACTAATTCCACTTAAACTCTCTCTCGAGATGGATAGGATGTAGGCCCTCAATAAGGCTCCCAAAAGCACATAGGATCATGACCAAAGCAAACACTTATAGTTGGAGAAGTACACACGCACTCGGATAACTTCCTACAATCATCATAAAGAAGTTTGTACCAGTGATCCGTGAATAAACTTATCCATTGTGGAGGAAGGCACTATAGCCAACACGCAAGTTTACTCACATCACTTACAATCCAATAATGAAGGCCGCGGGATTTATTTACCAATCCCCTCTCCCACTTAGTTATTTAACACCGAAGGATTTTACATGCATGTAATATTTAAGAATAAAATACGCAACCTATCATGCTCATATTATAACACATAAGGCATTAAATCATGGAGAATCATGCATAACATATATAACAATAATCAGATAATTATAAACAGTTATATATCAGCGAATTCAATTGTTCGCCAACAAGCACAAATATCGGCAAAGACTTCCAAATTATCAAATTTTTGAAAATTTCTAGATTATCAAATTTTTGAAACTATCGATATCATCCAGATTATCGAAATCATCGATATTGACACGCAACCATATATAACAATAATAGACAATTAAATCAATTATGGCAGTTATATATCACAAATTAAATCGCCACTAAATTTGGAAGTCTTGACCGACACTCCAACTGTTAAACCGATGCCTTATGCAACAAGCAGGATTATTTGCGCCCTAAGTCGTTCATCATCACAGAATGCCTTAACTCGAAACATGCCAAAATACGTTGAACAAAAAAATAAGGTCGCCTGACTACACAACACATCGGCACAACTCGTACAAGTACCAGCACGAGTCGTGCCACTCCACGTGCAGTCACCGCACACTTTCCAGTGCCACGCCTGTACAGAATTCCAGCCGGCATGACTCATGCTGGAATCCAGCACTAGTCGTGCCATACGTCACTGCCTTCACCCGTCGCATCCATGCGCCACACACGCCCAGACTTCCCGCCAGCATGGCTCGTGCTGACAGCCCGCACCACTCATGCCGGTCGACCACATAAGTCGTGCCGACTACGTCTTCTGCATGCTGCATCTGTGACGCCTACGCCTTGCCGATCATGCAGTCTGGTCAGCGCCGTATTGTTGGCCCTGTGCGACTCATGCTGTCCCGCATGCAATACCGCTCGCATCACTTGATGTTGACACGACTCGTGCTATCATCTGGCATAACTCGTGACGCATGCCAGCTCCGTACACCAGTCAGACACCCACTGCCACTCTTGTCGCGTGATTGGTCGTATATAATCGGGATGACCAATTAAAGAATTTATCGAACCACAAGGACGAAGGTACTATAGTTTAAGTGATCTCAAGTTTATCGTGATTTTATAAGGACGACGGAATGGGATGGATATCTTGCAAATAAATGCAATTTAACTAATGCAAGAAATAAATGATAAAATGAATGAAAGATGAATGGGTTCCAAATGATTCAAGGATGAGATTAGCAACAATCATGGTATAGATAATAAAGAAATCATACAATTAATTCTAATCTCTCATGGAAAATGCATAGGAGTGATCACTAATTCCACTTAAACTCTCTCTCGAGATGGATAGGATGTAGGCCCTCAATAAGGCTCCCAAAAGCACATAGGATCATGACCAAAGCAAACACTTATAGTTGGAGAAGTACACACGCACTCGGATAACTTCCTACAATCATCATAAAGAAGTTTGTACCAGTGATCCGTGAATAAACTTATCCATTGTGGAGGAAGGCACTATAGCCAACACGCAAGTTTACTCACATCACTTACAATCCAATAATGAAGGCCGCGGGATTTATTTACCAATCCCCTCTCCCACTTAGTTATTTAACACCGAAGGATTTTACATGCATGTAATATTTAAGAATAAAATACGCAACCTATCATGCTCATATTATAACACATAAGGCATTAAATCATGGAGAATCATGCATAACATATATAACAATAATCAGATAATTATAAACAGTTATATATCAGCGAATTCAATTGTTCGCCAACAAGCACAAATATCGGCAAAGACTTCCAAATTATCAAATTTTTGAAAATTTCTAGATTATCAAATTTTTGAAACTATCGATATCATCCAGATTATCGAAATCATCGATATTGACACGCAACCATATATAACAATAATAGACAATTAAATCAATTATGGCAGTTATATATCACAAATTAAATCGCCACTAAATTTGGAAGTCTTGACCGACACTCCAACTGTTAAACCGATGCCTTATGCAACAAGCAGGATTATTTGCGCCCTAAGTCGTTCATCATCACAGAATGCCTTAACTCGAAACATGCCAAAATACGTTGAACAAAATAATAAGGTCGCCTGACTACACAACACATCGGCACAACTCGTACCAAGCACCAGCACGAGTCGTGCCACTCCACGTGCAGTCACCGCACACTTTCCAGTGCCACGCCTGTACAGAATTCCAGCCGGCATGACTCATGCTGGAATCCAGCACTAGTCGTGCCATACGTCACTGCCTTCACCCGTCGCATCCATGCGCCACACACGCCCAGACTTCCAGCCAGCATGGCTCGCGCTGACCGCCCGCACCACTCATGTCGGTCGACCACATAAGTCGTGCCGACTACGTCTTCTGCATGCTGCATCTGTGACGCCTACGCCTTGCCGATCATGCAGTCTGGTCAGCGCCGTATTGTTGGCCCTGTGCGACTCATGCTGTCCCGCATGCAATACCGCTCGCATCACTTGATGTTGACACGACTCGTGCTATCATCTGGCACAACTCGTGACGCATGCCAGCTCCGTACACCAGTCAGACACCCACTGCCACTCTTGTCGCGTGATTGGTCGTATATAATCGGGATGACCAATTAAAGAATTTATCGAACCACAAGGACGAAGGTACTATAGTTTAAGTGATCTCAAGTTTATCGTGTTTTTATAAGGACGACGGAATGGGATGGATATCTTGCAAATAAATGCAATTTAACTAATGCAAGAAATAAATGATAAAATGAATGAAAGATGAATGGGTTCCAAATGATTCAAGGATGAGATTAGCAACAATCATGGTATAGATAATAAAGAAATCATACAATTAATTCTAATCTCTCATGGAAAATGCATAGGAGTGATCACTAATTCCACTTAAACTCTCTCTCGAGATGGATAAGATGTAGGCCCTCAATAAGGCTCCCAAAAGCACATAGGATCATGACCAAAGCAAACACTTCCACTAGGTACTAATTACTCTACGTGTTCCCTAATGAGGTACTAAATCATAGGCAATATTCCCTTTTAAGGTACTATGAATTTATTAATGGTTTTGGTCCCCTCAACTAAACAATCAATCTCTCGATTAAGCTAATCAAATGTTCTATCAAAGGATTCTAAATCTAGAAGGAATTCTCTATCTCATTCTAAATTAATGCACATGAAGTGTATGATGAAATGATTCAATGAACTATCCTAAACATATAATTGATTTCTCAATCTAATCACATGCCCATGACAATTGATCACACATATCATCATATACATCAAGCAATCAACATTCAATGATAGAAATAGATTCCCACTTTGACGGTCTTCAATGGAGATCTTCTTCTTCTTCTTCTTGTGATCTCACTCTCCCTTGCTTCCTTGAGCACTTGGATGGTGGATTTAATGGAGGAGATCTAGTGTAGATGGATGGATGAAAAATGGATGAAGATGATGGTGTGAAATGAAGAGAATTGTGTGTGATGTAGGTAAAACAGTAGAAACCCTCGATCTCAATCATCAAATGTTGAATTATTGGGTATTTATACCCCTTGAGAAGCTTCTAGAAGGTTCTCAAATTTTTAGCAGCTTTTTACACAATACGAGTCGTGCTCTGCAACACGGCCACAAGGTGGCCGTGTTGGGTGAATTGATGTCACTGCACGGCCAAGACTTTCAGGGCCGTGTAACGTAACACGGCTCGTGTGCTGTAACACGGGCACAGGGTAGTCGTATTGGATGAATTGATGATGGCACACGGCCACCTCTTACCGGGCCGTGTTTCGTATATGCCCCGTGTTGGTGCATGCCCCTATTTTTCACATTTTGTTTAAGCTCGTTCTCCTTCGTTTCAACTCCGAATTGAGATCTGATTTTTCTTACATATTCCTTATCATATCTAGCATCCAATAAAAAGTAGGTTTAAGCTCATTCACACACATTTCAATAAAAATACAAAACACAACCAAATAACACATAAATACGGATAAAATAATACGAAAATGGATATATAAAAGTACTAAAATCTATATGAAAATATCACTAATCACACCCCCAAACTTAAAGTGTTGTGCGTCCCCAAACAATGAAAATGATAAACCAAGGGGTGAGATTTTCACCTAGGAAAAGACTAAATGAACATAAGTAATAACACATCGATAGCAATAAGAATTACAATTTATGCTAAGTCATTCTATAACATTAAAATCATAACATGCAAAAAATATTAACAAGTTCAATCACAAGAGAATGATAGAGTCATATAGTCCCTTTTTGTCCAAGCCTCACATAGGTTATAAATGTCACTCAACACTCTTTAAGGTAAGGTAAATCAAGACTCATTAATAGATTGACTCGACTTGCTATAAGTTTGCTCGTGGACTACATTCACAAACCGCCAAAGTTACCATTAGTGATCAAAAAGGTCTTTAATAGGATGTAATGATAGGCTCTTTGGTATGGTAGGGAGAATTTAGGTAAGAGTGACTCATCATGTGTAAGTAATCGAAGAGGTAACTACTTTCTTCCATTCCTTAACAATTTCTTTCTTCCTTTCTTTTCTTTAATGATCACAAGCACTAATCATTAACTTTCCTTGAATTGAGCTTCTTTTAATGCATGTTTCCTTCTTTGCATTTTTATTTTCTTGAGCATCTTGTTGTTTCTTTGCTCATTTTTCTTGTTTTGAGGTTGCATGTTCACTCTTGGTTTTGCTCTTTTCATCTTTTTTCTTGGTAGTTTACCATGTCCTTTTCTTCTTTTGCTAATCAATCAATCATTTCTAGCTATCATCTCCCCAATCACTCACACAAAAGGGTAAATATATAAGGCTCATATGGGTAACCAAGGCTTGTAATATGCTAAATTCACAATAAAATGGCTTTAAGGCTCAAAGTGGTTGACTAGGGATGATGTTCATGGTAGGGAAATATTTGGCAATGACTATAAATGACAAGGATGACCTTAGATCATTTCACTAATCTCTACAAATCGGGCTCGTTCCTATAATCCTTGAGCAAGTTCTAGCTTATCAAAACTCAATCGATCCATTCATGAAGAAAAATACCATGTATGCATGGTTGAGGCTCAAACGCTCACAAGCTTGTACTTGGACCTTAAGGACTTATTACACCACATCCATCATAAAATTGAACAAGTTAAATAAAACATGTCACAATTCGAAAGTGTAGAGATTCTTAATCATAACTTGTCATCACTTATCACAACAACATGTCATCACTTATATTCAAAAATGACTCACGACATCCCAAAACAAACCACCAAATATACCAAGACAAAAATAAGAAAACAAACAATATATAAAATAAAGACTCAACAAACAAGAAACAAAACAAAAACACATAACATGCAAAACCAAAAATCACCATCATTAACAATAAAACACATATTCTATATCATCCATGATCAAGTAAGCTCACAAACATCCCCATCTTTGATTGAAAAGTAAATCTCCTAAAACATAACACATGAAGCAACATGCTAATCACATCAATCCAAATCAAATTATGCTAAACAAATAGAAGTGGTAGGGTGTAGAATGAACTCCCTCAACAGGCATTTGGTAGTGGAATTTGTTAGCTCCAAACTCCATTCATGCTTCCAATAAACTTCATTCATGCTCAAAGACTCATCAAACACCATTAGCTCAACAATTGTAATAAACATATGAACCAGCGTGCACTTCAACACCACTAATCGGACCAAAATCAAACCAATACTCATGAGAAAAATTTTAAAATTAGCCCAAAAACACGAAAAATATATACCTTCAAAACAAAGTATGTCACACCATGCCATAATCCCCAAACTTAAATTGAAACAAGAGTTTCGAGTTAAGTTTGCCAAAAGTCGTGTGGCGTACTTACACACTACAAATCAAGCACTTCCCGTATCTTCAATACGTATTCTCCTCACGAGCACAATCAACATACATACCAAAAATAACAAAACATTATCAAATCCACAATCCTTATTGAAAACAAGAAATAAAGTAATAAAGATAATGAAGGGTTGCCTTCCATCGAGCGCTAAGTTTAACGTCTTCAAGCCAGACGATAGTCTTTAGCTCATGGTGGTCTTGAATAGTCCTTAGGCACTATCATAGGTTTCTTCTTGAAGTAGTGCCTTGTACTCTCACGTTCAACCACTAGAACATTTCCTTTCTTGTTAAATAATTCAAGCAATTGTTCTCCGAAGATGTTCTTCACAAGGAATGGCCCTTTCCACTTGTTCCACTTCTTCCATGGGGCTTTATATGCATTTTGAACTTCAACCACATCCCCCGGTAAAAATTCGGGCATCGACAAGTGTTGATGTCCTCTTGCAACCTTTTTCCTACAATCGCCAAACAAATTTTTTTCAATAAAATCATGAAAGTTCTTAAGAGAATTTGAAATTTCAATAGAATGAGAAGATTTTGGCTTGTGTGGGGTATCGTTTGTAATCTTAGTTTTCGGAGGCTTCTTTTCTTCCATAAGGGCATGAATCTCCTCTTGATTTCGAAGCTTTACTTTCTCAACCATCACGTCACGAGACTCGACAAATCTATCGAATTTTCCCTTCAACTCTTCTTTCAACTCTTTAGCTTTCACCCACTTAGACACCCTTTCTCTTCTTTCCTTCATACCTCATGAACCCTAAAACTAGCCTCTTTTCTATCCCTAATGACCATGCATTCACTCTTTGTTCCGGAGGTAGAAGGCTTGTTGTTCTCTTCTTGAAGTCTTTCCAAGGTGGACACGATTTGACTTACTTGGTGCTCAATGGAATCCAATCTAGCACCGAATGCTATGATTGCACTTGTCACCATTTCACACAATTTTCCCATTCGATCCATCCATGCTTCATTATACTTCCTCTCCTTCTCCATGCGCTCCATAATTTTTTCAATCAACTCATCTCTAAGCTTCTCTTGGTAGTCACGTTGGGAGGAATAAGAGGTGTTGGAGTCTTGAAAATTTCTCCATAGTTGTGGTTGATTTTCTTCTTGATTTCTAGAAAAATTTCCTTGAAAAACATCTTCCACACCTTGAGGGTATACTTAATGATGCATTTGATGAGGGATTCCAAAATTCTCATAACCTTGTTGTTGGAATTGAATATCTTGTACTCCAAAATCCGGTTGCATGTTTGGCTCACAATATGACATTTGAAATCCTTGAAAATTTCCTTGTGTGTTCATAGTGGGATGAGCACTTCTATTCACCATATCTCGAAGAATATCCACGTAGCTCATATTTTTGGGCTTGTTCTCCTTCTTTTTCCTTCTCAAGGTATACACCTATAAAAGAAAGAAAAATTAGAGCAAAATTTTCTAAAGTAAAAATAAGATGCAAAAATAAAAAAAAAATGTCCTTATTAAGACCACTCTAAACAATCCTTCGTCAAACTACTAGCAACCGTTACCTCCCCGGCAATGGCGCCATTTGATTGGTCGTATATAGTTGGGATGACCAATTAAAAAATTTATCGAACTACAGGGAGGAAGACACTAGAGTTTAAGTGATCTCAAGTTTATCGTGATTTTATAAGGAATATCGAAAAGGAGGATAGATAAGCATGCAAACAAATGCAATTATGCTAATGTAAGAAATAAAGATAAAATGAATGCAAAGATAAGATGGGTTCCAAATGATGCAAGGATGAGATTAACAACAATCATGGCATAGATAATTAAGTATTAATTCTAATCTCTCATGGACATGGCATAGGAACGATCACTAAATCCACCTAAACTCTCTCTCGAGATGGATAGGATGTAGGCCCTCAATAAGGCTCCCAAAAGCACATAGGATCGTGACCAAAGCAAACACCTCCCACTAGGTACTAATTACTCTACGAGTTCCCTAATGAGGTAATAAATCATAGGCAATATTCCCTTTTAAGGTACTACGAATTTACTAATGATTTTGTTCCCCTCAACTAATCAACCAATCTCTCGATTAAGCTAATCAAATGTTCTGTCAAAGGATTTTAATCTAGAAGGATATCTCTATCTCATTCTAAATTAATACACATTAAGTGTATGATGAAATGATTCAATGAACTATCCTAAACATATAATTGATTTCTCAATCTAATCACATGCCCATGACAATTGATCACACATATCATCATATACATCAAGCAATCAACATTCAATGATAGAAATACACAAAGCCCATTCAAGATTAAAATCAAATTGCATAAAAACTAAATTATCCAACACCAATCATGGAGCTAATCTCACAAAGGAGATTAGCCTCTCATAGTCACAAGAAATTCAACATAGACATTAAAATCCTTACAAACCATGATCAATTTATAAAGAAATGCACAAAAATTAGAATTAGATTCCCCCTTTGAAGTGTTTCAATGGAGATCTTCTTCTTCTTCTTGTGATCTCACTCTCCCTTGCTTCCTTGATCACTTGGATGGTGGATTTGATGGAGGAAATCCAGTGTGGATGGATGGATGAAGAATGGATGAAGATGATGGTGTGAAATGAAGAGAATTGTGTGTGATGTAGGTGAAACAGCAGAAACCCTAGATCTCAATCATCAAATGTTGAATTATTGGGTATTTATACCCCTTAGAAAGCTTCTAGAAGGTTTTGGAATTTTTAGCAGATTTTTACACAACACGAGTCGTGCTCTACAACAGAGCCACAAGGTGGCCGTGTTGGGTTAATTGATGTCGCTGCACGGCCAAGACTTGCAGGACCATGTTACGCAACACAGCTCGTGTGCTGCAACACGGCTCGTGTGCTGTATTACGAGCACAGGGTGGTCGTGTTGGATGAATTGATCACGGAACACGGCCACCTCTTATAGAGTCGTGTTTCGTACACGGCCCGTGTTGGTGCATGCCCTTGTTTTTCATATTTTTTAGGCTCGTTCTTCTTCGTTTAAACTCTGAATTGAGATCCGCTTTTTCCTACATCTTCCTTATCATACACATCCAAATAACATATAAATACGGATAAAATAATACGAAAACGGATATAAAAAGGCACTAAAATCTAGGTGAAAATATCACTCATCACCGCGCCCCTCTCGTTCAGCATGACGCCGACACATCTTGTGCCACTATTAGGCACGACTCATGCCGCTACCCAGCGTCATCCAGTCGACTGCTGCTTCCTTCGTACCATCATCGGTTATTGCTTATGCCGACGTGTTCCATCGCCGTCTTGAGCCATCAAACATATAGAGTATTCAACAAGAAATAATAATTTCTAAACCCTAATCCACGTTTGACACATCAACCCTAGCCTAACATTTCACGCTTTACCACAAAACCGAAGCTCTGATACCAATTGTTGGCATTCGATCATTTGGTTAACGTCAACCGTTAGGATTCCATGAAATTCTATATCAGCGGAAGCAAGAATATAAATCAGTATTTTCTTTCACCAGGGTATGTAGAAGAAGAGAAAATTCTCGCCGGCAGCTTGCGTGACCTCACCGTTTTGAACATAACTTCCTCATCTAATCTTCGATTTGAGTGATTTTTGCACCAAAACGACCCTCTCTTCCATGGATTTCTATCCATGAATCACACCACTAGTTTTGAGTTCCACAAGAATTCAGAAAAATAAAGGAATTTGACGATCAGGTTGCTGAAAGCAACCTCTTGATCTTCTGTTGTATTCTCAAGTTCAATCTTGACATCCTGTGGGCGACGATCCTCAAGATTCACTCAATCTACTCACTTTCCTCTTTTCATGTGTGTTAGGCGTGTATTAGGGTTTCAGATAAGCTAAGTTGACTTATTTATAGGCTACAGTAGGGACCAGGAAGAGAAATTAGAGTCGGGCCTCCATTGGGCTTGAGTATCCAAGTTTAGCCAAAACTTATACTTAAGTCCAATAATAATAATGTATTCCACTAAAATATTATTACTGCACTGCTGCTCTAATCCCATAATTACGTTATGGGATCCTTCTTATTATGAGCCCGTTAGTCTCCCCGCGTTTAAGATATACAATGCCCATTAATTAATTAAGTTACTGACAACTCTATTAATTAATATCTCATCCGAGAATAGTACCACTCAATCTCATTATCATGTCGGAATAAATCCACCTACAGGGTTTACATGATAATCCTTATGAGCTCCTCAAGGGGACATCATCAACTTATTTAATAGGACACAGATTTCTTCTACAATCAACATCACACCATAGAAACAGCACTATTTTCTAACTCACCGAGCTTGTTGATTTAATACATGTAAATCTCACCCAAAGATGAATCAAAGAAATACATACTGACTTACATGTCGAGGTTATTGTATAGGGATTAAAAGCACGAACATCCATAATAACATAGATTAAGTTCTTTTATATAGTCAGTATAAGTTGAACGATCTCAAGTGGTCCTGCTCAATACAGACAAAGTGCACTAATATGATTTTATAGCCAAGACAAACTAATACCTAATCACACTATCATCATCCCGATAGATAGTCCCCGTCTATCTTGGTTGTAAGTATCTGTTTATACTTTATAAGAAAACCGATAAAATGATCTTTCGTGTGTTGTCGTACAACATATTATCTACAGTATAAAGTAAGTGGACTATTGCATTGACATATAAATAAATTATAAGATGCAAGCATTTGATCAATGATTCTCATTTCAAACATTGTTCATACTAAAGCTAGGCTTATTATACAATCCAAAAGTTAGGGGGTTAATTTTTTGCGGCATGTTAATATTTTCACCAGTGTTAGTATGTTGATTTTTTGCAACTTACCTAATGTTTAGTGTGTTGTTTTTGTGTATTCCCTAGTGTTCAGTGGTCAAGTTTTTAATTTTTCATCTTTTTGATTTTTCTGGTGTCTCATGTTTTATTATTGATGAATCTTGTGATGATGATTGTATTTGAGTTTTGATGATAGAAAAAGGTACTAGAGTGGCAAGACAAGTTCTACGCTGAGACTTGACCTGACCGAGTTGAACAACTTGAGGAGCTCGTGAACGTTTTGAAGGAGAAAAAAAATCAAGTGCCCTCATTTCTATATTCTAATTTTTATATGTTCTTTAAATTAATTGGAGTAGAAGGATTGAGTTCTTTAATCTTGGTTTGGTGATCCATGTGAGCTTGTGGTGCTTAAAATTCATATGCTCTTGAAATTGATGAAGGATGTGTACTTGAGTTATATTTTGGTTGAAGTTTTATGTGTATTGGTGGGATATTACTTACCATGAAATGTGCTCTATTACTTGTTAAAAACCCATGTGAGATTTTTAGCCTCGTTGATCATGTTACATGATATTTCTATTCTGGTGAGTATCGTTCTTGTGTATGTATTCTTGTCTGTATTCTAAAACTTGCATATTGTCTTACTTGAAAATACATGTGTTAGATAATGGGAGATGATTTTAGGTCATCCTTGAACTTATGAGTCACTTAGCCAAATAATTCCCTACCGAATGATGCTTATATGTAGTTAGCCCCGTTGAGCCTAAAAACCTCATTCTTTGGCAGCCTACGAGAAATAACTACTTTGAGCATCTGAATTTTTTTAGCCTTGATTGTCCGTCATGAAGAGAATTAATGGTTTTTCAAAGTGTGTTGATGGAATTTTATAACAGTTTGGGATGGTATGAAATTGGTGTTGAAACAGTGATTGAGCTTGAAAATGCTTCTAAGGAAAATCATGGAGTAGTGCTTAAATCTAGTAATCTATTGAAACAATCACCCTAGGGTAGTACTTAAATCTAGTGCCCTATGGAGGAGGCGAGAGGTAGTGCCCAAAACTGGTACCTCAAGAGAGACAAAAAAGAAAAAAAGAAGAAGGAAAGAATGTTGTGCTTGAAAAAAAGTGAAAGAGTTGAGGAGGATGTGTACTTAATTGAAGTGAGTAAGAAGAATGAAAGATCATGATAGGCGTACTTGATTGATCCGAGTTTTGAAGCACTTATCCATATATTTTCTATGTTAACCAAAGAACCAACATTACATCCTAAAGAAAAGTCATTCTTGATCCCATTGTTGAATCATACTTGTTGGTGGAGAGTTTGAGACTTTTGGCAAGCTTATGGTTACGTATGCACTTAAATTGAATTTGAGCGTAAACACCTTAAACCCGTAAGTGTACACCTTTTACACTTGAGTGCGAGTGATATATACTTCCCATAAGAACATGTCAATGGAGTATTTGAATTGGTGGTAATTGTCTTATCTTTTATGCTATGAATTGATTATTACATATAATAAGAGTTGCATTACCAAAATTAAGGACAATTGTATTTTGAATGAGGTATTGTCATAGTCTTTGTTTCTCCTCTAATTTTCTTACACTTTCTCTCTCTATATTTTTATTTTTTTGCCTCTAGACCAGCAACAGGTAAGTTTGGGGGATAGATGAGAGTGAAAATAAGTGTGTTTTAGTGTCCAATTTAACACCTTTTTGATGGGAATTGTTATTATATATTAGCACAAGTGTCTTATATTCGATATATATGAGAAAGAGGTGCATTTGAGATTTTTTTATTGTATTTTAGGTGGAAAAAAGATCAAAATTGCAAAGTTGGAGAAAAGGGAAAACATGTGCAATAATACTAAAAAACACACGTCCAAATTGTATACTTTTTCTGTATTTGTATAGAAGTTCAAATTAGGCATGTGATACACCATTGGAAATCTACAGAAGAGAAGGTTATTTTTGTTTAAGAAACACCTCAATAGGAGTTTAGATGAGGGAGTTATGATCAAAACGGTGAAATTGCGCAAGTTGTGCTGACCAGCACGACTCATGCCAAATTTGCATGACTCTTGCCCTTAAAACATTGGAGTCTTTACAAGTTCTTATATGTATAGAAAGCCATGGAAGAGAAGGTCGTTTTGGCGCAAGAATCACTCAAATCCAAGTTCAGATATGGAAGTTATACGCGAAACGGTGAGACTGCACAATGTTGCTCAATCAAGACCATTTTGGTCAAGCAACGGTCAAGCAAGTCGAGCAGAGGTGCTTCAGTTTACAGGTGTGTTGCTCGACCATTGCTCGACCAGGGCCATTTTTGCTCGACCAGAACACTTTGGTCGAGCAAGGACACGAACGTCCAGATTTGTCGGGATTAGACCACCAGTGTGTGTATGTGCGTATTTTTCATGAAAAAACCTAGTAAAGGTCCATAAGGAGAGCTTACAAGTATAAAAGGGGATGCAGATCACATCATTATTCATTTGAGAGGACCACAACACAGCTACCACCCCACAAGGGGGATTACCCCCCATACCATCATATACATCCTTTCCTCCATCCATTCATCCATCACTGTAAAAATTCTTCTGTGGATCCAAGAAGGAGAATCAAGAGGATTTGAAGAGACGCAAGAAAGAATGAAGGAGATCACTACACCAAAGGTTTTCTTAATTCTTTTTTTCTGTTTTCTAATTTTTCAAACTATAGGTAAGATCTATCCAACCCCCATGATTGTTCTTGGCAACATCATGGGCTAGAACTGTTTTGGTAGATCTGGAATTTTGAAGGTTTTATGAATTAATTAGACTCTCTTATGTGTCCTCCGTACAACACTACTTGTGGATTGATTTTATATATGATTGTACTTTCTTAATCCATATTCACGGTTGTTTTGTGCATCTTCAACTTTTATAAAGAGTATGAATATATATCTTGATTGTTGATTGAGCACGTTCACTGCTGAACAAGGTTTAGTGTAATGATTCTAAGTGAGTGGACTCCGAAGCTTCATTACAACTATCATATATGATTATTTATTAATTGAATTCAGTTCGGGTTGCTAAGCTGGATAAAGAGGTAATTTTATAGTACCTATAAAGGGAGATCATATCGGGTTAGATTCCAAACGTGAGAAATAATTGATACTGATAATGCCTAGAAAAGGAGATGAAGTTACGTCTCTTGCTCCGAGATTATTCACATGTGTTACACGCATATTTACTTGTATCTATAGAGTATCTTTGCATGGTTTAGTGATGTTTTTATAGTCCACAAGGCAGAGTCGGCAGCACTTGAGAGGAAAATTAAGTAGTAAAACTGAATTACCCTCGAGCTACCTATTTTTAATTCTTGAGACACTTTTGTATTCTTCCAGTGCTATTTTATTTTGATTGTTATTTAATTTTTAGTATTTTAATTAATTAGATTACTACCCTCAAACTTTATTGCCTTCTCTTAATTAATTTAATAAATAATTAAATTGATAATACGCCGTCTTTTAGGTTCGATATTTAACTTGGTCGCTTGTCTAAGGTGCAATTGATATCCTTAATACTTGAGAATTAATTTTGCGTGGGTTTTGTAGAGTTTGAAAACCATAAATATTGTTTTATTTGTTTTAGGTTTTTGATAGAGTAGGTTTTAACTTTATGTCTTATTCTTCTACTAGTTACGTCTATCTCTGGATCAAAGGGTTCAAAATTTGCTCCCTTCGATCTAGTACGCATGCATATGTGAAGAATTAAAAGATAGAAATCTCCGTAACACACTATAAAAGTCGTTAACTAATAAAGTAATAATGACTAAATATATACTATTATCCCAACAACGATGCAAAAGCTCAATACTCCAATAATGAACAAGCATGAGCTAATGAATATTCCATCGCTCAAAAAAATGCAAGAAGAACAAGATGATATTGATTAGCTCTATTTATTGGTTGTCTGTTTTGATCCTTCATTTCAGCAGCTTGTTTTGGATTTTTTTGCTGATTTTATTAGTTTTTTAAACATCTTTACTTTCCCCTCTTATTTTCTATTTCTCTTTAATATCATACCATCTATTAACTGACAACAACGCAAAAAACTTGTTTATTCTTTTTCTTCACTCAAAAGAATGTTCACCTTCAATTTTTTTATATTATTATTTTTTTATGGTTAAATGTTAGTATGTTAGTTAGCCAAGATTTTCTCTTGGTCCTGATATTGAAAAATGAAATGCTAAATAAATAAATTGCAATTGGAAATTAAAACTGTTATAAGATAGTTGTAGAAAATCTAATTTAAACCAATCAACTAAAATTACTTGACAGTCTTTTATAATTTCTCCAAAAATTATGTAAGCCATCACTTAATGGTAATCTCCTACCCGCTAAGATGTGGGCGATGCAAATGGAGGGCAGAACTGTCCGCTCATCCACCTGAAAAAGAGAGACAAAACTCCCGCGAGAAACCAAAACATTGCGAAAAAAAAATAGATTTCCCGCCAAACCATAAACCTATATACTGTGCCCGCTGCTTCTTACCTGCGATTGAATCTAACCCTACCAGCAAGGAAACATGAAGATACGAACCATGAAGCTCCGAGAAGCCCACAAGAGTGAGGAGGGCTCCTCCCTCTGCTCCATTTTGTGGGCTTCCAGTGGCGATCACATTGTCACATCCTCATCTTTTGACAATGCTATTTGCATTCACGACGCCATTACGCCGTCAAATGCTCCAAAGATTCTTCGCAACCACCGTGAGGGTGTTACGGCTTTAGCCCTCAGCCCTAATTCCACCTGCCTCGCCTCCGGATCCCTTGACCATTCTGTTAAGCTCTATAAATTCCCTGGTATTTCTTCTTGGTCTTATTATTTCTGATTAATTCCGTGCAATTGAGTGTATGGTGCTATTATTTAATTTCAACCTCTACACTGTATTCTTGTGGATGGAAATGTTTGATGTCGTTTTAGGGTTCTTTTGTGGCACTCAAAACGGTACGGGTATTTGATTAAATTTAGTTAGGTTTATGTTCTGAATTAGCATCTTGATCTGCATTTTCGAGCCTGGAGTCCCTATTCTGTCTAAATTTATATTTAGATACTTGTGATGTGCAGGTATTGGAGGATATAAATCAGGAAAAAAGTGCTTAGTTGTTGGTCTGAAAATTGAATCATTACTAGTACATGAATTACGAAATTACAGAATAAACTTGTATCTTTCGTGAATATAATGTGAAATGATGACTCTTGCATAGCTTTGACATTTTAAATTTTTGGTTATGCCATGGATGATAAACCCTCACCTACTATGCAGATGACAACTTGGATTCTATACGATGCCATTAAGGTTTATGCAACAGCCACTGCAACCAAACTTGTTTCTTAATATTATTCAAAGCTCAAATTGCTATTCCAAATGAAGTTTACTGAATCTTTCTATTGTTTACATTGACAAATTCCTATTGGCTGCCAAATTTTCTTTTTCAGTGATTTGATAATGCAAGGAATAATGTGTATTGAAAAAAAAAAAATTATGTACTTAGAACAACTGTTGTGATTTGTACATTTGTAGCTGCCATGCATGCTCAGAGTTTTACAGTATTGATGGGCAATGTAATTCTGTAGGTGGAGAGTTTGAGAGTAATATCACTAGATTCACATTACCAATTCGTGCTGTTGCTTTCAATAAGTCTGGATCAATTTTGGCTGCTGCTGGCGATGATGAAGGCATCAAACTTGTCAATACAATTGATGGAACCATTGCTCGAGTTCTTAAGGGGCATAAAGGATGTATTACTAGCTTGGCTTTTGATCCTAAAAGTGAATACTTAGCTTCACTGGATTCAGTTGGGACTGTTATTTACTGGGAGCTCCAGTCGGGAAGTACACTTCATGTTCTAAAAAGTATTGCTCCTAACAATGGTTCTGATGTTTCTGTGATGAACATACTTGCATGGAGTCCAGATGGAGAATTGTTAGCAGTACCAGGTCTTAAAAATGATGTTGTAATGTATGACAGAGACACTGCTGAAAAGTTGTTTTCTCTTAGAGGTGATCATATTCAGCCCATCTGCTTTTTGTCGTGGTCGCCCAATGGTAAATATATCGCTACTTCTGGTTTGGACAAGCAGATTCTAATTTGGGATGTAGACAAGAAACAGGACATTGAGAGGCAGAAATTTACTGAACATGTATCCTGTATGGCATGGAAACCTCAGGGAAATGCATTGGCAGTCATTGATATCATGGGGAAGTATGGTGTGTGGGAATCAGCTATACCATCAACAATGAAATCTCCAACAGAAGATATTCCATCTTTATATTCAAGAACTGGACATGGCTTCCTATTGTTTGACGAGGGAGAGGAAACTAGTGCATCAGGTAGCTTGAGTGATCTTAATGAAGATATTCATGATGGATTGGAGCCTCCCAGCAGAAAAAGATTGCGCAAATACTCTAATTATGGTGATGATGATTGGGACCAAGATTATAATGATGAGCTGGAATCTGTTCAAAAAATTGAATCTCGTAAGAAGGCTTCTTATGGTCACAAAGATAACCCTGCTGGGAAGAGTGGGCCTAGAAATGTGATGGTAACTGTAAGTCCAAAAATGCAAGAAGCTTTTCAGTCTGGAGCTACTCCTGTTCAGCCTGGAAAGAGGCACTTCATGTGCTACAATATGCTTGGAAGTATAACCACAATGGAACATGATGGATATTCACATATAGAGGTACCCTGTTACTTTATTTTCTTTCCTCTGATTAGTATTACAATATCCTTTAAAATTATGTTACATGCATTCTATTGCAAGGATGAAACCTAGTCAGCAGAATTGAGAAAACCAAGGTTGAGTTTTTAAGCCATCAACTAAGGGTTTGTCTGTGTTCATTTGTGATGTCTTTTGACTATTTCCTGAGTGAACACATAATTCCATTGGAGTAGATATATGTTATTGACACTGCTAGCTTTATCCAATAAAAATATTGGTGCAACTAATTTGATTTGCATCTTGAATTACATCTAAATCTCATACCCTGACAAAAAGATTTATATATTTGAACTGCAGATTGATTTCCATGATACCAGCAGTGGCCCACGTGTTCCTGCAATGACTGACTATTTTGGTTTCACAATGGCTTGTCTCAATGAGAAAGGGAGTGTATTTGCCAATCCATGCAAAGGAGACAAGAATATGAGTACACTCATGTATCGTCCCTTCAGTAGCTGGGCAAGTAATAGTGAGGTCAGCCCTTGTCATCTTTTGGTTATGTAGATTATATTCTTCTTCCAATCACCGTCACAAATGTGGAAAGTGTCTACATATTCACATCCTTCATCTGATAATGATTGTATAGTTAAATATATCTGAGGCTGAGTATTGTCCATAAATGTAGTGGTCAATGAGGTTTGAAGGGGAAGAAGTTAGAGCTATAGCACTTGGAAGTGGTTGGGTTGCCGCCATCACCAGCCTTAATTTTCTTCGTATCTTCACTGAAGGCGGTTTGCAGGTTTGTCAAATTCTTCTATATGCTGAATGTTTTAGAAAAAGTTCGTCATTTAATGATCTTTTTGTGGACTTGCATCTATTAACAAGCCCTTGAGAGTATTATCTTTCCCATTCTATGTTTTGCATATTTAAAATTTTAATATTCAACTTCATTTCAGAGGCATATTCTCTGTGTTGATGGGCCAGTGGTTACTGCAGCTGGCAACAAGGATGAACTGGCAATAGTGACCCATATCTCCCCTTCTCTGCCCACAGATGAGCAGGTTATCTTTAACATTGTAATATCATATTATAATTTGAATCACAGTGATCTACCAGAAAGTTCTAATTAAGATAACTGCTGAGAATCTTACGGCTGCATTGATTAATTCAATAAGCTGCTTTGTAACATCTCGATTTTTATATAAGAAGTTTCTAGGATGTTAATCAATTTAAAATAGAAAATTTGAAAAAAAACTAAACAAATTAGCAACTAGATATGTGAGTCTGTAACAACTTGGGAATTCACACCCTTGATAATCCATATAAAGATAAATGCCTCTATATAATGTAGAGGAAGCATGAGTTTAAACATTATAATCTAAAATAACATCATAACAATTAAATATGGAGATCCAAGCCAATTACATTTCCACCATAGTCAAGCCTTAAAGGGGGTAAATATTTGGGGTGAGCATTTCAACTTGCCCAGTGGGGAAAATTATGCATAAAGTTTATATAGCATGTATTGACATCATGAAATTCATCAATTAAGAATAAAACTTTTAAGTTTCTCAATTGATCAATAATATCATGAGCATGGTGAGTCCACCCTTAGGATCTTCATACAATCCTAGCCCCATAGGGACCCTAGCATATTTTTCCATGGTACAATAAAGTACAAAATTTGCTTTCATGTATGCATTCATAGAATCATAACATAAACATCAAGAAAACATGCATATTCATAAGAGAAAACATGTAAAAGTCCCACACCTTAAACTTGAGTATGTGACTAGTTGAAAACTTGCTCTGGCTTTGATCCTTGAGAACTTGTAGCTTTAGAAGTGTAAATGTGGTAGTGATAGTGAGAAAGGTTGAGCTTGGGGTGGAGTTTATATAGGTTATGTGAGTACTTTGGAGGTCTTGAACGCTCAATCTACGTTAGTGCAAGGCCATTATAACCCCTATCATGGTTGTAGATCATTGGGAAATGAGAGGGTTTTTGTGCTATTCTCATGTGATCAAAAGTGTAAACTTACTGTTAAATATGAAATTTAACTACCAAGTAGGACTTTAAAAAGTCTCTAATGTTCTTATATTCATTTTTGTGGTGAAGTCTTTTCTTTTAATTAAATTTCATGGTTCAATTCAGTGGGTGTTACATGCTTAATCAGCATTAAAAAATAAAAAAATGCACATCTAAATTTCAAATGGGGAATTTTTTCTCAAATTAAAATTGTACATAATCCAAGTTTCAGCTGTAGTTTGTTGCGTGTCTGGATGATGTTGTATACATGTAAATTTCAGAGGAGACTTTGATAGTCCTGATTCTTTTTAAATCTAGTTATTATGTTGATAAGAGAATCAGGGGTTATTATGTTAATGGGCACTGGATTGTGTATTCCATAACGTTTTTCTTCTTAGCAGATGCTTGAATTTATAATCTACAACATCCCTCATGGGTCACAAACTGTAAGGGGACGATTGCCATTGACGCCTGGGTCATGTTTAACATGGTTTGGTTTTAGCGAAGAGGGCAAATTAAGTTCTTTTGATTCTAAGGTGCGTATCATCGAGGTTGCATCTAATAGTCTGCTAGTATAATACTTGTATATGTTGCCCTGATTCTTAAAGTGTTATATGATAGGGTGTGTTGAGAGTTTTCACAAATCAATTTGGAAGTAATTGGCTCCCACTTTTCAGGTACTAATAGCTATTATAAACGCTTGTGCAATAATTTATTACATGCCTTGTGATATTAATTATCTAGAAACTACTATTTTGTCAGTGCGAGCAAATTTAAGAAGTCTGATGAGAATCTTTGGGTTGCTGGATTGAATTGGAGCAAGCTATTTTGTGTCGTTTGCAAGTCTCCAGAGACTTTTCCACAGGTACAGTACTTTAGTAGAGGTTCATTGCTTATGTGTTACCATAACAATTTGTTAGTCTATTACTGATCACTTGCGTTATATTCAATTGTTGCTATATTCAGTCCACACCCAAGCCAGTCCTGACCTTGCTCGACCTGTCATTCCCTCTTGCTTCTTCTGACCTCGGAGCAGACCCCCTTGAGAATGAGCTTATGCTGAACAATATGCATCTCTCCAGGGCAAGTTTTTTTACTATTCAATATATATCAGCATCATAGTCGTTATGTAGGTATATTACACTCTTTCGTTGATTCGTTCCAACCGTGCCCCTTATTAAACACCTCTTTTAGTACACTTATGCCTGAACTTGTGCACTTTATTCTTTGCCATTTAGAGCTGTCCAGTGATAAAATTTACCTAATGTAATTTGCTCCCACCATATTAAGAAGTTATCAACATCTATTGTTGTTAAATGATATTGTTGTGAATGTAGTGAACATGTTATGTCTGATGGAGAAACAAATGAGGCATTTGCACTATGGGAGGAAAAAGATAGCATTTTATTTTTTTCTCTTCTGTTATTTCATTCTTGCAGTTACCGAGTTATCACTAATGGCAATATATTTCAGATTCGAACAAGTATAGAAGAAAGAGCAGCTTCTGGACATGATACCACCTCACTTGACGACGAGGCATTCAATTTGGAAACATCACTAGATAGATGCATCTTGAGGCTCATTGCGTCCTGCTGTAACGGTATTTAATTTTTGTATGATATTTGCCACTTGTCAAACGATTCTGAGTCGAGTACAACCTAATCTTTTGTGCTTTTTTCCAGGTGATAAACTTGAGAGAGCCACTGAACTTGTGAAACTACTTTCACTAGAAAAATCTGTAAGAGGAGCCATAAAACTCGTAACAGCTTTAAAGCTGCCAAATTTGGCTGAGCGCTTCAATGATATACTGGAGGTGAGATGCTTTCAAGTGCTTGGTTTAAAGTGATGAGAATCAAAATTCTTTTGTCATTCTCATTGTTTCATATACTACTCCCCATCTTTCAATTATTATCATTTACGTTGCGATTGACTCCATAGATAATCTCATCATTATCATTCTTGAATTTGAACCAAATAATCAGTCTTTTATTCTTTTAAAAAGGCAATGTTGACATGAAACGGTTTCATCCTCATTTCATGTCAACATTGCATGTATCTTAAGGTTCACACGACTTGGTGTCAACGTTGTATTCATTAAAAAGTTTACATAACATCCATGTGAAGTTTACATGAAAATGTGGCTGGTTTACTTGAGGGACGGTGAATGGAAAAATGATTCCATAGGTGAAAATGGGTTAAATTAATTACCCTGGTTACAAAAAATTTGGTTTATAGTATTTTATGATTCTCAGTTACATTATAAGTATCATTATTACAGGAAAAATTGCTGAGTGAAACAGTTGGGAACACAAAGCCCAATTGCAATGCTTCCAACAAACCAGAAGTTTCATCTTTACATTTCACTGCATCAGTACCAAGTAAAACATCACAAGAGAGTAAGATTACACCTCCAATCCACCAGGCATTGCCATCAACAAGAAAACCTAGTGGTGAGGAGCCCACCAAGGATAGAGGTAGAAAAAGTGAAAAAATTCAAACAACGGAGTTGAAAGATTATGGAGTTAAAGGTGTAGCAGTAGCAGTAAAGAAGGGTTCAAAGGTTGATCAACTTAACTCTAGTCGACCCTCTAACCCATTTGCCAAGCCACCAACCAACCAACAAAATTCCTCCCTCTTTGATTCTCTCAAGAAGATGAACAATAAGGGTAACTAAAGCTGAGCTTAAGTTCAATATTAGAAATGTAATTTACAACTAAATTTGTAACGTGTTTTTTTATTGATAAATACTTTATCATTAATTTAAATATTGGAAGCATCATCAATAAACGCCTTCTGTATTTCCTAGTACCACGGTCTTCGGCCTTCTGTAACTAATTTATGAGTGTGATAGGGTGCAAGCCCTTGTTAATTAATTTCTCCGTCCCAAGACTCCCCCGTTCTAAGATTGTGTTCATGTTTACTTTATATGTTATTTAAGATTTAAAAAAAAAAACAAAAAAGCAAAAAGCAAATAAAAAAAACCAATTTTATTGATCTTTTGGGGTATTTTAGTAATTTGTAGGTAATAAATTAAGTACTCCTTCCATCCCACATTAAGGTTTACGTTTTTCATTTTGAGTTGTCCATGTTAAGGTTTACATTTCCTTTTTTATCAACTTGGGCCAACACAAAATAATTAATTATTCAATGTATGGCCCACACAATACTAATACAACTGCCCACTTTACATTATATATTACTCATATTTCTCTCACCTCTCTACACATTAAAATATTACTCCCTCCGTCCAGTTCTAAGGTGTCTGTTTGTTTTTTGCACGTGGATTAAGGAGTATTATTATTATATGTAAAGTGGGTAGTTGTATTAGAGGCAAGTGGTGACCCATATTATATACTTTTTTTACTAAATAGGGGAAACTGGTACCTTTGAATCGGACGCCAAAAATAATAAAATTGACACCTTAGAAGCGGACGAAGGGAGTATATCTCTTAATCTCCGTGCAAAAAGCAAACGTCAACGTTAACGCGGAACGGAAGGAGTATAAGATAATGTTATGTGTGTTATTATGACGGACAATTTTGAAATTAAAATAATTTTTAAGATTATTACATAAAGATATACCCCTCCGTCCGCTTCTAAGGTGTCCATTTTACTATTTTTGGCGTCCGCTTCAAAGGTATTCATTTCCCCTATTTAGTTAAAAAGTACACCGTATGACCCACCATTTTTCTCTAATACAACTACCCAATTTAGATATAATAATAATACTCCTTAATCCACATGCAAAACCCCTATTTAGTTAAAAAGTACATCGTATGACCCACCACTTTCCTCTACTACAACTACCCAATTTACATATAATAATAATAATACTCCTTAATCCACATGCAAAAAACAAACAGACACCTTAGAACCTGACGAAGGAAGTAATATTTTTTGGGTTAATTACGCTAAAAGTCCTAATCTTCTCACGAATTACGGATTAATCCAAACTTTTCAATATTTACAAATAAGTTCTCCACCTTAAGTCAATTTTGCAAATCAAGCCACCGGGCAGCTGAAGGCCTGCTCGTTGGCTGACGTGTCGTATTTTTTTCCAGGTCAGCTATAAAAATAAAAATAAATAAACCAAACAACGTGCTAGAAGATTTAAGGGTAAATAATTTATTAGCTGAAATAAGATATGAATAATTACGTGTATTGCTCCGCCGCTTGTGTTCTCACTCTACGCCGCCATCCCCGCCTTCCTCTCCGGCCACTGCTCCTTCAACTCCAACTCCTTACCTCCGGCCATCGCTCCTTCTACTCCGACTCCTTCCCATCCCTTAGCCACGAGCACCCGGGAGGCAGATATCGGCCGCGCAAGAGAATTTGTCTTAATATATATATATATATATATATATATATAATTTTGGGAAAATTAATTTTTCCTTCCACTAACTTACGTCAATTATGAAATTGGTCCATTCATTTATTTGATTTTGAAATCAGTCCATTATGTTTACGAAATGTGATTTTTTAGTCCGTCAACCAGCTACAGAATGTTAATCATCCGGTAATTTTTACGTGGCATTTGTGTCCCTATTTTTTAAATTAATTTCTGATGCGAATATTTTCTTCTTGGACTTCCCCTCCTGTTCCAAATCCCTTTTCTCCGACGCCATTGTTCCACCCCCTCAAAGCTTCTTTCTCCACTACGCTCACCCATTTTCTGCCACTCGCCGGAAACATCATCCATCCATTAAGTCCGGGAGAATATCCCTTCTCACATTATCAAACTGGTGATTCTGTTTGCCTCGCTGTCTGTGAATCCAATGTTGATTTCGATCTTCTCACCGGGGAGGGGGGGATTTGAGTGGGTGGTGGATGGTGGGGTGGGGTGGGGTTGACGCAAAATGGTTGGGGGATGGGTGGTGGCCGAAAGAGGGTGAGAGGGAAGGTGGGTTGGGAAGGGTATAGGTGTAAATATAAAAATTAAAAATTAAATAAATATTTTGGTAATTATTACTATCTCCGTTTCGTGTATTTATACCCATTTGTACGTACACAAAGATTAAGAAGTATTGTTTTCTTAATATATAATGTAAGAAAAAGTAGGAATAAATTGGTAATTTTGCGAGAAAAATAAATAAAGTTGTCAGAATTGATGAATAAAGTATAAAAAGTAAGTAAGATGAGTATTTTTACTATTAATGAAAACGTGCAAAAATACTTGGGACACCTAAGTTGGTAAAATTAAGTGGGACAGATGGAGTATTTTATTTTTATTTTTATTTTTATTTAATTTTTATAAATATTAAAATAATTTTTTGCCTATCGAAAGAACTTCAAATGACGAGTAGAGATTTGAAAACCCTTCTAAAATATTAAAAAACATCAAATTCAAATCCATGATTTGAGATCCATTCATTTCAAATATATAATTTGCAAATCCATTGATTTGATTGTACATCCAAACATGTGCGGAGGGATTTTAGAAGATATTTATAAACCCCTCTCCAAATCACTCAATCCAAAACCCTAAAATAGGATATGAGTTACAAACGTAAAATATAACATGAATTATAAGGTACAATTATAATTATATCATAAGAATTAATTAAATTAAATATAAACTTTAATGATAAAATAGAATATGAATCATTAGGATAAAATACACTATGAATCATCAGGATAAAATTATAACTATATTCTAAGAGAGTTTACACACTAATTACATTTATACGTGATTTATTTTCTTCCAAGCTTATATATTGATTAAATTAAAAGCAAGGTCCCGAAGTAATACAACTTCAATGAAAATTGAGTTACACTATCCGATAAACTAAAAACAAAATTAAGAAAATTCTCATTTTTTTCTATACAGATTAACTATTAAAAATTTGTTGAAACGATTTCACATAAAGCGGTTAAATGCAAATATTGCTATTCAAATTTCTTCTTACAAAGTAAATTTTAAAAGTCGTGCTTGATCCTGTTTCCATCTTAAAATCGTCTTAACCTCTGTTATGATTTGTAGTGCTATATACAAAAAAAATGTTATTTTAATATTCTAACTAAGGTCGCGATATATTAAAGGCATTTTAATATTGACTCAGCAAATACCTTTTGGCCTTACTTTTGTGTAATTTCAAAGCAACCACTTTTTTAAATTAATACTTTTTTTTAATTTTCTTTAAAATAAAGCAAAAACTTGTGTCCCGGGGCACACCGAGACTAACCCTAAAATAATACTTCATTATCCAAATCATGTAATTCTAAGAATAAATATACGGTTTTTATATCCGAGGCAAAGTTTCTTGGATCATACAAAACATTTATGATTTACACAAAAAGCCATGAAAACATTTACTTACTTGGGATCCATCCCCTTCTCGAATTCTTCAGTCACCCTTTAATTCTTGAGCATCCCAAAATCATATTCAAATCACTGATATATACTCTTCAATTGAGTTTTTTTTCTTTCTTTTCTTGTTTTGTCCAGTGCGTAATTAATTCAATAGATAATACACCATAATTTACAAAATGGACCATAAATGAAGAAAAATATTTTACCACGAAAAAAAAGAATATTCATAAATAATGGTGTGTATTTTCTCGTTTATCTGTCGGATTTTCTTCGGAATGTTCAATATTGGGATTGATGGCATTATCTGAATCGTTAGTCCCACTACTTCCACTTTTGGTGACGTTCTGGCAAACTCGAGTACCTTCAGCCATAACTTCACTGACTCATTCTGTTCGTCTGTCTTCCATTAATCCAAGATCCATAGTACCTTCCTCTAACGTCAACTATTGACGATTTTCTCATCGGATGATGATTATTGGGTTTTAGAGTGTGATATAACACAAATAACATATAAATAAAAAGTACTGATACATGGTGTTTGATAGTTGATATAATTATTATGTGTAAGACACAATATTACTTTTATGCCCCAACTTAATTTGTAGATTTTCAAAGTTATTTTCTTATAAATGATGATAAGTTTTATTTATATAATTTTATAGTATGTTATTTCACAAAATAATACAAACATCATCTCATACAATATTACTTTTATGCCCCAATTTAATTTGTAAATTTTCAAAGTTGTTTTGTTATAGATAATGATAACCAAGTGGGCTAGCCCACTTGGCTACTGGTCTCCTCACTAAGGTGAGTGACTAAGGTTCGATTTTCCTTGGGAACGAATATGTGAGGAGTAATAAGGAGGCTTGGAGATAGAAGGGTGTATGGTGTTTGTTGAACTAACTACTAACTATACTAACAATTACATCGATTTGGTTTTGAAGAAATTGAATACACATTTTGACAAGAAGTTACAGGTATATATACAAAATTGTGAATCCAAGTCGCCATCTATACAAAATTGCGAACCCAAGTCGCCGGAAGTTTCGAAGAGTGGATATTGAAATTGAACACAAGATTCTTAAACCTATATTTAATATTTGACGTATTTTTGACGGATTGATTAATCTCCAACATATTTCCTATTTTAATAGAGAAATTAGTGGGTAAATTAATTTCTAAATACATTTAAAATTAAAATATGGTTAAAAGTGATATTTGATACATTCAATTTATAGTGATTATTAATATGATTTGTATATTGATGAGAGTGAAAATAAGCATGTTTGAGTGTCCAATTTAATATCTTTTGATGAGAATTGTTGTTATATATTAGCACAAGTGTCTTATATTTGATATAGTGAGAAAAAGATGCGTTTGAGGTATTATATTGATTTTAGGTGGAAAAAAGATCAAAAGTGCAAAGTTGGAGAAAAGGTATAACTTGTGCAAGAATACTAGAAGTGTGATATATGTTGGAAAGTCAAAGAAGAGTGGGTCATTTTGGCGTAAGAAACACCTCAATCGAAGTCCAAATGAGAAAGTTATGATCGAAATGGTGACATCGCGCAAGCGGTTTCTACTCAGCACGACTGTTCCACATTACATGACTTGTTACATTTTCTAATGTTGGACTTTTGATGATATCTTTATATGGATATAGAGCCAAGGAAAAGAGAAAGTTATGCTCAAAATCGTGAAGTCGCGTAGCTGCTAGCGAGAATTTTCGAAATTTTTTGAAAATTACATATTTCTTGGAGCACAATTAATCTAGTTATCACATAATCCTCTATGATTCACCCATATCTTTTATTTCCTTATTTAATTCTCTTCTCACACCTATATATATTTTACATCATTATTCATATGAGAAGGCAGAGCAACACAATCATCCTACAAGGGGGGATCACCCCCAACCATTATCCACATCATTTCCTCCATCCATCCATCATTTTGAAGATTCATTTGTGGAATCGAGAGGAGAACCAAGAGGAGGATTCAAGATGGAGAAGGACGCGACGACTCCCGTATCTAGGGTTTTATTCGTTTCCTAATTTATCTTGTATTTTTCATATATATGGGTAAGATCTATCCAACCCCCATGATTGTTCTTCGCAACATCATGGGCTAGAACCGTTTTGGTAGATATAGGGTTTATGAAGATTTTATGAATTAATTAAACTCTCTTGTGTGTCCTCCGTACAACACTACTTGTGGATTTATTTTATATATGATTATACTTTCTTAATCCATATTCACGGTCGTTTTGTGCATCTTCAATTGGTATATAGAGTTTGAATATATATTTTGATTGTAGATTGAGTGCGTTCACGACTAAACAGGGTTCCATGTTATGATTCTAAGTGAGAGGACTCCAAAGCTTCATTAGAACTGTTATATATGAATGTTTATTAATTGAATTGAATACAGGTTAGTAAGCAGGATAAAGGGGTAATTTTATAGTACCTTTAAAGGGAGATCATATAAGGTTAGATTCCAGACATTAGAAATAATTGATACTGATAGTACCTAGAAAGGGGGTGAAATTATATATTTTACTCTAAGATTATTCACACTTATTACACGCATATTTACCAGTGTCTATAGAGTAGATTTGCATGGTTTAGTGATGCGTCCATAGCCCACAAGGCCGAGTCAGCCTGCACTTGAGAGGGAAGTTAAGTAGTAAAATTGGATTACCCTAGAGCTACATATTCTCCGTTCTTGAGACACTTTCGTATTCTTCTAGTGTTTAGTTTATTTTATTTGTTATTTTAATTAATTGTTTAGTAGTTTAATAATTAAATATCAAAATTTATTGCTTCCGTCTTAATTTATTTAGTAAATAATTAAATTAATAATATGCCCTCCTTTGGGTTCTATATTTAATTTGGTCGCTTTCTTAAGCTGCAACTGATATCATTAATACTTGAGGATTAATTTTGCGTGCAAAGAAAACTACATCATATATTGTATCTAATAGTAATATAGGTACATAAAATGTATCTATAAGTAATGAACCAAATTGTTTTCTATGACAAGAAGTTACAGGTATCTATACATAATTGCATCTATATGCAATTCCTGAAATTAATTGAATAATTCAAATTGACGAGAAGTTTTGAATAGTGGAGAATGGTTATATTCAATTCCTGAAATTAATTGAATACACAATTTGTAAACGTATTCAAATTGACGAGAAGTTTTGAATAGTGGAGAATGAACTCAAGTCACCGGAAGTTTTGAAGAGTGGGTATTGAAATTGAACACAAGATTCTTAAACCTATATTTTAATGTTTGACGTATTTTTGACGGATTGATTAATTTCCAACATATTTTCTATTTTAATGGAGAAATTAGTAGGTAAATTAATTTCTAAATACATTTAAAATTAAAATAGGGTTAAAAGTGGTATTTGGCATTCAATTTATAATGATTATTAATATGATTTGTATCTTGTATTTAATAGTAATATAGGTATATAAAATGTATATATAAATAATGAATCAAATTGTTTTCTATGATTCCTTCCACCCAGTAAATTATGAATGGTTTCTTTTGAGATAAATAAAAAGTAAAGAAATGATACATAATGGACCATAAAAAATAATTATAATTTCACGCAATGTTTTCATTGCGCTTTCGCACATGGATTGAGGTCCGACCCGACTTAATGTATTACTCCTTTCATCCCAAGTATTTTACCCGTCTGTGTGGGCACGAAAATTAAGAAATATTATTTTTAAATATATAATATAAGGAAAAGTAGGGGATAAATTGGTAATTTTGAGAGAAAAATTAAAAAATTTAATAGAAATAATGAATAAATAAAGCGTAAAAATAAAATAAAGTTGTTGAAATTGATGAATATAACGTAAAATATAGGTAATATGTAGAGTGTATTTTTACTTTATATAAAATGGATAAAAATATGTGGAAATGCTCAAAATGAAAAGCTGATTAAAAATATGTGGGACAGATGGAGTATTATACTTGTATATTAAATGTTATATTTTTAAACATAAGGATATATATCCTTCAATTAAAAAATAAGTAAAAATTCACAGTAAAAAATTAATACCTTTCAAATTTCAATAGACCCTTTCAATAAGAAAATAATATTCATATTACTTAAAATTAATAATCTTTATAAAAAAAATGTTATATTCATAAATACTTTAAGCATTTGTGATCATAAGAGATCACCTCATCATTTAATTAAAATAATTAAGAAAATTCTTAGAATTAACTAAAAGTGATAAGATATTAAATAAAAAAATTACTCCATCCCTTTCATCTATAAGTTACTATTTGTTCTTCACACGTGGATTAAGGAGTATTATTATTTTATGCGTAGTGGATGGTTATATTAGTTGTGAGTGATGTTTTATATATATCTGACCCTTTTATTAAAAGAGGAAAATAAGGACTTTTAAAAAAGACATCTAATATGGTAAAATGAAAATCTTTTTTAATGAAAATGAGGGAGTATAACATATTATAAAAATTAAAAATAAAAGTTTACAATAGTTTGAGACTCTCTAACACGAGACTTACTCAATATATAAATAATTATTATATCAATTTATTACTGTAAAAATAAGGGTTAATTACGTTAAATACACCACGTTTCAATTAAATCACGAACTTTTTTTTCATCAAAAAAATACACGATTTTTCCATCTTCTCTCAATTTAATCATGAAGTATCTTTTTATCAATTAATAAAGTAAAAACTTCGATAAAATAATAATTTATAAATTAATAACCTCGATAAAATTAATAATTTAACGGGTCCCAACTCGGGATCAGTTCAAATGTGGGTATCAATCAATTAAATAATAAAATAATACTACTTTTTTAAAAAAATCCTAAAGTATACTTAAGGTCCCAACACAATTATAAATTAATAATTGTTAAAAAAATCTAATATATATATATATATATATATATATATATATATATATATATATATAATTGTTATCAACTTGAATATTTTAATACAATTTAAGGAATATATGATTACATAATTTAGGAAATTCACAATTTACACATTTATTGAAAATATTTATTTGTATTTTTTACTATATCTTTTTCATCTTCCTATCAATGTGTTTATAAATATACTTAGTTATGATAATCAAATAATATAATTAACTTGCAATTAATGAGTAAACTATGAATCTCCTAAATCATGTACTTAGATACTCCTAATCAACATATTCTTAATAATACAAGTCCTTCACGAAATATTCCTTATGTATATAACTCTCTAAAATTATAAATTAATAATTTATCAATTATATTGTATTTATCTAAATTAATAAAATTCTCCGATCCCGAGTATATTAATTTATAAAGGTTTTACTGTACATGGTCTTTTTGTATGTTTTCAATTTAATCATGATTTTTTATCATTAAAATATCTCTTATATTTCATAATTTAATCAAAGAATTTTTTTATTATATAATGTATAATTATATATATATATATATATATATATATATATATATATATATATATATATATATATATAAAAGTCATAAAATAGTTCATAATCGATATAAAAAAATAAAAAAACTAAAAACTAATTGTATTTAAAATTCCCGTGACTTCATCGATAAAAAAGGTGTTAGAAATTTAATTATTATTATTATTATTATTATTATTATTATTAATTTTTAATATTTATTTTAAAATTATTTAATTTCAATTATTGATCTATATATGCACGAACATTAATTTTAAAATCAAAACCATTACTGAATGAATGTGTTGTAATTTTAAATTTGATTTTATATATTTTTATTATAATTTATTCACAAAATTTTTCATTAATAAAATATATAACTATGTTAATTAATAAAAAATAATCACATGTTACATATTTAAAATATAATATAAATAAATTTAAATATTATAAATATAAAAAAACTATTAAATAATTCATAAAAAATTCATGACTAAATTTATTTTTTAAAGTCATGATTAAATTGAAAAATATAAAAGGCAAAGACTTGAGTAAGACCGTCTCATGAATTCTTTCATGTGAGACGAATCATCCATTAACCCAATTATATAATTTTAAAGGGCCTTGTTTGGTTTTCATGAAATTAGAAAATTGAAAAATTAGTTGTAGAGTAAAACTAATTGGAATTAAATAAATAAATTTAAAAGGACTTGTTTGATTGATATCAAATTAGATATCAAATTAGAAAATTTTAAAATTAATTATGATAGGAAAATTAATTAGGCCCCATATATATCGACAAGGATTAAAATATCCCGATATATCCACGATATATCCATTTTTTTAGAGTACCGATATCGATATGGGGGAAAAAGATATATCTTTTCTGATATCGAGGATATTTAAAAAATATCAAAAAATATCGGTAATAATATCGATATCGAATTGTCATAGTTCAAATTTTCCCAGATATCGAGATATATCGAGGAAATATCAATACAATATCGACAAAATATCGAGGATACATCGAAAATATCGAAAAATTATCTATAATTTAAAAAAATTAAAATAATTTTTTGTTTTACTTTTACTAACCAAATACATTTTTTTGTTATTAATATGTTCAATTAAAAAAATAAAATAAAAAATAAAGCAACACTTGCGTGAAACCATCTCATTGTGAGATTGTTTTACGTTTGATTAATTATTTATCACTTTTTATTAAATTGTTATCCCTCAATTGCCATATGGAGTAGATTCAATCATGTCTCAACAACATGGTGATTGGATTAGCTAACACTATCCAATCCATGGTCAAACTGTTGGACAAGATAGAACGACATGCTATTGACACATTCAGAATTATGTTTAGTATTTCTCTAATTCGATGAGTTGGTACCAGTATTGTTTAGATCTAGACGGCATGACATGTTTTACATTTGAGCCTCATAGATCATTATTTGATATTAGTTATTATGTATAAAACAATAAGTAGTAATTATTGTATGACTCCAGACTATTTAAATATGTCATTATTGATTTACTTATCATGTGTTATGAGTTTTATTGAGATTTTAAAGTGTATTTATATATTAAAATTAGTTATAATATATTGAAAAGTTAATTAATTAATTTTCTTCTATTTTTTTAGTTTTCATGATTTTTAAAATTTTTACCAATATCGATATCGATATTTGATATATCCATAAATTTGAAGTGCCGATATTTTTACCGATATCGATATTTTCATCCTTATATATATATATATATATATATATATATATATATATATATATATATATATATATATATATATATATATATATTATTTTTCTTATTTAAAATTTATTTTAAAATTTAAATATTATAATATAAAATGTGATAATACCAATCATGAACGCACACAAGGTAATATATTAAACCAAGAATCACTGACAATGACGTAAATTTAGTATGAAGATGTTACGAAGCAGAAAAGTAAAATCTTAATAAACCAAGTGAAATCAAAATATTAACTGCATAAAATCACAAAATTTTGTCTAGGTCTCAAAATCAATTGAATCTATCATTCAAACCCTAGAACTGTAATGTGAATTAGCCCATGAGATTACAATCAACACTCATGACTATGAAATTCATAACAATAATCAAGACAAAGGAAAAAGAAAGAAAAGAGATACGAAACCGTAGCGTAGATGTAGATCTGCGTTCCTTCTTCGTCTCTCCGATTATTCGATCTCTCTCAACTTGCACTTAAACCTCCTTTGAAATTGGTGGAAGATAGGATGGATGATTGGATGGATGGAGATCTGATGTGTGTGTTGTGTGGTGTGATAAATCACGATGGATGGTGTTGGTGTGTGATCGATCCCCCTTTCTTGTGTGTTTGGATCTTCTTTTATACTTTTTTCTTCGAATCTGACTCAACTGAGCATTTTCTAGACGTTTTCACTCACTGAAAGATGTAAAACCCAATTTCTGACCCAAAAACACGCAACACGACTTGGCCTTGTGCAATACGAGTTGGCAACACGAAAAGTGTTTGCATGTCTTGTAACTCGTGTAAGCCTAACACGACTCGAGTTGATAAGTCGTGTTGCTGCCTATTTAGTCGAGTTGCGATGCTCTGAAACTGGATTGCTTCCGAACCTCAACACTACTCGTGTTGGCAAGTCGTGTTGGGTCCTGCAATTCGTGTTGGGCCCTTTTCAGCTTGTTTCTTGCTCATTTTTTATTCTGCTTCATTTTAACTTGTTTTAACCTTCAAAACTCAACAAAACACCTTAGTAGCATCTTAATTATGCAAGATATGAAAACCACACAATCTTACACGAAATTAAGGGCATATTCTAACAAAAATAGTGTAATGTAAGATCTAAAACGTGTGAAATTCAATTCTCACAACTCTCTAATAAAAACGCAAAAAAATTCACATTTTTATAGTATTTTAATACTTCGCACAAAATTTTAATTCTTATAAGGAGTTTTATCGATTCAAGGTTTGAAAAATAGGTAAACTATCAATTTTGGGTTTGAATTATTTTTTTATCGATTAAGGACCTGAATTATAAAAAAAATATCAATTCAGGCCCTAAATTGATAGTTTTGCATAATTTAGACCCCAAATCAATAGAAAAATATTTCAAACCCCAAATTGATAGTTTACCAATTTTTCAGGCATTGAATTAATTTTTTTTTCTTTTTTGTTCTTTTTGTTTTAATGTAGTGTAAATGCAAGTTGAAAACTAAAGACTGGTAGAGGAAATATTATGTTACCCTTAATTAGGGGGATAATTCTTGCCGTGTTTCATATCGACATAATAAGGATAAATCCAAACGCAACACAATACGACACGATAACAATATGATAAGAAAATATTTGATGAAAAGTAAAAAATTTTTAAAAAAATTTTTAAAATTTTTAATGAGCATTTCTAACATATAAATACCAAAATTTATTAATATATATATATATATATATATATATATATATATATATTTAACATATTAACAAGTTATTAACAAAATAATAAATCATCTTAAATATTAATCGTTTTTAATGAATTGATACGAAATTTTCGTATTCTTATCGGATTGACACGATAACGGAAAGAATACAATATATATATATATATATATATATATATATATATATATATATATTTAACATATTAACAAGTTATTAATAAAATAATAAATCATCTTTAATATTAATCATTTTTAATGATTTGATACGAAATTTTCGTATTCTTATCGGATTGACACGATAACGTAAAGAATACAATAGCACATACATTATTGGTAAATATTACCCCTACCCTTAATCCCTAACCAATACGAGGGAAGTGAAAGTACATATTTTTAATGAAGTTATTCACTTTTTCAGTAGAGTTGTATTATATTACCATCAATGCATAAACAAATTTGAGGGAAGTGAAGATATAATAAATATGTTAATGATATTCTTGGCATCTTTTTGAAAGCAAACAAATGACCATATGTTAAGTAGAACATGAACAATAGCTATCGAGAAGGCCATCCACAAAGTGAGGAGGCTCGACCAAATAATGGGGGCTTGCGACAGACGCGATGCCCGAGCTATGCAATGTGCCACAGAGTTGGCAATACGAAGAATAAGATTAACAGAATAAAAATTGCTCAAAGAAAGTAATTTTTAGATCTAGAGAAGAAAAATCACCACAAATCAAATCCTTTACGTCATTTTTAGAGATCGCATTGTAGACTACCTTATCATCCACTTCAAATATAACACAATCAAAGTAAGTTCCTTAATCCAAGACAAGGCCTCATGAAGACCCAAGGCTTCACCTTCATCAACTCTAAGAGAACCAGGGATCACCACTGATTTTTCGGCAACAAATACACCTTCATCATCTCGAAATACCATTCATATACCCATCTCTGAAGTGTCTTAAAAAAAGCTGCATCAGAGTTGATTTTCAGAAAGGAGGTTGGGGGTTTATGCCATGAATTGCAAGTTTCATTTTTGCTACTCCTAATAGGAACTTTTCTAATAGAACTCCAATCTATGAGGGAACTTCTTGCTAAAAAAATTGCTCTTGCAGCTAGTTCTCTTAGTCCCTCATACCATACGGTTGCATTCCTTCCAAATTTGCCAAACTATCATAGCGAAAGTTGATTTTTTTTCTTCGAATAATTCATGGGGGAGTTGTTAATCCATAATTTATTAGAGATTTTCTTTCTCGTATTTTTCATTTGGTTTATAATTTAATGTAATTCTAAGTGCATCTGGTGCATCGGTGCACCCCATGTTTATAGGTTAAAATAGGTAGTGGATAGTTTTTTGTTTTAAAAAAATTAATTATTTTATTATTTTTAATGGTGGAGATTGAATTGTACATTAATCTAACAGTTAAGATTGTCTAGGATCTTGGTTGGACTCTATATTTTATTGGAAGTTTTCTTTCTTGTATTTTTCAATGACAGAGGGAGTTAAGGACCAGGGGGCGGACCAGGGGGCATCGACGGTCCTGACATTTTACAAAACTCTAGTATATATAATATATATTCAATTTATTATTGTACTACACATGTAGCATAATGGTTAAGGGCCACTTACTCCATTCAAACTTGAGGGATCAAACCTCTAGGCTCCAACTAGTAGCAATTCATTTATTTTATTTTTAGCATTGTTTTAGTTACTTTTAATTTAATTTATTTTTATATATTAATTTTACTCATATTACAATTTTCTTAAGATTCTTTTCTCTTTATCTTTTATTTATATTTTTGTTAGGTATTGTTTGTGTTAATTTTTATTTCATTCATTATAGTATTAGTTATAATATATAGTCCAATTGATCTAAATCTATGTAAGATTTAAATACCCCTCATGAATTAAGATTAAATCATGTATATTTCAACAAATATCAATTAAAGTATCAAAAATATATTTTAATGTCTAAATTATTATCATTTTTAACATACATAGTATATTTTTTTTATTATTAAAAAATGATCAACTAATTTCAAAAAAATTAATAAAGTTGTTAAATAATAGTAACTTCTTTTAAAAAAATGCAAATGATCGAATGAAGTATTTACTTACAATACTATTTTGGTCCCCCCAGAATATAATTTCTGACTCCGTCACTGATTATTATCCTAAGTTCCTAACAGCACCTAATTTTTTTTATCAAAATTACCCAAATGTTACATAAAAGGACCAAAATATTTTTAAGGGTGTGTATACCAACATGCAACTGATGAGGTCACCGACTTGAAAATCGATATGAATGTATAAAGAAAGGTGCATTAAAATTCAAAAAGTACCTATTGTGTAAAATTGATAAAAAAAAATTGTTGGCCAGGATTTGAAACCGACATAAATGTATAAAGTTAGGGACATTAAAGTCCAAAAAATACCTATAATGTAAAATTGATAAAAAAATTTGTTACTTTCTCAATAAAAATTTTGAACGGTAAAATTTGGATATTTTTTAAATTATAGTTAATTATTGAATTGACTTTCGATATTCTTTATTGAATTTCAATAAGGAAAACTTTTGTGAGACCATCTCACGCGATATTGTTTTTAAGGCCTCTTAAATAGTTATTATACTTTTCATAAAATATATTATCACTTTCTGTTAACATTATTATCACTTTTAATTTATATTGCAAATTATGGGATAAAAATCGTTTTAGTCCCATAATTTTCTCATTGTCTTTTTCAATCCCAAGAAAGATAAGTTTGTCAGATTAGTCCTACCAGTGAAGAAATAGAGCAAAAAGCGTCCTATTTTCGTCGAAAAACGCTGACATCACTGGAAAATGACATGTGATGACCGGAATAGCCGATTTTTGGCCAGGACGATGATGTGGCGCCCTGAGTCAATAATTAAAATATTATTTAAATGCCAACAAGACATTTTTTAATTTTGAATAATTAAAAAACCCAGCAAGTCCGTCGATTGGTTGATTAAGAAAGCCAAGGCCGCAATTGATAAGCTCACCCAGCTCCCTGCTTGGCATCCCACCTCCGGTTCGGACCCGAACGCCATCTTTGAGCCGGAAGACTCTTAGCAGAAGCTTGAAGAAGATCAAAACTACCACCAAGGAGATAACGATTTGGTGAACTCCAGCAAAGGGCAATGCTGGTGGGTATCGCAGGAGAAGATGAACAGCAAGATTTGCACCACAGAGGCGTCAGAAACACTTCCAACCCCCAAATTTTGAGCTTACTGCCACCGTCTTTGGACTCCAACGTGATTGCTGACACAATCAAGTCATACTTTTCGATGGGTGCTTCCGACGAGGCGACTTCGTCGTCAATGCAGTTTCAGAGCATCTTCACTCCCGATTTTATGCATAGGAGCAGCCACTACGGCCAGGGTTTGCGGCTTTTTTGCAGTCGTTTCAGGTTTCGATTCTGCTCCACCACCAGCAGCAAAACCCGAGTCACCACTCGAGTCAACACTCCAACCACACGTATGCACAAGCATGTATTCTACCTAGTAGCACCCCATTGAGCTTCGACACCTTCGCCGCTGGATGGCCAGAGCACCACCACTTTCAGAGGCTCGCTGCCTAGAACATCGGCTGAGACACTGCCAGTGGGAGTGGCGGAACCGCCACCGCATCGGCAGGATACTTCTTCAACGCGCCACCAGCTGAAGATGATATTTAATTTAATTTATTAATTTTGGTTTTAATTTTTGTTTTTTAATTATTTAAAATTTGAAAAGAAAATAAATGCCTTGTTGGCATTAAAATAATATTTTAATTGTTGACTCAGAGCGCCATGTTATCGCCCCGGCCGGAAATCGGCGATTCCGGTCATCACGTGTCATTTCCAGTGATGTTAGCATTTTCTGGTGAAAATAGGACGTTTTTTGCCCTATTTCTTCATTGGTGGAACTAATCTATCAAACTTATCCTTCTTGGGACTGAAAAAGACCATGAGGAAAGTTATGAGACTAAAACGATTTTTATCCCGCGAATTATTCATGAAATAATCACTGCACCACTATCTTTTTTTATTAATATGAATCATTTTTTTTATTAAAATGTTATCACTTTATATCTATCTTACAAGAGTCTTCCCATTAGATGGCTCCATACAAGTCTTTATCTTTCTATAATTAGCAATCTGCCGTGATATCTTCATCTCGTTATTAAATTAATAATTATTAAAAGAAAGTGACCACAATAATTATGGGAGCACTTTAAAATTTATAAATTAAATGTAAGGTTTTATTTTTAAAATTTTAAATTTTAGAGTGAAATTCAATTAACTAAAAAATTAAAGAGTTAAAACTCATAGTGCATTGAAATACCTAGTGCATCACATCAGCACTTCAAATATTATAGACATCACTAATGTACCAAATAAAAAACAAAGGTATCTTATACCATTTTATGTATTACAATTACTCTTTGAATTAAAGCCAAGGGTATAATGGTCACATTTTAAAGTAAAATATTTTAATAAATAACAAATTACTCCCTTTGTCCCAACTTCAACTTCACACTTTCCATTTTGATCTGTTCCAAATTCAACTTCACATTTTCATAAAAGGAAAAAGTAACTAATTAATGCTCCCTCCGTCCCATCCTTATAGTAACGCTTCCTTTGTAAATTACAAAGGAAACGTAACTATAAGGATGGGACGGACGGAGTATCTCTCTCACATACTTTAATTTCAAAATTGTCATCACTTTTTTAACACACATAACATAATTTGTCATTTATTTATTATCCAAAAATACCATACTACACCCAAAAATAAGTTAAAAAGTAAATTTTCTTAAACTTCATATTTACAGTAAATGTGAACATGAATTTGGAATGGAGAGAGTATAAAATATAAAGTGTAACACAATGTTAGAATAGAAATCTGAATCAATCAAAGGAGCAGTTTAATAGTTCCACAACCAAAAAAGTGATCAATGGATAATTTCAAAACACTCACGCGTATTTATATCCAGTCAATGTGGCAAAAGCTTATGCGCCTCCGGGGACACGGACCGTGTCTTATTAAAGGCAAAAGCTCCTGCGCTCCCGAGGAAACGGGGACACGATCCGTGTCTCCATGTGAACACAACACTTCCCCTCCTTATTCTATTTAAACTTATGGATTGCTAGGGAATTTAAATTGTAAAGGGGCACGGATCTAAATCCGTGTGTCCGGGCGCACAAGAGACTCACTCCTTATTAAAATGAGGGAAGTCATGAAACCGACTCACATAATTGATGAATAAAAAGTGATAACATTATTAACGAAAAATGATACTCAATCGATGAAAAATGATACTGGTGCAATCACGAACTGTTTCATGAACAATTTATAGTATAAATAAAAAGTGATACTCCATCCGTCTCATTTCAATGTTTACATTTCTATTTTGCGCGTCCCATTTCAATGTTTACGTTTTCCTTTTTGGAATATGGGACCCAACTAAAACAATTAATATATCATCCAACACTAATACACCTACCCACTTTATATTAAATATTATATTTTTTCACCCACTATTTATTAAAATATTATACTTCTTAATCAACGTGCAAAAAACAAACGTAAACATTGAAACGGGACGAAGGGAGTAACATTTTATATCGAAAGTGATAATAATGTTATCACTTTTTATCCGTCTCATATAAAAACTTACATAAGACGGTCTCTCACAAATTTTTAGCTTAAAATATACATTTTCGATTGTGTACACCATCTCAGGTAACATTGTTGTCAGGTTTTATTAAATAGTTATCACATTTATTATCACTTTTCATAAAAAAAATATCACTACCTCTGTTATTCTAAAATAAGTATGTTTACTTTTTTCACGTAGATTAAAAAATATAATATTTAATTAGTAGATAAGGAGAAAGATATAATATTTTAATATATAATGGGTATTTGTATTAGTATTGTGTGTGGGCCTTATGTAGATTTATTAATTATTTGCGTGGGTTCCATTTACAAAAAAAAAAAAAATTAAAGGCACCCCTTGTATTGAGACGGATTAAAATAAATACATCTCTTTTAGAGGAACGAATCAAGTATCACTTTTTATTCATATTACAAATTATTAACGAAATAATTCACTGCATAACTATAATTTTTTATGACAACAACTTTGGTGGGGACTGTCTACAAAATCAAAGGTAGAACCGTCCACTTTTTCTCACTCATTCCTTTGCTTAGTGTTAAATCAAAATCAATTCAAATCTTTCTTATAAAAGCATCGTAAGCATGAGCTCATGTGTTTTCTTAATCTAAACTTAAACTCTTTTAGGTTTGATAATTTTTATTATGTGGATTATATTTTTACGATGATTGAGTACACTTTCTGGTAAGTGAAAAATACGCAAACATCTCCCAATTTGCAATCAACACCGTGTTTGCACTAACAATCATAAAGTTTCACCTCCACGAAGCCACCGCGCCGAAACAAGGACGAATCATTTCCTCACGGCGTGGCTCAATGTCCAGTTCGCCGTAATAAACACCAACTTCGGGCGAAACAGCTACCGGAACACCACCCTCATGTTCATGTACCACAGAGCGTAGGTCGGAAATGCGTTCTAAGATATAGAGCAGGTTGGAGATCCACAAAGAAACTCTAACCCATGTATCTGAATTTGATGAATTTACATGTGGATTCACAACTGGATAAGGGTTTATAATATTTAGATCCAATTTTACTTAATATAGTATAAGACTTGTTCTATAGTAGTCATTCTCCTAATAATTTATATGATATGTGTTGGATATATTGGTTTAGAGATTAATATTCAATTTAATTGATTATTTAACAACCAATTTGTAAAAAGACTATTTTCAAATATATGATTTTGGTGTGCTAATAATCTCAAAACCAATTCATGGTGAGTGAGAATTAATGCACAAAGTTGAATGGTTGAATGCATTTTATGTGGGGGTTATTTTTGTT
This sequence comes from Pogostemon cablin, assembly GCA_023678885.1. Lineage (NCBI taxonomy): Eukaryota > Viridiplantae > Streptophyta > Magnoliopsida > Lamiales > Lamiaceae > Pogostemon > Pogostemon cablin. Next base: position 16,196,023 of record CM042966.1, read on the forward strand.
CAAAGTTTTGAAACCCACATAATAGACATTTATGTTACCAACATAAATCAAAGTCATTATGGGATATTAGTGTAGGAATTGAAATTCTCAAGCACTACTTGAGAGCCATTACTAATAGGATTTATGGAGAATTAAAGCCTAAATTTGACTTTTGGACCAAGGTTCAGTCAGGTAAGAACTCAAATGAAGGAGGATCATTTGAGTGGGCCCATTCCATATTATTTCCAATTAAAGATGAGGCCTACATGGTTCATGACACTTAAAAACGTTCAACCTTCAGTTAAAGATTCAAAATCGGATGTGTAACGGTTGAGTTCAAACATGGCAGAGTCAAATATGTTACACATGTAAGAACTGATAACGGTCAGTATTTATTAGCCCCATTGAATGCAGCATTAACTTGCTGCAGGAACCTGAGAAGTGAGTGGAATGATGCTTATAAATAGGGCATTCTTCTTTGGAGCTTGGCATAGAAAAATCACATCAAATCACAAAATTATCTCATCTTCATACTTTGAGAGCTCTCCAAAATATTCAAAACTTTTGAGTTTCTGCATATTGTTGAGTCACATATTTAGAAAGCTACCAAGTTCTATCATTTCTTAGTTCGTGGAGCTCTCGTACGTGGGGTGCAACTCGTACAAGAGACGAAGCATTTTATCTTTGGGAACAACACGTCGGAACTGTGAGAACTATCGGGACGTGATTATTTTACAGGTAAAGTTCTGGACTTGACTCGTCTTAAATCCTCTCTAACGTTCTTCTTGTTTGTTCTGGAAATACACACAACACTTTTCGTTTAAGAACTGAAAGCTGCTGATTCTGGAATATCAAGTCGGAACTGGATCTCAACTCATTTCGAAGCTCAGATCCAATCTGGAAGTCAACCTACTCAAGAAGATTCGATTAGATCTAACAATCTGACGGAAGTCCAAATTCGTGTAAGAACTAAAACTGCTCCAAAAAGCTGGTTTCCTGGAGTTCTTTCATCCAAAAATGTATTGTGTTCTTTCATTCCTCTATTGTAATTTTTCAGTTTTTTCCACTTCTGTAATTGCATTGTTTGGTGATATATAAACCCAATAATTGCAAAACAATCAAGGTTACGCCATACCTATCACTAGACAATGTCGAATGTGGATGGAACATCGAATCCGATTATGGGTGAAACTCCAAACCCTACTATTGGGAATGAGAACCCGAGAGTTTATCCTCTGTCCAGAATGCCTAAAACATTTGTTGCGCCCGAGAAGTTCACGGGAGTTGATTTCAAGAGATGGCAACAAAAAATATTATTTTATCTCACAACTTTGCACGTGGCTAATTTTCTAAAGGAAAATGCACCTATGGTCGCCGAAGACGATAATAACACTAAAATACATGTTGCTTATAATCAATGGAGTCATGGGGACTTCCTTTTCCGTAATTACATACTTGGTGGCCTAAGTGACGCACTTTATGGTATGTACTATGATGTAAAAACATCTTTGGAATTATGGAATTCTATGGACAAGAAATACAAGACTGAAGATGCCGGAACCAAGAAGTATGTTGGGGGACAACATCTTAGCTATCTTCCAACAAAAGCTACCTAAATAATCAAGGATCCTGGCATGTTCATTGTCCCTTGCAAAATTGTAAATTTCAAGGTGGAAAGAGCTATGCTATAACTTGGAGCTTCCATAAATGTGATGCCATTATCAGTTTTTGAGAAGCTAGGCGTGGGAGAATTGAAGAAGACCGAAGTAGTCATTCAACTCGCCGATCGGAGTCATGCTTACCTCGACGGGGTCATTGAAGAAGTTTTTGTGCAGGTAGACAAACTCATTTTCCCTGCTGATTTTTATGTATTAGGAATGAATGAGCACTCATCAAAATTTCACTCCTATCTTGTTAGGAAGGCCTTTCCTTAACACATCATGCATGAAAATTGATGTAAGTGAAGGCACTCTCAAGATAGAATTTGACGAGCAAGTTATTGAATTCAATATATATGATGTTATGAAGTTTCCTGAGGATACTAACTCAATTTTTGCTTTGAGTGCTTTTGAGCCATTGGAGCAAGAAAGTTTTGACTAACTTGTAGAGATGAATTAGACACTATCCTGGAACATGGACTCATGAAAGAAGAGGAAGAAAATTAAGGTATAAGGAATTTTGGTGAATTAATTGAGAGTTTGCATATTTACCCATTTGAAGCAATGAGGTATAATGTGGCCTTTATTAAATTGCCTAACACTTCCCAAAATTTCTTCCATCTATATATAGTGTAGGCACCACAACTTGAGTTGAAGGCACTCCCTGAACATTTGAAGTTTGTCTACTTGGGCCCAAATAATACACTACACGTTATTATCTCGACCAAGTTGTCAAAAGAGCAAGATTGCACATTGATTGAAGTTTTGAAGAAACATAAGATGATTATTGATTGGACTGTGGCAGACATAATATGAATCAGCCCCTCACTTTGTATGCACCGCATTCTACTTGAGGATGATACAAAGCTGTCACGAGAGGCCCAACGTCGATTAAATCCACCAATAATGGAAGTCGTGAAGAAAGAAGTTTGGAAACTTCTTGATTTGGGGATTATTTATCCCAACACAAGTTGTACAAATAAAATCAGTAGTGACCGTGGTTTAAAATGATAAAGGTGACCTGGCTCCAACACGTGTGCAAACCGGTTGGAGAGTGTGCATAGACTACCGCAAGCTCAATAACATTACTAAAATGGATTATTTTCCTTTATGATTTATTGATCAAATGTTAGAAAAGCTTGTAGGTTAATCTTTTTATTGTTTTCTTGATGGTTTTTCTAGTTATTTTCAGATTCCCATTTCACTCGAAGATCAAGAGAAAACGACCTTCACATGCCCCTTTGGAACATTTGCATATCGTCGGATGCCATACGAACTTTGCAACGCACCCGCTACTTTCCAAAGGTGCATAGTAAGTAATTTTTCTGAGTTTGTTGGGAATATAATTGAGGTTTTATGGATGAATTTAGTATTTGTGGAGGGTCTCTTGATGAGTGTGCTAAGAAACTTAGATTGATTTAGAAACGATGTGTAGAAACAAATCTTATTCTAAATTGGAAAAAGTATCACTTTATGGCAGAACAAGGTTTTGTTTTAGGACATATAGTTTCTGAAAAAGGAATTGAAGTTGATAAGTTTAAGGTTGATCTTATATCTACATTGCCTAACCCCACATTTGTGCTGAAAGTTCGTTCTTTTCTTGGAGATGTAGGTTTTTATTAAAGGTTTATCAAGGACTTTTCAAAGATAGCAAAGCCTCTTTGTGAGCTGCTACAAAAAGATGTTAAATTTGAGGTGAACGATGGTTGCAAGGAAGCCTTTGACAAGTTGAAAGTGTCGCTAACCATACCACCAATAATCCAACCACTAGATTAGAGCTTGCCATTTGAAATAATATGTAATGCGAGTGACTATGTCGTATGAGCGGTGTTGGGACAGTGAGTAAAAAAGGCAGCTCATAAGATTCATTATGTCTAAAAAACCTTGGACAATGCTCAAGCCAACTACTCTACTATGAAAAAATAACTCTTAGCTATTGACTTTGCTTTAGAAAAATTTTTGTTCATATTTAATGGGAACTAGAGTGATTGTTTTATCTAATCGTGTAGCCTTGCGCCATCTTATGAAGAAAAAGAATCAAATCCTAGGCTAATTTGGTGGATCTTGCTACCCGGACTAATGATTCAAAAATTCTCAGACAAATAGCTGTTAGCGAAGTTCTACAAATTTCAAAAAATGCAGCAGTACTGACACTGAACTCTTCAGTGTCAGAAAACTTTGTTCCATGGTTCACTGACTTCTTGAATTTTCTGGTTGCTCGTGTGTTTTCAGAAGATATGAGTAAGGCTCAGCGTGATAAGCTCCGTAGTGATGCCAAATATTACATGTGGGATGACCTATACTTGTGGAAACGTTGCTCTGACCAAGTGATACGAAGGTGCGTACCTAATGTTGAATTTAATTCAATTTTCTCCTTTTTTCATAGTCATGTGTGTGGGGGTCATTTTGGTTATAAAATGACTACTTTTAAAGTGATTGAATGTGGATTTTATTGGCCAACATTATTTAAGGATGCATATGACTTTTGCAAGTCCTGATATAGATGTTAACGTGTAAGAAATATTTCCCAAAGAAATGAAATGCTCCAAACTCCTATAATTGTTTGTGAAATCTTTGATGTGTGGGGAAGGGATTTTATGGACATTTTCCTTCATTGTTTGGTCATGCTTACACTTTACTTGTTGTTGATTATATTTCCAAGTGGGTAGCGAAAGCCACCTGGACTAATGATTCAAAAGTGGTTGCAGGCTTCCTATGCTCTAACATTTTTCGTAAGTTTGGAATTCCTAAGGTTATCATCAGTGATAAGGGTACACATTTTTACAACCGGACTGTGGTAGCATTATTGCACAAGTACTCAGTGTTGCATAAAACCTCCACACCTTACCACCCTTAAACGAGTGGCCAGGCAGAGGCATCAAATCAAGAGATTAAAGGAGTCTTAGAAAAGATGGTTAATCCGTCTAGAAAATATTAGAGCTCACGATTGGAGAATGCACTATGGGCCTATTGTCGGTCTATAAACACCAATTGGCATGTCCCCGTATCGCATTGTCTTTGGAAAGCCATGTCACTTACCTGTGGAGCTTCAACATGAGGCTTGGTGGGCAGTCCAAAAGTGTAGTATAGATCATGAGGAAGCCAGAGTGCAAAGGAAATTCCAATTGCAAGAGTTAAAGAAATTGAGGAACGAGGCCTATGAAAACTCAGTGATCTATAAGACTATAAAACTAAGACAAAAGCATTCCATGATGTAAAAATTTTGCGAAAAAAATTTAGCATTGGACAAAAAGTTTTACTTTACCACTCGAAGCTTAAATTATTTTCAGGTAAGTTGCGTTCTCGCTGGATTGGTCAATTTGTTATAATCTAAATTTTTGGGCAAAAAGTTTTACTTTACCACTCGAAGCTCAAATTATTTTCAGGTAAGTTGCGTTTTCGCTAGATTGGTCCATTTGTTATAACCTAAATTTTTTCTTATGGTGCAGTTGAAATGCAGAGCTTAAATTCAGAAAAAGTTTCAAGATTAACGGACACCAACTCAAAGAAGACCATGAAGGATTCCACATTGTTGAAGTTGATCGGGTGGAGTTGAAAGAAGTTTCTTATAAATAGAGAAATAACATTACACATAAGATGAGCCTACGACAATAAAAAAGGCGTTAATTGGGAGGCAACCCAATTTTATTTTTATTTTATTTTTAATAATTTTTCTAATTGATTTTATTTAACTGCCTATTGTGATTTGCAGAAGCAGAGTGGAAGAAGTTAATTGCAGGGAACATTTGGGCTTTACTAATTTCTTTCCTTTTTAAAAAAAAAAAAAATATATATATATATATATATATATATATATATATATATATATACATGGGCCATGCAATTAATTTTTGTTGAATTTCACAAGTTTTATTCTATTTGGGCCCAATTTAATTCCTTGTGAAATTATTTTGTAGGTACAGTACTCCATTTGGGCCAAGCTCCCTAGCCCACACCATTTTTTTGTTCAAAAGAGAGATGGCCCAATCCATGGAATAAATAAACTCCATTCCAATCCTTAATCTACATAAAATTGGAAGGCTTGAACAATCATTCCCATCGCTCATCAATTGGGAACCACTCTCATCATATCAAACCTCTAGATTTTGAAAGCTCGCTCACCACCATCAAATTCTCTAGATTTTTAAAGCTCGGTCACCACCATCAAATTCCTCTCCACTCTTTCGCTTCACTCTTTTCATCACTGCCGTACAACCTTTCAATTTACCCTGGTGAACATTCGCTCTAGTACACGTGCAAGAAAGGCAGAAAGGCACTGATGAGCGCATGGAAGAAGAAGCAGAACCATCCAGGGTCGTCGTCGTGTTTCGAGAAATCGATCTTCCCGATAAGCCCGCTGCCACCGTTGCCCATAGCGATTCCAACGACCAACCGGATGTGGATGAACAATCTCCAGCACTAGAAATAGCCACCAAAAGAGAAGCTGCACCACCGCACCGCTCTCACCCTGTATTCTTTTACCCAAGTTGACACACCATCTCAATGTCGGGCCCTGCTCAAGCTGCAGAATATAAGAGGTTAGTGCCTAGGAAAATCAAAGATACCTCCTCAAGATATCTTTAGAATGTCTTTAGAATGATAGATATGTTGGGGTTAAGGTACTTAGTGAGTGGGATTATCATATTTTTAGGACTTAACCTATGAATTTTTTAAGTGTGTTGGAAAGGACTATTGATGGAGTGAAATTCCGCCTGGGGGTGTACCATTTTGGTGGTCAGTCGAGTAGTTGGTGCTATCTCTTAGGGTGCCACCTATGAATTACGCAGAAGAGAAATTTAGCCCAAGTGGAGGTGAAAGCAGTGCAAAAGGAAGTTTTATTTGTAACTCGTGCATTAAATACATACCTTTTGTCTTTGCTAGGGAAACCAACAAAAATGTGGTGGAGTGGAAAGAATTGAGGTTGATAGATGTCATGCTACATAGGAAACCACATGGGATTGGGGAGATGATGATCGACCATCTGATCAATGCCAAAGAGAAAAAGGGGAACATAATAGTAGGTGGACTAGTGAAAGCCATAGCTAGAGTTGCAGGGGTGGATATGGCGGGTCGAGCACCTAAAGTTCCAGTTCACTATGTAGATGCTGAGCTCTTAACGCGAATGGGAGTTCTTAGAGAGGATCATGGACTTATATATGGATGGTCACTGGAAATGATGAATTAGCACTGCCAAATCCAACCTTCACCACCATTGAGTTTCCAAGAAATATCCGGATGCAAATTGATGAAGCATATGATCCCAGTTCCCATTCTGCCAAGAGCTCAATCTACGGGATTTGGACATCTAGAAGGAGCTTTCATAGCGCCAATGGAGAGGTATGAAGCAAATCAGTGCACACTAATGAATCAAATGCATGAGGTTCTAAGGGAGTTGAGAGAGCGTGAACAAGTTCCACGAAATTAATCATGTGCACTCTATCTACTTTTCTTGCTTTAATTTTTTCAAAACTATATTTCGTTTTGCTTGGGGACAAGAAAGAGTCTAAGTGTGGGGGAGATTTTAAATGATAAGTGAATTGGAACAGATTGTATGTGCTTAGCTGATTTTCTTCATTTCCTCTTATTTGCTGTAAATTCTTCTTTATGGAATCTAATTTTTTATTGTCTTGTTGTTGCTATTTTTGTTGAGTAGTGTTGAAATTTTTAGAGGTAAATTGGATATTTAGGGTTTCATGTTGGAATTTGGGTTTTCTTTGTTTGTTGATGCTATCTAGTGATAGAAGTGATGGTGTTGGAAGACAAAAATTAGTGAATTAATTCTTGGTGTAGTGTGAGTGATAGCACGACAAAGGGGATAACATTGACACATAAAAAATGTTGTTTTGTGGATTTCTTTTGCAAAATTTTTGTGATATAAGTGGCTGAAAATTTTCAGATTTCATGGCAAATTAAACCTTTTTTGTGAACTTTTGAGACAAAAAAGAGCAATTACATCTACAAGTCCTATTCTCTTTTTTTTTAGTGTATTGAGCTTGATTTGATCGTTCTAGAACTTCCCCCTCTAATGCATTTTAAGATTCATTTTAAGATCATACATTTGAGCGTGTGCAATAAAAATTAAAATGATAAGGACATTTAGGGATTACCACTTTAGCTTATATTCATTCACCTACCCAATTATACTTAACTTTAAGAAAGCCAAGTTGAGTCTAGCCTTTCATTTGTTGAATGAGCTTATGAAGTAGAAAATTAGAGACAGCAAAGTTTTCAATTTTTATTCTACCTGAAAAGTGTTGTTATACTCATTTACTCCATACGTTTGATGTCTCTAATTTTCTGATTTCCGCCATCCTTGGTGGAGTATGTTTGATGTCTCTAATTTTCTACTTCATCAGCTCATTCAACAAAAGAAAGATTAGGCTCAACTTGACTTTCCTAAAGTTAAGTATAATCGGGTAAGTGAATGAATATAAGCCAAAGTGGTTATGCCGAAATGCCCTTATCATTTTATTAGACACACTCAAATGTATGATCTTAAAATGTATTAAGGGAGCAAATTGTAGAACGATCCAATCAAGTTCAATACACTCAATAAAAGGAGAATAGAGCTTATATATGTAACTGCTCTTTTTAGGTTCAAAAGCTCACAAAAGGGCTTAAAATTTGCCAAGAAATCTAAAAAATTTTTAGCCACTTATATCATAAAAATTTTACAAAAGAAATCCACAAAACATTAGTTTTAATGCATCAATGCTATTCTCTTAGTCGTGCTATCACTCCTACTACACCAAAAAATAATTCTCTAATTTTTTTCTTCGAACACCATCACCTCTATCACTAGACAGCATCAACAAAAAAATATAACTCAAATTCAAACATGAAACCCCAAATATCCAATTTACTCTAAAATTTCAACACTACTCAACAAAAACAGCAACAACAAGACAATAGAAAATCAGCTTCCATAAAGAAGAATTTACAGCAAATAAGTGGAAAAGAAGAAAACCAGCTAAGCACATACAATCTGTTCCAATCCTCTTATCATTTAAAATCCCCCCACACCTAGACTCTTGCTTGTCCCAAGAAAAATGAAATATAGTATGGAAGAAATTAAAACAAAAAAGTGGATAGAGTGCACCTGATTAATTTCATGGACCTTGTTCACACTCTCTTAATTGTCTTAGAACCTCTTGCATTTGATTCATTAGTTTGTGCTGATTTGCTTCATACCTCTCAATCCGTGCTTTGAAAGCTCCTTCTAAATGTCCAAAACCCGTAAGTTGAGCTCTTGGCAGGGTGGGAACTGGGATCATAGGCCATCCGTGCTTTGAAAGCTCCTTCTAAATGTCCAAAACCCGTAAGTTGAGCTCTTGGCAGGGTGGGAACTGGGATCATAGGCCATTCATTAAGTTGCATCTGGATGTTTCTTAGAAACTCAATGGTGGTGAAGGTCGGATTTGATAGTGCTAATTCTTCATTTTCCCTGACCATCCATTTATAAGTGCCATGATCCTCTCTAAGAACGCCCATTCGAGTTAAGAGCTCAGCATTTAAATAGTGAACTGGTCCCCTAGGTACTCGACCCGCCATATCCACCCCTGCAACTCTAGCTATGGCCGTCGCTAGTCTAACCATTGTTATGTTCCCCTTTTTCTCTTTGACATTGATAAAATAGTCGATCATCATCTCCCCAATCCCAAGTGGTTTATGGAGCATAGCATCTATCAACCTCAAATCTTTCCACTCCACCACATTTTTGTTGGTTTCCCTAGCAAAGACACAACTAGACAACAACCTTTGTACATATCTAATGCATCGGTTACAAATGAAACTTCCTTTTACACTGTTCAGTCTATATTCATTCTGCCCTTGGGTGATCTCTCTCCACAGGGGCTCCGGTCTAAATTCCTCTTCTATGTACTCCACAGGTGGTAATCTAGAAATAGCATCAACGGCTCAACTGACCACCTAAATGGCACACCCAGTCGGAATTTCATTCCATCAGCAGTCATTTCCAACGCACTAAAAAAATCATAGGTTAAGTCCTCAAAAATAGGATAATCCCCACTCACTAAGTGCCTTAACCCCAATATATTTATCATTCTAAAGACATCATCATGCAGGCCCAAAGATTTGAGGAGTACCATATCAACATAGTAAGTATCTTTGATTTTCCTCGACACTAACCTCTTGTATTCTGCAACTTGAGCAGGGCCCGACATTGAGATGAAGTGTCGATATGGGTAGAAGAATAATGGGCGAGAGCAGCGGGGTGGTGAAGCCTCTATTTCGGCGGCTGCTTCCAGTGTTGGAATTTATTTATCCGCGTCCGACTGGTCACCAAAATCGCTATGGGCATTGGTGGCTGCGGGCTCTTCGGGAACATAAAATTCGCAAAACATGATGACGGCCCTGTATGGTTCCACTTCTTCTTCCATGAAGTGCCCTTCTGCTTCTTTCTTGTGCGTGTACTAGAGATATAGTGGATTGAAACAGATTATATGTGCTTAGCTGATTTTTTTCTTTTCCTCTTATTTGTTGTAAATTCTTCTTTATGGAAGTTGATTTTCTGTTGTCTTGTTGTTGTTGTTTTTGTTGAGTTATGATAAAATATTTGGAGAAAATTGGATATTTGGGGTTTCATGTTGGAATTTGGGTTTTCTTTGTTTGTTAATGTTGTCTAGTGATTGAAGTGATGGTGTTGGAAGACAAAAATTAGAGAATTAATTCTTGGTGTAGTGGGAGTGATAACACGACTAAGGGAATAACATTGATGCATAAAAACTCATTTTTGGTGGATTTATTTTGCAAAATTTTTGTGATATAAGTGGTTGAAAATTTTTCAGATTTTCGTGGTAATTTAAACTTTTTCATGAGTTTTTGAGCCTAAAAGAGAAGTTACATCTATAAGCTCTATTCTCCTTTTCTTGAGAGTATTAAACATGATTGGATCGTTCTAAAACTTGCTCCTTTAATACATATTAAGATCACACATTTGATTGTGTTCAATCAAATTATAAGAGGAATTAGGCATAACTACTTTGGCTTATATTCACCTACCCGATTATACTTAACTTTAGGAAAACCAAGTTGAGCTTAGCCTTTCATTTGTTGAATGAGCTTATCAAGTAGTCATATCTCATTCCTTCTTTAACTCCTCCATTTGAGCTCCATACCATTTTTTGCAAATTATGGAATTTATTGGAAATATTTTGTGGTTGATTGATGGTGAAGGGGGTTGTAAAAAAAATATGGAGAAGAAAAAAGAAAAGAATGAATGATGGGGAAATTGAAAAAAAAATGGTTGTAAGTAGAAAAAAATAAATAAAATAAATATGGAAGTAAAAAATGAAAAAGATGCATAATCTGTTAATTTTGCAGAATTGCTTTCTGATAGAAAGGACACTGAATCCTTCAGTGTCTTTCCTACTGTTTGAAAAAATAAAAATGAGCAGGTGTGGGGGGATTTGTTGGTAAAAGTCTTAGTTGATTAAATGAAAATGAAAAAGGGTATGTGGAGAAAAATGAGAATGATATAATGTATTGCTTTAAGGAATGCTTTATGGCTTAAATACTTTGCTAAGTGGTATATTTAGCCATTCAAACCCTTCTTATCCTACCTTATCCTTAAGCCCTATTACAACCAATTGAAAACCCCGTTGATTATTGTACATGACTCATTGAAATTGGTTTAGATTTGATTTGGGAGCAAGTTTAAGGTAATGACCTATCTTATTCAATTTTCGAGAGATATTGCGACCTACTTATACACTTGAGTGATTTTGAAGTGAACCTTGCGAGGCCATGAAACTTTGGAAATTTTGATGGCATGAAAGTTGCAAGTTTTGGCAAAGAGTCCTCTTCACTTAGTTTCAAATACTCAATTGTTACTCTTCCTTAAATGTGTTGTCATACTCATTTTCTCCATAAGTTTGATGTCTCTAATTTTCTGATTTCCGCCATCCTTGGTTTATTTATTTGAGGACAAGCAAAGGGTTGTTGTGGGGGAATTTGGTAAGTAGTAATTTGCCATTATTATTTTAAGTCAAATCCTGTCTATTTGAATGGTTTATGTGTCTCTTGCATTCTAATTACGACTTATTTTATCACTTGTGCACATTTACTTTAATGAGCCAATTTGTGTTTAAATAGGTTAGAATTGAAGGAGTTCTGTTGAGCAGAGTTAATGGGTAGATTCTAAATCAAGCCCAACTATTACATTCCTAAAAAATTGGTTGCGGTTACAAATGCCTTTATAATCAGAATATTGGATTTGACATTGCAAGTATAGATTCAAGGGATCAAAACTTACCAAATAAGGAATAGAGAAAAAAAGGATAGTAAAAAAATTGAATTAAAAAGGGCAGATTGAAGGCTTTGGGACCACAACACACCAGTACATGGGAAGCAGATTGGAAGAAGAAGAGAACTAGCAGCCTGAAGTTGGAGGAGAACATCAGAAAAAAAATTTGGTTTTGTATATTTTAATTTTATTTCGTTACGAATTTTATGGGCTAAGTCTCCTTTATGATTTAGGGAATTTGTGAACCTCCCATATACTTTAGCAATTATGTTATAGGAGTTTTTTTTAATATGTTGATAATTTTATCTTATGAATGACTTTGTTATGATTTAGGATTGTGCAATTGTTGAGATAGATTGGTCAACTATGTTGTCTTTTGCATAATCAATTGTCAATTTGTATTTTTATGATCCGTAATTATCATAATCTTGTAAATAGAGTGGCAAAGTGAGGGAGTACCTCTAGAATTCATATGGTCTTGGTTATATGATTCACTATCCCTATTTTCATAGTCTTATAATCCTAATTTCTAGTGGTAATGCTTCGTCTAGTTCAAACACCTTTAGGTCGCTAGGTGAATAAGATAATTTAGTGGTCGTAACCTAAATTATTTAACATAGGGAATTTTTGGGTTGGTAGGTCGTACGTCAACCTAGGGGTTCGAAGTTATCTCGTGTTGATTTTATTTACTATAGAATAATTTGTTTTAATATATCGGAAGGGGATCAATTCCTTGGGCCAGGTTTGTTTAACATTTGTTCACACCTTAATTTTAATTTTTTGGATTCTTGAATCATTGAATGCTAAAACAATTGTCATTTTATTATTTGCATAAATTTAATTAAAATTCTCCAAACAAAACCCCCTTTATTTTATTTTATTTGTTCCAAATCAAACATTCTAGATTAATATAAATTTTAATTCACTACATTGGGTTCGACACGTACTCACTTTTAAACTTTCGTTGGATTGTTTCGGTTGTTTATAAATATTTTTTTTTTGTGGGCATATGATAGCCTATCAAATTTTGGCACCGTTGCTGGGTTTAGGGTTTAGGGAAGTTTTTGCCAACCATAAGGGTATAATTACAATCATACTCCTAAAATTAAATTTTAAAAAACACAAAAACAAAAACAAAAAAAGAATGAAAAAAAAAGAAGAAAAAAAAAATAGAACTGTTTGTAAATCAGCGAAAACATTAAATTAAAGATACTGCTGTAAACATTAGATTTTGTGGACAGGTTCTACACAAGTTATATCCATTGATATTTATCTTCACGTATTAAAGCCGTTAGAGGATTTCACATTAAAAAAAATAAACTCTGAATCACCTTTTCAGCTCTTGTCCTGTCTCCTAATTGAACTAGTTTCATAACTGCTTTTTCATTCAATTAAATAACTAAACAATTTTTTACGTCTCTCAATGCTCCTCGATTCTCTTGTTACCTCTGAAGGCAAAAAATTTAAATTGGATCACATTTACCATTTGGCTAATAAACTTGGTATGATTAAGAGCTTTAAACCGTTAGACTAAAATAGAAATTTTAAGTCAAATGTACTTTAAATTTAGTGAAAGCAAAATGGTAATGAGCTTTAAAGCGGAAGAGTGAAATAGAAATGTTAAACCAGATATATTTTAACTGCAACGAGAGTAAAATAGTAATGTTGGCAAGAGTATAAATGAGTATTTGATTCATTAATAAAGTGTATAAACAAGGTAATTGCCAATTCTTTATTAGTCTCACATGATATTATAATCCACCTCCCCACTTAAGTTGTAATCAATAGTGCCCCTTGTTTTTAAATTACGGGCTTATAAAAAAATAAAATCGCTCCAGTGCAAATAGCGTGTAAACTCTCTTATTTTTAGTACACTTTAAAGGCCAAAAGAGTGTTATTAATTCAATGCGAACCAAATCTCCCTAATAATATTGTTAAACCAGATGATGTATGCATAATTTAAGTACACTTGAATTAAAACTTAGATGCATGCATAATTTAAGTATACTTGAATTTAAAACTTAGATGTACGCATAATTTTAAGTACACTTGAACTTAAAACGGCCATAAATATGATAGGATCAAACATTAACATAAATTAAATATGTCGGCATTCATAATCATCAAATTCAAACATGCATGGCAACGACTCATTTGAGACGAATAAATGTGGAACCCAAGATAGAATAACATAATCATGATTTAAAAACAACGAAAGATCGGAATTGCAGAAAAATTAATCTATATTTGCATGGCTGTGTGTACAAAGCATAGTGATAGAAGTGGATATAAACCCATTAAATGGCAGGGTAGATTCTATACAAGAATTGGATTATTAACTTAGATTAAAAAGAACAACTCAAACAAACTCTTTTACACTTTTGCTGAAGCTGCCTGTACCTCCTACAAACTTTGACAAGGCTCTTTCAGGCAAAATCCGATTTTCCTGTGTGATTGTCTGGAAGAACATTAGCTCTACATTCATCACATGATTGCATGTATGTACGTGTCCAAACAGTTTCCAATGACAACCCTCAGATATTATTTAATGGTAGGCTATCTTCATCTTCGTCGTCATTTTGTGGTTGAAAACATTCCCGGGGATTGGCATAAAAATAATCTTCTTCTTTTGGTCGATCTGGAAACACCAACCTCTTAGTTGGGTTTCCCAGGCGCTCGGAATGAGCATCTTTCACCGCACTGGAGAACTGATCCCATGTTATTGAGCCAGTATTATACTTGTCTATCAACTCAACTAGCAACCTTCGGTCAAGCAAAATGGTTTTCTTGTATCCAAGATATCTGCAAGCAAGACAAGCAGGCGGATTTTCGTTTTAAAGGCTTCACATTAATATATGCTGATTGTGGAGATTGTGATCATATTTGATTTAATAACTACTGTGGTTAATCATTGAAGAGGATCCAAGTCCATATAATAGGTATTTTAATCTTTAATTCAAGTGTCATTCTCACTTTGTTTATTTGCATTATCATAACCATAAATAGCATGAAGTGGGAATACAAATACATAAATGAACATGATCATATTTCAGATCACACTTTAATTTTATTGTTCTTAAATCACATGCTCGGTTGGAGTTTATGGGGGCAGAAAATTCATCACATTCAATACCTGCGATGTCCTTCAACAACTTTAGCCATGTTTCCATCATATGTGGGAGCAAAGATATCACTCTCCAGTGAAACAAGGTAATCGAGAGCAGCCATTTGTGATGAATGATTCTGGAAAATCCTAAGGTCCAAAGGCTCCAACAATGTTTCCTTCCTCACCTGTCATACATAACCAGGAGGACAATTAATAGATATAAAACTGATACACACACTTAAAAATTAATGCGACAGAAGCTGGATTATATACTGACCAAATTTGGATATGATGCTGTAAGACTAGATAGTCTTCGTTCTCCACCATAAATTTCTCCAGCCGCTATGTAAACCTGGATATTGCGATCAATATCCATTGCCCGCAATGTGAGAGCAGTTTCCTCTGGTGTCAATGGACATAGGCCTTCTTTCCTTTTCGTATCAGAATCTATAATCTTTTCCTTCCACCAAGGGTAAGCATATCTTGAAATGAATTGTAAGTCAGATTAAGAATAACAGAACTCCGATAACTAGCACACACATTACTGAAAAAGAGAATTACCTCATTCGTGTTAGCTCATCCACTTCCTCTGCATTACACCCTTGCGTACAGCCAGAAAAAGCTAGCATGTCCATTTCATATCTCAGATGAAGAACTATGAATGGACCATTTTGCCTTAGAATTTTGATAACCTTTCTACCCAATTCTTCTATCTGAGGAGTAAACTTTAGAGCACTAAAATTTACTCTGCAACGGAGCCTTTGAAGGTCCATGGGTTGATCGTTATTGGCAAGTCGAGCATCTGTTCTGTTCAAATGGACAACTTTATATTTCTGAATCAGAGGAAGAATCTGCATTCAAATATGAATAAAAATCATAAGGCACATATACTAATAACATAACTGGGTGTCATCTTTAACAAATGGAGTTTCATTTCATATTCCAATGCTTTTAATACAATCCATGAGTGATGAGTTTATTATGAAGTCATGTAATACAAATCATATGGTAGTTGTTCAAGAATATGAGATGAAAAACACTGAAAGAGGATAGAGGGCTCTAAATAAACATCAGATTTTTCCTGACCTGATTCTGATAGTAAGAGATATCAGACCAACTAATAGGGGGCATGGTACAGATCATCCCTAGCTCTACCCTCCTCTTAACCCTTGGAGGAAGCTCCTTTAGTATCCGAACTTCATCTCTTAATGATGTAATAAAATGATCAACATCAAATATATCTTGGAACTCACTGCAAACATAAAAAACAATTCTCTTCAGGTTGGGAAAATGGGAAGATTTCATCACAACTTATTAATGAAGCATGATAAATCATTCTTTATGTGTCACCAGACAGACCTAGGATCATTCCAAAACGAGGTCTTGTCAAGTTCTGGAACTATCAATGTAACATTCAGGAATCTCGCAATCGCAACCATGTCACATATCTGGGGCGAAAAGATAAGTCAGATCATTAGATAGAAAAGAAAACTTGGAGAAATAAAAATTTTGAAAAATGTAATGTGCATATAATTATTAAAAAAACCCACCGCAGCCCGCATTTGATTAAGCCCTCCATTGCAAGAAACCATGAGATAACCATTGTTCTTATAAACCCCTATTGAGAACAAATGATTCAGATCACAAGTTAAATAAGCAGCGCAACAGCTACAGAGAAGAATTCAAGAAACCATATGATAGAAGCTCACCATTGCAAATCGTCATACAGATGATTAGATAAACTAAAACTATTTCAATAAATAAATAATAGAACCAAATAAGGCAGCAGACTATCTCTACCAACATCACTCTTGAAAATCAGTTATTGAATATTTTATTTCCTGAAGTTCGTCACCTAATCAAGTTGAAATAACAATCCTTCATGAAAGTATGCCTGTTCAACTTACCAAAAAAACATTTTAAAACAGCAAAAATATTACTATTAAATATCATAGCTCCTCAACCATAAAAATTTCACCCACAATAGACAAAACCCTCAACTAATATAGGAAGATGATCAAGAAACACAACCCACAGACATTCACATCCCAAGCCACATATATACTCAAGAAACCGACATCTAACAAGCTGCATCCAATTCAAACATTCAAATCCACTACATTAAAATTTCACCTAGAATGTAGAAAGGATGAGATAAAACTCATAAATGCACCATAGGGTTAGTACTCACTCTTGGGTGGAAGAACTCTGACAATGTGTTCAGGGGATGACTGAACATCCAATGCAACCAAGCCAGAGGTGGTGGTGGAGGAGGAGGCCGCCGCCGCCGCAGCAGATTCTTGGGAAAAGCAAGAGGGCCAACCCTTTAAAACCCGAAGGCCCCTCGTCTCACTCAATGCAGTCAACTGAACTAAACAGGTCCACAGCAAAACTGAGGTAGTAGCTCTAATCATCCAAAGTTTCATTCTCGATCGCGATACCATTCCACTATTCCTCAGCTTCTCCAATCGTTTCCCCCCAAATGAAGCCGTTTTTAGCCCCATTATCCCCCACCTTCGCCTTCTATTGCTCCCCTCACAGTCTTTTATTCTAAACATGCCCACAAACCCATAAAATCCGTCACTCAAACAGCTCTTCTCCACTCGGGCTACAACAATCAGTTGATCTCAACACAATTTCACACAATGGGAGTTGAGAAGAATCGAAAATGTGGGACGCAATCGAACCAAAAGTTAATTGCAAATCTCAGCGTGCAGCGAGACGAAATTGCTTGCAGATTCAAGCTGAGATTCTTTCTCCCGACGAAATTGCTTACATTACAGGCACATTAGTGAAGCGTAGCAGAAAAGGAAGGTCGATCTCACTCCTCACCGATCTCAGGTGAAGTAACCAGGAGGTGCCGCCAAATAAATAAGAAGGTTCACCGGAATAATCAGCGTCGGGATCCGGCAAAATCCGTTTAAACTGGAGGCTCACCGGAGCAAGCGGCAGCTGAAGGCAAGCTCTCCAGGAAGGGAATGAGGGGGAGGAGAGAGAAAAGCGTGTCGGTGTGAGTGGGAAGGAAGGGAGATGAAAGAGAGTGCGTGTATGTGTGTGGGGTGCAGAATACGCACAAATCAAAGAAAAGAGAAATGTTGTCGCAGTGAATCAACGTTGTATTAATGAATGTGATTGATAAGCATTAAGCATTCCCCACCCCTTTTACCCTTAGCTCCGTGTTCTACCCGCCTCTCTCAGTTACTCCAATTTTTTATCTAGTGTGGTGGGGTACCTAAGGATGAAAATATAGATATCACTAAAAATATCGGTATCTCAAATTTATAAATATATCGATTGATATATCAAATATTGATATTGGTAAAAATTTAAAAAATCACGAAAACTTGTGAAAAATTAGAGAAAATTAATTAATTAAATTTTTAATATATTATAATTAATTTTAATATATAAATACATTTTAAAATCTCAATAAAACTCATAACACATTATAAGAAAATTAATAACAACATATTTAAATAGTATGGAGTCATACAATAATTACTACTTATTGTTTAATACATAATAACTAATACCAAAATAATGATCTATGAAGCTCAAATGTAAAACATATCATGCCGTCTAGATCTAAACAATATTGGTATCAGCTCATCGAATTAAAGAAATTCTGAACATAGTTCTGAATGTGTCGTCTAGTCACAATATACTGTGTACATGAATCTTCTTGATTTACTTAGTCATAATAATGTTAATGAAAAGTGATAACAATTTTAATAAAAAGTGATAATTAATTAATCAAACGTAAAATAATCTTACCACAAGATGGTTTTATGCAAGTGTTGCTTTATTTTTTTTAAAAAATTAAACATATTAATAAAAATGTATTAGGTTAATAAAAGTAAAACAAAAAATTATTTTATTTTTTAAAAATTATGGATAATTTTTCGATATATTCGATATATCCTCGATATTTTGTTGATATTGTATCGATATTTCCTCGATATATCTCGAAATTTAAAAAAATTTGAACTGAGACAATTCGATATCGATATTTCCCGATATATCCTCGATATCAAAAAAAAATATCTTTTCCCCATATCGATATCGGTACTCTAAAAAATGGATATATCGTGAATATATCGTGGATATATCGGTACTCCTACCTAACACTTCATACATTTATTTATATACTCTACATTAAGGAATATTATTATTATTTAATGTATTGTCGGTAATTGTATTAATTTTTGTGTGGGCTCTATATTTTAATGATATTAGTGAGTGTGTGCAGATCATATGTGAAAAAACAAAATAAGACCCTTTAAGCGGAACGACAAAAATGAAAAAAATTTACAATTTAAAGGGGACGGGGAATAGAGATATATATATATATATATATATATATATATATATATATATATATATATATATATATATATATATATATTACATGTAAACTCTTCATACTATAAATATGAAGTTTAAGAGAAATTGATTTTTTTGTCTTTTGTCTTTTTTTTTAACACTAGAGAATTATATAATTATTTTTTTAATAATAAATAAATGATATATTTGGTGGCCAACCATTTTTTTCCCTTGAAAAGGTTTATTACTCGTAAGTGTATGAGATCTATAGCAGTACAAATGTGACCAAATTTAATTATCGAATCCACGAGAATACTAGACAAGTTACTCAAGCTACGATGTTCTTGAATTTGAAAATTTGGGTTTGTAAATCAACTTGAGTTTTGAAAACCAAATGAATAGTGATAATATATGTTTGTTCTGAATTTTTTGGTAGAGTAACTTTCAATTTTATGTAAAATTAATGTGTGAAGGGTGAGTACTAATTTGTAAGATTAAAATTTTTTGTATTTATACAGATAGATGTATATTTAGGTGTGGTTAAAAAATCTAGTTTTTCAAAACTTAAACCGAAACAATATTAGATTTTCAAATCAAAATCTAAACTTTAAAAATGTAACCACAAATAGCTTATGATTTGCATCACTTTTATTAGAACAACCATAATTTAAGTTAAAAATTAATTAACTACTAAATAACTGGATTTATATTAAAATAAAATAAAGAACAACTCAAAAAATATCAGGCAAATGTTTCAAGAGAGAAGTCAAGATAGTTTCAAAGAAATCCAATTTCAACCAGTTCGAATCAATTTCACTAAACAAACGAATCAAATCATGCATAAATTCATAAAAGCAATCACATAAATATATTAAACTACTCAGGTCAAATTAGACTAAGAACATATATTCAATTAATCACCAAACATCACAGTAAAAATTATTTATATTCTCTTTCCAGGTACTAACGTTGCTAAGATTTTCTTTTGAAAGATAGTTATGCATCAACAAATATTCTTAATATGTACTACAAGAATTAAAGATAGAGTTTTCTTACCTAATACCATAACAAGGCCATGGAGAGATAGACAGACATCTAATATTGGCAATTCTAATAATCAAGATATATATTGGTTAATCCCCTCAATTATAGCAAATAACTCATAAAATCATGCAACAAATACCTGTATCAAACATAAACACTCATAGGTCAATGATATAAAAATAATTAAAAACAGACGTAAAGCACAATATATAAGTCTTAAATGCAAAATTTCAATAAATGAATAAACATTTTGCAGAAATCATCATCATCGATGTCTTAATCTATCAATTCATTATGGTTTAAAACAGTGTTGTTGAAACCAAGTAGGACCAAGAACCAGACCGAGAACGAGTCTGAAATATCAAAAAATCGCTTTGGCCATTAAACCATGAAGAATTGGTTGAACCAGGAGAACGAAGAGAATCAGAAACCGCCAGTTATGTTTTTTCTTTTTTTTTTAAATTTAATTCAAATATTGAGATGAATTGTTGTGTAGTGTGCGCCAGATGACAATCTATTCACATAAAAAAATCACAAAAATTGAAACCCTCCTCAATTATAGACAAAGTAGTGAGAAATGATTTCGCTCAATTCTTTATGTATGTTGTTGAATAATAGAAGAAAAAAAAGAAAGAAAAACCTTCTCTCCATTGGAGGTGGAGGGAGATGCCAAGCCACCGGTGCCTCCACAAATCGTGAGAGAGTGGTAGAAAAAGAGAAGGAGCGGTGCTGTTTGTAGAGATGAGAAAGAGAATTATAGAGAGCAAACTGTAGAGAGAGCGAGGGGCGCCGCTGTTGCGCGTTTTCCTACACACTAATTAAATCTCCAAGTATCAAGGAAATCAACTGTAGCAGCAAGAGATCAAGTGTTAATATCGAACCCACGGGACAATCAATTATCAACTTTTAGAATTACTAAATTAATTAAGATGAGTAACCAATTTCTAATTGTTTACAAACTTCAATATCTAAGTGAATGAAAATATTTAATAATTAATATAATAAATCACTGAAGAGGAATCGAAGATTAATTCAAGATCAATCAACAATTCTAAGGCTATCTAGTATAGACTAATTAATCTGACTCCCTTGACATCCAATTGGTCATTCATATAAAGACTTTATGGACGCGTTATACAGATATGCAAATTCACTTGATAAGGACCAAGATAACTCTACAAGTCAACCTTGTTTATTTCCTAAGTCGCGTAAGTGATAATTTCATCCCCCTCTCTAGGTTCCAACTATACTAAATGCTTTTCCTTAGAAGGTTCTTGAATTCTATGTATTCTCCCTTTATAGGTACTATAGAATTAACTCCTACTATCGTATTTAAAGGTCTAATTGCCTTATTCTACTAGAACATTCAAATATCTGATTTATCTGAAGAATTAACATTATCACGGGCAAACTACCTTAATCCTTAACAAATAGACAATTCAATTCATGAATGCACACAAGCTAACATAATAAATCAAGTATCACAGACAATGTCATGAACTAATATGAAGACGTTACGAAGTAGGAATATCAAAGACTGATTTAATTAAATAAATCAAAATATCATACATGAATTTACAAAAATTAGTCTAGTTCATCAAACCAATTACGTTTATCTTTCAAACTTTAAAACTGTAAACAAAATTAGCCCATGAGGTTACAAGAAACACTCATGGCTATCAATGAATTCATACCAGAAGTCTTTATAAACGAAATAAAAAGATAGAAAATAAAAAACCCTAATATCGGCATTGTTCCCCTGTTGATCTCACTTTTCTTTATGCGAAATAAAGAGCAAGTTTACTCTATCGCAATGTAGAACATAATGACCAAGTAATAAAATATATCGAACCTAAGGGAGAAAGTAGTGTTGCCGTATCAAGAAGTGCTCGCTCTAGAATGACTAAATCAATTATAGAGGTTGGAATTATAATACAAGTAACGACTAAGTAAAGCAAGGAAATAGAATAGTAAATAATTAAGCAAGATACGAATGAGATGGAAGATGGATGAAGGTAGAACAATCTAAGAAGTATGCAAGACTAACAACATCATGGAAAAGACATATATAGACTCACACATACACATGCATTGATGAACATCACGTAATGATATTAAGGGCACTTATTAGTTCCACCTAAGTTCCTTCACAAAATACTTAGGATGTACACTATATAGAGGGTCATTCACACCTAATATAATCCCTAAAAAGCTCTTAAAAGTGTCTCCAATTCTCACAATTCCAGTAGGTACTTATGGGTATTAATATACCAGTTTAGAGATATTATTACGAAGAACTTTCTCTAGTAGGTAGGAATGTTCGCCTATGTTCCATTTCTAAGGTCAAGTGACTATTGACTTGGTTCCCCTCACTTGGTCAAACACCTTTGCAAGTAATCCTTATTAGTGTCCTATCATGAGGTTCTAAATATGCATTGAATCTTTCAATCTCAAGTCACACTTAATAGAGTCATCTCATGTGACCAATTGATTCAATTAATCAACTACAACATATAATCAAGTTTTTACTCTATTTCACATGCCATTATCAAGTAACCACACATGTAATAACATAAAATAAAAATATGCATGCATTCAAGATAGAAAATATTCATAACAAATATCAATTCATAAAAAATGTGGTGTGCAAAATCTACATTATCCTTAACCAATCATATTTCTAGCCTCACAAGAGGACTAGCCACTACAAGTCATTACAAATTCAATACAATCCATGACTTGCTCTAATTGAGCCATAAAATGAAGAAAATTACAAAATAAAGGAAAATTAGCTCCCCTTTGATGATGAACTTCCTCCTCCTAGATCACGCTACTATCTTCAATCAATGTAGACTTCTTCTTAGATTGGATATATGAGATGGAATTATGAAAGATGTGAGTAAATCAATTAGATTTGATGGATGAAAAGTGTAGAGATGAAGGATGGAAAAATGGAGAGAAGTGTGTGTGAAATGTGGTGTAAAATGTGTGTAGAAACTGTCCAGAATGATTCCTTTGTCAAATACATGCTAATGATGTATTTATAGCCAAAGAACCTTCTAGAAGATGCACTGATTAAAATTAAAAAATTTGGCCGAACTCGACCCGAGCTTGCAACTTGACACGAGTTGCGACGTCGTTTCTCGGTATATTACGACATCTGAAAGAGCTCGACTTAAGCTTCGGAGCTCGACAATAAGGAAGGCCGAGTTCATATCTCAGGTGTGTATGTCGACTTCCGATAGTCGAGTTGCGGCAGCTCGCCACGGTTCAGTTCACGGACTCGACTCGAGTCCATGAGCCTAGTCGAGTTCTGTCATCTGCTGTCCATTTTTCTTCCATTTCGATTCTCGTCTTCATTTTGTTCTGTTTTTACCTATTTTACATATAATTAAGCTCATTTTCACATATTTATCAATTTATAGCACAAATCTCCATATGAACATAAAACACTACCAAAAGCTACAAAAAATGGATAAAATTATATGAAAATACATATAAAAAGACACTAAAGTCTAGGTAAAAATAATTGTGATCACCCCTTTCCTTCTCCCTCTCTCTGATTGACTAATCTCTCCCAAATATCACTTGAAACTCCTTCGGTGTGGATGGGTGATGGATGGATAGGGAAGATGTGAAATATGGCAGAGGAATTGTGAATTGGATCAAATATCCCTTCTTTATGTGTTCCGGTCCCCTTTTATACTTGTGTCTTTTTTCGAACTCTTTCTTTAGGCCTTTTTTGCTAGAAATATGCACAAACACATACTAGGAGGTGTAAAACATGATTTTGGACTGAAATGGCATCAGCTCGCCCATGGACCGGCTAGCTCGGCTACCAGCTCACCTCGAGCTGCATCTTAAACCATCGGGTAGAGCGCTGAGCGGCTGATGAGAGTAAAAATAAGCGTGTTTTAGTGTCCAATTTAATATTTTTTGATGGGAATTGTTGTTATGTATTAACACAAGTATCTTATATTCAATATATGTGAGAAAAAATGTGCGTTTGAGGTATTTTGTTGTGTTTTAGGTGGAAAAAGGATAAAAAGGGCAAAGTTGGAGAAAATGTGCAACTTGTGTATGAATGCTGAAAAATACACGTCCAACTTAAGTAATTTTTCTGTATTTTTATGAAGCTCTGAACTAAAAGAGTGATACATGGTTGGAAAACCACAGAAGAGAGGATCGTTTTGATGTAAGGAAAACCTCAATCGGATTCCACACATAGAATTTATGATCAAAATGGTGACGTCGCGCAAACTGTTTCTACTCAATATGACTGTGCCACTTTGCAAGACTTGTTACACCTTCAAATGTTAGAGTTTTTGGGATTTCTGTATATGGATAGAAAGCCAAGGAAGAGAAGGTCACGTGAGCATGAGAATTACTCAAGTCGGAGCTCGAATGTGGAATTTATGTGCGAAATGGTCAGACTGCGCAACCCCGCTCGACCTGAAGAAATCCCGCTGGACCAAGACATTTTGGTCGAGTGACGATCGAGTGGCATGAAATTTTCAGGTCCGCGTACAGGTAAGTCACTCGACCTCTACTGACCAAAGCCAATTCCGCTCGACCAAGACCGTTTGGTTGATCGGGGATACGAAATCCTATTTTTGGTAATTTCGTACCTCCAGTAGCATGTAATTTTGTGTTTTCCAAGAAAAAGTTCATCCAAGGTCCATAAGGAGAGCTTAAAAGCATAAAAGGGATGCAGATCACATCATTATTCATTGGAGCACCGCAACACAATCATCATATACCCCACAAGGGGGGATCACCCCCAACCATAATCCACATCCTTTCCTCCATCCATCCATCACTGTGAAGATTCGTCTGTGGAATCAAGAAAGAGAACCAACAGAATTTGAAGAGACGGAAGAGAGAAGGAAGAAAACTTCTACACCAAGGGTTTTCTTAATTCTTTCCTTCTATTTTCTAATTTTTTTGGACTTATGGGTAAAATCTATCCAACCCCTATGATTGTTCTTCGCAACATCATGGGCTAGAACTATTTTGGTAGATCTAGGGTTTTAAAGGTTCTTATGAATTAATTGAACTTCCGTGTGTATATTACGAATAACACTACTTGTGGATTTATTTTATATAAGACAATATTTTATTAATTCATACTCTGAGTCAGAATACATATCTTGGTTATTGATTGAGTGCGTTCACTACTGAGCAGGATTTCATATTATGATTCTAAGCAAGTGGACTCCAAAACTTCATTAGAACTATCTTATATGAATACTTATTAATTGAATTGAATTCGGGTTAGTAAGTAGGATAAAGTGGTTAATTTTATAGTACCTATAAAGGGAGATCATATCGGGTTAGAGTATCAATCCTAGAGAGAAATAATTGATACTGATAGTACCTAGAAAGGTGGGTGAAATTATATCTCTTGCTCCAAGATTATTCAAACATGTTACACACATATTTACTTGTGTCTATAGAGTAGATTTGCATAGTTTAGTGATGCGTCCATATTCCACATGGCAGAGTCGGACATTGATACACGAAAGAGAGATTAATGAGTGAAACTGAATTATCCTAGAGCTACCTATTTTTCTACTTGATCCACTTTCATAATTCTTCTAGTGTTTATTTTATTTTAATTGTTATTTTATATTTTTGTTAGTAGATTAATAATTCAAACCTCAAACTTAATTGTCATCTTGTTTTAATTGATTTAGTTAATAATTAAATTGATAATACACCGTCCTTTGGGTTCGATATTTAACTTGGTCGCTTGCTTAAGCTGCAACTGATATCCTTCATACTTGGGGATTAATTTTGCGTGCAAAGAAAATGCACATCAAGTTCTTGGCGTCGTTGCCGAGGACAGCCGTTATTATTAGTTTATTATTTCTAGTTTGATTAAGACCTTTTATTTGTGATTATTTATTTCTATCTAATCTTGAATTTTTCTGAGGTACTTGTGCACTAGGAAAAGAAGAGAAAGAAAAGAAAGGAATAACACATTGAGCTGAACATGGCCGGAGCAAGGCAGAATCCAGATGATGTTGCCATACGTGATATTTTCACGAACTATGGAATTGGCAACATGGGTTTGATAGGAACAAGGGGGGAAGATAATGATTTTGAGATACATCCCGCTCTTATTATCATGGTAGAGAAGAATATCTTTTCTGGATGTTGCTTTGAAGATTCATATCAGCATCTCAAAAGATTCCTTGGTTATGCAAACACTCATAAGGGTGCTGGAGCTAATGATAATGCTAGGCAGATCGCTCTATTCAAGTTTTCATTAATTGATGTGGCAGGACATTGGTATGAGACTCTTGATGCAGTAGATTGCACTACATGGGACCAACTGCAGTAGAAGTTCTTAGAGATATACATGTCGCCCTCTAAGGTATTTAGAATGAAGCAAGATATCACCCAATTTGTTATGAAACAGGGTTATAAATTTCATGAGTCGTGGGACAGATTTAAAGACATGCTTAGGAGGTGCCCTCAACATGGGATGTCTAAGGCTCAATACATAATCATCTTTTATTACGGATTGGATTGTAAGTCATGTATTCTTATTGATGCATCATCAGGAAAAGCACAGTTATCTAAGACAGCACTTGAAGCAGAAAAGATTTTTGAAGACATCTCTATGAATTCATATGACTGGCTTATAGAGAGAGATAGAGGATCATATGTACTTGGTAAAGTAGCTCAAGTTAAACATCAAGTGGTGAAGCCAAATAGGGATGATGAGATCGTCTCTAGTCTAGCTAGCATCAACAAGCTACTAGAATCCCAGCAAAAGCAGATTGCAGAGTTGACACAAAGGGGGTCTAGTATGCAGCAGCAAGAAGTGAAGAGTGTTGAATATACCTTCAATCAATACATGGCTAGGAATGATGCAAGGGTTGACCACATTGAAGCGAGTATGAATGCTAATCATGCAGATTTATCTAAGCAGTTGAAGGACCTTACCTTTATAATAGGGCAGATGACCGGGAACGTGAATCAATTGACACAGACGTTAGAGAAAAAAATATTCCTGTCTCAAGGTATAATAAACCCGAAAGAGTGCAAAGCCATCACATTGAGGTCAGGAAAGCAGTACGAAGGTCCAATGATGCCAGTGGGCGAAAACAGAGATGAAGTGTCCTCGTTCGACCACCGCTCGACTAAACCCTTAGGTCGAGCAACGGTCGAGTGGCCACCTGTGGAGAAGAACAATCAAAATCAGATTACAGGGTCTCCGATCGACCAAAAAGCATCTGCTTGACCAAACCATCTAGGTCGAGCAGAGGTCGAGCGGACGTCTGTGGATCTGAACATCCAGAATCAGATTATAGGTACCCCGCTCGACCATTTTCACCCCACTCGACCAGATCAATCAGGTCGAGCGGAGGTCGAGCAATACTTTTCGACTCCTGTTTCCATGCAGAACGCTATACCTGATGTTCAAGAAGGAAAGCTTAGACTGTGGATGGATAATGAAGATATGATTTTCTCTCTTGATAAAACAATGAAGATGCCCATGGAGACTCAATCATGCGAGAGCATAGATGTGGTTTCTAACTTGTTTAATCTTAATTTTTCTAAGACAGATGACTCTGAAATTGAATGGAAGATTAACAAGGAGGAGTCTAAATAGCCATGGAGGAAGGAATTTCTGAGGATCATATTTTTGTGACCAAGAAAGGTGAGGTGCTAAGTGTAGACAAGAAGAGGGAAAGAAAGTACTTGAAGGTGAGGATGCGAGAAGACCACCATTTGATTCAGTAGTTCAAAAAGCGGTATTCCGTCGTGACTCTCCAACGTTAAATATGATTGTCTGTTGGGGGCTTATCCCTTCTATTTTATTGCTTTCGTGTTTCTTTTGTGTGAGTGAGGAGTTATTATATTTGAGGTGCTCATACTTCGGCAATTACATCTCTTTTCAAACTTAGTTTTGACTTACGTTTTTACTAAGTTTGGGGGGTGTGATGTATTTACCTCGTCTTATGAGCACTAAAGGTATAATTTTTCCTTTTGTTGTTTGTTTGTTAGGGGATTGATTTTTTGCGGCATATTAATATTTTAACCGGTGTTGGTATGTCGATATTTTGCAACTTACTTAATATTTAGTGTGTTGTATTGGTGTGTCTAGTGTATGGAGTCGATTAGATAGTCAATAGAGTCTTTCCTATAGTTCTCTTATTTTATTATTGATGAATTTGTGATGATGAGGTATGCTTGAGCTTTGATAATAGAACAGGTAAACTGAGGCTTTGACATGATCGAGTTCTACATTGAGGTTTTGAACTCGAGGAGCTCGTGCATACGTCGGAGAAAAATCAAGTGCCCTCATTTCCTTTTTCTAATTTTTATGTGTGGTTTTAATTAATGGAGTGGAAGGATTGAGTTTATGTTTTTGTTTATCCACATGTGAGCTTATATTGTTTAAATTGTGCCTGAAATTCATATGCTTTTGAAATTGATGAAGGAAGTGTATTTGAGTTATATTGTGGTATGAAGTTCTATGTGTACTTGTGGGATATTACTTACCATGTAAGGTGCTCTGTTACTTGTTAAAAAACTATGTGAGATTTTGAGCCTCGTTGATCATGTACATAATCACATGATATTTCTTTTCTGGTGAGTATCGTTCTTTTGTGTGTATTCTAGAACTTGCCTCTTGTATTACTTGAAACTACATGTGTGTTAGATAATGAGAGATGATTTTAGGCCATCCTTGAATTTATGAGATAATTAGCCAAATAATTCCCTACCAAATAATGTTTATCCGTAGTTAGCCCCGTTGACCCTAAAAATCT
Organism: Pogostemon cablin; assembly: GCA_023678885.1. NCBI lineage: Eukaryota > Viridiplantae > Streptophyta > Magnoliopsida > Lamiales > Lamiaceae > Pogostemon > Pogostemon cablin. Next base: position 16,225,183 of record CM042966.1, read on the forward strand.
CATTCTTTGGCAGCCTACAAGAAAAAGTCACTTTGAACATCTGAATTTTTTTAGCCTTGATTGTCTTTCTAGAAGAGAATTAATGGCTTTTCAAAGTGCGTTGACGGAGTTTTATAACAGTTTGGGAGTGAATGAAATTGGTATTGAAACAGTGATTGAACTTGAAAATGCATCTAAAGAAAATCATGGAGTAGTGCTTAAATCTAATACTCCATGGAATCAAATACCCTAGTGTAGTGCTCAAATCTAGTACCCTATGGAGGATGCATAAGGTAGTGCCCGAAACTGGTACCTCGAGAGAAAAATGAGAGAAAAAGAGAAAAAAAAGGAAAAAATATTGTGCTTGATGAGAAAAGTTAAAGAGTTGAGGAGGATATTTGTTGTGCATAATAGAAAGTGAGTAAAAAGAATGAAAGATCATGATAGATGGTCACTTGATTGATCCGAATTTTGAGTCACTTATCCATATATTTCCTACCTTAACCAAAGAGCCAACATTACATCCAAAAGAAAAGTCCTTATTCATCCGATTGTCAAATCATACTTTTAGTAGTGGTATAATATCTTAGCTCAACTAGATTTATTTTAGAAAGCCCAAAACCTATTTATTTATTTTATGGCCCAAAAGGCCAGCCCTATCTTAGTCCAACTAGATTTTGTTAGAAAGCCCAAAACCTAATTATTTATTTTTATGGCCCAAAAGGTCAGCCCAATTAAGCCCAATTAGAATTTTTTTAGAAAGCCCAAACTTATTTATTTATTTTGTGGCCCAAAGTTTCAGCCCACTTAAATGGCCTGATATATAATTAGTAAGACTAAAGTTAAAAAAAAAAAGAGAGAGAAGAACGGGAGAAGAAAAGCAAAAGAGGGGAAAGAAGAGAGGAAGAGGAGAAACCCTTGTTGACCAAATTCTCCCTTACAACCCTCATCCTAGGTGGTTTTTAAGTTGTTTTGAGGTAAGTGGTGTGTGAATTAAGCTTCCTTCTTCCATAATTTTGTAATTTTGTGGGGTTTTTCTTTTTGGTATGTGGGAAATTTGTAGACTGTTCGAACTGATTTCGAGATAGCTATTGTCCTCGAAACTTTGCAAACTTAATTTCTGTACGTAGTTGAACTCGTTAGCTTTCCGTAGCCACTTGAAACACCTCAATCCGATTATTCTACAATTAGTTATGATTTTTCTCGTAAACTGCCACTAGCTGGAAAATTTCAGAAATTTTATGTCGAATTCAAACTTATTTTCTATCGTTTTGTTTAGTTAATGTATTGAAACGGGTTATGTGAGATTGGAAACTGATGTTAAGGAGTTACATACCATTTTTATTTAATATCGACTCGTTCGAACTCAATTAGGATTTGTTTTTAGCAATGAAAGGGATGTTACGGCTAATAGTTAGTTATATTTAATTTGTCTTTAATTGCTCATCTCCTTTCTAGGTAAAGAACCATCGACGAAGGGCAAGGGACCGACTTCAGATTCCGGAGAGAGTTAATCACTTACTTGTGAGTTGATAATTCGGGAACGCCTTCTCTTGTGGGAAGTGTGGACCCTCGATAAATGTGCATTTATTTTAGTTTTAGTTAATTGATAAGAAAATTATTTGGTATTGTGTTATGTGGTAAAGAGCCTGATTGGCTCGATTGCTCTGGTTAGAGTCATGTTAGCCATTTTATGAGTATTATTGATTTCTGGTTATTCTTGTGTGCCAATTAAGACTCTAACTTGAGTCGTTATTCATCTTATGATGCACATGCATATGTATGACTGGTACCAAGGTTAAGTAGCCCGAATTGGTCACGGTTCGGGTGAGTTGGAGCGACATTGATTAAGTAGCCCGAATTGTCGCGGTTCGGGTGAGTTAGAGTGACAACCAAGTTGCTCGTGATTGGCAAACCTGGGTGAGTTAGATCTAACGGGGCACCTGTCCATTTGCCAAATACTGATACTCTGTAGGGTGATCGTTAGATGGATCAGTCTATTATAGGCTCAGTCAACGTCACCGGCGTGGGACATGCATGTCATATATGTTTATATGTTTGATCATTTCAAGTATTCACGTCGATATTGAATTGTGAACTTTAGCACTTGGTGTGTTGAGAAAGAATATTAATGTGCATTTTATTTAGAGTAACGGTGACGGGCTTGGACTGTCTCTCGACGGAGAGCTCAGTTCGAGGAGGATATTGACTATCCACGCGTCTTTTATGTGATAACATGTTGTTTGAACTAATTGTGTTATTCGTAAATGTGCATTAAGGTTTTTATTTTCATTAATATGTACACTGAGTGAGAAATAGTTATTGTGAGACGAAATGTTGAATTTTATATTATGAACACGAGTGGGAATACATGCTTCGTATAAGGGTCGGGGTGACCGGCTTATCACCTCACTGAGCTAGTGGTTTTGCTCACCCCCATCATTCTTTCCTTTTCAGGCTGTTGATATCGTTTTGGTTGGAGGTTTGCCTATCGTTTGCTCGTCATCCAATCCGTGTTTTGGGTACTTTCTCTTTTATGTAAATTGACGGATTCATTGGCGAGATTGTATAGTTTATATTTGGTGACCCCCTTGATGTTCTTTTTGTACCTTCGCGATGTTATATCGTTCATGTATATTTTCTTTAAAATACGTTACACCATTGTAATTTTGTACCTTTGTAAATCCTTGTTGATACTTTATGAGATGATGTCCTCGGGTTGTACCCGTTATTATCAGTTGTTCAGTTCTACAGGTACTTGATAGCAATCCTTACGTTTTCTATAAACTTTGTGGAGTGGAGTGCACCCATTCTGCGAAATTTATGGTTAACGTGGCGGTTGTCGCGTTCTGTCTGGGGTCGGGGCGTGACAAGTGGAGAGTGAGAGATATTTGGCAAGCTTATGGTTACGCATGCACTTGAATTGAATTTGAGCGTAAACACCTTATTCCATAATTGTACATCTTTTACACTTGAGTGCGAGTGATATATACTTCCCGTGAGAACATGTCAATGAAGCATTTGAATTGGTGGTGATTGTCTTATCTTGTATGCTATGAATTGATTATTATATGTAATGAGAGTTACATGACATAAGTTGAGAACAGTTGTATTTTGAATGGGGAGTAGGTCATAGTCCTTGTTTCCCTGCTAATTTTCTTACACTCTTTCTCTTTATTTTTATTTTGTCGCCTCAGGACGAGCAACGGGTAAGTTTGGGGGTTTGATGAGAGTGAAAATAAGCGTGTTTAGTGTCCAATTTAACATCTTTTGACGGGAATTATTGTTATATATTAGCAAAAGTATCTTTTATTCAATATATATGAGAAAAAGGTGCGTTTGAGGTATTCTATTGTGTTTTAGGTGGAAAAAGGATCAAAAGTGCAAAGTTGGAGAAAAAGGTGCAACTTGTGTAGGAATACTGAAAAATGCATGTCCAAATTGTGTAATTTTTATGTATTTGTGTGAAGCTCTGAACTAGATGTGTAGTATATGGCTGGAAAGCCATAGAAGAGAGGATCGTTTTGGCGTAAGGAACACCTCAATCGGATTCCAAACGAGTAAGTTATGATCCAAATGGTGACGTCGCGCAAGCTGTTTCTATTCAGCACGACTGTGCCATTTTGCATGACTTGTTACACCTTCAAATGTTAGAGTTTCTGAGAGTTATGTATATAGATAGAAAGCAAAGGAAGATAGGAAGAATCACTCAAATCGGAGGATGTGGAAGTTATGCGCAAAATGGTCAAACTGCGCAACCAGCTTGACCTGGAAAACCTGCTCAACAAGACATTTTGGTCTAGCGACTGTTGAGCAGTGTGAAATTTTCGGGTCTGCGGACAGGTATGCCTCTCGACCAAAGCCAATTCCGCTCGACCAAGACCATCTTGGTCGAGCGAGGACACGGAATCCTATTTTTGGTAATTTCGTACCTCCAGTAGCTGTATTTTCGTGTTTTCCAAGAAAAAGTTCATCCAAGGTCCACAAGGAGAGCTTACAAGTATTAAAAGGGATGCAGATCACATTATTATTCATTGGAGCACCGCAGCACAATCATCTTACTCCCCACAAGAGGAGATCACCCCCCAACCATCATCCACATCATTTTCCCCATCCATCCATTACTGTGAAGATTCGTCTGTGGAATCAAGAATGAGAACCAAGAGGATTTGAAGAGATGGAAGAGAGAAGGAAGGAGACTTCTACACCAAGGGTTTTCCTAATTCTTTTCTTCAACTTTCTAATTTTCCGGATGTATGTGTAAGATCTATCCAACCCCCATGATTCTTCTTCGCAACATCATAGACTAGAACTATTTTGGTAGATCTAGGGTTTTGAAGGTTCTTATGAATTAATTGAACTTCCGTGTGTATACTACGTATAACACTACTTATGGATTTATTTTATATAATACAATGCTTTATTAATTCATACTCAGAGTTGTTTTGTGCATCTTTAACTGTTATGTAGAGTCTGAATAAATATCTTGGTTATTGATTGAGTGCGTTCACTGCTGAGCAGGATTCCATGTTATGATTCTAAGTGAGGGGACTCCGAAACTTCATTAGAACTATCTTATATGAATACTTATTAATTAAAATGAATTCGGGTTAGTAAGTAGGATAAAGAGGTTAATTTTATAGTACCTGTAAAGGGAGATCATATCGGGTTAGAGTACCAATTCTCGGGGAAATAATTGATACTGATAGTAAACTACAACAAAAGTGATATTACTTAACACCCAAAAAATGTTACTTAACAATTAAAAATTTTCATTATATGTCATAAATAACACTTTATTAGGTATCACTGTTGCCCTTGTTATCTAAAGTCTAATGTTACACTTTTTTTACTTATAATAACACCTCGTATCAATTTTAACATTTTATTGTAATGCTTTAAAAAATGTTACATATACTGTTAATGTAACATATTTTTTTCTTAATTTAACATTATTTTGTTAACACTTTTTAATGTAAATGTAACATTATTTACATTATTTTGTTAACACTTTTAAATATAATGTAACATAACACTGTTAAATATAATGTAACACTAACTACATTATTTTGCTAACACTTTTATATATTATGTAACATTAACTATATTATTTTGTTAACACTTATGAATATAATATAACATTAATTACATAATAATTTATCACTTTTACAAATACATGCAACACTTTTGCAAAACAATTATGTAACACATATATTAACACTTGAGGTATTTATGTAATATTTAATAATAATAATAATATATTATTTTATTTTAATAATTATATAGATAATTTAATAATAAATAATGTCAATAATTTAACAATAATAATTTCAATATTATTATTATTATTAATATTATTTGAAATAAATTTAATTTACTAAAATCTAAATAATTATTAAAGAATAAATAATTGTAAAACAAGGTAAATAGGCAAATATTATTTAAAATCATGCACTATGATGAAATTTATACTTGCATATCCACATACCTAAAATTAGGTTTGATAAAAACACAAAGAAAGAAAATAAAATAAATCATAATAACTAATCTTCATCTTGAACTTTGTTTCCAAAATCACACATCACTATTGTCAATGTCATCATTCTGATTGTCTTCATCATCACTGTCTTCATTCCGTTTTCCTAAAAACAAAAACACTTATATAAGGTATACAAGAATCATTTCAAAAATTTCCACTTAAATTATCTCCGATCAAAATAAAAACTATTCAAATTCAAAAATATCACATATCATGTTACTAAATATAATTCACAAAAGAGAACTAAAGCTGAAAATTACGTATAAGAATAGCACAATTGAAAAAAAAAATCACATCCAATTATATGTTTAATTCCTAGACTAGACAAGCACAGGTAATAGCTACTCCCTTCGTCCCATTTCAAACGGCACACTTTTCATTTTGAGTTGTCTTACAAAAGTTTGCACATTCCTAAAAAAATAAAAAATCAAACACAATTACGCTTCTCCATACACTTTATTTACAAAAAACAACCACATTTACTTAACACACTTAACATATTTTATCAATTATTTATTACCAAAAAAATCATAATACCCCTAAAAGTTATCACTTTTCTTAATCTCCGTGTCAGAATGGGCATGCAAACTTTTGTGGGACGGAGGGAGTACGTTTTTTTTACATCACATAATTAGATATGAACAATAAGTCAATGACATAATACCATGAAAAAACACCTGCTCTAGTTCTAAACAAAGTAAAAATTGTGCAACTTTAATGGATAAATACCAATTACCACATGCCTAGTTTTACATAACAATAGTTGAGGTTAAACGTAGCAACACCTAAATTCTTTAACTGAGAAACTTAGGAATTAATGCAGTAAGAATAAATGCCACAACACGTCATTTAATATCATTATGATGTCATAGCTGCAAGTACATCAATAATGAGCAAGCATGAAACTTTAACACCTACAATTTTAACTCAACTTATATAAGTTGTCATAAACAGAAATTGCAGCAATAAAACAAGTAAACTCCCCATATAAAACAATTTAGAAGTAAATTACAACAACATTTATAAGAAATTATGGTGGTTGTGAACAGTAAAAATAGAAATTTTAAAAGTTGCAATTTGACATATCTACAATCGATTACCTAGCATGGCTCTACATCATCAATGTTTTTAGAAGATTCTCTATTGTGTTGATAGTTTGATGGATCCTCAAGGCATGGAGTAATGCGAGCAAGAATATCAATTGAAAGAACTTGTCGTAGGAGGTTCAAAACCCCGTAGACAGTATATTCATTACTTCAGTTTTAATTGATTGCAGAAACTCAACCGGAAATAACCGTATCAGTCTTATTTGATGCTCTCACTAACCTCTTAGCACACCTGCCCGTAAGTCTACCATGTCTTTGCATTAGCAACTCCTTCAACAAATTTTGATAAAACATTAGTATAAAATTCTATATCAATGTATACAAAAATATTAAACAATTATATTTACAGTGTCATTGTTATGAAGTCACGTTGCGTTGTGGGATCGAGTCAGGGAGATGGAGAGCCAAAGCCGCTGTTGGTACATCAGCGTAGGCGGACCAACAAGGCTTAGGCGTATCTTAATATTATTATTATTTCGGATTGCTACTATTTTGTTATTTCTAGTGTGGGCCTATCTTTCATAGGCTTAAGGTTTCTTATTATTTGCTTGTAATGACGTTGAAACATATCAGATTATCATTGAGTTGGGAAGCTTCGGCTTATTGGCAAACGAATTCTTCGTTTGATTTCTGAGTGCTAACAATTGGTCCGACCTGCCGGATCACTCACCCGGTATGACTCTCACAGGTAGTGAATAGAGGGTCGAGGACTTGGAACAAGAACAGGAGGAGATGAGGGAAAATATGGGTAAGATGGTTGAAGAGCAGACAAGTTTAGCCTGCAATTGAAGGAGATCGCTAAGTCGTTCGCCGGGCTGACCGTGTCGGTTACGGCGTTGTCGGAGGCAACGTTGCGCTCGGCGGCTGGTGGCGCGACCCGGCGGCAGGTGACCAAGGAGGTGGAGTCCGCTGCCTTGGGATCGGGGACGGCAACCGGGACTGCGGCAGATAAGCCGCCCGCCCCACCCACTATACCGTCTTTCGAGGGCTCAGACCCGATTGGTTGGCTAACTAGGGCCAATGAGCAGTTCGATTTGCATCAAACACCGGTGGAGATGAAATTACCGGCGACTATGGTTGCCATGGAGGATTTAGCGTTATACTGGTTCTCGTGGATGCGATCCAGGAAGCCGAACATGACCTGGGAAGAGTTTTCACGAGCCCTTACAAGCCGTTTCGATGCGCGGTTTAATGGAAGTCCATATGAACGGCTTGCAGCGGTTAGGCAGGCTGAATTGGTGGAGGAATTTGTAACAGTGTGCAATTGGCAAGTCAGGTTCCGGGTCTCAGCGACGAGCATTACTTGGGGTATTTCATGAAAGGGCTGGCTGAGGACGTTCGGAGCTCTTTGCGCCTCCTCCGCCCGCCCGATTTGGAGACGGCTATGGAGTTAGCGAGAGATGATTATAATCTTTCAATTATGGGTGCTGGTCATGCGCCCCGATCGGGGGGCAGCTCGTTTAATATACCCCCACTCCAAAACCAATTCTCGACAGGGTCTAGTTTTAGCCCAGGGTCTCGCATTGGCGTTCCGGCAAAAGGATCTACGGGCTCCACGAGCTCGCCATCACCTCGGCCCCCTTTTCGCAACCAGCCGGGGCGATCGTTCAGTGTGACTCAATCAGCCACTTCCCCACGTTTCGCTCGGATGTGGCCACAGGAGATGAATGATCTTCGCGCTAAGGGATTATGCTTCCGTTGTAAGAAGACATACATGCCGGGGCATCAGTGCTCCATGCGACAATTAAACATTTTAAAGGCGGAGGAGGACGAGATATTGGATCTTCAATGCTGCGAATTTAATGAAGATTCGGATCCGCCGAAGGAGGAGATTTCGGCAACTGCAGAGGAGGGTGATAAGGGTGACGTGGTGCTTCCTATTTACTCGATGGCAGGAATTTCAGGTCCGCGCACCATGCGGATGAAGGGTGACTTCCAAGGGCATAATATCAGATTCTGGTGGATAGTGCAGCTAGCCACAATTTTATCTCCAACTCTTTAACAACTAAATTGTCTTTGAATACTGATAGGTCTAGCTGTTTCAGAGTGCAACTCGGTGATGGGCGTCGGCAAATGTCGAGGGATATTGCTGTGGCGTGGAGATTTCGGTGAAGGGTGTTAAGCTGGTGGCGGATTACCACATGTTTCCATTGGGGGAGTAGATGTGATATTGGGCGTAGCTTGGCTAGCCACCTTGGGGGAGGTGACAACAAACTAGGCTGACATGACGATGACTTTTGCTTGCGATGGGAAAGCAGTCACGCTGACAGGGGATCCAGCGTTGTGTCGTTGGCCTATAGGCCCTCGTGAGTTAATTAAGATTCAGGATGCCGAGTTGTGGGTCATGATATTGGAGGGAGCACCGCTAAAATTGATGGAACCGGTGTCCGACGGGATTTCGGAGGTGCTAGCAGCGTTCGAAGAGTTGTTCGGAGAGCCAGAGGGACTACCACCGTCACGAGGAACCGAGCACCATATTCTGCTATCACCAGGGTCCGGTTCAGTGTCCGTGAGGCCGTACCGTTATGGTCAGGTGCAGAAGGATGAGATTGAAAGGATGGTGGCAGACATGCTTTTGGCACAGATCATTCGCCCTAGTTCTAGCCCCTTTTCTAGCCCGGTGTTGATGGTAAAGAAGAAGGATGAGAGTTGGCGGTTCTGTGTGGATTATAGAGAGCTCAACAAAGTGACGGTGCTGAACAAATACCCTATTCCGGTGATACAAGAGTTGCTGGATGAGATGTCGGGGGCGGTGGTATTTTCAAAAACTGATCTGCGCTCCGGGTATCATCAAATTAGGATGGCCAAGGAAGATATTCATAAAACTGCTTTCAGGACCCATAGTGGACAATACGAATTCCTGGTTATGCCGTATGGTCTAACCAACGCGCCAGCAACCTTCTAGTCAGCCGTGTTGAGTTGTTCTGGCCCTACTTGAGAAAATTTATTTTGGTGTTTTTTGATGATATTCTCATCTATAGCAGGTCTTGGCAGCAACATAAGGAACACCTGAGAGAGGCCCTGCAGATTTTGCTGGATCATCAATTCAAAGTAAATCAAAAGAAGTGCCCGTTCGGGTGTTTGAAGGTGGAGTACTTGGGCCATATCATATCGGCCATCAGGGTGGAGATGGACCCAGCAAAGGTGGGAGCCGTCATGGATTGGCCCCGTCCGCGGAGTGTTCGTGAGGTAAGGGGATTCCTGGGTCTGACTGGCTATTACCGTCGGTTCGTGCGGGAATATGGACAAAAGGCTAGGCCGTTGACCGCGCTGCTCAAGAAATCAGCCCCTAGTCCTTTTGTTTGGATGGATTCCGCCGAGGCGGCATTCTGGGGGTTGAAGTCGGCGTTGACATCAGCGCCGGTGCTTGCCATGCTCGACTTCGAGAAGCAATTTGTGGTCGAATGTGATGCTTTGGGGACTGGAATAGGTGTGGTGCTCATGCAGGAGGGAAGGTCGATTGCATACTACAGTAAGTCTCTGGCGGAAAGGACACTGACTAAGTCGGCTTACGAGCGGGAAATGATGGGATTGGTTATGGCGGTTCAGCATTGGAGGCCTAACCTTTTGGGTCGCCAATTCGTGGTTCGCACAGATCACAGCAGTTTGAGATATCTTTTGTCTCAGAAGATTGTTACTCCTGCTCAACAAGTCTGGGTGGCGAAGCTGTTAGGGTATGATTTTGTGATCGAGTACAAACCGGGGACTTCAAACTTGGAGGCTGGCTCTTTATCCCGTCGAGGAGAAGATAGCAGTTTGTTAGCACTCAGCGGTTCGAATTGGGGTGAGTTGGGCAATATCTTGGCAGAGCAGTCGCGCGATGAGTTTGTCCAAAGCGTTATAATTGATTTACGGAGTAACCAAGACGTCGACCGGGGTTTGAATTGCGAGGAGGGAAGTTGTTCTATAAGGGGAGAGTGGTGTTGGCGGCTAATTCTGAATGGATCCCGAAACTGCTCAATGAGTTCCATGACACGCCTGTGGGCGGTAACGCGGGTGTCTTGAGAACTTATAGGTGGATTTCCGCCAGCGTGTTTTGAGAGGAATGTTCAAGGCGGTAAGGGAGTATGTGTCAAGGTGTTTGATTTGTCGGAAGGCGAAGTATGAGACGCTGTCACCGGCAGGACTGCTGCAGCCTCTGCCAATTCCGGAGTCAGTTTGAGAGGATATCTCCATGGACTTCAATACTGCATTGCCTAAATCCCAGGGGTATACTACAATAATGGTGGTGGTGGATCGTCTGTCTAAGTATGGTCACTTTACTACAATACTGCATTGCCTAAATCCAAGGTGTTTGCTTGCATGGGATTCCTGGTTCTATTGTGAGTGATCGTGACCCGCTATTTGTGAGCGCTTTCTGGAAGGAGCTTTTTTCGATGTCCGGGACTCAGCTCAAATTCAGCACCGCTTATCATCTCGAGACAGACGGTCAAACAGAGGTGCTAAATAGAGTGTTGGAGACTTACGTTGTTTTGTGGGTGAGCAGCCGTCTAAGTGGGTAAAGTGTTTGCCTTGGGCGGAGTATTGGTACAATACAACATTTCAAACGGCAGCCCAGGTGACTCCGTTTGAAGTGGTGTATGGGCGTCCGCCACTGTCCATCCAGAGGTATCTTCCGGGCGAATGTAAGATAGCGGCGGTGGCAGGGCTATTGGAGAGTAGGGATGTTATGTTGGCTCGCTTGCGAGAGAATTTAATGCGAGCTAGGGAGAGAATGACCCGTTCTGCTAGTCGCCATCGTCGGGATGTGAGTTTCAACATTGGCGATAGAGTGTTCTTGAAGGTCAGGTCTTACAGGCAGAGGTCGCTAGCAAGCAGCCCCCATGATAAGTTGTTTGCCAAGTTCTACAGTCCATTCAAGGTTTTGGCAGGTGTTGGGCCTTCCGCATACAAGTTGGAGCTACCGTCATCAAGCTGAATTCATCATGTTTTCCATGTGTCGCAACTTAAACGGATGGTGGGGAATCACAACGTGGTGGCTGATTTGCCTGATTCCCTGGAGCTGCCAGAGAATCCCATTTTTGAGCCAGATGCGGTATTAGCTTGGCGGAGTATTGAGGAGGGATAGTCGAGCAAGTGTTGGTAAGGTGGTCTGGTCAGCCGGAGGAGGATGCTGGGTGGATGAATGTGAAGGAGTTTTGCCAACAGTTTCCTTGGTTCAACCTTGGGGACAAGGTTGTTTCTGAGGGGGAGGGAGTTGTTATGAAGTCACGTGGCGTTGTGGGTTCGAGCCAGGGAGATGGAGAGCCAAAGCCGCTGTTGGTATATCAGCGTAGGCGGACCAACAAAGCTTAGGCGTATCTTAATATTATTATTATTTCGTATTGCTACTATTTTGTTATTTCTAGCGTAGGCCTATCTTTCATGGGCTTAGGGTTTCTTATTATTTAAGTTCTGCTTGTAATGACGTTGAAAAATATCAGATTATCATTGAGTTGGGAAGCTTCGGCTTATTGGCAAACGAATTCTTCATTAGATTTCTGAGTGCTAACAGTCATCCTCAACGAGTTGATTAGATGTTATGCATTCTCTTTCTTCTTTCCTTCTGAGTTTCTTTGTACATTGTTGCTTCAGTCACTAACATCTTTCCAACTTGTTCCCGCTGCAAATTACCCACAAAACATCTTGAAAAGCTAAAATAAAAACAATTAAACAAACTCAATAATATATTCTACTTTATTTACTCGTATTAGTAGATTTGTAGTTCACTTGTCCTTTTCTTTAGAATCTGGCAGACTCATCATGAGTGCCTATTTCCCAAAGTGTCAAGCTATGGACAGATTATAATATGTCCTCATTAAATAACTCTTTATATATCAAGTAGTGCATAAAATAGATTTAGTATCATTCCTGAAATCATCAGGTAATATTTCCCAAAGTGACTACACTTTCTTGCAAAAGAAACAGGACCTAAGGACAATCTTTTAAGCCTCTCTGCTTTTCTTCCTTTTTTACTCATCTCCTTCATGTAATTCTAGTAAATAATTTGTTGAAAACATCTCAATTTTAAATAAATATAAATTCATTTTGTTTGCGGTTGAATCGGAATGTATCATGTAACAGTTTCACAATATAAATTAATAATGAACCAAGAAATCATGTGAGAAATATGTGTTTGTTAACAAGAGTCAACAATTACCTGCACCACTTCTAAGTCCCAATAAGTCACCAACATGAAATTCTGAACAAGGAAAACTGCACATATTGGACAACAAGAGAAGGTAAATATAACGGAGTGAATAATGAAAAATATTTATACTAACAGAATAGCTAATCCAAGTTTGAAAGGATTAAAGGAAATGGAGTACGATTAAATTTCCAGTTTCATATCTTGTTTTACTACTAAGTATATAACATGTGTTGTTATAATACAAAACTGCTAAATAACAAGAGACTAATTTTGCATAAAGATAATGAATGAACATTAATCGAAAAAGAAGATTCTAAATCCTCTTTTATCTTTATTGATATCAGTATGTTGATCAGCAATATTTTTTAAATTGTTCAAGATAGATTAGAAAAATAACAATCAACCACCTGTCCACCTCTAAACCTTTATGCTTAAACTTATTATTAAACAATTCAAGCATAGATCAACAACTTTAAAGTCATTCTACAATTATTATTAGATTATCACAATATCCAAATTAGTAAAATGTAAAGATGCCTCAAATAAGTAGATACTATGTGATTTCCCTGAAAACTGCAAGAAGATCATACAAACAAACATTGTATGCAATATTAAACAAAGTAAAACTAATGGTTTGTCATATGGCTTACAGTTTCTGTCTGTTCTTTGCTTATAGGAAAAATTCAAAGATGGTACTGGTTCTCAGAATATGGACTAATGGTTTATAGCATGTTAAGAAACAGATATTGCGAGAGAGTTGGCAGAGAACATAAAAGCAATCACGGTATATATGCCTTACCAATTATAATTTCTTTCCCATCTAAGAATCCATAGATTATCCATTGCAGCATTAAGATACTCTACAGTAGGAGTACTTGTGTAGAATAACAAGGTTGTCATACTTATTTTAGTTATCTATGTTATTGGCCTGAGGAGGGGTGCTTATGTCAGGTTGATTAGTAATACCATTCTCAGATTCAAGTGAGCTTCAAACAGGTCATCATCATCAAGCTTTTAGTAATCAAGAGCAGCCATAATCAAAGGGCATCAATTGTAGTTTGCAAATCACCTGAAAGAACATGCTATTCATTCATAAAAACCAATGTAATTACTCTAGTAAGAACTGCCATGCCATTATAGTAAACATATAGATATTCTGCTCTTGACACCAAAGGTTATCATCAAAAAAATCCAACTGCCAATTTCTATTAACTTTTACCTGTAGTCGATAAAAATAAAGTTATTTTCTTTTCAAGTTACTTATTGTTCACATTCTAACTTGTTGAAAAACTATTTTTCCATCAAAAGCCCTTGATGGATCTCTATCCATGTCAACCAAATTTGGAATGAAGAAACTATTGGAAAAATGAAACTTAGTTCTCTCATCCACAATTTGCCCATTCTTCAAATATGTTCAATATAATTTAGACTTTGATATGATCAAAGTTATAAAGGTAAAACAGTACCATTAAAAGTATAACTAACAATTAAGATAATAATCCATGAAATGAAATGACAAAAGGATCATATTCAACTTAAAAGATGGGTCACAATTCTGACAAATAGTTTTTGTCTATAAGCAACATAAGAACATTTCAGACATCCTTCAGAATTGATGTGATTAAAAATAGAAACTCCTTTGCTTGAATGAGTGAGAATTGTATCTAGTATAAGTATGCTTGTTTTGCTAAAAAAGTTGCAAACTTAAATTACTTTCATTTTTATATTCGTCTAGTCTCTACTAATTACTTAAGAATACCATCAGCTGATATTCAAAACCAATAAGTATCAGTAACAAGAATAGGTACATACACGACATTACTAATGCAAAGCAGATGTTATCATGCAAGAATGTCAATAACAAAAATCCTATTGCGAATAGATGATCATGATATTATTAAAGAGAAGAAAATAAAAACGTACAACACAAATAAAAAAGAAACATAAGTTCTGTGGAAAAATTCAAACAGGGTCGAGAGGGAAAAAGAAAGCCCTCTCTAGCCTAGTTAAAATCTACCTAAGGAATTAAAATCCAAAATAGCAAAAATTAATTTTGTGAAATTACAAAATACTTGCATTGTGCTTACATAAATTCATTTAGATAATTAAAGATTGCACACACCGAATCGAGTAATGTAAATTAAATAGGGTTTCGTTTAACTCACAATCTTGAATGAACGGGAATTTAGGTTGCGATGCGAGGCTTCTTCTTTCATTATCCAATTTTAGAGCACGTCTGCTAGGGCCGGCACTATTGGGACATAAGGGGTAGCGACGGGATGGATGCACGAGGGTTATAGAGAAGGATTGATTCTACGGTTTAGAGCATTACCAATAGGCTTGTGAGTGATTGGCCTTCCAGCGGTTGCTTCAGTTGGCTCCAATTCGTGAAGGGGGCTGGTTTCTCTTATATGTATGCTAATGGGGCAGGATGAGAAAGAAAATCGAAATAATAGTGAGGAAGGAGAATGTCCCTTATTGCTTTTTCTATCTTCTTTAAAATCGTATGAGAGGGAAGAAAGACCGACCGCCTCTTTTTTCATTATAATAAGTAGTGTGAAACTGGGAATTGGTTTTTAAGTTGATCATATTCATAGATCAAGATGGAGTACATTCTATTTTAATATTTCGAATAATAATTTCACTTTTTTTTTAAAATTCAATTTTTAATTTACCTTCATATTTTCATTTTAAAAAAAATATATTTCCTTCATCCTACCGAAAGATCTTCATTTTACTATATTGAGCGTTCTACATAAAGATCTCCATTTTACCTTTATAGTAAAAGGCCCCACATATGGTCCACCACATATTATTAATACAACTATCTATTACACATAAAATATTAATATTTCTTATCTACGTGCAAAAAGGAAATGAACACCTTTATAAGGGACGGATGAAGTATTTATCTATTTTCTCACAACACACTTTAATTTCAAAATTGTGATTACAAATATCATATTTTATAATTTATTTATTAGTTAATAATATCACGCCACCTTTAGAAAAACGATTTTTCATAATTTGCATATCTACAAAATAATGAAATTGGTATGGGAGAGTATTAAGTTTAATTACTAAAGATATTAGCTTTTTTTTTAATTAAAATTGTTAATTAAAATGTGAAGTATTAATATTTGATTAAGAAAATGTATTAAAAAATCAAAGACATACTTTTATACTAAAAGAAATACGTCATTCAATACACAAGAGTATAACATTCCGATTAATGCAAAACTTTTTGATTTTAATATATATTCACACAACAACAAAACTATTACACATATTAATTAATGAAATACTTAAAAATAATAAAATAAAAATGTTTAATTGTATTTTTCAATTATAATAAGCATTTCCCTCTGTTTCAACTTCACACTGTCTATTTTACTTTGTCCCAATTTCAACTTTAAACTTTCTTAAAAGAAAAAAAACACACACACACTTAGTTAATATCTTTCTAAAACACTTTAATATAAAAAATGTCATCACAATTTTTAACACATGTAATATACTTTTTCATTTATCTAATACACAAACTACTAAATTATCATAAAAATAATTCAAACAGTGACTTTTATTAATATCCATATAAAGAGTATGAAGCTAAATTTAAAAATATCCATATAAACAGTATGAAGCTAAATTTGAGATGGGGAGAGTAATTTTATTTTCAAACATATTTAGAAAACATCAAATAAAAAACAACTTATCTAGTATTTAATAGTCCTATTTATATTTTATTTTCGAACATAAAAAATAATCAGTTATAAAATTATTACATATGAGTTGGAAAATGGCTTTCTTTTTTTTTCATAATAATCCAAGCTTTATGGATTAGTGATTAACTTTACTAAGTATTTTTTTACATGATGAAATTATATGTGAGATTATCAAATTTAGTGGGCAATGTGAGATAGAAAAAGAATGGTAATTAAAAAAAAATCAAATCGATGGATGAAAAGTAACAACTAACTAATTGAAATAGGAGTAATTCATAAAAAAAAAAATTGTAGTGAAGAAACAAATTACTCTCTCTGTCCCATCTAAAGAGTCTTTTTTTTTTCTATTTTTGGCGTCCACCCAAAGAGTTTTCTTTCATTTTTTACACACATGAGACCTACAAACACCCACTAATACAATTAAGATATGGGGTCTACACTCCCACTAATACAACTACTCACTACACATTAAATAATAATACTTCTTAATCCACGTAAAAAAATAAAAACAACCCTTTGTTCGGGACGGATGGAATATATGACGGGTACATTTTGTTATGTGTTGAAATAGCAATTATTGTGACATATTGCACTTCTAAAAATTTTTAAGCAATTAATAAAATATAAATTTTTTAATTTGTGGAAAAAAAAGATGATTTTTTTTAAATTAATATGTATTTCTGATATTTTTTTAAGAACAATTATTTGGTATGAATCAATTAAAAAAATAAAAATAAATAATCTTAAGGACAGAAGGTAAAGATTACTACAATAAGGCATGGAAGAGTTTTTTTATTTTAAATATTTATATAACATTATTTTATTAAATATTACAGACCTTTTAACTTTTTAAAGGATTAATTGCAAAAAAAACCACGAACTTTACACCTATTGCAAATTAATCCTCACTTTTGAGAAATTGCAAAAAAATTCGCCACCTTTAAGTATTGTTGCAAAATTAACCCAATTTGTAACAAAAAATATGATTTTTTGGATTTACTTTGCAACAATACTTAAATGTGATGATTTTTTTTGCAATTTCTCAAAAGTGAGGAATAATTTGCAATAGATGTAAAGTTCGTGATTTTTTTTTTACAATTAACCCCTTTTTAAATCATCTGTGAATGCGAAATGTTTAGAAAACCTAGCAGTCTGTCTATCTAATACTGAAAATAGAGCCAACAATTCCCACCTAAACCAAAAATTCCCTCCTAAACCAAAATAGAACCGCGAAGATGGAAACCATAACAACCTAAACTTGAATTTGGTGTGAACCCTTATGAACAATCTTTACCTTCTTCAATTTCAATACAATACCAAAATGGCTGCAATTTCAGAAAATCTTTACTCCTTCAAAAAAAAAACTGACTGCAATTTGATGATGTTAGGGTGGCGGTCTGCGGTATGTTGCGACGGAGAAAGCTGACCTCTGAGAACTTGTCCTCAAATTCTCAATTTTGTTACTTTCTATCAGGTTTGTTTCTATTGCACTGCTTTGTCATCTAGAACTTCTATTTTTATGTAGTTCACTGTCGAATTGTATTAGAGTCTCCAAATTCCTTGGTTTGGGGTTTATTATGTTTTAGGGGCTGTAAGGGTCAGCGGTTGAAGATTACTGTAGTCATATTTCATTGTGAAATAATTAATTTGGGAAATCAGAAATGGCGAGGTTTTGTGCTGGGAATGTGGCTTTTTTCTTGTTCCATTTCTTTGTTTTATCTTCTCTCTGAATTAGTGGTTTTTATAAAAGATTTTGTTGGAAAACTCATGTTCATGCATAGAGAGAATCCATACCTCTCACCGAAGAGTTTTCATTACAGCGGAAGAATTAACTGGAACGTCTTTGAACCGATTGGTACTCACGAGATACATTGTGATATCTGGATCAAATCTTACAACACTGGGTTATAGATTATATTTCCATGATATTGTATTAATCTAGAATATGATACTGGATTTACGTTATGAATTCAGGAAGAAGAAATGCCGAGAGAAAGAGCGCTTCTTAGCGTTCTGTATGTCTGCTTCTGCGTTCTGTAATGCTTCAGCGTATATTCGTATGTTGAGCGAATGAACTTAATAAGACAACTACTTTACACAATTTCTTATTTTCAAACATAAAAGGAGTTAAGTAACTAATTATTAACTCCATTTTCTTTGCATTATCCACACTTCTCATATGTAGATTTAATTAATATTTAATATATTAATTATTATTTACATCTCCCACTCACATATGAAGTCAAAAGTCGCCTGACTCATTTTCTTCATGAATCATATTCTCGCACAGATTAATACATCGTGTGACCCACGAGATATGAGTTTTAATCGCTATACACTTGTTAGAGATATATAACAACTCAACCAGTTTATCAATGAAACTCAACAAGGTCGCTATACCCCAGAATTCTTGAACATTTGTCAAATGTTCGCACGATTGGTATTCCACCAAGACATGGCCACACCAAACCAAAAAGAAAACTTGTCGAGTGTGTGTCGTCACTAAGGAAGAGTTTATGCAAGCACATCATGTTATATTGGCAAATGATGATGGCATAGATCCTTATATCGAGTAATTAAACTAAACTCTCAAACTCTTTCATAATATAACTAATTAATATTTTTACTTTATAATATTTAATCAATGTATTAGACCCACTTGAAGGCTAGAAATAGCTCTAAAGCCAAATCACAAAAATGGGTACAATATCAACACCACAAGTTTTTTGCTAGTTGGTTAAGTGAAAGAGTAAGTTACAACGTGTTTATCCATATTGTATTGTTCATATTTACCAGGGGTTACCTATGAATTCTAATACTTGGAATAAATACTTAACTAGGTTTCAAATGTTGATAAAGATTCAAATCGGCAGATAACTGAAAGAATAAAAAGGCTTGCACATGGACCAAACAAAAAAGTTATCAAACATCAAAGCTACTTCATTAATGGAGTGAATTATCTTATGAAAGAGCTTGATGAAACAAGACTTACACAAAACTCAGGAGTCAGCTTGGTTGCAAAGACAACGCAACTTTCTAGTGCAAAAGATAAAAATCCAATTATTTCTGAAATGTCATATTATGGAGTGATCGAGAAAATATGGGAATTAGATTACTTGGACTTCTTCATTCCTATGTTTAAATGTGTCTCGGTTGATTGTAAAAATGGTATAAAGGTAGATGAACTTGGTTTTACATTGGTGAACTTCAACAAATTAGGATTCAAAGACGATCCTTTTATATTGCGGAGTCAAGCTAAGAAAGTTTTCTATATTGATGACCCTAAAGAAAAGGGATGGTCAGTAGTACTTGAAACTACTCATAGTAAGCACTTTTAACATCAACCACACACAGAGTTTGAAGGAACATCAATCCACCATCCCAGTCTGACTAAAAATTTTTCCTTTGAAGATCTTAGTATGAGTGATGATAACGAATTACCATGCATACATAAAGATTGTGATGTGATATGGGTTGACAACACGTAGAGTTAAATTCTCTGGTACTCTATAATGTATTGGTTATTTCGTTGTTTATATTTAATTGTGATGATATTTTAATACTATCTTTAATTTTTTATTTTTTGTGCTTAACAGATTGAATAAAGCCACATGGTGACTCGTAAAAAGAATAAAAAAGATGTTGATGCCATTGAATCACAAGACATGGCGAGAAGTAGAAAGAATAAAGAACATTCTAATATGGATGGGCTACAAGATAAAAAAGAAGGACTGGAGACACTCATTTTCATGCTAATTTTGCAGACATGCTTTGATATTGATCCTAAATGGTATAAGGGTTGTTTGAAATCTGTAAATGATAAGTGGCGTCAATTCAAGATAAAACTGACGAATGAGTATGTCTTTAAAAGGATTGGACAGACTACACTAAATATTCCACCACGTGGTTATGAAATCGCTAAATTTGATTGGGCTGATTTTGTAATAAGTCGACTCTCTACGGATTTCAAGGTAATATTGATATATGAATATGCCTACATTTATTTTCTTATACTTATCATTTTATGGGATTTCTATATATTTATTTATAATATTATTATTCATAAATGATTGTTTTAATTATTAGACTTTGAGCGATAAAGAAAAACTTGTGAGATCTCACAACAAATTTCCATATCATCATTCGCGCAAAGGATATGCTCAATATGTGAATGAAAATGTAAGTTTTTAAATAAATTGATGTTAATGAGTTGATGCATGTGTTGATGGTCAAAATTGCATAACTATGAATTACAGTCAGAGCTATTATGTGGAGATGAAGGGGTTGATCGATCAATCCTTTGGATATGTGGACGGAAGAAAAAAGGAGAAAAAGCTGGTGATTATTTGGAAGAGAAAGTATAAAAAATTATAAGTAATAAAGTACAAAAGAATACAAGATACTTTATTCAAATTTATAAGTGGTAACATCTAAGTTTACATAGAGCAAAAGAAGTCTGGGAAGGAATCTCTTTATGGACCAAGGGAAGGTATTCTTGCAAAGGTTCTTGGATCTAATGAACTATTTTGGTATATACGTGGTGTTGGAGGACACGTCAATAGTACAAGCTTCTTTCATCGGCCTACTGTAAGAAAAGTGGAGACAGAACGTCTTATTAAAGTTGAGAAGGAACTACATGAAGCAAGGATTATAAATTCTGAGCTATTTGAACGTTTGGCGAAATTGGAAGATGCAATTTTTAAGGAGTCACGCACAGCTGAGATTGAAGAGAAGGGAAGTTGTTATGTAAAAATGTAAGATAAATTCTGTAATGATGATATGGAGGCAGAATCAGATGAGGATGATGTCAAGGAAATCCCATATGATGCAACTTTACAACATGGTGAACATTCAAAGGTATATTTTACTTAATCTAGTCAAAAATTATTAATTTTTATTTAAATTAGTTAATTCCCAAATTAAAATTTCAAATGATATGTTTGCAATTGCATTTTGTAAAAGCCCAAGATTAAAAAGGAGCATGCAGTGAATAAACTAATACTGGATCATGAGAGCTTGCCGGATCTGTTTCATTTGGTGTTTTGTTACATGAAAAATGCTCATGAAACAAAGTCTGACGACATACAAATAGTGTTGGACAAAAGTGTCTTCGGCTATGCCCAAGTACTGTTTCTTGACTTTTCTGATGTTACAAGATTCTGCCTATTAGAGCTAATTATGTACTCTTGTATTGCCATCTATATGGGGTAAGACTTGACATATATTCCATAATTAAATAGTTTAGCAAATTTTTATTATCAGACATAGTATTTATGTTGATGTTAAACTTATTTTTTCTTTGTAGCCATATTTATAATAGGGTGAAATTGTATAACAAGCTCTATAAGTTCAAATTTGTGGATCCCTATCATGTTGGGCATACTCACTTAACAAGTACAGATGCAAATATTTTATAAGCAGATATTGAATTAAGGGCACGAGCTTTATCGCAAGGAATGGAAGGTACTTTAGAGCATCAAGTTAATGTGGTACCTTGTAATGTCGGGTAAGTCATAGAGTTTTTATGCCCTTAAACTCAATTATATTACCAAGTCGTTGACGGAATATCACATCTTATTTATGTTTGCATGCATTTGTAGTGCACATTGGATCTTGACAATAATCGACCCGTACAAGAATGAAGTTTGTTTGTTGGATCCTTTTTATAATCGGATTCAAGATGAGTCTTGGACACGAGTTGTTAAAATGTAAGTTTTCTTTACTATTTGTTGCCACATGTGGTAAGTACATCAATTGTTTTAATAATTATATTAATGAACAACTAAAGGGGAATGAAAATGTTTAATGCGGCGACAATGTGCAACAAAGGAAGGAAAAGAACTCACTGGAAATTAATTAAGGTGCTTGATTTTCATTTCATTCAATATGGATAATTTAAATTGAATGGGGAAATATTTATAATTTACGTACATGTAGGTACTTGAGCAACCAGATTCATCTCAATGTGGCTTCTTTGTAATGCGATACATGAAAGAAATTATCAATATTGATGGAGTAGTTTGCATGGATACAATTCAATCATTGGTAATGAATTTTATTATAAAATTTACATTTTCTATTTAGTTTGGTATATGTATCTGTTCTTTTATTATTGAATATTCTCTTGTGTTAAACAGTTTTCATCAATTGGTGACTACTCTAAAGATGATATTGATGAAGTGCGAGAAGAGTGGGCAGGTTTCCTTCGGGCTCATATAAAGGAATAAAACTGGTACTTAACTATGCATACTTTAATGATCATAATTTTATAGATTTATTACTATATTGAAATTGGTGTTAGACCAACTATGTTTCCATTCTCTCTTAATGTTAAATCTGTATTTGTTAAATATGCCCTTAGAATGAAAAATTGGTATATTAGGGGACGTCTGTTAAAGCAATGGATTGTACTGCCATTTTTCTTCATGAGATAATATGAGATTTGAATTATTTATGTAGCTGATTTATTTTCTCAGGTTTATTTTCTCAACTCTTACATGGTTATATTGTAAATTAGAATTTTCTAGTTGACTTTGTAGTATTAATATGGTTATCCTCAATTGTTTTCTAGATTTTTAGCCGGCAGATGTTTTAACTTTTCATGATAAAGTTATGGTTGTGTTTGGACAGACACATACAGTTGAAAGAAGAGGCTTCAGAGCTAAAGGGTATGATCATGACTTGTTGGATGAATTTGGATTATCATTAATTGTCTAGACTTGGATCCATAGTTTCGTGGTTTTTAAATCAATGTCATGTCTTATGGGATGTATTTGGATTTTGCCAACATTTAGATTTGAGAGGGATATTTGATATTTAAGATGTTTTGGATTATTTAGAATGTTTTAATACATTTTGAATTTTATTATTTTGTTTATCAATTAATTATAAAATTTTTTATATAATAATTAATTGGTTCGACAACACATATAATATATAGACGCTATGGATAATTTAAAAGTACTACATTAATAGAAAATACATATATCAGTTGTCTTCACCAAGTAAGACAACATATAAAACCTGTTGTCTTAATTTTTTTAAAATACGCACAATGACAACACATAATAGGTGTATGTGTTGTCGTTGTGCGTCTTTTCAAATGCCCTACGACAACAGGGGCTTCGACAACAGAGATTTTTTCTAAAAAGAAGCTAACAGACAACACATTATATGTGCTGTCCTAATGTATTTTTGGTATAGTGAGCTTGGGGGATTGATGAGAGTGAAAATAAGCGTATTTTAGTGTCCAATTTAACATCTTTTGATGAGAATTGTTGTTATATATTTGCACAAGTGTCATATATTTGATATATATGAGAAAAATGTACGTGTGAAGTGTTTTATTGTGTTTTAGGTGGAAAAAGGATCGATCAAAATTGCAAAGTTGGAAAAAAGGTACAACTTGTGCAAAAATGCTGAAAAACGCACGTCCAACTTTTGTAATTGTTCTATGTTCTTGTGTAGATTAAAACTAAAAGTGTGATATATAGTTGAAAATCCACAAAAGAGAGTATCACTGTGACATAAAGAACACCTTAATCGGATTCCAAACGAGAAAGTTATGATAAAATTGGTGACGTCGCGCAAGTTGTGCCGAACAGAATGACTGTACCACTTTTCATGACTTTTTATAAATACAAATGTTGGATTTATTATGAGTTCTGCTATGGATAGAAAGACAAGGAAGAGAGAATCGCGTGAGTTAAAGAATCACTCAAATCGGAGTCCGGATGTGGAAGTTATACGAGAAACGATGAGACGGCGCGAGCTGGTTTGACCTTGATGACATGGTTCGACCATCCATGATGGTCGAACCATGGTCGAACAAATGCCCGAGACTGTGTTAAAATAGCTCCAAATCTGTATTTTTACACCCTCAGTGCGTGTATTTTCGTATTTTCCAAGAAAAAGCTCATCCAAGGTCCATAAGGAGAGCTTACAAGTATAAAAGAGGATGTAGATCACACAAAGAGGAAGACCGCAACACAAACATTCTGCACCCCACAAGGGGGGATCACCCCCCAACCATCCCACATCATTTCCTCCATCCATCCATCACTGTGAAGATTCGTCTGTGAAATCAAGAGGAGAACCAAAAGGAGGATTCAAGATGGAGAAGGACGCGAAGACTCCCGCATCTAGGGTTTTATTCGTTTCCTAATTTATCTTATATTTTCCAGACATATGGGTATGATCTATCCAACCCCCATGATTTTTCTTCGCAACATTATGGGCTAGAACCATTTTGGTAGATTTAGGGTCTCGAAGGTTTTATGAATTAATTAAACTCTCTTGTGTGTCCTCCGTACAACACTACTTGTGGATTGATTTTATATATGATTGTGCTTTCTTAATCCATATTCACGGTCGTTTTGTGCATCTTCAATTGGTATATAAAGTCTGAATATATATCTTGGTTGTAGATTGAGTGCGTTCACCGCTGAACAGAATTCCATGTTAGGATTCTAAGTGAGGGAACTCCAAAGTTTCATTAGAACTATCATATATGAATGTTTATTAATTGAGTGAATTTAGGTTAGTAAGCATGATAAAGAGGGTATTTTATAGTACCTATAAAGGGAGATTATATCGGGTTAAATTCCACACATGGGAAATAATTGATACTGATAGTACCTAGAAATAGGGGTGAAATTATATCTCTTACTCCAAGGTTATTCACATGTATTACACGCATATTTCTTATGTATATAGAGTAGATTTGCATGGTTTAGTGAAGCGTCCATAGTCCACAAGGCAGAGTCGGCCTGCACTTGAAAGAGAAGTTAAGTAGTAAAACTGGATTACCTTAGAGCTACCTATTTTCCATTCTTGAGCCACTTTCGTATTCTTCCAGTGTTATTTATTTTTACTTGTTATTTTAATTAATTGTTTAGTAGTTGATAATCAAACCTTAAACTTAATTGTCTTTCGTCTTTGTTAATTTAGTTAATAATTAAATTGATAGTACACCGTCCTTTGGGTTCGATATTTATCTTGGTAGCTTATCTAAGCTACAATAACATCCTTCATACTTGGGGTTTAATTTTGCGTGTAAAGAAAATACGCATCATATATACATATATATTATTTGAAAGGTAAAGAGAATATATAATATTCAATTGAGTACAAGTGGAACTCAACCCATGATAAAAAAAATTAAACAAGTACAATAGATGTTTATAACACTAGCTCCTATTTTATTAAACAATCTCTTGGTGAATGGAACCATCTATTTACTCCACTATATATTCTAATTTGATTCTTAGCATATAACCAAGCCCCACCTTACTTTTGATATCCTCAATAAATTTTCCTTAATCTGGTACATCACCATTCAACACCAGCATATTTCTACATTTCCACAAATTTCAAATCACACATACTCAAATACTTGAAGCAACCTTCATCTCCACCTTATTGAAACCAATTAAACCACTAAAATGAATAAAGTGTATATATGGAATATTATGTGTAGCCACAAAAAGACCCCGCCACTTGAAGCATTCATGCCAAATTCCATATGCAAAGTTACATTGCAAAAATAGATGACATAACGTTTTCTCCGTCTCTCCACACAATTTGCACTTCATCTCCTCATTTGGAATTGACACTCCACGCCTCATGAGATTATCAGTCGTTGCTATTCTTTGTCTCAAAACCTTCCACCCAATCATTTGAATTCTTCTCGGTGTGTGACTTTCCCATAACATATAGAAACCCCTCGATTGGTTTGTAACATCAACATTGACAAAATTAAATGAGCACACTTCATCAATATTTCATATGCCTTTCTCGTGCAATATTTTTCATCTAATGTATGTTTTCACATCCACAATTCCATCTTTCCTTGCTTAAGATTACACCTTCTTACACTACAAGAAAAAGTTAAATTCCAACAGTGAAAAACCGTTGAAATATTCTAAAATTCCATTGGAATTCATGATTCCAACAGAAATTCCAACAAATTTTTTCCATTGGTAAAGTGGCCGTTGGAATGTTATTTTTCCAATTAAGATTCCAGCGGTTGAAAATTTCCAACAATAAATCCTACCACTTTTTCGCGTTGGAATTTTTTCATCGCAAAGGGAATTAAACAATTTTCCAACAGCATTTTTTTGATGAAAATACCGTAGGAATTTTTTCCAATGGATTATCCAAATACTAAATTCCATTGGAAATCATCAATGATTTCCCTCACATAATCTAACGCAATTAACCCATGGAATTTTCCAATGTAATTTACTGTTGGAATGACCGCTGGAATTATTTCCTATGGATCTTCCAACTATTAAATTTCGTTAGATATTTTTAACGATTTCCATCACATAATCCAACATAATTAATCGTTGAAAAATTTCAACGAAGATTACTATTGGACTTACCGCTGGAATATTTTCCAATAGATCCTCCAACTATTAATTTTTTATTGGAAATTTTAATTATTTCCATCACATATTCCAACACAACTTACTTTTGGAACTTTTCAATGTCTAAAAAATGTATTTTTCAACAATTTTTTTTTCATTGGAATATTATTAATATATATCATATGATATATTTTTTCTATTTTTATTCCAAATGTTACCCTACAAAAGAATTCCAATTAGGCACATTCATAAAACGATTCTACAGAATATTATAATAAAATAAAAGATGATAGTCATTAATACCAATAATATAATCCAATGTATTACACAATAGGTAAACATTAATTTAAAGTGGTATAAAAAAGGCAAAATAAATCTACGACAAAACAAGTAGCACATTCAAATTTTAAATGATAGAATCCTACATAAAACATGGAAAGAGTCGTCATCTCTAACACTCACCATTATCACTATCATAATAGTCATCATCCTCATACTCTTTGCCTCCGTATTCATAATTTTTATAATAATCGTAGTCATGATCATCTCCCTCTAAATTCTCATAAGCATTATCACCATCATTCCCATCATTTCCAATAAATTCATCTCCATTAGAATCTCCCTCCAAATTCTCATAAGCATTATCACCATCATTCCCATCATTTCAAATAAATTCATCTCCATCAGAATCTACATGCATCAAGCCTTCACCATCGTTCATATCCTCATGAGTATTATCATCTTTCAATCCTCTATTAACCTTCAATTCCTTATCTATAATTATGGGCGATCTCTATGAAGGTGCACCACCAAGCTATTCAAGAATCTTATGAATAGAGGTCACTTCATCTTCTAGCACATTGTTACGTTTTTTCATATTGGTCAATTCCTCCTCCAATGACTCATTCTTCTTTTTGACAATATCAAAATGTTGGTTCAATTGTTGAACTTCAGAGATGTTAGGCCTAGCACAGTTTGACCTTGAACTAGAAGATTTATAAAAGATAAACTCAAACCCAAATCCAGGAGCTCTGCCTCTTTTATTTCCTTTGTTAGCCTCTAAAAAAATCCTAGATTTGTCTACCTCTGGTTGACCTTCTGCTTTCTTCTGCTCTGTCAACTTCTTGTAGATATACTGCACACAATACTTCAATTGTAAGAACAAGTTTTTTTAAGAAAAAAATTCAACTAAACAGAGTTGCTTATGTAAGTCCTCTTAGCTTTTGGATTTGCCCACTTCTTAGTTTTTTCATTATAATTGAGCTTCAAAAAAATTTCAGAAATCGTAACCTCTCTCTTCAACATTTCTTCCTGAAATAAACTTGAATTTTGGTAAATAGAAAATTAAAAAAAAGGTCTTAATATTGCAATATTTTAAATGATCTTACCTCTCGTCTTAAATGCTCAGATATCGACATGGCACCACTTCTATTTAGAAAACCATCCTTGTTTGCAGCTATATTCTTCTTTTCCGATCAGACATTTTCTTGAAATGAGGGTCTGTCTTCCATTTTTTGCTTTAAACCTTTAAGCACTTTGTCTGACATCCATTTCCTATCTGATTTACCTCTACATATGTCAGACAAAGAGTTATGCACAGATTCTGCAGCTTTGTGTTTCCATATTCGCTCAATGTTTGCATCATGATTAGGATCCCATGTACATTTTCTCTGCACAATAAAAAAACCATGTATTTATTTTAGTATTATTTATGAAACAACATTAAAGGCTATCAAACATAACTTTAATATTACCATAAACTCTAAGAATCATAAATCTTTTACATCTTATTGGACCTCACTCCATCCAATTCATGGTTTTGAATACTTGGTTTTTACGACACTTGACATCTTTTTTGCTGCATCTAAGGGATAAAATCTTGAAAAAATAATAAATTTTTATTAGTAATCCTAATAATATCATAAATACATAAACACTAAAATAAATTCAATTAATAATAAAATACATGCGATATTAAACTCAAGTGTAGAATCATACTCTTTTCCATTTGGTCTGATGTGCAGAGTGTCATCCCTCAATTTATAAGCGGATGATGCACTTGGTGTAAAAGAATTATCAACAGATTTTCCTAGAGAACTATCCAGAATTGGAGATGATTGATCTCCTTGATCTTCAGAACCTATTTCTTAACCATCTCCTTGATTTTTGTTCTTTCATAACTAACTCTTGTTGCATAAACATTACCACTAATAGTAGGTGTAGTACTTGTACTTCCAAGTACCTTTAAATAAATTTATGTTAATTCCCCTGCCTCTACCTCTGCCTCTTCCTTTATTCACACTTGCTCCTGGTATTTTATTATCCACAGAATCACTTTTACCTGTCATCTATAAACACATAACATGGTAATTATTATGTTTATAAATTAATAAACATGCAGAATAAGGCAATTCTACTAATAATTGATGAGAGTGGAAATTCATGTATTTTTTGGTCCGATTTGATACCTTTTTGAGTGTTTAATTTCTACTATTTGCACAAATATTTATACTTTGAATTATTATTGAATAAAAGGTGCATGAGAGGTATTTTTTTGTATTTTGATAGGAAAAAGGATCGAGAACCAAAAGTTGGACTGAAGGATGAACTCGTGCTACTTGCAAGCAAACAAACGTTCATTTTCCATAGTTTTCTATATCTGTGTGGAGATCCAAATTAGTCATGTGATATATGTTTGGAAAGCCACTGAAGAGAAGATCATTTTGGCTCAAGAAACACCTCAATCGGAATTCAAACAAGAAAGTTATGATCAAAATGATGACATCGCGCAAGCTGTTCCTGCTCAGCACGATTGTACCACTTTGAAACACTTGTTACACCTTCATGTCTTATATTTTTTGTGATTTCTTTATATTAATAGAAAGCCAAGGAAGATAGGATCGCATGAGCACAAAAATCACTCAAATCGGAGCTTGGATGAAGAAGTTATGCTTAAATCCGTGGAGTCGCGCGTGCTGCTGAAGCATGCACGGCGGTGCGCGCGGCGGCGAGTTTTGCACCTAGAATGTTGTCACACGGTTCTTACTGTGTGAAGATCTCATCACATGATTGTTACCGTGTGACAATATACGCTACCGGACAAGAGAACACGCTGCCGTGCATGAAGATCATGTCTCCGTGTGAGGAGAATTCGTGCACAGACACCACCGAGTGAAGGAGTTTCACGCCGCACGTTGGTGTGTGCTATAGCACGACGCCGTGCGAGCCTCCGTGTGTGAGCTGTGTGACTGCCGTGTGTACCCCAACTTACGCTCGTATTATATTTTTGGCATATTTTGGCCCGGCCCAATACGTAGAGTATAAAAGAGGAATCAATGAATAGAACCAATTCACGCCTCATACCTCACAATACACAGTGCCCTAACTAACCATCACTCACTACCTTCCATCCATCCACCGGAGAGATGATCAGAGTTGCAACTTGGATCGAAAACGGAGATTCCGATGGAGATCGTGATTGAAGAATCGGAGTCCTTAACAAGGGTTCTTTATTTTTCAGTTATTTATCTTTGTTATTTTAGCACAATGGTTGAGGCTTATTACATCTTTATGATTTGCTCTCGTAATTCCATGGGCTAAGTTTCTTTGTTGGTAATGTTAGGGCGTTAAAACAATTTTGACTTTGTGATTTGATCACCCTAGACTAGGATTGATTACTCTGCAGAATGTTTATTTCCTTATTGAAGAGGGTATTTTGTGACTTCATATATATTATTATGTTTTGAGTTTTGATTCCTTTAATTATTCTTGACGGTATCACTGATTGGTAGTTAAATAGGATTCGTTGTTTCTGCATAATTGTTATTATTTCTTATGGTAGTCTTAGGGGGATTGGACTATAATTCCTAAGAGTGTTAGACAATCAATATGTAATATTAATTACTTGGTAAAACATCATTATTAGGTAATTGGTAAGGAGACAAAAGGGGTTAATAATTTAGTACCTAGAAAGGGAAGTCTAGTGCTCTAGCCTTTAATGGAATTTAACATGAAATACCTATAGAGGGAGTGAGAGTTAATTTTTTATATATCCTAGGATTTGCAGCTTATTATAAGTGTTAGATTCTACCTGATCAAGGAGATTTAACTAGGCTTGGTGATCCTCTTATAAACGTCTACAAGTAATTAATTTGGGTCTAGATAAATTAGTCACATAGTTAAGCTGTTTGCCCGAGCATTACCAATTCTCCATTCTTGAACTCTTAAATCATTTTCTCTTGTGTAATTTATTTAATTTGCATTAGTTTAATTATTTAATTTTACTTTTTATTAGTTAATTAATTATCCTTCCAAAAATCCCCAGATCTTGCAATTTAATTATCATATATAGAATTATTTATTAAATTTATAACTATCTCGTGGGAACGATAGTTTGACTTGGTCACACGCGCTACAATCGATCCCTTACACTTGAGGGTGAAAGAAAATAGCCATTAAGTTCTTGGCGCCGCCTATCGGGGATAGTTTATAGATTTAAATTTAATTCTATAGTGATTTATTTTCTTGTAGGACGTTAAACTTTACTTGCTTTATATTTTATTTGTGATCCAAATAATTCTGATCTTTTGAGTGAGAACAGGTGTATGATCACTAGGTCGAGTGGACGAGCAATCGAACCATTAAACGTAGAGCTTGAAGCACTTGTTAGAGAGAACAGAAGGAAGAAAAAGTAGCCAGCTATACCTATTCCTAGTCCAGAGTCGGATAGTTAGCACTTGTCAGAAGAAGAGTTACTAACGAAAGTTGAACAACTTTCACAACAACTTGAGGGATCTGACATGGCTGAAGAAACTGAGACTAGAGAGATGACTGATAATGAGCGGGCCCCGACCCCTATGCGGGACCAGTATAAACTGATGCATACTACTAATGCTGGACTGAATGGACCTATGATCACCGCAGAGAATTTTGAGCTGCCTTACGGATTGATCCGAATGGTGGAGAGATAGCAGTTTAGTGGAAGTCCTTTGGAGAATCCTAGTGAGCATCTGTTGTTATTTGATGAGTATGCGAGGACACTAAAGCAGAGGAATGTTCCAGATGATGCTACCATGATGCGGATTTTCTCGTTCTCACTTACAGGGAAAGCTAAGGAGTGGTACGATAACCTACGACAGGGATGTTGTACTACTTGGGAGCAACTAGCAGATAAGTTCTTGAATAAAAACTTCCCTCCATTAAAGAGTTTCTTAATAAAGAAAAGGATCACACAATTCAAACAAGGATTCTTGGAGAGTTTCTATGAGGCATGGGAAAGGTACAAAGAGCTGTTGCGGGGCTGTCCCAAACATGGATTTTCAAAGGATACCAACTTAGGCTATTTCTATCAAGGCCTAAGAATAGATTCAAGAGTGTTGGTGGACGTGACAGCGGGTGGATATATATTTAAGAAGTTTGAAGAGGAGGTGGAAGAGATCTTGGAGGAGATGACAGCTAACACCTATGACTGGCCGGTAGAGAGAGCAGAAGAAGAAGCCACTTTTGATAAAGTGTCTAAGGTAGAGATACATGCTGGAAATCAAGAGGTGTTAGCTATTCATGATCGATTTGATGAGCTTCATAAAAAGTTGGATCGCCTCACACAAGGAAACAGATTCAGAGGGGAAGTGATGATGGATAGAGATGAAGAGCAGTTTGAGGATGTAAACTATGCTATGGGACAGAGCATTCAAGGGGAATACATAAATAGACAGAATTTCAGACCAAATAATTAGTTTGGGGGGAAGAATGACCAAGGGAAAACCATCAGTTTCAACAAGGTTGGAACTAAGGAAATTCAAACTTCAACAATCAGAGAAGGGATGAGAATATGTCTTACTCTAATCCTAATAGCGCAGTTGCACCACCTTAGGGATTTGAACCAGCTCAGAAACCTGCTGAAGAGAAAGCATCCGTGGATGATAATCTTGATTTGATGCTCAAGATGATGGTCAAAATCAAGAAACAACAGAAAGGAAGCAAAAGGAAACAGACTTAGCCATCCGTCAGTTGAATGCTAAAGTGGGTAAGTTGCAACAGCAAGGAAAATTTCCTGCTCAGACTGAGTTGAATCCGAAGAACATCAATGTTATGCTATTACTTTGAGAAGTGGTACACAGTATGAGGGACCGAAGATGTGGGACCGAAGATGTCGAATGATGAATAGTATGGAGAAAACTGGTCAAGAGGAGGCACGCACGGTACCCATCGGGTGCCTTCGCCCATCACTAAGAGCTGGGGAAATTGGATGAGAATGCATATTGGAGAGAAAATGGGGCACCCAAAACCTCTCTCGTCATCTACCGGGTGATGAATTACTCCAGCAAGCATCAGCTGAGCGGCACTCCCGAGCTTCTGCCCGTTGGTGAGCTCTTGACGAGTAGTGCGCCAGCCATTACACATGACATGGCGAGTGAGGTGCCCCCCTTTATGCCTGGCACCAAATACTAGTCGAGTGGCACGCCCGGTTACACACATGGTGTTGCGCCCAGCGCTGAGCAGGCTTGCCTGTCGGCGAGCGAGGCAACTCATCTGCATCAGTGCAATCCGAATTTCCTTCCTCTTGGTCTTGATCCATAATATCATGACACTGCGCACTCGGAAAAAGAAGCAGAACAGCCTATTATAAAGGAGAAAAAGTGGGAAAGTGCTAAAAGGGAAAGAAAAAAAAGGATGAAATTGAGAGAAACAGCTTGGGGATTCCGAAGATGAAATATTCTATTCCTTTTCCCTCTAGACAATTGAAGAATGGTCTTGATGAAAAATTTCAGAAGTTCGTAAACATCTTCAAGCAGATCCAAATCAACATGCCCTTTGCTGAAGCACTTGAGCAAATGCCACACTATATGAAGTTTCTTAAGGAGATCATGTCTAAAAAGCGGAGTTTAGTGGACAAGGAGACAATGAACTTGACTGAAGAGTGCAGTGCCATAATTCAAAGAAATTTGCCAGCTAAAGTAAAAGATCAAGTAGGTTCACCATCCCAGTGCAAATTGGAAAGAATGCTACTTGTAGAGCTTTGTGTGACTTGGGGGCTAGCTAAATCTTATGATCTTAAGTATATTCAAGAGTCTTGGTTTTGGGGAGGTGAAACATATTTTTGTTATACTGCAGCTAGCTGATAGGTCTATTATGCACCCTAGAGAGTTGTTGAGGATGTACTTGTGAAGGTGGATAAGTTTTTCTTCCCTGTGGATTTCCTGGTGCTTGATATGGAAGAGGAAAGCAATGTGCCTCTAATTTTGGGTAGACTATTTTTATCCACTGCTAGAGCTCTGATTAATATTGAAGATGGGAAGTTGAAGCTTAGAGTGGGGGACGAGGAGATCGTGTTCTCACTTGGTTCTTTGAAGCATCATTCTGAAGAATCCAGCGGCAAGTCCATTGGTGTTGATGAGAGTGTAGAGGAGAAACTGCCATTGATTCCGACTAAGGATCAGTTGGAAACCAGCATCAGCAAAAGTCCTTCTTTCCTTACTTCGGTTACTAATGTTGAATCTAATTTTTCATCTAATATTTTATCTAATGAATTAACAGTTTGTTTAAGTACTGTGAATGTTTACAGAAATAATAGAAGAGAGATGTCATGGATTGAAAGAGGAACATGGACTCAAATTCCACCAGTCTCTCCAGATATATGTGACTCTCATTTGTTTGATCTTGATGTTGATAGGAAGGAAGCATATAAAGATGGAGATCCAGATAAGTTGATCCTTGAGAGTAAGAAGGGAGAGATGGTTTGGATGGATCGAAAGAGGGCGAAACAACAATACAAAGTGAAAATGAAAGATGAGGAAGAAGTGTTGATGCATGAGTCGAAATATCTCTGCGTCTAAGTGTTGATGCATGAGTCCAAATATCTCTGCGTCTACATTCCGTCGAGCTCCTCGACGTTGGACAAGCGCTTGGTGGAGGCAACCCAATGTTTTATTGCTTTTATTTTGTTTTGTTTGTTGTGTCTTGTACTAGGTGAATTATACTCAAGGTGCATGCTTACACTTAAGGTAATAACAACATATTAAACTTAGATTCAACTCACGTTTTCATCTAAGTTTGGGGGTGTGATGTTCTTCCTTTGTTCCATCTGCACCTAATTATTTTTACTCTGCATTGTTTTAGTGTCTGTGTGCTTGGAGGTTGATTTTTCTTAAAATTTTTTAATTTTATTCGATCTTTTGAATTTTTTGCAACTATCTAGGTGTTTTGTGTAATTTTGTTTGTTTTTTTTTTGCGTCCTTTGGTGCTCTGTCGTTGATTTTTATTTTTTTGATATTTTTATCTTTCCTGTGATGATGAGTTCTGTGTTGAGCTTTATTGATTGAGAAGGGTACTGGAGTGGCAAAGTGAGTTCTATCTAAGGCCTATGCTTGACCGAGTTGAAAAACTTGAGGAACTTGCAAGATGTGAAGGAGATTGAAATCAGGTTACTTCGTTCTTTATTCTAATTTTAATGTGTATTATGAATTCTTGTGAGTAAGGAGCATGAGCTTTAAATTCTATGACCTGAATTTCATGGGGATCTATGAGCCTTTATGATGTCTTTGATTTGATGTTGATTATGATTGATAATGGGAACATGCTTTAATTCTTAAGTACTTGAAATTCTTGATGTGCATGTTATGATGTATGCGTAGCCTTGAAGAGTGCTCGTTCATTCTATGAAAAAGTCAAGTGAGATTTGAGCTTCTGAATCATGATACATTGATGCATGATATTTTTATTCTTGAGCGTGTCATTCTTGTGCGTGTATTCTAGAACTTACCTTGAGTCTCCTTGAATATTCGAGAATAGTCTAGTGGATTATGAAAATAATGTTAGGCCATCTTTGATTTTTAGTCCATCTTTTCCCATGTACTTTACCTGAATTCATTAAATCCTTAGTCAGCCCATTGAGCTTTTTTAAATCCATTCTTTGGATAGCCAATAAAACTTAATTGAAGAGAGTGGTGAATTGAGAGTTGATAAGGATGATGAAGGAAGAATCTTAAGGATGAAAAGGAAAATCCCTGTAGTAGTGCTTAAATCTAGTACTCTACAGAAACAAACAACCTAGGGTAGTGCTTAAATCTAGTACCCTATGGAGTTTGCGAGAGGTAGTGCCCGAAACTGGTACCTCGAGAAAATAAAAAGGGTGAGGAAAGGAAAATGATGGAGTTGAAAAGTGAAAGAGTTAAAAGAAGTAAAAAATTTGTGCTTGAAGAAAGAAATAAATAGTTTGGAGTTGATCACTTCAAGAAATTTGATAAATGGCGACGACAAAATTCGTCATGAAAAATGATTTTTCGTCATAAAAAAATTTTAATGACAAAATTCGAGCGTCACAAAGATCGTCACAGTATGTGCATCGTATTAGGTATTATTTGACGATATTTGAATTTGTCACCAATTGTTATATTTTCATGACAAAAATACTTTCCGTCATCATATGTTTTAATCTAAAGTGACGAATAAGTTGTCACAATTTTCATCTCATTTTTGTTGTAAAATGTATTATTTCGTCATTAAAAGTTGAATTTAACATGGCGTTAACGTTTATTGTCGCTAAAAACTTAGACTATAGTGATGTTTTTCTCTATTGTCTCAATCTCATCTATTATTTATGACGCTTTTATTGTCACATTTAAATAAACTATTTTGTCATCTCTAAAGTATTTCGTCGTAAAAAGTGCAAACAATAATGACAAAATGAAGGTCTTATATAATGACGACATACTTTGTAACAAAAGAATAAAATATTAAGACAAATATTTATTGTCATTAAAACATGTGGAAATAGTGACATCTTATTTTCGTCATAAATATACATTATTAGTGACGATATAGAAAATTGTTATTAAAAATTTTAAGTATAGTAACAAAATTTTTTTGTCAATATTAATAATATATGATGACAAATTATATTTGTCATATCATTAATTAATCATATGATGATGAAATATTCTGTAACGTTATAACAATTAATATTTTTACGATATGCTCATTAGACTAATACTTTAATGATGAATGAGTCGTCATGAAATAAAAATATTTATTTTTTAATATTGAATAAATAAACGAATAAATATTTAGTACTCACTACTTTATGAAAATAGTAATATATTTTAGAATTTAACTATAAAAAGTAAAAATAAATGCAAAATAAAAGTACAAGGTAGTACGAAAGTAAGATACTAAGTGAGATCTATGACTATGTCTAGTCTAGGTACAAGAAACTAAAATTATATCTGAATTTAATCTATAGTATATCAAATAGTAGAGCATCCACCAGCAAGTCGTATATAATAATCTAGTAGTCTGCAATATACTCCCTTCGTCCCATACTTATCTGCACCGTACTGTAGATACGGAGTTTAAGAAAGTTGATTTTTGACCAACTTTATCGACTTTTTAAGGGTATTATGGTATTGTTAGGTAATAAATAAATTATAAAGTATGTTATGTGTATTAGGTGAGAGTGGTATTTTTGAAATTATGATAATTTTGAGGTTGTTAGTTAATGTGAAGTTTTCTTTTTTGGGTGGTGAAGAAAAGTGTGGGACGGACGAAAATGGAAAGTGTGAAGATAAGTGTGGGATGGATGGAGTAATTCCAAAGTCAACTGTCAACTATTACGTCCTTAGTTGACAAAAGGAGTGTCATTACTTGCCCTCTAAACACAATGGAGTGTGACAGTGTAAAAATGGTAAGAGTTTAATACGATTGCAATGTAACCAGCCTTCTACCTACGCTACTCATAAGTATCTAAGTTTTAAATCCAGCAAAACATAACGCTTCGAAATTCCAAAATAAGAATTGGAAATCTCAATCTCATCTTCACTTTGAATCTCATTTTATTTCGCCTGCACAAGTAAATCATCAACTCAAATTGATTCAAAACACATGGTACGTAGATATTTAATCAATCACTAAGACATCATTCTAGACAACCAATGATGGTATTTGCTAATAATTAACACAAAGAGTAAACTTAATATGTTGTAAATGTAAAATACATTGTTGTCGCTGATGGTAATAAAACCAGTGTCATTAAAAATAGTCATTGTGGAAGAGTAGCCAAATTAAAAGCCAAAGTTATTGAAAGTACAAATATCATACAAGTAACAGATTATATGGGTAATCCTCATATTAAAACGTAAATGCAAAGGAACAAGCAACGAAGCCATTAGATGAACACAATAGTTTTAAATTTACTCTAGCAAGTTCTAAAATTAAACTAGTAGATTCTGATATAATTTCTTAACTGAATTAGCTTTATTCAAGTGAAATTTATTTTCACATAATCATACTAAAGAATTAACATTATCTGTGGGATAAAATTAGTGCAGTAACCAATTCATCATCATTCAGATGCACCCCAATTTAAAATTTTATAATCAACTAAATAACATACATATTGCATATGTTAAAATCACTGCTGCTTAGAAAGAGAAATGAAGTACCATATAAATCAAATTATATATGATCAATGGATAAATAATCATTAATAATTATAGAACTTCATACCAATAAAACTTAAAGTAGCAATTTTTTTCAAGTCACATCGCAAAGTAATTGCATCCTTCAAACTAATTATAGAACCTCCGCATGAACCTTTCAATCAACTGTATTTGTAAGAAAACTTCTCACAATAGATCATACTACGAAAATTTATAGATAGGCTGAGCTTGTAAATAATCTAATTCATACAACAAGAATAGTGATTAACTCTGCAAAATGAAACTAATTCAAAGAACACACCTGAAATGAAGACTCAACTTTCAAATTCGAATTGGCTCATGTTAAAGGAGAGGGAAGCAGGGAGACACGAGATGGGGTGGCGTGAAGAGGGTTGGCGTGAGAGCAGCTAGTGTGTGCAATAACATACCAATCATTCGAATTTCAAAATTGTTATTTAATCTCTCTCTATCTGACCTCATTCTTCTACGTCAACAATCAAAAGACTAATGATTACTCCTATATGGTTGATTAAATTACCATCAAACAATAACAACAAATTGATGGATTCGAAACCTCGAAACCCACTCCACTAGATCCCAAAACCCAACTCTCAAATTCCTCTTGAATCAATAACAGAAAGAGAAAAGTCTATCATCAACCGTTCTCTATGAAAAAAAAGAAATTGACTTGACTAGTGAAGAAATCACGCACCTCTACTACGTTCTCCTCCTCATCGCCGCCTCCCTCCTACTTGTGATAGATTCATGAGTCTCAATATGAAATCATCTCTCTTCTCTTCGTTGTTCTCTCTCGGTTGATACACATAAAACTAATGTCAAAATGGCATCTGGAGAAGTTGGTGGATCTATAAAATGAGCAGTTGAGGAGAATGATTTGCCAATTTGGAGTTTAATCAAGAAGAATGACTTCGGGTCATCAGAGGGTTTTGACCTATCCTGTCATCCATGGACTGTCAGGATCAATGTTTCTAATAATATTTCCTAATTTGACGTAATTAAAATTTTTAAATTTCCCACTGAATTGAAATTGAAATTTAAAATGCACGTTGAGTCGTTTTTCATTTACGGTAGGAGATACCTTCAAATTTTTATACTTGTAATTCTTAAACAATAAGAAAAATACAAATTAGATGGTTAAATATATGGGAGAATTTTTAAAATACCCAAAATTCAAAGTTTTAAATCAAAACCAACACTTTTTCTCTCTTGTGAATAGTCACTTTTCTGGACTTTAATACCCCTGTGTTAGTAACCTTGTTGGCTACCATTATGGTGGCCTACACGGTTGCCAGTATGACACTCTTGTCGATTTAAACTCATTTTTACTTGATTTTGATATTTTACTTTTCCTCAAAATAGACATAGTCCATTACAACCATATCAGGCTCAGCATGCTTCCCCTGTTGTGAGATCATCTATAGCATCTCCGGTCGACTCTGCAGCTCCACAAGGTGAACAGGGTTGCTCTAATCCAAGTCAACCTCGTGCTGATTCAGACTTCAATATTGATCAGGTTCGGGAGGCACTCTGCACAGATCAGCATCAGACGCACAGGTTTTCGGTGGAGCAGTTGGCTCCTAAGGCTGCTCAATCTGATTCACATCAGGTTCCAAGCTCGAAGGGTGCATCTGCTCCTACCACTGTTTTCACTAAGGGTGGCATGGAAGATATAGGTCTGGACCTTGCAGACTCTGCTATTCACGCACATGACACCTCGAAATATTTTGGTGTTGAGGCACGGGAGCGTCAGTATTCGCAATACTCTCCGAAATCCCCTTTCATTTTTCTTTCGAATCATTTTGACACGTTTGATGATGATGGTTCAGAATCTGCTCCTAATGAGTTGGATTATCAGATTGGTTATGTTGAAAATGATGCAACCGTTATTGCTAACTGCGAGCTTGATTTTCCTACGCTTGAAAAAAGTAATATGAAATTAAAAGGAGGAAAAATAAGAAGAAAAGGTATTACTTTTATTCCGGCATCTAAACCGGTTACACATTCCCAAATAGCAAAGCAACAGAGTGAACCCCCTGATGTTTGGGATGTTGCAAGTAAACAAGATTGGAGCAAACTTACAAAGAAAAATAACACTTATTTTTAGCCTAGCTCTATTTCTGTTTAAGGCTCTTTGCAAGAGGTTTCTTTTTTGGGCTGCATGTTTGGCTCTTTTTGGCTTTTCCATCTGCACAACATTCCTTTGTCCCCATCTCTTTATGTTCTTTTATCTTTAATAATATTGCTTAGTTTGATTAAACAACATTAATCTCGTAATTAATCATACTTAAAACAGTAACAATACCTTTTTAATCGTTAATCCACCGGGTATCCGGGAGGTTTTATAGCTGCTCCTCATAGCCACACTCGTCCTGCAGTATGATGGTTCAATCTCGTTCCTTTAGCGGACCTCAGCACAACCCTGGTTCGTTTCCTACACTGGGTGTATAGGATGCTGCTACTGTTTCTCATCGGAAAATATGGAGATTAAGGTTGCAGAATATAATGGAAGATTACATACTTTGGGCAGTTGCCCAAGATTATTTATTTATGGAATGAAAATATTATTACACACTCATAATACTTAAACAAGAGGAGAAGACTCCTCTAGCTACCTATGGTAGCTGAAATGGAAACACTCAAACAAGAAAAGAAAGGAAATTACAATGTTTATTGAATGAGAGAAACAGAGAGGAATGGTTGATGCCTTCTGCTTTCTCAGCTCTACTATTTATAGAGGCTTTCGGATATGAAATCCGGATTTCAAAGCCACTTTACTTTTGCTGACATCACTACTTACATCATTATGCTGGCGTTACTGCTTACGTCATCCTCATTGGATTCTGACTTTTGGCTGGCTGGTCCCCTCTTCCTCTTCATTGGATGCCCTTTCTGGTCCATCCCTCTTTTGCAGGAATCACATGGCTCCTTACCCCTTCGGAAAAGTCCTCTGTCTCTTGCTTTTTTGAAGAGTCATTTGTCTTCCTTGGTGCCTGAAGATTCTCCTGGCTCTTGGGTATTCCAAAGAGGTTCTATCCACTTCTTTCCAAGTGTCTCTTTTGCTGGGGTGGTTCAGCAATTCGGATCATCCCTATACTCAACCTTTTTCCTTTTCCAAGCTCTAGTTCTGTTTGGGTGGAACAGCTTGTGCATATTTTATTTGTCCATTGCCCAAAATGGGCCATGTTACAATATCTTCGATTGGTTTGTGTACTCACCG
This sequence comes from Pogostemon cablin, assembly GCA_023678885.1. Taxonomy (NCBI): domain Eukaryota; kingdom Viridiplantae; phylum Streptophyta; class Magnoliopsida; order Lamiales; family Lamiaceae; genus Pogostemon; species Pogostemon cablin. Next base: position 16,266,705 of record CM042966.1, read on the forward strand.
GAATCTTGTTTTTCCAAAGAAGGTCTTATTTTTCTTGGAAGGCCTTCTCAGCAAATACTGTCTTCTTTCTTGTTAAAGTATTTAACAGAAAAAGACCCATTCAAAGTCTTGTGTTCAAACTTGAACAGGAACTTTACCTCGACCATTGCCTTAATGCAGGCATACAAACCCTTGCTCTGCGCATAGAGATTTGTTCTTTAGAAAATGTATAAACCAAAACTGGTTCCTTTCCAAAAGACTCATTGACTCTGTTTGATGCTGAAATATCAGGTCTTCTTAGCTTGATGAAATGAAATGCCTCGTGGTTGCCTTTCTCGACTGGTTCTGGAGCTGCATCAGTGAAGTAAAGCTCCAATACATCTCCTCTGGATAGAGTAGCGTTATTTTCCCATGCCTTAAAAACTATTTTTCCTAGCCATTCTGGCAATTATGAAAGCTCTGGGAAGCCTGGTGCAACAGTATATATTGAAGCTAGCACCCCAAAATCATACCATTGCTTCACATCATTTGAATTTGAGACTTCCCGCATCCAAATTCGGGGATATTCCCCATATATATCCACCAGATATTTTTTCGGTCGGATTCCTTGTCTAGTGTTTAATTTCTCCTAGCTGGCCTGGTATTACTTCCAATAAGAGAAATCAGCCAAGTTAACACCAACCTTAGAAGTGTCTGTCATTGGCCTAAGGTTGATCTCTCCCTCTTTGACCCAGAGGTGCTGGGTTGACTCATAGACTCTAGATGTGACTCCAGAGCCTCGATTTTTCCTTGGACTGGTTCCTCTTTTGGAGGTTTCAATCTAGGAATCGTGCTAAGGGTACTTGAATCCCTTGCTCTGGGTTTAGAGCCTTGTTCTCGACTACTCTCCTTTAGTCAATTGCTATTGCTATCAACAGCCCAGAGGAGTGGCTCTCGTAATGACTCGAATAGACTCGCATTGTTGTGAATGCAATCTCGTATGCGATTAGACACTTTAGTGTGATCACTCTTTTGTATTCTTCCAGCATGCTTTTCATTGAGTGCCAGATTCTCGAATTCCCCTTGGAGCAACTCAAGGTTGTCCATCAGGTGCTTTGAAACAGTCAGGATGGAGTCTATTTCAGCTCCCTCCATCTCTCGTCAGGAAATCTGTCAAAACATTATCAACAGATTTAATAATGACAATATTAAAATCATAATATTGACATTCTGTTTGCCATCTTAAAAGTCTAGCCTTTTCTAGTTTAGATTCAATTTTATTTTTCATAAAGGCTTTAATGCTTGTGTTACCAATTTTAAGGATAAATTTCTTCGCGAGAAGAAATAGCGGCCATTTTTTGAACGCCTTCTGAACCGCAAAGAACTCAATTTCATTGATGTGCCACCTCTTTGCTTCATTCTTCGCAAAGAGTCTGCTACAGTATCTGCACGACACTTCTCCTTCAGATGTGGACTTAGTTAGTACTGCTGCCCACCAATGGTCACTGGCATATGTGTAGAGTACCAATTCATCCTCGTCATTTGGTAAAGCTGACTTGGGGAGCTTTTTGCAAACCTCCTTTAGTTGTTTAACCATTGCTTGGTGTGATTCCTCCCATTTGAACTGCATCCTTTTTCAACAGAGGACTGAAAACTTTTCTGTATTGCGCTAGATTGTTTATGAACATTCCAGCAAAGTTGACAACTCCTAAGAAGCTCTGGAGTTGTTTCTTGTTCTTGAAATCTTCAGGAAATCCTTGAACCTTTTCTACAATGTGTGGTTGTAGAATAATTCTGGACTCATCGATCTCGACTCCAAGAAACTTGATTTGCCTTGTTGCAGTTACTGCTTTCTTTTCAGAAAGCACTAATCCTTCCCCGTGACATACTTCTGAAAATACTTCCAGATGCGCCAAATGCTCCATCATGTTCTTTGAAGCTATGAGGATGTCATTCACATAAACAAACATGAATGAGAAATAATCTTTGAAAAGATTATCCATCTTCCTTTGGTATATCTGGGGTGCGTTCTCCAAGCCCATAGGCATGACATTCCAGATATAATGGCCTTGTGGTGTGGAGAAGGCTGTGAACTTCTTGCTTCCTTCTTCCATCATAATCTGGTAGAACTTAGATTTGCAAACGAACTTTGAGAATACCTAGGCATTCTTGATACAGTTGACCAAGTGTTCCCTACTTGGTATGTAGTATCCATCGAACTCCAAGATGTTGTTATCCCTTTGTAGTTGATCAATAACCTCGGCTTTCCCCGCTTGAATTCTACATGATTTCGAACCAGAAATCCTGGACTGCTATATGCAGATACTCCTGGTGATATCAACTTAAGGTCCAAATGGTCCTAAAGTATTTACTGCATATCCTTTCGATCCTCTTAGTTCATCAGGATAGGCTTGTATCTTACGAACTCATGCTCCTTTTCTTTTTTTACTTTGAATGAAGCTTTTAGCTTATTTTTATCCCACCATGCTAGAGGATCCTCATTGAAGTTCCCCTGTATCTTCTTCTTGACATCCTCCAAAGGTGTTTGTTCTTCGATTGTGACGTCTTTCTGTAGGCTTTCTCCCAAGCTTGCTTTGAGAAGGTGGATTGTGTTTTTCTTTAGTTTTTCCATCTTCCATCCTCCTTTGGTCTCGGCTCCCTTTGAAGGACTGCTTCGCCATATTTCCTTCGATCATTCATCTTTGGATGACTAAGTTTTTGCTTGTTCACTATTTTGCATGTCCCCAAGTGTAGGGAATCAATTGTAGTTCCACGTGTGACCAAGTAAAAATAATATCGTACCCAAGGGATAATTATAGATCTACTATTTAATCTAATTATGACTATTCTAATTTAAGACAAATCTGATTTTTTAAATAGAATTACCTAAATTAACTATGCAGAGAATAATTACTAAAAATAATAAAATAGCAAATAATTAAATATGGAAAGTATTCAAGACAGAAGATAAATATCACTAGGAAATCCAGTTAAATTGGTCAAATCAAATCACTAGACAATCAGTTAGTATCCTTACACTTCTTATGAAAGCAATCACTTATTTATGTTAAATCCCTTTTCTAAAGTAAACTTAACACATAATTCTGGTTTAACCCTCAGATGCAGAAGAGTGATTCCTACTCCCTTTCTAGGTACTTCGTGCAAAATTTTATTAAAGGCTAGAGCACTAGACTTCCCTTTATATGTACTTAAGAATTAATCCCCAATTCCCACCTAATAATCCAAGAAACCAAATCATTTAGAATGGTAATTAATAGATATATTAAATGTCCTATATTAATTATTCTAATGAATAAAGGTTATATGTTTAGATCCCCTTTACCCATAACAGATTGACAAATATAATTCTTATATAATGCAAGCAATAAGCATAAGCATGCAAAAGGCATTGACATACACATGAATAAGGACATATTATGTAAGACAAAAATATAAGTCTCAAATCAAAGCATTAATAATGGAATAAGTATACTGCAGGTATCCAACCTTAAGTCTAGATCATCAATTCAAAATAACTTAACCTTCAAACCTAGCGCTATCCAAGAAGTACTAGCCCATGGTGTTACAAGCAACACACATGGTTATGTATAAAAGCATATTATCCAAAATTAAGAAAAAAAGAGTAAGAAAAACCCTAAACATGGTGTGATTCTCCGTTCTTTTTTTCGTGATTCTGAACCTCCTCGTTCTCCTTCTCAAGTAAGCAATACTGATGAACTCTTTGGGACGGGTGGATGGGATGGTGAATTGTGAAAAGGTGTGAAGAGTTAGGGTTTGGAACACCCCAAGGACTCCTTTTATAGCTGAGAACTGATCCTTCCTGAATTCTGACTTAAAAGTGGTCTTTTTCAAATTAAAAATACGAACAGGCCAAAAAATAACAAAACGAAGAACTGGGCCATGCTGGAAATAGGCACGAGTCGTGCCACATACGACATGAATCGTGCGGGCGCCTAACATGCGAGATTCCTCGAAAGCCTCGACGGTCGTGTGGGCGTCTCTCGGCAATGCTTGTGGTACTACCTGGCATTCCTTACGGCACGACTGAGCTTTCTCGGCTGGCATGACTCGTGTCGGTCCTTCTTCTCTCGACTTCACTCCCGACTTCATTTCCAACTTTCGTTTTTACTCTTTTACCTCGTTTTCCACCTAAAAACACAAAATAATACCTCATGCGCATCTGAAACACAAATTTATTAAATTCCACCACAAGATGCTCAAATACGGATATAGATCCCACAAAATGGTGCTAAATCGGACTCTCAAACACTCATATTTTCACACTAATCAAACCCCCAAACTTAAGATGTTGTTCATGTTGGATTGTATACTAAAAGTCTAGCTTTAGTATGAACAATGTAATAACAATTTATTTGAAATGAGAATCATATGATCAAATGATTGCGTCTTATAATTTATTTATATGTGGATGCAATAGTCCACTTACTTTATACTGTAGATAATATGTTGTGCGACAACATGCGGAAGATCATATTATCGATTTCCTTATGAAGTATAAACAGATGCTCACAACCGAGATAGACGGGGACTCTCTATCGGGGTGGTTGTAGTATGGTTTGGTATTAGCTTGTCTTGGCTATAGAATCACATTAGTGCACTTTGTGTGTATTGAGCAGGACCACTTGAGATCGTTCGACTTATACTGACTTATAGAAGAACTTGATCTCTGTTATTATGGATGTTCGTGCTCTTAATCCCTATACAATAATCTCGATACGTAGGTCAGTATATATTTCATTGATTCGTCAATGTGTGAGATTTACATGTAACTAAATCAATAAACTTGATGAGTTGGGAAGTAGTGTTGTCTCTATGGTGTGCTCTTGATTGTAAAAGGAATCAGTGTCCGTCACAGGTTGATGATGTCCCCTTGAGGAGCTCATAAGGATTATCATGTAAACCCTACAGGTGGATTTATTCCGGCATGATAATGAGGTTGAGTGGTACTACTCTCGGATGAGATATTAATTAATGGAGTTGTCAGTAACTTAATTAATTAATGGACATTGTATATCTTAAACATGGGGAGACTAACGGGCTCATAATAAGAAGGAGCCCATAACGTAATTATGGGATTAGAACGGTAGTGCAGTAATAATATTTTAGTGGTATATATTATTATTATTAGACTTAAGTATAAGCTTTGAACTAAGCTAATTTCTCCTTCTGGTCCATGCTGTAGCCCATATATAAGTCATCTCAGCTGTCCGGAAACCCTGATCAATTGATAATTCATGCCTAACACTGTGAAGGGGGTTAGGGAACAGCAGATTGAGTAGATCTCGAAGATCGTCGCCCACACGACGTCGAGATTGGACTTGGGAATACAGCAGAAGACTGGAAGGTTGTTTGCTGCTGCTCCGCCACATTCTATGATTTTTATAAAATCGTACAGACTTCAGAATTGGATGTGTGATATACTAACGGAAAGCTACGGAAGAGAGGATCGTTTTGGCTTATAGATCACTCAAATCCAACATCGGATGAGAGAGTTATACCAAAAACGGTGAGACTGCGCAGGCTGCCTGCGAGAATCCATCTTCTCCAACATACCATGGTGAAAGGTAATACGTTTCTTGTTTACTTGCTTCCGCTGCTTGTTAGAAACGTATGGAACCCTAACGGGTAACTTTAACCAAATGATCGAACACCAACAGTTCATCCCCAAACAACAAAAATGAACAACGAAGAAGAAAGTTATTGTGTAAATCTAAGGGAAAACAAGGAATATAACCAATAGGCCATTCAAAAGACAATCGTCATCAACTCTGGTCATGCACTCTCATCACATGCAATAATTTATTCATAGCATACAAGTTAAGACAATCACCACCAATTAAAACGCTCCATCGACTTATTCTCACGGGAAGTATATCACTCACACTCAAGTGTAGAAAATGTGCACTTATGGGATATGGTGTTTACACTCAAATTCAATTCAAGTGCCTAAGTAACCATATGCTTGCCAAACGTCTCAAACTCTCTACCACTTAAAGTATGATTCGACAATGGGATCAAAAAGGACTTTTAATTGGATGTAATGTTGGCTCTTTGGTAAGGGTAGAAAATATATGGATAAGTGACTCAAAACTTGGATCAATCAAGTAGCGACCAATCTTGATATTCATTCTTCTTACTCACTTCAATTCAAGCACATCATCCTCATTTTCTCTTCAATTTTTCTCTTCCACGCACAACATGTACATATATTTTTTCCTTCCTTTTTTCTTTTTCTTTTCTCGAGGTACCAGTTTTGGGCACTACCTCTAACATCTCGGGGTATCAGTTTCGGGCACTAACCCTTAGAAATTTATTTTTCAACTCATACTTTTCAGCTCATAATCACTTGTACAGCTCCAAATATTTTATTCCTTCCAAACTCCACGAAAATCAACTCACACACTTTGACAACATTTAATTCTCCACTAAATATAGGAATTTAAGGCTCGAATAGGATATCAAAGTGGCTATCTTCGTTGGTTGCCAAAGAAATAAGGCTTTTAGGCTTAAAAGGCTAAATACGATATATAATTATTTGGTAGGAAATTATTTGATAAAGTGACTCATAAAAATCAAAGATGTCCTAAAATTATCTCCCCATTATCTAACATAACTCGAGGTCTCAAACAAGACAAAAGACAAGTTCTAGAATACACACACAAGAATGATACTCACCAGAAAGAAATATCATGTGGTTATGTACATGATAATAGGCTCAAAACATCACATGGGTTTTTAACAAGTAACAGAGCATTCTTCATGGTAAGCATTATCTCACAAGTACGCATAGAACTTCATACCACAATATAACTCAAGTGCAATTCATTCTTCAATTTCAAGAGCATATGAATTTCTGGCAGAAATCTAACAAATAAAATCATAATAAACACACAACCAGAAACCCAAACACAAGTACCTCAACTACTAGACAATAAACTCCACATAATATCCCCCCAATACAAATCAAGAATATAAACTGACCCATAATTCGAATTTGAAAACTTATCCTGACCCCACGCATAACCTCGGCACGACTCGTGCCAGCATATACCATGGGTCGTGCCACCTTACCTGTCGACAGTTGGCGTGATGCTGCACCACAAGGCACAAATCGTGCCGAATTCCTCGGCACATCGTGCGCTCTCCTTCCGTAGCTCGTGCCGCCACATCACTAGTGCTGGGCGGCACGCCTTACATTTCCTGCCCCATCAGCTTCGGTACTACTCATGCGCCTATACGGCATGAGTCGTGCGCCTCTAAATTTTACACCTGGGTACTTTTTCGAACTTTTCACTTATTTCTTCGAATTTCATCCAATTTAAGCTCAAATACACTTAATTCATCAGTAATATCATCAGGAAAACTAAAAAATTCAACTAAAAATTAATCACACCAAATCTAGAAAAACTAAACATGACAAAACAAAACACTTGGATAATTGCAAAAAAATTCAAACATTCGAAATAAATTCCAAAAATTTTTTAAAAAATCAACCTCAAAACATCACACACAAGTGAAAGAAAACTTACCTCGGTGCTTTAAGACACTGGGATGCATGTCCACCCCCCCAAACTTAGTTCAAACTAAGTGAGAAACTAAGTTTGCAAAAAGTGAATACCATAGACGTAGAAGCACCTACTAAAATTTCCTACACCAAATAAAAACATTAAAGCAGTAAAACAGGAGGGTAAGCCCCTAACAGACGCTCATGTTTAACGTCGAAGAGTCACGATGGAATGCAGAATATGTAGACTACTGATTAAGAGGGTGATCCTCTTTCATCTTCACCTTCTAATACGTTCTCCCCTCTTATCATCCACACTTACCTCCTTACTTTTCTTAGGCACCATATGATCAGTAGAATCTCCTTTCTCAAGCTTTCTTGTCTCATTCCTGTCAATCTTCCATTCAAGTTCAGAATCATTCCTATCACCATCAAGCTCAAAGTCAGGATAAAATTGATCACAAAATAAAGAAAGAGAGAAAGGACTTTCAAATTTGTAGGTATCTGGTGGTATATTAGGAGGCTTCAAGTAGACATCATCTCCTCTTCCTTTGTCTACATCCTTCTTCTCAACCTTAACTACTACATCCTCCGTCACCTTTAAAGGTGTTGTGTCTCCTACACTTGCAACCTTGAGGCTCGCAGTAGTCGGCTTAAGCTTCCTTGCTAAATCCCTGCAGATTTCTGTAAATATTCAATGTACCCATTAGAAAGCCCCTCATACTTATCATCAAAATCAGTAGAAAGAAAAGCAAGAAGTTCACTTCGGCATTTTTCAACAGGATCCTTAGACAGGATCAAAGGCAAGCTTCCTCCGCGGCTCCCTCTACTTTTTTTATGCTTCTACACTCTTGCATATCACTAGGCCACTTCATAACTCTCTCAAGTGAAAAGACGCCTTCTTTATCATTAACTTGCAACTTAAGTTCCCCCTTCTTCACATCAATGTTTGCTCCTGCAGTCGCAAGGAACTGCCTTCCCAAAATTAGAGGAACTTTATCATCTTCATCTTTTTCTATGTCTAGCACAATGAAGTCCACTGAAAATATGTACTTCCCCACTTTCACTAGGACATCTTTAACTACCCCCCGTGGGTAGGTCAAGGATCTATCAGCAAGCCGAATGCTATAGATATCGGCTTTTGCTCCCCCAAACCAAGCTCCTTGAATACAGAATGTGGCATCAAATTAATACTAGCCCCCAAATCACATAAGGCTCTCTTAGCTTGTCCATGTACAATCTCACAAGGTATTATAAAGCTCCCCAGATCTTTCAACTTCGTAGGAAGTTTCTTTTTTATCACCGAACTGCAGCTCTCTATCTTATTCATTGACTCACCTCCCGTCAGACTCCTCTTCTTAGACATGATGTCTTTCAAGAACTTTGCATAGTTGGACATCTCTTCTAAAGCTTCTGCGAAAGTAATATTGATATGGATCTTCTTAAACATCTCCAAAAACTTCTTGAATTTTTCATCCAATCCTTTCTTAAAGAATTGTTGTGGAAACGGAATAGGATGTTTTGTCTTCGGAATCCCCTAAATATCCCTCTCAAACTCCTCTCCTTTTTTTTTTCAGCTCTTTCTGCTTTAGCTTTCTGCCACATTTTCAACTTAGCTTCAGGTAATTTCGACTTTTCTACAATTTCAGGGACCTGGCAATCATTCTGGATGAGATCATCAGTGCGAGGATCGAGATGAAATTCTGATGTTTTCGCTGGAGATGGGAGCGACTCGTGCTGGCAGTCGTGCCACTCAGAATCGGCAGATTTCTCGCCAAAACACGAGTCGTGTCAGCTGTCATCTTGGTCATGCCGGTAGTCCTCGGCGATCGTGCCACCTGCTCTGGCCTGTCGGTTAGCATGAAGACTGCAGTTCACTATTTTTGGGACGGCACGAGTCGTGCCGTATGTGGCACGAGTCGTGCCATGTGTCAGCGATGACGTGCTCATTTTCTTCCAATTTTTTTACCTTTATTTCATGTCTAGCTCGATCTGATGGCATTGTTGGACTTTTGTACAGCGTTCCACTCCTTAGGGTGATAGCCATAACTTGCTCCTTTGGATTCGTCACCGTTTGGGATGGAAACTTACCTTGTTTCTCTAGTTTCCCAATTGCAGCGTGTAATTTTCCAAGAGCAATATAAGTCTCCTTATGTTTTCTTTCATTCTCTTTTTGTCTGATTTCAGATTTCTCTTGATTAGTCACCATCAATTTAACCATCAAGTTTATCTGGTCCCCTTGCTGCTTCTCCACAGTTTCATCTCATCATCCATGGGTGCTTTTCCTTCAACTAGTTTATGTACTGGATCAATTCCTGGAGGAGGCTCAACTGCATTATTCGGGTTAGCATAAGATAGATTATCATTCCTTCTTTGATTGTTGAAGTTGGAATTTTCTTGGTAACCCCCATGCTGATTTTCTTGGTAATCCCCTTGCAAGCTCTGACCCATAGCATAATTTGCATCCTCCATATGATCTTCATCTCCTTCATTCCCAGCTTCTTCTCCTTTGCTTCCTAATGCCATGCGATTCATCTTCTTATGCAGCTGAGTTGACTCTTGAGTTCTGACATCTCACTGATGTTGACCTGCACTTCTACTTTAGCCACTATATCAAAAGTGACTCCATCTGATCTCTCCATAGGCCAATCATAAGTGTTAGAATGCCATATCCTCAAAGATCTTTTTTGCTTCTTCTGCTGACTTTTTGAAGACTGATCCACCAACTGTTGAGTCCACCAACACTCTTGATTCACTCCTCAAGCCTTGATAGAAGAAGCCTAAGTAAGTGTCTTTTGTAAATCCATGTTGTGGACCATAATGCAACAGGTCCTTGAACCTTTCCCACACTTCATAGAAACTTTCCAAGGCTCCTTAATTGAATTGTGTTATCTTTTGCTTCACCTTAAAGATCTTGGAAGGAGGGAAGAACTTGTTCAAGAACTTATCTGCCAACTGCTCCCATGTAGTACAACATCCTGCAGAAAGGTTGTTGTACCACTCTTTGGCTTTTCCCGTTAGTGATAATAGGAAAAGCCTCATTTTGGTAGCATCCTCCGGGACATTCCTATGCTTCTGCGTCTTTGCATATTCATCAAATAATTGCAGATGCTCACTAGGACTCTCCAAAGGATTACCACTGAACTGTAGTGCTTGTACTATCCTGATCAGTCCAAACGGTAGCTAAAAACTCTCCGCAGTGATTGTGGGTCCATTCAATCTAGCATTCGTGGTATGCTTCAGCTTATACTGGTCCCGCATGGGAGGCGGGGCCTTTGTTCATCTATTGCCATCTCTACCGTCTCAGTCTCTTCAACTTCCTCCTCTTCTAATGAACAGTAAGTATCTGACTCCGAGATAGGAATAGGTGTGGCTGGATTCTTTCTTTTTTTCCTGTTTAATCTGATAAGTACTTCATGTTCTAGGTTGAGTGGTTCAATTGGGAGTCCACTTGACCTAGTTATCATACACATGTTCTCACGCAGCTAATCAGAATAGTTTGGATGTAACTAAAAATAAAAATAAAAGCAATTAAATTTAACGTCCTAGAATAAAATAAATCACAAAAAAAATCAAATAAATAAATCTAAAAACTATTCACGGCAACCGGCGCCATTTGCTTGTTCACTATTTTGCGTGTCCCTAAGTGTAAGGTATCAATTGTAGTTCCACGTGTGACCAAGTAAAAATAACATCGTACCCAAGGGATAATTATAGATCTACTATTTAATCTAATTATAACTATTCTAATTTTAGACAATTCTGGTTTTTTAAATAGAATTACCTAAATTAACTATGCAGAGAATAATTACTAAAAATAATAAAATAGCAAATAATTAAATATGTAAAATATTCAAGAGAGAAGATAGACAGCACTAGAAAATCCAGTTAAATTGGTCAAATCAAATCACTAGACAATCGGTTAGAATCCCTGCAGTTCTTATGAAAGCAATCACTTAATTATGTTAAATCCCTTTTCTGAAGTAAACTTAACACATAAATCAAGTTTAACCCTCAGATGCAGAAGAATGATTCCTACTCTCTTTCTAGGTACTTCATGCAAAATTTCATTAAAGGCTAGAGCATTAGACTTCCCTTTACATGTACTTAAGAATTAATCCTCAATTCCCACCTATTAATCCAAGAAACCAAATCCTCTAGAATGGTAATTAATAGATATATTAAGTGTCCTATATTAATTATTCTAATGAATAAAGATTATATGTTTAGATTCCCTTTACCCATAACAGATTGACAAATATAATTCTTATATAACGCAAGCAATAAGTATAAGCATGTAAAAGGAATTGACATACACATGAATAAGGACACATCATATAAGACAAAAATATAAGTCTCAAATCAAAGCATTAATAAAGGAATAAGCATACTGCAAGTATCCAACCTTAAGTTTAGATCATCAATTCAAAACAACTTAACCTTCAAACCTAGCGCTATCCAAGAAGTACTAGCCCATGGTGTTACAGGAACACACATGGTTAGGTATGAAAGCATATTATCCAAAGTTAAGAAAGAAAGAGTAAGAAAAACCCTAAACATGGTGTGATTCTCCGTTCTCTTTTCTGTGATTCTGAACCTCCTCGTTCTCCTTCTTAAATAAGCAATACTGATGAACTCTACAGGACGGGTGGATGGGATGGTGAATTTTGAAAAGGTGTGAAGAGTTAGGGTTTGGAACACCCCAAGGACTCCTTTTATAGTTGAGAACTGATCCTTCCTGAATTCCGACTTAAAGTGGGCTTTTTCACATTAAAAACACGAACGGGCCGAAAAAATGACGAAACGATGAACTGGGCCATGCTAGAAATTGACATGAGTCGTACCACATACGACACAAGTCATGCGGGCGCCTGATGTGTGAGATTCATCGGCAGCCTCGGCGGCACGATGCGTGCATCTCGGCAGCTCTTGGCGAGCGCACTCGGCGGTCGTGCAGGCATCTCTCGGCAGCGCTTGCGGCACTACCTGGCGTTCCTTGCGGCACGACTGGGCTTTCTCGGCCGGCATGACTCGTACTGGCCCTTCTTCTCCCGACTTCACTCCTGACTTCATTTTTAACTTCCATTTTTGCTCTTTTTACATTGTTTTCTACCTAAAAACACAAAATAACACCTCACACTCATCTGAAACACAAATTTATACAATTCTACCACCAGATGCTCATATACGGATATAGATCCCACAAAATGGTGCTAAATCGGTCTCTCAAATACGCAGATTTTCACACTAATCAGTTTTCCTTCATTATCACCACGCTTGCTGCGAAATCTAATTGGCATTTTTCTTTGAAATGCATTCTGCAGTATTGGTGCGATGATTTTATGTTCACAAAGGGTTGTGAAAATAAGCCTTCTTGTTGCGTTTTCTTGGGTAAAACGCTTGAATGTCTATAGAAAATTATTTCCTAACAGAATATCTGCTCTGGTATCATGAAAGTATATCGATGGAATTTTTACCTTGTACTATGGGATACGATATGCTCCTCCGATCATGATCTCCGCTTGTTTTATTCCTCTTTTAAGGATTAGCACCCTCAGTGAGAAATTCTTCCCTAGTACAGTTGGCAAGTCCTCGCCAGAGCCTCTAGGAAAGACTCCTTCATTTGTTGTGCAGATACCAGCTCCGGAATAAATATATGCCGCAAAATATTCTGCACGATGCTCCTTATATATTATCCCAATGGTGATATATATCGAGAATGGACTTGTGGCAATTGGTGGATCAGAGTTATAACCCTGAGCTTCTGCTAGTGAACTATGTATCTTTTCCCTTTGACCGTGAATTCCATTACATCTTGTAGTCGTTCCAAAGGTTTGTGATCCTCGATAAACTCCAATCCCAACACTAGTTGTTCTGGGAATCTTCCTGCAACACCTTCGATTATTAGCTCAAGATCACCAAGCTTGAGCTATCCTTGGTATCTCCCAGTTGTTGGTTGTTGAAGATAATACATGACATCACAAGGAATAGAGTTTTCCTTTTTAGTGATATCGAATATTACTTAAACTCCTCTTCATCCTTTTGGGCATTTTAGTTCACCTTTAGTTGTGAACTTCTCTGGTTCCTGGATTACCTCCACGATCGGCTTCTTTCCCCATATTTTACGGATCATTCCATCTTCTTGGAAATAAATCCTCCTTTGCTCGAATCTGAGGTTGTCTTATCTACTCTAGACCGGCTTATCTCTGATTCGCAAATCCATGTCGTGGATTGGCAGTAACTCCATTATTTCTGGCCTAGTTGCGCATGCAACCCTTTCAAACACTTCTGGTATCTCAATATACCCCTTCATTTGGAATAGATCCGAATGATGGGTATTGGATAGAACATACAAGATACTGTATGTGATAAAGTAAGGCTTATTCCCTTCTTTCATCAAATCTTTATTTTTGAAATCATGATGAAGGGTGAGTGCCCTACTGAAATCTTTATCTGCCAGATTATACGCAATCCTGGGGTAAATGTAGGATGCTACCTTGCCTGCGTACAGATTCCTTGAGCTTCCTCCCAGGCATGCCTCCCTTGTATTCATGGTCCTCTTATAAAATTGCAATATTGATTGGTGTATCGATACATTCTTTGAAAGTTGCTTTGATAAGGATCAAAATTACTCCTATGTGCATCCAAGACATAGTCTTAGCCATTTCTTCCTTGAGTTTACTGAGCTCCCTCTTGATTTCATCAACAGGGACTAGTTGCATTTCTATCACATTACTCGTGATCTCCATTGGGATGGCAATTTCCCCATTAGTCACCTTATATATGATGTTATGCTTTCTCTTCTTGAATCTGAGGAACCACTCTAGTCATCCCACGGTAAATCCATCGTATAGATTGAGTCTTGAATCCTCCTTCACTATTCTCATAAGGGTACTATGAGAAATGGATGTCTGAGAAAAGAATCCAGACATGTAATCTTTCATTTCCTCTCTGAAATTTTCTTCTTCACTCTGACTCATCTTCAGAAGATTCATCTTGACTGAAAAACTCTTCTTCATAGATACTCTCATTTGAGGGTATATTTTTGAATTGATATACCTATACTAGATCTTGGAAGTAAACAACTTTCACCATTTTTAGGATTGTTTCGAACTATAGCACTCCCCTTTTATGATTTTTTGGGCAATCTGGTGAGATATGCCCTCTTGCTCCACACGTGTAGCAGTTACAATCCTTGAATCTTTTATTGGCTCGTGTGACTGCTCTTTGGAATGTCTTTCTCGTAGGAGTTCTTCCTGTACTCCTCTAGTTCGACCCTGAGGATGAGGCCTGACTTCTTGAACTCCATCTTGATGGTCCAGATATTTGCCTTATTTATAGCTTCGGGCTTTCTGTTTAGACCAAAAGGATCTTGGTCCTCTGGACCTCCATCCTCCGCTCCTTTGGGTATAACTGATGAGTTATATTTTCACCTAAATTTTAGTACCTTTTTATATCCATTTTTGTATAATTTTATCAGTATTTATGTGTTATTTGATTGTGTTTTATATTTTTATTGGATGCTAGATATGATAAGGAAGATGTAGGAAAAAGCGGATCTCAATTCGGAGTTGAAACGAAGGAGAACGAGCCGAAACAAAATATGAAAAATAGGGGCATGTATCAACACGAGCCAAGTACGGAACACGACCCTATAAGAGGTGGCCATGTGCCGTCATCAATTCATCCAACACGACCACCTTGTGCCTGTGTTACAGTACAAGAGACGTGTTGCAGCACACGAGCCGAGTTGCGTAACTCAGCCCTGTAAGTCTTGGCCGTGCAGCGACGTCAATTCACCTAACACGGCCACCAAGTGGCTGTATTGCAGAGCACGACTCGTGTTGTGTAAAAAGCTGCTAAAAATTTTAGAACCTTCTAGAAGCTTCCCATTGCGTATAAATACCCAATAATTCAACATTTGAGAAGAGATCCGAAATTCACAACCCTGCACACACCTCACATACCATTTCTTCCATTCCACACCATCATCTTCATCCATTCTTCATCCTTTAGATCTACCATCATCCCACCATCAATTTCTACATCCAAGTGAACGAAAATGATCAAGGAAGAGAGGAAAGTGCAAAGAAGGGAAGGAGATTACCATTGAAGATAGATCAAGGGAGTTTCCGTTCAATCTTTGTATTAAACCTCATAGTTTTATCATGATTTGTAAGGATTTAATTGTCTATGTTAATTTCTTTGTGAATATGGTAGGCTAATCTCCCTTGTGAGATTAGCAACATGAGAGTTGTTGGATAATTTTGGGATTTATGTATTTGAATTCATATGTTGATTGGATTTATGGTTTTCTATCATTGATTATTAATTGATTGATTTGTATTGATGATTTGTGTGTTTAATTGTTCTAAATATGTGATTAGATTGAAAAATCAATTATGTGCTTAGGATAATTGAGTGAATCATTTCATCAAACACTTCATGTGCATTATAAATTGTAAAGAGATTGAGAAATCCTTTAGAGTTTAGAACCCTTTGATAGAACATATGATTGGTTTGATCGAGAGGTTGATTAGTCGTGTGAAGGGACTCTCATTTCAAGTTTAGTACCTAGTTGGAATTATTTGAGTGAGAACCAACTCATTGAGCTATGTTTAGAACCATATCTTATCCCTCTTATGAGGGAGTTTAGGTGATCTTAGTGTTGACCCTTAGTCTTCAATCCATGATTCATGTGAATTCGATGCATTTATCCTAGGATTTTCACTTCTTAATTGTTGTTAATCTCACTTTTACTTAATTTGGAAAACCACTTTTCATCCATCTATCTTTTTTCCTAATCATTGCTTGCTTGCTTGCTTTGATTGATTTAATTTCTTGTTTGATCAAACTACCCATTGATGATTCGTCTCTGTAAAATTACGATAAACGTGATCTCGCTTAAGCTCTAGTGTCGACCTCCTTGTGGTTCAATAAATTATTTTAATTGGTCATTCTTACTACAAAATGACTAATCAAATGGCGCCGTTGCCGGGGAGGTAATGGTTGCTAGTAGTTTGACGAAGTATTTTCAAGGGTTTCAAATGCCAAATTGTGAGACTAATTTGCAATCGGATTTCAGAGTACAAGATATGCATTTCCAACTACAAAGTTATGAGAATTTTGGAGTCCCTCATCAAATGTGTCAACAAGTATACCCTCAAGGTGTAGAAGATGTTTTTCAAGGAAATTTTTCTAGAAAACAAGAAGGAAATCAACCACAACTATGAGAAAAATTTCAAGACTCCAACACCTCTTATTCCTCCCAACATGACAACCAAGAGAAGCTTAGAGATGATTTGATTGAAAAAATTATGGAACGCATGAAGAATGAGATGAAGTATAATGAAGCGTGGATGGATCGAATGGGAAATTGGTATGAAATGGTGACAAGTGCAATCGTAGCATTCGGTGCTAGATTGGATTCCATTGAGTACCAAGTAAGTCAAATCATGTCCACCGTGGAAAGACTTCAAGAAGAGAACAACAAGCCTTATACCTCCGTAACAAAGAGTGAATGCATGGTCGTTAGGGATAGAAAAGAGGCTAGTTTGGGGGTTGATGAGGTTATGAAGGAAAGAAGAGAAAGGGTGCCTAAGTGGGTGAAAGCTAAAGAGTTGAAAGAAGAGTTGAAGGGAGAATTCAATAGATTTGTCGAGCCTCTTGATGTGATGGTTGAGAAAGTAAAGCTTCGGAACCAAGAGGAGATTCATGCCCTTATGGAAGAAAAGAAGCCTCCGGAAACTAAGATTACAAACGATACCCCACACAAGCCAAAACCTTCTCATTCTATTGAAATTTCAAATTCTCTTAAGAACTTCCATTATTTTATTGATAAAAATTTGTTTGGTGATTGTAGGAAAAAGGTTGCAAGAGGACATCAACACTTGTTGAAACCCAAATTTTTACTGGGGGATGTGGTTGAAGTTCAAAATGCATATAAAGCCTCATGGAAGAAGTGGAACAAGTGGAAAGGGCCATTCCTTGTGAAGAACACCTTCGGAGAACAATTGCTTGAATTATTTAATAAGGAAGGAAATGTTCTAGTTGTTGAACGTGAGAGTACAAGACACTACTTTAAGAAGAAACCTATGATAGTGCCTAAGGGCTATTCAAGACCACCATGAGCTAAAGACTATCGTCCGGCTTGAAGACGTTAAACTTAGCGCTCGATGGGAGGCAACCCATCATTATCTTTATTGCTTTATTTAGTATTTTCAATAAGGATTATGGATTTGATTTTGTTTTACATTTTTGGTATGTAGGTTGATTGTGCTCATGAGGAGAATGCGTATTGAAGATACGGGAAGTGCTTGATTTGAAGTGTGTATGTACATCACACCACTTTTTGCAAACTTAACTCCAAACTCTTGTTTCAATTTAAGTTTGGGGGAGAGTGTGTGGTGTGACTCACCACTTGAGTGTGATTCTTGTAAAATTGGTCAATTTTAAAATTTTTCTCATGTGTTTGGTTGGATTTTGGTATGATTGGTTGTGTTGAAATGCATGATAGTCAATATTTTTAATGCAATTGTTGAGCTAATGGTGTTGTATGAGTTTTCGAGTATGAATGAAGGGTATTGGAAGCACGAGTAGAGCATGGAGCAAACGCTTTCCTTACCAAATGTCTGTTGAGGGAGTACTCTACACCTTATCACTTCTAATTGATTTTGATTTAGATTGAATGGGTTAGCATGCTGCTTTAGGTGTTATGTTTTTGGGAAGTTTACTTTTCAATCAAAGGTTGGAATGATTGTGAGCTTAATTGTCATGGATGATATAGAATGTGTGTTTTATTGTTAATGATGGTGATTTTTATTCTTGCATGTTATGTGTTTTTGTTTTGTTTCTTATTTGTTGAGTCTTTATTTTATGTTTTGTGTGTTTTCTTATTTTTGTCTTAGTATATTTGGTGGTTTGTTTAGGGATGTCGTGAGTCATTTTTGAATATGAGTGATGATATGTTGTTGTGATAAGTGATGACAAGTTATGATTAAGAATCTCTACACTTTCGAATTGTGACATATTTTATTTAACTTGTTTGATTTTAAGATGGATGTGGTGTAATAAGTCCTTAAGGTCCGAGCACAAGCTTGTGAGCATTTGAGCCTCAACCGTGCATACATGGTAATTTTCTTCATGAGTGGATCGATTGAGTTTTTATAAGCTAGAACTTGCTCAAGGACTATAGGAACGAGCCTGATTTGTGGAGATTAGTGAATTGATCTAAGGCCATCCTTGTCATTTATAGTCATTGCCAAATATTTTCCTACCATGAACATCATCCCTAGTCAACCACTTTGAGCCTTAAATCCATTTTACTGTGAATTTAGCACATTACAAGCCTTGATTACTCACATGAGCCTTATATATTTACCCTTTTGTGTGAGTAATTGAGGAGATAGTAGCTAGAAAGGATTGATTGTGTAAAACAAGAAAGGAATTGGTAAATAAGTAAGAAAAAGGATGAAAAGAGCAAAAACATGAATGAACATGCAACCTTAAAGCAAAAGAATGAACAAAAATAATATGCTCAAGAAAATCATAAAAATCAAAGGAAGGAATCATGCATCAAAAGAAGCTCAAGAAATCCAAGGAATGATGATGATTAATGCTTGTAATTAGCAAAGAAAGGGAAGGAAGAAAGAAAAGTAGAGAAGTTGAGGAAGTTGATCATCTCTTCGATTACTTACACTTGATTTGTCACTTTTATCTAAATTCTTCCTATTTACCAAAGAGCTTATCATTACATCCTTAATGAAAGACCTTTTTTTATCACTAATTGAAACTTTGGTGGTTTGTGAATGTAGTCCACGAGGAAGTTTATAGCGAGTCGAGCCAATCGATTGATGAGTGTTGTTATTTAAAAGAGTGTTGAGTGAAATTAATAACCTATGTGAGGCTTGGACAAAAAGGAACTATATTATACTATGATTCTCTTGTGATTGAACATGTTAATATTTTTTTGCATGTTATGATTTTAATATTGTAGGATGACTTAGCATAAATTGTAATCCTTATTGCTATCGATGTGTTATTACTTATGTTCGTTTAGTCTTTTCCGAGGTGAAAATCTCACCTCTTGGTTTATCATTTTCGTTGTGCGGGAACGCACAACACTTTAAGTTTTGGGGTGTGATGAGTGATATTTAACCAAGATTTTAGTGCCTTTTTATATCCATTTTCATATTATTTTATCCGTATTTATGTGTTATTTGGTTGTGTTTTGCATTTTTATTAGATGCTAGATATGATAAGGAAGATGTAGGAAAAAATGGATCTCAATTCGGAGTTGAAACGAAGGAGAACGAGCCGAAACAAAATATGAAAAACAGGAGCATGCGGGCATGCACCAACACGGGCCGTGTATGGAACACGGCCCTGTAAGAGGTGGCCGTGTGCCGTCATCAATTCATCCAACACGACCACCTTGTGCCCGTGTTACAGCACACGAGCCGTGTTGCAGTATACAAGCCATGTTGCGTAACAAGGTCCTATAAGTCTTAGTCGTGCATCGACATCACTCGTGTTGTGTAAAAAGCTGCTAAAAATTCCAGAACCTTCTAGAAGCTTCCCAAGGAATATAAATACCCAATAATTCAACATTTGAGGGAGATCTGAAATTCACAGCCCTGCACAAACCTCACACACCATTTCTTTCATTCCACACCATTATCTTCATCCAATCTTCATCCTTTAGATCTACCATTATCCCACCATCAATTTCTACATCCAAGTGAAGGAAAAGAATCAAGGAAAAGAGGAAAGTGCAAAGAAGGGAAGGAGATCACCATTGAAGATAGATCAAGGGAGTTTCCATTCAATCTTTGTATTAAACCTCATAGTTTTATCATGATTTGAAAGGATTTAATTGTCTATGTTAATTTTTTTATGAATATGGTAGGCTAATCTCCCTTGTGAGATTAGCAACATGAGAGTTGTTGGATAATTTTAGGATTTATGTATTTGAATTCATATGTTGATTGAATCTATGGTTTTCTATCATTGATTATTAATTGCTTGATTTGTATTGATGATTTATGTTTAGTTGTTCTAAATATGTTATTAGATTGAGAAATCAATTATGTGCTTAGGAAAATTGAGTGAATCATTTCATCAAACACTTCATGTACATTATAAATTATAAAGAGATTGAGAAATCCTTTAGAGTTTAGAACCCTTTAATAGAACATATGATTGGTTTGATCGAGAGGTTGATTAGTCGTGTGAAGGGACTCTCATTTCAAGCTTAGTACCTAGTTGGAATTGTTTGAGTGAGAACCAACTCATTGAGCTATGTTTAGATCATATCCATCTTGAGAGGGAGTTTACGTAATCTTAGTGTTGGCCCTTAGTCTTCAATCCATGATTCATGTGAATTTGATGCATTTATCCTAGGATTTCCACTTCTAATTGTTGTTAATCTCACTTTTACTTAATTTGGAAAACCACTTTTCATCCATCTATCTTGTTTGTTAATCATTGCTTGCTTGCTTTGATTGATTTAATTTTTTGTTTGATCAAACTACCCATTGATGATTCGTCTCTATAAAATTGCAATAAATGTGATCTCGCTTAAGCTCTAGCGCCGACCTCCCTGTGGTTCGATAAATTATTTTAATTGGTCATCCCTACTACAAAATGGCTTATCAATAACGATGATGTTTCTTCATCCTTTTCTGCTTCCTTGGGCTTCTTCCAATGATAGTTGGAAGATCATTGCCTTCGCAGCATAGGAGTACCGTCTTGTTAATTCCCCTTAATCTCTTGTAGTTCTTATGTAGTGATGCTTGATGACACCACTCTGCAATCTTGGCTTTGAGGAAAGACATCCTCCTTGCTATCGAATCCAGCTTGCATGGTTCATACTCCTTGATCAGCATTTCTCTCCATGGGCTTGGGATCTTGGCAAAGAATAGGTAAAATACTTCCTCCTCCTTGTTCTTTGATTTCCATCTATACTCTATGAAGAGTTTGATGTACTCATCTACATGACAGATGTCAAGTAGTTCCAGGCTGTATAGGGCATTCTTATTCTTCTTCTTCTTTTCTTTTTCCATTCCTTCAAAGTAACCAACGCCGCTGAAGTGTATCTTGAAAATCTTGGCCATGCGATCAACAATATTGCCTAGGTCTTCGCCTTCCATGGCCTCCTTCTTGACTTTGTCTGAGAGCTCCTCCCAGGCGCACTTTACAAATCCTTCTAGGCTCATAGTTAGGAATCTTATGAACCCTTCTTTATCCAGCTCTAGTGCACTTCCTGCAATCTTCATGGCATTTGTCCATTCGTCGATCAAGGTCTCTCTGTTCTTGAAGTCTAGAGTGTCGAGGCTTAGGATCAATCTGTATAGATTTATCGGTTCGAGGTGAGATCGGCCATATGGAGTGTTGTGTAGACTAGATCCTCGAACTCGGCTTGCTCCTGTTGATAATCCCATCGCCTTCATCTTGAAGTGTCATTGGTTTTGGGATGTCTCTTCTTATCTCGCTTCATGGATTCTATGTGATCCAGAAGTTCCTTCATTTTGGCTCTGATCCTGTTGATCTGAGGAGCCTGAGATTGTTGTTGGTAGTTTGAAGTTTCTCCAACATTCATCTTTAGATCTACGATAGTTAGTCCCTAGAAGGACTCGTATAGATCTTGTTGATCTTTCCATCCAGAGATGTGGATTCTCCTCGGAGGATAGCGATCATATTTTCACTCTTCGTCTTTGGCCTTGTGACCTCCGTCATTTTTTCCTTTTGATGTAAAAGGGATTCTATTCCGAAGGTTGGTGGTAATCTTCCTCCTGGCCTTCTCCCTGTCACCTTGGTCTCCATAGACTCTACTTGCTTTATCAATTTCTTAATGAGGTCGAGTTGTTTATTCTGCAATATCTCTACCTTATCCATCTTGGCTGATATCAAATATTATCTTGGATATGTTCTGGCAATATTCTCCAAAGAATTTCACCGTCTTCTATAATTCTCTAAGATCTTGATTCATCTTAGAGTTGTCTGCCTCGATCTCCTTCCACTCTATCATTCTATCCAATGTGAAAAGTGATATGGCTTGCAGATCTCCCTCAGACCCTGGTTTGATCATCGTCTCCATCGCTCGTGTTTGGAGACACGTCCATGGATCTCGGTGAAACTTTGAAGTTCTACTATGTTTCTTGATACTTTTTTGGAGTATCTTATCTCCATCTAGTGGCCTTCCTCCAGATGTTCCTCTTTGGTGTGGTTAGCACGGGCATCCGCAAGTTTTCACGTTCGATCGAGACTATCCCAGAATCGATCGGCGTCCTCGTATTCTTATTCCGCATATTGTCTATACAAAACATTATAATATTGCTGTATAGAGCTACTTGTTTCATCATATCCAACAAGCCAGAAGTCCTTGTTGCTCCAGCTTTGAACAAGCCTAATAGTCCTGTCACTCTCGGATGTCGAACTTTCATTCGGATCCGTATATCTTTGAAACTCTCCTCTTGTTAAGTGATAAAAGTTTATAATAATTTTTTCATTCATAAATAAATAAACTTAGGGCCCTGATACTATTTTGAAGTGTGAGGAATATGAGGAAAATTAAGTTGAAATGAAGTTGTATACTAACATGATCACCTATATGGTTACAGGTATAATCACATATATGGCTACCGACATGGTTACCGACAAGTACTGACCAGTGAAAATTTTGAACAGTTGGCCTGTTTGACCAGTTGACCAGTCTGACTTTTCAAAAAAAAAATTTCGAGGGCAAAACTGTCAGAAAAGTGGCACATGGGTAGAATTAATAACTTTTTTCAAAGATTGGCAAAATTAAAATTTTACATCGAATCTTGGGTTTTTTTAAATATTGGCACTAAATATATTACTTTATTTGAGTTAGTTGATCGGTGTGAAATTCACCTAGAATTTTGGGCTTAATTGCATGAATTTAATTTGATTTATTTGGCTTTAATTCAATAATTCAGCATAATTTTAATGGAAATTCTATTTATTGCTTAATTAGTTTGAAAAAGGTATTTTTGTTTATTTTTACAGAAAAAGGATATTTTTGAGACAAAAATGGATTCTACAAGTGAAGAGGAAGATGTGGGAGAAAATGGAGCTCGATTTAGAGTTGAAACGAGCAAGAACGGGCTAAAGGAAAATTTGCTATAAATCTCATTTTTGGTTCCATGAGCTAAATTATCCCACATTGATTACTTACCACAAATTCCTCTCAACACCACTACATGAACCCACTTGTCCCACATTGGAAACTCACTCAAATTTCTCTCACCCTTACTATTATAAATACCCTCTTCCATGAAAGCCACCATACAACAATTCTCCATCAATAAAATTCCATTAAATTGAATCATTAGATTCAAAGAGAGATTTTTCACTAAAGATCTTCATAGTTGAGATCCCTCCCCCTTTCGGGGTGAGAGATCCGTCCGTAGTTTAAATGTTTTTTCTAGATTAGGATTTTATTGTTTTCCAAGAAGGTTGGGACACCAAGGAAAGGATGATCCTCATGTAGGTAAAACTTCATTAGGTGAAATATAATCCTCCTTATTATCTTAATTTGTTTTGGTGAGTGATTGATGCATGATTATGTTTCTTGATTGAATTTCCGACTATGATTAGGTTTCGTTTATGGAATATGTATGCATGCTTTAATTTGGGATTAATGCCTTTGATATTAGTGCAAATGTGATTAGGTTGTGTATTGTGTATCAACATGTCTTGTTGTTGCTTTCACCTTAGTCGATTTGCATGATCATCATATGTGAGTTTTTTCTATTTATTGCATGAGGATTAATATGGGGGGAGTTTGGCCAAAACCTTCCTATGTTTAGAACTACATAAATGAACACTAGCAAGATTACTTGTAATTAAGTTAGTGAAGGGAACCAAACCTTAGTGAATTCATAGTACCTAGAAAGAGAATATTACCTATGATTTAGTACCTTTTAGGGAACTCGTACGTGTAATTAGTACCTATTGGGAGGTGTTCACTTTGGTCTCGATCCTATGTGTTATTTTGGGGTCTTTGCAAGGGTCTACATCCTCTTCATCTCGAGAGAAAGTTTAGGTGAAATTTGTGATCGCCCTTACCATGATTAGTTTAAAAATGGAATCAATTAAGGATTATTTGAGTGCATCGAGAAACTACCATTGCATACAAAAATATTGTAATTAAATTTATTCCTTTGCATTTTATTTCCTTTTATTTTTCTTATCCCTCTTTCTGATCGTCCCTAACTAATCACGATACTATACCTAAAGGTCATGAATCCTAAATTCCCCCGGTTCAATAATTCAACTTGGTTGCCCGTGCCTACACGACAAGAGTACGCTTGCTCTTTTACATTAAAATTTGCGATCAAGTTCATGGTGCCGTTGCCGGGGGAATTTAGTCGTATTTGTAACTTTGGGTTCGTTGAGTGGTTAGGATAGAGACATTTTTTTGCTTTGATTTGTTTTTTTTTGTTTTATGGTTGTGTTTGTAGGGACGAAAGTGTGGTGCCATGGTATTGGCCTTGAAGAGCAAAGGAGTGGTGCAAATTGAGGTAACGAACACTTCTCAACTTAAAATCAACTTTGTCTAATTTATGTTTGGGGGGGATGTTGCTTTCGTTACTTGATTTTTCTACACTTAGAATAATAAAATTGCATCCATGATATATTACACCGGCGCACGTTTAAGTCCTTACTTTTTTCTTTGGCATATATTTTCTCCTTTTTTGTTGTTTTTGTTTTTCGTGCTTTTCTTGCTTTATTTTATTTTCAATAAGGATAAAATCTTTCTTGGCTCTCTTGTGCTTAATTGTGAGAAATTTTGAGACTATGATATTTTGTTGAAACTTGTGATGAGATGAATTTTTACTTGTGTACTTGTTGAGTTATGGTTTATGCTTGTTTTGTATTGTCTTTCACTACTATAAGCCCGTGAGCTTTTGAGCTTTAAAATCATTAAATCAAATGGTTTTTCCTTTCTTGTGTGTGCATCATTCTTTTGTTTGCATTCTAGAACTTGCCATTGTGTCTTCTTGAAACTACACGTGTGTGAAGATTGTTGGAAATGATTTAAGGACATCTTTGTTTTGACGAGTCATGTAGCTAAATTAATCCTACCAAATGAAGTCATATCGTAGTTTGCCCCTTTGAACATATTATACTTATTTCTTTGGCAACCTAAAAATTTAGCTATTTTTATCCATATTTTATATCCTAATCACCTTTGTCAATTAGTAGAGCATTAATGGGGATGAAGTGGTTGAATTGAGCTTACAAGAGAGTTTGGAAAGAGAGAAATGGTGAAAGTGCAAGAAAAGAGAGAGAAAAGATGAAAAAAAAATGGAGGTTGTGTGAAAAGAAATATTGAGTGAAGCTTGTATAAAAGAAGCACAAAGGAGCTTTACTAGAAAAATAGAAAGAGAGCCCTTGGTGAAAAAAGAGAAAAAAAAAAAACTCAATAGTGGAGAAGAGAAGAAAAAGGTTCTTTAGTTTGTTGGATGAATAAATTCTATTTTTTATTAAGGTAGAAAAATGAAAAAAATGTGGATGAGAGTTGAGGCTACCAACTAACTTGAATCTTCACTAATTTGAACAATGGGATATCAATTTTACTCAACACTCTTTCAAGTAAGGTAACAACACTCATCAATCGATTGGCTCGACTCGCTATAAGCTTTCTCGTGGACTACCTTCACAAACCACTAAAGTTTCAATTAGTGATCAAAAAGGTCTTTAATTAAGGATGTAATGATAGGCTCTTTGGTAGGTAGGAGGAATATGGATACAAGTGACTAATCAAGTGTAAGTAATCGAAGAGATGACTAATTTCTCCAATTTCTCCACTTTTCTTTCTTCCTCTCATGTCTTTAATGTTCACAAGCACTAATCATCAACTTTCCTTGGATTGAACTTCTTTCAACACATGCTTCCTTCTTCAAACTTTTAAGTACTTGAGCATATTATTATTGCTTTGCTCATTTTCTTGTTTTGAGGTTGCATGTTCATTCTTGTTTTTGCTCTTTTCATCATTTTTCTTACTTGTTTACCATTTCCTTTCTTCATTTTGCTTTCTCATCAAACCTTTCTAACTACCATCTCCGTGATCACCCACACAAAAGGATATATATATATATAAGTCTTTACGTGGGTAATCAAGGCTTATAATGTGCTAAATTCACAAGAATTAGGCTTCAAGGCTCAAAGTGATTAACTAGGGATGATGTTCATAGTAGGGAAATATATGGCAATGACTATAATAATAAGGATGGCTTTAGATCATATCACTAATCTCCACTAATCGAGCTCGTTCCTATAGTCTTTGAGCAAGTTCTAGCTTATCAAACACAACCAATCCACTCATGTAAAAAATATCATGTATGCACGGTTGAGGCTCAAACGCTCACAAGTTTATGCATTGAAACTTAAGGAACTTATTATACCACATTCATCTCAAAATTGAACAAGTTAAATAAAACATGTCACAATTCGAAAGTGTAGAGATTCTTAATCATAACTTATCATCACTTATTACCACAACATGTCATCACTCATTCAAAAATGACTCACGACATCCCAAAAATAAACTACCAAAACAACCCAAGACAAAAATAAAAATACACAAAAAACACAAAAGAAAAGGCACAACAAACAAGAAACGGAACAAAAACACATAACATGCAAAAACAACAATCACCATCATTAAAAAATGAAGCACATATTCAAATAATCCATAACATTGTAAGCTCACAATCATCCCCATCCTTGATTGAAAATGAAATCCTAAATTACGAAAATAAACCTCTCAAAACATAACAAATGAAATAGCATGTTAATCACATCAATCCAAATCAAATAAAATTATGCTAAACATATAGAAGTGGTAGGTTGTAGAATGAACTCCCTCAATAAGCATTTGGTAGTAGAAGTTGTTAGCTCCGAGCTCCATTCATGCTTCCAATACCCTTCATACATGCTCAACAACTCATCAAAACTATTGGTTCAACAATTTCATTAAAAATATGGATTATTATGCGCTTCAATACAAACAATCATACCAAAATCCAACCAATACTCATGAGAAAAATTCAAAATTAGCTCAAAAACACGAAAAATATATGCCTTCAAGCAAAGTAATTCACACCACGCCATATCCCCCCAAACTTAAATTGAAACAAGAGTTTCGAGTTAAGTTTGCAAAAAGTTGTGTGATGTTCTTACACACTTCAAATCAAGCACTTCTCGTATTTTCAATACGCATTCTCCTCATGAGCACAATCAACCTACATACCAAAAATACAAAACAAAATCAAATCCACAATCCTTATTGAAAATACTAAATAAAGCAATAAAGATAATGATGGGTTGCCTCCCATCGAGTGCTAAGTTTAACGTCTTCAAGCTGGACGATAGTCTTTAGCTCATGGTGGTCTTGAATTGTCCTTAGGCACTATCATAGGTTTCTTCTTGAAGTAGTGTCTTGTACTCACGTTCAACTACAAGAACATTTCCCTTCTTGTTAAATAGCTCAAGCAATTGTTCTCCGAAGGCGTTCTTCACAAGGAATGACCATTTCCACTTGTTCCACTTTTTCCATGGGGCTTTATATGCATTTTGAACTTTAACCACATCCACCGGTAAGAATTTGGGCATTGACAAGTGTTGTTGCCCTCTTGCAACCTTTTTCCTACAATCACCAATTAAATTTTTATCAATAAAATTATGGAAGTTTTTAAGAGAATTTGAAATTTCAATAGAATGAGAAGGTTTAGGCACTATTTGACTTACTTGGTGCTCCAATTAATCTAACTTAGCATTGAATGCCACTATTATATTCATCATCGTTTCACACAAGTTTCCAATTCTATCAATCCACACTTGATTAGACTTCCTCCCATCTTCTAAACGATCCATAATCATTTCAAACAACTTTTCTCCAAGCATCGCTATGTGGTCATTTTGTGTGGAATAAGAGGTGTTGGAGTCTTGAAAATTTCCCCATAGTTGTGGTTGATTTCCTTCTTGATTTCTTGAAAATTTTCCTTGAAAAACATCTTCCACACCTTGAGGGTATACTTGTTGATGCATTTGATGTGGAACTCCAAAATTCTCGTAACCTTGTTGTTTGAATTGAATATCTTGTACTCCGTAATCCGGTTGCAAATTAGGGTCACAATTTGGAATTTGAAATCCTTGAAAATTTCTTTGTGTGTTCATAGTGGAATGAGCACTTCTATTCACCATATCTCGAAGAATATCCATGTAGCTCATTTTTTATGGGCTTGTTCACTTTCTTCTTTCTTCTCAAGGTATGCACCTATAAAA
The DNA here is from genome assembly GCA_023678885.1 of Pogostemon cablin. NCBI lineage: Eukaryota > Viridiplantae > Streptophyta > Magnoliopsida > Lamiales > Lamiaceae > Pogostemon > Pogostemon cablin. Next base: position 16,295,524 of record CM042966.1, read on the forward strand.
GAATGAAAATTTTAAACAAAATTTTCCAAAGCAAAATAAGATACAAAAATAAAAATAAATGTCCTTATTAAGACCACTCTAAACAATCCTTTGTCAAACTATTAGCAACCGTAACCTCCCCGGCAACGGAGCCATTTGATTGGTCATATATAGTTGGAATGACCAATTAAAGAATTTATCGAACCACAGGGGAGGAAGTCACTAGAGTTTGAGCGATCTCAAGTTTATCGTGATTTTATAAGGACGATCGAAAAGGAGAATAGATAAGCATGTAAACAAATGCAATTATACTAATGCAAGAAATAAAGATAAAATGAATGCAAAAATAAGATGGGTTCCAAATGATGCAAGGATGAGATTAACAACAATCATGGCATAGATAATTAAGTAATTATGCAATTAATTCTAATCTCTCATGGACATGACATAGGAGGGATCACTAATTCCACCTAAACTCTCTCTAGAGATGGATAGCATGTAGGCCCTCAATAAGGCTCCCAAAAGTACATAGGATCGTGACCAAAGCAAACATCTCCCACTAGGTACTAATTACTCTATGAGTTCCCTAATGAGGTACTAAATCATAGGCAATATTCCCATTTAAGGTACTACTAATGGTTTTGGTCTTCTCACCTAATCAACCAATCTCTCGATTAAGCTAATCAAATGTTCTATCAGAGGATTCTAAACCTAAAAGGATATCTATATCTCATTCTAAATTAATGCACATGAAGTGTATGATGAAATGATTCAATGAACTATCCTAAACACATAATTGATTTCTCAATCTAATCACATGCCCATGACAATTAATCACACATATCATCATATAAATCAAACAATAAACAATCAATGATAGAAATAACACAAAGCGCATTCAAGATTAAAATCAAATTGCATAAAAACTAAATTATTCAATACCAATCATGGAGCTAATCTCACAAAGGAGATTAGCCTCTCATAGTCACAAGAAATTCAACATAGACATTAAAATCCTTACAAACCATGATCAACTATAAAAAAAATCACAAAATTAAAATTAGATTCCCCCTTTGAAGGTCTTCAATGGAGATCTTCTTCTTCTTCTTTTGATCTCACTCTCCTTTACTTCCTTGATCACTTGGATGGTGGATTTGACGGAGGAGATCAAGTGTGGATGGATAGATGAAGAATGGATGAAGATGATGGTGTGAAATAGAGGAAATGGACTGTGATCTAGGTGTAGAGGTGAAACCCTTGTGAGAATATCCAATCTCCTTTGAGATGTTGAACTTGAGGCTATTTATACCCTCTCCAAGTTGGGCCACGAATTTAACATCAAATGGGTTTTTTACACACACTTATACACATTGGTAGGTGAAAATCTGAATTTCTGGCCCAAAATCATGCAACTCGAGTTGGCCTTACCCAACTCGAGTTGCAACACGAGTCGAGTTGGAGGTGTGTAACTCGAGCTAAAGTAGCTCTACCCGTGCTCTTGCCTGTTCGGGCGTGTTGCGAGGCTCTGAAATTGAAAATTCCACGGAAGGCAGCTCGACTCGAGCTAGCAACTCGAGTTGCAGCTTGCAAGTTGAGTTGGCTCACTATACAATTTTTGGTCACTGCCCTGCTCCATACACGACTCGAGTTGCTAGTCGAGTTGGACCCTGCAACTCGAGTAAGCTCTCTAGATGATTTTTGACCCCAACTCGACTTGATCTCAACTCGTGTTGGCAACTCGAGTTGCACCTTGCAACTGGAGTTGGGTCTCTGGATGATTTTTGGACTCTAACTCGACCTTCTCTCAACTCGAGTTGCAAGTCGAGTTGCACCTTACAACTCGAGTTGGGTCCCGGCAGCCCATTTCTTGCTCGTTTCAGCTCCCGTCTCCATTTATGCTCCGTTTTTACCTGTTTTACATATATTTAAACTAATTCTCACACATTTTCATAAAAACACATAACACAACCAAATTACGTATAAAATACGGATAAAATAATATGAAAATGGACATAAAAAGACACTAAAATATTGGTGAAAATATCACTCATCATTAGTCTCAAAGACAAGTGATATTTTTCAAATAAAAAGATACTACTCTATCATGAAATATTGACACTTAATTAATTAAATTATATGGTTAACCATTTAAAAATGAATTAGAAGTGATCACTGTAAAATCTATCTTAAAAAATAACACACAGTATTTGGATGGGATTTACCCATCTTTAATTAGTTATATTTTTTAGTGGGGATGTTATTAATTTTTTTAAAGTAATGTCACTTTTTATTTATATTATAATTTGTTTATAAAATAGTTTACTGTATCATTATCAATTTTCATAAATTGAGGGGTATAATTTTGTTACTTTTTATTCGTTTCACGTAAATTAATACCTAAGACGGTCTTACATATTTTTTTTCAAAAAATAAATCACATAAAAGATAAATGTTGTAGTTGCATATGCTTAATTACTTTTTTATTTTTTATTTTTTTAAAATTCAAAATATATGATAAAATATAATCCCTTCATCTCATTTCAAGCTTTATATATTTTGATTTTGGGTGTCTCATATCAAACTTTACGTTTTTATTTTTGATATATGGGATCCACCTAAAATAATTAATATATTACTATAGGACCCACAACCAACACTAATACACATACTATCCCTTAAAATGCTATATTATTCCTTAATCAACGTGTAAAAATAAACGTAAACATTAAAACGAGATGAAGGGAGTATATATTTTCTTTTTACGAAATTCACCTTACATCTTACTGATGTCCTGTTATTAAATTATTATACATATTATATAGGTAAAATATGTTTATTTGTAATTAAATATGTAAATAATTAATGCTACTGTAATACTATAAAATAATACATTAATTTATCATCCATTATATTTTAAAAAACATATCTTAACAAGCAAAATTTATTTATACAATAGAAGGAATTCACCTTACATCTAAGTGATGTTATCCTATTATTAAATTATACTTATTATATAGGTAAAATTTACTTATTTGTAATTAAATATGTCAATAATGAACAATACTATAACACCATAAAATTATACATTAATTTATCATCCATCATACTTCAGATAACATACATTAACAAACATTAAACATACTTTATTTATGCAATAGATATACTTTAACACGTTCACAAACCGTCTTACATAAATAACGTCTCACAGTAAACTTTGTCATATTGGTCATTAGAAGTAACGTCTTACAATAGACTTTGTCATATTGGTCATTAGAATATTACTAGAAGATACTCCCTCAGTCCCGGAGAAGTTAGCACATTTTTTTTGGGCACGAAGATTAAGTAGTATAATAATTTAATGTAAAGTGAAGTAAAGTGAGGTGAGAGAAATAATATTTAATGTGTAGTGGGTAGTTGTATTAGGGGTGGTACGTGGGTTTCATGAGAATAAATTAATTGTTTTGGTGTGGTCCCATGTATTAAAAAAGAAATGTGTCAACTTTAGTGAGACAAACCAAAAAGAAAAGTGTGTCAACTTCTATGGGACGGAGGGAGTACTATTAAAGTAAAAAAAAAAAGTGGTGTTTGTTCATTAAATTTCGTAAAAAAAAAATAAAAAATAAAATCTAGTACCAATTAATGAATACGAATAAATATTTCCAAACAAACACATAACCCAGCCATTATTGTGGATCACACACAAAAATTTAGAATGAAAATATTGCTTAAAAAATTATAATGAAAATTTTCAACTTTTTAAAAGTCATTAAAATAGCGCAGAGTAGTAACAGAAATCTGTGTGCGCGCCAATATTTTTAGTGTTCCCCCCATTTTTTTCATTGACTTTTTAAATTGATTACTTTCAATTTTTGCTTTCACTGAAAATGCAAAAGAATTTTATAAAGCGAAGGGATTCGTAGGACTAGGGCATTTATCCTCTCATCATCTCCAATGAACATTGAAGACCCATACCTAGGTGCAACAGAGTTCCGAAATCTCCCATTTTTACACTTGATTACAGCCCATGGAGGGGCTAAGCAATATACATGGCTACCTCTCACTAACAATTTCTCTCTTTTTCTCTTGCTGAACTAATAGTTCTAACTTCGATCTTAGAGGGGAAGAACAATATATAATATTGTGAAAATCATATCGAAGGAGCAGAACAATGTTATTGTTCTCTCTTTCTCGAACTTATTATTTTTTCCTTGAGTTATACAATGGGATGAGAAATTTTCTGTGAATATTGATGTTCAATAATCTCAGAATAGGCATTGAGGTTTTGTTAGCTGAACTTGTGAAGACTTCAAACTTGCCTAATCAATATCATATAAAAAATGGTAGACTGTGATGGTGTGTTTTCTTTTTTATTTTTCTGGTGAGAAAACTTGTTGCGAGATGGAACTCTAACGGTATGCTTACTCTTAAATAGAACTTAAATTGTGATCATAACTGCGTATTTCATCAATGTGATGCATGACGGTTCCAATTGCTTCAGAAACTGATTATTGAATGTTTTATAAAAGTCTAGTTTAAGATGGTAGTCTGGTACTTACCAATTCTTTAACCTGATATTGCCGATTAATGATGAATAATATGACATAAAAATGGTAGTCTGGTACTTGCTGATTCTTTCAACTGATAGCAATCAAAGTGTTGTTAGTTTATGAAAATTTTGTGAATCCAAGAATGATCAGATGATAGGACTTGTTGTATAGTTGCTGAAGAAGAACTACGATATTCTTTAAGCTAAACATCCGCATTTTTTCCAATGAATAGATCAACTAAATTTTAAATTTACTTTTGTGGCTGATTTATATGTACCAAGATATTCATGTTCTTGAAGGTTATGGAAAGTCCATTGATTTTATTCATTTGACTAAATATCCACAAGGCATATTCTCTGTGAGAACTAAGGGTTCAAAAGTTTGCAAACAGCTTATGTTCTGCGCATTCATGCTTCAAGAGTACAAGCAGGGCAATGATTCTTCTAGGAAAGATCATATGGATGAGTTTAAAGGACCGAAATCATCTGCTTCAGAAGTTTGTGATGCAGAACCGTTTTTATTTCTCTTCGATCTATCTTATATACAACATTGGAAAGATTACGTTACCAGGCTGAGTGAAACTCTTGGTTATTTCATTCTTTCATTCAAAAGAAACTACACTTTGCATCCCTCCAACAGCAGAAATACCATATTTGTGTCCGCAGTTTATGCAGAACATTATGTAAAGTGATTCACATGGGTGATTCTTATAGTTTTCCCATGTATCAAAGCTTGTTCAGATAAAGAAGAAAGTCCTAGTCACTTAAGGTGTCAACTCTTACTAGTTTACTCTTTTTCCTTATCTCAAGTATATAATTGCTTTAGTTTATTTACATGTGATATAACTATATCATATCTATATTAATCTTTATCATTCTTTGTTTTCCTTTTTTCATTAACGGTCTTATTCTTTATAGATCTTACTGATTATGTTTCCTTCTCAGGATCGTTGCCTTCACAACCAACACTAAGCCCTTTTTGCATTTAAAAAGGTTCTTCTTTCAGCACCGTCATTTATTAATGTCTTCCGTGCTGAATGTGCGTGGGACTTTATCTTCTCTGAGAGTTTCGTCTACTTTGATTAGACTCTTGCTGAATATTCTGGAGAGATTTGTAGCAGGAATGAGGTTCCTTTAGTGGAAAAAAAAGGATACAATGGCTCGAGTTTTACTGAGGATCTAAGTGCAAAAGAAGTTAAAAATCTCTAAGTTGAAGTAATATCATTCATGGAATTTGCAGCAACTTTAAGTGGATGTCCCCATAACTTGGTTGGTTCCTTTTCCCATTCTTTCGGTATTTTTCACCTATAAAGTCTATCCGGAATGATCTCTGTTGCATTGCCTTCCATGTCAGCTTATTCGAGAAGTGTATCATTTTATCATTTTCTTTTTCATAAGAAACAAAGATTTTATTAAAAATAGATAGAGTAACTAAAAAAGAGATATAAAGATTTTTAAAATTCCAGGTACTAATACTCTAAGATCAATTTTATATATAACCCCACTTGGTACTTCCTCTTAGGATTTACATGTTTTGTCAAAAACTCTCTTATTTCCTTCATGCTAAATGGACCAATATAATGCCAAAACTACAATCCTCCACATAATTTTGGTATTTTTGTTTACGTGACCAAGTTAACTGAACTAAGGATTAGGCATGAGTAAGTCTGAGGCTGAAAGTGGTGCCATTTAGTGCTGATACATCAATTTAACATTTAAAATAGACTAATCAATTGTTTTCTGAACCAGTTAACTAAACTAACTTGTTTTACAAAAAGTGGAATATGTTCAAATTGAACAGTCAACTAAGAAAGACTTAAGAAACTAGATGCAATTCCTCGGATGCTCAAAGATGCTTGTATTCTGGTCCAGGAGTCTAAGAGGCCTATCAAAGCCATGAGGCATCATATTCACCTGAGATGATTGAGAGTTACGAGAAATGCATGAAGACATTCATGGAATTATTCACGCAGTAATTTTCAGCACCAGATGATGCAAAGCTGTCTATTTTGTGCAGTTCTTTGTGTATCAATTGCATTCATGACTTGTTCTGGGAAGAAAATCTTAGAAATTTTATGCCCATTTATGTGCTTAACTTTTGAAGGTAGGCATACCTATATTTTATGTTCTATTTAATTTGATAACGCAAATGGTGAACTCTATTTCTCTCTTCTATGGCTCAAGCTTTTCTTTTTTGATAGGTTGTTCCGTTTTCTGAAGAGGGCCATAAAGCGGAGGTTTATCTATGTTCCAAGTGTAACACCCCGTATATTATTTACGAGAATTATTTAAAGTCCAATCCTTAGAAGCCCAACTCAAAAACAAAATTCAGCCCATTTATTTCTAGCAGCCGTGTGATTGAAGAACAAGATCAGAATTTTATACACTTCCCTTATTTAACAAATTTCTTCCTGTCCAAGAAAATATCATCATATCTTTTAATTTTTTTAAGAGATATTCCCCTGCTATCACTTCCAAATTTATTTCTCTTGCTAAGGAAAGTTTGACTCCCTTACGCGTTAAATTATATTTTGAGATTTGACCCAGCCATTCAAGTATAAGAGGTTGATCATTCCTTCGTTCCTTCACATACAACTATATTTTTTTATTTTATTTCTTCTTTCACGGCTGTTCTTCTTCGAAGAGAGGAGGGTTTTCGACGGGGCTGATTACGACGTTCAACACACAAATCCGAGGTCTTTACGTGATAGATAGGTGGGATTTAATTATGTGTTATTTATTTATTTAAAACCCTATATGATGTGATTATACATGAACATGTTATGTTATCCATGAATTATTAAGTACAAGTCAAGGGTATTGAATCGCGATGCTTGCCAACATGGGTATTGAACCGAAAGGTGCTTGCCAACATGGGTATTGAACCGAAAGGTGCTTACCAACATGATTTTAAATTTCAAGTTACAAGTGTAAGAATTTCAGTTTCACTCGTAGTAGCGTTTGAATGATAAATAGTGCGTAATTTATTTCACTGAGCGGTGGTTTGCTCACTCCCAATCAATCTCCCCCTTTCAGGTTAGCGTGGCGGTAGCGTACGAGTGGGGGCGCGTTGGCAAGAGGAGATTTAATAAAATTTTTATAAATTATAACTCATGTTTCGAGTTCATGGAAATACGGCTGCAGTAGTGAGTGTGTTAATTGATTTTCAATTATGTTTGTGGATTCAAAATTTTAAAGTTTCATCATTTACTCTTATTTCCCTTAATAGCAAAGGTTTCGCATGGTGCACTTGTGATTTATGCTAAAATTTATGTCATGTTTGTCTACTGCAAGAATAATATTTATTTAATATCTCTTTTAAAATAATGACATGGATAAATTTTTTAAAGTTTTGTTAATACTTGGGTTGTCTAGTAATAGTCATTTGAGGGTGTTTGTTTCTATACAGATAAAATGATTATAGGTTGCAGTGTTAATCTTTGGTCATATTAAGCGCAATGAATTTTGGTCTTGTGTCCTGTTGAGTGTAATAAGCGATGGATGTAAAGTATTCCCCACTGTCTTTGTGTCACTCAATGGCTTGATTTTTCAAGCAATGCGGATGTGGTCGATATATCTGTAATTTGAACAAGTTTAACGTCAACATGATTTTGCAGTCATGATTAGTTCCTTCTGTCCTTTTATATTTTTATTTTAATCTTATAGTTTCATTTATAATTGTAAAATCAAATGTTGGTTTTCTGTTATACTGTATAAAGTATCTATACATTATTAAATGCGCATAGTATTTATTACTCTATTATTATACATTGTTTACAAAAAAAAAACAAATATATATATGTGGAAATTCTTTTTATTTCCAAAATTTGGGGTGTGACAGATTGATATTAGAGCAGGTATGCGATTCTGCATACTTGTTCAAAAAAAAATTTTATTTTTTTTATTATTATTTTTTTTTCCTCATATGCATATGTAAATGATTTATTTTGCTATGAAAATATACATGAATAATTTAATAATAATTAAGTCTCTTGCTACGCATCCACCGAGTACGACGCCTACGCCAAACAAGGTATGAAAGATTTAAAATTTGCAACTATGATTACATGTGCAATTATGTGCAAGTTAAGTTTTATTATCCCATATGTACAAGTTTACGAATTACTATGCAAGATAGTTTGTTCTTACGTGACAAGAAGAACCGTGTTATGATAGATGGACAATATAGCTAGACAACAAGCTTACAGAAATTATCAGCGCGATCCGCGCCATGATTTGGCAACACACATCGCTATAATGCTGCAAGAATGGAGAGAAGTTCGAGGTTATGGAGATGGAATTACCAACTATTGGGCTTGTATGAAGCTGATTAACACGCTACCCCTGGCATGGAGGGAGGTCGCGTATCCTATTTTCACGGCTGGGCTGCGACACAATATGACTCAAGAGGTTCCACGAACAAGCTATCCTGTGTTCACCGCACAGTTGTTCGAGAGAGTGGTTCGCTTCCAACCACCACCTCCTGGACACATCATAGATGCTCAGGAGAATGCTCTCACCGAGGGATTGTATGGAATTTCTGATGCAGAAGAACCCGAAGAAGACCCTGAAGAGGATCCTGAGGAGGATGTTGAATAAATTAATACCAACAATTATTCTAACTTCTAGTATTATTTATTATTAACCTTATGATGGGAAATTTGACTTTTGCTTTCAGTATTTGACATCTATGATATTCATTTTGAGACAATTCATTATTTACGGCACGAATGGAATTTTTATTATGAATTTATTTAGTTGTCCTTCTAAATTACGTGCCTCTATCATTTAAAATATATTTTTAGACAATGTTTACTATTGACCATCATCCTGAGCTAGTATTAATTATTAGTGCATTGATGATTTAAGGATGCCTCCGAGAAGAGCGCCTCAGGTTAACAACAACCAAGCGAATGAGAACCAAGCGAATGCGAACCAAGCGAACGAGAACCAATATAATAACAATTCGCAACCCGCAGTGGATGAAGAAGCTTATGCCAGGGTGATGCAGCAGTTCCGGTCCTACACGCCGCCTATCTTCAAGGGACGTGAGGGACCCGAGTATGTGGAAGAGTGGTTGAGATCACTCGAAAAGACTTTCCGAGCCATGAGGTGCAACGAACGTTTCCGCGTCTACTGTGCGCAATACCAATTCGCTGAAGATGCAGATCATTGGTGGGATTCATACTGGAGAATGAGACCTGATGAGGACCCTGAAGCTATCACATGGGAGGCATTTAAGAGGATAGTGCTAGAGAATTACTATCCGCGGACCCACCGAGCTAAAGTAGAGCGCGAGTTCTACGATTTCAAGCAAGGAAATCAGACCGTGGTTGAGTACGAGCGCCGATTCAATCAAATGAGCCGAGCAGCACCACAGCTAGTAGAACGGCCTGCGCCAAGACATTCAGGATGCTATGGCTTCTCTGCCTGAGATGGGATATGCTGATACGTTTCAGAGGGCTCAAAAGATAGAAGCTTGTTTTGAGAGGGGACGTACTAATCGTAGGTCGATGGAGAACTCGGGCAAAAGAAAGTGGGAGGACTCCAGCTCTGGAAGGAACAACAACAACAAACAGTCAAGGGCCAACACTAATCCGCCCCCAAATACCCAGAACATAAAACCGCTTTGCCTGAAATGTGAGAAGAGACACGATGGTGAATGTCTTAGAGGTCAGGGAAGATGCTTCAGATGCCACGAGTTCGGGCATAGAATTCAAGATTGCACCAAACCACGTAACTATGTGCCAGATCGAAGGGGACTGCCTGCAAGAGGAAATCAAAGACAAGCTACAGGAGGTCAAGGAAGAGTCTTCGCCATGAACCAGAATGAAGAGGATAAGGAACCAGGAGTCACTACAGGTACTTTATCAGTGGGTAACTCCCGAGCTTTCACATTGTTTGATACTGGTGCATCACATTCTTTCATATCTGCTAAGTATTGTCATAAGATTCATTGTGAACTAATCAAGAGTGACGAGCCTCTTGAGATTAGTCTGCCTTCGGGAGAAAAGATTCTCACGTCTTTATTAGTGGATAGCCTCGACGTATACATAGAAGGAATCAACTTTAGCGCCAAACCCTACGTTATAGACATGCATGGGTTTGATTTGATACTAGGAATGGATTGGCTTACACACCATCGAGCCATATTCAGGTGCAAGGAGCGAGAAGTGATCTTAACGGTGCCAGAATCCAAGGAAGAAATCGTCCACAAGATTAAAAGTGGTGTGATACCCCGAGTTTTGTCTGCTGCGAAAGCATAAAAAATGCTTAAGAAGAAGTCGTGTCAAGGATATTTAGTGAACATTATGGACTCTAAGATCTCGGAAGTGTCACCCAACAACATACCAGTAGTGCGAAACTTTCTGGATGTTTTTCCGGAGGAATTGCCAGGGATACCACCGAACCGCCAAATAGAATTTTCGATAGACCTACTTCCTGGATCAGCACCAGTTTCCAAGGCCCCTTACAGAATGGCACCCATGGAGCTACAAGAGCTGAAGATTCAACTACAAGAGCTTCTGAACTTGGGGTTTGTTCGCCCAAGCGTATCACCATGGGGAGCACCAGTTCTATTTGTCAAGAAGAAGGACGGTTCGATGAGAATGTGCATTGATTACCGTGAACTCAATAGACTAACAGTGAAGAACAAGTATCCCTTACCGAGAATCGAAGACCTATTTGATCAACTTGAAGGAGCTAGTACTTTTTCCAAGATTGACTTGAGATCTGGATACCACCAATTGAGGGTGAAGGAGACAGATATTTCTAAGACGGCTTTTAGGACTCAGTATGGACATTACGAGATCGTTGTAATGCCATTTGGCTTAAGTAATGCACCTGCTGTGTTTATGGACCTGATGAATCGAGTTTTCCACCAATATCTCGATCAGTTTGTCATAGTCTTCATCGATGACATTCTTGTCTACTCGAAGGACGAAGTACAACATGAGGAACACTTGAGATTAGTATTCGAAACACTTCGCAAGGAGAAGCTGTACGCGAAATTTAAGAAATGTGAATTTTGGTTGAACCAAGTCGCCTTTTTTGGACACGTGGTGACATCGCAAGGAATCGAGGTGGATCCATCGAAGATTGAAGCTGTGAATCAATGGAGGACGCCATCAAATGTACAAGAAATTCGGAGTTTCTTAGGACTAGCGGGCTATTATCGGAGATTTATTGAAGGATTTTCAAAGATAGCCGGTCCTTTGACGCGCTTGACTCGAAAAGGCGAAAAATTTGTTTGGTCTGAGAAATGTGAAGAGAGTTTCCAAAAATTAAAACATGCTTGACCACAGCGCCAGTATTGACGATACCTAATCCAAATGAAGAATTCACTGTCTACAGTGATGCATCAAAACAAGGACTTGGATGTGTTTTGATGCAACATGGGAAGGTTATTGCATACGCTTCTAGACAGTTGAGGCCGCACGAGGTGAATTACCCTACACACGATTTGGAGTTGGCGGCAGTTGTGCATGCCTTGAAGATTTGGCGACACTACCTATATGGAGGAAGATGTGTGATCTTCACGGACCATAAGAGTCTGAAATATCTTTTCACTCAAAAGGAGCTCAACATGAGACAGCGAAGATGGTTAGAGTTGGTGAAGGACTATGATTGCTCAATTGAGTACCATCCAGGCAAGGCTAACGTGGTAGCTGATGCATTGAGTCGGAAAACGAAAATGGAGCTTAGTAGTCTATACACCGAGCGTAAGGAGTTGATCAAGGAATTCGCCAAGATGCAAATCGAGTTGGTGACATCACCCCCCAGCAAAAGAGCGACTTTTGCATCGTTGGAGATACTGCCGAGTTTGAAGATGGAGATAAAGAGAGCGCAAGAGCAAGATCACTTTTTGCAAGGAATGAGGAAGAAGGCACAAGGAGGCGAATACAATGGCTTCAAAGTGGATGATGAGGGAGTACTGACTCTAAACGGAAGAATATGCGTTCCAATGGTTGAAGAATTAAGAGAGAAGATTTTAGGAGAGGCACATGGAGCTCCATACACCGTTCATCCGGGAGGAACAAAGATGTATCAAGATTTGAAAGAAAGGTTTTGGTGGAGAAGTATGAAGCGAGATATTGGATATTTCGTTGAGAGATGTTTAACTTGCCAACAAGTTAAGATTGAACATCAGCTACCAGCCGGAAAGCTTAAACCACTCGAGATTCCCGAGTGGAAATGGGAACAAATTGCCATGGATTTCGTTGTGGGACTACCAAGATCATCAAAGGGAAACCACGCCATTTGGGTCATTGTTGATCGATTGACTAAATCGGCGCACTTCTTACCAGTGAAGATGACATTCAAGATGGAGCAGTTCGCTCAGTTATATGTTCAAGAAATAGTAAAACTTCATGGTGTCCCAATTTCAATAGTGTCTGATAGAGATGCGCGCTTTACTTCAAGATTTTGGGAAAGTTTGCATAAGGCCATGGGAACAAGATTAAACTTCAGCACCGCCTATCATCCGCAAACCGATGGGCAATCCGAAAGAACAATCCAAATTTTGGAGGATATGTTAAGAGCATGCACACTCGACTTTGACGATGCATGGGAGAAGTTCCTACCTCTAGTCGAGTTTGCCTACAACAATAGTTATCAAGCGACTATCAAGATGGCCCCTTATGAAGCGCTTTATAGAAGGAAGTGTAGATCACCATTATATTGGGACGATGTTGGTGAGAAGGCTGTCCTAGGCCCTAAGATGATAGAAGAAGCAGTGGACAAGATTAGAGTAATTCGAGAAAGAATTAAGTCTGCTCAAGATAGACAAAAGTCTTATGCCGATCAAAGAAGGAGAGATCTACAATTTGAAATCGGAGAACATGTCTTCTTAAAGGTTGCACCCACGAAGGGTGTTATACGATTCGGAAGAAAGGGAAAGCTTAAGCCTCGTTTTGTCGGGCCATTTGAAATTCTTGAAAGAATAGGAGTACTAGCTTATCGCTTGGCTTTGCCACCTGAATTTTCTACGGTTCATAATGTCTTTCATGTGTCAATGTTAAGGAAGTATATTCATGATCCAAGTCATGTGGTGAACTTCTCAACACTCAAGATTAGCAAGGACCTAACATACGAAGAAGAACCTGAGGCAGTCTTAGAAAGAAAGATCGTAAGAACTCGAAATCATGACGTGTCATACATTAAAGTTCAATGGAGTCGACACACGGAAGATGAGGCCACATGGGAAAGAGAAGATGAAATACAAGCAAGATACCCATCCTTCTTTACGGGTAAGACATTTTTATGACAGAATTTCGAGGACGAAATTTTTATTAGGAGGGTAGGATGTAACACCCCGTATATTATTTACGAGAATTATTTAAAGTCCAATCCTTAGAAGCCCAACTCAAAAACAAAATTCTGCCCATTTATTTCTAGCAGCCGTGTGATTGAAGAACAAGATTAGAATTTTATACACTTCCCTTATTTAACAAATTTCTTCCTGTCCAAGAAAATATCATCATATCTTTTAATTTTTTTAAGAGATATTCCCCTGCTATCACTTCCAAATTTATTTCTCTTGCTAAGGAAAGTTTGACTCCCTTACGCGTTAAATTATATTGTGAGATTTGACCCAGCCATTCAAGTATAAGAGGTTGATCATTCCTTCGTTCCTTCACATACAACTATATTTTTTTATTTTATTTCTTCTTTCACGGCTGTTCTTCTTCGAAGAGAGGAGGGTTTTCGACGGGGCTGATTACGACGTTCAACACACAAATCCGAGGTTTTTACGTGATAGATAGGTGGGATTTAATTATGTGTTATTTATTTATTTAAAACCCTATATGATGTGATTATACATGAACATGTTATGTTATCCATGAATTATTAAGTACAAGTCAAGGGTATTGAATCGCGATGCTTGCCAACATGGGTATTGAACCGAAAGGTGCTTGCCAACATGGGTATTGAACCGAAAGGTGCTTACCAACATGATTTTAAATTTCAAGTTACAAGTGTAAGAATTTCAGTTTCACTCGTAGTAGCGTTTGAATGATAAATAGTGCGTAATTTATTTCACTGAGCGGTGGTTTGCTCACTCCCAATCAATCTCCCCCTTTCAGGTTAGCGTGGCGGTAGCGTACGAGTGGGGGCGCGTTGGCAAGAAGAGATTTAATAAAATTTTTATAAATTATAACTCATGTTTCGAGTTCATGGAAATACGGCTGCAGTAGTGAGTGTGTTAATTTATTTTCAATTATGTTTGTGGATTCAAAACTTTAAAGTTTCATCATTTACTCTTATTTCCCTTAATAGCAAAGGTTTCGCATGGTGCACTTGTGATTTATGCTAAAATTTATGTCATGTTTGTCTACTGCAAGAATAATATTTATTTAATATCTCTTTTAAAATAATGACATGGATAAATTTTTTTAAGTGTTGTTAATACTTGGGTTGTCTAGTAATAGTCATTTGAGGGTGTTTGTTTCTATACAGATAAAATGATTATAGGTTGCAGTGTTAATCTTTGGTCATATTAAGCGCAATGAATTTTAGTCTTGTGTCCTGTTGAGTGTAATAAGCGATGGATGTAAAGTATTCCCCACTGTCTTTGTGTCACTCAATGGCTTGGTTTTTCAAGCAATGCGGATGTGGTCGATATATCTGTAATTTGAACAAGTTTAACGTCAACATGATTTTGCAGTCATGATTAGTTCCTTCTGTCCTTTTATATTTTTATTTTATCTTATAGTTTCATTTATAATTGTAAAATCAAATGTTGGTTTTCTGTTATACTGTATAAAGTATCTATACATTATTAAATGCGCATAGTATTTATTACTCTATTATTATACATTGTTTACAAAAAAAAAAATATATATATATATGTGGAAATTCTTTTTATTTCCAAAATTTGGGGTGTGACACCAAGTACTTGGAGACATTACACATCTGAAAGATCGAGTTGAGAACTTCTCAGATTTATCAATTAAGTTGTAATTGGTTGAAAGTAGATAAATGCTACAAATGGATCAAAAGGTAATTTAATGATTTATTTTGCATTTATATCCTCTTGCAAATGGCGATATTTTCTTGCAAAGTTGGTGATGTGATTTGCAAATTGCTATTATTTTGTCATCAGTATTATCAAGTTTTATTCTGAGACAATGAATACCTTTTGCATGTTATCACTTTGTTGAATGTGTATTTGGATGCTGAAAATGGAGATGTTGGTTTGAATGTCATTCAAATGTTGATTTCCTTGTTACAGAAATATGAATCAAATGTACCCTCAATTTGATTGTTCATAGATTAAGAACCTGGTATTTTGCAAGATGCTGATATCTTTTATGAAATAGTAATCTTGTCGTTAATTATTGTTCCAATGAAGTGCCACATATTTAGCTTTATTATTTTGGGGTTGAATCTTTCATATTTTCTTGAAACTTGAGACACATAGATTGATGATTTGTTGTCTGTGTATAATTTTAGCTGAAAATGAGGAAGAGTGCTAAACTGCTCTACATCTGGAAGATAATGTTAATACATGCAACTAGGATCATAGTATTAAATGCTTATCATATTCAACTCGTATAATTAGCTCAAGGCTTAAAGATGACCTATATAAAATGCAATATTTGAGACATCCATTAGTTGTTCAGCTAGCTCTTTGTATTGTTTCTGGATAATACATTTGGAAAGTGACAGATTTTTGGTTTAATTTGATTGATACCTAATATGCATGTTCATATTGTTGTTGTTGGTTTTATGGTGTTGTTATTCACTTTATGCTGGTCTGCTTTCAAGCTGATGGATGTCTTATTGCTAGTCCTCTTTACTGATTACTACTGACTGATTTAGTAACTTGTCTACAACCACTGAATTTATTCTTTGCAGGTATATTTCTCAGTTGGAATCTTTATGCTGCTAAGGTTCTATGATTTTAGACTTGTAGTTGAGCAGGCTCATGCTGGTTTCTGCATTTCAGCATGTTCATGCTGCTGGAACATAGTCATTTTAATGATCTACTTTATACTGATGGATTTTCTGCATGTTGATAAATGTTATGCTCCATGATTTTATGTCTTCAAGACTGCTGGTTTACTAATAAAATTTTGACGCAGCAGTTAGATTGGTTGTGTATCTTGTGTTTGTATTTTTGCATCTTACTTGATAGAATTCATTTCTATTTGTGGCTTGTTTTAGACAAAAGCTATTCAAAGTTTCACTTAGGAACTACTTTTTGGCTTGACACTATTGTGCGATTGATGTATTGTACTTTGTACCGTTTCTTTCTGGTTATTTTTATCATTTTTAGAGTAAGAAGTGATGACATTTTCATAAAAATTAGGAAATAGTTGCGAGAGACCAATTTACAGGAATAATTCTATGAGTTCCATTGGAATTGTTGGAATTTTTCAATGATTTCATTTTTCATTGAAATTATTGTTGAAATCATCCAATGTTTTCATTTTTCATTTGAGTTTGTAAAGGGAATTTTCAATAGTTTCATTTTCTTTTGGAATTTTCGTAGGAATTCTTGGAATTTATAACACCTTAATTTTTCATTGAAGTTGCAGTTGGCATTTTTCAATAATTTTCATTTTCAATGGAATAACTCTTGGAAATTTTCAACATTTTCGTTTTCCAATGGAATTATTGTTTGATTTCTAACAGTTATATATATTGTTGGATTTCGTATGGATTAAATATATTCCAACCACTTTTAATTTCAATGAAATTTTTATATTGGAAATTAACAGTGTTCTTGTCACATGATGAAGTTATTGATATTGTCATGCAATGTAGTAATTAGCGAGGAAGAAAAGTTTATTAATGAAAACGACAAAATTTAAATTCGTCAATCTTTTCATGTTATATGATGAAATTCGTCTGTTGTGGCATAGTATAACTCACCCATTAATAAAACGATGACGATTTCTATTTATCTTTACTATAGCAAGATATTGGTGACTAAATATAAAATGTCACTAATTGTTTAAAAGTTTCATGACAGTTTTATTTTCATCATGAAAATATATTTTATTCATGACATATAATGTTCGTCACTAAATACCTATAAATTTGTTATTAAAGAATTGACCTTAAATTTTAATTGAAAGAAGATATCCTTAAATAAAATCGTGACGCATTTATCAATGTCGTCATGAAATAGAGTAAATAATAACAAATAAAATCAGAAATAATGGCAACAGCAAATTGCATCACTAAAAGATACATTTTAGCGACGGAAGTAAAATTTGTCACTTTTGAATTATAAAATACGATGAAAATTTTGCGTCAAAAAATTTTTCCTCACAAAATGTATAATTTCCTGTAGTGAGGAGGAGTTATGCTTGAAATTAGAGTGATGAGGAAGAATGAATGATCATGATGGAACGGCTGCTTGATCGTTATGAGTTTTGAGTCACTTATTCATATATTTCATACCTTATCCAAAGATCCTACGTTACAACCAAATAAAAAGTCCTTTATGATTCATGATTTGCTAGCTACAAGTAAAAGGAGAGTTGAGACAATAGGCAAGCTTATGGTTATGCATGCACTTGAATTGAATTTGAGAGCACACTTATATATATAATTTTAACGGTGTACACTTCATATACCATGAGCGTGAAAGCTAAACTATATATATCCTGTGACTGTGAGCATAGGTGGATTGAGCACTTGAATTGGTGAAGTAATTATCTTAACTTGCATGTTTTGAATGAATTGATGCTTTTGAATTTGAAGTTTTGTGAACCAAGTTAAGATTGATTATATCTTTTGAAGGCTTAGTTGATGTTTCATCGTCCTCTAGTACATGACTTTCCATCTTATTTTCTTTCTCTTGGTTTGCGTTTCGTTGTTCGAGGACGAACAACACCTTAAGTTTGGGGGGTTTGATGAGAGTGGAAATTCATGTATTTTTGGGTCCGATTGGATACCTCTTTGAGTGTTTAATTGCTATTATTTGCACAAATATTTATACTTTGAATTATTATTGAATAAAAGGTGCATGAGAGGTATTCTGTTGTGTTTTGATAGGAAAAAGGATCGAGAACGCAAGTTAGAATGAAGGATGAACTCTTGCTACTTGCCAGCAAACAGATGTCCACTATCCATAAATTTTCTGCATCTCTGTGGAGATTCAAATTAGTCATTAATATATGGTTGGAAAGCCACAGAAGAGAAGATCATTTTGGCTCAAGAAACACCTCAATCGGAATTCAAACAAGAAAGTTATAATCAAAATGGTGACATCGCGCAAGTTGTTCCAACTCAGCATGATTGTGCCACTTTGAATGACTTGTTACACCTTCACATGTTAGATTTTTTGTGAGTTCTTTATATGAATAGAAATCAAGGAAGAGAAGATCGTGTGAGCAAAAAATCACTCAAATCAAAGCTTGGATGAAAAAGTTATGCTCAAACCCGTGGAGTCGCGCAGGCTACTGAAGCATGTGCGGCACGCGGGGCCGGCGAGTTTTGCCCTAATGATCTTATCACAAGGTTCTTACTGTGTGAAGAATCTCATCACAAGGTTGTTACTGTTTGATAATATATGCTGCCAGGCGAGAGAACACACTGCCATCCATGAAGATCATGTATTCCAGGATACTCAACTTCTAAAATTTCTTCAAGGATTCCATGATACAACGACTCTTCTCCACTATGAGTAACTCCCGAATTATTTTTTTTATTTTTTAACTTCACGGAAATGCGAAAGCAATAACATTCACAAAGTATGTTTAGTGAGTTTTCACTCGTTGTAATGGACCCCAACCTATGAACTTTAACAAGTCATCTTCAATACCATTATCAAGATCGTGCACCTAAAAATAATTCACTCAAACTAATTATACAAAGGAAAATGAAGAAACAAACTCTAATTTTGAATATGCATGATAGTTCAAGAAGAAAACTTACATATGTTTTGAACCAATTTACAAAGTTTGATTCAGCATGTTCATTGACACCCATGGTGGGATATTAGGATTACTAGCTCTCAAAAACTCGACATATATGCTAAAATAATAGAAATTAATATATTTAATATTGAAATTAATTTGATATATATATATATATATATACGTATGTATGTATATACGCTAACGAGAAAAAAAACTTACTTGTAAAATGGCTATACTTTAGGATAATTCAAGAGAACATATAAAGAGATCACAGGTATTTCCTTATCATTGAGATAACATTTTTTCAAAGCCCCCTGAACTCTCCCAGTATAGTTGAAAATAGAGAGTTGAGGAACTTTAGACGACTCTCCCCCATCGTCATTTCGAGGAACTCTTCTATTTTTAATTTGGATATGAGATTCAATATAGTGTGAATAAAAATTTGATGTCTCCTCAAGCACGTAAGCCTCACAAATAGAACTCTCAACACGAGATTTATTATTAACTTTCTTCTTGTGGTTATGTGAAAATCTAAGTAAAATAAAATATATAAATTTAACTAAATGTATTAATATAGTATTGCAAACATAAATATGTATGTACATATTTATATTACCTCTCAAATGGATATATCCATCTATATTGTACTGGTCCACCAAGTTTAGCTTCATCCTCCAAGTGTATAGGTAGATGTTCCATCACGTCAAAAAAGGATGGAGGAAATATCTTCTCTAACTTGCATCAGATGATAGGATATATTGGCATTCATCATATCAAGTTTAGCTTCTTCTAACTTCGGACAACATAAATCTCGAAAAAAGTAGCTTAACTCAGTTAAAGCTTCCCAAATTGGAGTATGTAAGCATCTAAATGCAATTGAAATCAATCTCTGCATAAATATGTGACAATCATGACTCTTCAAATGATGTAGGGTATAAGACTTCAAATTAACACATGATCCCAAATTAGACGCATATCCATCTGGAAGCTCAAGGCTCTGGACCCACTCACACACTCCTCTTTTTTGATGATTCATGTTTAATGAATATTGTGTTTTAGGCTTGACACTCTTCTCTTACCATTATCTTCCAAATGTAGCATCGGACGATTATAATACAATACAAGATCCTTCCTTGCATTATCATTTTCTTTGGTTTTGCCTTTAACATCCATAAATGTATTGAACACATTTTTAAAAATATTGCTTTCAGTGTGCATGACATCAATATTATCGGGCAACAACAAATCAGACCATTATGACAATTCCCAAAAGATAGCTTGTTTTACACAATGATATTCATCCCCATATCCATCGGTTAATCGACTACCTCCAAAATCAGCAATTTTAGGAATATCCTTTACTTTTTCAAATACTTCAACTTCAGAATACCTCCTATGTCGGGAATCCTTCTCGACTCTACCTTTCAAAAAGTCTTTGTTATTTTTACGCAATGGAAGATTGATGTGCGTTTTCTTTGCACGCAAAATTAATTATCAAGTATTAAGGATATCAGTTGCAGCCAAGTTAAATATCGAACCTAAATGACGGAGTATTATCAATTTAATTATTAACTAAATTAATTAAGACGAAAGGAATAAAGCTGAGGTTTTAATTATCCACTACTAAACAATTAATTTAAATAATAATTAAAATAAATAACACTAGAAGAATACGAAAGTTGATCAAGTAGGAGAATAGATAGCTCTAAGGTATTCCAGTTTTACTACTTAACTTCCCTCTCAAGTGCAGAGCCACTCTGCCTTGTGAACTATGGACGCATCACTAAATCATGTAAATCTACTATATAGACACAAGTAAATATGTGTGTAACACGTGTGAATAACCTCGGAGCAAGAGACGTAATTTCACCCCCCTTTCTAGGTACTATCAGTATCAATTATTTCCCACGTCTGGAACCTAACCCGAAATGATATCCCTTTATAGGTACTATAAGATTACCCTCTTTATCCTACTTACTAACCTGAATTCAATTCAATTAATAAACATTCATATATGACAGTTCTAATGAAGCTTCGGAGTCCCCTCACTTAGAAACATAACATGGAATCCTATTCAACGGTGAACGAACTCAATCTACAATCAAGATATATATTCAGACTCTATATACCAATTGAAGATGCACAAAATGATCGTAAATATTGATTAAGAAAGTACAATCATATATAAAATCAATCCACAAGTAATGTTGTACGGAGGACACACAAAAGAGTTTAATTAATTCATAAAACCTTCAAAACTATAGATCTTCCAAAACGGTTCTAGCCCATGATGTTGCGAAGAACAATCATGAAGGTTGGATGGATCTTACCCGGATGACTGGAAAATACAAGATAAATTAGAAAACTATAAAAACCCTAAATTGGGGCGTCGTCGCGTCATTTTTCGTCTTAAATCCTTCACTTGGTTCTCCTCTTGATTCAGCAGACGAATCTTCAAAGTGATTGATGGATGGAGGAAAGGATGTGGATGATGGTTGGGGGGTGATCCCCCTTGTGGGGTGGTGTAGGATAGATGTGGCTCTCCCTCACAATGAATAACGATGTAAAATATATATATAGGTGTGAGAAGGGACTTAAATAAGAAAATAAAAGATATGGGTAAATCATGGAGGATTATGTGATAAGGAGATTAATTGTGGTCCAAGAAATAGGCAATTTTCGAAAATTTCCAGAAATTCTCGGAAATTCTCGCTACCATCTGCGCGACTTCATGAATTTGAGCATAACTTCCTCGTCCAAATTCCAATTTTAGTGATTCTTGCGCTCACACTATCCATTCTTCCTTGGCTTTCTATCCATTTAAATAAATATCCAAAACTCTAACATTTGAATATGTAACAAATCATGTAAATTGAAACATCCGTGCTGAACAGAAACAACATTCGCGACGTCACCATTTTGATCATTACTTTCTCGTTTGGATTCCGATTGAGGTGTTCTTGTCAAAAAATCCTCTCTTCTGTGGATTTCCAACCATGTATCACACTTCCAGTCAGAGCTCCATACAAATACAGAAATATTACACAAGTTGGATGTGATTTTTCTGCATTCCTGCACAAATTGCACATTTTCTCCAACTTTGCACTTTTGATTATTTTTCACCTAAAACACAATAAAACACCTCAAATTCACCTTTTTCTCACATATATCAAATATAAGACACTTGTGCTAATATATAATATCAATTCCCATAAAAAGGTGTTAAATTTGATACTAAAACACACTTATATTCACTCTCATCAATCCCCCAAACTTACCCGTTTCTCGTCCCGAGGCAACAAAATAAAAATAAAGAGAGAGAGAGAGAGAGAGAGAGAATTAGTAGGGAAAAAAGGACTATGACAAATACCTCATTCACAATTCAATTGTCCTCAACTTAGGTCATGCAACTCTCATTACATGTAATAAGACAATCACCACCAATTCAAATGCTCCATTGACATGTTCTCACGTGAAGGATATATCACTCGTACTCAAGTGTAAAAGATGTACACTTATGGGTTAAGCTGTTTACGCTCAAATTCAATTCAAGTGCATGCATAATCATAAGCTAGAAAATCATGGATCAAAAAGGTCTTTTTATTTGGTTGTAATGTGGGCTTTTTGATTAACGTAGGAAATATATAGACAAGTGACTCAAAACTCGGATCGATCAAGCGGCCGTCTCTCTCAATCTTTTTTTTTCCTCATCATTTTAATTAAGCACAACACTCTTCCATCTTTCTCCTTCAAGCACAAAATTTTTTTCAACTCTATCATTCTCCTTTTCTTCACCCTTTTTCTCTTTTTCTTTTTTTCTTTTGAGGTACCAGTTCGAGCACTACCTCTCACATCCTCTATAGGGTACTAGATTTAAGTACTACCCTAAGGTGTTTGTTTCAATGGAGTACTAGATTTAAGCACTACTCCAAGATTTTTTTTTCATCCTTAAGACTATTCTTTCAACATCCTTATCATCCCTCAAATCACCACTCTCTTCAATTAAACTTTATTGGCTATCAAAAGAATGGATTTAAAAAGGCTCAAATGGGCTGACAAGGGATTTAATGAATTCAGGTAAAGAATATGGAAAAATAGGCTAAATAGCAAAGATGGCCTAATATCATTTCCATAATCTGCTAGACTAATCATGAATATTCAAGTAGATTCAAGACACGTTCTAGAATACACGCACAAGAATGATACTCACCAGAAAAGAAATATCATGTGATTATGTAACATGATCAATGAGGCTCAAAATCTCACATGAGTTTTTAACAAGTAACAGAGCACCTTTCATGGTAGGTAATATCCCACAAGTACACATAGAACTTCATATCGCAATATAACTCAAGTACGCTTCCTTCATCAATTTTAAGAGAATATGAATTTCAGGCACAATTTAAAATAATATAAGCTCACATGAATCACCAAGAATTTAAACTCAATCCTTCCACTCCATGAATTAAATGCATACATAAAAATTAGAATTAGAAAACGAGGGCACCTAATTTTTCTTCAACGTATGCACGAGTTCCTCGAGTTGTTCAACTCGATCAAGTCAAAGCCTCAGTGTAACTCATCTTGCCACTCTTTTACCTGCTCTTTCATCAAAACTCAAGCACACATCATCATCATTGATTCATCAATAATAAAATAAGAGAACTATAAGAAAGACTCAATTGACTATCTAATTGACTCCACACATTAGACATACCAACACAACATACTAAACATTAGGTAAGTTGTAAAATATCGACATACCAACATCGATTAAAATACTAATATGCCAAAAAAATCAACCTCCTAACAAATTAACAACCAACGAAAGGAAAAATTATACCCTTAGTGCTCATAGGACGAGGTAAGTACATCATACCCCCAAACTTAGTAAAAACGTAAGTCAAAACTAAGTTTAAAAAGAGATTTAATTGCTGAAACGTGAGCACTTCAAATATCATATCTCCTCACTCACACGAAAGAAATAATAAGGTAATAAAATGGAAGGGACAGGCCCCCAACAGGCTCTCATGTTTAACGTTGGAGAGTCACGACGGAATACCACTTTGTACTACTGGATCAGAAGGCAAGCTTCTCACATCCTCACCTTCAAATACTTTCTTTCCCTCTTCTTGTCTACACTCAGCACCTCACCTTTCTTGGTCATAAGTATATGATCCTCAGAATTTCATTCCTCCCATGGCTGTCTAAACTCCTCCTTGTCAATCTTCCACACAAATTCAGAATCATCTGTCTTATAAAAACCAAGATTAAACAAGTTAAAAACCACATCTATGCTCTTATATGATTGAGTCTCCATGGGCATCTTCACTCTTTCCCAATTCTTTTCAATTGTAAGTTCAGTATTCTGTTCTTGTGATGGTACTAGAGTGTTCTGAACAATGTTGTTCGACCTCTGCTCGACCTGATTGGTCTGGTCGAGCGAAATAAAAATGGTCAAGCAGGATACCTGTAATTTGGTTCTGGATGTTCAGATCCACAGACGTTCACTCGAGCTCCGCTCGACCTAGATGGTTTGATCGAGCGGATGCTTCTTGGTCGAGCAGAGGCCCTGTAATCTGATTTTGATTGTTCTGCTCCACAGGTGGCCGCTCGACCATCGCTCGACCACTGGGCTTGGTCGTGCTGTGGTCAAGCAGAAGCTCTCTATCTTCGTTTCCCCCACTGACATCATTGGACCTTCGTACTGCGTTCTTGACCTTAATGTGATGGCTTTGCACTCTGTCGGGTTCAGTATGCCTTGAGACGGGAACTTTTCTTTCTCTAATGTTTGTGCCAATTAACTCACGTTTCCAATGACCTGCCCCATCAACAACGTCAAGTCCTTCATCTGCTTAGATATATTCTCATGATTTGCATCAATTTTTACCTCTAGCTTAGCCTTTAGATGGTCTACTCTTACATCATTCTTAGCCACGTATCGATTGAAGGTATCTTCAACACTCCTCACTTCGTGCTGCTTCATAGTAGGCCTCCTTTGTGTCAACTCTGTAATCTGCCTCTGCTGGAATTCTAGTAGCTTGTTGACGTTAGCTAAACTAGAGACAATCTCATCATCCCTATTCGGCTTCACCACTTGATGTTCAACCTGCGCTACCTTCTCAAGTACATAAGATCCTCTTTCTCTCCCTATGGACCAGTCACATGAATTCATAGAGATGTCTTCAAACATTTTTTCTACTTCAAGTGTTATCTTAGATAACAGTGCTCCTCCTGATGATGCATCAATAAAAATATGCGACTCACAATCTAATCCATAGTAAAAGATGCTTACGTATTCAGCCTTAGACATCCTATGCTGTGGACACCTCCTGAGCATATCTTTAAACCTATCCAATGCCTCATGAAATTTCTCACTCTGATTTGTAACAAATTGGGTAATGTATTGCTTCATTCTTAAGATCCTTAAGGGTGGCATGTATCTCTCCAAGAACTTCTACTGCAGTTGGTCCCATGTAGTGCAATTTGTGGCATCAAGAGTCTCATAATAAGCTTCTGCCTTATCAATCAAAGAGAACTTGAATAGGATGATCCGCCTAGCATTATCATTAGCTCCAGCGCCCTTTTGAGTGTTTGCATAACCAAGAAATCTTTTGAGATGCTGATATGGATCTTCAAAACAACCTTCAGAAAAGGGATTCTTTTCCATCATGTTAATAAGAGCGAGATGTATCTCAAAATCATCATCTTCCTCCTTGCTCCTATCAACCCCATGTTGCCAATCCCATAGTTCGTGAAAATTTCATGTATGACAACATTATCCGGATTCTGCCTTGCTCCGGTCATTTTTAGCATTGTGTGTTATTCTTCCTTTCCTTCCTTTCCTTTTCCTAGTGCACAAGTACCTCAGAAAAATTTAAGTTTAGATAGAAATAAATAATCAAAAATAAAAATCTTAATCAAATTAGAAATAATAAACTAATAATAATAGCCGTCCACGGAAATGGCGCCAAAAACTTGATGCACGTTTTCTTTGCTCGCAAAATTAATCTCCAAATATTAAGGATATCAGTTGCAGCTTAAGCAAGTGACCAAGTTAAATATCAAACCCAAAGGATGGCGTATTATCAATTTAATTATTAACTAAATTAATTAAGATGAAAGGCAATAAAGTTGAGGTTTTAATTATCCACTACTAAACAATTAATTTAAATAATAACTAAAATAAATAACACTAGAAGAATTCGAAAGTGGATCAAGTAGGAGAATAGGTAGCTTTAGGGTAATCAAGTTTTACTACTTAACGTCCCTCTCAAATGCAGGCCAACTCTGCATTGTGAATTATGGACGCATCACTAAACCTTGCAAATCTACTCTATAGACACAAGTAAATATGCATGTAACACGTGTGAATAACCTCGGAGTAAGAGACGTAATTTCACCCTCCCTTTCTAGGTACTATCAGTATCAATTATTTCCCACGTCTGGAACCTAACCCGATATGATCTCCCTTTATAGGTACTATAAAATTGCCCTCTTTATTCTGCTTACTAACCCGAATTCAATTCAATTAATAAACATTCATATATGACAATTCTAATGAAGCTTCGGAGTCCCCTCACTTACAATCATTAAATGGAATCCTATTCAGCGGTGAACGCACTCAATCTACAACCAAGATATATATTCAGACTCTATATATCAATTGAAGATGCAAAAAATGACAGTGAATATGGATTAAGAAAGTACAATCATATATAAAATCAATCCACAAGTAGTGTTGTACGGAGGACATGCAAGAGAGTTTAATTAAAACCCTAGATCTTCCAAAACGGTTCTAGCCCATGATGTTGTGAAGAACAATCATGGGGGTTGGATAGATCTTACCCGAATGTCTGGAAAATACAAGATAAATTAGAAAATGATAAAAACCCTAAATTGGGGCATCGTCGCGTCCTTCTCTCTCTTGAATTCTCCTCTTGGTTCTCCTCTTGATTCAGTAGACGAATCTTCAAAGTGATGGATGGATGGAGGAAAGGATGTGGATGGTTGTTGGGGGTGATCCCCCTTGTGAGGTGGTGTAGGATGGATGTGGCTCTCCCTCACAATGAATAATGATGTAAAACATATATAAGTGTGAGAAGGGACTTAAATAAGGAAATAAAAGATATGGGTAAGTATGTGATATGGAGATTAATTATGCTCCAAGAAATAGGCAATTTTCGGAAATTTCCAAAAATTCTCGCTGCCATCTGCACGACTTCCCGATTTTGAGCATAACTTCCTCGTCCAAACTCCGATTTTAGTGATTCATACGCTCATACGATCCTCTCTTCCTTGGAATTCTATCTATATAAATAAATCTAAGAAACTCCAACATTTAAATATGCAACAAGTCATGCAAAGTGGAACATCCATGCTGAACAGGAACAGCTTGCGCGACTTCACCATTTTGATCATAACTTTCTCGTTTGGATTACGATTGGAGTGTTCTTTACGCCAAAAAAATTCTCTCTTCTGTTACTTTCCAACCATGTATCACACTTCTAGTTCAGTGCTCCACATAAATATAGAAATATTACATAAATTGGACGTGCGTTTTTCAGCATTCCTGCACAAATTACACATTTTCTCCAACTTTTCACTTTTGATTCTTTTTCCACCTAAAACACAATAAAACACCTCAAACACACCTTTTTCTCACATATATCAAATATAAGACACTTGTACTAATATATAACATCAATTCCCATAAAAAGTTATTAAATTGGACACTAAAACACGTTTATATTCACTCTTATCAATGATCCATTACTAAGCATTCCCTATGACAATCAAAATAACATGTCTTCATCCCGTATTTGAGTTGAAATGCTTTAGAGCATTCCATGCAAATTAGACAACCCAATCTACTGCATGTACACCAACCAGATAACATTCCATAAGCAGGAAAATCATTAATAGTCCAACAAAGTGCAGCTTTCAAACAAAAATTTTTCCTTTCAGAAATATCATATGTTTGAACACCCTCTTTCCATAGTATCTTCAAGTCATCAATCAAAGGTCGTAAATACTAATTAATATCATCATAATATTACTAAACTCATTTTCATCTTCTTCATTAAATTTTCTTCCCCATTTCCATCCCCACACCCTTTTCCCTTCCTCCCATCTCCCCATTTCAGCAATTTTCTTCTCTTTTTATAAGTTGCATCCATACAATCTAGTAAATCTAATTTTCAAGCTCTCCTCCCCAATCCACACATCTTTCCAAAAAGATGTGTTACCTTCGTTTGTCCTTTATAATGTCATTTTTATACCCCTCACATTCACCCCTTCGTATAGACTTTGAAGATCCCTCCACCACGCCAATACCACCGTACTTCTTCTACCTCTTCTTCTCCTACTCTCATTCTTATCAAGTTATCCATATTTTGATTTAAGAATTTTTGCCCACAGTCTATCCGGCTTATTTAAAACTTCCATACCCACTTTCCTAATAATGCTTGAGTAAAAATTTTCAAATCCAATATTACCAAACCACCAACACCTTTGTCTCTGCATAATTCATCACACCCCACCAAAGGAATTTTTTTTATTATTCTCATCACCCCCCCACAAGAAGTTTCTTTGCAACCTAATAATCTCTCTCAATACACATTTTGGTGACTTAAATAATGACAGGTAGTAGATAGGTACCGAAGATAATACTGCTTGCACAATTGTAGCGAACGAGATTTGCTTGTAGTTCCATAATGCTAACTTTTTCCTACTTTTTAAAAGAAGATCACCCCAAGCTGATGCCTTTTGATGATTATTGCCAACCTTAACTCCCAAATAATGAAGAGGCATATTTCCGATTCTGCATCCCAATATATCTTCCATTTAGTGAACACTTTCTTCTGTCACTTGGATTGCTGAAATATTGCACTTACCAAAATTAACCCTCAATCCCAACATAAGCTTAAAAATTATGAGTATGTACTTCACCACTTTATATTCTCTAACCTTTCTAAGCAGAGGAATATCATATCATCAGCATATTGTAGGAGTAGGACTTCTATATGATAAGCTCCGATTGAGGCTGGTTCTAAAACTCCAATGTCAACCACCTTATCAACCAAGCAATTCAACCCTTTTACCACAATGTGAAAGAGGAAAGTGTTAGATTGTATACTAAAAGCTTAGCTTTTATATGAGCAATGTTTTAACAATTTATTTGAAATGAGAATCATATGATCAAATGTTTTGCATATTATAATTTATTTATATGTTATTACAAAAGTCCACTTACTTTATATTGTAGATAATATGGTGTGCGTCGTCACACGGAAGATCATATTGTCGGTTCCTTATAAAGTATAAACAGATGCTCACAATCGAGATAGACGGGGACAATATATCGGGATGGTTGTAGTGTGATTTGGTATTAGTTTGTCTTGATTATAAAATCACATTAGTATGCATTGTGTGTATTGAGCAAGGCCGCTTGAGATCGTTCAACTTATACTAAATATATAGGAGAACTTGATCTCAGTTATTATAGATGTTCTTGCTCTTAATCCCTATACAATAACCTCGACACGTAAGCCTGTATATATCTCTTTGATTCAACAATAGGTAAGATTTATATATTAAATCAACAAACTCGGTGAGTTGGGAAATAGTGTTGTCTCTATGGTATGATGTTGATTGTAGAAGAAATTTGTGTCCTATTAAATAGGTTGATGATGTCCCCTTGAGAAGCTCATAAGGATTATCATGTAAACCCTGCGGGTGAATTTATTCTGCATGATAACAAGGTTGAGTGGTACTACTCACGGATGATATATTATTAAATAGAGTTATCAGTAACTTAATTAATTAAAAGGCATTGTATATCTTAAACATGGGGAGGCTATCGGGCTCATAATACGAAGGAGCCCATAACGTATTTGGGATTGGAGCAGCAGTGCAGTAATAATATTTTAGTGGACTATATTATTATTATTGGACTTAAGTATAAGTTTTGGGCTAAACTTGGATACTTAAGCCCAATGGAGGTCCGACTCTAATTTCTCCTCCTGGTCCCTGCTGTAACCCATAAATAAATCACCTCAGCTTCCCAGAACCCTAATACACACGCTTGAAATCAAGAGGAGAATAGGAAGAAAGTAGATTGAGAGGATCTTGAAGATTGTCGCCCACACAACGTCAAGATTGGACTTGGGAATACAGTAGAAGATCAAGTGGTTGTTTACTACAATTGTTCTTCTTCAACATACCCTGGTGAAAGGTAATACGTTTCTATCTTCTTGCTTCTGCTGATTTAGAAACGCATGGAACCTTAACGGTTCACGTTAATTAACCAACTGATCAAACGCCAATAATTGGTATCAGAGCTTTGGTTTTGTGGCTAAACGAGACACGTTATGCTATGGTTTATGTACCAAACATGATTAGGGTTTAGAATATTACGTGTTATACTTGGATACCCTATATGTTTGTTGATCGAACACGATGGCGGCAACGACACATATGCTCGATGAACACGATGGGCAGTGGCACTCGGCAGTGAGGCGATGGCGCACGGCAGCATGTCTGAGCAAATCATGATCGACGACCGGAAGGCGCGAACAGCAGTGCAGACGATCGACACGGGTGGCAAGTGAGTGGCGTGGATGACGCGATGAACTGCGTTGGGTGTGCGGTGGCAGGACAGGAGCTTGCGAGGCACGGCGATGGCTGACACACGGCGACATCATTGCTTCTGCTGAATGGCATCCCGTACTGGTGGGAATTCACGGTGCTGATGGGTGGTGTCGTGGCGCGCAATGCAGGAAGTGACAGTCGGATGGATGGCACAATGCGGGTCCAACGAATCCAACAGTGAGTGATGGTGCTCAGATCGAGCCGCCCTGGCCGCGATGGTGCAGGTTCGACGACAGCGTGCCTTGGAGCACAAGTTAGAGCACGGCTTGTTGTGTTAGCACTCAAATCGAGCTGAAGGCCAGGAGATGGCTCGACTTGATTTCTGGTCGCAGTAGACAATATGCAGAAGCAGATGCTGCTCTACTCTAGTTCAAGCGATGGTTGTCACTCAAGTCGAGTTTAGTTTTGTAGTGTGGCTCGAGTTGAGTTCAGTTTTGGTTGCCACTTGAACCCCACATAGTCGCAGTTGTTCAATTTCATGCTTGGCGGAGAACAATTAAATTCGCCAATATATAACTGCCATAGTTAATTTTATTATCTGATTATTGTTATATATGTTTTGCATGTTCTATTTAATTTACTGCCATAAATAGAGGTATGCTAGTTTTCTATTTTATTATTGAATATTATATGCATGTAAAAACCCTCAGTGTTAAATAACTAAGTGAGAGAAGGGATTGGTCAATAATTTCTGCGACCTCCATTATTAGTTTGTAAGTGATGTGAGTAAACTTGTACGTTGGCTATAGTGCCTTCCTCCCAATCGGATGAGTTTATTCACGCATCACTAGTATAAACTTTTTTATGATGATTGTAGAAAGTTACCCAAGAGCGTGTGATCTTCTCCATCTGAAGGGACGTAAGCTTGCGCACTTGGAATCAAATAATGGTGTACACTTAGGTATAAATAATAAGTATCCTCCCCATCGTAGTCACTGCTATTATTTGCATGGCTAAAAGGAACTAACTATTAATTATTTTGTCATTATGTTAGGTTGACGAATGAAATTAATGGGTAAAACCTTCTCTTGTAAATGTTCGGGTTTGTATACGTCCACACTATCGTGGCATGTAAATTCACGGTGCTTGAAATGTTGGTGAATTTTATTTTATATTGTTTTGAGGAAACTAATATAAATTGATAAATTTGAAGTGTTTGATCTATTTATTTATATATGATTCTAAGGATTTTCAAATGGCACTCAACTCATTTCCTATTATACTTAAATAACACAAACTTACTGGCACATATTTTGTTGAATGGAAATGAAACATGGACATTGTTTTAACTGTTGAAGATTATATCTTTGTACTCACTGAGGAATGTCCTGCGGAGCCTACTGATGACTCTTCTGAAGAGCAAAGAACTGCTTATAATAGGTGGGTCAAAGCTGATAGGATGGATAAGTGCTATAAATTGGCTTCAATGTCTAGTGTGCTTCAACATCAGCATCAAGCTATGAACTCAGCCTATGATATGATGCAGAATCTTAGAGAACTCTTCGGGTACCAGAGGGCATGGCTGTATTGATGAACACAAAAATGGCTGAGGGCACTCCCGTAAGGGAACATGTCCTGAGGATGATGTGCCAACTCAATGAGTTGGAGGTCCTTGGAGCTGAAATCGATGAGGAAACCAAAGTCGATATCATACTCCAAAGCTTGCCTAGGAATTTTGAACAGTTTCGTCTGAACTACGGTATGAACAAACATTTGTACACGTTGGCGGAGCTTCAGATAGAACTTGTGGCAGCGGAAAGGCTATTTCGTCGAGCTCCTCAGGTTCATGTTGCTGAAAATGCCACTTATCCTAGGCCGAGAGGCGGTAGGAATAAGAAAAAGTAAGAAAATTCAGCACCGGTGAACCAAATTAAGGCAAAGAGTGGTACAGTCAAGAAGCCTAAAGGCAAGTGCTTCAAATGCAAGCAGCCGAGACATTACAAGATAGACTGCCTTCTTCTGAAGTGGAACATGAACGGTAAGTCTTATTTACTAGTTGTTGAATCATGTTTAGCTGCTGTATCTGCTGACACTTGGTGTGTAGATACTGAAGCCACTGACCATGTCTGCAATTCTTTGTAGGGGTTCCACCAAACCCGACAGCTTAGTGATGGGGAGATTTCCATACTCATGGGGAATGCTACAAGAGTAGCGGCTGTTGCAGTTGGAGACGTCTATTGATTTTTCAATAAGAATAAAACTCTTGTTTTGAGGAATTGTCTTTATGTACCTCAATTTAGAAAGAATTTAATTTTGGTTTCTAAATTATTTTTGGATGGATATTCTATTTCTTTTAATGAGAAGGTTGTTATAAGGAAAAATAGAATTATTATATGTGATGGTGCATTGATAGATAATTTGTATACTCTTAAAGCAATTTATCCCACAGTGCAACAAATTGAATTGAATGATACATCTACTAATAAGAGAAAAGAACCTTCGAAAATGAACCAAACATATTTTTGGCATCTAAGACTAGGTCATATTAACTTGAGTAGGATCCCCAAATTCATTATGGGGATATGCCTTAGAAACATCAACTTACATCCTGAACTTAGTACCTTCTAAATTGGTAGCTTCCACACCCACTGAACTGTGGACCGGACGTAAGCCTATTCTGAAACACATTTGGATTTGGGGTACTCCAGCACACGTGTTAAAGGCAGATACTGATAAGTTAGAATCGTGTACAGATGTTTGTCTATTTATAGGATATCCTAGAAGAACGAAAGGTGGTTTGTTTTATAGTCCAAAAGACCAAAAGGTGATCGTTAGCACGAACGCCAGATTTTTTGAAGAGGATTATATAATGGACCACAAACCCTATAATTAAAATTGTTCTAGAAGAAGCAAGTGGGGAGACACCAAAAGAGTTGTCAGACTTTGTCCCTGGTGAACATGAAATCAACCCATGGAATTACGACGAAGCACTGCAAGATAAGGATGTTAAATCATGGCAAAAGGCAATAAAATCGAAAATAGAATCCATATATTCTAATCAAGTCTGGGAGCTTGTAAACCACCCAATGGTGTAAAAGCGATTGGATGTAAGTGGGTCTATAAAAGAAAAGGAGGATCTAACGGTAAGGTGGAAACCTTTAAAGCAAGGCTTGTTACTAAAGGATATACTCAAAAAGAAGGAATCGATTATGAGAAAACCTTCTCGCATGTGGCCATCTTAAATCAATCCAGATTCTTTTATCTATGGTATGACAAATGGATGTCAAGACAATTTTCCTGAATGGAAGTCTTGAGTAAAACAATCATATGAAGCAACCAGAGGGGTTAATTGCAAAGGGCTAAGAGCATTTTATGTGGAAGCTTAATAGGTCAATTTATGGATTGAAATAAGCTTCTTGATCATGGAACATCCATTTTGACAAAGTAATCCAGTCATATGGATTTATTAAATGTCAGGATGAATCATGTGTGTACAAAAGGTGCGACGGAAATATAGTGGTTTTTCTTGTACTTTACGTGGATGATATCCTTCTCATTGGAAATAATGTAAAGGTATTGTCGGACGTAAGGGTATGGATGTCTAAGCAGTTTGAGATGAAGGACTTAAGAGAAGTTGGACACATTCTAGAGATCAAATTAATAAGGGATCGCAAGAAAAGAATGTTGTGCTTATCCCAAGATTCATACATTGATACAATCCTGGCTCGTTTTAGCATGCAAGATTCCAAGAAAGGTTTTCTACCCTTTAGAAATGGTATACCTCTATCTAAGGAAATATGTCCCAAGACACAAAAGAAAATTGAGTAAATGAAGGCGGTTCCTTATGCTTCGGCAGTAGGAAGCCTCATGTATGCAATGTTATTTTCGAGACTGGATATTTTTTATGTCGTGGGCATGTCTGTAGGTATCAAAGTAATCCAGGACAATGACATTGGATGGTGGTAAAACATATTTTGAAGTACCTGCGAAGGACTAGGGATTATATGTTGATTTACTGGGCAGATACTTTATTACATTTGGGTTATACTGATTCTGATTTTCTGTCAGATAGGGATGCTAGTAAATCTACCTCGGCTTATGTGTTTACTCTAGGAGGAGGAGCCATAATATGGAGGAGTGTAAAGCAGAAATGCATTGCGCACTCCACCATGGAAGCTGAATACATAGCAACCTCTGAGGCAGCTAAATAAGCAGTATGGCTCAGGAGCTTCTTAATGGACTTGGATGTGATTCTTGGTTTGCCCAAAGCAATCACAATTTATTATGATTACAATGGTGCAGTATCAAACTCGAAGGAACCACGAGCCCATAAGGCGAGTAAGCACGTTTACCGCAAGTACCACCTGATACGAGACATCGTAAAAAGAGGGGAGGTCGTTGTCGCTAAGATTGCATCGGAGGATAACCTAGCTGATCCTTTTACTAAGAGTCTTCCAGCAAAAATGTTCGATAGGCATGTAGAGGGAATGGGGATTAGATGCGCGTCAGCAGATATGGCAGCGTAGTGTTTTAGTATAAGTGGTAGATTGTTAGATTGTATACTGAAAGCCTAGCTTTTAAATGATCAATGTTTTAACAATTTATTTGAAATAAGAATCATATGATCAAACGTTTTGCATATTATAATTTATTTATATGTTATTGAAAAGTCAACTTACTTTATACTGTAGATAATATGGTGTGCGGCATCGCACAGAAGATCATATTATCGGCTCCTTATAAAGTATAAACTGATGCTCACAATCGAGGTAGACGGGGACAATCTATCGAGATGGTTGTAGTGTGATATGGTATTAGATTGTCTTGACTATAAAATCACATTAGTATGCTTTGTGCGTATTGAGCGGACCGCTTGAGATTGTTCAACTTATACTGACTATATAGGAGAACTTGATCTCAGTTATTATGGATGTTCGTGCTCTTAATCTCTATACAATAACCTCGACACGTAAGCTAATATATATCTCTTTGATTCATCAACGGGTGAAATTTATATATTAAACTATGCAATATTATTAAAGATAAAAGAAAATGAAAAAGGGGACAAAGGATAAAGATGTGAAGGGATTGGCAAAACCAAAAAAGAGCCAAACATTAGCCCTGAAAAGAGCTTTAATAGATATGTAGCTAAACTAAGACCTAGTATTTTTCTTTAGAAGCGTGCTCCAATCTTGTTTGCATACAACATCCCATATTTCTGGAGGTTCATTCTGAGCTAGTTTCGCTGTATTTGAATGGGTAACCGGTTTAGAAGCCGGAACATAAGTAACACCTTTTCTTCTTATTTTTCCTCCTTTTAATTTATATGGTGCTAAGTGATAGGAAGTTCTCATCTTGAGAGTTTGCAATTGTCTTGCCCAAATCATCTTTTGGATTTTCTGAATCAGTCTCAACAGGTTTATCGGGCTCAACAATGTTGGAGGGCTCCAAATGAGGAGCAGCTTGTTCTGGTGCGCAAGACAACAAATCAGGCTCATCCCTTGAATCTGATTCATGAATAGAAAAATCTGGAGCCATATGAGTTCTGACAAGGGTGTTAACCATCGTTCCTCCTTGTTCCATATCTAGTTCTCGTGTAACCCTTGAGATAGCATTAATAGCTGCTTGAAGGAAGTCCGAAAAGGCCGTCAAATCAACTTGCATAATAGGCTGTGTTGTGTGTTCAGTACAAGCCTTGGAGCCATCAGATTGTGCAAGTTGCACATATTAACATCTTTTTGGTCATCAAACTACTCAACCGTATCAACTATATGAATAGATGGAGAATAAGTCTTATCCTGCTCAGTTAGTCCCTTACCAGCAGAAACCGGAGCAGCCTCCTCCTCCGATTCATCAAGTGCTGCAAACATGTTAAAACATCAAAGCGGCAGTCCACCATGAACTGAACTACCTACGCCAGCAGCTCCAAAATAATAGCAAGAACCTCGGCCTCATTCAACCCATTTGGCGATGACAAAATAGGAGAAAAAACAGGTGCAGCTTGTCCTCCAGCTTGCTGGGTCACCTGTTTATGCGGGCTGGCAGCCAAAGATTGTTGACTAGCCAAAGGTTTTGCAATCCCAGCCTAAAAAATAGCTGAGGAAACCTATTTATCAGCAATAGTGGAGTTGTGAGGAAGCTTCTGTTTCTATTTCTTCTTATTAGCCACAAAACCATCCGCATCAACCCCTGTGTCTTGAGGCTTCCGAGGCCTTTTCTAATTGCAATCCACATCAAGGTGGCCCAATGTATGACACAATCTACAAAAATGATGAATATTTTCATAGGCAATGGATACAATCATAGAACCAGATGCAATATTTAACGTGATATGATTAGGAAGCAATTCTTGGATGTCCAGGTCAACAAGAATCTTAGCAAAATGACCAAAAGTTCTAGTCGTAGCCCTTTCATCTATCTTTAGTGGAGTACCAATGGCCGAAAAAATTGATAAGAGCACCTTCTCGGTCCACAACTCAAAAGGGAGTTCGAAAATCTTAATCCAAACAGAAACAACTGAGGATTTGATTTTGTAAGGGTTAAAGTCAGGGATCCAATTTTGGACTCTGATTTTTCCAGCTTTGAAATAAAAAAGCCGCTTCTTCAAAATGCTTTGCCTTCGAACATAATCAACAATAAGAACATTGTGATACCCCCTTCCAAGGGGAACAACAAAAATTTCATGGAGATTCCATAAATTCTTCAATGTAAAAGACACATCCCCATCGGAAATGGGCTTGTTACCGCAGTCAGTCAACAAACGTAAGGTGAGAAACGATGAACAAGTAATTAACTGTGTTGTAATATTCCTCATCATTATCTATGAAGATTTCTTCAACTGTGCGGGAACAGAGGAAGAGTCCAGTATTGGGCGATTTCTCACAGTATTGATCCAAGGACTTTCTGATAGACGACGAAGGCATCGTAGGAGCCGCCCCATCTCGGATGATTTGCTGGAACAATTTGGAGGCGCTGGTCATTGTGGAACTCGACTGTGTGGGAAAGGCACTGCTGCTTTGATTGGAAAGATCTCGATTGAGAGTAGAATGGGATGAAGCCCTAATTGATGTGAGTGGGGTAGGTGAATGAGCCATCGGCGGTGAGATAGGTGTTGGCACTTGGATCATTTGGTTAACGTGACCCATTAGGGATCCATACATTTCGAATATCAGCAGAAGTAATAAATCATAGAAACGATTACCGTTCACCAGGGTATGTAGAAGATGAAGGATTCTCGCTGACAGACTGTGCAGTCCCACGAGAATGGCCATAACTTCCTTGTCTGATGTCAGAATTGAATGATCTTTATGCTCAGACGATCCTCTCTTCAACGGCTTTCTGCCAGTATATTGATTATTGAATTCTGAGCACTGTACGATTTTATATATATTTCTCAAGGTGACGGACAGCAGCAGCAAACTACCTTCTGATCTTCTGCTGTATGTCCCAAGTCCGATCTCGACGTCGTGTGGGCGACGATCTACGAGACCTCCTCAATCTGCTCTCAAACCTCATCACACGTGAATAATGAATTAGATCAGATAAGTTGAGGTGACTTATATACATGGGCTACAGCAGGGACCAGGAGGAGAAATTGGGTTGGGCCTCCATTGGGCTTAAGTATCCAAGCTTAGCCCAAAGCTTATACTTAATTCCAATAATAATAATATATTTCACTAAAATATTATTACTGCACTGCCTTTCCAATCCCAAAATTACGTTTTGGGCTCCTTCTTATTATGAGCCCGTTAGTCTCCCCATGTTTAAGTTATACAATGTCCATTAATTAATTTAAGTTACTGACAACTCAATTAATTAATATCTCATCCAAGAGTAGTACCACTCAACCTCATTATCATGCCGGAATAAATTCCACCTACAGGGTTTACATGATAATCCTTATGAGCTCCTCAAGGGGACATCATCAACCTATGACGGACACGGATTCCTTTTACAATCAACAGCACACCATAGAGACAGCACTACTTCCCAACTCATCGAGTTTGTTGATTTAATTACATGTAAATCTCACCCATTGATGAATCAAAGAAATACATACTGCCCTACGTGTCGAGATTATTGTATAGAGATTAAGAGCACGAACTTCCATAATAATTGAGATCAAGTTCTCCTATAAGTCAGTATAAGTCGAAAGATCTCAAGCGGTCCTGCTCAATACACACAAGTGCACTAATGTGATTCTATAGCCAAGACAAGCTAATACCAAACCACACTACAACCATCCCAATAAAGAGTCCCCATCTATCTCGGTTGTGAGCATCTGTTTATACTTTATAAGGAAACTGATAATATGATCTTCCGCGTGTTGTCGCACAATATATTATCTACAGTATAAAGTAAGTGGATTATTGCATCGTGCATATAAATAAATTATAAGACGCAATCATTTGATCATATGATTCTCATTTCAAATTAATTGTTATAACATTGTTCATACAAAAAGCTAGACTTTTAGTATATAATCCAACAATAGGGCTAGAGAGAAGGTAGAGCAAAAAATTTTAGAGAGACAAATTTTTTAAGTAACATCTTTAAATTTTCTAGGTGAGATTTATATATTAAATCAACAAACTCGGTGAGTTGGGAAATAATGATGTCTCTTTGGTGTGATGTTGATTATAGAAAGAATCTGTATCTTATTAAATAGGCTGATGATGTCCCCTTGAGGAGCTCATAAGGTTTATCATGTAAACCCTGTAGGTGATTTATTCCGCATGATAACAAGGTTGAGTGGGACTACTCCTGATAAGATATTAATTAATGGAGTTGTTAGTAACTTAATTAATTAATAGGCATTGTATATCTTAAACATGGGAAGACTGTCGGACTCA
Source organism: Pogostemon cablin (assembly GCA_023678885.1). Lineage (NCBI taxonomy): Eukaryota > Viridiplantae > Streptophyta > Magnoliopsida > Lamiales > Lamiaceae > Pogostemon > Pogostemon cablin. The sequence goes on from CM042966.1 coordinate 16,335,369, forward strand.
TAATAAGAAGGAGCCCATAACGTAATTTGGGATTGGAGCGGCAGTGCAGTAATAATATTTTAGTGGACTATATTATTATTAATTAACTTAAGTATTTTAGGCTAAACTTGAATACTTAAGCCCAATGGAGGCCCGACTCTAATTTCTCCTCTTGGTCTCCGCTGTGACCCATAAATAAGTCATCTCAGCTTCTCGGAACCCCAATACACACATCTAAAATTGTGAGGAGAATAGGGAGAAAGCAGATTGAGAGGATCTTAAAGATCATCACCCACATAACGTCAAGATTGGACTTGGGAATACAGCAGAAGATCAAGAAATTATTTTTTGCAGCTGTTCTTCTTCAACATACCTTGGTGAAAGGTAATATATTTCTATCTTCTTACTTCCGCTGATTTAGAAATGTATGGAACCTTAATGGTTCACGTTAACCAAATGATCGAACGCTAACAGATAGGTGATAAAGGATCGCCAAGTCTCAATCCCCGTGCAACTTTGAACTCTCCAGAAGGACAGCTATTTACCAAAACTAGAGTTGTAGTAGTAGAAACACATACCTTAATTCATTTTCTCCACTTAGGGCTTAAATTCATCAACTACATTATATGGTCTAAATATTCCAATTCCATTGAATCCTATGCTTTAGCGAAATCCTCCTTGAAGAAGACTCTTGGCATTTTTTTTGTTTTAGCCACTTCAATTGCTTCATTCAGAGATCACTCGTTCCAACACTTATCCTTTTTCCCAATAATTTTGTAATGATTTTATAAACACTACCTATCAAGGGGATAGTTCTAAACTCCTCTAAAGACTGTGCTCCCTCTTTCTTTAGAGTCAACACAATGAAAGACGGATTAGCTTCTCTAATGATTCTTCCATTCTTATGAAAAATCAGCCATCATTTTTAGAACATTATCTTCTTTTTAAAGAGTAAATCCATCAGGCCCTAGGCTTTTCTGACCATCGCAATCAGATTCTGCTTCTTCTATTTCCTCTATCGAGAAAGGGGCTATTAAAACATGTTATCACATTCATTAATCTTCTTTGAGATCAAACAAGGAGACAAACATGGCCTCACAATACCCTTTGAGCTAAAATGATTTCTTAAAAATTGAACACCTCTTTCTTGACTTCATTTACTGATTCAATTCATCTTCCTTTCATCATGAGGTCACTGATTTCATTTCTTTTGTTTCTCCTGTTTATTACCCTATAGAAGAACTTTGAGTTCACATCCCTTGTTTTACCCATAGAGCTTTTGCCTTTTGAGATAATTGATTTTCTCTCCATTTTTCGTGTTTCAAAAGCTCAACACATGCGTTCCTTTTGCTTTCTACCTCTTCCTCATCAAGACCTAGAACATCATCTATCCTATCCAAATTTTTAATTTTTTGTTTGAGTTTTTCAATTTTCCAATCCAAATTCGAAAAAGTATTTTTATTCCACTCTTTCAAATCGAACTTCAGTAAATTCAATTTTTCTTTCAAGACAAAGCTTCCCCATCCAAAGATATTATAAGAATTCCATTTTTCAAAAAACAAACTCCTTAAATTTTGGATACTCCAGCTACGAATTGAAGAATCGAAAAGGTTTTGGGGCCGAATCATTTTGACAAATATTCATAAGGATATGACAATGATCATAAATTGTTCAAGGCATACCTTTCAGTTGAATCGCAGGCCATTTTTCCATCCACTCTTTATTGACCAGCATGTGATCCAATTTACTTTTGCAGGAGCCGTCTGGTCTATACCATGTGAATTTTCTTCCAATAAGAGGGATATCAAAGAGATTGCTTCGAGTAATGAACTCATCAAATGCTTCTATATCTCTTATATCCTCATAATATACCATTCCAACTCTTTCCTCTTCCGATTGGATGACATTAAAATCTCCTAACACAAAAATACATACATTTTTATTCTGCCACCATTAAAGTAAGAATGCCCCAAAATTCAATTTTCTCTGAAGTATTACACAGAGCATACACATTAATAATAATGCAGCTGGTACCATCTGTCTTGTAAACACCATTTACTACTAGTGCGCCCCTTGTATGCCATTCACTAGATTTTGTAAAGCAATCTTAATTCCACATTGTGAGAATTTCTCGTGCTTTTTCTTCTGCATCTTTGTGAGCCCACCCAAAATCGCCGTTCCCCCATATAGTCTTGCACAAGTTGAAAGTTTAATTTTCCATTTTTGTTTCTTGAACACAAAAAATATCAATGCTATTTTTTCTCACCAATCCTTTGATCTCTCTTATTTTATCCTCCCCCCCACACCCCCGAATGTTATAGCTAAGTACCTTCGTTGATATATTTTCTCACCCCCTTCCTTTTCCATACTTTGAACCCTTGTTCTTTTTCTTTTTGTCTCTTCTTTCCATCATCTGTAGTTTTTTCTAATTATTTCCTCTGATTCTGCGTGCACGATTCCCATCTTTTTGCCCAACTCCCAAGTCCTCTCTGCATCTTCAATAATTTTCATTTCTTCCTGATATTTAGCCCATCTAATTTCTTCATCACTCCGCGACTCATCTTCCACTTCTTTATTTTGTTTTTTCTTATTTCCCTTCTTTGTCTTCGATGTTGTTGGCTCCTTACACTGAGAGTTTACTTCAAGATCTCCGATTATTTCTTATTTCTCTCAACTCTCTTTCATATCCATTTGCTAAGTAATTCCATATTTTCCCCTGATACTTGTGCTTGGACTAAGTCCAAATACATAGGGTAGTAGGCCATTATTCTCTCAAGCTTGTTTATATGAGAAAAATTAATATTTAATAGGCCCCTTTCAATGCATGGAGAACTAAGATCAAAGCCCCTTTCTGAATTATCCAACTCCACCTGTACACCATTCTTTTGAGCCCAATAGTTTTGGTCTTCGATAGAATGGCCCACAAAATATTCATTTTCTTTTGAAGCGTTAGAAAAAGATCCCACTGAGTTAATGCATTCTACCCTTCCCATTGATTTATTTATTCATGGTCTTTCTTCCCGATGCTTCTTTCGATTTTCCTTTTCACCATCTGATTCTTTTGCAATCAAAAATATGGTGGCTCATTAAATGTTTCTTTTTCATTGAAATCGATGACCTTCTTTAAATGTGTCTCTTCATCTTCTCTAAAGAGTCCAAATGGCGGCTCATTAAATTATCGTCCGAATCTAAAATTTCGATATCGTTGTCCCAACTCTCATCATCTTCTCCGAACATGCTATCTGAATCCCACGCATCATGATCTCCCTCACAAACTTCTTCCTCTTCTCTAACTCTGATATCGTATACATTAACATCCACATATACTTTAAAGGGGTTACGAGGAATCTCGGGATACAGGGTTTTAATCAATATTCTAGCTGCTTATAGATTTTTCTATGTGTTGTATCTTCATCTACTTTGGCTAAAGATCCAAATTTTCTTGCCAACATGTTAAAAAATCTGTCACTCTAAGCTTGTAACAGAACACCAAACCAGTTCGTCCAAACAACTCTTCGATTGGTTGTGAAATCTAAAAACCATGGTTGGACGTACTCAAACCACATATGTGTCCAAGAGAACGAAAGATGTTTTAATGTCTTTTCTTTCGAAAGAGGCGTGAACAACACCCTGTCTCCTTCTAAGAAATTAATCTTCCAATTGATTCACACGCTATTTTTATTTTCTCGCCATCTTCATGCGAAGTAAATTTCTATCTTAACTTTCCCACGTAACACCCATTTAACCACTCTCTATCTTCTACAGAAGACTCAAAATACAAGCCTCTAAATTTTCCTTTCGTCATCTTTGCAACTCTATCGTAATTTGTAGGTTCCTCAGTATTTTCTTTTCTTTTACTCAGCTGATCAGAAGATTTACCTACCTCATTTTTTGCTCTTCTCGTGCTCTCCATGTATGAAATATTTTCTTGTCTTTTAACACTGAATCTCTATAAAAGACATGCATGTATCCACTATTGATATGATATTTTTCTTCTTTTTTTGATAAATCCAGCCCAGTAGTTCTTTCAAACAATGATACAGTCGCCTAATTGCTATTTTCTTTCGAAAACATGAGTCTCACCCTCAAGTATAAGGGATCAATTATAGTGCACGTGTGACCAAGTTTAATTATCGAACTCACGGGATAGTGTTAGATAGACAAATAAATCTAATATGACTTTTTCTATCTAAGACGTGAAAAATTCAATTTTTTATAAAAATCAAATGATAATAAAATAAATAAGATAGGATACACTAGCGAGAAAACAATCAAGTATTCCAAGATAAGATATCGATAATGCTAAGGACAATCAAGCTTAACCATGTGACAGATTATTCTAAACCTAAATTAATTACCTACATATATTTATAAGAGGATCGCTAAGTCTAGTTAAACCTCCTTGATCAGGTAGAATCTAACATTTATAATGAGCTGCAAATTCTAGGATCGATAAGAAATTAACTTTCTCTCCCTCTATAGGTACTTCATCCTAAATTCCATTAAAGGCTAGAGCACTAGTCTTCCTTTTCTAGGTACGCAATTATTAACCCCTTTTGTCTCCTTACCAATTACTTAATAATGATGTTTTACCAAGTAATTTATATTCCAAATTGATTGTCTGACACTCTTAGGAATTAAAGACAAATCCCCTAAGACTGTCACAGGAAACAACAATTATTATGCAGAAATAAAGAATCCTATTAACTATCAATCAGTGATACCTTCAAGAATAATTAAAGGAATCAAAACTCAAAACACAATAATATGAAGTCATAAAATATCCTCTTCAATAAGGAAATAAATAATCTGCAATATAAGAAATTCAAGTTTAGGGCAATCAATTCAGACACAAATTACACCATCAAAACTCTAACACTACCAAAAAGATACTTAGCCCATGGTGTTACAAGCAACAACCATGTCTATGGAAGAAGACTTACCCTTGAGTCTAAAAACTAGAAAGAATAAAGTAAAGAAAAGAACACTTATTTATTCGGTTCTCCTTCTTCAACTCCGTCCTCTCCAGAATTTTTGTCTCCGATCAAGTAGATGAATACTCTCTTGAATCCTCTCCGGATGGTGGATGGCGGATGATGGGTAGAAGATGAAAGGCGGATATGGTGGATTAGGGTTTAAAACCCTAGGTGATGTGGTGGTGTAGATTAGGCGGGTTCTCCACACCTTTATGTGGTAATGAGTATAGAGTATATATATAGGTGTGAGAATGGAATAAAATAAGGGGTGTGATCTTGAAAAATCAGGAAAAATATAATTATGGAAGATATAAATGGATATTAGATTAGGAAATAACATGGCCACCAAGAAAATAGGAAATAATCGTGAATTTTTGGAATTCTTGCTGGCAGCTGCGCGACCTCACGATTTTGATCTTAACTTCTTCATCTGAATTCTGATTGAGTTGATTCTTGCGCCCACGCGACCGTCTTTTACGTAGGTTTCTAACCATGTATTTTTTGACCAGTTTAATCTTCTACACTTTTACAGAAAAATTACGGAATGTAGTCCTCTGTTTTCTTTGCATGTTGCACAAATTCACCCTTCATTCCAACTTTATATTTTTTTTATCCTTTTTCCTATCAAAACACAACAAAATATCTCCGAAGCACCTTTTAGTCAATAATCATTCAAAGTATTAAGATTTGTGAAAATAATAGCAATTAAACACTCAAAGAGGTATCAAATCGGATAAAAAAATACATGAATTTTCATTCTCATCAAACCCCCCAAACTTAAGGTGTTGTTCATCCTCGAACAACGAAACGAAAAACCAAGAGAATGAAAATAAGATGGAAAGTCATGTTCTAAGGGAAGATCAAAATATCAACTAAGCCTTTCAAAAGATATAATCAATTTTAACTTGGTTCACATAACTTCAAGTTCAAAAGCATCAATTCATTCAAAACAAGCAAATTAAGATAATTACTTCTCCAATTCAAGTGCTCAATCCACCTATGCTCACAGGATATATATACTATAACTCTCATGCTCATGGTGTATAAAGTGTACACCTTTAGGGTTATATATTTATATATATATATATATATATATATATATATATATATATATATATGTGTGTGTGTGTGTGTGTGTGTGTGTGTGTGTGTGTGTGTGTGTGTGTGTGCTCTCAAATTCAATTCAAGTGCATGCGTAACCATAAGCTTGCCTATTATCTCAACTCTCCTTTTATTTATAACTAGCAAATCATGAATACAAAAGGACTTATTATTTGGTTGTAACGTAGACTCTTTGGAAAGGTAGGATAATTTATGGATAAGTGACTCAAACTCGGATCAATCAAGTGGCCATCTATCATGATCTTTCATTCTTCCTCATCACTTTCATTAAAGCACAACTCCTCCCCAACTCCAAATTATTCAATTCTTTCTTCAACCACATTAATGAGAGAGTATTTTTCTTCTTTTCTTTCAGCATCAAGGGTATGTACACTCCCCCACAAATATTATTATTTTTTCTTTTTCTCCCTTTATGTTTTCTTTTCAACTCATTCTTTTCATTAGGATTTTTATATCCTTTTCTTCTCCTTTCTTCATCTTCCTTTTCAACTCCAACATACTCACATTCTTCTTCTAACTACTTCAACAAGTACTCAATTGACCCAAGTAATACAAGAAAAAATCAAATACTGATTAAACTCAATGGGTTATTTAAAGAATGGATTTTTCAAGGCTCAAAGGGTTGACTAAGGATTTAATGAATTCAGGTAAAGTGTATTGAAAATATGGGCTAAAAATTAAAGATGGCCTAATATCATTTCCATAATTCACTAGACTATTCTTGAATATTTAAGGAGATTCAATGTAAATTCTAGAATACATGGACAAGAACGATACACTCAAGAATAAAATTAATCATGCATCCATGTAACATGATTTAAAGGCTCAAATCTCATCTGGATTTTTCATAGAATGAACGAACACTCTTCAGGGCTATGCATACATCATAACAAGAATGTCAAGAACTTCAAGCACTTAAGAATTAAAGCATGTTCCCCTTATTAATCATAATCAACGTCATAGGCATGATAAAAGCTCATAGATCCCCATGAAATTCAGGTTATATAATTTAAAGCTCATGTCCATTACTCATAAGAATTCAAAACTCATAGAAAAATTTAGAATAAGGAACGAAGTAACCTTATTTCAATCTCCTTCACATCTTTCAAGTTCCTCGAATTATCCAACTCGGTCAGGCGTAGACCTCAGATAGAACTCACTTTGCCACTCCAATACTTTTCTCAAACAATAAAGCTCAACACAAAAATCATCATCACAGGATTCATATGAGATAAAAATATCAGAGACATCAGAAAATCAAGGATCGAAAATTATCTAAAAGATGAAAATCGACGACAGAGCACCAAAGGACACACAAAAACAAATAAAAACACACAAGACACTTGGATAATCGTAAAAAAATTCGAAAGATCGAAATAAATTTTGAAAATTCTAAAAAAATCGACCTCCAAATATCACACACAGAGTTAACATACCTAGGTGCGGATGGAGCAAGGGAAGAATATCACACCCCCTCAAACTTAGATGAAAATATGAATTAAATCTAAGTTTCAAAAGATGTTATTACTTTTAGTGTAAGCACGCACGTTGAGTATAATTCACAATAAACAAAATAAAAGTAATAAAACAGCAAGCGCAAAGTTAAACGTACTAAATAAAAATAAATCACAAAAGACTTACAAGTATCTAACGCTATCCCCGGCAACAACGCCAAAAACTTGATCGTTGTTTTCTTTTGAAAACATGAATCTCACTCTCAAGTATAAGGGATCAATTGTAGTACGCGTGTGACCAAGTTTAATTATCAAACCCACGGGAGAGTGTCAGAGTGATAAATAAATCTAATATGACTATTTCTATCTAAGACAAATTCAATTTATAAAAATCAAATAATAATAAAATAAATAAGATAGGATACGCTGGCAAGAAAACAATCAAGTATTCTAAGATAAGATATTGATTATGCTAAGTGTAAGCAAATAAAATTAATGGTCCAATCAAACGGCGACACGTGGATTTTCATGATTAAATTATCATTTTTAATTTATTATATTTTATTTAGGGATTTAATAAATTAATTCCTAAAATAGATTAATAAATAATTGATAATTAATTTAAAACTTAACAAATTAAATGGAGTTTAAATTAAGTAAAGCCTGACTCAAGTCAAACAAGCCAAAGTCAAATAAAGCCTGGAAGGTTCAAAGACTGCAGAATCAGGTCAAATCAATATTGACCAATCAAATTGCAAGGATGGAAAGAGGCTAAGCCCGCAGAATCAGGTCAAATCAGCCATTGACCAATCAGATTGCGAGTTATTTATGGGGCATCCTCTACCTTCACTTTTATAAAGAGCCCTCCACCATTCATTCCAAAACCGAGAGCGATTCTCTACGAAGGTTAAAGACTTCAGAATTATCTAATTAGTTATTTGATTTCTTCAACGAGAGTCAACTCAAGAACGGAATATATATGGGATTTAGGTTTTAAGCCGCCCGGATCAAGCGTTCTTAAGTCAAGTTCTTCGGTGAATGACTTATAATATGGGATTCAGGTGCTAAGCCTCCCAAATTTAAGCGTTCTTAATTAAGCCAAGTACTTCAATGAACGGCCTATAATCTGGGACTCAAGTGGTAAACCGCCCAGATTTAAGCCTGCTTAAGTCAAGTTTTTCAGTAAAACGGCCTATAATCTAGGATTTAGGTACTAAACCGCCCAGATTTAAGCCATCTCAAGTTCAAGTTCTTCCAAAAAGGCCTATAATTTGGGACTCATGTGTTAAGGTGCTAAACCACCCGAATTTAAGCATTCTTAAGTTAAGTTCTTCGACGTTCTTCATGAAGTTAATGACGTTCTAATATATTGAACAGCGTTCTTCACCGGAAATCTTCAAGGATTAATGTTTAATTCGAGAAAAGGCTCGACGCCTCCGGATTAATGTTATAAATCTACGAAATCGAGTTTGGACAAGCTTCATCTGAAGATCCAACTCAACACACTCCAGTCAAAGTCAACACAATCAACATACAAGTCAAGTCATAGTCAAAGTCAAGCCAAATTGGTTAGAGAGAAGAATCAGAGGATTAATTGAGATTGTAACCCGTTTACATATCTTTCAAATTAAATCCATCTGAAATTATCTTTCTCCTTTTTGTGTTTATTTTATTATAAATATAAAATTTGTTGTTACAAATTTTGACACGTCCAGTGGGACAATCTCAACCTTTCATCTCTTCTCTCTACAAGCTTGAAGATATAAAATGACTCCTATCAGGATCACTGTGGGAAGGATTGCTGCTTCTAAGCTCTCCGAGTCATTGAATGAACATGTTGTTGTTGTTACGAGGAGCATGTCAGAGAGAGATAATTTGGAAGCCTCATCTGAATCCAACCCTTCGGGTGAGGAGGCTTCGAGAAAACACTATCTCTTAAGGAGGATAGTGATGAAGATTCCGCCTGCGCACGCCCTCATTCGTCTTCAAGCTCATCATCTGGCTCAATTGCAGCTGCAGTGATGAAAAAAATACTACGAACCTTGAGGAACAGCTAGCAAGCATAATGAAAGCTATCGAAGGGCTCACAAAACATGTAGAAGCTCAAGATTCAAAGATCTCCAAACTGATGGAAGGAAGGGACATCGCGGAGACTAGCCGTGCAAATGGAAAAGGAATTGTGGACGATAGTGAGTTGGAAGAGTTCACAAGACACCACACTATTGAAAAGGAGCAAACTCAAGGAGGACTGCAGCTTTCAGTTGATGGAATGCTCCAAGTCGATCAATTGAAGGATATTATACTTGGAATAATAAAAGAAAGGTTTGAAGAGAATTCCAAGCCCACCGTCACTTATGTCAAGCCATTCACGAAAAGAGTGGACAACTTGAAGTTGCTAGTTGGCTACCAACCTCTCAAGTTCTAACAATGTGATGGAAAGGGAAACTCGAGGCAACACATAGCACACTTCATTGAGAAATGCAATAACGCTGGTACTCATGGAGACCATATGGTAAGGCAGTTCGTTCGCTCTCTCAAAGGAAATGTCTTTGATTGGTATATCGACTTGCAAGCTGAATCCATTGACAGTTGGACACAAATGGAGCATGAATTTCTCAATCGTTTCTACATCACAAGGAGAACTTTTAGCATGATTGAGCTAAATAACACTTGTCAATTGAAAGAAGAACCTGTGATCGATTATATTAATCGATAGAGAAATCTGAGTCTGAACTATAAGGATCGTCTATCTGAAGGGTCTGCTATTGAAATGTGTATCCAAGGGATGGAATGGAATCTCCTATATATACTCCAAGGAATTCGGCCTAAAAATTTCGAAGAATTGGGTACTAGGGCCCATGACATGGAATTAAGCATGGCCACCAGTGGAATCAAACATTCACCAATGTATGACTCCTACAAATCCAAAGATAAATAGGATGTTAAGAAAGGGGCAAGCCCTTTACTAAAAATTCCAACAATGAATCAATGGCCACAAATACTTTGAGGGTCAAAGTCCAAAAGAATTGAGATGATAAAAATGACAAAGGAAAACACGTTTCCAAAGAATGGGGGCAAAAAAGATTAACTCTTAAAGAGATGCAAGAAAAAGAGTATCCAATTCTGAATTCAGACATTTCTGGCATATTCGATGATTTGATAAAAAATAAACTTCTTGACCTTCCTGAGATGAAACGTCCAGAGGAAGCTGGCCAAACTAATGACCCAAAATACTGCAAGTATCATATGTTGGTAGGTCATCCAATTCATGATTTTTTCGTCCTCAAAGAAAAGATCATGTAGCTGGCTAAGGAAGGAAAAATCGTGTTAGAAGATGAGGCAGCTACAAACTTCACTTCTATAGAAGAAAGTCATGAGGAAATTCCCTGTCACATGGTGGATGAAGAGGACAATAAAAGTGAATGATCTAAAACTGAGGATAAAGCTTATTCCATGAAGGTGACCTTCACTAATGAAGATATGTTGTTGGGTTCGCAATCTCATAACCGACCTTTATTTGTAACCGGCTATACATAAGGGGTGCGAGTAAATCGTATACTTGTTGATGGAGGATCAACAGTGAACATTTTGTCCTTGAGAATGTTGAAAAAGCTAGAAATACTGGTGGATGAACTCAATCATAGCCAATTGATGATTCAAGGGTTCAACCATGAAGGGCAAAGAACTTTCGGTACAATAGTTCTTGATTTGCTTATAAGATGAAATCAACAGTGTTCTTCCATGTCATAGATGCAAAAACTTCATACAACATGCTTTTGGGACATCCCTGGCTGCATGAGAATGGTGTAATTCTTTCTATGTTACACTAGTGCTTCAAATATAGCGAAGGCAACAATGTGAAATGGGTATTCGGTGATGATAAGCCATTTACTAAAGTTGAGTCCTACTTTGCAGATGCCAAATATTTCTTCAAAAATATAAAAGATGTGAAGCATGAAGAAGCCCCAGCACGAGATGATGGGGGCAGCAAACAAATTAAGGATGAGGAAGGTAGCACATCATCTGCCACTCTCAAGAAAAGCAAAGAGAAGCTTGAGACCTTGGAAGAGTTCACGTTGTCCTTAAAAAAATTGATGTAAATAAACCTTCTTCTCCACTACTCAACGGATTCACACGTCCTATTGAAGGAGCAAAGACCGAATATGTTGAAGTGTTTGAAGCAGTAATAGCCAAGTCATATAGTCCACAAGCTTACAAACTTCTCATAAAGGCCGGTTATGAACCAAAGAAAAAACCAATGGCAAGCAAGATGCATCAAGAGACCATCAACCCACCAGAACATGGGCACAATGCTACTCAGAAAATATTGAAGAATGGTGGCCGCACTATCAAGAATGCTAAACCAGGTTTGGGATATGTCCTTCAAAAGCCAGTCCGCATTGCAATTAGGAGAGTAAGTACAAATTATATCACCGATGGAGAAGCTTCATCCATGGAAGATACGTTTCAAGTCTCCTAGCTTCCAAAAACTCCAGAGTCGAATTCCCTCTCGTATGAAAAGACGAAACATTTTGACTGTATCATATAGAAGAGTGTTAAAAGCCAAGATGCAGACAATTATCTTTACTAAAGATGATAGCGATGATGATAAAGAAAGTGTAGCTTCCACCAATCATATCACTACTCTTGATGATTCTCAAATAGAGGATGTAGATGCTGAAGATGCCCCTCCACAATTTGAAGAAGGAGTGAAAGCCACTGTTGATGAGTTGAAAGAAATCAACTTAAGTGATGAAAATGATCCATGTCCTACCTACATAAGTGCTCTGTTATATGTTGAAGAAGAAGAAAAGTATATCAGCCTTTTGCGAGAATTCAGAAACGTCTTTGCATGGTCACATAAAGAAATGGCAGGTTTGGATCCAAAAATCGTAGTGCACCACTTGTCCATTAAAAAAGGAACTCGACCAGTAAAAAAATGCAGCGTCAATTTCGACCAGAGTTGGTTCCTTTGATTGAGGATGAGGTTAATAAGCTTCTTGTAGCAAACAAGATCCGAGAAGTCAAATATCTTACATGGATTTCTAACATCGTGCCGGTGAGAAAGAAAAATGAACAACTTAGAGAATGTGTTGATTTCCGAGATTTGAATATGGCATGTCCGAAAGATAACTTTCCACTGCAAATTACTGAACTCATGATTGATGCAACAATGGAGCATGAGGTCCTTTCATTTATGGATGGGTCATCTGGCTACAATCAAATTGTTCTGGCTCCTGAGGATCTAGAGAAAATAGCCTTTCATACTCCGAAAGGAATATATTGCTACAATGTCATGCCATTTGGCTTGAAGAATGCTAGTGCCACTTATCAACGAGCTATGCAAAAGATATTTGATGATATGCTCCACAAAATTGTCAAATGTTATGTCACTGATATTGTGGTAAAATTAAAAGAAAAGAAAGATCATCTCCATGATCTAAGGCAAGGGTTTGAACGGTTAAGAGAACATCAACTCAAGATGAATCCACTCAAGTGTGCATTAGGAGTTTCATTTGGGAAATTTTTTGGATTTATTGTTTGTCGTCAAGGAATCGAGATTGAGAAAGCAAAGATTGATGCAATCATGAAAATACATGTGCCTCGGAACATACATGAACTCAAGAGTTTGCAAGGAAAGTTGACATACTTGAGAAGTTTCATATCAAACTTAGCTAGTCGATGCCAACCATTTAGTCATCTCATGAAGAAAGGTAGCATATTCGAATGGGATGAAGATTGCAATAATGCTTTCAATAGCATTAAAGAATACTTGATGAATGCACCAGTGTTGGGTGCTCCAATACCCAGGCGTCCATTAATCATTTATCTATCTGCTTAAGAGCGTTCTGTTGGAGCTTTGCAATCACAAGAAAATGATGATGGTAAAGAAAGAGCTTTATACTATCTAAGTAGAACCATGACTCAAAATGAGTTGAAATATTCACCGATTGAGAATATCTGCTTATCCCTTATCTTCGTGATTCAAAAGTTGAAGCATTACTTTCAAGCTCATACAGTCCGTTTAGTTTCGAAAGCCAACCCACTAAATTTTGTCATGTCAAAGCCAGTACTCTCTGATCGGCTTGCAAGATAGTATCTCCAACTTCAACAGTTTGAGATTGTGTACGTCCCCCAAAATGCCGTAAAAGGACAAGTGTTGGCGGATTTTCTAGCTTATCATCCAATGCTTGCTGAATGGGAATTATCTTATGAACTCCCTGATGAAGATGCTTACGCTGTGGAGATAGCTTCTCCTTGGAAGATGTACTTCGATGGAGCATCTCATAGAAAAGGAGCCGGCGTTTGAGTTGTGTTTGTGACATCTAGTAGTGAAATTCTACCCTTCCCATTTTCCTTAACAGAAAATTGCTCTAACAATGTGGCTGAGTATCAAGCACTCATACTTAGTTTGAAAATGGCGGTCAATATAAAACAACTACACCTTAGGGTGTACAGTGATTCGTTATTGGTGATAAATCAACTTCTTGGAGTATACGAAGTGAAAAAGCCTATGTTACTCCCATACCACAAGTATGCTCAGAAGCTTATGGGTTACCTTGGTGATGTTGATATCAAGCATTTGTCTAGAAGAGAGAATACGCAAGCTGACGCCCTCGCTAAGTTATCATCCACTATAGCTATGATAGAAACGCAAATTCAAATACCGGTGTGCAGAAGTTGGGTTATACCACCAATCTTTGAAGATATGATTATGAAGAAGTTGAAAATCATGTGGTGGAGGTTTTCAAAATTGAAGAAGAAGATTGGCGCCAACCACTCGTGGATTATCTGAAATACGATAGGTTGCCAAATGATCCACGCCAAAGGATTGATATTCGTCGAGCGCCTAGATTCATTTACTTCAAAGGCACACTTTATAGAAGATCATTTGATGGAGTTTTCTTGAGATGCCTGGGTAAGGAAGAAGCTGCTCAAGCAATGGAAGAAGCTCATTCCAGAATTTGCGGTGCTCATCAGTCTGGGCCGAAGCTGCATTTCAGAATCAAGATAATGGGTTACTATTGGACCACATTGGTGAAAGACTGCATGGATTATGCATAAAGATGTCAAGCTTGCCAATTCCATGAAAATCTGATTCATCAACCTCCGGAGCCTTTGCATCCGATAGTCGCTTCATGGCCTTTTGATGCTTGGGGATTAGATGTATTGGGGCCGCTCACAAAGTCTTCTAGTGGTCATCTCTATATTCTTGCTACAACTAATTACTTTTCAAAATGGGCCGAAGCTGTGCCTCTGAGGGTAGTGAAGAAAGAAAATGTTGTTGATTTCATTTGAATCAATATCATTTATAGATAAAATGTTCCTCGCTACATCATCATTGATAATGGAAAGCAGTTCAGCAATAGTTGGATTGATAAGTTGTGTGAGAAGTTCAACTTCAAGCAAAGAAAGTCATCAATGTACAATGCAGCTGCCAATGGTCTTGCCGAAGCCTTCAATAAAACCTTGTGCAATTTTCTAAAGAAAGTTGTCTCCAAGTCAAAAAGAGATTGGCATGAAAGTATAAATGAAGCTTTATGGGCGTATCTCACCACTTATAGAACACCTACTCAAGGCACTCCGTATTCTTTGGTGTATGGTGTTGAAGCTATAGTACCTCTCGAAAAGCAAATCCCATCTTTGAGGATGGCCATACAAAAAGGCCTGACTGAAGAAGAAAATACAAAGTTGAGTCTTCAAGAATTGGAAGCATTAGATGAAAAGAGGTTGGAAGCCCAACAAAGAATTGAGTGTTATAAATCTCGCCTTTCGAAAATGTTCAACAAGAAAGTGAAGACACGTTCTTTTCAAGTTGGTGATTTGGTGCTTGTTGTGAAGGCCTATAGTAGTCACTCATCATGTTGGAAATAAATTTCAACCTAAAAGGGATGGCCCTCATGTTGTGAAAGAAGCCTATACAAATGACACCTACAAGTTGATCTCGGAAGATGGGGTGAAAATTGGCCCCATAAACGGAAAATTCTTGAAATGTTACTATGCGTAAAATAAATACAAGTACAACGCTCCTTGGCGCACGAGCCTAAACTGCATGTTACTCCTGGTCCACATGAGTATAAACTGTGTATGACGAACTCTTGGTCCGCATGAGTATAAACTGTGTACGACGAACTCCTGGTCCGCATGAGTATAAACTGTGTACGACGAACTCTTGGTCCGCATGAGTATAAACTGTGTAAGATACCCACCAATGGTAATTATATGTGGTTAAACTATTAATTCACCACACTCAGGTATTTTAAGTGGTTAAAGCATTAAGTACCTTACTTTGTCTAAAGTGGTTAAAGAATAATCATTCCTGGCCCGTATGAGTATAAACTGTGTACGGCACCCCCCATTCAAACCAAATCATATCCCTTTGAACTACATTATGACTTGATCCTCTTGAATACGTAGGTAGCTTAGCACTTTGCTAAGTTCAGTCGTAATTCAGGCTATTCGCATCAAGTTTGTGAGGCAAGCGATAAGTTGAAGTATGAATGAATTAAGAAGTGAAAGGTTGACCAAGAAGAAAACGGTGGTTGACTACAAAATTGGAAAAAAGATTCAATTATTAAAGTGGCAAAGGAAGATAAAATTCTTGGAGTTCTGAAATAGCCTCAAAATTCTCGCAATAGTGAAGTGATGAAGATGATTGGCAAGTAGGAGATGAGTTTATTTTAAATTTATTAATTAAAAGACCCAAAATAAATTTATGGATCAATTAATTATTAAGTTCAAAACTGTAAATTAAGCTTATGGATGAGTGTTAAAGGTGAACCATTAAATTAATTCATGATCCATGAATTAAAATTATTGAAGTCCACATTAATATGCTTAATCAATGGAGTCCAATATGAAAAAATTGGGTGAGGCCCAAGTGGAAAATTGAAAAGGATTACTTGGCCCAATTCAATTTTGGAGTGATGTGGAAATAAAGTTACATGGATGGTGGTTTGAAATCCAATTAGGAAAATTAAATAAGAAATCCAATTAGGAAAGTCAAATAAGACTTCGATTTACTTCTCAAATAACTCCTATAAATTAATTCTCACTTTTTCTCTTTCTTCCTAAGAATAAAAAAATGAGAGTTGCTTATCTCTCTAGAAAGGAAATCAAATCTGCTTCTTTTCTATCATTCTTCCCATAAAAAAAGTAGTTGTTTCTCTCTCCTAAAAACATGTGATAATCTATTGGCATTAAAAAAAAAAAAAAGACATTCTTCTCTCATCAGCGTACAAGCGCACGACATCACCATCTGGACGGCTGCCTCCACCACCCGCGACCGGGTCCCCACTGCGACGCCGCCAAGGGTTGCAAACAACTACTGCTCTTCTCCACTTCCAGCCATCCGTCAGCCGCCGCTGCTTTTCCATGGCCGGAAGACACCACCGCGGACCATCTCGCCACTTTCGACGCTGCCAAAACACCACCATCTGCCGCCAGAAAGCAGGTGTGCTGAGCTACGTCCGCCAGCTCGTTGCCATATAGCAACCTAGCCCGGTCAGAATATTGCTACTCGTGGCATCACTTGCAAACACGAACTCACCATTCAACACCGACACCACCAATGGTAAGGCTGAACTTGCGTGTGCTCTCATGGTCAGATCTGTTGCCAAGCCTAAGCAGGTCAGATACGCTGCCGGAAGCACCATTTCCTCCGTTCGTTACCCATGATCGCCGACGTCCAGCAGCAAAGAGTTAAATCAAGCCACTACGGGATGCCGCTGCCGGAAACTTGAAGGCCCGACGCACAGCGCCGCCTCTCGTTCCCAAAACCCGACCATCACCGCCAGTCCGTCGTCACTGCAGGGAGTCGCTGTCGGAAAACTAAGGGTCCAACGCACAGCGTTGCCTTTTGTTCCCAACACCCGATAATCGCCGCCTCGCCGCCCGGCCATGCTGAAATATTAGACTCACATCGGACTCACCGCGACCTCCGACTGAAATAAAACTCCTAGTCGCCAGGAATATGCAACACCTGTCTCGACTGCCCGTTTTATCAAAATTCATGTGCATATTGAAGAAGAAGAAAAAAACAAAGGTAAAGAAAATATGCAGAGTACAAGGGTTAAAACATGAGATGGAATATGTGGTGCTTTGTTTTCTTTTATATAAAAAAAACAAAGAAGCAGACTCAAGAAAAGTGGATAGAAAGCTTACACTGATGATATGGATTGTATGATGCGTTATGATTTAGTGATCTTTCGAAAGAAAATCTGCATGGATAGAGAGAATATGTCAAGTGTATTAGCAGATCTAGTTGAAGCTACACTTCATGTTAAAATAATTTTTGGAAATAAGTTTGAAGAATAAGAATTGAGAAAGGGAACGTGAATCCAGAATTAATTGCTTACAGTTTGTTGAGTAAATTGAGCGCAAAGAATCCCTATTATATAGTAATGGATCCTACAAATATTAATGGAAATTATTTGTATTGGTGTAATCTCTACAAAATTGTGAGAGATTCTTTACTATAGATAAAGTTGACAATTTTGAATAGATTTGTTGATGTCTTGGTGAACAAGAAACGCATTGGTTCCATATTTACATTCTGCTAGATGATAAGAAGGAAGAGTTAATTGGGCCATCAAAAGATTAGAGGATTGGGTCAAAAAAAAATTATTTGCCTTCGTGGTCAAATAAATTTTATAATAGTTCTTAAGTCCAAAAGCTCTGCAAGTTGAACATTTCAAAAGAGAAGAGATGAAAAAGACTTTGCGATTCCTTCACAACAAGACACAATTTCCGTGAATAAATTGCAATGGGGCATTTGTAAGCAAATAAAATTCATTGTCCAATCAAATGGCGACACATGAATTTTCATGACTAAAATATCAATTTTAATTTATTATTATATTTTATTTGGGGATTTAATAAATTAATTCCTAAAATAGATTAATAAATAATTGATAATTAATTTAAAACTCAACAAATTAAATGGGGGTTTAAATTAAGTAAAGTCTGACTCAAGTCAAACAAGCCAAAGTCAAATAAAGTCTGGAAGGTTCAAAGCCTGCTGAATCAGGTCAAATCAATATTGATCAATCAAATTACAAGGATGGAAATGGGCCAAGCCCATAGAATCAGGTCAAATCAACCATTGACTAATCAGATTGCGAGTTATTTATGGGGCATCTTCTACCTTCACCGATATAAGGAGTCCTCCTCCATTCATTCCAAACACACTGAGAGCGATTCTCTACGAAGGTCAAAGACTTCAGAATTATTTGATTAGTTCTTCGATTCCTTCAACGAGAGTCATCTCAGCTGCTAAGTCGCCCGAATTTAAGTCTGCTTAAGTCAAACGACCTATAATCTGGGACCCAGGTGCTAAACTGTCTAGATTTAAGCGTTCTTAAGTTAAGTTCTTTGACGTTCTTCATGAAGTTAACGACGTTCTAATATACTGAACAATGTTCTTCACCGAAAATCTTCAAGGATCAACGTTTATTTCGAGAAAAGGCTCGACGCCTCCAGATTAACGTTATAAATCTACGAAGCCGAGTTTCGACAAGCTTCATCTGAAGATCCAACTCAACACACTCTAGTCAAAATCAACACAGTCAACATACAAGTCAAGTCAAAGTCAAAGTCAAGCCAAATTGGTTCGAGAGAAGAATCAGAGGATTAATTGAGATTGTAACCCGTTTACATATCTTTCAAATGAAATCCATCTGATATTATCTTTTACCTTTTTGTGTTTATTTTATTATAAATGTAAAATTTGTTGTTACACTAAGGACAATCTAGCTAAACCATGTGACAGATTATTCTATACCTAAATTAATTTCCCGGAGATATTTATAAAAGGATCACTAAGCCTAGATAAACCTCCTTGATCAGGTAGAATCTAACACTTATAATGAGTTGCAAATCCTATGATCGATAAGGAATTAACTCTCTCTCCCTCTATAGGTACTTCATGCTAAATTACATTAAAGGCTAAAGCACTAGGCTTCCATTTCTAGGTACGCAATTATTAACCCATTCTGTCTCCCTACCAATTAGTTAATAATGATGTTTTACCAAGTAATTAATATTCCAAATTGAATGTCTAATAATCTTAGGAATTATAGGCGAATCCCCTAAAACTGCCATAGGAAACAATACTTATTATTCAGAAATAAAAAATCCTATTAAGTATCAATCAATTATACCATCAAGAATAATTAAAGGAATCAAAACTAAAAACACAATAATATGAAGTCTCAAAATATCCTCTTCAATAAGGAAATAAACAATCTATAGTGTAAGAAATCAAAGTTTAGGGCAATCAAATCAGACACAAATTACGCCATCAAAACTCTAACACTACCAAAAAGACACTTAGCCCATGGTGTTACAAGCAAAAACCATGTCTATGGAAGAAGTCTTACCCATGAGTCTGAAAACTAGAAAGAATAATGTAAAGAAAAGAAAACTTATTTGTTCGGTTCTCCTTCTTCAACTCCATCCTCTCCAGAATTTCCGTCTCTGATCAAGTAGACGAATACTCTCTTGAATCCTCTCCAGACAGTGGATGGCGGATGATGGGTAGAAGATGAAAGGTAGATATGGTGGATTAGGGTTTAAAACCCTAGGTGATGTGGTGGTGGTAGATTAGGCGGGTTCTCCACACCTTTATATGGTGATGAGTATAGAGTATATATAGGTGTGAGAATAGAATAAAATAAGGAGCAGCAGGATGTGAGATCTAGAAAAATCAGGAAAAATATAAATTATGAAAGATATGAAGGGATATTAGATTAGGAAATAACTTGGCCACCAAGAAAATAGGAAGTAAAGGGTAATTTTCGTGAATTTTTGAAATTTTCCCAGGCAGCTACGCGACCTCATGATTTTGAGCATAACTTCTTCATCTGAATTCCGATTGAGCTGATTCTTACGCCCACGCAACCCTCTTTTCCGTAGCTTTCTAATTATTTATCATTTGACTAGTATAGACATCTACACGTGTACAGAAAAATTACGGAATGTAGTCCTCTATTTTCTTGCACGTTGCACAAATTCACCCTTCATTCCAACTTTGTATTTTTTTATCCGTTTTCCTATCAAAACACAACAAAATATCTTCCAAGTACCTTTTAGTCAATAATCATTCAAAGTATTAAGATTTGTGCAAATAATAGAAATTAAACACTCAAAGAGGTATCAAATCGGATAAAAAAATAAATGAATTTCCACTCCCATCAAACCCCTAAACTTAAGGTGTTGTTCGTCCTCGAACAACGAAACGACAAACCAAGAGAATGAAAATGAGATGGAAAGTCATGTTCTAAGGGAAGATCAAAACATCAACTAAGCCTTTAAATGATGTAATCAATTTTAACTTGGTTCACATAATTTTGAGTTCAAAAGCATCAATTCATTCAAAACATGCAAATTAGATAATTACTTCGCCAATTCAAGTGCTCAATCCACCTATGCTTACAGGATATATAGTGTAACTCTCACGCTCATGGTGTATAAAGTGTAAACCTTTAGGTTATATATATGTGCTCTCAAATTCAATTCTAGTGCATGCGTAACCATAAGCTTGCATGTTATCTCAACTCCCCTTTTATTTATATCAAGCAAATCATGAATCAAAAAGGACTTATTATTTAGTTGTAACGTAGGCTCTTTGGAAAGGTAGGATAATTTATGAATAAGTGACTCAAACTCAGATAAATCAAGTGGCCATCTATCATGATCTTTCATTCTTCCTCATCACTTTCATTAAAGCACAACTCCTCCCCAACTCCAAATTATTCAATTCTTTCTTCAACCACATTAATGAGAGAGTATTTTTCTTCTTTTCTTTTAGCATAAAGGGTATGTACACTCCACCACAAATATTTTTATTTTTTCTTTTTCTCCCTTTATATTTTCTTTTCAACTCATTCTTTTTCAATTTTTTTCTCTTTTTCAACTCATTAGGATTTTTATATCCATTTCTTCTCCTTTCTTCATCTTCATTTTCAACTCCAACATATTAACATTCTTCTTCTAACCACTTCAACAAGTACTCAATTGACCCAAGTAATACAAGCAAAAATCAAATACTAATTAAGCTCAACAGGTTATTCAAAGAATGAATTTTTCAAGGCTCAAAGGGTTGACTAAGGATTTAATGAATTCAGGTAAAGTGTATGGAAAATATAGGTTAAAAATCAAAGATGGCCTAATATCATTTCCATAATTCACTAGACTGTTCTTGAATATTCAAAGAGACTCAAGGCATGTTCTAGAATACACGCACAAGAATGATACACTCAAGAATAAAATTAATCATGCATCCATGTAACATATTTAAAGGCTCAAATCTCACTTGGCTTTTTCATAGAATGAACGAGCACTCTTTAGGGCTACGCATACATCATAACATGAATGTCAAGAACTTCAAGCACTTAAGAATTAAACCATGTTCCCCTTATTAATCATAATCAACATCATATGCATGATAAAAGCTCATAGATCCCCATGAAATTCTGGTAATAGAATTTAAAGCTCATGTCCCTTACTCATAAGAATTCAAATCTCATAGAAAAAATTATAATAAGGAACAAAGTAACCTGATTTCAATCTCCTTCACATCTTGAAAGTTCCTCGAATTATCCAACTCGGTCAGGCGTAGGCCTCAGATAGAACTCACTTTGCCACTCCAATACTTCTCAAAAAATAAAGCTCAATACAAAACTCATCATCACAGGATTCATAAGAGATTAAAATAGCAGAGACCTCAGAAAATCAAAGATCGATAAATATCAAAAAGATGAAAATCGACGACTGAGCACCAAGGGACACACAAAAATGAATGAAAACACAAAAAACACCTGGATAGTCATAAAAAATTTTGAAAGATCTAAATAAATGTCGAAAATTCTAAAAAAATTTACCTCCAAACATCACACACAGAGTGAACATACCTAGGTGCGGATGGAGCAAGGGAAAAACATCACACCCCCTCAAACTTGATGAAAACGTGAGTTGAATCTATGTTTCAAAAGATGTTATTACTTTAAGTGTAAGCATGAAGCTTGAGTGTAATTAATCACCTAGCACAAAACACAACAAACAAAATAAAATAAAAGCAATAAAACGGTGGGTTGCCTCCCACCAAGCGCAAAGTTTTGACGTCCTAAACAAAAACAAATCACAAAAGACTTATAAATATCTAACGCTATCCCCAGCAACAGCGCCAAAAACTTGATTGCTATTTTCTTTCGAAAATATGAATCTCACCCTCAAGTATAAGGGATTAATTGTAGTCCGCGTGTGACCAAGTTTAATTATCGAACCCACAGGATAGTGTCAGAGTGACAAATAAATCTAATATGACATTTTCTATCTAAGAAAAATAATAATAAAATAAATAAGATAGGATACGCTGACGAGAAAATAATCAAGTATTCCAAGATAAGAGACTGATAATGCTAAGGACAATCTAGCTTAACCATGTGATAGATTATTCTAAACCTAAATTAATTACCTGCAGATATTTATAAGAGGATCGCTAAACATAGTTAAACCTCCTTGATCAGGTAGAATCTAACACTTATAATGAGCTGCAAATCCTAGGATCGATAAGGAATTAACTCTCTCTCACTCAATAGGTACTTCATGTTAAATTCCATTAAAGCTAGAACACTAGACTTCCCTTTCTAGGTACCCAATTATTAACTCCTTTTGTCTCCTTACCAATTACTTAATAATGATGTTTTACCAGGTAATTAATGTTCCAAATTGATAGTCTAACAATCTTAGGAATTATAGGCCAATCCCCTAAGACTGCCATAGGAAACAACAATTATTATGTAGAAAGAAAGAATCCTATTAACTATCAATCAGTGATACCATCAAGAATAATTAAAAAAAATCAAAATTCAAAACATAATAATATGAAACCTCAAAATATCCTCTTCAATAAGGAAATAAACAATCTGCAATATAAGAAATTCAAGTTTAAGGCAATCAAATCAGACACAAATTACACCATCGAAACTCTAACACTACCAAAAAGATACTTAGCCCATGATGTTACAAGCAACAACCATGTCCATGGAAGAAGACTTACCCATGAGCCTAAAAACTAGAAAGAATAAAGTAAAGAAATAAACTTATTTGTTCGATTCTCCTTCATCAACTCTGTCCTCTCTAGAATTCCCATCTCCGATCAAGTAGATGAATATTCTCTTGAATCCTCTCCAGATGGTGGATGGCGGATGATGGGTAGAAGATGAAAGGCAGATATGGTGGATTAGGGTTTAAAACCCTAGGTGATGTGGTGGTGGTAGATTAGGCGGGTTCTCCACACATTTATATGGTGATGAGTATAGAGTATATATAGGTGTGAGAATAGAATAAAATAAGGAGCAGCAGGATGTGAGATCTTGAAAAATCAGGAAAAATATAAATTATGAAAGATATGAAGGGATATTAGATTAGGAAATAACTTGGCCACCAAGAAAATAGGAAATAAAGGGTAATTTTCGTGAATTTTTGAAATTTTCCCAGGCAGCTACGCGACCTCATGGTTTTGAGCATAACTTCTTCATCTGAATTCCGATTGAGCTAATTCTTACGCCCACGCAACCCACTTTTCCATAGCTTTCTAACTATTTATCATTTGACTAGTATAGACATCTACACATGTACAGAAAAATTACGGAATGTAGTCCTCTATTTTCTTGCACGTTGCACAAATTCACCCTTCATTCCAACTTTGTATTTTTTTATCCGTTTTCCTATCAAAACACAACAAAATATCTTCCAAGTACCTTTTAGTCAATAATCATTCAAAGTATTAAGATTTGTGCAAATAATAGAAATTAAACACTCAAAGAGGTATCAAATCGGATAAAAAAATAAATGAATTTCCACTCCCATCAAACCCCTAAACTTAAGGTGTTGTTCGTCCTCGAACAACGAAACGACAAACCAAGAGAATGAAAATGAGATGGAAAGTCATGTTCTAAGGGAAGATCAAAACATCAACTAAGCCTTTAAATGATGTAATCAATTTTAACTTGGTTCACATAATTTTGAGTTCAAAAGCATCAATTCATTCAAAACATGCAAATTAAGATAATTACTTCGCCAATTCAAGTGCTCAATCCACCTATGCTTACAGGATATATAGTGTAACTCTCACGCTCATGGTGTATAAAGTGTAAACCTTTAGGTTATATATATGTGCTCTCAAATTCAATTCTAGTGCATGCGTAACCATAAGCTTGCATGTTATCTCAACTCCCCTTTTATTTATATCAAGCAAATCATGAATCAAAAAGGACTTATTATTTAGTTGTAACGTACGCTCTTTGGAAAGGTAGGATAATTTATGAATAAGTGACTCAAACTCAGATAAATCAAGTGGCCATCTATCATGATCTTTCATTCTTCCTCATCACTTTCATTAAAGCACAACTCCTCCCCAACTCCAAATTATTCAATTCTTTCTTCAACCACATTAATGAGAGAGTATTTTTCTTCTTTTCTTTTAGCATAAAGGGTATGTACACTCCACCACAAATATTTTTATTTTTTCTTTTTCTCCCTTTATATTTTCTTTTCAACTCATTCTTTTTCAATTTTTTTTCTCTTTTTCAACTCATTAGGATTTTTATATTCATTTCTTCTCCTTTCTTCATCTTCATTTTCAACTCCAACATATTCACATTCTTCTTCTAACCACTTCAACAAGTACTCAATTGACCCAAGTAATACAAGCAAAAATCAAATACTAATTAAGCTCAACAGGTTATTCAAAGAATGAATTTTTCAAGGCTCAAAGGGTTGACTAAGGATTTAATGAATTCAGGTAAAGTGTATGGAAAATATAGGTTAAAAATCAAAGATGGCCTAATATCATTTCCATAATTCACTAGACTGTTCTTGAATATTCAAAGAGACTCAAGGCATGTTCTAGAATACACGCACAAGAATGATACACTCAAGAATAAAATTAATCATGCATCCATGTAACATATTTAAAGGCTCAAATCTCACTTGGCTTTTTCATAGAATGAACGAGCACTCTTTAGGGCTACGCATACATCATAACATGAATGTCAAGAACTTCAAGCACTTAAGAATTAAACCATGTTCCCCTTATTAATCATAATCAACATCATATGCATGATAAAAGCTCATAGATCCCCATGAAATTCTGGTAATAGAATTTAAAGCTCATGTCCCTTACTCATAAGAATTCAAATCTCATAGAAAAAATTATAATAAGGAACAAAGTAACCTGATTTCAATCTCCTTCACATCTTGAAAGTTCCTCGAATTATCCAACTCGGTCAGGCGTAGGCCTCAGATAGAACTCACTTTGCCACTCCAATACTTCTCAAAAAATAAAGCTCAATACAAAACTCATCATCACAGGATTCATAAGAGATTAAAATAGCAGAGACCTCAGAAAATCAAAGATCGATAAATATCAAAAAGATGAAAATCGATGACTGAGCACCAAGGGACACACAAAAATGAATGAAAACACAAAAAAACCTGGATAGTCATAAAAAATTTTGAAAGATCTAAATAAATGTCGAAAATTCTAAAAAAATTAACCTCCAAACATCACACACAGAGTGAAAATACCTAGGTGCGGATGGAGCAAGGGAAGAACATCACACCCCCTCAAACTTAGATGAAAACGTGAGTTGAATCTATGTTTCAAAAGATGTTATTACTTTAAGTGTAAGCATGAAGCTTGAGTATAATTAATCACCTAGCACAAAACACAACAAACAAAATAAAATAAAAGCAATAAAACGGTGGGTTGCCTCCCACCAAGCGCAAAGTTTTGACGTCCTAAACAAAAACAAATCACAAAAGACTTATAAGTATCTAACGCTATCCCCAGCAACAGCGCCAAAAACTTGATTGCTATTTTCTTTCGAAAATATGAATCTCACCCTCAAGTGTAAGGGATTAATTGTAGTCCGCGTGTGACCAAGTTTAATTATCGAACCCACAGGATAGTGTCAGAGTGACAAATAAATCTAATATGACATTTTCTATCTAAGAAAAATAATAATAAAATAAATAAGATAGGATACGCTGACGAGAAAATAGTCAAGTATTCAAAGATAAGAGACTTATAATGCTAAGGACAATCTAGCTTAACCATGTGATAGATTATTCTAAACTTAAATTAATTACCTGCATATATTTATAAGAGGATCGCTAAACATAGTTAAACCTCCTTGATCAGGTAGAATCTAACACTTATAATGAGCTGCAAATCCTAGGATCGATAAGGAATTAACTCTCTCTCACTCTATATGTACTTCATGTTAAATTCCATTAAAGCTAGAACACTAGACTTCCCTTTCTAGGTACCCAATTATTAACTCCTTTTGTCTCCTTACCAATTACTTAATAATGATGTTTTACCAGGTAATTAATGTTCCAAATTGATAGTCTAACAATCTTAGGAATTATAGGCCAATCCCCTAAGACTGCCATAGGAAACAACAATTATTATGTAGAAAGAAAGAATCCTATTAACTATCAATCAGTGATACCATCAAGAATAATTAAAAAAAATCAAAATTCAAAATATAATAATATGAAACCTCAAAATATCCTCTTCAATAAGGAAATAAACAATCTGCAATATAAGAAATTCAAGTTTAAGGAAATCAAATCAGACACAAATTACACCATCGAAACTCTAACACTACCAAAAAGATACTTAGCCCATGATGTTACAAGCAACAACCATGTCCATGGAAGAAGACTTACCCTTGAGCCTAAAAACTAGAAAGAATAAAGTAAAGAAATAAACTTATTTGTTCGATTCTCCTTCATCAACTCTGTCCTCTCTAGAATTCCCATCTCCGATCAAGTAGATGAATATTCTCTTGAATCCTCTCCAGATGGTGGATGGCGGATGATGGGTAGAAGATGAAAGGCAGATATGGTGGATTAGGGTTTAAAACCCTAGGTGATGTGGTGGTGGTAGATTAGGCGGGTTCTCCACACCTTTATATGGTGATGAGTATAGAGTATATATAGGTGTGAGAATAGAATAAAATAAGGAGCAGCAGGATATGAGATCTTGAAAAATCAGGAAAAATATAAATTATGAAAGATATGAAGGGATATTAGATTAGGAAATAACTTGGCCACCAAGAAAATAGGAAATAAAGGGTAATTTTCGTGAATTTTTGAAATTTTCCCAGGCAGCTACGTGACCTCATGGTTTTGAGCATAACTTCTTCATCTGAATTCCGATTGAGCTAATTCTTACGCCCACGCAACCCTCTTTTCCGTAGCTTTCTAACTATTTATCATTTGACTAGTATAGACATCTACACGTGTACAGAAAAATTACGGAATGTAGTCCTCTATTTTCTTGCACGTTGCACAAATTCACCCTTCATTCCAACTTTGTATTTTTTATCCGTTTTCCTATCAAAACACAACAAAATATCTTCCAAGTACCTTTTAGTCAATAATCATTCAAAGTATTAAGATTTGTGCAAATAATAGAAATTAAACACTCAAAGAGGTATCAAGTCGGATAAAAAAATAAATGAATTTCCACTCCCATCAAACCCCTAAACTTAAGGTGTTGTTCGTCCTCGAACAACGAAACGACAAACCAAGAGAATGAAAATGAGATGGAAAGTCATGTTCTAAGGGAAGATCAAAACATCAACTAAGCCTTTAAATGATGTAATCAATTTTAACTTGGTTCACATAATTTTGAGTTCAAAAGCATCAATTCATTCAAAACATGCAAATTAAGATAATTACTTCGCCAATTCAAGTGCTCAATCCACCTATGCTTACAGGATATATAGTGTAACTCTCACGCTCATGGTGTATAAAGTGTAAACCTTTAGGTTATATATATGTGCTCTCAAATTCAATTCTAGTGCATGCGTAACCATAAGCTTGCATGTTATCTCAACTCCCCTTTTATTTATATCAAGCAAATCATGAATCAAAAAGGACTTATTATTTAGTTGTAACGTAGGCTCTTTGGAAAGGTAGGATAATTTATGGATAAGTGACTCAAACTCAGATAAATCAAGTGGCCATCTATCATGATCTTTCATTCTTCCTCATCACTTTCATTAAAGCACAACTCCTCCCCAACTCCAAATTATTCAATTCTTTCTTCAACCACATTAATGAGAGAGTATTTTTCTTCTTTTCTTTTAGCATAAAGGGTATGTACACTCCACCACAAATATTTTTATTTTTTCTCTTTCTCCCTTTATATTTTCTTTTCAACTCATTCTTTTTCAATTTTTTTCTCTTTTTCAACTCATTAGGATTTTTATATCCATTTCTTCTCCTTTCTTCATCTTCATTTTCAACTCCAACATATTCACATTCTTCTTCTAACCACTTCAACAAGTACTCAATTGACCCAAGTAATACAAGCAAAAATCAAATACTAATTAAGCTCAACAGGTTATTCAAAGAATGAATTTTTCAAAGCTCAAAGGGTTGACTAAGGATTTAATGAATTCAGGTAAAGTGTATGGAAAATATAGGTTAAAAATCAAAGATGGCCTAATATCATTTCCATAATTCATTAGACTGTTCTTGAATATTCAAAGAGACTCAAGGCATGTTCTAGAATACACGCACAAGAATGATACACTCAAGAATAAAATTAATCATGCATCCATGTAACATATTTAAAGGCTCAAATATTACTTGGCTTTTTCATAGAATGAACGAGCACTCTTTAGGGCTACGCATACATCATAACATGAATGTCAAGAACTTCAAGCACTTAAGAATTAAACCATGTTCCCCTTATTAATCATAATCAACATCATATCCATGATAAAAGCTCATAGATCCCCATGAAATTCTGGTAATAGAATTCAAAGCTCATGTCCCTTAATCATAAGAATTCAAATCTCATAGAAAAAATTATAATAAGGAACAAAGTAACCTGATTTCAATCTCCTTCACATCTTGAAAGTTCCTCGAATTATCCAACTCGGTCAGGCGTAGGCCTCAGATAGAACTCACTTTGCCACTCCAATACTTCTCAAAAAATAAAGCTCAATACAAAACTCATCATCATAGGATTCATAAGAGATTAAAATAGCAGAGACCTCAAAAAATCAAAGATCGATAAATATCAAAAAGATGAAAATCGACGACTGAGCACCAAGGGACACAAAAATGAATGAAAACACAAAAAACACCTGGATAGTCATAAAAAAATTTGAAAGATCTAAATAAATGTCGAAAATTCTAAAAAAATTAACCTCCAAACATCACACACAGAGTGAACATACCTAGGTGCGGATGGAGCAAGGGAAGAACATCACACCCCCTCAAACTTAGATGAAAACGTGAGTTGAATCTATGTTTCAAAAGATGTTATTACTTTAAGTGTAAGCATGAAGCTTGAGTATAATTAATCACCTAGCACAAAACACAACAAACAAAATAAAATAAAAGCAATAAAACGGTTGGTTGCCTCCAACCAAGCGCAAAGTTTTGACGTCCTAAACAAAATCAAATCACAAAAGACTTATAAGTATCTAACGCTATCCCCAGCAACAGCGCCAAAAACTTGATTGCTATTTTTTTTCGAAAATATGAATCTCACCCTCAAGTATAAGGGATTAATTGTAGTCCGCGTGTGACCAAGTTTAATTATCGAACCTACAGGATAGTGTCAGAGTGACAAATAAATCTAATATGACATTTTCTATCTAAGAAAAATAATAATAAAATAAATAAGATAGGATACGCTGACGAGAAAATTATCAAGTATTCCAAGATAAGAGACTGATAATGCTAAGGACAATCTAGCTTAACCATGTGATAGATTATTCTAAACCTAAATTAATTACCTGCAGATATTTATAAGAGGATCGCTAAACATAGTTAAACCTCCTTGATCAGGTAGAATCTAACACTTATAATGAGCTGCAAATCCTATGATCGATAAGGAATTAACTCTCTCTCACTCTATAGGTACTTCATGCCAAATTCCATTAAAGCTAGAACACTAGACTTCCCTTTCTAGGTACCCAATTATTAACTCCTTTTATCTCCTTACCAATTTCTTCATCCAAGGTACCGAAAAACTAACTGCCTTGCCAGAACGGTTGGAGTTTGGGTCTGGGTTAGGTATTTACCTCACCGATTATCGCTCGGAAGATGGTTGAAATCTAAACCACAAGTTAAAATTACAATTATACGTTAAATCCTAAACCCTATGTGTGAAATATATTCTAAACCATAAAAGTGAATTTGCAATTATACTCATAAAATTATTCCTAAACTCTAAGGATAGATAATAAACTTTAAGATATGCCTTAAGCCACTAGGATAAAGTATATCCTAAACCACAAGGTAAAATTATAAGTATACCCTGATAAGTGTGTAAATTCACGTGTTTTAAGCCTTGATTCTTGAGATAATGATGTATAATTTGATCGTAAGTGAAGATCAATCGAGATATGTAGTGGAAAGTCATGAATCAGGTGTGTTTGAGTCCTTTTGAGTAGATTTTCGAATGAAAATAGGATAGAAGTGATCAGAACCGGAGAAAGGGTGTTGCAGGCACCCGATTCGACCAATAGAAGAGTGGTTCGACCAGCACCCCTGGTCAACTCAGGCGCAAGAAGGCAGCAAGAGTGTGGCTCGACCACGACACTATGGTTCGACCAAGCATGGTGGTCGAACCAGAAGCATAACTTTTCACAGTTAGTGATTCGACCATGATATATATGGTTCGACCAGCCGTTCGGGTTGAACTATAGACCTATCAGTGAATTACAGTCCGATTCGACCAGACCCTGGTTGATTCGACCAGGTGCCTTGGTCGAATCGATGTGCTAGAAATGTCTAGATCTATATTTTTACACCTTCAGTGCGCGTTTTTGCTCAAAAGTCCATCCTAGGTCCATAAGTAGAGTTCACAAGTATAAAAGGAAGACCCTACGCAAGGGAAAAGGAAACAATTCACCACCTTCATTTTACACATCATCCGAAACCCTACCACCATCCATGGAGCTGTGGAGAGAGATTTATCTGTCGAATCAAGTGAGAACCAAGTGAAGATTCAAGACGGAGAAAGACGCGTCGGCGCCTGCATCTAGGGTTTACTTCGCATCTTAATTTATCTTATTATTTTCAAGACTATGGGTAAGATCTATCCAAACACCATGATTGTTCTTCGATCAATCATGGGCTAGAACCGCTTCAGTAGTTCTAGGGTTTATGAAGGTTTTATGAGTTAATTGAACTTCAGTGTATACTCTGTACAACACTACTTGTAGTTTATTTTATATAAGACTATGCATTTTTAATTCATACTTAGAGTTGTTTTTTGCATTATTAATTGTTGTGTAGAGTCTGAATACATATCTTGATTATTAATTGAGTGCATTCACTGCTAAGCAGAATTACATGTTATGATTCTAAGTGAGGGGAATCCGATGTCTCATTAGAACTATCTTATATAAATACTTGTTAATTGAATATGATTCGGGTTAGTAAGTAGGACAAAGTGAATAACTTCATATTACCTATAAAGGGAGATAATATCGCGTTAGAATACTAAGTGCACGGAAAATAATTAATACTGATAGTACCTAGAAAGGGGGTGAATTATATCTCTTGCTCCAAGGATATTCACACGTGTCACACACTTATTTATTTATTTCTATATAGTAGATTTGCATGACTTAGTGATACGTTCATATTCCACAAGGCTGAGTCGGACATTGATACACGGAAGGGAAATTAATAAGTAAAACTGGATGGCCCGAAGGACTACCTATCTTCTCACTTATTCACTTTCGTTCAATCTTTAATGTTTATTTATTTTAATTGTTCTTTTAAGTATTTAGTTATTGGTTACTTAATCACACAACTATTTTTCCATAATAGTCTTAATAAGTTAGAATATAATTAAATTGATAATAATACGTCCTTCGGGTTCGATAATCACTTGGTCGCTTATAAAGGATACAATAGTATCCTTCACACTTGGGGATTAATATTGTAAGTTGAGAAAACGCTCATCAAGTTCTTGGCGCTGTTGCCGGGGACGACATTAATTATTAGTTTATTATTTCTAGTTTAATTGAGACTATATTATTCTTGTCTTTATTTTCTAACGCTTATTTTTCTTAGGTGCATGCTCACTAGATCAAAGGTAGGAGATTTAGAACCTTATAATCTGGAGATTAGAGCATCGTCAAGGAAGAAGAAAAGGAAGAAGAAGAAGAATAAGAACGTGGAACCAATGGAGTCTCTTAATTTAGGAGTTGAAGTTGACGAGCTGAACTCGCAAGCGACTGAAGCTACAACCGACGTTAACTTGGAAGCAGAAATAGTCATCATGGTGGCAAATCCGGATAATCTTGCCATCTGTGAAGTCTTTAAAAACAACGGAGGAGGCTATGCGGGGCTGTTAGGAGCAAGAGGGGCTGGAGCTCATTTCAATCTTCACCCTGCTCTGATCAGAATGATTGAAGGAGTCCCTTCTCTGGGAATCTTTGAAGATCCTCAGCAACATTTGAATAAGTTCCTTGGTTATGCAAGTACACAAAAGGATGCAGGAACTCATGAAGATGCGAGGAGGATCATCTTGTTTAAGTTCTCGCTTACTGAAAGGGCGAGAGATTGGCACGGTACTCTAAATGCTGCTGAATGCGATACCTAGGAGAAATTGAAGTTGAAATTCTTGGAGCGATACATGCCACCTTCAAAGGTGTTTAAGATGAAACAAGAAATAAATCAATTTTCTATCGGTGGTAATGAGAAGTTTCATGAGACTTGCGATAGATTCAAGGACATGCTTAGAAAGTGTCCACATCATGGGTTTTCTAAAGCTCAATACATCAGTATTTTCTACAATAGATTGGACTACGATTCTCGAGTATTATTTGATTCTTCTTCTAATAGAGCATTGCTTACAAAGTCATCTATAGAGGCTGAAAAGCTCTTTGAGGATATTTTGATGAATTCAAGAGATTGGCCAACTGATAGAGTAAGAGGTACTTATATTCTTGGAAAAGTAGTGCAGGTTGAGCACACTATGGTTAAGTCAAGTAGAGAAGATGAGATCGTCTCTAGTTTAGCTAGTATCAACAAGTTACTTGAGTCTCAGCAAAAGCACATCACTGATATAGCACAGCGAGTACCAATGATGTAGCAGGATATTTGTAATGAAGGAGCTAGCAAAGAGGAATTAAAATAGGCGAACTATGCCATGGGTAAAAGTATTTAATGAACCTTAAAAACCGGAATTATCAAGGGAACTATAATAATCGTGGTCCTCCTTGTAATTATCAACAACCAAGGAGGCTAGAGTTTTCATGGAGTATTCCTAATACAACAGTACATCCTCCTGTTGGTATTGATCCGGGTGCTAAAGTCGAAGAAGAAAAACCTGGTTTTGAGGATACGATGAACAGGTACATGGCAAGGAATGATGCAAGAGTTGATCGCCTAGAGGCGAAACTAGAGGCAAAGATTGATGCAAATCATGAGAATATATCTAACTTGATGAAGGACTTGACGTTGTTGATGGGAAAGATGGCCAGGAATGTTAACCAATTAACACAAACTGTTGAGAAGCGTAAGTTCCCATCGCAAAGTATTGCAAACCCGAAGCAGTACAACCCCATCACGTTGAGGTCTGAAACTTAGTATGAATGATCAATGACACTAGAAACAATTTCAAAAGTTCCAGCCAGCTGGTTCGACCACGATCAGCATGGTTTGACTAACTCTGTTGGTCAAACTGTGGTCGAACCAGCCTGTCCGCAACACTCTATTTTCTCTGGATCACGGTTCGACCAAGACTGAGATGATTCAACCAATCATGTTGGTCGAACCAGGGTCGAACCAGCTTGTCCAGGGGAGAGAATACTCGTTGAAGCTCAGTTCAACCACTACACACCTTGTTCGACCACACCCTTAGTCAAACCGCCTCGCTCGGCTCCATTTTCCACACTGAATGCTTTACTTGATGTTGATTCTACTCCAGTACCATCCAAAGAGCAGAATACTGAGCTTATAGTGGAGAAGAAATGGGAAAGAGCAAAGAGATTGAGAGACGAGAATGATAAAGCGAAGAAGGTTGAACATGATGAATGAGGGATTCCCAAGACTAAGATACCTCCTCTGTTTCCATTCAAGTTAGTAAAGAAATGATTGGAAGAAAAGTTCAAGAAGTTTTTAGATATCATAAACAAGATAAACTTGAGCATTCCTTTCTCTGAAGCACTATTGGAAATGCCACAATACGCCCGCTTTCTAAAAGACATACTTTTGAAGAAGAGAAGCTTGAACGGAATTAAAACTATGAATTTTTTTAGAACTACATTTCGATCATACAGAGAAAGCCGCCAGCTAAGTTAAAAGATTCGGGAAGCTTCACTATTCTATGTGAGATTGGAAAGGGGTCGGCTGGACCAGCCTTGTGTGATCTTGGGGCAAGCAGTTAACTCCAACAATGGTTGCTCTACAATTAGCCGATAGGTCTATGACTTTTCCAAAGGGTGTAATCAAAGATGTTCTCGTAAAAGTGGAGAAAGTAGTCTTTCCTGTGGATTTTCTGTGCTTGAGATGAAAGATGACAAGGATAATGTTACCCTTATCTTAGGGAGACCATTCCTCGCCACTGCTGGAGCTATGATTAATGTTCAAAAAGGGGAGCTATGGCTGCGCATGGATAAAGAAGAGATTTTGTTCAATCTCGATAAAGCAATGAAGATGCCAATGGAGACGTAATGTCATAGCATTGATGTGGTGGAGGAGATCGTGAAGGAAGATATGTCTTTGATTCTTTCAAAGGATCCACTTGAGACATGCTTAGTGGAGTGTCTTACTTTTTCCACCACAGGGCTAGATGAGCTCTCCAATGAGGTATGTATTGAATTTCTTGAAAATATACTTGCTTTGGGTGATAACAGGTATGAATCACAAAGGACCAAGTTCGAAGAGGTGAAGTGGACTAGGAAGTACTTACCTTTGGATAGAGAGAGCACAGTAAAAGAAGAGAAAAAAGAGGAGTTGAAACCACTACAGGAGCACTTGAAGTATGCCTATGTAGGAGATAATAAAACATATCCGGTAATTGTATCTTCTTCTCTAACTGATGATTAACTGGAGAAGTTATTAGATGTGCTTAGGAAGTATAAGTCTGCAATTGGTTGGTCTCTTGATGATTTGAAAGGTATTAGTCCATCATATTGCATGCATAGGATAAGATTGTTAGATGAGGCCAAGAGTAGCATTTAGAATCAGCGGAGGGTAAATCCGGCTATTCAAAAAGTGATTAGGAAGAAAATACTAACATGGCTAGATGCAAGAATTATTTATCCAATTAGTGATAGTCCCCATGTGAGTCCAGTGCATGTTGTAGCTAAAAAGGGGGGCATGACTATTGTGAAAGCCGATGATGGAGAGACTCTAGCCACTAGGATTCCTACGGGATGGCATGTGTGTACTGACTATAGGAAACTGAATGAAAATACATGCAAAGACCATTTTCCACTTCCTTTCATGGATCAAATGCTTGATCGTCTTGCAGGGTATGACTTTTATTGTTTCTTGGATGGGTACTCAGGGGTATAATCAAATCATGATTACACCCGAGGACCAAGAAAAGACTACTTTTACTTGCCCTTACGGATCTCTTACCTTTATAAAGATGCCTTTTGGACTGTGTAATGCGCCTACTATATTTCAGTGATGCATGATGGCGATATTTGATGGCTTGATTGAAAAGATTATAGAGGTGTTTATGGATGATTTTTCTATCTTTGGTTCCTTTTTTGATATATGTTTGGCTTACCTATCTACTGTTTTGAAGAGATGTATTGACGCTAACCTGGTTTTGAATTGGGAGAAGTGTCACTTCATAGTGAGAGATGGGATTGTATTAGGGCATCATATGTCAGCCAAAGTATTGCAGGTGGATAGAGCAAAGGTGGTGGCGATCGAGAAGCTTCCACCACCTATTAATGAGAAGGGAGTGTTGTCATTCCTTGAACACGCATGATTTTATAGGAGATTTATCAAAGACTTCTCAAAATACTCCAAACCATTGTCTCACTTACTTGAAAATGATGTTCCTTTTGTGTTTGATGATGAATGTCTAACGGCTTTTCATGTTTTGAAGGAGGCACTTATTACTGCACCTATCTTGATCACACCGGATTGGACTCAACCGTTTGTACTTATGTGTGATGCAAGTGATCAAGCACTTGGAGTGGTGCTTGGGCAGTTGAGAGAGGAGAAGTTCTGCGCCATCTACTATGCGATTAAGACTTTTGATGCAGCACAAAAGAACTATACTGTACTGAAAAGGAGTTTCTAGTGATGAAAGTGAAAATAAGCCTATTTTAGTGTCCAATCTAACACCTTTTTTACGGAAATTGTTGTTATATATTAGCACAAGTTTCTTATATTTAATATATGTGAGAAAAATGTGCGTTTGAAGTGTTTTATTGTGTTTTAGGTGGAAAAAAGTTCAAAAGTGCAAAGTTAGAGAAAAGGTGCAACTTGTGCAAGAATGCTAAAAAACGTATGTCTAATTTGTGTAATTTTTCTATATTCGTGTAGAGCATTGAACTATAAGTGTGATATATGGTTGCAAAGCCACAGAAAAGAGGATCGTTTTGGCATAAGGAACACCTCAATCGGAATTCAAACGAGAAAGTTATGATCAAAATGGTGAAGTTGTGCAAGCTGTTACTGTTTAGCACGGATGTTCCACTTTGCATGGCTTTTTACATATTAAAATGTTAGAGTTTCTGAGAGTTATTTATATGGATAGAGAGAGGATCGCATGAGCGCAAGAATCACTAAAATCGGAGTTTGGACGAGAAAGTTATGCTCAAAATTGTGAAGTCACGCAGATGGCATTGAGAATTTCTGGAAATTTCCAAAAATTGCTTATTTCTTGGAGCATAATTAGTCTCCTTATCACATAATCCTCCATGATTTACCCATATCTTTTATTTCCTTATTTAAGTCCCTTCTCACAGTTGTATATATTTTACAACATTATTCATTGTGAAGGAGAGCCACATCCATCCTATACCACCCGCCAAGGGGGATAACCTCCCAACCATCATCCACATCCTTTCCTCCATCCATCCATCACTTTGAAGATTCGTTTGTGGAATCAAGAGGAGAACCAAGAAAAGGATTCAAGACGGAGAAGGACGCGACGACTCTCGCATCTAGGGTTTATTTCGTTTCCTAATTTATCTTGTAATTTTCCAGACATCCGGGTAAGATCTATCCAACACCCATGATTCTTCGTAATATTATGGGCTAGAGCCTTTTTGGTAGAACTAGGGTTGTGAAGGTTTTTACGAATTAATTGAACTTTTGTATGTAAACTCCGTACAACACTACTTGTGGATTTATTTTATATATGATTGTGCTTTCTTAATCCATATTCACGGTCATTTTGTGCATCTTCAATTGGTATATAGAGTCTGAATATATATCTTGGTTGTAGATTGAGTGCGTTCACCGCTAAACAGGATTCCAAGTTATGATTCTAAGTGAGGGGACTCCGAAGCTTCATTAGAACTATTATATATGAATACTTATTAATTGAATTGAACTCGGCTTATTAAGTAGGATAAAGAGGATAATTTTATAGTACCTATAAAGGAGATCATATCGGGTTAGAGTACCAATTGGCCAGGGAAATAATTGATACTGATAGTACCTAGAAAGGGGGTGAAATTATATTTCTTGCTCCAAGGTTATTCACACGTGTTACACGCATGTTTATTTGTGTCTATAGAGTAAATATGCATTGTTTAGTAATGCGTCCATATTCCATAAAGTAGAGTCGGACATCAACACACGGAAAGGAAATTATGAGTGAAACTGGATTATCCTAGAGCTACCTATTCTCCTACTTGATCCACTTTTGTATTCTTCGAGTGATATTTTATTTTATTTGTTAATTAATATTTTTGTTAGTAGATAATTAAATCATCAAACTTAATTGCCTTGTCATAATAAATTTAGTTAATAATTAAATTGATAATATGCCGTCGTTTGGGTTCGATATTTAACTTGGTCGCTTATCTAAGCTACAATAACATCCTTCATCTTGGGGATTAATTGTGTGCGGAAAACGCGCATCAAGTTTTTGGTGCCATTGCCGGGGACGGCTGCTATTATTGAATTTATTATTTCAGTTGATTAAGACTTTTACCATCATGACTCTCTGACGTTAAATATGAGCGACTATTGGGGGCTTGTTCCTTCCATTTTATTACTTTATTATTTCTTTCGTGTGAGTGAGGAGTTATTACATTTAAGGTGCTCACGTTTTGGCAATTACTTCTCTTTTTAAACTTTGTTTCGACTTACATTTTTACTAAGTTTGGGGGGGTGTGATGTACTTACCTCGTCTTATGAGCACCAAGGGTATAATTTTTCCTTTTGTTGGTTGTTTGTTTGTAGGGGTTGATTTTTTGTGGCATATTAATATTTTAACCGGTGTTGATATATCGATTTTTGCAACTTACCTAATGTTTAGTGTGTTGTGTTGGTGTGTCTAGTGTGTGGAGTAAATTAGATAGTCAATTGAGTCTTTCTTATAGTTCTTTTATTTTATTATTGATGAATCTGTGATGATGAGGTGTGCTTGAACTTTGATGATAGAAACAGGTAAACTGAGGCTTTGACCTGAAACTGAGGCTTTGACCTGATCGAGTTGAACAACTCGAGAAACTCGTGCATACGTGAAGAAAAATCAGGTGCCCTCATTTCCTTATTCTAATTTTTATGTGTGGTTTTAATTCATGAGAGTGGAAGGAATGAGATTTTGGTTTCGACATGAGCTTATATTTTTAAATCGTTCTTAAAATTCATATGCTCTTGAAATTGATAAAGGAAGTGTACTTGAGTTATATTGTGGTATGAAGTTCTATGTATAGCTGTGAGATATTACTTACCATGAAAAGTGTTATGTTACTTATTAAAAACTCATGTGAGATTTTGAGCCTCGTTGATCATGATAAATAATCACATGATATTTCTTTTCTGGTGAGTATTGTTCTTGTGCGTGTATTCTAGAACTTGTCTTGAGTCTCCTTGAATATTCAAGATTAGTCTAGCGGATTATGGAAATGATATTAGGCCATCTTTGATGAATAGCCCATCTTTTCCCATATACTTTACCTGAATTCGTTAAATTCCTTGTCAACCCATTTGAGCCTTTTAAATTCACTCTTTTAATAGCCATTAAATCTTAATTGAAGAGAGTGTGATTTGAGGGATGATGAAGGAAGAACCTTAAGGATCAAAAGGAAAATTCCTAGAGTAGTGGTCAAATCTAGTATTCCATGAAAATAAACACCCTAGGGTAGTGCTTAAATCTAGTACCCTATGGAGGATGTGATAGGTAGTGCCCAAAACTGGTACCTCAAAAGAAAAAAAAAAGAGAAAAATAAGGGATGAAAAAAAAGGAGAATGATGGAGTTGAAGAGCTAGAAAAAGTTGAAAAAGAAAAACATGTTGTGCTTGGTGGAGAAAGATGGGAGAATTTGATGAGAATGTTGTGCTTGATTGAAGTGATGAGGAGGAATGAAAGATCGAGAGAGACTGCAGCTTGATTGATCCGAGTTTTGAGTCACTTATCTATATATTTCCCACCTTTTCCAAAGAGCCTACATTACAACCAAGTAAAAGACCTTTTTGATCCATAATTTGCTATCTACAAGTAAAAGGAGAGTTGAGACAATAGGCAAGCTTATGGTTACGCATGCACTTGAATTGAATTTGAGCATAAACACCTTAACCCATAAGTGTACATATTTTACACTTGAGTGCAAGTGATATATACTTCTCATGAGAATATGTCAATGGAGCATATAAATTGGTGGTGATTGTCTTACCTAGTATGCTATGAATTGATTATTACATGTAATGAAAGTTCATGACCTAAGTTGAATATAATTGTATTTTGAATGGGGTATTTGTCAAAATCCTTGTTTCCTCCCTAATTTTCCTACTCTCTTTCTTTTTATTTTGTTGCCTCGGGATGAGCAACGGGTAAGTTTGGGGGATCTAGCTGTGGTGTATGCATTTAATAAGTTTTGACAGTATTTGGTTGGCATGAAGACCATTGTGTACACGGATCATTCTGTGATCCGATACTTGATGGAGAAGAAGGAAGCAAAGCCAAGGATCATTAGATGGATTCTTCTTCTGCAGGAACTTGATATGGAGATCCGAGATAAGAAAGGTACAGAGAATGTGTTGGCGGATCACCTATCAAGGTTGGAGACAACGGAGCATTGTGATGATTCATTTGAATACATAGAGGAGATGTTCCCTGATGAGAAGATAATGGTGGTGTTTTCTGAAGGAGCGGAAAGAGCTTGTGTAGTTGCTGCTCAAGGAGTGGATCCATGGTATGCGGATTATGTCAATTACATTACCGTAGGAGAAATTCCAAGAGATCTAAACAGATATCAACTTGCAAAGTTTAAAAGGGATGTTGAGACTTTCATATGGTATGATCCATTTGTATAAAATATTTGTACGAATTCTATCGTCCGTAGGTATGTGTCCGAGATGGAGATGGAGAGTGTCCTTGATTTTTGCCATGCACAACCTAACGGGGACATTTTGAAGCCCAAAAGACAGCAGCTAAGGTACTTCAATCTGCACTTTATTAGTCTACTTTATTTAAAGACTGTGAATCCTATGTAGCGACATGCAATAGATGTCAAATGATAGAAAACATAAGTAGAAGAGATGAGATGCCACTTCAGCCGAGCATTGTTGTTGAGATCTTCGATGTATGGGGGATCGATTTTATGGGGCCGTTTCCCCCATCTAATGGATTTCTCTACATCCTTCTAGTGGTTGATTATGTTTCTAAGTGGGTGGAAGCCAATTCCACTCGGATGAATGATTCAAAGACCGTGTTGTCTTTCTTGAAGAAACATATCTTTGCCCTCTATGGAGTCCCTAGAGCACTTGTAAGTGATGGAGGTTCCCACTTCGTAAACAAGCTTCTTAAAAGAGTGCTCAAGGATTATGGTGTTAAGCATAGGGTAACTACACCCTAACATCCTCAAGCTAATGGGCAAGCCGAAGTCTCCAACCGACAAGTGAAGCAAATTTTGGATAAAGTGGTCGGAACTAATAGGAATGATTGGTCTATGAAGCTCGATGATATTTTGTGGGGGTTCTGAAATGTGTACAAGACTGTACTTGACATGTCTCCTTATCAAATTGTCTATGGGAAGTCGTGCTACTTACCCGTAGAGATTCAGCATAAAGCTTTTTGGGCATTGAGAAGATTGAACATGTGTCATAAGGATCAAAAGGAGTTGAGGTTGACTCAAATCAATCAATTAGACGACTTCAGAAATCAAGCTTACAAGAATTTGATGATTTACAAGGAAAGAATGAAGAAATGGCATGATTCGAAGATCACTTACAAGGAATTCAAGTAATGTGATGAGGTATACTTTTTAACTCACGTTTGAAGCTCTTTGCAGGAAAATTAAAATCGAAGTGGATGAGACCATTTATTATCCATAGAGCCTGGGGAGGTGGGAGTTTTGAGATCATAGACAAAGACGGAGATATCATAGCGGCGAATGGGCATCGATTGAAGCATTATAAGTCGCCGGATAATGCTTGCATCATCTTTGAGGATACCTTGAATTGATTTGGTACCGTCGTGACTCTCCGATGTTAAACAAGAGCGCCTGTTGGGAGCTTTCCCTCTTGTTTTATTGCTTAATTTCATTAGTGTGAGTAAGAAATTTTTATATTTGACGTGCTTACTTATCAAAATTTACATCTTCTTGGAAACTTAGTTTTGACTATAGTTTCCACTAAGTTTGGGAGGTGTGATGTACTTACCTCACCGTAGCACTAAGAGTATAATTTTTTCTTTGTAACGTTTGTTAAGGGAGTTGATTTTTTGTGGCGTATCAAAACTTTAACCGGTTTTTAAGTTTCAATTTTTTGCAATTTGCCTAATGTTTAGTGGTGTTTTATTTATTGAGTCGTACGTGGAGTATATGCACACAATTTATGAGTCTTAATAGTGGTTCTCTAGCTTAGTGTTGCTCCGTTTTAGTACCTAATGAAAGTTTCTTAGCTTGAAGTTTGCAGGGGATGATGAATAGTATATTTCAAAGTTACAGGGGCTCGATTCGACCAATGAGAAAGGTCGAAACAAGCAGTCCAAGTCAAACCATTGATCAAAGAATATTTTACCGATCGATTCGATCAAGAGTGATGTGGTTCGATCGGTCGTTCGACTCGAACCAACCATCAGAGAATTTGTTACAGGTCAATTCGACCAAGAGTGCTGTGGTTCAACCAAGGGTTCGAGTCAAACCAGCCACCTAAAAGTTTGTTGCAGGCTGGTTCGACCATGACACCTTTGTTCAACAAATGATTTGGGTCGAACCAAATGCAGAAATCGTCCAGAAGCATGGTTCGACAATGGCAAGGTGGTTCGACCACCTATTTCGGGTCGAACAGTACAGGTAAGTAGAGTTATAATTAGATTTTCGTTTTCTATTCTGTACATTCTTCACACCACCCTTACTGGAATCCTCTCCGAACCAAAAATCTCTCTTCTAAACTTCGATTTCACTTGATTCTACACCGATTAAACCACTTTCCATCCTTCCCATACTCGAATTCTCACAAATTTGGAGCATTTTAGTTTCAAAACTAGGGTTCTTCATTCAATTTTGGGATTTTTTGTACTTAGTTCATAATAGCCATAGCCGGATCGAAAGGTATGTTCTCTTGACTCTATTACCATAGGATTGAAGTTCTATTGCTTGATTTTAAGTGGGTAAGTTGAGTGAACTAGTTTTTATAGGGATTCATGGTGTGAATTGAATTTTTGTTTGAAATCTCATATGAACAAGTGATGGGTCCGATTTTAATTGTTGATTTGTTGCTGGACATTGATGTTTACGTGAAATTGATGAGTAATTTGAGTAGGAAGTGAAGCATTTTGAATGTTGAGTTGAATTATTGCATTTTGAAGATGCATGCTTAAGGAAGTAATGTGTTTGATGAAATTGTTGATAGTTACTATTAAAGAGTTGAATTTGAAGTTGAATGGAATTAGCATGTGAATGTTTTGATTGTTGAATTCATGATGAAGTTGGAGGCATGCTTGTTTGAACTAGATTATGGATGAAAAACTTGAAGTCTTGAGTAGAGTTTCATGTATAGTTATTCTAAAACTAGGTTTAGTTTACATTCCTTGTATTCGTTTGGTATTGAAATATTGTTTTGTAGGAAAAGGAAAAGAGACTGAAGTTCGTTCTAAGAAGAGACAGAATAGGCCATCTCGTGAGGACGAGGCTACTAGGAAATTGAGGCTTAAGGAGAGGCTGCCAAGGGATTTCAAG
The DNA here is from genome assembly GCA_023678885.1 of Pogostemon cablin. Taxonomy (NCBI): domain Eukaryota; kingdom Viridiplantae; phylum Streptophyta; class Magnoliopsida; order Lamiales; family Lamiaceae; genus Pogostemon; species Pogostemon cablin. Next base: position 16,379,283 of record CM042966.1, read on the forward strand.
ATTCGAATGGAGAACTAAGATGAGATAATGGATCGATGGGGCGATATGTCTGATAAGATCGCACAGACGAGGTACCAGGATGATGGGGCTATGTTGACGATGCATATTCGTGAGGATATTATGTGGATGTTTGATTAAGTAGGCATTCGTCATTTCATGGAGCTTAAGAGGCCGATGTACTTTCATGTGATTGCGGAGGTCCTGTGCTCAATCACTGTCAAAAAAGGTTCTAGTTCCCTTCCTTACGAGTGTTCTTTCCAGCTGGGAGGCGAGAAGAGATCATAAACATCTGAGGATTTCAACATGTTGTTTGAAACTCCAAGGGGGATCTCTAGGTACGAGAATGGGTATTTCAATGCAAATAATTTTTGGAGAGCTATTTCCGGAGAGGACATGGATTTTAAGACCAAGGATGCTCATGCTTCTTTGAGTCGGAATCCTGTTATTCGATATATGGATCGAGTTCTTGGCAACACACTATTTGCCCCATCAGAAGGAAGTTGCATGTCTAGAGGAGAGGTATATGCTCATTGGTGTATGTTGAATGGAGTGAAGTTCAATATGGGCTCATATTTGATTTAGCAACTTACAGATTTAGGAGTTCCACATTTCAAAGAGTGAATATTGGAGGATTACTTACTCCTGTGGCCGAGTCGTACCACATGGATTTCAATGGCATTACACCCATCTTGGAGGATCCGGACCTAGTCATGAGTGCATGTGTGAAAGCTGGATTCGCTTATTATCGGGATGGGGATTGGTTGTATACGAGGGGATTTAAGCCCTTTTCTTTTATATTTTCATACGATGTGGGAGGTCTGACTACGATCCAGAATGATGATAATAAGTTGATGAACAAGTTGGCACACGAGGCTATATCAATCACGTGCTTGAAGAGAGGTGATTGGAGGACTATGGCTTAAATGTATGCTGTCGGGATGTACCAGGAGCTGCGGAGGATTGTAGATGGAGTACATCAAGGTCAGTTAGAGCCGTAGCAGCAGCAGCAACATGGTGAACATGATGAACACGCTCATGAGCATGGTGAGATGCTTGGAGAGAAGCAGATCTATCCTGAGATGGATATTCCGCAGCAGCATGATATACCACCACCACCATATCCAGCACAACCACAGCAGTATTGGGGCGGTCCTAATAAGCATTTTAGGGAGCAGTTTAGGTTGATGAATGAGCATCTTGCCAACCTGAACAACGAGCAGAAAGAGACGAACCGCCAGCTGGGCTTGCTTACCACTAGCTTGTCGCGCTCGATATGAGATATAAAACGCTGCATGCTAACTATATGGTGATGGATCAGAGATTAGGGGATTTGAGTGATAACTTTGAATCTCTAGATAGGAAGGTGGATACCCTATAGAAAGACTTCGATGACTGGCACAGAGGCGAAGATGATGATGATGACGCTCAAGAGGAGTAGAGGGCGCCAGATTTTTCTCTTTGTCTGTATCATCTCACCCTCCTTCTTTTTTCTCTTTTCAGGATGGGTATTTGTGGTATGAGTGGCATGTACGTATATTGATATTCTGATTTGAGATTGGATTGAGGTTTGATACTTGATACTTGAGGTTGGATTGGTTGGTGATACTTGTTTTGATTGACATGTTGGGTTCTTTGCTAAGTATGTTACATTCGTAATTTGCATATGTTGATTTTATTAATGAGAAGCATGTATAACTTGTAAAATATGTGGAGTTCATTGTGGAATTGATCTTGATTATATACTTTGAGGAGTGCTTAGGAATCTATTACCCATGTGAGAATTTGAGCCTTATGAAATCATGCTACATCCATGCATGATAGTTTATTCTTGTGAGAATCGTTCATATGACCGTATTCTAGAACTTGGCTTGGAGTTTTGTGTGATACTTATGATTGATTAGTTATTAGGATATGATATTAGGCCATTATTGTTTATTTGAGTCACTTAGCCAAATTTTACCTTCCCTTGTATGGTATTAATCATTGGAAGCCCTTTTGAGTCTTTAAAAGCTTTTTCTTTGACAACCTTGATAATAAGCCTTATTCATCCATTGCTTGAGCCTTGTTGAATACATTATTCATTAGTAGAGAGTTGAGGAGAATATATACAGGCTTGAATGTGAAGAATAAAGGAATAAGTTTTGGTTGGGTGATATGAAGAAAAGAAAAGGATGGTTAAATCTTGTTTAGGGGTAGTGCCTAAAACTGGTACTCCAACTGCTTAGGAAGGGTAGTGCCCGAAATTAGTACCCTTGTACTTAGAAGAAACATGATATTGATACTAAGGAAAAGAAGGAAAAGTTGAATCGCAAAGATCGTGAGAATAAAAGATGGAGACGAAGAAGCTTTTTGTTGAAAAGCAAAATTCCAAGGTAATTCTCTACTAGTGAATTAATCACTTTATCTATATTTTCTTACCTTTACCAAAACTAACATTGCAACCCAAAAGCAAGTCATTTGTGATCCTAGAAACAAAGTGATTATAAGTTGATTTTTGAGACCTTCGTCAAGCTTATGGTTACGAGGGAATATGAATTGAATATGAGTGTATATACTAACCCAAAACTGTACATCTTTTACAATTAAGAACGAGAGTAAACACTTTTCTTGTGAGCTAGATGACTTAGTACTCTGAAGTGTATTATAATTGAGTGATGTTTTGCATAAGTAAAATATATGATGCGAGTGATACTTGTTTTAAATCGATAGAGTTGCATGTGTAGGTATGACTTGTATTTGACTAGATGGACTTGTGAAATTTACACTTACTCTTATGGTTTTGATTTCGTTGCCTTGGTGATTCGACCATGATATATATGGTTAGGCCAGCCATTCAGGTTGAACCATTGACCTGCCACTGAATTACATGCCGATTCGACCAGGCCTTGGTTGATTCAACCAGGTGCCTTGGTCAAATCGATGTGCTGAATATGTCCAGATCCGTATTTTTACACCTTCAGTGCATGTTTTCGCTCAAAAAGCCCATCCTAGGTCTGTAAGGAGAGTTCACAAGTATTAAAGGAATAACCTACGCAAGGAAAAAGGAGACAATTCACCACCTTCATTCTACGCAACATCTGAAACCCTACCACCATCTACGGAGCTGTGGAGAGAGATTCATTTGTCAAATCAAGTGAGAACCAAGTGAAGATTCAAGAAAGAGAGAGACGCGACGGTGCTCGCATCTAGAGTTTACTTCGCATCTTAATTTATCTTGTAATTTTCAAGAATATGGGTAAGATCTATCAAACCATCATGATTGTTCTTCGATCAATCATGGGCTAGAATCGCTTCAGTAGTTCTAGGGTTTATGAAGATTTTATGAGTTAATTGAACTTCCGTGTGTATATTCCGTACAACACTACTTGTGATTTATTTTATATAAGACTATGCGTTTTTAATTCATACTCAGAGTTGTTTTGTGCATCATTAATTGTTATGTATAGTCTGAATACATATCTTGATTATTGATTGAGTGCTTTCATTTCTAAGCAGGATTACATGTTATGATTCTAAGTGAGGGGACTCTGAAATCTCATTAGAACTATCTTATATAAATACTTGTTAATTGAATATGATTCGGGTTAATAAGTAGGACAAAGAGAATAACTTCATAGTACCTATAAAGGAAGATCTTATCGGGTTAGAGTACTAAGTGCACGGGAAATAATTGATACTGATAGTACCTAGAAAGGGGTTGAATTATATCTCTTGATCCAAGGATATTCACACGTGTCACACACTTATTTACTTGTGTCTATAGAGTAGATTTGCATGACTTAGTGATGCGTCCATATTCCATAAGGCAGAGTCAGACATTGATACACGGAATAGAAATTAATAAGTAAAACTGGATGGCTCGAAGGACTACCTATCTTCTCACTTATTCACTTTCATTCAATTTCTACTGTTTATTTATTTTAATTGTTCTTTTAAGTATTTAGTTATTGGTTACTTAATCAAACAACTATTTTGTCATAATAGACTTAATAAGTTAGAATATAATTAAATTGATAATAATAAGTCCTTTGGGTTCGATAATCACTTAGACGTTTATCAAAGCTACAATAGCATCCTTCACAGTTGGGGATTAATATTGTGTGTTGAAAAAACGCTCACCATCCCCTAAAATTAAATTAATAAAAAAATAGAAAACCATAATAATAATAATAATAATAAATAATAATAATAATAGTACTAGTAGTAGTAATAATAATAATAATAATAATAAGAGAGACTCTCTTGTGAGATGGGTTTTTTGTAAGACCGGTTGACCCATTATTTAAGTATGCTTATCATATAGATAAAATATGTTTATCTGTAGTTAAAGTAAGTCAATAATGAATCATATTAAAACATCCTAAAATCATACTTTAATTCATTATCTATCATATTTACAAAACATACTTTAACAACCATTAAGCATACTTTATCTATATAATAAGCATACTTTAACACGTCTCACAACCGGTCTCAAATAAGTATCGTCTCACAAGAGACTTTGTCTAATAATAATAATAATAATAATAATAATAATAATAATAATAATAATAACAGTAATAATAATAATGATAATAATGAAGGAAAAAATACAAAAAAAAAAAGAAAAAGAACAAAAAAATAACGAAAATGGTAAACATAGCGAAATTATGCATGAGGGGACGGTTCTACCAAATGAATTGGTAATACCATCCTACCAAATATATATCAGGTAAACTCTTCATTTTTACAATAAATATGAAGTTTAAGAATAGTTGTTTTATTTTTAATTTTTTTAAAAACTTTTGAGATCATATAATTATTTTTTATTAATAATAAATGATATACTTGGTGTTCACTTTTATTTTATCCCTTTAAAAGGTTTATTACTCACAAGTATACGAGATCTATCGCAGAACAAGTATAACCATGTTTAATTATCGAACCCTCGAGAATAGTAGACGAGTTATCAAACTACGATTTATTTCTGTTCTCCCACTTCACAACACATTAAAATATTATACTTCTTAATCTACGAGCAAAAAGAAAATATTTATATTATTCCGAGATGGAGGGAGTATATATGTAGGTATGGTTTATAGATGAACAATTTTTATCGCAATACAAGTATATGACCAAGTTTAATTATCGAACTCATGCGAATAATAGACAAGTTACTCAAGCTATGATTTTTTTTCAGTTTATTTGGGATTTGAAAATATGGGTTTGAAAATTAATCTGGATTTTGAAAATCAAATGGATAATGATAATATATGTTTGTTTTGGTTTTTTTTAAATATATGTAAAATCAATGTGTAAGAGAGAAGTAGTAATGAGTAACATTAATATTTTTTTCTTGTTATTATACAGATAGATATATAGGTAGGTGTGATTTATAAAATCTAATTTTTCAAAACTCAAACTGAAACAATATTAGATTTTCAAAACCAAAAATTATACTTTAAAACTATAAACAAACATAGTGTTGCACCACTTCTATTAAGACAACCAGAATTTGAGTTTGAAATTAATTAACTACTAAATAACTGAATTCAGATTAAAATAGAATACAGAACAACTTAATAAATATCAAGCAAGTGTTTCAAAAGAGAAGACAAGATAGTTATAGACAAATCCAGTTTCAACCAATCAAATCAATTTCAATAAAAAACAATCAGATTATGCAAAAATTTATAAGAGCAATCACATAAATATATTAAGCTACTCAGGTCAAGCTAGATTTAAAACATATATTCAATTAATGACCAAAGATCGCAGTAGAAATTGTCTATATTCTATTTTCAGGTACTAACGCTGCTAAGACTTTCTATTAAAAGATACTTATGTACCCAATAGGTACTACAAGAATTAAATCTATAGTTTCCTTATTTAATACCCTAACAAGGCCATGGAGAGATAAATAGACATCCAATATTGACAATTCTAATAATCAAGAGATATATTGGTCGAGTACTCTATGGCATTTCATGTTTTGAAACTGCTAAATTTTTTGGATTTCGGGAAGCTCTCTTTCTTGCTAGGAGTTTAAATATCAAGGATTTCTCGCTCACTGTTGATGGGGCTTTTGTTATCTTTCAGCAAAGTTGGATATCGATTGCCCATCTACGTGTATTCATATCCTTCAAGATGTTAATACTCTTCTCCCAACATCAACTTGCAAGGTTTTTTTTTACATCATCGTTCCCATAACTATGTTGCGCATGCCCTAGCATCCTATTCTAAATGTAATGTTTCGTTTGAAAAATATTGGTCTGTTATACTGGAATTTCTTTGTCAATCAGTACTGACTGTTTCCTAGTGATTTCAATGAAGTTTGTTTTGTTTTAAAAAAAAAAAATATATATATATATATATATATATATATATATATATATATATATATATATATATATATATATTTGTCAATCCTTATCAATTATAACGTAACTATTAAAAACTTGCATTACATGCCAATATCAATCATAAACACTCATATCTAATAGATGGCATATTATAAAAGGGTAAAAGAAAATACGAAGGGGAAGGGAGAATAGAAAAAGTACAAATGTTTAAAGAACTGATAGAACCAGTTAAAATAAAAGCCAAAACAAGCGGCTGAAAAGAGGTCCAAAAATAATCAATATCTTCTAATTCTTCTCGTATCTTTTTGAAAGCTGGAATATTCATAAGCTTATGCGGGTTCCTTATTAGAGTATTAATCTTTTCTTGTAGATGAATGTTAGGTTTTGCTATCGGTTGATAAATATTCTTTCTAGGCCTGCCTTATTTCTTTTACACAATACTACTATATAGAGTTGAGAACTCCTCAATTTCCCCCTGGAAGATAGATCTATGTAGTTTGAGTATCTAGCCTGAGTATCCACATGTACGACGCTAGGATTTATTACATTCATAGATTCAGAAATAGGCGAAGAATGTAGGTTTGAAAGACCCACTCCCAAAGTTCCATCTTGATCAATTCTCTCATGGACTGGTGTCGTAGAAGATGCAATCTCATAGTTCAGCGAATGCGGCACCAGTGTTGTGAGAATTCCCATGATTGAATTAATTATTTCTAGAGATGTAGTAAGGCGCTATTCAGCTTGATCAAAGTCAATCTGATGAGCTGTTGTTTCATCCTCCACAGCTGGAGAAGTCGATTTTCCTTCCTCATGGGGGTCGAATCCCCCTTAGGTGAGTCATCCCTATGAGGTGGTGCAAAAGAAGTTGGAGCCGACTTTAGAGACTCAAAGAGTAGTTCCAGATGCTAGGTAGGAGAGCAGATAAAGAGTTATAATTTGCCTTATCTCCCTTCGATCCATAGATCTCGCGAGATACTTCGGAAATAGCATTAATAGCCGCTTTGATGAAATCTGGCTCAGCCATCAAATCAGCCCGTGGAAAGGGTTGATGGACCCCATCATGATCAGGGGAATACCTCACGCCAAGTGGAGCATGGTCCATGGGACTAGGAGTGGACATGGCACTCTTGTCAGTAGCTAGAGTCGTGGAGTCCTCCACATTCTCATATTCTAAACTACTGAATCTATTGGAGACAGGCACGGCATGAGACTGTACCTCTGTGGGAGGCTAAGTTGGGTGGCGACAAGATCTTCCTTAGCTAAGTTATGGACAGCACTTAAAGTGCTTTTGGTGACATCCTTGTACTGATGTTCTAAATCAGAATTAACTGGGTGGGAGCACTTGACTCTCCAAGACTTCCATTGGTATCCATCCACCACAGTTGGATGATAATCGGCTGTCAGGGCCTGTTCTTTTTACATTCCACTTCTGAGTGCCCCAATGTATGAAAACATCCGCAGAAATCAGGTACATGCTCATAGCCTATAGAAATATGCAAGATAGAGCAGGAGACATCCAGATTGATACATTCTAGTAAGGAACCTTGAACACCTAAATCAATGAGAACCCTTGCAAAGTGGCATAGAGAACCATTCATGGCCCTTTCATCAATCCTTAACGGCATTCCTATTGTAGCAACTATCGAGAATAAAACCTTCTCCGACCAAAGTTCAAAGGGAAGCTCATAAATCTTAATCAAAATCGGAACCACAGACAATTTAATTTTGTATGGGTTAAATCTTGGCTTCCACTTCTGTGCTCTAATATTGCCCACTTTAATATAGACCAAAGACATAAAAATAAAAAAAATTGGTGTAAAACACAATATATAAGTCTTAAATGCAAAAATTTAATAAAGGGATAAACATTCTATATAAATCATCATGATGTCTTGATCTCTCAATCCATTATGGTTAAAACTTTTAAAACTCCAAAACTATCAAAAAGAAAACTAGCTCATGGTTTTACAAGCAATATGGCTATGATGTGAAACTTACCTCATAAGTCTATAAAAATATGAAGTAGGAAGAAAAGAAAAGAAAAACCACTAATCTAGTGTTCCATCTTCTCTTCTGTCTTAGATAAAACTCCTCCGATCTCTTTCATAAGTAGCAAACACGCGATGAACTCTTCTAAGGATGGATTATGGTGGTGGTGGATGTCATCTAGCCAACTATGTGTGTCTATGGGATGAGAGAGTTATGAATTGTGATGGCTAGGGCTCTATTTTATAGGTTTGAAATGATCAAAATCGGGTTGTTAAGGCTTTTTCTTTTCAAATATCCACAAACACTACTAGAAGGTCTAAATCTCACATATAGGCTTGGTCGATTCGCGTCAGGTATTGAACTGACCTTCTATAACAAGACCTAGCTCGACCCGAGCTGGCTAGCTCGTGTAGGTCGAGTTACTCTTCTAAACATTCATTAAGTTACCATACTCCTTCTCGACACGAGCTGGCTAGCTATAGTTGGTCAAGCTGGCCCTATACTTAACCTATTTCGAGTGCTTCATTTATGCCATTTTTCTCCTTGACTTCCACCAAGACAAAAAGGTAATAGAAGACCACAAATGCATCAATTTTTCAAATGTAACCAAAGTAAAGAGACTTCTACTAAAATATGACCATAATTCCAACAAAAAGGTTTAAAATCTAACCATTAAAACATGAATTTTAATTATCAATAAACCCCTAAAATTAAGATGTTGTTCATCCTCGAAGGAAATGATAGAACAATGAAAATATAAGGAGAGGAGAAAATCAAGAGAAAAACAAGGAAGATTATGAATTCAAGGCCTCCGGAGATGTAATCATTTTTAACTTAGGTCATATAACCTTAAAATCATTAGCAATAATCTCAGAATATGCAAGTTAAGATAATCACTTCACCAATCCAAGTGCTTAACTCACATATGCTCACAAGATAGCATTATCACTCACGCTCAAAGTGTTTAAGGGTAAAATGTATGCTCCCAGATTCATTTCAAATGCATGCATAACTATAAGTTTGACAAATATCTAAAACTCTCCACCACTTAAAGTGTGAGTTGATAATGGGATAAAAAATAATCTTTTGGATGTAACGTTTGCTCTTTGGTTAGGAAATCATAAATATGAATAAATTAAGTGACTCAAACTAGTAGAGATTTAAAGTTGGTGATTTTCTTCTAAACATATAACACTTCAAAACATCTCCAACTCCAAACACTTTTTTTATTCTTTTCAACTCCAACAATGATATTCATCCCCAACTAAGAACAACATTTCTTTACCCATTTTCAAGCTATTCTACAGTTGCTTTCTTTTTAATTTTTTTTTTCACTTAAGCAACTTCATACTTATTTTTTCTTTCACACAGGGTAATAGATAAGAACAACCTCGGAATTTTTATGTGTTCAAGCCTCAAAAATATATTTTTCTTCTTAAAAACCGACCACAACATATATTTTCACTCTACTAATTCTTCTACCTTTCTAAAGCTCAATCAACACACTTTGGATTATAATTAATTCTCTACCAGATATAGAGATGTTTAAAAGGCTCACAAAGATAACCAAAATGGCTAATTCTCATAGGTTTGTCAAAGAAATAAGGCTTTTAAGACTCAAAGGGATAAATACGAATAATATCATTTGGTAAAGAATAATTTTCGCTAAGTGACTGATAAAATTAGGGATGGTCTAAGATCATTTTTCATCATCTAACGTAACATATAGTTTCAAGAAAGATCAAGTTTCAAGTTCTAGACACAAGAACGATATGTACAAGAATAAAAATAATCATGCACCAATATATATATTCATGATTTCGAAGAGGCTCAAATCTCACATGGCTATATTCATAGAATGAGCGATCACTCTTCAAGGCTACATAATTTATCTTTTCAAACACAAGATGAACTACAAGCACTGAGGACTAAAGCACATTCCCTCTATCAATTCTAATCAACATCTCAACATATAAGGATTATATGAAATAAAAGATCAATATCAATATGAATTAGCCGTCAAACATTTGCAACTCAACAAATCACTTAACAATTCCACATCACAATTCATGCATATATCAAATGATTTCAACATCAAATTCAAGCTCAACAATGCAAACATCCACACATCGCACAATTCATAAGAAACCAACTCCATCCACAATTGAATACATGCCCAAATTTCGAGTCACAAATCCTATATCTCTCGAAGCCCAAATATAAATTACAAATGAGGTGGAGAAAATAATGACACAACTTAACAACAACTGTCTACTATGGTGGAGGATCATCGTGGCAATCATAGTTGAGTTACCAATCATTCAACTATCATTGTAGCTATTTAATCACAGTCATCCTCTGATCAATTGTGACGTAATTTGTGTTGAGAGCACCATGTTGCCAGTTGAGCGCATCATAATTAGTGTTAAGAACACTATAATGATAGTTGAGCTCATTATAGTTGTTGTTCATTTTTTTAGCACTTAATGCTCAAAACTGCCCTCCTATATATGCATATACTGCAGCACATAATTCTCCTCTAGGGGTGAGTCTTTGGGAAGATTCAATTTGCTTTCCTCCTAGCTCGGGTCCACCAAAGTGTTGAAGACCACCAAATGCAGCAGCTTCTGGCTTCTCCACCTCTTCGTTCTCTCCTTCTTGTTACATATTCTTTCCTCTAACAAATCCAAGAACAAGTGGTTGCGTTGCATGATGAGCATATAAATTACTACAAAATAGGGTTAATTATCTACATGATTTTACATATTTATGAGTAGTTTTAATCGTAAAATACCATATTCGCTTGATTATTGGAGAAATAGTATTTTGGTGTGTTTTGTAATCTTTTCAGATAAATTGGGTTCTAAAGGTGAAGTAGAAGACATAAGAAGAAACAAAGCTCGATTAGGAGTAGAAATGAGCATGGACAATTAAAAAAATAAGGAGTTGCAAAGGAAAGGGAAATAGTGATTTTATCATGAGAAACATGAGAAGAAAAATGAGTAAGAGGAACATGACAGAAGAAATTAGTTACATATTGATTTTGAAAAATGACAAAAGAAACACTGCCATGTAAATGTGACAGGCCAATGGGTGGCTGTGTTAGAGTTTCAGATCCCAAGAAAGACGTCACGCGGCTAGTGTAGAGGTTGTGTGAGAGTTTAATAGTGTCACCTAGTCAGAAATTACGACATCTACAATTCAACACTACCGTTTCCATTTTACACGGCCATGCTCAGGTTGTGAGAAGTCATTAGCTCCAGCAAACTCTCAAATTTTACCATGTGCCCTACTTCCCATTTAACCTAATTTCTTCTCCCGCATAAATACTACATATCTGAATTTGATAGCGGAATCTAATTCGAGAGCCGATTTTAACAGACTACATCCCTTGCTCATTTCCATCTTCTGTTTCCTTTTCAACCCCATGTCCCCATTATCCCCCACTAATTTATTAAATCCCTCCATCATCTACTCCATTTGATTAAGGAAGTAAGAGAGATTGAAGATTTTAAGAGAATATAAAGGCTCCAAGTGAAGAAATTCAATGGGAGAATTTATTTTATTTTGTAATTTTCTTTGATTGATTCACGGAATTTTGAAAGAAAAATTGTTTTGGTTTACTTGAAAATATGATTGGCTATCTATTTTTAAGGTTAGCTCTTTGATTGGTGTTAGATAATTTAGCCTTTATGCAATTTAATTTTAATCTTAATTGAGTCTTGTGTTATTTCTATCATTGATGCTAATTGCAAATGTCCAAAATGATGAGAGAAAAATTAATATCAACTTCATTAACTTTTATATCTTTATTATCTAATAGACACATTTTGGACATTAATAACCCTACTTTCATATTATCAAATTTTCCACCTGAGTGATTGGGCGGTGGCCGGTATCGGTGGTTAGGCAGCAGCCGACGACGATAGGGGTGGTTGGCGGCGACGGTGGAGCAGTTGGCTGTGGCAAAGAGGCGGCGCCGACAGGTGGGTGGGGGGAGGGGTGTAAGAGTCCAAAAATTGACTATTGGGTAGAATTAATAACCTTTCAACGAAAATGTTGGTAATGATTTTCAACTTAAAAATTTGTATACTTTTAAAATTCTCTCTATATTCGATCAAAAATTATGCAAAGTGATACCTTAAAAACGTGAATTTTCTCAAAATACATTAATAATACAAATTAAATTTTATTTATTATCAAAAAATATAAATTTACTATCAAAAAGTCAATAAAAGTTAGAAAGTTAAATTTTCTTGAACAATGTGAACGATTTCATGAGATATGGAGAACTTTTTTTAGTGTTATTTTAAGCTCCTAATTATGTTCAATTTTGGACTCTGTCACTGTCCATGATTTCATCTCCGGTTCAAATATAACAACAATACTCAAGTCTTAACAATTGAACAAATAACATAGCATTTAATTAGAAAATTGAAAAAAAACTCCATTTATTACAGATATTAATTTTTTTTTCAAAATATAGTTTTTAAAATCAAATATTATAATTTTTTATTAAGTATTATTTTCTTTTAAATTACAAACTCTACTTTTCTAAATATATATTGATAAATAAAAAATGAAAAAATTAATTTGAAGACTTGCAAACACACTTAATATTGTATTTGATCTAATGTGACAATATTATAAATAGTAGATTTTTCAAAATTAATGAAAGTTTATGAGAAATTAATTTTTAGTGTTAATCACACTAAAAAAACTATTTATGAGCAATTGAATTTACCAACGAAATTCAGTCTATTCGTAATTACCAACGAATTGTGAGCAAAAATTATATTTTTCTTTTAGTAACGGAATGTCAATGGATTTATTGCGTTTTTACCAAAAGAATAAAATCTGTTATTATTCACCAATGGAATCATTATATAAATTATCAATGGAATTATTAGCAATGGATTACAACGAGATTATTTACCAACGGAATTGAACTTTTGGCACTAAAAATTTACTAACCACCACTTTACCAATGGAAATTTACCTTTAGATTCTATTGTTAATCTGTTGATAAACCAATTTGACAATGTAATTAAGGTTTTTACCAACGAAATATTTCGTTGGAAAATAAGAGTTTTTTTTGTAGTGTCATTTGAATACTCACTCCCTCACGCATTAAGGACATGATTGGTAAGATGGAATGAGGTGTGAATAAAATCGTCATTCTAAATTTTATTCTCATTCCTGCGATTGATATGTTTTTAGTAATAGGAATCCCGATTTCAAAGGAATGTGTATTCCCTTACATATAGTAATGGGCATTCCTCCCACCCCCAATGGTATTGTCCATTCCATTCTCTCGTTCCCCCCACACTCACACACACACATATATATATTTAATTAAACTTATAAATAATATTCTTTTAATTTATACAACATTTATATATATAATTATAAATATGTTAATATTTTTCTACTTAACATGTAATATTTATTAAAATCATTTGTATTAAATTATTTAATAAAAAATAAAATATTTAAAATTTAAATATAAAATTAAATATTATTATATACTCAAATCAATAAAAAATATATATAATTAAATTAAATTCTTAAAATTTTTAAATTTAAATGTATATAATTATTTTAATGTTTATTCAAAATAAAAATTAATAAATTATATATAAAAATTAATATTATTAATTAAATTGAATATATACATGTAATATAAATATAAATATAAATATAATTTTTTATACATATTTTAATATTTTTTAATATATATAAATTTTTCTATTTATATTTTAAATTTTATTTATATTTTAAAAATATTAATATTTTATTTTATTTTTAATTTAATATTTTTCTATAATTATTAAAATATATAAAATCTTCATTATAATTTTAATTAATTTAATATTTTATATAAATTAAATTTTAAATTTAATATTATAAAAAATATAATTAATGAGATTGAAATTAATTAAGAAATACAAATTCTATTACTTGAGTTATTCCTGAATAATATCAATCATGATAAAAATAATTTTATCATTCAATTCCCATTACTATTTCATTCATAAGTTCATTCAATTCCTCTATTATTCCATTCAGTCATACTAATATAGCCGTAAGGTTTACATTTTCATTTGATTTGTCTCAAAATAAGGTTTACATTTCCCTTTTTGTCAAGTGGAAGCCACACAATATAATTATTCTACACGGGGCTCACACTTCATACTAATACAACTACACACTACACATTAAATATTATATATCTCAACTTATTACCCATTAAAATATTATAACATCTCTTAATTTACGTGCAATAAGCAAACATTAACCTTTTAATGTAGGATGGAGGAATTTTTTTATAAATGAGACAAATAAGTATAAATATTTAACAAAGAGATTATTTATTTTAAAGCAATGATAAAGCAATGCATTGTTTTAAAATTTTAAGTTGTGCACAATTGATGAGAGTGTAAATTCACATGTTTTGGGCTCTGATTTGCGTGGAAATGGAGTACGATTTAGTCTTTTATTGAGACGAATCGGTACATTTATGGGAAAAGTCACGAATCAGATGGTACAAGGGCTATTTGAGCATATTTGTATAGGAAAATAGGTGAAAATGCTTGGAATTGGAAGACATGATTTTGGAGGCGAGATTAGAGTGTTGTTCGACCAAAATAGCCTGTTCGACCAATTTCAGTTTGGTCGAACAGAGGGTGACAAGTCAAGAAGATTACCGAAACCCGTCCAGAGAAGTAGCTCGACTTGGAGGTGTTGCTCGACCAACATCGGCTTGGTCGAGCATATGAGAAGAAGTCGAACAAAGTGGACAAAACTTACAGTGAGCTCATTCGACTTGAAGGGCTTGCTCGACCAAGCATCAATGTGGTCGAGCAAGAGCAGTTTGGTTGAACAGAATGACAAAATCGTCAAGAGAGCTTGCTCGACTAGTATCTCCTTGTTCGACCAGTATGCCTTGGTCGAACGGCGTGTCGCTGATGCTATTTATGGTAATTCCGGATGTCTTTTACCAAATTTGACGTGTGCTTCAAGAAAAGGCCCATCCTAAGCCCAAAAGGAGGTCCTATGAGTATAAAAGAAGAGCTTTCGCAGGAGGAAAAGACACACAACAAAAGACAACACACATCTTCCTTCATCCACCAAACCCTACCATCATCAGAAGGGGTCGTAAGAGAGGTTCGCCTGGCGAGTAAAGTAAGATCATACCAACTAGCCATGATTATTCCTAGATCAATCATGGGCTAGAACCACCTTGGTAGTTCTAGGGTTATGAAAGTTATATGAGTTAATCGAATTCCATGTGTAAACTCCGTACAACACTACTTGTGATTTATTTTATACTCCCTCCTGCCACTTACAAGGTACTCATTTCACTATTCCTGGTGTCCGCTTTAAAGGTATTAATTTCTTATATTTAGTAAAGAAAGTACACAATATGACACACCACTTCCCTCTAATACAACTACTCACTTTACCTATAATAATAATACTCCTTAATCCACGTGAAAAAAGCAAAGACCTTAGAATTATTCACGTGCAAACAGCAAACGGTTACCTTTCAAGTGGCCGGAGGGAGTATAAGATTGTGCTTTTTCAATTCATACTCACTGTTGTTTTGTGCATCATTAACTACTATGTAGAGTCTGAATATATCTCTTGGTTATTGATTGAGTGCGTTCACCGCTGAGCAGAATTATATGTTATAATTTTAAGTGAAGGGATTCCGAACTCTTATTTGAACTATCTTATATAGATATTTGTTAATTGAATCATATTCGGGTTAATAAGTCGGATAAAGAGTATTACTTTATAGTACCTAAAAAGGGAGATCAAATAGGGTTAGAGTACTAAGTGTACGAGAAATAATTGATTATGGTAGTACCTAGAAAGGGGGTGAAGTATATGTCTTGTTCCAAGGAGATTCACACGTGTGATACACTTGCTTACTTGTATCTATAGAGTATGCTTGCATGGTTTAGTGATGCGTCCATAAATCACAAGGTAGAGTCGGACATTAATACGTGGAAAGGAAATTAACGAATAAAACTAGATTACCTGAAGAACTTCTCCATTGCTTACTTGATCGCAACCGAATTTCCGCTGTTGTTTATTTATTTATCTTGCTATTTTAATTATATGTTATTTAGTTTCATAGTAAAACCAAATTAAATTTGCCAACATAATCTTCGTTGACTAGAGTATAATTGAATTGATAATAATCCGTCCATAGGGTTCGATAATCACTTGGTCGCCTATCGAGACTACAATTGATATCCTTATACTTGAGGATTAATTTTGTGTGTTGAGAAAATGCTCATCAAGTTTCTGGTGCCGTTGCCAGGGACGGCATTAAATATCTTTTGATTATATCTAGTTTAATAAAGATAATCTTATTCTTTTTGTCGATTTATAACACTTATTCTTCTTAGGTATATACTCACAAGATCAAAGAAAGGTGAATTAGAACCATATAATCTAGAGATCGGAGCATCGTCGAGGAAGAAAAAGAAGAAGAAGAGTAAGAACAAGAATGTAGACCCAACTGAAGCTCTTAATTTAGGAGTTGAAGTTGACGTGCTAAATTCGCAAACGATTGAAGCTGCAACCGAAGATAATTTGGAAGTAGAAATAATCAACATGGCAGAGAATCTTGACACAGTTGCCATCCGTGAAGTCTTTAAGAATAACGGAGGGGGCAATGATGGGTTGTTAGGAGCGAGAGGGATCGGAGCCGATTTCGATTTACACCATGCTCTTATCACCATGATTGAAAGAAGTCCCTTCTCTGGGGGAACATTCGAAGATCCTCAGCAACATCTTAATAAGTTCCTTGGTTATGCTAGTACACAAAAAGATGCAGGAGCTCATGAGGATGCTTCATATTGTTTAAATTCTCATTGAATAAAAAGGCGAGAGATTGGTACGATAATCTTGAGGCTGCTGAATGTGATACATGGGAGAAGTTGAAAGTGAAATTCTTGGGAGCGTGCATGCCACCTTCCAAGGTGTTCAAGATGAAGCAAGAATTCAATCAATTCTCTATCCATGGCAATGAGAAGTTTCATGAAGCTTAGGACAGGTTCAAGGACATGCTTCGTAAGTGTCCTCAACATGGGCTATCTAAGGCTCAGTATATTTTACAATGGGTTGGAGTGCGACTCTCGAGTATCACTTGAAGCTTCTTCTAATAGAGCATTGCTTAGAAGTCAACCATCGAGGCCGAGAAGCTTTTCGAGGATATTTCGATGAACTCAAGGGATTGGACGACTGATAGAGTGAGAGGCACTTATGTCCTTAGGAAAGTTGCACAGGTTGAGCACACTATGGTGAAGTCGGGGAGAGATGATGAGATCGTCTCTACCTTGGCTAACATTAGTACGCTACTAGAGTCTCAACAAAAGTAGATCACTGAATTATCCCAAAGAGTACCCATAATGCTGCAGGATGGTGGCTATGAAGGAGCAAGCCAAGAGGAGATTGAGGAGGCAAACTACGCCATGAGTCAAAGTATTTAAGGAACTAGGTACCCGAATCAAGGAAACCAGAATTATCAGGGGAATTACAACAACCGTGGTCCCCCAGGTAATTACCAACAACCTAGGAGGCCAAAGTTTTCATGGAGCAATCCGAACAATGCGATGCAGCCTCCTATTGGTGTTGATCAGGGAGCTAAAGTGGAAGAAGGGAAGCTGGGTTTTGAGGATACGGTGAACAGGTACATGGCGAGGAATGATACAAGAGTAGGCCGTCTCGAGGCAAAGTTAGAGAGGAAGATTGATGATAATCATAAGGATTTGTCTACGCAAGTAAAAGACCTCACGTTGTTGATGGGGAAGATGGCTGGGAATGTAAACAAATTGACTCAAACTATTGAGAAGGGGAAGTTTCCATCTCAAAGTATTGAGAATCCAAAGTCTTGTCATGCCATCACATTGAGGTCGGGAACGCAATATGAGGGTCTGATGATGCCTACAAGTCAAATCGAAGGAAACAGAGGAGTTGCTCGACCAGACTAGAGTTGCTCGACCAGACTATCTAGTCGAGCAGAGGTCGAACAAACTCAGGTAAAATAGAATTACGATACTCTATTTTCTGACCAATCGTTCGACCAACACTATGCCATTCGACCTGACCATCTTGGTCGAACGGAGGTCGAACAGAAGTAGTGCGCCGAGAGCTCGTGATTTGGGAACTCGTTCGACCAGAACCAATCTGTTCGACCAAACCACATTGGTCAAACGTGGTTTGGTCGAACAGATGTCAAGCAACATATTTTGGACCAGAGTATGTGATCAGACGGGCTGCTCGACCAAAAGCAAGTTGTTCGACCAAACCACCCTAGTCGAATGGAGGTCGAGCAGAACAGTTCAGAGCCAAATTCGATACCGAATGCAACACCTATTGATCGGAACACTCTGACTACATCTCAAGAGCAAAATACCAACCTTACAGTGGTTGAAAAGAAGTGGATAGAGCAAAGAGGTTGAGAGCCGAGAAAGATAAAGCGGAGAAGGCTGAACGTGATGAATGGGGAATTCCAAAAAAAAGATACCTCCGCCCTTTCCTCTCAAGCTAGTTAAGAAGGGATTGGAAGAGAAGTTCAAGAAGTTTTCAGAAATCATAAATAAAATAAGCTTGAACATTCCTTTCTCTGAAGTAATATTGGAGATGTCGTATTATGCCCGCTTTCTGAAGGATATTCTTTTGAAGAAGAGAATCTTGAGCGGAATTGAGATGGTGAATTTGTTAGAGAACTGCAGCTCGATCATTCAGAGGAAGATGCCAGCTAAGCTTTAGGATCTGGGAAGTTTTATAATTTTATGCAAAATTGGAAAGGGGTCGGCACGTCGAGCCTTGTGTGATCTAGGGGCAAGCATCAATTTGATGTCGTTGTCCACTTTTAAAAGGCTTGGTTTGGGGGAGTTAACTCCCACATTGGTGGCTCTATAGCTAGCCGATAGGTCAATGACGTTTCCGAAAGGCGTGATCAAAGACGTTCTAGTCAAAGTTAAAAAGCTTGTCTTTCCTGTGGATTTTCTTGTGCTAGAGATGGAAGATGACAAGGATAATGCTCCCTTGATCTTAGGGAGACCATTCCTTGCGACTGTTGGAGCTATGATAGATGTGCAACAGGGTGAGCTACAGTTGAGGATGGATAAAGAAGAAGTGCTGTTTAACTTGGATAAAGCAATGAAGATGCCGATGGAGATGCAGTGTCATAGCATTGATGTGGTGGAGGAGATCGTTAATGAAGACATGTCTCTGATTCTTTCTAAGGATCCTCTTGAAACATGCTTGATGGAGTCTCTTAATTTTCCCACTACGGAGTTAGATGAACTCTCCAATGAGGTATGTATCGAATTTCTTGAAAAGTTGCTTGCTTTAGGTGATGACAGTATGAATCGCAAAAGACAAAGGTTGAAGAGGTGAAGCAGACAAGGAAGTACTTGCCTTTGGACAGAGAGAGTGCACCTCAAGAAGAGAAGAAAGAGGAGTTGAAACCGCTACCGAAGCACTTGAAGTATGCTTATCTTGGTGAAAATGGAAAATATCTGATAATTGTATCTTCTTCTCTGGATGATGATCTACTTGACGAATTGTTCGATGTACTTAGGAAGTATAAGTCTGCGATTGGTTGGTCCCTTGACGATTTGAAAGGTATTAGTCTTTCGTATTGCATGCATCGAATAAGATTGTTAGATGAGGCGAAGAGTAGCATTCAGAATCAGTGGAGGGTGAATCCCCCTATTCAAGAAGTGATTAGGAAGCAAATCCTAACGTGGCTAGATGCAGGGATTATTTATCCTATTAGTGATAGTCCCCATGTGAGTCCATTGCATGTTGTTGCTAAAAAGGGGGGCATGACTATAGTGAAAGCCAAAAATGGTGAGACGTTAGCCACTAGGATTAATACAGGATGGCGTGTGTGTACATATTACAGAAAGTTGAATGAAAATACATGCAAAGACCATTTTCCCCTTCCTTTCATGGATCAAATGCTTGATCGTCTTGCGGGGTATGAGTACTATTGCTTCTTAGATGGGTGTTCGGGTTATAATCAAATCATGATTGCACCAGAGGATCAAGAGAAGACTATTTTCACTTGCCCGTATGGAACTTTTGCCTTTAGAAAGATGTCTTTTGGATTGTGTAATGCGTCTTCTACATTTCAGCGTTGCATGATGGCCATATTTGATGGGTTGATAGAGAAGATCATGGAGGTGTTTATGGATGACTTTTCCATGTTTGGTTCTTCTTTTGATATTTGTTTATTTAACCTTGCTACTGTTTTGAAGAGATGGCAATAAACAAATCTTGTCTTGAATTGGGAGAAGTGTCACTTCATGATAAGAGATGAGGTTGTTCTTGACTATCATATTTCGGCCAAGGGATTTCAGGTGGATAGAGCAAAGGTGGTAGCAATTGAGAAGCTTCCACCACCTATGAATGAGAAGAGAGTGCGGTCTTTTCTTGGACACGTCGATTTCTATAGAAGATTCATTAAAGACTTCTCGAAATACTCCAAGCCCTTATCTCATTTACTTGAAAAAGATGTGCCTTTCGTGTTTGATGAAGAGTGTCTAACAGCTTTTCAGGTTTTAAAGGAAGCGCTTATTACTATACCTATCTTGATCACACCAGGTTGGACTCAGCTGTTTGTACTTATGTGTGATGCGAATGATTTAGCACTTGGATGGTGCTATGCCAGTTGAGGGATAAGAAGTTTTGCGCCATTTACTATGAGAGTAAGACTTTCGATGCGGCACAAAAGAACTACACGGTGACTGAAAAGGAGTTTCTTGCTGTGGTGTACGCATTTAATAAGTTTCGACAGTACTTGGTTGGCATGAAGACGATAGTGTACACGGATCACTCTGCGATTCGATTCTAGATGGGGAAGAAGGAAACAAAGCCAAGGATCATTAGATGGATTCTTCTTCTGCAGGAGTTTGATATGGAGATCCGAGATAAGAAAGGTACAGAAAACGTCTTAGCGGATCACTCATCAAGGATGGAGACAAGGGAACACTGTGATGATTCGTTTGATTACATAGAAGAGATGTTCTCTGATGAGAAGATCATGGCTGTGCTTGTTGAAGGAGCTAAAAAAGCATGTGTAGTGGCTGCCCAAGGGATGGATCCATGGTATGCGGATTATGTAAATTACATTGCTGTAGGAGAAATTCCGAGAGATCTCAACTGATACCAACTCGAAAGTTCAAGCAAGATATTGAGACCTTCATATGGTATGATCCGTTTGTCTACAAGATTTTTACGGATTCCATAGTCCGTAGGTGTGTGCCGGAGATAGAGATGGAGAGCGTTCTTGAGTTTTGCCATGCACAGCCTAACGAGGGGCACTTCGGGGCTCAAAAAACGGCAGCGTAGGTACTTCAGTTAGCCCTTTATTAGCCTACCTTATTTAAAGATTGTGAGACCTATGTGGCGTCATGTGATAGATGTCAAAAGATGGGGAACATAAGTCCCAGAGATGAGATGCCACTGCAGCCGAGCATTGTTGTCGAGATCTTCGATGTATGGGGATCAATTTCGTGGGGCCTTTTTTCCCATCTAATGAATTTCTCTATATTCTCTTAGCTGTGGACTATGTTTCTAAGTGAGTGGAAGCCATTCCGACTCGCGTGAATGATTTACGAACTGTGTTATCTTTCTAGAAGAAACATATCTTTGCTTGTTATGGAGTTCCTAGAGCATTAGTGAGTGATGGAGGTTCTCACTTCGTCAACAAGCTTCTTGAAAAGGTGCTTAAGGATTATGGAGTCAAGCATAGGGTTACTACACCCTATCACCCTCAAGAGAATGGGCAAGCAGAAGTCTCCAACCGCCAAGTGAAGCAAATCTTGGAGAAGGTAGTAGGAACCAATAGAAAGGATTGGGCTATTAAGCTTGATGATGTTTTGTGGGGGTTCTGGACTGATTACAAGATAGTGTTGGATATGTCACCGTATCAAATTATCCATGGGAAGCCGTGCCACTTGCCCGTAGAGATTCAGCACAAAGCTTTTTGGGCGTTGAGAAGTTTGAACTTGTCCTTAAAGGATCAAAGGGAGTTGAGGATCACTTATATTAATTAATTGGATGAGTTTAGGAATCGTGCTTATAAGAACTTGGAGATCTACAAGGAGAGAATGAAGAAATGCATGATTCGAAGATCTCATACAAGGAGTTCAAGCAAGGTGATGAGGTATTACTTTTTAATCTCTCTTGAAGCTCTTCGCAAGGAAATTGAAATAGAAGTGGATGGGGCCTTTCATTATCCATAGAGCCTGCAGAGGGGGGAGTTTTGAGCTTATGGACAAAAATGGGGACATTATTGCGGCGAATGAGCATCGTTTGAAGCATTACAAGTCGCTGGATGATGCTTGCGTCATCTTTGAGGATACCTTGCACTAGATTGGTACCATCGTAACTCTCCGACGTTAAACATGAGCACCTGTTGGGGGCTTTCCCTCCCATTTTATTGCTTTAATTTCATTAGTGTGAGTAAGAAATTTTTTATTCGACGTGCTTATCATTTAGAAATTACATCTCTTTAGAAACTTAGTTTCGACTATGGTTTCTACTAAGTTTGGGGGGTGTGATGTACTTACCTCATTATAGCATGGAGAATATGATCTTTTCTTTGTAACGTTTGCTAGGGGAGTTGATTTTTTGTGGTGTATTAAACTTTAGCCGATTTGATGCATCGATTTTTTGCAATTTGCCTAGTGTTCAGTGGAGAGTTGTTGTTTTCGGTGAGATTGCGGAGTTACACTTGATGTTATATGGTTTCTCTAGCTTAATTTTTGGATATCTTGATACTTGATGTTGTCCTAGTGTTGAATGTTGCAAGGATATACGAGAAGGGTACTAAATTGAGGAAGATCGTGAGTTGTTCGACCAAACAGGAGCTGTTCGACAAAGTTTTTTAGTCGAGCAATGGTCGAGCAAATTGCAAAAATCTTCCAAAGAGGTTGTTAGACTAAACTCTTACTGCTCGACCACAAAGCTGGAGTCGAGCACCGGACGAACAAAGTGGGAAAAACTTCCAGAGAGTTTGTTCGACCCATTAGTAGTTGCTCAACCGGGAGTATGAAGTTGAACAATGGTCGAGCAAGATAGAGAAGAACAGGGGGCACGACAAGGCAAGTTACTCGACTTCCAGCACCTGTTCGACCACTAGCATTAGGTCGAACGTAGGTCGAGCAAAATGTACAAGTTGTCCAGAAAGGTTTTTCAACCTCGACCATGTTGTTCGACGAAGGAATCTAAGTCGGACAAAGGTCGAGCAAAATGTCAAAATTTTCTAGAGATGTCGTTCGACTTAGCACGAGTTGTTCGACCAAGACATAGAGGTCGAACAGAAGTCGAACAAGTCAGGGAAAAATAGGGACTCGACTACACACGTTGCTCGACTTTCGCATGCTGTTCGACCAAGAAATTCTGGTCGAACGGAGGTCGAGCTAGGTGATTTTAAAGGTCAGATCTGGGTCGTTTGACTTACAAACATTGTACGACCATCCCTAACAAGTCGAGCTGAGGTCGAACGGGGACTGGGAATAGTTTTAAAAGGTATTTCATCCCATTCGACACACCCACCTCTGTCATCCTTTCTCGAGCACCATTTTGTAACCTTAAGTTCTTCCCCTTAACCTCTTTTCTACACCTAAATCTACCCTTCCACACACTTTACATCCAATTTCGAGGGTTTGCAAGATCCAATCTCGAATTTTCACTCGAACTTTTGGGGTTTTCGCTCTTGTTCACCGCATGCACACCATGTCAAGCAAAGGTATGTTTTCTCCTCACTTTTTACTTGTGGATTGTGTTGATGATGGTTAGTGAAGAATGGGTTAGTGGATTCATGCTAGTTTTGGTTTGGATTGATTGTTGAATTGCTTGAGTTGTTATCCAAGATTGCATTCAAAATTTCTTGAAATGTGCTTCGTTAAATTGTGGAAATTTTGTAAATTTGATGTTATATGAAGCATGGGCTTTGGTTTAATTTCGAATTATATATATGGGCTCATTGAATTTGGATATTGAGGAGATGCAATTGATGATGGAATTTGAGCATGTTTGAAGTGTGGACTTGGTGAAATATGTTGTTGTGAAGTAGTGTTAGATTACTTGAATCTTGATATTCTTGATTGATAGTGTTGGTTTAGAGTTCGATTGTGATTGAGAAACACTTGAGATTGAGTTGAATTGGATACATGAATTTGAAGTCTTGAGTATGATTCACGCTAGACTTAGACTTGGTATTGTTCATCTCTTTTTGTTGCATATTGAAGTACAACTTTTGTAGGAAAAGAAATTGCTTCTTCTTTAAAGAGGAAGGGAAACAAGTCACCCTCGTTGGTGGAGATAGTTAAAAATATAAAGTTGGATAAAAGAAAAACGCCAAAGGATTTTGGAATCAAGATTAGCAATTGGGAAGAGAAAGAGGAGTTGTGGAATGTAATCTTACTGAAGATAAGAAGGACGAGGTATCAAGATGATCGAGCCATGATGGATATGCATATCATCAATGACATTCGTTGGATGTTCAACCGAGTTGGCATCGCAACATTCATGGAGATGAAAAGGAAGACATACTTTCACATCACTGTGGAAGTTTTGTGCACGCTGAGAGTGGAGCATGGTGATAGATATCTTCCCTGTGGCATTCACATGCAAATAGGTGGTCGAGAGCAGACTATGTGGGCTCGAGAGTTCAACAAAATTATTGGCTGTGAGAATGTGGTTGGGAATGAGCGAGATGACTTCAGGGCAAACGAGTTTTGAAGAGCTATAACGGGAAGGCAAGAGGACTACAATTCTAATACTTTTAAGGTTGCCTTCATTCGCAACCTCATTATTGCCTTCATGGACCGGATTTTGGAAAATACATTGTTTGCAAGGGCTGAAGGGAGCTGTATTCCAAGGGAAGAGCTCTATGTCCTATGGTGCATGCTCAACGCAGTTCGCTTCAACATAGCAGCTTACTTTTTCCATCAACTTTACAAGTTCACCACGCACGGTTTTCAGAGAGTAAACATTGGGGGCTGATCACCATCATAGTGGAGTACTACAGGAATGATTTGAGTAGGTATGAGCCTGTTAAAGGCGATCTGGATTTGATATTGACCTTATATGTCAGGATGGGGCTTATTGAGAGAGTGGATGATGCTTGGATGTTCATCCGAGGGAATAAGCCTCGCACACTTCAGTTTCCGCTGGTGATAGCCGACCTTACCACTGTGAGGGACAATAATAATTAGTTGTTGAACACGACAGCGCACACTGTGATCTCTAGGACGTGCTTGAAAAAAGAGGGAATTGGAGATTGTTGGCTAATTTGCATGAGCAAGGAATCGGCTTGGACAAGGACATGGTTCTTATTGGAGATCTAGCTGATTTCGAGAAGGAGGAGCCACAGCCACCACAAGCTTTTGAGTATCAGGAGGACATGCCTCCGATGCAGCCCCAGCAGCCGCTCGAGCAAGAATTCTTAGAACCACCACCACCACAACCACAACCACAGCCACAGCCGCAGCAGGACTATTGGGTGGCCCAAGATTAGTTCTATCGGGAGCAATTCTGACTGATGCATGAGCATTTCGCCACGCTCAATGCGAACCAGCAAGAAACGAACAGACAGCTGGAACTTGCGAATGCTAACTATGCTGCACTCAACACGCGTTATATTGAGATGGATGGATGGTTGAGGCAGTTGTAGGATCATGGGCGCATGATGGATAGGAATCTCACCGCTCTTCATAGAGATGTGGACCGGTGGCGGCTGGAGATGGGAGATAATGATGATGAAGGAGGATCGGATGATGATGATGCTCCGGAGGAGTGATGAGCGTCAGGTTTTTATTTTTTTCTGATTCTTCTCATTTCCCATTCTCTTTTCTACTTTAAAGGTGTCGGCTGGAGTGTTTGGGTGTAGTGGTGATTCATGCGTGAGTGGTCTGTATTTGATTATGATGATGATCGAATGATGAGTGTTATGTGCTTGGGATGAATTCATGATATGAATGGGCTCTTATATTGATGCATGATAATTTGTTAATGGCAAGCATGTTCTATTTGTACTTGTAGTTCATAAGAAATTGATGTTGATTGCATGCTTTGAAAAATGCTTAGGATTCTATTAACCTTGTGAGGATTTGAGCCTTTTGATCGTGCTATACGCGTGATCTTTTATTCTTGAGAGTCGTTTGTATACTCGTATTCTAGAACTTGACTTGGAGTCTTGTGTGAAATTTATAATTGATATATACTAGGAAGTGATCTTAGGCCATTATTGTTGATCGAGTTACTTAGCCAAATTTATCTTACCCTATTATATAGTTATCTTTGTAAGCACTTTTGAGCCTTAAGCTTTTCTTTGGCAAGCCTTGATAATGAGTCGTTTACCTTTTGAGCCTTAAACACCAATTTCTAGTAAAGAGTGGAGATAGACTAATGCTCGAGGAAATCTTGAAGTGGATTAGGAGGAGAGATTTGGTGAAAGCAAATTTGATAGACAAGAAGTTAAATCTTGTGAGGGACAGTGCCTGAAACCGGCATCCCGAATGATAGAGAGAGTAGTGCCCGAAACTGATACCCTTATACTTGAAGAACACCATAATTGACGTGTTACTACGGAAAAGAAGTTGATCCAAGTAAAGATGGAGGAATAGTGCATGAACTAGATTGTTAAGGCAAAGAAGTGACAAAGGGAGCAACTGAAAATAATATACCAAGGTAACTCTTTACTAATAAAGTTAGTCACTTATCTATATTCTTCCACCTTAACCAAAGAGCCGACATTACATCCTTGAAGCAAGTCCTTTGTGATCCTAGTATTGAGTCAATTATAGATGGAGTTTTTAGACCTTAGACAAGCTTATGGTTACGCGAGTATATAAATTGAAATTGAGTGTTGATATCAACCATAAGGTATATATCTTTTACACTTGAGTGAGAGAGTAAATACTTACCCGTGAGCTAGATGACTTAGCACTCGTAGAAGTATTGTGATTGATTGATGTTTTTATGTGAATGAAAGGTATGATAGTTGCATGTTTTAAATTAATATAATTGCATGTGTTAGGATATGTTGTACCTTGTGATTACACTCTCTGGATTTGTCTGATTTTCGTTGCCTCGGGACAAGCAACATGCAAGTTTGGGGGTTTGATGAGAGTGTAAATTCACATGTTTTGGGCTCTCTGATTTACGTGAAAATAGAGTACGATTTAGCCTTTTATTGAGACGAATCGGTATGTTTATGGGGAAAGTCACGAATCAGAGGGTACAAGGGCTATTTGAGCATATTTGTATAGGAAAACAGGTGAAAAAGGCTTGGAATTGGAAGATACGATTTTGAAGGCGAGATTAAAGTGTTGTTCGACCAAGATAGCCTGTTCGACCAACATCAGTTTGGTCGAACAGAGGGTAACAAGTCGAGCAGATTGCCAAAACTCATCCAAAGAAGTAGATATACTTGGAGGTGTTGCTCGACCAACATCGACTTGGTCGAGCATATGAGAAGAAGTCGAACAAAGTGGACAAAACTTACAGTGAGCTCGTTCGACTTGAAGGGCATGCTCGACCAAGCATCAATAAGGTCGAGCAAGAGTAGTTTGGTCGAACAGAATGCCAAAATCATCCAGAGAGCTTGCTCGACTAGTAGTTCCTTGTTCGACCAGTATGCCTTGGTCGAACAGCATGTCGCTGATGCTATTTATGGTAATTCTGGATGTCATTTACCAAATTTGATGTGTGCTTCAAGAAAAGGCCTATTCTAAGCCCATAAGGAGGTCCTATGAGTATAAAAGAAGAGCTTTCGCAGGAGGAAAAGACACACAACACAAGACAAAACACATCTTCCTTCATCCACCAAACCCTGCCATCATCCAAAGGGGTCGTGAGAGAGGTTCGTCTGGCGAGTTAAGTAAGATCATACCAACTAGTCATGATTGTTCCTAGATCAATCATTGGCTAGAACCACCTTGGTAGTTCTAGGGTTATGAAAGTTTTATGAGTTAATCGAATTTCCATGTTTAAACTCCGTACAACACTACTTGTGGTATATTTTATATAAGATTGTGCCTTTTCAATTCATACTCACGGTCGTTTTGTGCATCATTAACTGTTATGTAGAGTCTGAATACATCTCTTGATTATTGATTGAGTGCGTTCACCGCTGAGTAGAATCATATGTTATAATTCTAAGTGAAGGTATTCTGAAGTCTTATTTGAACTATCTTATATAAATATTTGTTAATTGAATCATATTTGGGTTAATAAGTAGGATAAAGATTATTACTTTATAGTACCTAAAAAGGGAGATCAAATCGGGTTAGAGTACTAAGTGCAAGGAAAATAATTGTTTATGATAGTACCTAGAAAGGGGGGTGAAGTATACGTATTGCTTCAAGGGTATTCACACGTGTGATACGCTTGCTTACTTGTGTCTATAGAGTATGCTTGCATGGTTTAGTGATGCGTCCATAAATCACATGGCAGAGTCGGACATTAATACGTGGAAAGGAAATTAATGAATAAAACGGGATTACTTGAAGAACTGCTCCATTACTTACTTGATCACAACTGAATTTCCGATGTTGTTTATTTATTTATCTTGCTATTTTAATTATATGTTATTTAGTTTCATAGCGAAATCAAATCAAATTTGCCAACATAATCTTCGTTGACTAGAATATAATTGAATTGATAATAATCCGTTCCTAGGGTTCGATAATCACTTGGTCGCCTATCGAGACTACAATTGATATCCTTATACTTGAGGATTAATTTTGTGTGTTGAGAAAACACTCATTAACAATGAGATTAAAATGTTATTTTTAAAATAATTAATTGGGAAAAATGTACATTTACCCTTGTTTTTAGTGAAAATGGCAAAAAGTAGCCATTATTACTTAAAAGTAATTTTAAGTGGCCACATGTGTTATATACAATTTATTCTAGCCACTTTTAATGGAATTGGCCAAAATACCCTTGAGAGGGACCTACTGTTCACATGTTTGAGCAATCAGATTCCTCACTTTTTTGACCAAAAGTATAAAAAGTACATTAGAGGAATCTGATTGCTCTCTATTTCTGAAAAAAGTGTCAAGGTTCAACTATGTAAGCATGTGCTCCTTCATATTCTTACAAAAATGAGGTATATATAATGGTGGTTCAACCATTGTGTTGCATCATACACATATATTCATTTCATTTTTCTAGTTTTTTTCGAGGTTTCAGCATTCGGGGAGAAACTATTTTTTCTAGTTTTTTAAAGGTGTGAGAATTTGGGGAGCAATATACTAGGTATGTTTTAAACTTGTTTTAACAGCTATGAATGCAATAATTTGATCATTTTTACATGCCTCATGAGTTTATTTTATGTATTCAACATTTTATAATAGAAATAATAGTATGCCGAATAGAGTAAGTGGAGTATAAAATGTATCCACATTAAATTTTTTATATTTTTAAATAAGAGAGTAGTAGGCCAAATAGAACAGGATTTGTAGGCCGAATAGAACAACTTTGTAGGCCGAATATCAGAAACGTTGGACGAATAGGCCAAAAAAATTTATCACTTATTTTTAAAAAAAATAAGTAGGCCGAATAGAATAAGTTTTGTAGGCCGAATAGACAATCTTATGGGCCGAATATAAGAAACGTAGGCCGAATAGAAGAACTAAATTTTTTCGCATTTAATTTTCATTTTTAAAAAAACTTGTAGGCCGAATAGAACAACCTTACTGGCCGAATAAGAGAGACGTAGGCCGAATAGAAGAAAAACATAGTGAGATTTTTGAAGGCATCTCAAGGTAGGCCGAATAGTGAAGCAGTGTAGGGCCGAATACAATAATTCGTTAGCTGAATAGAGTACAGTATTGGCCGAATAGAATACTTGCAACTAATTTTCTAATGTTGTAATGTTGTCGTCATTTACATTTTCTTGAAAAAATGTCAAAATGAGCTATAAACAAGCTGGGATGAGTTGGGGTGGATATTGGGATGGGTTACTATACAAAGGTGGACAGGTTCGCTGGTTATACTTGCGGGATGACAATCTGTATTATACTAGTTTGATATTAGAAATTCATAACATAGTACAAGCTGATTTGTATTATTAGGGTTATGAAGTTCATTCTCTGGTCGAGTACAATGGCCGTATGTCTAAATATAAGATAAGGAATGATGCACGTGTGGCAGAAGTTTTCAACTGTGTTGATGTAGGAATGGTGTACGTGACACTCGTTCATGTCGCTGGCAATGCATTCGTTCAACCTCCTGCACAAGGTTCAAGGATTAGTTTGGTTTTAGGGTTGGGTTATAATGACGGAAGTGCTGGTCCGAGCAATGATCCATGTATGAGGGCATAGTCTAGTGCTAGGTCTGATTTTGATTTGAATGTGGAGCACAGTCCAGCCTCAGAGATGCAGCGGTTTGGTTTTAGAGAATTTCTAGATGCTGAAGCTGATGACAACACTTGTGAGGGTGAGGATGATGTACATGCTTATAATGATGATGTTGAGCCCGGGAATAGGACTGTCGAAGAAGAAGAAAACAACGAAGATGATATATAGCAGAATTGTAATCAGTCTTCTAGCAAAAGTGATGATGGTGCTGAGGAGAGAAGAATCCAATTGTATGAAGAAGTCTATGATTACATACGTCAGAGAGGCGGCCCTAGCTTTCTTGAACCTATTAGTCACGACTTGCCCCATCCTGAAATGCAGCCACAAGAATATATTAGTATACGGCCCACCACCCATCCTTGGTTGATTCCAGGTATGAAAACTATGTTTTTTTAATAGAAATAAAGTAAATTTCTACCTAAAACTGATGCACCTGTTACGTTCATAGGCATTCCGCATGAAGCTGACAGAGAAGATCATATGACTGTCCCTGACTTTGATGCGTCTGGCGTTCTTCACGAGAAAAGTGTATTTGATAAAAAAGAGAAGTTGCAGATAGATGTAGGAATGTATAACTTGCGGAACGGAGTGGAGACCATTGTTGAAAGGTCTAGCTCGACCAGATATAACGTGGAATGTTAGCTAAAGGGTAAAACAGGATGTTGATTTGCGATGCACGTAAGAATGAGTTATGGGCTGTGGGGAGTGGTTAAATTCGTTCAATATCACGGTTGTTTAAATGATCCAGACCGGCCCACTCCTACTCAGGTGTCATCCAAAGTAATCGTCAATATTTTGCTACTAGGCAATTTGATAAGATTATTAGGCTCTGACCCCAGGGGATGAGATCAGAGATTTTGAAGGATTTTAGGTTCGACATTAGCTACAATGTGGCATTGAAGGCGAAATACCTGGCTGTTGGACACACGTACGAGGATCACGACAGCTCATTTCATATGCTCCCTGCGTACATGTATCAGTTGGAGTTGGCAAATCCCGATACGCACACATGTATCTCCGTTGATGAAGAGGACCATTTTAGGTTTTCATTTTATATACTTGGAACATCTAGGCATGGATTTCTAGAGTTTGGTCATCCAGTCATTGTCATAGACGGGACTCATATGAAGGGAAAGCACAACGAAATTTTGTTCGTAGCAGTTACGAATGATTCAAACCATCAGATTTTTCCACTCGCCTTAAGCATTAGCGACGTTGAGAACAACATGTCATGGACATGGTTTTTAGAAAGGCTTCGAGAAGCATACCGATGTCCACGAGATCTTTTGATAGTGTCATACGGTCATTGCAGTATCGCACATGCTATTTCTACTGTCTATCCTGATGCACATCACGGATTGTGCGGTTATCATTTAAAGAACAGGTTGGCTTGTTATGGAAAGAACATTTTGTATAGATTTCAGAGTGCGATGGATGCATACTTATCGAGAGATTTTGAAAGGTTAGTCTTCCAACATCCACTTCATCGTAATTTCACATTTACGAATGTCATCTATACAATGGATTTTGTACTAATGTTCCCCATTTCATACTTGTTATTTTCAGCTCCATGACCTCATTGAGAGCTACCAGGTCGTCGCAAGAGATATTGGAATTGTTGGGTCGTGAGGATATGGGAAATGGTCAAGGGTCCATTGTCCTGTGAAATGGTACGAGATTTTGAACTCTAATTCAGTTGAGTCATATAACAATGTCATACTCTAGGCACGCAAGCTACCTGTATGCACACTGCTAGAGATTGCCCGCACAATCATTGAGAGGTGGTTTTACGAACATCGAACTCAAGCTGAGAAAGAGAGTACCATTCTCTGCAAGCGTGTCCATGACGAGCTAGTGGAACTTTCTTCTGCTGGCAAAAAGCTACCCATATCAAGACTCATTGGAAATAAGTATGCAATTAGGGACGGTGATCAGCCATTCACTGTGGATTTGAACGACAATAGTTGAACATGTGAGAAGTTCAAGAAAGAATGTGAATTACGCCTGTTCCGCACTACACTCAGTGGGACACACCTGATGGAGTCAAGTCACAGCATGTGAACCCCCCGCTACCACACAGGCAGGCCGGCCGACCACGACAGTCTCGGATAAGGTCAGGTATGGAGTCATCCAAGAGACGCCACAAAGAACATGTTTGCTCGCGTTGTCGATAGCCAGGTCACAATTGTGTAAATTATACTGGAGCTTCATCCTCGAGCAGTGGTCCACCTCCTCCTTTGACAGCTACCCCTAATCCCCGTTTACGTAGATAGAAAAAACGTGGCATTTGTGGTGAAATTGGATATACACGTCTACGCTGTCCTTCTCATTCAACCAGTAGACTGTAAGGGGGATATTTTATCAATTTGTCATTCCGAACTTAAATTGTTTTAGCGTATAACTAAAATAATTGAGCAAGTAAATATCAATTCCCATCAACATGTTTTTTTAATTAAATCCATAGAATGTCATCCCTTTCGTTAGTGAACAAACAAAAGAGAAACAATGTTTGTCACTACAGATATATGAACATTATGAAGTGGAAATAATAGTGCCAGCGCGAAAGATTTAGAAAGCAATTTACTTCCGGTAACGCGTCATGTAATCGGGGGCACTCCAGTTAAAGTCCCTCATTAATAACCCGTCAATGGTCCTGAGAGACGCAGGGCCGCAGCTGGAGTCGTCCTCTTGTCTATAACAAAACTCTTTGCGAGTTGGACTCAGATGCAAATGGGGCGGAACCTCTTAGGTATGAATCTCACACAACAAAGCGGGAATGACACGTCTGAATGGAAGAGTCTCCAATAGCCGATGCTCTTTCATATCGGGCTCGGCATCCCATCTATGCCGGAACGAGTCAAAATAGAAGAAGGACATATCCTTCGTAATGAGAACACATGGGTAGTAGTGCGTAATCGTATGGACTATGAACATTATCTGCCATAGAATTCAGAAGAATGCATACATTAGATGTAAAACACTTGTATAAATTAAGAGATATAATTATTTGATTAAAACAAGGGTTAAGCTAAAATACCATGGCATACTCTGTCCATGGCCTCGACCCCCTCCACACGGGCAATCTCCCTACTGCATACTCATGAAGATCTATTAACAAGTCATAACGGATGTTGGAAAATGTCGTTCTATCATCTTTGTACAACCTTGTGTGCTCATTCCATACGGATTTAACTCGGACCTTCGAGAAAATTCATTATATAAGATCAGATTCAAAATTACATGGAAAATTATTTCATACATTGAGAATATGTTTGTTACTTACAGAGAATTGCATGTCTAGAATGCAGTGGTTGCCAACATTCGGATGGACGTGTACGCCTATGGCCGCCTGTCGCTCTGATAATAACCGGAGGTATGCATCCAGGTGCTGAAACATAGTCAAGTTTATTGCGGATTAATGTGAAGTAATGAACATATTTACATATTAAGTATACACATGAACACTCTCTCAATCACCTGATCGTCAAACCAAGCAATGGGGTCCTCGATCCCTTTGAAAAAATCACTTCTTATTACATACCCAAGTCCAACGTCAACCCTGAATTCAAGAATTCTTTAACAAAAAGCACATATATTTAACCCCTTCTATGAAAACATCTAAAAGAGTAGATTAGCACTCACAAATCATTGCTTGTCTTGAATCAATGGTACATTTGCCACTGGCGCTCCCGCTCAGTCTTTGTGAATGGTGACTGTAACGCTACACTTGAGTTTCTGGCACAGGAAGAATGCATCAAACCACCTTGAGTGACACCTAGTGTCGGAGCCATGGGACTCCCAGGATCCATCACATTAGAAGGGGGAGATCTAACCCCTGACCTGGAACTAGAAGGCTCATGCTCAGACCTGCTGCGTGAAAGATCAGCTCTAAGACGCCTGAACTCCTGCGTAAGTGCAATTCAAAAGTAATGTTGCTGTCTATCATGATCCTGTACATCTCGATCATGCCATCTACGAGCGGAGTACGGATGATGCTGATGCGTGGGATGATACGAACTGGGCTCCTCGAACCACGTCTCCCCTGAATCATGTCCACCTTGATCAGGGCAAGGAGTATAGGCTGGTCGGTAAGCATTAGGATTCCAATTAGACTGCCAAGCTGAATGATCTGTCGTGTGCTGGCCCTGCCACCGATCCTCATCAGGCACACGGGTATAACACTGTTGATGCCAGGGATCGTAGGCCTTCCCCGAGGTCTGCTGGTCCAAGTGTGAGGCTGTAGTCTACCGGACGACCTTTTGTTTGGGGTTAGAAAGCACCTTGGTGTACAGCCTCATGATTAAATCATCCAAAGGATCATCCTCTATGTCAATCCAATAATCCTTCGTGTTCTCATGGGCGATCTCCCCTGGAAAATCCACCACTTCAATATTCTAATTCAAAAAAGCAAAACATTTAGACACAATATCACTGATTATTTAATGATTCATAATAATTAAGATTCATAATAATTTAGATTTCATACCCGAGAAAACAGCTGCCTATCAACCCTCTTTACTGTACAAAAAACCCATCGCAAGCAAAGTGCCTGTTTATTCGCCCTTTCGTTTGGGACATCGCCATACGGTGCAGCAAGGGCAGTATATGCTCATACACCCAAACCTGTCACAAGTAAACTACTATTGTTAGATTATTCTTGTTGCTAAAACTGGAAATACACTATAAGTTTAAGTGATCTACTACAACGCGTACTAGGAGCGCAAATGTTCACCCGTAAAAGTGGTATATATACTTGTTGGGGATTGCTCCTTGAGGTAGTTTGGTCAAAATGTTGACCATGAAGTGGAGTAGAGTCATGTAACTGACCAGGCCCCAAGGAAATAAATCCCATCTGCGATCGTCCTCCACTAGCACCCAAACCCAATTGTCTACACTAAACTTGGTAACGTCCGATCCAAGGAGAAAATAGTAGACCAACAGCACCTTAGCAATCTTAACCGCATTCTCGGGGCTAAGATCAACAAATGTTGTACCTTGAAATGTATAGGCAATCTCACTTACTAATGGTCTTGGGCCCTGCCCATAATACGTATCGTAAACCCCATCAGCCGGGATATTATACGACATATTTGGATCAAACCCCACTAGGTCCCGGAAGTAGAGTTTCATAATATGCATGAACTCTACCCTACTAAATCTAAGACACTCGTTCCTAACCTGAAAATATCTAGCAGTTAAATCATCTCTGCTACTTATAATCTCCCGTGTCATGAGACCGTAGAGATTAGCGTGCGTGTTCCAATCGTCGTGAAGATCCCAATAATGACCAAAACATGAACTCCTAAACATCTGTTCTACATTACCCCCATTCTCTGTTAACTTTTTACGGATTAATCCCATAACAACCCCCGGTTTGCAATAATTATGTATACCACAGTTCTATCCTTGCATAGTTGGACGCTTCATTCACCCTGCACAAATAACATTTTTTGTTAAATAATTTGTAACACACATTATATCTATCTACTCTGCATCAATTCAACCAGCTTACTTAATTAAAAAAAAGTCATAATTAAAAAATCAAATAACAATAAAGTCATTGCATCAACTGAACAATTATTGTCACACTGAATCATTTGTTCTGTTCGGCCTACAGTTCCTTCTATTCGGCCTAGAATTTATTCTATTCGTCCCATAACTTTTGTTTTATTCAGCCTATGTCAATTATTTTTTCTATGCGTCCTAGAAGTGTTCTATTCGGCCTACATTATTATTCTATTCGGCTTACAATGTCGTTCTATTTGGCCGACCACAATTATTTTATTCGGCCTACGTACATCTGGAAAACCCCTAATTTATTCTATTCGTCCAAGGTTTTTGTTCTATTCGGCCTAGGTTTTTCTTCTATTCGGCCTTCAAAGATGCTCTATTCGGTCAAGGTAAGTGCTATCACATTATTCCACTGCACTTTGTTATATTCGGCCTATACTTGTTCTATTTGGCCTTTACAATTATTCTATTTGGCCTATCGCAGATGCTCTATTTTGGCCAAAGTCAGTGCTATCACATTATTCTTACACTTTGTTCTATTCGGCCTACACATGTTCTATTCGGCCTACACTGTTGTTCTGTTCGGCCTACCACAAATGCTCTATTCGGCCTACAATCTTTTCCATATATTCAAAAAAAATAAACACGCCCACTGCGGTAATACATTCTAAAATGATGTATACACAATTAAGTCACATACTACACATTACTTTTCCAAACCACAAAATGTAGGAAACATTATACACAATTAACTCACATTTTACACATAAATTTGCACCATGAACAAAACCACAAAATGTAGGAAACATTATAAAAAAATAACTCACATTTTACAAATGCAAATAAAACTGCTTTTATACATACCCAAAAATTCGCCATTTCCAACTATTCCGACCGATGGATAATGGGGACCGCAAATGGAGAAGACAGACTGAGAAAGGGGGACTGCAAATGGGTGGATGTTGGACGAAGATGAGACTGTGCTTTGGGACGAAAAGGAGAGAAGAAGATAGAGGATGCTGGATGAAGATGAGAGAGAAGTTTGGATGAAAATAAGAGAGAAAATGACATTTATGATGCCCCACCAACCCCCATTTAATGATGCCCCACATTCCCCATTCAAATTTTAAATTTTAAAAATTTTAAATGCGGTACACCCACCCTATTTACTGCAGTCAAAACTGACATGATCATAGCCCCATTAATTTCGTCCTTTATCTGACAGTTATGGGGGTAATTTGGGGAGTCCACCAAATAGTGTCTAGTAAAATTATATATAACAGAGGTGACTATTAAAAATTATACTTAGTGAATAATGACTACTATAAATTTGGGCCCTTGTTTTTAACTAACCATATCTTTGTCAACACTAAAGTAAGTTATATTCTATTTTAACCAATGTAATGTGTGTAGACGTAAATACCCTCGGACCCAAACAGAGTTGACAAACTTAATACCATCCCACCCATTGCTCTAAAGCATGACCCCTCCCCCACACAGTAACCATCGTTTCTGAAAGAGCGAGATAGATCTCAAGATTCGACTTCTGTCATTGACCATGGAAGAAGCGGGTAGCTGCTCAAATGAAAGGAGGGTTGGAGGTTGCTCGAGCTCTGCAACAGGGATACCTAAAAATGAGTTTTGAGAAATTGACCTTGCTGAAACAGTGTGCCTCCAATCTAGAGTCCTAAAACACGAGTAAGTACACAGATTGTTAAGAATCAATCATTTGTACCTCTTAAGTTATATTTTTGAAAATGAGTTTTTGAAATTTTGAATTGGTGTTTAGATTAAGATGTTTGATAAATTGAAGTTTGCGGTACAAAATTGTTATTGATTTTCTTAGAGTGTTGTTTAAATTTGGTACAATGTGAAATTTGGTAAACGAAATACTTTACTCTGCAAGAGATGGTTGTGTAGTCTATGTTGCGTAAGGGACCATTTTACTAATTTGTAATGCATTTAATTCGATGTTTGATTAAGCTCATTTGAGGTAATAAGCAATATTGTATAATTGTGCATATTATTGTAAGAGTTGTTCTTACTTGAGTATGTCAGTGAATATATAACCAATGGGGATTAAGAATCCATGTCACTTAAATGATGTAAAGTAAGAATTCGTCTTACTTATGTCTGGGGATGTTGAGGAATCCATCTTATGATCATGAAATCAAACATGATGTGGTTCTAATTCTATTGTGGCTAACTATGTTCCATCATGCTGCAATGGATAACGAGTATATTGTAATCCATAGAAATATTGCGTGGAATGGGCAAGAGTATGTCAGCGATGATATGTGGGGGGTGAGAATGTCAACAGGAGAATGTACAATCGCGAAGTTAACACAGGTTCCACAGGATCTAATAAAGGTTGATTGTTCGAGTGTGAAGTATGACTTTTTCCAGGTAGGGATGCTTAATGGGAAGACGATATGACTTCCAATACTGAATGACAATAATGTTGAGTACATATTTAAGGGGGGAAAGTACTTTAGGTTTATGTCACAGCGGCTAGTGTTCTCCAAGAAATGGTAATGAAATGGTGTGTTGTTCGATTGGATCTGCACTATGTGCGGAGGATATACATGAAATTTATAATGCAATTAGAGATGAAGACGAGAGTGGTAGTGAATGATATGGTGTGATGGAAACTGATGAGACCCCCTTACCGTGGAGCGATTTCTCTATAGAAATTGGGTATGACGAATCATCATCCAATGAAGATTACTTTAATATGGGTAGAGATGACGACAAGAAACTCTCAAGTCACATTTCAGGGAGTCCTAATATTGATTTTGGAGTGACAAGTAGCATATAGAATGAAAAAGGGCCAACCACCCGAGTAGGATCAAAAAGAACATGCAGCGGAGGATCGTGAAGGACTCCATGCAATGCATCCCTTGAAGATATGATAGAGGAGCCATCCAAAGATTTAGAGTCATTTGGGTTTGAGCTTAACACCAAAAGAATATTCATTGGTAAGGATAAAATTATTGTAGAGGTTAGCACGTATCATATGGTTAGGGGAGTGGACTTTAGAATGAAGCATTTTTGTTGTAGTAGATGAGAGGTGCAATGCGAAGGCAAGATTCTTAGCAACTTTCAAGTTACAGCGCATGGGAGGCATAGGTTATAGAGGTGTACATCATTCACGCCTCATTCATGTTTGGATAGTGCTGATTGCAGTACTTTGAGATTGTGTTATTCTAGAGTGATTGCGAAGACGTATTTTGAGAAACAGAGGGATCCGTCCACAACTATTACACAAAAGGATATCATTAGAGACTTGAAGCAATGATATGGGCTAGATGTATAATATTATCATCCCTTTTGTCCAACACCTATATTTACGGAACCCTAATGAATTATTCTCTTTACTCCCCTCATACTTGCATATTCTAGAAACTACTAATCCAAGCACTGTCATCGATCTGTAGATACATATGGATGGGACATTCAAATTTGAGTTTTATGCAATTGGTCCAGTCATTGACGAATCAATGAATTGTGGAGTATGTTTATGTTAAAGGTTAAGCAATCTTTTAGGAGCCCATCACAGTTATTGATTGTTTCAGATCAACATCCTGCAATCATTAGTGTAGTGAGAAATATTTTTCCCGATGTTGCGTATGGTTTGTGTCAACGATATTTGGCGAAGAAGTTTGTTCCATTTGGAGGTCGTGTCGTAAATATATTTGAAAGGGCTTCAGAATGCTACCGCAAATCAGAATTTGATTAGTATATTTAAATGGTTATTTAGGAGATGGTAGCTTTTGTTTCACATCATGGAGATGATTGATCTATTCTCGTAATGGCCAATCATTCATTTAATTTAATTGCCTTTTACCCTACCCCCACTTTGTTGTTTCATGTGTTAATGTAGACTTTTATGCGGACTCAGAAAATATGATCATGGTGAAAGCATTCTCGCAAATGCGAGGTAAGATTTGTGGTGGAGGGCGCACAGCTCGGTGAAAATATATTAGTTAATGACATCGAATACTGTAGACTCATAGAATAATGAGATCTGCTAGTATCATCGATTCCCTGTTTTATGCCTTATGGAACACATTTGTCAAATAACTCAGGAACGGCACCTATAAAAGGTAGGCAGCGAAGAAGTATGGTGGATTTATTTGCCACTGGGTGTCAAATCATCTTACAGCCTTTGTTCGCAGTGTTGAGTGTGTTAGTGTAGAGCACTTGATTTTACATCGCTTCAAAGTTTTTGCTGGGACGACCTCCTATCTTCTTGATCTCAAAAATGCACATACAAGTGCTGTGTATTCTAGAATAAACTCGTTCCATGCCTTCATGCCTTGGTGACGACCAAGTAGGGTTTAGTTGAATATTTTTTCGCCAAATATCATATAAGATCATTATCTAACAATGGGTGTGTTATTAAAATTATGAATGTATATTCACAGGAAAATGAAAGATGATGTGAATGACTATGTTGGAGAGTGTTTTAAGAATGAAAAAGTTAAGTAATGTGGGGTGGGGCCATATTTCCGGTCCCTATCCTAAAGATTGAGATGTCCCCAAGGATGAGAAGTGTACTGCTTGTAAACCACCGAAATGTCCAAGAAAAGTGGACAGCCTAAGTGGAGAGGATACAAGGGCA
This sequence comes from Pogostemon cablin, assembly GCA_023678885.1. Lineage (NCBI taxonomy): Eukaryota > Viridiplantae > Streptophyta > Magnoliopsida > Lamiales > Lamiaceae > Pogostemon > Pogostemon cablin. Next base: position 16,420,154 of record CM042966.1, read on the forward strand.
TCTCGAGCATGGAGTATATATTCGTCGTTATAACAAGTGCTCATTGTGTAGAGGATACAATCATAATCGAGCCTCTTGCTATGCACCAATCTCTTTGGATGGAGCATTAGGTAGCAATGGAGTCAAGAGGTCTTCAGCTTTCATGTAAGGTCCACCAAGAGTTTGTGGGACCCACAAATGTTCCATCTACAAAGAACTTGGTCATAAGAAAAGACTTTGTCCAAATCATTTTGATGAAACTCGTGATGAGGTGTATGATAAGGCCACAAATTGACCCCGAAACCATTCATGGGACCTCCAAGTCGAATGTTTATTGATTTGTGTTCAATTTAAACAAGATCTATGATTTAATGAAATTCAGTAGCACTGTGTTTTAAGGTGTGGGGAATAAAATACCATCCCCATCGTTAGATATTGAGTAGATATTTGTAATCCTTTTGTTTAAATAACTTATGGGGATATTTCTTACATTGTGTATAGTGATATATATATATATATGATACTGATTGTATCATATCATGCATCTGCATAAGTTTCCATGTTCAGTTCACGTGTCGGTTACCCTATATGTAGAACTATATTAGTAGTTATGTACATGTTGGATTCATCATCGGTGAACATATTGTCGACATGACACATTATACAAACACCACGTATATTGGGTATCATCTTCATAGTTATCTTCATGTTGGATTCTTTGTTTGTACAGATGTCGGAGACTCGGCATATGATACCAACACCTTATATGAGATGTATGGTTTAGGTTTTTCCCTTTTCCATAAATGTATGGATGCTCAAATGTATGTCAGTGAAAATGTTGGAGACCCGACACAGGATACCGGCACCGTGTAGGGTGATTAAGGGTTTAAGGTGGAAATAAGGATATTGGATTCTTTGTTGGTGAAGATGTCGGAAAACCGACACATCATAATGACACCACGTACGGGTTATAGGGTTTGGGGATGTTAAATTCATTTCATTATAAATATACCCTAAACTCTGAGGGTGAAATATACCTTAAACCCTAAAGGTAAATTATGATGCTAATAAAATTAAATCACAAGGGTGAAAATTGAATTATATAAAAAATAATTAATTATACTCTAATTTATTAAATCTTTATCTAAATAAATAATTAAATTATATTAAAAAAATATTATATACATTAATATTATTTTGGGTAGGTCTTGCGTGAGACCATCTTATGTGAGATCATTTTTCAATTTTTGAAATAGTTATCACTTTCGCTATAAATCGTTATCACTTTCGCTATAAAATGTTGTCACTTTTTATTTATACTATAAATTATTCATGAAAGAGCATTATCACTTTTCATTAATTTATTATCACTTTTCTTCATAAATGTTATAACTTTCTGGCCGTCTCACGTAAGGGCTACGTAAGCTCTTACGTTAGACAGTCTCACACAAGTCTTTGCCTATTATTTTTAAGGGTAGCTCTTGCGTGAAACCATCTCACGTGAGACCGTTTTCACTTTTAAAAATAATTATCACTTTCGCTATAAAACGTTATCACTTTCACTATAAAATGTTATCACTTTTATTTATAATATAAATTGTTCATGAAATAGCATTATCACTTTTCATTATTTATTATCACTTTCTTTTATAATTCGGGCCGTCTCACGTAAGCCCTTACGTGAGACGGTCTCACACAAGTCTTTGCCTATTTTTAAATTGAATACACATAATATTAAATACAAAATTTTATTTTATTTATATTAATATTTTTTTAATTGCTTATAGTTTTTTTAATATTATTATGAATTTTTATTTAATCTTTTCATAATATTTTAATAGAATAATTATTAAACCGACAACACATGACCAAAAGTGACAAATCCAGTAAGATGAGGACAATTTGGGATTAGGAAAAATATAAAGGACCAAAATTAATATTTTTCCCGATATTGAACAGTATCGTGATATCCACTAGAAAGAAAATACCTAACATTTTCGGTGGTAGGTGATAGATGCAATGTCTATCAACTTGGTCAACTTCCACCCTATTGAACCATAGCAAATACAAGTGGGAGTAATGAATGGAACATTAACTACGAATGTGAGACTTTAACCCTTAATCTATTAACTGAGACAGAAGATTTTTATTTGATAGAAATAAATACATTCCAGACATAACCTTTGTCTACAGAAGAAGTATAAGCCAGGTAAGCAAAGCCATTTCCATACCAATGCGGCTGGTTAATATTGGCGGAGAATATATATTTTTATTTGCTGAGTACAAACTGTATCTCACCATTTGGGCTTAATATTTTACACTGATGTTGTATTCAATTATAGAAAATAGGGATGGAAGGAGGATCCAACCATCGAGTGGATGATATGTTTGCCATGTATAGTTGGGACACGAGTGATGAGCATAAGAACTTAAGAGAGTATCTCTGACGACTTGTTGGGGAGCATCGCAGATACTGTTAACAACCAACGAGGGTGATTATTCTCGGGCAGGAATGTGGGTGGAAAATTGAAGAAGTTCAAAGCACTCTTTGAACTATTTGACGCAGCTATGAGGACTCCTGGTGCCTGTGTGGATGGTGGCAGCCAAAGGATCATCACTGATGAAGACACTGGCCAGTATGGTGGAGGTTATATTCCATAACAGCCACTCTCATCATATATTATAGCCACACGATATTGGAAGCATGATTTATACTAAAATATGTATCCTAACAAGACCTTTCAATGCTTATTAACCCTATATTTTTTGTTCTGTCTAGGGAAACCCATAAGAAATGAATTTGAAGGATAACATTGAACCTCTATGGATGTACCTTGACGGCACTTTTGGGTAGTTCAAGTTCCAGAAAGGGATACGTCATCTCAACCAGTTGGTGGACAGAAGTAGCCCTGCATAATTAGCCTACACAACCCTTCACAGACTACATCCACATGCCAAATTTAACATGCAAACTACTTAAACCCATTTAGAGAGTCAACTTATAATCTGTCAAAATAATTTAAAATCCCCCATCATATTTAAAAGACAAGTACCTTATACATGATACTGATTGTAATTCAACATCCTAATATATGAATTCTTCTTAGAAAAGCTATGCACAAAGTCGCCTACATACACTTAAGGTCGCATTAGGGTCCACACTGTCTAGTGATTTCTTCAAAAGCAACACTTGCTCCTTGTTTGGTAGGCTGTAATAGGGGGCAACTCAAATGTAATACCCTTTTATATGTTGTTTGGTAGCCCATAGAAATTTAACGAGAGGCCTGTTCATATAACTTTGGCCGGCCAAATTTCCTGTAGCGCTTTACATTAACAATCTCACCTATGAGTGGGGAAGAATACCGAAAACTCGGTATACCACGCTCGCCGTATCGAAAAATATCGAATTTTCAACATATTGAAATTTTCGGTACGGTATGGTTGTCGTACCGATAATTTCGGTGCGGTATCGGTATTGTATATTAAAATTTTTGGTATTTCGGTATACCAAAATATTTTTCGGTATTTCGGTATCGTTATACCGATACCAAAATACTCGAATTTTTTATATTTATTTTTAAAAAAATTAATTATACATAATACTATATTTAAGTATATTTTAAATTACTAATATATTTAAATTATATGTATGTAATTATGCATCACATTTATTCATAATTATTTTTTAAATTTTAAAATAAACTCTAATAAAATTAAATAAAATATAATACACTTATAAATTAAAATATATAAAAATATAATAACCAATTTTTTTATCTAAAATATATATATATATATATATATATTAATAAATTAGAAGATGTTATTAAAGTAGAATGTTTGAGACTAGAAAGTTTAATTATTTTGAAATATTTTTATATTAATTTTATTATTTTTATTAAAATTTAATATTATTTTTCGGTTTGATTCGGTAAATCGGTATTTTCTCGGTATGTTAAATTTTCGGTATGAAACGGTGTGCCAACGTTTCGGTATTAATTGGTATTTACCAAAAAATCAATATGATGTAATTTTCGTTACGATATCAGTATCCAATTTAATTTACCGAAATTTCGGTATACCAAAAAATCGGTATACCAAAATTTTGGTATCGGTATCGGTATGAATTTTTCTATTCTTAAATTTTTGGTACGGTATCGGTACGATATCAGTATTTTCGGTATGCCGATATTACCCACCCCTAGGACCATTATAATTATAATACGTAATAGGAGTATATATTATTATATATTAATAAATTATAAAATTACTATCAAATATTAAAATAGTGATTTAAAATGGTCAGGCTCATTTATTGTTTCATTTAAAAAGAATTATTGGACAATTTGGTAATTTCATTATTCTATCTTAATACATTGTTGCATACATATATTATATTACTATTAATACCTCGCACGAGGTGAGAATAGGGTGGGTAATATCGGCATACCGAAAATATCGATACCGTATCGAAAATTTCGGTATGAAAAAATCCATACCGATATCGATACCGAAATTTTGGTATATCGATTTTTCGGTATACCGAAATTTCGCTAAATTAAATTGGATACCGATACCGTACCGAAAATTACATCATACCAATTTTCGGTAAATACCGATTAATACAGAAACGTTGGCACACCGTTTCATACCGAAAATTCAACATACCAAAAAAATACCGATTTACCGAATCAAACCAAAAAATAATATTAAATTTTAATAAAAAAAAATAAAATTAATATAAAAATATTTCAAAATAATTAAACTTTCTAATCTCAAACACTCTACTTTAATAACATCTTCTAATTTATTAATTAATTTTTCTATATATATTTTAGATAAAAAAAATTTGGTTATTATATTTTTATATTTTAATTTATAAGTGTATTATATTTTATTTAATTTTATTAGAGTTTATTTTAAATTTTAAAAAATAAATATGAATAAATGTGATGCATAATTACATACATATAATTTAAATATATTAGTAATATAAAATATACTTAAATATAGTATTATGTATAATTAATTTTTTTAAAAATAAATATAAAAAATTCCGGTATTTTGGTATCGGTATAACGATACCGAAATACCGAAAAATATTTCGGTATACCGAAATACCAAAACTTTTAATATACAATACCGATACCGCACCGAAATTATCGGTACGGCAACCATACCGTACCGAAAATTTCTATATTTTCGATATTTTTCGATACGGCGAGCGCGGTATAGCGATACCGAAATACCAAAAAATATTTTGGTATACCGAGATACCAAAAATTTTAATATACAATACCGATATCGTACTGAAATTATCGGTATGACAACCATACCGTACCAAAAATTTTGGTATGTTAAAAATTCAATATTTTTCGACATTTTTCGATACGGCGAGCACGTATACCGAGTTTTCGGTATTTTTTCCCACCCCTAAATGGTCCAGCTAATTATATTTAATATTTATATTATTATAACTTATTAATTTATAATAATATATATTATGCATTTAATATATATTATAGGCAAAGACTTATGTGAGATCGTCTAAAAAAATGATATCTTTCATAACAAAAAGTGATACTGAATTAATCGAAAGTGATAATGTAATTTAATGAACAATTTATAGTATAAATGAAAAGTAATAACATTTTATAGTGAAAATGATAACTATTTTAAAAAGTGTAAAATGATCTTATGTGAGACGGTGTCACGCAAAAGCTACCATTTACTATAATAATATATTATAATTGTATTTTATGATATGTTCATAAATATTAATTAAGACCTTATAAAGTAATTTAAAATATTAAAATTAAATAAATAAGCGTTGTTACTTAAAAAATTTTTAATTATTTATATTATATAATATCACATATATTAAAAAATACATATATCACAATTTCGTACACCACATTTTTTAAAGTAAACAATTTTAATATAATTTTATTTTGAATAATATAAATTAATTTGGAATAAAATGAAAAAAAAAATGTATGCATTGTATTGTTGGCAAAGGATAGAATTTTACTCAATAATTCAATAATTTATACATTCTACCAAACCTATTAAATAAAATTAATCTGAATCTTTTTATATCCTACCAAACAACATCACTTATTCATATTACGTACTTATCGCTATATAAATAATACATACCTAATATATACCCCCTTATCACATCTTACCATAATAAATACCTAATATATACCCCCTATCTCATCTTACCTACCAAACGAGCCGTTGTAGGAAAGATAACACATAACATTGCAATCTTAACCATTCTCTTGCCGAAGCGAATGGCATAGCTTTTCGGTCTTCCACTTCTTACCTCGTGTGAACTCAATCACTTTATACAATTGCAGAATACTACTCAACTTATCCAAAAATATTATGAACCGGTCGATGTACTTCATTCAAGACGTGCTAGATCTTGAGTCATAAATCATAATCTCCGTGTTGGATAGGTCAACTTCATACAGTACGCAATTGCCTCCTTCAACATTTGCAACCCCATAAATCAAATTAACATCTCTGCAAGCCCGGAAAGGTCCTCCAACTAGGAGTTTACCCAAAACAAAGCGCCGCAACCCTTTCGCACGCGTTTCCCAACCTAAGAACCTTTTTTCATATTTTTTACCAGCCATTATGAGTCAATGCCTCGAGCTTTTCCTGCTAAAAATTTTAGCCGGTCAAATAAAGGTAATTGTTATATAGATGCATGTCGCACAAGTCCGATACATAAAGTGGGTTTAAGCATTAATACCCATACAAAAAAGGAGGCTATTGTCTAATCATCGATAAACAGATACAACCACTTCACAGCCTTGTGTACCATAAGGGAAGTTAATGCATCCATATTCTACAACTTAATGTTATCATCATCCTCATTGTGCACAAATACTCACTAGAACTAACCAAAATTCTTGAACATTTTACTTAAAAAAACCTACTACATGGCTAATTTTGTTATAGTATATCAAATGGAAAACATATTCTTCAAATGCAAAGAACATGTATTGGTAAGGATTACTCACTGTGTTCGAGAGAAGCTGTTATGATGTCCCACATCGGTTCCATACGCAAGTGTGGAAAGGCATATAAGTGGGGGTCAACCCTTCACCTTCAGCCATGGTTTTAGGTGAAGTTAGGGCTCCCTAGCTTATGTGCCTATCAATTTGGTCCGACCTGCCAGATCCGGACGGGCCACGAGAAGGGGCTACCAGATGTGTGGGCCCAGGGTTGCCATCTCGGATCTGGGCCCGAGAGGGGTTGTCACACGGAGTTGTGGGCCTAGGTATGCGGGTTGTCACCCGGAGTGTACCGTCCGTGGACGTCCGGTTCGAAGGGGGATGGATTGTTATGATGTCCCACATCGGTTCCACACGCAAGTGTGGAAAAGCAAATAAGTAGGGGCCAAACCTTCACCTTCAGCCATGGTTTTAGGTGAAGTTAGGACTCCCTAGCTTATGTGCCTAACAGAAGCCCATCACATCAAAGAAGTGAGTCAAAGAATGAAGGTTACACACCCACATCAAAGGGAATTGATAGTTTGTAAAGGTCTGTGATAGTTTTTCCTTCAAACTTCCACCACTCATCAAAGTGTCTTTCATGCACTTCTGGATAACTTTCCCCCATTGACCCAATTCGGTAGCCTACTTCAGATTCAACATTTGTGATTTCTTCCTTGTGTAACACATTATTAGATTATTCCACGGCGAACATTAGTGTGGACCCATCCTGGTCTCTCATTTGCAAACATGACCTTCATTATTATATTGATCTCTATGAGATTGGACCTAATAATGTTTAAAGGACAATGGATCAACATTCATTTTGAACATACCCTAAACCTCTAACTCCTGGAAACTAACCTGTATACCCCCAAGAGTAGCCTTGCATTGTGTACTCTGCCTTGAAATCTCTACAGTATCTTGCATATTTATCACACAATCTTCATATATACCTTTCACATGAGCAATCCCTGATGTTTGAACATCGATGGGAGTAACAACACGTGATGATTCGGGGCCCACCGATCGCTCTTCTACAGCTTGTTGCTTGGATTCTTGTTGAAAAGGAGAACCTCACTCCATCTCTGTAGTATCCTCCTTGAAACTGCACCCTGGCACACCATCTAGTGCCATCTCTTCAAAACAACCTGGCACATGATTAGTCCCACGCTCCCCAAAAGATGCATATTCATGAGTGGTACACCCGGATCCTACATTCTGCTTATTAACTTCTCCAATCTGTAAGATTAGACCAAATAATGTTCCAAAGACAATGGATCAACATTAATTTTGAGCAGAGACTAACCTCTACCTCCTGGAAACTCACCTATGTACCCCAGAAGTAGTCCTGCACTGTGCACTGTGTACTGTGCCCTGGAATCCCTACAGACTCATGCATATTTGTTACGTCATCTTCATATATACCTATCACATGAGCAACACCTGATGTTTCAACAATGATGGGAGTAATAACACGTGATGATTCAACATCCACCTGTCACTCTTCTGCAGTTTGTTGCTTGGATTATTGTTGAAAAGGAAAATATCGCTCCATCTCTGTGGGATCCTCCAGGAAACTACACCCCGACACACCATTCGTGCCGGCTCTTCAAACAACCTGGCACATGTTCAGTCCTATGCTCCCCAAAAGATGCATATCATGAGTGCTACACTCAGCTCCTATATCCTGATTAAACTCCCTTAGAGTTGTCAGAATCTCCTTCTGGGTATGTTCCATCCTCTCGAGCCGTTGTTCAGTTCTCGCAAGTCGACGTTTCATAGATACTCGCTAATCTTCATGCATATGTGACTCTTTGTTTGAATTCACCCCATGACTAGGAGATCTACGTGGCTGAGGTTGAACACACAAGGAGCATAATCGCCTTCGCCTCAAACTCACTTCCCATTACACTCAGGAACCACGTCGTCTCCCGCTCCGCTGCAGATGGCTCTAAATTTTTTCTGACGTCTATTTACAATTTATGAATCCAAATGAACAATTATTAACATTGAATATGATTGCTGAGAAAGTCAGCTGGCAAATGATGACTTCTAAACTTAACTATTACACACTGTCAAATTCCCCTACCTAGGTATTAAATACGTTATTCTTCAAATCTCTAAAATTCGGAGTAGCAGAGGGAGACCAACGAAGGATGTGTGGGGATTGTATTCGTTCAATCTTCCATAGGACCACTACAAAATTGACACAACATAGGAATTACTTCATATGCCCAACACATTAGCGCGAATGAGAAGACATTAGCTTCAATGTCGTCCCTAGGTTAGCTATTTTTCACAGCCCTTGCTTATTGATCTGCAACCCTTTTTCACATTAATTTCCGAATCTTAGATACTAAAAACTCATAGCTACCTCGTCCCAATGGATAACTGTTGAAACTCCCGAGATCATTTGTCAGACGGACGTAATCAATGTCAATGTTGCTATATCCTGATTCGTGCGAAAGGAGCAGACCTCCTAAAACATCAACAAGGCCAACCATAAAGAGCCAGTATCATCATCACATCAGGAGAATGCCACACTAACATCTGCAATCGAGACGTTCTATGCACTATTGAAATGCCTACTATATAACCCGCTCATTGCTGGGATCGAGCTATTGGGATAAAAATAGAGGCCGGTAATTAGGGCAAATTCACAGGGCCAAACTCGACTGACTGATTATTCAAATGAACAGATACATTATACGTGGATGTCGAATTTTTTTATGCAATGAGGAGCCAGAGGTATAGCTACCCCTGGAATTGCGTCATAGGCATGCCTAGAAAATGGACGAAGCATGTCCTTGAAAATGTCTCCCTATTCTATAAAATAAGCCTCTCCCTGACTTCCTCCAAAACTCGAAGATCAGCCCTCTTCCCAACCTAGCTGAGAACTACATCGCAGCTGGAACCTTGGCCATGACGAATCTCGAATGGATAACCTGCACTTTGTGATCAGGTTATTCTAACATTAATACATGGGCTTAGTATGGAGAATGCAAAACATATCATCAAATTTGTACTATGATTCCACATTGATGTGTGGGTCACACTGCCTATTATGAGTCTTTTACTCGAGGAAGGCAATCTCATGCATATCTTTATTAGTTTCTCCATATAACTACATAAATTCACTACATTTTTCACATAACCACCGGAATTATGAGCCCTCCAAAACACCCAAATACTTCTCACAACATTATACCAACATCAGCCTAAGTTTTGAGCATTAGCATAAAAAAAACGTTTGAAGATTGATCATTGCCTCACCGCCCCATTTCAGCCTAAACACACGTTTCACATTTTGACTACACACAGCATATAGCCCAATCTCTAGTAAACCATATTTATGACCTGAAAATATCTACAGGATTCCTTACAACAATACTCAACTATATCATCCTACATTGCCAACTACAAAATTGGTAAAATTAAAAAAATAATAATAAAAAATAAAAGGTTACCTTTTTCTGGGATGCACGTTTTAAATATATATTGCTCCGACACCTTGTGTTGAGGCTTAGCACGTGACAGCCTAGTTCTGCATTTACCACCACCAATGCCTTTTTTCACGTTTTCATCTCCACGGCCCTTGTACACCAATCAAACAAGGGTAACTGTGCATTTTTTCCCTAAAAGTAATGTATACAGTCTCCCTTGTGTAAATATGTGCGTTCGTTCAATATTTGTATCACACAAGAATTACCTCTTGGTTTTCGCCAAACATCTACAACTCCGTCGTGTTCTCTAACTGGACAGATTGATCTAATCTCTTCAATTTTTGCCTACTTTTCGATTTCGCGATCAGAAAACACTATTATCAGGCGGCACCGACAGGTGGTTCGCCCAGTGAAAATTCTAGTGGCTTTGTTGATGGGTTCAGAGTGGTAGGGTTCACAGTGCCCGTTGAGATGGAGGATTTTCAAAACCGATGGGTGTTGGGGTAGGGTGTGGGGGTCGATTTTTAAAATTTTAGGCAAGGACATTTTTGTCAACAAAAAGAATTTTGGTTAAAATTGATGGTTAAAATTGAACCCAATCGAGTTCATTGTTGACTAAAAATTTTCCTATTTCAGAATTGCCAGATTTGCATAATGGCACTAATTTCATCTTTAAATTATTTTTATAAAACTAAACTTTTTAAACGTTTTTGTATTATTGTATTCTATACCAAACTTATAAATCCAAGTATATTGATGCCCTACCTCAAGTTTCCCTTAAAAAATCAAATATTAAAATAAGATAATTTGGTGAAAAGAAGTAAAAATTTTACCAACTAACTTCTTATAATTAGTGGTGTCTTTTAGTTACAACTTTTGTAAATCTATTTACCTTGCACAATTACCATTTCACTCACTTTATCAACTACTCCCTCAGTCCTAGTCGTGACATTTTTTTTGGACACGTAGATTAAGGAGTATAATATTTTAATGTAAAGTGAGGTGAGAGAAATAATATTTAATATGTAATGGGTAGGTGTATTAATAGTGTGTGTGGGCCAATGTGAATATGTTAATATTTTTTGTGTGGGTCGCATATGCTTTAAAAGGAATGTAACAACTTCTATGAGAAAACCCAAAAAGGAAAATATCACAACTTCTATGGGACGGAGAGAGTAATTGCAAAATACTTTCCATATTTCCAAGCATTTGTAGTTTATTCATGGAATACATGAGATTTTTTTTCTTTCATCTTTTTTTTTCGACAAAGAGAATTCATTCAAATTAAAAGAAATAAAATACAAGCATCAAATGTGCCGGCTTACAAAATTGATCTACCTCAAGAATAAACATTCTGAAATGCCACTATAAGTATTACAGACAAAGAACTACAACTAATTACAAAATCGACGGAGAATTTATTATTATGAGTTAAAAATTTTAGAATCTCATTCCATACCTTATCAATCTCCCAACTATAATCTAAAATTAAAAATCTACTTGAAGACAATTATACAAACCATATACACTTTTATAATAAGCAATTTCGATTTAAAATAAATAAAAAAAATACAACTCTTGCTTTATGATTACCATATAATTATTTTAAGAGCAAGTCTTGTATAAGATCCTTTGGACTGTCTTATGCTGAATGATTTTAAGACCAAAGTTTTAAAATTTTAATTAAAACGATAAAATTTGAAAAAAAAAAGAAAAAGAGGGAACTAAAAGCCCTCCATCCGACAAAATTGATTATAAAAGTTTGGGCAAGAGATTTACAAGTGCGGTATATTTTAACACTAGTAGGGAATCATTAATGATTCAACTAATTTAAATAATAAAAGTTGGAGGCATGGGAGAGTGTACATAGCAAGTCTCTTGCATGATAGCACCCCTCAATTATGGTATCCAAATTTATAGAACATCCAACCACCCTAATGAGTAACAAGAATCAGAAGCATTTAGTATTTACAAACAAACCAGAGGATGAGGGAATCGCCCATCTCTCCAGCTTAATCATACAAATGTACTTTAATCCCATTTCTTCCATAGTGAGAAGATTAGGACAAGTATTTCGAATTAAATAAAGTGTACAACTTCAATAACAAACCATACATACTCCAGAGCAAGCAATAAACCTCCAAAGTGCTAAATTATGATGGCAATCACAAGGCTTGATTTAGATTTAAGTAAATATGAAGGCACATCAAATCAAAGCCTTCCCATCGTTCAGGAAACAGCAATCGGAACAAAAAAAAAAAAAAATCTTACATCATACCATAGGATTTTGGATTACTTCAGAAGCATTGACTGGAGGTGGAATCTTGCAGTCAAAGCAGCAAAAATAGATTCTTCGTCTAGCTTTTCTTTTGCAACTGCCAAAGCAGCAACATAAGCTTCCCTTGCGCCATCCAATTCCTTCATATCCATTTCATTATCCTGCAACATTTCAGTTTAAATTTATTTTTCTAAGAAAGTTATCGAACCCAACTCCCCCACATCCTCACCCCTTAAATTCAAGAATAAGGATGAGAAGTTAAGTAGTGAACCTATAAAACTAACAATATTGACAGGTCGAATTCGTGCATCTAAGTTATTTATAAAACAAGTATAGTTTGGAGAGAGAGGTATGAGCCCAAGTTTGCCAATCAACTTACTAATTCATGGTCCTTATCAATAAGATAAGGAGAGTCGTCATAATCTCCAGCAGAAACAGAAATATCATTCTTTCTCAAGCCTTCAATTAGTATCATGAAGGATGAAATGTCCCCTTCAAGGTTATCTAGATCATCCTGGAGCTTCTCCACTTTTTTGTTGGAAGTCATTGCCTCCCATTGTAATTTTTCAACGGCAGCCTGTTTGTCAGCTAGCTTGATCTGTGCAAAATAACAAAATTAATCAATAACAGTGGATTTTTCAGAGAGAAAGAAAGATAATCATTAAAGTAGCATGCTAAAACAAATTCCCCACCTACACCATTCAATATATGGAAGAAATTTCCTTAATTTTGTACCTAGAGGATGTCTTAAAGAGAAAATAAAAGTGAAAGTAAATGAAAAGATAATTTGGCATACTATTTATTTCCAACAATTTGAATTCAAAAGAAATATATTTAAAAAAAAGAAAAGAAAAAAGCATGAAAACATTTCCAACATTGTTAACTTTAGTTTACGAGGGTAATCATGCCTTTGCTTCGGTGAACTGTAGTTGAGTGGACTTAATCAGTGAGTCCTTCTCTGCAGCCTCAATTTTAATTTCATCAATTGTTTTCTGAATGGACGCCACATCACTCTTTGAAAGTTCTGCTGATTTCAAAAGTTCATCTTTCTCTGATAATTGCCTTTTTAGATCTTCTACTTGGTCGCGCAGTGCAATTAGTTCTTCTCTATCATTATCAGATAGCAAGGTATTTGAGGAGAAAATCGAGATGCTATCGTCTTGGTTGTTGGTTGCATTTCTATTTTGGTCTTTGTCTCTCTCATCCTTATGCTTTTTTGCTGGAAGATTAGCACTCTTCCCAGCCGCCTGCACAAAATCAACATCAGATAACATTCAAATATTTGCAGGAAAGTTAACTGACATACGAAATATTATGAAGAATAGATAGATAAAGAAGGAGCACAACTATATATCAAGTTATCAACATCTTTATGTGATGCCAGACATTGAATCTCAGAAAGTGCTGCTATCTCGACAAAATATCAAAGTTTTTCTAGCTAAATTAATCTAAAATAAAATCACTTAGATGCGTATGAGTTTTAAAATACACATTTATGCAGTATTTTCTCAGTCCTGCTAGCTAAAACCTGATAAGATCACCACCTGAGTTTTTGTCCGGATGTAACCTAGAATATGAGACTTAGCCATCCATTGGATTCAAAATGACCAAGATACCTTTTCAAATGAGCATTTGTGTGACAATCTATGCCAGTGTTTGTAAATGTGCCAAGATTATGTCAACATGATAAATCAATTAGTCGTAGAACCAATAGGGAGTTTATATAAGTCTATAAAAGGATTTAGCATGATCAACATGGTAATATTTAGTTTGGTCCGTCAAAATTATTTTAGGGTGCAAGGCAAATGAGTAGTTTGTTCATCAGAGTTATTTAATGATAAAATTTGAAATTAAGGAATAAGAAGCCCCATGTGAAGATATATCTAATTCTACAATAAATTATTTTGGGAGGGGTGGGCTTACCTATCAAAGAGTGAGACTCATTTTGCATACTTTACATTGATTATCAACCAAAATATTATCTCTATTTTTCCCTAATCCCAAAATTATTGGCCCCCTATCAAATGGTATCATAACCATTTTGGGGTTTAATGGCAGCAAAGTAAAGGAAGTGAGCGAACGTTGAAGTTATAGCCAAACTTCTCTTTCAAGTTAGATACTGCTTAAAGAAATGGAAGTCGGCACCCTTTCTGCAAAAGTCTCAACTCATGATTTTTTCGTCATAGGATAGGGATCAAATGAGGAAGCATGTCATTAGTAAGTCTCCAGAAGCCTTAGAATAAATGGAGTCACAATCTCAGCATGCCTGAATGCACACATGGCATACAGTTCCACTGTATTTACTAATGTTTAGTATAGAAGTGACTCCTTTGCTGATATTGAGCTATAGCCTAGCTAAGAGTCGAACTCAATGATAATCTTATCAATTCAGAATCACTTACCCATAGAGCCTAGCCATGTGTAATCTAAAATAATCTCACATAGCTGGTCCATATGCTAAATGCTGATAAAAAAAATAAATAAATAAATAAAATAAAAAATAACAGACAGACAGAGCTTCTGTAATATATGGGTAGGCGCGACCTACAACTCTTGGTCCTGAGAAGAAGCAAGAATCAATATACTATCTTATATATTCGATGAGCTATCACAACTTATGCAAGAGCAGCTTGAAAATATTAAGCAATTTAACTACTATCAGAGTACAGAACTCCTCCAAATACTACCCTATAAGACTCTAAATCATGTAAAATTTTGTTAGTTGCTGAATTCTTAGTCGAGGTAATGTTTTCTTTTTTTTTTTTAAAAGGGAAACAGAAATATTCAATAATATTTTCAAATAATGCATGGCCAAACATGAAGGACCCTAGCATCTGGGCACTGCCAGCTATTTGTGCTTCCATTGTGATGAAAGGCTTGTTCAAGATACCAGCGCATTCCTTTCTAGTCCCGCTGGTTATTGATGATGAAAGTAAAGGAGCGGACAAAGACACCGAGGAAGAGATGGAACACCCTCATATAGACATTGTCCAAGGTTTTCTCTTAATTCAGTACTGGGATTTACACCAACTCAAATGATGAAGATGCTGAGGAAAAATAAGTATGGTACTAACTGATTGTAGGGCATCCCATGTTTTATCTCAAATAGGACAATGCACCAACTTGAACAACTTAAGTTCAAGGAAAACAGAGAGTAGGGTCTACGATGTGGAGTGATGTTAATGATGCACTTAATTCATGTGTTGAGGATTTCCTTCTATTAGACTTCAGAAATATATATTAGATATTATTTTAGCAATTATCTGATTACGAACCCTTGGAAAAGGAATGTAAATGAAAACCATGGAATTCCATACTGGAGTGAAACAGTTGACCTTTGGGGAGACAAGATTGAACATAATTTCAGCATTGCAGCCATGAATATCAAATTAAGTGTCCTTATTAACTTAGTCACAGAACTATTGTGTTCGGTTCCCAACATGTTGGAGGCAAAAGATCACTTTATTCTAGTTACTTACAACAAAAAATTGAACATTCATAAATAACTTCTTCAGCTTTTGGTCTTACAAGCAGCAGTTCAAGATTATACTTTAATAACTTCTATTTGGTTACTCGAACAAAAAATGTGAATCATTTTTAGTTCCACTTTGGTTCCTATAACCCTACAAGATAACACTTAAATTAACTTTCAAGAAAAACAAGCTGCTAGTTGTTTTTAATTCCAATAAACAGTGGACAAAAAAGTTGAGAGAACTCTCCAGATTAAATTTTGAGTTAAAATATCTTATCCATAATGGAATTAAGATACAATACATAGTAAGGAAACAAATAATCATTGATAATGATGGGCGTAATACGACTAAAATATAAGAATAGTATCATTTGATCCCATAAATGAATGGAATAGTAGATTGTATATGGCTACACCCAAGATGGTAATATAATTCTAACCATGCATATAAACAATACATGAGGTAATGGTATCCAATACATCTTTCCTTCACTTCCCTACATATTAAATTCAAGAATCATAGCATCTGAAGTTATGATATGTGGATTTCATAATGAAGGTGTAAGAATTGATTAATTAAGGCAGCAAGACTTGCCTAAATAAGTAAGTTTCACTGAACAAGATAATTTAGATTCCAAAGAATGTGTTTTCCACAACTTAAAATTACCCCATTAGTACTGAATAATTTTTTTTTTCATTATTAAAAGTAAGATTTTGAGGACTATTTAGCTGATTAGCCAACAAATAACTAATTGTGCAAGTGTGGTAAGAAAATTTCTAACTCATGACACCATTTATAAGGAAAAATGTACACGAATTAATCAAGGGATTTACATTGTTTGGATTGCAATTTCAAGAGTAGTCCCATAAAGGTTCATAAAAGATACATAGCATAGATGATTGAGACAATACATTGAAATTTCAACCCAACTAAATGAACACACAGTAAAAGTAGTCTTCAAGCAATCTATGTTCAAACTCTGCACTTTTACCAAATTCCTGTTAGGTTTAGACAGTAGCATCATATGTTAACACACAAGAAGACTAAAGAAAAAACGCTAAAAGAGAATATAAAGGCTAAAGGAAACAAATGCACAAGAGAATTCCATTTTGCTTAACTACTTTTTCTTCTTCTTTTTTTAATATTTTTTAATATATTATTCGCAGTTCTATTAGAAATCTTTTCACAAACACCACCAAAGAATACTCTTTTGCATGAGAGAGATTTTCTAATGGTTGCCATGGAAGCACTGAAGCTAAAACACATGCCTTCAACTAAATGCTACAACATCGTGGTATGGATGTTAAAAGAAACCTAGCTGTTAGAGGCAAATCAAGCAATTAATGTGACGTTCAACAATATTTTGAGTAATTGACCCTCCAAAGTATAATTTTCTCAGCTTTGGTTCAAAATTATACAATTCTGACTCTCAGAAGGAAGTGCAGAATTTTTTATTTTATTTTTAGGATCAATTTGGATCCTAAAACACAGCCACTTGGGAAGATAATACTTAAATCAAAATTTCCAAAAATAAATAAAGGAGCAGATACAAAACTCACAGAGTCTAAAATAGCCAATCCGCATAACTAATTGACACCCAATAGCTAATGATATAGATTCAAGGGCTAGTTAGCTGATTAACTAAAAGTGGACTAATTTAGTTAATGAAGTCAAACAATCTTCTATTCATGTAGAGGTAGATACCAGCTTATGGGGTACATAAATGGAAATTAATTATTAGGTGATTTATACTACTGGATTAAATTTTTCTACAACAGTGCATAGTCATGATAGATTATGAGGTGTTTGCACCAGCTTTTGTACCGTGAAAATCTCTTCTTGAATCTAAACATTGTGAGAGGGTTGCTCAACATGAAAATAATAATAATAATAATAATAATAATAATAATAATAATAATAATAATAATAATAAAGTTTTATAGCAGCTTTAAGAGATGGTAGAAATTTGAATTGGAAAAATCTTTAATGGGTATTATACAATCCAGTCTGGCTAATGGACCAGTTTATTTTAATGTTTATCCTAATTTGCAATTATCTTTGTCTGATGTTAATATACTTGACGCTTTAACATTAAATGTTAAAACACATGGTTATAATTATATTCCGGGAACAGAACTAATATGTATCTGTTATAGAATATATTATAAGTCATTATTTACATTGAATCCTCAATGTAAAAGAATTGATAAAATGAAAAATGAAACAATAATAATTGAAACAAATTTCAATAGGTCTAATATTACGACCAGAAGACCTATTAAATGGGAAGAAATAGGCTTTCCAGAAAATTGGAAATTTGAACAAGTTGTTCATGTACAATCTAAAGTACAGAATCAAGATAATATTCTTGATATTTTTCAAAATAATGAAGGATCTGTTAATATACAATTTGAGACTAATAAGTCTTATCAAAAAAGTAATTCTATGAGAAATTATATTTCTCCAGTAGATTATAGGGTGGAAACACCTAGAGCCTCAACTTCTCAAATAAGAGAAGATACTAGTTCAAAAGAAATTACTTCTGTTACAGGTAATATTCCTGTTACAAGAAAACTATATATTGACAGAAATAATATTGTCAGAGAATCAAATACTCGTAATATTAACGAGTCAGAATCGACAATGTCGGAAATGGATTTTTCAATTTAATTTTATGGATTTTTATGAAAAAATAGATTTCAACCTGGCTCTAAAGCCAGAAAAATTATTTCTGAAGAATTCAAAAATCAAGGTTATATACGTTTTAGAAAATGGTTTTTTGAGAATTTTACTCAAAATGAAATTATAAGTTTGCAAGATGAGTTTTATAAAACTTGTGAAGAAAAGAATTTAATAATGCCTTTTGCGGCATGGTTTTTGGATACTTATGTCAAGAGTTACATCTCTATTCTAGAAAGGAATTATAATTTACAAAACGGTACAGTTGTTACATGGATATATCCTCCAAAAACCTCTTTTCATATTGAAAAAAATGGTATAGTTCATAACTTTTTAGCTTTTGCTAAATTGAAGAAGATGCTTCCATATCTGATGTAAATTTCTCCACCAATGTATCTTTGATGGCATCAAATATTTCATCTATAATAATAATAATAATAATAATAATAATAATAATAATAATAATAATAATAATAATAATAATAATAATAATAATAATAATAAGAATGCATATTTATCTAAGGTAAAAAATAAAAAATAAAAATATAAAACCAAGAAAGTCCAAAAGAAACTGAGAGAAGATAATTTACCTTCTTATAGAGGGATTCTCTAGAAGGCGTCCTGGTATAGATCATTGAACCCCTTCTCGAAAATGAGGAATTCGCTTTTCGATCCTGCATCAGTTAATTGAAATGCTATATAATTTTAAAAAAAAAATTTCAACAAAATTCAAAAAAGAGAGAAGCAAGGAACTTAATGAGTGTAGTTACAATGAGGGACTGAACAAGAGGGACCATCTCCACGAGATCGTTAAAGAGGACGCGGTCGACGTTTCCGGTAGCAGAAGCAGTGGCGGCAGCGGCGGAGAGGGAAGACAGCGTACGAGTAAGGTCGTCGGCGCCGGAGAGCCATGACTTCGGGTCCGACCTAAAACCACCGTTTTCCTGCAAATCCAACAAATGCTGCTGCTGCGTTTCATACATTCTACTGTCCATCGATGAATCTTTTTCTTGATTACCAAATGGAGATCAAAACAGCTGAGGATTGTGAAAGCACAAACGCTTATTCTTTTTATTTTTTTCAAAAACTTTCTGGGGCGGTTGATTTGATTTTACATATTTGGGGTTGTGGTGGGTGACTTTGATTTTAATTTTTAAATTCTTCTTGGGAAGGACCCTTGTCCGAATACACAATTTACTGAAAAATAATTGACACGGGGACCCTCCGTCTTCCAATTATTTCACATTAGACCCCCACGGAATTTATTTGTATAAATATGCAAGCTCCACACTTCGATATTAACTTGCGAAACTTAAATTATTTCAAGTCTCTTGTAAGACGTTATTTATGTGAGACGGTTTGTGATACGTGTTAAAATATATTTATTTTATAGATAAAGTATGTTTAATAATTATTAAAGTATGTTTTCTAAAATATGATAAATGATGAATTAAAGTATGATTTTATAATATTATAGTATGATTATTCATTATTGATATACTTTAACTACAAATAAGTATATTTTACCTATATAATAAACATACTTTAGTAATAGATCGACTCATCTTATAAGAGAGTGCACCTTTTAATTATGTATGTGGTACGATGGATGGGAAAAAATTTTAAAAAATAAATATCATTATATAGAGCTAAAAACAGTCATTACTTATTGACATAATAAAATTGGGAGGAGAGTCCCAAGATGAATGACAAAGAGGTGTGTTTTTTGCGAAAAGTGCAAACTCATGTGCAACAAAATTGAATGCTCCACTAACCGGCCAACAAAATTTAAATTAATGTAAATTGGAGATAGAGCCTTGATATCATACAAAATGGGAATGGCTGCTATGGAGCATTCTGACTCCACAAGCACACAAAGAATGACGATAGCTGCGTAACCAATGACAAAAAGAATAATATAAATATTGTGAGACAACATATTGTAGGCAAGACGAAGAGCTAAAAAATCTTCTAATACCAAATCCAAAATATCAAAAAACTGCTTTGAAAGGCCAAATCCAAAAGAACATTCTTCTCTTTGTAAAAATACACCGATCCCTGCGCATTTATCTCGAGCAGAAACTACCCCATCAAAGAAAATGTGGAGACCTATATTGGGTGAGCACAACTAAAGTGAGGTGATAATTGACATAGCTTCTCATGCTGTCCTTTTGCTTTTCTAAAATCTAAGAGGAAACGTGTTGCTGCAAGTGCGACGTCAGTGGGAGAAGAAGGAGATCCCACGAATAAGGATTTATTTCGAGAAAACCACAAGTAGTATGAGACAACTGCGAAAAGTTCAGTGAGCTCTAAATTACCTGAGAGAATAATTTCCTGAAACCAACGATCAGAGTATGGTTGTTGAAAATGCAGGATGAAAGATATAAGCCCACATGCAGGTCTCCGAAACACGGATAGCAAAGGTGTAATGAAAATAGATGTGAGTGGATGAGCCATCTTGATAATTTCAAGAATTACAAGTGTGTTGGAAAATTTCACGTCTTTGTTGATTTTCAGATGTAGGCAAGGAATTGGAACAACATCTCCAAAGAAAATGGTTAACTTTTGGAGGAAGAGTTCCCACAGGTGCTTCCAAAGAGTATTTGGACCTGTATTTGAGGATTCATTAGAGTTGTATAAATTGCTTGCAATGCCAAACAAAACAATGTTGTGGTAAACTGATTTAACAGTGAAGTTTCCATTATTGGAAAAATGTCAAATTCATCTATCAGGGAGACGTTGGTTTGAAAGTGGCATTATGAGAATAATTTCAGAGTCTTCAACAGTGAACAGTTCTCTAACAATACTTTCCTTTCAACAATTATGAGTTTTATTAATAAGGGAGGCAACCATAGCAGAATCTTCATAACGTATGCGGGTTTCTCGAATGCAGAAACCGGAGAGGGGAGAATCCATCTATCATTAAGAATTCTAGTGTTGGTACCTAAGAAAAATTGACAACAACATCCAAGGAGAAGAGCACTCCTTCCTTCTAAAATACTCCTCCAAGACCAAGATGGTCTTGAACTTAGAGTTGCATCCATAAAGGAACAATGAGGGAAATATTTTTTCTTCAGTAAGCGAGAGATCAAAAAACAAGGTCGAGTGAGGATTCTCCATTCTTTTTTGCTCAAAAGGGCAAGGTTGAATTATTAAGATCTCAAAAATCGTGATCTCCAAGGACGAAAATATCCCAATATATCCACGATATATCCATGATATATCTATTTTTTAGAGTATCGATATCGATATGGGGGAAATCTTTTCTGATATCGAGGATATATCGGGAAATATCGATATCGAATTACCACAGTTTAAATTTTCCCAAATTTTGAAATATATCGAGTAAATATCGATACAATATCGACAAAATGTTGATGATATATCAAAAATATCGAAAAATTATCTATAATTTTAAAAAAATAAAATAATTTTTATTTTACTTTTACTAATCAAATACATTTTTTGTTATTAATATGTTTAAATAAAAAATAAAATAAAAAATAAAGCAACACTTGCGTAAAGTAATCTCATGGTGAGATTGTTTTACGTTTGATTAATTAATTATCACTTTTTATTAAAATTGTTATCACTTTTTATTAACATTATTATGACTAAGTAAATCAAGAGGGTTCAAGTACACAGTATATTGTGACTAGACGGCACATTTAGAACTATGTTCAGAATTTCTCTAATTCGATGAGTTAGTACCAATATTGTTTAGATCTAGATGGCATAAAATTTTTCACATTTAAGTCTCATAGATCATTATTTTAATATTAGTTATTATGTATTAAACAATAAGTAGTAATTATTGTATGATTCCAGACTATTTATATATTAAAATTAGTTATAAAATTTGAAAAGTTAATTGATTAATTTCATTATATTTTTTTCAAGTTTTCGTGATTTTTTAAATTTTTACCGATATCGATATTTGATATATCCATCAATATATCCATAAATTTGAGGTACCGATATTTTTACCAATATCAATATTTTCATCCTTGGTGTTTACTGGTTTCCAGTTTAGAGAAACTGACCCAAGAGATTTTGCGTTTGTTATTCTTTTTTCCCCACTAGTATATCCAGATATTAAGAAGTAATATTCCCAAGAAGATTATCAGGAATCTTAAAGCAGGTCATGGCATATGAAGGAATAGCTTGAAGAACTGATTTGTTGAGATCTTCTTGCCTGCTTTTGATAAGAATTTTTTACTACAACTAAAGATTCGTTTCCAAATTCTATCCTTTAAAGACATGAATATTTCTTTTTTGCTTCTATCAACAATAGAAGGAAGCCCGAGATAATTTTCCGTGAGACTCAGTAAGTGGGATATAAGGAAGGTAGAGATCGAGTAAATGACCTGCTTATCAGAATTCGAGTTGAAAATAATACTGGATTTCTCATAATTAATCCTCTGCCCAGATACTCTCTCGTACAAGCTGATGCCAAGTTTGAGATGTGTAGCTTCTTCTAGAGTGTTTTTACCAATAATGAGGGTATCATCCGCAAAAAATAGATGAGAAATGCATGGTGCAGTACAAGAGATTCGGATCCCTTTGATATGGCCACATGTAAGAAGATCCTATAAAATACAAGAAAACACTTCGGAGCAAATGATAAATAAGTAAGAGCTCGAAGGATCACAATGATGGATGTCACGTTGTGGATGAAGGTTACCAAAACTACAACCATTCAACATATACAGAGAAAGAAACACTAGAGATGCACTTATTGATAAGCTAGAATATTTTTGTAGGAAAGTTTAAGGCTCTAGAATATGGATCAAAAGAGGTCATTCAATGCGATCAAATGCTTTGCTCATATCAAATTTGATGGACATCTAAAGATATCTAATTGTCAGTTTGCTTTTTCTGATGTGGATAACCTGTTTTTCTTCCTTAGTGACATGGCAGCATGAGATTATTCTAAGCACATTCCTTTTCTAATTTTATTTATTTCTTATGTTTTATTTCTTTAGTTTTTTTTAACATTTTTATATTTATTTTTCCATTTCATCAGTTGGTTGTTCTCTACTCTCTAGTCTATCCCTCTCTCTCTCTATCTCAAAATCGCTAATGTCGATTTCTTCAAATCACTGATCTCAAAAACTTTTATGTTTCTTTACGTGACTTCAATCTCGAACTGGGTTGCGATCGTCGATTATGGTGAATCGAGATTTGATTCGTGTGTGATTGTTCTTCAAATGGTGTTCTTTTTTAATGAAGAATTTGTAATCGAAGACCTTGGCGAACTTAATTTCGATCTCCATCTAGGTTGGGATCAATGATTATGGTGAATTGATATTCGATTCATGTTGGTTATTCTTCAATTAGGGGTCCTTTTAAGGAGAATCGCCAATCGAAAACTGATGAGAGTGGAAATTAGCGTGTTTTAGTGTCCAATTGAACTCCTTCTTGATTGATATTGTTGTCATATATTAGCACAGGTGTCTTATATTTAATATATGTGAGAAAAAGGTGCACTTGAGGTGTTTTGTTATGTTTTAGGTGGAAAAAGGATCAAAAGTGCAAAGTTGGAGAAAATGTGCAATTTGTCCAAGAATAATGAAAAACACACGTCCAACTTGTGTAATTTTTCTGTATTTGTGTGGAGATTTGAATTGGAAGTGTGATACATAATTGGAAAGCCACAGAAGAGAGGGTCATTTTGGCGTAAAGAACACCACAATCGGATTCCAAAGGAGAAAGTTATGATCAAAATGGTGATGTCGTGCAAGCTGTTTCTACTCAGCACGACTGTTCCACTTTCCATGACTTGTTACATCTTCAAATGTTTTACTTTTGGTAATATCTTTATATTTAGAGAAAGCCAAGGAAAAGAAGATCGCATGAGCACAACACTCACTAAAATCGAAGATGGGACGAGGAAGTTAAGTTTAAAATCGTGAAGTCGCGCAGCTGCCAGCGAGAATTTCCGAGAATTTCCAAAAATTTCAAAAAATTACCTAATTTATCTCTTATCACATAATCCTTCATGATTCACCCATATATATTTCTTTCCTTATTTAATTCCCTTCTCACACCTATATATATTTCACATCATTATTCATAAATTGGGGGAGCTTAGAATATAATGAATAGAGGAGAGCCACAAATCCATCCTACACCCTACAAGGGGGGATCACCCCCAACCATCATCTACATCCTTTCCTCCATTCATCCATCACTTTAAAGATTCGTTCGTGGAATCAAGAGGAGAACCAAGAGGAGAATTCAAGATGGAGAAGGACGCGAGGACGCCCACATCAAGGGTTTTATTCGTTTCCTAATTTATCTTGTATTTTCCGGACATCATGGGCTAGAGCCTTTTTGGTAGAACTAGGGTTGTGAAGATTTTTACCAATTAATTGAACTTTCGTGTGTAAACTCCGTACAACACTACTTGTGGATTTATTTTATATATGATTGTGCTTTCTTAATCCATACTCACGGTCGTTTTGTGCATCATTAACTGTTATGTAGAGTCTGAATACATATCTTGGTTAGTGATTGAGTGCATTCACTGCTGAGCAGGATTCCATGTTATGATTCTAAATGAGGGGACTCTGAAGCTTCATTAGAATTATCATATATGAATACTTATTAATTGAATTGAATTGTGTTATTAAGTAGGATAAAGAGGATAATTTTATAAACCTATAAAGGGCGATCATATCGAGTTAGAGTACCAATTGGCCAGGGAAATAATTGATACTGATAGTACCTAGAAAGGGGGGTGGAATTATATCTCTTGCTCCGAGGTTATTCACACATGTTACACGCATGTTACTTGTGTCTATAGAGTAGATATTCATGGTTTAGTGATGCGTCCATATTCTACAAGGCAGAATCGGACATCAACACACGAAAGGGAAATTAATAAGTGAAACTGGATTACTCTAGGGCTACCTATTCTATCTCTTGAGTCACTTTCGAATTCTTCTAAGTTCTTTTATTTTATTTGTTATTTAAATTAATTGTTTAGTAGATTAATAATTATAAACCTCAAACTATATTGTCAAAATTGTCTTAATTAATTTAGATAATAATTAAATTGATAATACGTCGTCCTTTGGGTTCGATATTCACTTGGTCGCTTGCTTAAGCTGCAATTGATATCCTTAATACTTGGGGATTAATTTTGCATGCAAAGAAAACGCGCATCATGTTCTTGGCGCTGTTGCCGGGGACGGCTGTTATTATTGATTTTATTATTTCTATTTTAATTAAGACTTTTATTTGTGATTATTTATTTCTATCTAACCTTAAATTTTTCTGAGGTACTTGTGTATTAGGAAAAGTAGAGGAAGGAAAAGAAGGAATAACACACGGTGCTAAACATGGCCGGAGCAAGGCAGAATCCGGATAATGTTGCCATACGTGAAATTTTCACGAACTATGGGATTGGCAACATATGGTTGATAGGAGCAAGGGGGAAGATGATGATTTTGAGATACATCCCGCTCTTATTAATATGGTAGAGAAGAATCCCTTTTCTAGAGGTTGCTTTAAAGATCCATATCAGCATCTCCGAAGACTCATTGGTAATGCAAACACTCAAAAGGGTGCTGGAGCTAATGATCATGCTAGGCGGATCGCCTTATTCAAGTTCTCTTTGATTGATAGAGCAGAAGCTTGGTATGAGATTCTTGATGCCACAGATTGTACTACATGGGAACAACTGCAGCAGAAGTTCTTGGAGAGATACATGCCACCCTCAAGGATCTTAAGAATGAAGCAAGAGATCACCCAATTTGTTATGAATCAGGGTGAGAAATTTCATAAGGCGTGGGATAGGTTTAAAAATATGCTCTGGAGGTGTCCACAACATGGAATGTCTAAGGCTGATTACATAAGCATCTTCTACTATGGATTGGATTGTGAGTCGCGTGTTTTTATTGATGCATCATCAGGAGGAGCGCTGTTATCTAAGACAGTACTTGAAGTAGAAAAGTTGTTTGAAGACATCTCTATGAATTCATGTGACTGGCCTGTAGAGAGAGATAGAGGATCATATGTACTTGGCAAGGTAGCATAGATTGAACATCAAGTGGTGAAGCAAAAGAGGGATGATGAGATCGTCTCTAGTCTAGCTAATATCAACAAGCTACTAGAGTCCCAGCTGAAGCAGATTACAGAGTTGACACTAAGGGGGCCTAGTATGAAGTAGCAAGAAGTGAAGAGTGTTGAAGATACCTTCAATCGATACATGGCTGAGAATGATGCAAGGATTGATCGTCTTGAGGATACCATGAATGTTGATCATGCAGATTTATCTAAGCAGTTGAAGGACCTTACCTTGATTATAGGGCAGATGGCCGCGAATGTGAATCAAGTGACATCAACATTGGAGAATGATGCCATCACATTGAGGTCAGACACGCAGTACGAAGGTCCGATGATGCCGGCGAGTGGAAAAGAAAGGAGCAGTGAAGTTGCTCGACCAAACCAAGTCTGTTCGACCAGATGCCTTCCGTTCGACCATGCTACCCAAGTCGAACGGAGGTCGAGCAAACTTCGAAAAAATAGAATTACAATGCTATATTTTCAGGTGCGCCGTTCGACTTGCACTCTTCCATTCAACCAGACCACCTTGGTCAAACGGAAGTCGAATAATGCATGGGAGATGAGAGCTCACGATTGAGCAGCTTGCTCGACCAGAATCCATGCGTTCGACCTTACTACCCAAGTGGAACAGAGGTCGAGCAACACATGGCGAACGAAAGCTCGCAATCAGGCATGTTGCTCGACCAAACTGCATCTGCTCGACCAGTCCATTTTGGTCGAGCAACGTAGTGAAGTGCCCGATTCGATACCGAATGCTACGCCTATTGTTCAGAACACTCTAGTACCATCACAAGAGCAAAATACTGAGCTTAAATTGGAGAAGAAGTGGGAAAGAGCAAAGAAGTTGAGAGCCGAGAAGCTTAGACTGCAGATGGATAATGAAGATGTGGTTTTCTCTTTTTATCATGCAATGAAGATGCCCATGGAGACTCATTCGTGCAAGAGCATTGATGTGGATTCTAACTTGTTTAATCTTGATTTTTCTAAGGCAGATGATTCTAAATTTGAGTGGAAGATTGACAAGGAGGAGTCTAGACAGGCATGGGAGGAAGGCAAGTCTAAAGATCATATACTTGTGGCCAAGAAAGGTGATGTATTGAGTATAGACAAGAAGAGGGAAAGAAAGCATTTAAAAGTGAGGATGCGACAAGACCGTCCTCTAATCCAGTAGTACAAAGGTTACATCCGTCGTGACTCTCTGACGTTAAACATGAGTGCCTGTTGAGGGCTTGCCCTTCCGTTTTATTGCTTTATTTCTTTCGTGTGAGTAAGAAATTTTTATATTTAAGGTGTTTACTAATCGGCAATTACATCTCTTTGCAAACTTAGTTTCAACTTACGTTTTTACTAAGTTTGGGGGTGTGATTTACTTACCTCATTGAAGCACCAATAGTATAATATTTTCTTCGTAATGTTTGCTAGGAAAGTTGATTTTTACGGTATGTTGAAACTTATATCGGTTTTGATGTGTCAATTTTTTGTAATTTGCCTAGTGTTCAGTGGTGTTTCTAGTGTGTGGAGTCAATTCGATTCTCAATTGAGTCTTTCTTATAGTTCTCCTATTTTATTATTGATGAATCCTATGATGATGAGTGTTTGAGCTTTGATGATAGAAACAGGTAAACTGAGTCTTTGACCTGACCGAGTTGAACAACTCGAGGAGCTCGTGCATATGTTGAGGAATATCAGGTGCCCTCATTTCCTTATTCTAATTTTTATGTGTGTTTTAATTCATGGAGTGAAAGGATTGAGTTTATGGTTGTGATCCATGCGAGCTTAAATTGTTTAAATTGTATCTAAAATTCATATGCTTTTGAAATTGATGAAGGAAGTGTACTTGAGTTATATTGTGATATAAAATTCTATGTGTACTTGTGGGATATTACTTACAATGAAAGGTGCTCTGTTACTTGTTAAAACCCATGTGAGATTTTGAGCCTCATTGATCATGTACATAATCACATGATATTTCTTTCTGGTGAGTATCATTCTTGTGTGTGTATTCTAGAACTTGCCTCTTGTCTTACTTGAAACCACATGTGTGTTAGATAATGGAAGATGATATTAGGTCATCTTTGATAATTATGAGTCACTTAGCCAAATAATTTCCTACCAAATTATTTTATATCCGTAGCTAGCCCTTTTGAGCCTAAAAGCCTTATTTCTTTGGCAACCTACGAAGATAGCCACTTTGACATCCTATTTGAGCCTTAAATTCCTATATTTAGTAGAGAATTAAATGATGTCAAAGTGTGTGAAGTTGATTTTGATGGAGTTTGGAAGGAATAAAATATTTGGAGCTGTACAAGTGATTATGAGCTTAAAAATAAGTTGCTTAGGGGTAGTGCCCAAAACTGGTAACCCGAGATGTTAGAGGGAGTGCCCGAAACTGATACCTCGAGAAAAAAAGAATGAAAGAAAAAGTATTTTGAGCTTGAAGGAAAGGAAAGAAAAGAAAATTAGAAGAGCATGAAGTTGGATAGCCCTGAAGTGTAAAAATCTGCAGTACAAAAGATCTCCGGTTTTAATTCTCGACTAATTGAGTTACTTTATCCATATGTTTCCTACCCATACCAAAGAGCCAGCATTACATCCTATTAAAAGTCCTTTTTGATCCCATTGTCGAATTATAATAATAGTGGTGGAAAGTTTGAGACTTTTGGCAAGCTTATGGTTACACATGCACTTAAATTGAATTTGAGCGTAAACTCCTTAACCTATAAGTGTACATCTTTTACACTTGAGTGCGAGTGATATATACTTCCCGTGACAACATGTGAATGGAGCATTTTAAATTGGTGGTGATTGTCTTATCTTGTATACTATGAATTGATTATTACATGTAACGAGAGTTGCATGACCTAAGTTGAGGACAATTGTATTGTGAATGGGGTATTTGTCATAGTCCTTGTTTCCCCGCTAATTTTACTCTCTCTCTCTTTTTATTTTTATTTTGTTGCCTCGGGACAAGCAATGGGTAAGTTTGGGGGGATTGATGAGAGTGGAAATTAGCGAGTTTTAGTATCCAATTGAACACCTTCTTGATTGATATTATTGTCATATATTAGCACAAGTGTCTTATATTCAATATATGAGAGAAAAAGGTGCACTTTAGGTGTTTTGTTGTGTTTTAGGTGGAAAAAGGATCAAAAGTGCAAAGTTGGAGAAAAGGTGCAATTTGTTCAAGAATGCTGAAGAACGCACGTCTAACTTGTGTATTTTTTCTATGTTTGTGTGGAGATCTAAATTAGAATTGTGATACATGGTTTGAAAGCCACGGAAAGGAGGGTCATTTTGGCATAAAGAACACCCCAATCGGATTCCAAAGGAGAAAGTTATGATCAAAATGGTGACATCGCGCAAGCTGTTTCTACTCAGCACGACTGTTCCACTTTCCATGACTTGTTACATCTTCAAATGTTGTACTTTTGGTGATATCTTTATATTCAGAGAATGCCAAGGAAAAAAGGATCGCATGAGCACAAGAATCACTAAAATCGGAGATGAGATGAAGAAGTTATGTTTAAAATCGTGAAGTCGCGCAGCTGCCAGCGAGAATTTCTGAGAATTTCCGAAAATTTCTGAAAATTACCTTATTTATCTCCTTATCACATAATCGTCCATGATTCACCCATGTATATTTCTTTCCTTATTTAATTCACTTCTCACACCTATATATATTTCACATTATTATTCATAAATTGGGGGAGATTAGAATATATTGAATAGAGGAGAGCCACAAATCCATCCTACACCCCACAAGGGGGGATCACCCCCAACCATCATCCACATCATTTCCTCCATCCATCCATCACTTTGAAGATTCGTTCATGGAATCAAGAGAAGAACCAAGAGGAGAATTCAAGACGAAGAAAGACGCGACGACGCCCAAATCTAGAGTTTTATTCATTTCCTAATTTATCTTGTATTTTTCGGACATCCGAGTAAGATCTATCCAACACCCATGATTGTTCTTCTTAACATCATGGGCTAGAGCCTTTTTGGTAGAATTAGGGTTGTGAAGGTTTTTACCAATTAATTGAACTTTCGTGTGTAAACTCGTGCAACACTACTTGTGGATTTATTTTATATATAATTGTGCTTTCTTAATCCATACTCAAGGTCGTTTTGTGCATCATTAACTGTTATGTAGAGCCTGAATACATATCTTGTTTATTGATTGAGTGCGTTCACTGCTGAGCAGAATTCCATGTTATGATTCTAAGTGAGGGGACTCTGAAGCTTCATTAGAACTATCATATATGAATACTTATTAATTGAATTGAATTCAGGTTACTAAGTAGGATAAAGAGGATAATTTTATAGTACCTATAAAGGGAGATCATATCGGGTTAGAGTACCAATTGGCCAGGGAAATAATTGATATTGATATTACCTAGAAAGGGGGGTGGAATTATATCTCTTGCTCCGAGGTTATTCACACGTGTTACATGCATGTTACTTATGTCTATAGAGTAGATATGCATGGTTTAGTGATGCGTCCATATTCTACAAGGCAATGAGTGAAACTGGATTACTCTAGGGCTACCTATTCTATCTCTTAAGTCACTTTCGAATTCTTCTAAGTTCTTTTATTTTATTTGTTATTTCAATTAATTGTTTAGTAGATTAATAATTATAAATCTCAAACTATATTGCCATAATCGTCTTAATTAATTTAGATAATAATTAAATTGATAATACACCGTCCTTTGGGTTCGATGTTCACTTGGTCGCTTGCTTAAACTGCAATTGATATCCTTAATACTTGGGTATTAATTTTGCGTGCAAAGAAAACGCGCATCAAAAACCATGGCGAATGTGATTTCGATCTTGATCTGGGTTAGGATCGCCGATTAGGGTGGATCGAGAAACAATTCGGGTGGGTTATTCTCCAATTGAGGTTTTCTTTTTTTCTTACTTATATATAAAGCTTTACACTAAATTTTTTGAGGTAAATTTATAAGGTCTGTGGAATTTATAGCCAGATTTATTTTGTTTTGAGCCTTACGTATTGCTAAGTTTGATATAATTTATTTTGGTAATGCAGTTTATTGATTCATACCCATTATGAATTGCAAAGTTGACACACAATCCTGCTATGTTTGAGGTAAATAAAGCTTTACATTAATATATGACTATTGCTAAGATTGTTATACATAATCCCATCATGAATTTATATCTTACCCAACTATTGTTAAGATGGCTTCGGTGGTGCCTTCTTTCAAAAATGCTGGCACATCATTATGGTAGACCTCTGCAATGCAGTGAGGTTTTTCTTCAACTCTAATACCCTTTCTGGTGGTATTAATTGCAATTTTGTTACACTGATTCCTAAAGTAACTGGTGCAAACAAAGTTGAAGATTTTAGGCCTATTAATATTTGTAATTTCCTCTTCAAAATCTTCACGAAAATCCTTGCTACTAGACTGGGACCGATCCTACACAGGCATCTTGGAGTCTATCAGTTTGGTTTTATTCCTCTTAGAAATATACATCACTGTATTGCAGTGGCATCTGAATGCTTCAATTGCCTTGATTCATCCACACTTGGTAGCATGGCTTTTAAAATTGATATCCGCAAAGCTTTTGACACTCTGAGATGGGATTTCATTTTCGAAACTCTTCATTGTATGGGATTCTCAGAGAAGTTCATTGATATGTTGAAAAGAATTTTTGCTTCTGCAAAGGTGTCAATACTGATCAATGGGGTTCCGCAAGGTTTTTTCTCTTGTGGAAGGGGGGTTCGCCAAGGAGACCCGCTTCACCTCTCATTTTCTGTATAGATGAGGAGGCTTTCGGCTTATGGATCAAGCATTTCATAAATGCGGGGTGTATTAACAGTGCTAGATCAGGGAGAGGCAATCTCTTTCCACCATATCTCTTTTAGGCTGACGACATTATGCTGTTCTGCAGGGGCGATGATCGATCTATTGAGGGGATACACCACACTCTGAACCATTATGCTAAGTTATGGGGGCAGATTTACAATCCTAGTAAATCAAAAGCTCTATACGGAAAATCAAAGCAAACAACAAGAGGAAGATCAGAAACGATGTAGGGTTTCAGGAGGGAGAATATCCTTTTACTTATCTCGCTGTTCCTATCTTTAAGGGTGCTCCAAAAAGAATTTTATTCCAGCAAGCAACAGATAGAATCATTTGCAAGTTTAGTAGATGGAAGGGAAGGGCTCTGTCAATGGCTGGACGAATATGCATGGTCAATTCAGTGATCATTTATTCAGCTATACATACCATGATGGTATACAAATGGCTAGTTCATCATGTTAAAAGAATTGAGGCAGCATGTCGCAACTTTATTTGGAGTGGAAATCCTTATAAGCAACATCACTTCATAATTAGCTGGAGTAGAATCTGCTCACCTACTGCCGAGGGAGGATTTGGAATTCGATCCATGAGAGCTGCTAATGATGCTCTTCTTATGAAGCTCGCCTGGGATGTTTTGAATGGGAACACGGTACTCACGTTCATTACTAACAGATGGCTGACAATCTCTTATCCAAAAACATCTCACGTGGCTTCATCCGTCCGTCCAGGTTGCAAAGAACACCTTTTCAGTCTTGCAGAAAAGGACTTTTGGGTTGTTGGTGCTAATTCAAACGTGAAGTTCTGGCTTGATAACTGGATTGGAATCCCTGTAGCAGATATTGTGGAGATTCCTATGAAGTACAGGGGCCATTATGAAGATAAAATATCAGATATTTTCTATGAAGGCACTTGGCATTTTACAGAAGATGTTATACTTACATTTCCGAATGTAATTGATAAAATTACTTCTGTTCATATTTCTCCTAACCAGGTAGATTGCAGGAAGTGGATGCCATCCCTGACAGGTGTAGTTACTGCCAAGATTGCATACATGCACATCAGGCCTCGATTCATTGAACCTAATTGGGGAAGCTAGATATGGGCTCCTTTTATACCCCCCTGCAGATCAGTGACAACATGTAAGGCAATCAAGGGAGTTCTGGTCACTTGGGATGTTCTTCAACATCGTGGTTTTATTGTGCCTTCAAGATGTTATCTATGCAAGAAGAACGAGGAGAGCACTGATCACATCTTCATATCTTGTTCCATTTCTTTGCAGGTCCTTCAGTTTATTCCAAGGGGATTTGCTTTTGGGGATAAAATGTACCTGGATCAGACATTTGTTGAGTTTATATTGCAGGCTATTGGAATGCAGGTAGGGTGGGGAAAATATCAAAGACTCGATATACCGCACTCGCCGTATCGAAAAATATCAAATTTTCAACATACCAAAATTTTTGGTACGGTATGGTTGCCGTACCGATAATTCGGTACGGTATCGGTATTATATATTAAAATTTTCGATATTTCGGTATCGGTATACCGATACCAAAATACCATAATTTTTTATATTTATTTTTAAAAAAATTAATTATACATAATATTATATTTAAGTATATTTTATATTACTAATATATTTAAATTATATGTATGTAATTATGTATCACATTTATTCATATTTATTTTTTAAAATTTAAAATAAACTCTAATAAAATTAAATAAAATATAATACACTTATAAATTAAAATATATAAAAATATAATAATCAAAATTTTTATCTAATATATATATATATATATATATATATATATATAAATTAATTAATAAATTAGAAGATATTATTAAAGTAAAATGTTTGAGATTAGAAAGTTTAATTATTTTGAAATATTTTTATATTAATTTTATTATTTTTATTAAAATTTAATATTATTTTTCGGTTTGATTCGGTAAATCGGTATTTTTTCGGTATGAAACGGTGTGCCAACATTTCGGTATTAATTGGTATTTACCAAAAAATCGGTATGATGTAATTTTCAGTACAGTATCGGTATCCAATTTAATTTCTGAAATTTCGGCATACCAAAAAATCAGTATACCAAAATTTCGGTATCGGTATCGGTATGGATTTTTTCATACCAAAATTTTCAGTACGATATCGGTATTTTCGGTATGCCGATATTACCCACTCCTAGATGCGGGGAAGCAAACAGGTTGTGTCTCTTTGGAGACTTGCTATTGTCACTTATATATGGGCTATATGGTACTTCCACAATACTATGGTGTATGGAGGATACACTAATGATCTGCATGATAAGAAAGTTAGTTATTTGGAGATTGTTGCCATGATCACTGCACTGATTAAGGAGCTCAACGGATAAAATATTGGAAGTATGCACAACACAGTGGAGGACCTTAGAACTCTACATTACTTTGGCATTGTGGGTGTGCCGCAGAAGGCCCACACATCATTCCTGTTCATTGGTTTCCTCCGAAGCCGGGATGGATAAAGATCAACACGGACGAACATGTAAATGGATCACCTGGATGCATTGCTGGAGATGGGGTGTTTCGAAACAACAGGGGCTCCTTTATGGGAGCTTTTATTACAGCATTCGGAGTCGGCTTTGCCTTTGAAGCCGAGTTGACAGCAGCTTTTCTTGCTATCAACATAGCTTTTGATAGAGGTTGGCATGATCTGTGGCTAGAGACAGATTCTACTATGGTTTTGCATGTGCTAAAAGAGGAGACACCGAACATTCCATGGAGACTGGTTGCTTCATGGAGGAGAGCACGTGATATCCTTCATCAAATTCGTTTCAAAATATCACATATCTATCGTGAAGGAAATTCTGCAGCGGATTCACTAGCGAACAAGAGAGGTGAATTCACTTGGATTGGAGAAGCCGGAGATGCCGTGAATACCATCCTTTTCAAGGATATGAACCACACATACTATAGGTTCAAATAACCAAGGATATTATTTCATTTTCATAGCTTTTGTTCTTTAGCTTTTGCCCTATGGGCTTCAACAGTCATCTTTGCTCTTTCCTTGTATTTTTTCTTTTTATCTTATTAATAAAAGATCTATTGGACTATTGTTAAGATTTTTTCAATATGTGATACTTAAATATCTGATTGTTTGTTCTAATGTTCATTAGCCCATATTTATAATTGGGAATCACATTTTTTTCTCTCTGTTAGTATTTATATTTTATTTCACTTTTCATGAGATTAGATTTATTCATATTCAACTATTTAATATTTAATGAGATTATATCTACTCATACTTTGATAGTTTCAAGAGTGTGTTCACCTTGATGTACAAAAATAAATGTTTGGAATTGCTTATATGTAATTGTTGATTTTATTTTACTCCTAAAATTGTAATAAAATTGTTGATTTTATTTTTCTCATATGTAATTGTATTAATTGTACTAAAATTGTTGATTTCATCATTCTTTGTTGTTCCAAATTTCAGGTTATTATTAATATACAAGACTTCTTTGAAGATTTAAAATAAAGAGAGTTGAATCTTATCTCACCATAAAAACAATGAACTTGGACCTCTCATACATCATGCCTAACATAAAAGCAAATGTGAAGATTTGAGTATGATGTGTTTTAATAATATTATATATTAAGAATTGAGTATACTTATATGACTTTTGTAAATAGCTCACTCTCTATTGATTAGTGTACATTTATTTTATTATTTGCTTGATTTAAATTAATGTTGTATATCATTTGGTTATAACAATTGTTTTAAATGGTTAATCAATTCATATTTAATTATTCATCTTTTATAGAACTATATTTTATAGTTAAGTTAATTCTTGATTATCAATTCTAATCTTTAATCAATATAATTTTAGTAAATAATTTTGGTTTGAATTAATTTGATGATGAAAAGGATATAAGAAATTTTGGATTAACTTAAAGATCAAAAGAAAATAAGAAATCAATGAGCATTTAATTTTTATTAATTATTATGACACCATTATAGTTGTTATTATATTTGAATTTAAAATAATTTATTATTCTTTCTATATTTTTTTATCTCTATTAATTCTCAATCATAATAAATCCTTAATCATGGGATTGTTTATTTAAGTATAATTATTTATGGTAATTATTATTAAATATTAATTAAGTAATAAATTTGTTATTAATATTCAAATTATTAAAACAATTAATTAATAGTAATCATTAATCAATTTATAAATAAAAAAATTAAGAATATGCACCGTATCAAAGGATCTAATTAAGAATTAAAATTCTTGAATAAAGAAATCTACTTTTAAAGATAATTTCCCAGTTGTTCTAACATTAAGATATTTAATTCATATTACATATCGCTCACATTTAGAAGAAGTTAATCATTAAAATCTAATATTACTTTAAGATTTTTACGTTAGAAATATACTTTTAAAGAATTAAGATTATCTAAGACAAACTCTTAAATGTGTATAAATCTTAATTATTGAATCAATATATTTCCACAATCAATATATTGAATAATGGAAATTTTGTTTTAGTTAAGATCTTTTACTTGCAACCCTCTTATTTATTGATTCATATTATATTTAAAATTAAATACTTAAAATTAAAATTGGTAAACAATACATTATCAAATTAATTCTATCAATTTCCCTTTGTTATAAAGCTTTACATTAATATCCCGTTATACACAATTTTAACAAATGAAATACCACTGGCCTTCGCACGATTTCCTCCGTACAATATGTTATAAAACAGTGTGTTGCCAGTGTTGCCCTATAACATGTTCTCTTTCTATCCCGCCTGTTTTTGTTTATGCTATATGGTCCTTTTTTAACCCATTAGGGCCTGCCTAAAGCAGCTAGCCCTGAAACTCCATCTTACTTCTCTCAACATAATTTTATACAATACTCATAGTCAAGACAGAACTCTAACTACTATGTTTTCTCTACTCTGATTTTTCATATATTTATCTCTCACTTGGGACTCTCATATTGCCACACTATATCATACATATCTATCCTATCTATTTATCTATACATATATAATAGCAACAAGAATCAACCCAAAATTGGATTCAATTTTGACTCAATTTCCCCCTTTTCAATTTTACTATTTTTAGAATTTTTTTTAAATCTTGGCAACACATTATTTTAATTTACATCTCAACCATTGATTTATGTTGTTCACTATTTTAAGATGTATATTTGAAAAATTTGGTGCCATTATTGACATTTAGATAAAATTTGAGGACTGTTTTGCAGTTTTGAGAAATACAATGAACAAAACTCACTCTTGAACCCTAATCTCACATTTTGACAATCTTCTTTCGGATGCCGTCATGATTTCTCGCCGCTGCCACGATCTAGATTTCGCTGCTACCTTCGCCTTCGTCAACCATTGTCAAAACGTATTACAAGAAAACTTAACCAAAACATAATTCAAACCCTACTCTCACTTTCATTCTCTTTTTCCCCAATCAAAAGCCCGCTATTTGTCCTATCCACCACAGCCCAATCATGAGTGTCGTATAATCGGCGGAATCGTGCTGGAATGGGTTGATCGTGCCGAAGAATCAGATTTCTTCTTTATTCTTATCCTGATACTTTTGGATGAATTGGTAATAATTTTTCACTTTTTTTTAATTTTTTTTATGAATTTGGTTTTGATTATTATTCTAGGTATGCACAGATAATGGTTGACTACAGAATTTGTAGGAGACTATAGAACAATTTTCTAGACTCCGAGTCAGTTATAATCCCTTTCTTGGTTTTTTTGAAAATCTTTTAGTTTGCAATTAAACACAAAGATCTTCAAATATTATTGCAAATCATGATGTTGGCCCCTTGCCTTTCCTAATTTTCTGTCATTATTATTTCTTGCTGGGATCAGATTTACGAAGAGATGCTATGGTTATTCAAGTGCTCATCCAGGTGTATGATTCTTCTCAGCTACCTTTCCTACATTCTACTGTATAAAGTGAGTTGCTATGAATGTATATGCTCAGCGTACCTCAAATTTTATTATTTATAATCTTAGTTATCAACCACTATTAATTTGTAAGAAAATAGTACTATATGGCAACATAACATAATTTTAATACTATTTTATATCTAATTAGCCAAAGTGTATAAGGTAAGTGATATTATCGTACTATTTGACCTTCCAAAGTAATTAAAAATTGTATGCAATAGATGATTAATACTATTTAGAAATTCTACAGGTTCACAAATTTTTTGTAGGAATCCTACAATTATCGAAATTGGATTCAATTATAAGTTTTTTTTACACTATAATTTCTATTTTCCCTATTTTTACTCTTATTTTTTATGTAACATATAACTTGATTTTGATGCTAACATTACAACAAGAATCTTAGGTGTTCTATTTTGTAGGTATATGTGATGTTGGATATTCTGTTTGCCTGATTTCATCACTGTTTTTCAATCTTCTGTCAGATTTAATTTAGCCTGCCCTTTTCAAAATATATTTCTCATTCTATTTGTTTATCATTAAATGTTAGTTAAATATTCCAAGGATGAATTCTATATCCTTAATATCAAATGCTCTCTAAAATGTATTCATTTCAGTCGTATCTCTCAATTTTGTATGGTGTCTCTAAAAGTGATTCAACTTCTTTTTCTTTTGCTCTCCAAGTAATTCGTATATAGTCTTGGCAAGATATTCGTTGTTTACTGACTTACTCTCTATTTTTCTCTAATACAGGTAATTATATGATATTTTTTGCTCTGGTTTTCAGGTTTTTTGAGTTCAAGCTCTTCTATTTTTCAGAAATTTTCTTCCCTTCAATTGTCGTAACTTAGGTACATCCATTATTTTCATGCCTTTTCAATTTTTCTTATATTATCATTGCAAATTAATTAAACTTTGATTGTATTTTGGTTATTCTATCATATATATTGTGATTTTAGCTCTATTTATTCAGTGGTCAATCTTCATGGATATTTACAATAGAAATTGACACCAATAATTTTGATATAGTATCGTTTTGCATTTATCATCTTTATATGTTATACATGATGTTTCCAACATCACGATTATAGTGTCATCCATGTCGTATTGATTTACTCTTAGATTATATTCCTTCTTTCCAGATGAACTTATTAACAAATAATGAAATAAATAAGGCATTTGGGACTTGCACTATTATGCACAAACTTTTAGAAAGGGTATAACAATAATTTTCCTTTAAACTCTATCATTTTGTTGCCACATTGAGTATCTCCACTCATTTTTATCTACAACATATATGAGTTAGCTTCTACATTTTTTTAGTTTTTCAGTGTACTTGCGATCTATGGGAACATGCGTGGTTTTGGATCAATTTGGAGTTTTACACGATGGGAAAAGTTGGCAAAATTTGCCGCAAAGTTGGTAATTAATCACAAATACTCATCAAGGTACACATCAACAACAATTGAAAAGATAAGTAGCCTTAGATTTAATTCTACAATCTTTCTGGGAGCAATTGCCAGTAGAGAGTTAACACACAAGTATCTTTTGAGGTTTAAATTCCCCCCAAGTATAATATTTTCTTAATAAAAATTTGTTTTGGCTATGATTAGTGCCACAAAAACTGTGTTTTGAACATGAGAGATAACCTATGATTTGCTGCACTAGGAGAGATGGCCTATTAAACCCTTGAGCTATTATATTTATTATGATGAGTTGAATTTGGTATATACGTATTTTTACAATATAATTTACGAAACTGAACTTTAATAGATGTGATTGCAGGTTTCAAGATCAATATGGTGTATGGAAACAACAACATAGGACTGATGGGACACATTTCAAAAGAATTCCATAAAGGCACATGACATATTTTGGGTACGCTTTCCATCTATTTATATACATTTGCTCACTATAAAGGGTTACATAATAGTTAAAACTAGATTTAGATAATATATAAAAGGAGTTATCAATGGTGAAATATACCTTTTACTGATTATTTCACAATGATAATCATTTTTCATTCATATGCTTGCTCTGAGTATTGGATTTGATTCAAAATTAGCAGCTTCTATCTCTATCAGAGATATACATTGCAACTTATCTGTATTTCTTTTATATTTTGTTAGATGCCTGTTTTAATGAAACATTATAACTACTCAGTTCCTTTTTAGTCCTTGGAAAGAAAATTTTGGTTATGGGTGTTGGTTAAAAATACATGACAAAGCCTGAAGGATACATTCACAACTTGAATGTCCTATGAATACTTTTGTTTTATTAGGTAATTTTATTTTCCTTTACTACGGCTACTGAAGTGAAAATATATATTTTAAGTTTTAATATTTTGGTTTCTCAAATACTTTATCATGCTCGCCACAATGGAGAAAATGTATTTTTTTATTTGACATGTATTATCATGAGTGTTGCAGTATCAACTGTTTAAATACTATAATCATGAACTCTAGCATCCCACCATTGATATTCCAGTTAGTGATTACGATTTTATTTTTCTTATCCAACCTATGCATATTAAGAATTATTATTGGAGTTGCTTTCAATGTCCTATTTGATGATTGGATGGTTGGTTACTGTACTTTTAATCATTCTCTTCATCGGTGTTAAGTCAGTCCATTAATAATCATTAAAGTTTAGCTCGGATTCGATCTATTGTTTCTATGTATTGGATCTAGGTACATCAATTAAGGTTTTTCTCAAAGGAGTTAAAACTTAAGTTTCTTAGTGTCGCAGCTTGAGTTTCTCTGATAGACATCAACGAATAGACACTAAGAAAGAAACTCTCATGAGAAACAGGCAAGTCAAGTCTTTTTTTCCTTAGTGTCAGGGTTAATCATCGACTAGGATAACATCTTCACCTCTGAACTAAAAGCCTTTGTGCAATTTGAACATTAGGTATACCGACTCAATTTTTGTGATTCTCAGATATTGAAATACATTTGCAAGAGTTTGCAATCATGGAATATTGAAATACCTACTAACTTTAGGTATTCTCTTTTTAATATTCTAAATCTGTGATGTGTAAACATGCTAAATTCATTTATCTTTTTATTTAAGGAACAAATTTTCCAAAGGTAGTAGAAAGTACAGTGTCGGAAATATATGTACCAGTGAGAGTACATTGTCAAAAGCTGCATCAAATTTTGCACGAGCTCAGGACAAATGGAAAATGAATGAGGAAATCGATTGAGGCCTTTGGCACACAGGTTCTCATTTGTCTTTCACAACTTTTGTTCTATTCATATATTAGAAAGAATTGAAAAAAGTCACTTTTAATTATTCATAATCAAAATCGTTTTTTTCTTTCTATTATTGCAGATTCATGCTAATTTATGATTTGTTCTTTTGCATTTTATCTCGCTTGGCTATTTGAGAAGCGGAGCATTTGTGTGCCATGTGTTGGTAATATATCTTCAATATTATTTGAAGTATTATAGTGCAATGTGTGCAGTTTTTCATTTAGAAATAAGCGACATTGCTTTTTATTCTTCAACGGAATTGTGTTTGGAGGGAGTTTGTGCTTCAAAGTAGTTTTATTATGTGTCTTCATGATTCTGAAGGTTATTTTTCCTAATTTTATTACATGTGGAGTATTTATTTAATGGTTTATGCAGCAGGCCACTAATAAAATGTACATTGAGAACATTTATAGTGTATGGGTTAAGAACTGGGGCCTTAGGTGTGTGTGAGTACGTGTGATGGAGTTCAATATTTGTTCTTTTCATGTGATTTTCAAACCATATAAATTTTTCCTGCATCAATCAATTATTTAACTTTTCTTAAATTATTATGGTCCCATTAGTGATTTATTTTTATTGTTCTTATATTAAATTGATATTTTATTCATAATTTATTTATTTATTTTTTTTCAGGTTTTCAAATTTGCAGGAGAATCACCTACTCGTAATTTCCACCTTTATCTTCTAATATGCAAGTTCATCTAAATAGATTCATATTTTTCATATAATTGACATTCCCGTTTTGACTCTCGCTTTTGTTGCATATGTCATTCCTATCGTATCCGTCGTTGTTTCGCCCGCGTCCACATCTGCGAATATTCCTAAAAATCTATAATCTTACTGTTAATTTATCTTTGGGTAACTTAATTAATTTATGAAAACACATGTACATATCATTGTTGGGATTGTGGAGAGTTTTTAATTCCTTTTGCCTCACCCTTCTCTTACGGTGTTAATGAGTTGCTTTATGTCATTGTTATGGTCCCTTCTATGAATCAAATTCTTGATAAGTGTTAGTTATTGTTTCTTCTACTGGGATACAATCTTTTGGTTGAAGTATGGTGAAGTGAGTTTGTTTTGCAGCCTGATTATTCAATGGAAAGTAACAATCTTTTACATTTTTTCTCACCTGTCTAATTGAGCGGAGCATTTATGTGCCATGTGTTGATAATATACATGCAATATTTTTTAAAGTATTATAGTGCGTTATGTTGATAATATATCTTCCATTATTTGATTTGCTTTTTAAAGCCCAGCAGTGAATCCATTTTGACATATGTTTTCTTTTCTTCTCAAAATGTTTGATGTGAATCCCTTTTGACAAAGATATTATAAGTTTGAGTTGTTTATCATGTTATAATGCGATGATTACTTGGTGTTTGTCCTTCCTGTTTACTATTGTTATATTTTTATTTTTATTATAATTTATTTTTTTAGAGAGGAAGATGAAGATGATGACAGAAATGACACTACTTATAATATTATATCAATGGAGGACGACAACTACAAATTCAGGTTTGAATCATGTTTATGTTCACACCGAAATTGATTCTAGTTGCGGTGATGGTTCTATGAATTTTGGCAAGACCGAGTGGATTGCAACAGAAGAAATCCTCCTTTGATGCAGCAACAAGCCATCAACAATATGCAACAATACAACAATCTATTTACCATACCGTGTACTCGCTCCTTAGGTATTCATTTTCTTTCCAATTGTTTATGCTTGTTTTTCACCGGATTCATGTCCCTTTTATAAAAAAATTATTATTCAAGTTAATTAGGTATGGATTTTATGAAAATTTAATTTTTAGTGCGTGTTTTGCATAATCAAGTTTAGAGATGTGCTATTTTGGACGTTTATTGGTCAAACCTTAGTTGCGGATAACATTTGATATAATTTCTTTCAATGAAATGAATTGATGGCTGTGTGTATATTTTTTGTTTTGTTGGTCTATTCTCAGGCTCTAGTTGGTTAGTTGGTTGATTTGTTCTTCTCCAGCGCAGGGTAAGAATTTTTATTGTTCTTTTTTTTTTCTCTTTATCAATCAACGGATTCTTTCAATCTAAGAGCTAATCCACCACAACGTATTGCTAATCAAAATCTAGGTAATCCACCACCACTTTAGGTAAATAATCTTCATCTAATCTAGGTAACTTTTGTGCATTAAATGTACATCATTCCATTACATTTACACCACTTATTTCTATTATTACACATGCCTGCATCATATTTCTATTACACACACCATTAAACCCTAATTAGATTTTAGTCGCACAAATTGCTAATTTCAAAAATGGAGATGAAGAATATATATGAAAAGAAGATATTTGTGATTGAGATCTACGGTTCAGAGTATATGATTATAATGGTGGAGGAGATTTTTGGTATAAGAGTATATCTAAATCACCTGCCGCCATCGAGACAATGTTCTGCCAAATCTTTGTAAGAGGTAAAATAATTTAAGTTTATTTATTTACTTTCTTCTTTGGTCTAATTTCATAGTTCTTGGAATTTACTATCGCCTAAATTGGAGCAAAAAAAGTCAATTGTGTTTTACAATTCAGAACGAAATTGGCCCCTTTTCTTATGTCCCTTTTCCTTCCCCACATTTCACACACACTTTTGCTTTCCTCTCGATTTGATAAGAGGAATTTCCAGAAAGGAGATTCTTTTATTTTTTTCTTTCTCTAATTGAGGGGTGGGTTCTCTATCGCCGATCAAATGTCAATGCGTTGGCAAACATTGCTCAAAGTCATCGCCCTCAGTAACAACATCTATTTTGAATTTTGATTTTTT
Organism: Pogostemon cablin; assembly: GCA_023678885.1. NCBI lineage: Eukaryota > Viridiplantae > Streptophyta > Magnoliopsida > Lamiales > Lamiaceae > Pogostemon > Pogostemon cablin. Next base: position 16,464,941 of record CM042966.1, read on the forward strand.
GTGAAATGTAATTTTGATTGATTTTTTTTGAGTTTGGGGTTAGGTGAAGAAAATTTCCTGGTGGTGGTTTATTTTTTTCAGTCGTTGATGAACCAATATCCTTTTTCTTCTTTTTAATTTCTAATATTGAAGAAAAATATTGAAGGAAATAATCCTTTGCGGATATTACTTTTTCGTGTTTGGGTTGAGTATTGATAGGTTTGGGGAATATTGACATTTTGTTGTAATTTTTTTGGAGGTTTATTTGACTTAGAAATTGTAATGTATTGTGTTGAAAGTTGAAGTATATTTTGTGAATGATGCTGATGTAGGGAGAAACAAATTTGATTTACGATCGTTTTTTTAAATATTGATTAAATCTTCATTAATTTCTTTAAATAATAGTGTTTTGGTCCTCTGTTACATGTTGTCAGGAAATAGTTGGCAAAATTATCAATTATCCAAGTTTTGCTTCATGGAAGTATTCTTGCATTAGTGTTGTCATCTCAATTCTTTTCATATAGCAACGATGTTCTCAAAAGAGTTTATTTATAGCATTCTTTTCATCTCATATTGGCTTTCATTTTTTCAATATTCTATGATTATTTTCCAATGATTTTTATATGTTCATATTATTGCCACATAAAATAAAATTACTCTTTTTCAAGTTTATGAGTTTGCTGCTGGTATTGGTGAATTAAAGCAAGTTTTGATATTTGCCCATTCCAAGATTGACAGTTCATTCTCTAATAGTATACTGCTGGCTTAAACTCTAAGGTTCCATTATTGTTTTATTTTTATTAATTGTTCTTATATTGAACTGATTTTTTTTCATAATTTATAATTTATTTATTTTTTTGCAGCTACTTTTCAAATTTGCAAGACAATCACCTACTTATAATTTCCACCTTGATATACTATATGTAAGTTAATCTAATTAGATTCATGTTTTTCATATATATGACATTCCCATTCCGACTCTCGCTTCTGTTGTATATCTCTTGCCTACTAAAAATCAACTTTTAGAATTGTGAAACTAATGGATCTGTGATTTTATTATGAATGGATTATGAATTGGTTTTTGTTCTATAAACATTTCCATAGAGTTTTCCTAATCTTAGTTCTTCTTAAAATGCCCTTTCTTTAGTAATGAAATATATATATTTTTTCATATAAGCAATTAACCCTTAATTACTTTATTTATTCTTATTTTATTACTAATGGCATTGTGTGTGATTGAATTTGCATATTTTAATCCCTAAAACACTTTGTATTTGAACATGCACGGATGTGATGGCATGTTTCCTTGCGAAGACGTTATTTCAACATGAACGGATGCCAATTCCATTAAAATTATCATATTCATGTAATGTAAATTTAACAAAAACTTGGTGAATTCTTTCTGCAAGTTTTAAATATTATACTGTGTTCTGAGTTAGAATCGATTTAGACAATTTCATCATATTCTAAAAGGTGTTAATGGTACCAAAGACGTGCTAAGCCCAAAGCAATTTCCAATCTTTAAGTTTTGATTGAATCTGTAGCTACATTGTTGAACCATTTCTGCCAAAAAATGGTATTTCTATTACCATTGTTCACGACAGAAGTAGTTGTTTCACAATCAAGGACAGTTGCAATACTTTGAGACTCGAAATTTCAAAATGATTATCCTCTGTGGTAAAATTTGATAAATGGTGTGTCAACATTTTATATGACTGGAATGGAACTTTTCGGGTTAGGCCATATCTCTCGGATAGGTGTTCCTTTCAATCACTATGGGAATGTCATGACGGTAAATATAGAAATTCTTATAACAATATTTTATTTAATATATTTATACTGCTTATGATTTTAATCCTTGATGATTATAAACCATAATTAATTGTTTCGTATTTGATCCACAATGCAGTTCCTACTATGTCGATGCATGCTAAACTTTTTAATAACAAAGCCTCAACATCAAAAACAAATGATCATAACAGAGTAATTTTTACAACTCCACAAAATTTGATTCTTGATAAAATGAAAGGTATACATTTATCATTTGTATTGCAAACATTTGACTGAATACATATTCATTACTTATAAAATGTAATTGATTAACAGGTGTTCTTAATGAATCATTTAATGGTAATAGTACTAAATCATCTGCAGGAAAATTTGAATCTTCTTTTGTGCCAAGTAAGTGTTCATCCTTTAATGATAAATTTAAGTTTTATATTGTTGAGATTAATCGTATTAAATGTAGACAGACTTGCATATACATTTATGAATTAATTGATTAACAAAATTAACATTTTCATTCTCTGCAAAGTTTAAAAAGAATTTGCATGATCCTATTCACATGATTCGAACAAGAGGTGAAAAATTTTATATATTATTTGTTTTACCATAAATAATTGAAATTTGTTGATCTTTGTTTTATAATATGTATACTTTTGTTTTTTGATAGCTACTTGCGTTAACACTCATAATCAGGGTGTTTTTCAAGGTAATATTATTATAGTCAATTCTTTAATAGATTTTCACTAAATTCAAACATATAATGTTTATCAATTTTATAATTTGTTTTAATTTATTGAAGAATATGTTCGAGTTGAAGGAGACGTGCATTTTGAAATGTGCAAGGATGTATTCTACAAACATAAAAAAGATTTTGTTTTGTTCTATAACGAACCGTCTTCAACAGCATATTTCGAGACTATAGTTGTTCCCTTATTTTCATATTAATCATTTTATATTAACTTAATTATTACCATATGTATACTTAGATTGTGAATACATTTTATGAATGAAAAAGCAACTAATACATGTTATATTATTTTCCAGAGTTTTCCTGATAATATCTTTAATGAGATACAGTCATGTGGGAATAATATAAACCATATTGTGGATATTGATGGAAAAGAATGGTTCGCAGAATTAATTGATGCTGGACCTTATAGAGTGTTTGATGTTGTCAAGTTGAAAAGAATGGGTGAATATTACTTTGTATCTCCAGGACAACCACTGTTTATGACCATTTATGGAAATAAGTGCTATTTAAGACAGTTTCGTGTGGATAACTTTATATATGATTGTTCTTGAATTGTATTTGATGAACCACTTCCAAAAGATATTTACATTTTCTTGCTTCATCTTTAACAATTAATATACTCATAAACTATAACTTTTATTGACTTTTTTATTTGCTACAACTTTGCAGAACCTCCTTTGGAAATGAAGATTGTTGTTGAGTTCTTTGTTCCGAATGAATTAGAAATGGTTAGTTCATTACAATTTAGTTTTAGGCTAATATTTTTTTTATATTTAGTAGTCGTTTATGCAATTTTTTACTATTTAGTATTAGTTATTTGTTTTGTAAAAATCAAATGATTTTTTGAATGATCTGCAGATTAAAAATTTAACCATATTTACACATGTATGATTACATTCGTATACGTATATTCTATATATTTTTATTTACATTATGTTATGTTATAATTGTTTGATGTAATATGTTATCAAACGAATCTCAGATAATTCCTCAGACGTTGATTGATCTATATGGTTCATTCATCCCTCGAAGTAGAATTTATGCGAGAATTGATGGTAGATCTAAGTGCAATGCTACAATTGTGAATGAGAGTGGAAAATTTGTGTTGAAATTGGAAGATTCGAATTGGATTTCTTCTTTTTTCAACACTGATATTATGTATTGCACAGTTTTGTATGATTGGCATAATACATTATGGCTTCGACCTTATTTACACAATAGGTCTTCATGCCACTCCCTTTGTTTTTATGTTGTTCTAGGTATAGTATGAGTGCAATTCACTATTTCGTGTATTATATCTTTGTTATTATTAATATTAATTATTGATTGCTTTTTTTAGGAGATGGATCATGTGATGCTTTCAATGTTCACTCAGTAATTAACGTTGATGAAAAGGTTGCAGTCGGCTCAAATGTTGAATCTAGCGTCAAATTCTTCAAGAAGCGTATAACTCTAACTGAAGCTAAAAGAAAAAGAACGGTAACTCATTTCGACATAGCTATCTAGCTTTGTTTTATATTTTTTTTATTGTTCACTTTGTGTAGCGTTATGGAGATTAATGTCTAACATCCATATGCAGACAATGCCCAAGGACTTTATTAAGAAGAATAATATTGCAGATGTTGATAGTGCTATATTGATGCTAAATCATAAAGAGTGGAATGTTGGAGTAAAATTTGAACCCAAAAGAACAATTATTCAAAGAGGTGTCCCGCCATTTTTTAGAGAAAATAAAATCAAAGCAGGAATGAGGTGCATGTTCATTTATAGATCTCCACTCACTTTTGAAGTGACTAAGTGCAGAAGAATTTTGTCATTTTCCTTTTATTTCAATTTGTACTTCCATTAAGAAACCTTTTAAAGATTCTTATAATTTGTATATCATAACTTGATGAATTCCACACTGGATCTTGAACTAATGTTTTGTATATATCTACTAATTTGTAATTTTATTTTTGTTGATGAATTTTGCAAATTAGCAAAGCATGCAATTGGATTATTTAATCAGTCTGATGATTTTTTATTTGCTCTTTCCCATTATGAGAATTTTAAATATTAAATTGGGTGTTAGTTTAGGGTACATCGGTGCAACCCGATGTTTTAAAGGATAAAAACATGGAGCAGTGGGTGGTTATTTATATTTAATTTAATTTTTAATTATTTAATATATTTAATTAATGGTAGGGATTGAATTATTAGTTAATCCAACAATCAAAATCGTCTACGGACAATGGTGTCATGGGTGCACCGCAGTAAAAATATTAAATTGGATTAAATCATAACATTTTAATACAAAAATATGATTTTTTTAAAAATAAAATTCGATTGATAACTAAACTATTGATTACGAACTCAATAATTTTTCTTTTATCAATTCAAGATATGGAAGACGCAATACTATTTTTTTGTTAATTCCACATTGATATTAAAAATATTTGTAATTTTATGGTGCACATGGTCCACCCCCTCTTCATATTAACAGTGTAAAAATTGGGTGCAGTTGGTAATTTTTAAAAATTATTTTTAATTATTTAGTTTTATAAAGTGGTAATATTTAAATAAAACTTGATCTAACCGATGGTATTCTTTATGCGTACCGTTGTACCGACTGCGATACAGTAAGACTTTAAAAATATTAATATTTTGAATTGAAAATGAAACTTATACTATAAAGATCAAGAGTTTGAAAGCGGTCCACACGTGACACAAGTGCACCTAGACAATGTCAGCCGTTAGATTAAAATATAATTTTATCCCTAACATTAATATATTTAAATAATTAAAATATATATGCATATAATAACCAACCACTATCCGTACTTTTAACCTATAAATTTTAAGGTGTACCGGTTCACCAGGTGCACCATAGAATTATTTAAACATAAATATATTTGAGTTATAGATCATAATTTCCTATTTTTTGTATTTTTAGTATATAAAAATGGAATATACATATTTAAGTTTTTGATTTGGTGCTGCTTAATATTTAAACAAAAATATAGATGATTAAAAATAAAATATTAACTCTTTAATTGTGGAAGTTGAACCATTGCGATCTTCTGCGATATTTGGTTTTTTTTATTTTTTTAACTTACACGTCTATTTATTTTAAATTCTCAGAATAACAATTGATCTTCTTCGGAAGTTCGTGCAGTAGACTCTTACTTTCCTTACATAATCTCAAACTTCAGTTCTTCATTCTGTAATTCAAAAGGTAACTTATTCTGAAATCTATGTATTATTTTCGTTCTACACAAAGTTAAAATGTAGTGTATATTCTGAAATCTATGTATTATCTTCGTTCTACACAAAGTTTAATTGTAGTGCATTCTTAAAATTCATGTTTTAAAAATCATTGTTATACATTTATATAGATTATATTTCTCATAAATTTTAACTTCTGCATTGTTGAATGTGATATATTTATTAAAATACTTTTGCTTTCATATATGTGTTTTAAAATTAATACTTCAAACTATTATACAGATTGATAGAGTTTGTCATGACTCTGATTCTTTTGTACTTTCAATATGGGGAAATTACACTTTTAGTCCCATACAAGAAGTCACATTTCATTTTTGGTTCCTAACCTTTTTTATCCCAAAAGTTACAATTTTTGTCCTAACCGTTAATTTTTGGATGGAAATCGTTAAATCTAAAAAAATAAAGAAAAATTAATTTTAAAAAAAGGCTCATAAAAAATAACAATAAGAATACATCTGCAGGAGAAGGCATTCTATAGAACATCTAAATAAATTCTCATTCCCAAACTTTTCAATCCCAACAACAATCCGCGGACAAATAGCGAAGTCGAAAACTTTCTTCCAATCTCTAACATTCTTAGTATGCTCACTGTCATAATATCCAAACTGATTCCCCTCATCTCTGCTCACTTTGCACTTCTCCTCCTTCGGCAGCCTAAAGAATTTTCTCGCCGCTGATTTGATCTTCTGGCGGGTAAAGTAATTACAGTAATGATCAAGTGCTTTAATAAACAACAGTAACACACAACAAGTTTGTAGTGCTGGAAAGTCGCTGGAAATCTAACATTATAAAGCAAGCACATAACTAATTAATCTAATGAAGAAAAAAAGAACCATACAAAACTATCACCTTTAATTACAAAACATACATAGGCGCAAGTATGACAATGGATAATCAATAAATATATAATCTCATAAGTCACAAGTATGACAAGTTACAAGCGAAAAAAAATATTGAGAAACAAGCCTACAACTGCATGAACAATCAACTTTAATTGTTAATAATTTAACTATAAGATTATCAATTTTGGAATCACAAGCCAATAAAGAAAAAACAGAGAACCATACAGAATAGATAGCACAATTCACCAGAAACATACAACCCAAAACAATGTGAATTAATTTCATCATTGAAAAGATTTAGTTAACTCCATAATTCAACGTTAGTTAACCTAAATCGCCACCCTTTAGGGAGGAGAATCGGTTGATTCGGGCTTCCTCCAAGCCCTCTCAATCTTGTCTTCTCGCCGGACCTGTCTCTCTCATCCACACTCCAAAAGGTCCTCTTTGCGACTAATCTCTTTCCAATCTTGACCTTACCTCCTCTCTTAGCCGTGCAACACCAAAATGATTGCTTCCTTTGGGCTTTACAATTTCTAGGCTTCTGCCCTTCACCCACGGGAAGTGTTCTAGGTTGCAAATTCAATCCTCTCTCCTCCTTCCCCAACTCCCAGAATCAGCCCATTCGACTCAGAGCCCACTTTCCTCTCTCTCAAACTATCTACGACCTCCTCATACTTCCTCTTCCCCCAAATGCCTGAATCTGCGCCTCCATTACCCGATTCCAATCCAAAGCCACCTCCCTTCTTTCATATCTCCTAGGCTCTGAATGAGGAAAACAACTATTGGTCCCCCAATTATCAACCTGATCGGCTCGTGATTGCAAATCAAAGAACCCACTCTTTCTCCTCTCTCCCTTATCTCAAATCCATTAGTATCGGGTGATCTTTTACCCGATGCCTAATCAGTGTCATCAGCCCTAGACGGTGCGAATTTGCGATTATTCTCTTAATTAAAACTTCCCTAACGACGTGGTTTCTCATCCCTCATGCCGCGTAATAGGATCTGAACACCTGCTAGTGCGATTCTACGTATTGCAGAAGAAGGAATTGGGATTCCCGGCTAGGGTTTCAGAAGGAAGGGAAAAAACAAAAAACGTGATTTGAATCCGTTCAACCCTTGTTCCTACTAATGGGCACGTGCTATTCTGTTTGATTTTTTGACGGAAGTTAATAAAAAAAGCAATGGGACCAAAATTGTAGTGAAAATGACTAAAAATGAAATGTGACTTCTTGTATGGGACCAAAAGTGCAATTTTCCCTTTCAGTTTGTTTCTCCGTTAATATTTAAATGTTTAAATTGTGGAAGAAGAAGAAGATGAGAAGATTGTAGAAGATGATGATAATTCAACTTTAATATTCTATTTTTTTTTTCAATTACAACACATCAAACAAGTTTTAAAGGATATTAGTCTTAGATTTATAATTTTAGATTATTGAGGTCCTGAAATGATAAAAAAATATTTTAGGTCTTAAATTGTTAGTCGGCCTATCTTTCGGGCCCCTTAATGATAAAACTCCTATTTTATATTACTCTATTTATTTATTTATTATTGGGATTATACATATATAATTAACTTTAAGCATAATGACATGTCAAAAAATAGTAATCTTAAAATTATTCTAAGCCTAAAATTACAATATCCTACTTAATATATAAATTAAAATTATTATTAAACTACACAATATTATAAAAAAGACAAATGAAAATAAGAAGGGGGACAAAGAGAGAAAGGAAGATGGAGAAAAAATAAAAATAAAAAGCCAAACAAGCAGCTTGCCAAAAAGAGCTAATGTCACGCCCCGACCCCAGACAGAACGCGACAACCGCCACGTTAACCATAAATTTTGCAGAATGGGTGCACTCCACTCCACAAAGTTTATAGAAAACGTAAGGCTTGCTATCAAGTACCTGTAGAACTGAACAACTGATAACAACGGGTACAACCCGAGGACATCATCTCATAAAGTATCAACAAGGATTTACAAAGGTACAAAATACAACGGTGTAACTTAGTTTAAAGAAAATATACATGAACGATACAACATCGCGAAGGTACAAAAAGAACATCAAGGGGGTCACCAAATATAAACTATACAATCTCGCCAATGAATCCGTCAATTTACATAAAAGAGGAAGTACCCAAAACACGGATTGGATGATGAGCAAACGATAGGCAAACCTCCAACCAAAACGATATCAACAGCCTGAAAAGGAAAGAATGATGGGGGGTGAGCAAAACCACTAGCTCAGTGAGGTGATAAGCCGGTCACCCCGACCCTTATACGAAGCATGTACTCCCACTCGCGGTTCATAACATAATATCCCACAATTCGTCCCACAATAAATATTCTCACTCAGTGTACATATTAATGAAAATAAAAACCTTAGTGCACATTTATGAATAACACAATTAGTTCAAACAACATGTTATCACATAAAAGACGCGTGGGTTGTCAATATCCTCCTCGAACTGAGCTCTCCGTCGAGAGACAGTCCAAGCCCGTCACCGTTACTCTAGATAAAATGCACATTAATATTCTTTCTCAACACGCCAAGTGCTAAAGTTCACAATTCAATATCGACGTGAATACATGAAATGATCAAACATATAAACATATATGACATGCATGTCCCACACCGATGACGTTGACTGAGTCTATAATAGACTAATCCATCTAACGATCACCCTCCAGAGTATCAGTATTTGGCAAATGGACAGGTGCCCCGTTAGATCTAACTCACCCGGGTTTGCCAATCCCGGGCAACTTGGTTGTCACTCTAACTCACCCGAACCGCGACAATTTGGGCTACTTAACCAATGTCGCTCCAACTCACCCGAACCGTGACCAATTCGGGCTACTTAACCTTGGTACCAGGCATACATATGCATGTGCATCATAAGATGAATAACGACTCAAGTTAGAGTCTTAATTGGCACACAAGAATAACCAGAAATCAATAATACTCATAAAATGACTAACATGACTCTAACCAGAGCAATCGAGCCAATCAGGCTCTTTACCACATAACATAATACCAAATAATTTTCTTATCAATTAACTAAAACTAAAATAAATGCACATTTATCGAAGGTCCACACTTCCCACAAGAGAAGGCGTTCCCGAATTATCAACTCACAAGGAAGTGATTAACTCTCTCCGGAATCTGAAGTCGGTTCCTTGCTCTTCGTCGATGGTTCTTTACCTAGAAAGGAGATGAGCAATTAAAGACAAATTAAATATAACTAACTATTAGCGTTAACATCCCTTTCATTGCTAAAAACAAATCCTAATCGAGTTCGAACGAGTCGATATTAAATAAAAATGGCATGTAACTCTTTAACATCAGTTCCCAATCCCATATAACCGTTTCAATACATTAACTAAACGAAACGATAAAAAAAAATAAGTTTGAATTCGACATAAAAATTCTGAAATTTTCCAGCTAGCGGCAGTTTACGAGAAAAATCATAACTAATTGTAGAATAATCGGATTGAGGCGTTTCAAGTGGCTACGGAAAGCTAACGAGTTCAGCTACGTACAGAAATTAAGTTTGCAAAGTTTCGATGGCAATAGCTATGTCAAAATCAGTTCGAACAGTCTGCAAATTACCCACATACCAAAAAGAAAAACCCCACAAAATTACAAAATCATGGAAGAAGGAAGCTTAATTCACACACCACTTACCTCAAAACAACTTAAAAACCACCTAGGATGAGGGTTGTAAGGGAGAATTTGGTCAACAAGGGTTTCTCCTCTTCCTCTCTTCTTTCCCCTCTTTTGCTTTTCTTCTCCCGTTCTTCTCTCTTTTTTTTTTTAACTTTAGTCTTACTAATTATATATCAGGCCATTTAAGTGGGCTGAAACTTTGGGCCACAAAATAAATAAATAAATAAGTTTGGGCTTTCTAAAAAAATTCTAATTGGGCTTAATTGGGCTGACATTTTGGGCCATAAAAATAAATAATTAGGTTTTGGGCTTTCTAACAAAAATATAGTTGGGCTAAGATATTATAGCTAAAACATGTGGCTCCAAGGAAAAAAAGAGAATAAAAACATGATTAATTAGTACATCAAGAGAGCCAAAAAAAAAATGACTTAAACAAATAGAAAATCATGAGATTGGCCAAGAGCATGGCACGTGGCTAGCGATGGGCAGCTGAGTGGAGCAAAACAGTAGGGGCTCATCTCGGGCTTTAAGATCAGCAACGGGCTTATGTTGGTGATCGAGCCATAGGCAGAGCCTCGCCGGAGTGAGTAGCCCTTCTCCCTCTATGTTAGAGGATTCCACAAACACCATGCAAGTTGGTGCCAACTTAAATACCGGAAGAGCTCGAAAAAAACTATCAAAAAGAGACTCAAAAGGAATTGATCATATGAGCTGCTCTACTCTTGTTTGAAATAATGGTGCATGAAGAAAAGATATAGCAATACTTTCCAAATGAAACCATGAAAGAAGCCAAGAATATGGCTTGGAAGGGACATCAAGCATAAACGTACTAGAGCCTTGGCAAAAAACTCCATAGCACTGAAACTGCTGTAGTGAGAAATCGAAGGCATGGAGAAGAATCCCATAAAGGGAGGTGGATATTGTACAACACTCTCTATCAATTTGGGCATGAAAATTACAGAGAAATTGTAGCTATCCATGTAGAAAACAGCTAGGAACCTGCTTCCAATTGGAAATGACATTGCAAAGAAAAAGGGATGGGCAGGTTGTATAATATCCCATTAAATTGGGATGGAACAAAAAAATCCCATGTATAAAAGGTTAAAATGGAAGAGTTAAGACAGGGGATGTGCAGGAGGGAGGGTGGGGCCCAGAGCAATAAATGTTCACAGTTTGCTAGGCAACCTGCAAATACGAAACATAGGCAGAAAAGGCAGCAAAGTAGGTTGGGAAAAGGCTACAAACTGCCAAAAGCATTAAATGCTAACGCAAAAAACAAGAATGAGCTGAAACCGGTGGCCACATCCTGACCATTGCTCGACGGAGACGACGAGCCACTGCTGGGCAGCTCGGCAAGGCTCAAGAAGTCACGAGATCCGAAACTGATCTGGCTGTTGTAGTAGACCTTGAAACAATGAGCACCTGTCGGATTTCAAGACAACAACCTCCAGCCTTTGAGCTTGAAATCAACGAGGGTGAGGGTGTGGAGGCAGTGGGAAACAAGAACCCATCAAGGAACCAAGCTTGGGTATGAAGAAAATGGATTTAGAAAAAAAAAAAAGACGAGAAAAAGAAAAAGGCGGGCTGAGGGGCGGGTATCTACGCTGGAAGCCGGCGAGTTGATGTGAAAAAAATTAATTTAAAATTAAATAAATAAACGAATTTATATTATTTGAGTTGCTAGAGGTGAACTTTAAATTTACGCCAGTAGGCCATCAAATTTAATTCCAATTTCGACTATACTAATTTTATTGTATAATATTTGTGCAACATGATTATCATCGGTTCGTAGGTGTTTTATTTTAAACTAGCAAAACTTACCCGTGCGTTATAAGGGTATGAATTTTAAAAAATTAAAATATATAAGTATTATCTCGTGAAATAATTTACTATAAACATCTTTTATATATATTCCATATAAATATTATTTCGTGAAATAGTCAAATATCTACCTATCTATATACATATATAATAGTAATAAGGGTCAACTCAAAATTGGGCTCAATTTTGACCCAATTCCCCCCTCTAAAATTTTATATCTCAATCTTGGCCATTCATTATTTGAAGATTAATCTGAACCGTCTATTTGTGTTGTGATGTAATCTAAGATTTTTCACTTTAAAAATTCGGTGCCATTCATGTCATTTAACTAAAGTTGGAGGACTTTGTTGCAATTTTGACAAATCTGTTGAACAAACTCATTCTGCAACCCTAATTTTGGTCAGATTTCCACCTCCAATGAAAAGTTCTTCATTGGCTGTTATGTCTCTTCCACGGGACGGGTATTACAAAATTCATTTCAAAGCCCTAATTCACATTTGACGATTTTCTTCCCCTGCACCTTATCCCGCCGCTATCAAGATCATGATTACGCCGCCATCGCTACCTTCGCCTTCGTCAATCATTATTGCTGATTTGCCTCCTCCTTCGTCATATTTATCGCTTCCACTCAGTAAACTTTAGATACCAAATTTCATTTCCACCGCAGCACTTCCAACGCTATTTTAGTTTTATAATTTTATTATATTCTTCATCTCCCTCAAATACCTCTTCTGTTTCCTCATTTCGAAAAATAATGGTTTAGCAAAGAAGATTTAATCTCAAATAGAAAAGAAAAAAAAAGAAATGAGGCCACCCTTAATTTATGGTTTCACCTCTCTCGCAAAGCCTGGTGTCCCCGTCGCGATATTTCGCCGGTGCATTCTAGGATAACATCGACAAGTTTGTTACAAAGTGCGCCGAGCCGGAGGATTACAATCTGGAGTGAATGCCGATTTGACGCTCTTTGCTAGTGTATGAAAATAGGGGAAGATCCCCTTTATACCGGTGAAGAAAACGTGAAGCTTTTCGATCGACCCTTCCGCGAATACTGCCGCTGCTCCTGTTAGTTGGAGTTGGACACCTTTTTTCTCTGTTTCTTGAATTTGAATAGGGTTTTGATAATTTTGCGCTTTATTTTTTGGTATTATTGTCTGGAATTATATGGGGTTTTGAACTCTCTCTCTCTCTCCCCCTCCATTTTCAAATTGGAGTCATCATTTCATGAAAAAAATGAAGTATCATTTTATTATTCCTACAAACGATGAGTGGAATGATCCGCTTGATGAAGGTCTTTTGATCTACAAACTTATCTCTTGCATGGTTTGATCCATGAAAATAGGTTCGGCCACCTGATTTGCATCAATGGAATGGAATGAATTGGATTGTAAGTACATCTATGGTAGAGAAATAATGGATCTCTGGGATCGAATCTGCACCACTCTTGGTGTGAGGTAACTATATATGTTTAACTATGTCCTTTTATGCATGCTTGAAATCCTTTGGTGATTGATATCTGTATCGTAGTAATGAATACTCAACTGGTAGATAAAGAATACTCAATTGGTAGATAAAGAATGCATTCATTCATTCATTTTGCAGGGAAATTACAATTGAAGATTTGTTATAGAAGCATATGATGGACATACCATTGCTATATGGAGTTGCTTATTATGTCCACTACTGGTTTGTAAGTGGGGATATAGCTTCTGCCATCGGAGCTTATGTTTTTCTTTAAATATGTAAATCATTTTATAATATTTGTGACCTAATATGTTCTTATTTACTCTTATAGGGCATAGCAAGGAAAGCTGATGCGATTTTTTCAATTGCAGGTAGATAGTTTGAATTCTTATTTCTATCAATACCATCATTTATATTCTTCACTATACTCGATAAGTACGAGGTATGTTCTAAACCCTTCCTCTTTCTAGCATAACAATGTAGAGTGTCTTTTTATTTTGCTTTGGTATTTTAATTGCGTCATCTATGAATTTTGTTTTTTAATTCTATACATATTAAAGTTCTCCCTTTGCTTTGGAAGTAAGTACATTAGAATGTTATTTTCTATTGCTTTGCTGCGTTTTGAAAGAAATGTACAGTTAGTTTATGAAGGAAATGTCGTTTTATAGTAGCAATTATATTTTGAGGGATCAATGAGAAATAAAGAAGGGTACTGATATTGGAAATTTGTAGGGTGATATGATCCATTTGAATACTCTCTCAAATTCTCTTTTTCATTTGAAGTGAGAGGTGTGTTAACAGGGGAGAGAAATGCAAGGTATGAGGAAGAGTAAGAAGGTGGTGATTATTTTATTGACGTTCATCTCAACTTGGTTTCATTTCCAATCTGCTTCTTCACAATAAATTGTCAAGACTCTACTAGGGTATTCTGGTAATTTACCTTTCAAGCTTGAAACTAGGTGAGTTCTTTTTTATCCACATCATTATCTCCAAATGAATTAATGAGTATTTAATTTTGCAAGTAATTATATTGTTGATGTGTAGATACATTAGTGTGGGTGAAATTGTTGATGTGTAGATACATTAGTGTGGGTGAAAGAGAAGAGATAGAGCTGTTTTACTACTTTGTAGAGTCAGAAAGGAATCCAAATGAGGGCCCTCTTCTTCTTTGGCTCATCAGTGTGCCCAGTTGCTCTGGTTTAAATGGACTTGCTATTAACAATGTTATTACGTAGTATATTCATTTGTGTGTGTGACACTCTGTGTAATTAACTTCCTAAAAGTATTTTTTGATGAAGAACGTGCATTATCAATGGTACATACTTTGTTTTGCAATTTGAGAGTAATTTGATTAGGTTTCCATGATTTTATTTATAGGCAAACACTGCGAAACCATTTCAACGTTTTATTAAATAATTATCGCTTTTTATCGGCAATAATTCACTCTTATTAAAATTATTAAATTATTTTTTGTTTATACTACGAACATTCATGAAATTTCTAATACATCACTGTTGCTTTTTTATTTTCATTTTTGTACCAACCTTTCAAATTTGGATGCATAATTTATGGATGTGAAGAGAAATAAAGATATTGAGCATATGCAAGGGATATAGTACTATTAATTATAGATTTCATTCAAGGAAAAAAGAAAGAAAAAGAAGATGAAGAGAGGAAATTATCATGATATACAGTGATATTTTTCATTAATAAATTGGGAATTAATTAATTTTTAGTATGTTGTTATTGTCGGGTCAAATATAATTGTCGACTATTGACAATAATAATAACTTAAGGCATGTTTTGAGTATACATAAATTTAATAAACCAAATGAATATTGATAATTCATTCTCCACTGTCAATCTATCCATTTCACCATTTTGAGTCGTCCATCCTAAATCTATCCATTTTCCTTTTTAGATTATAGGACCTACACCCTCCACTAACACAAATAAAACATGGGACCCACACCCTCCACTAATACAACTACCTACTACACATAAAATAATAATACTCTTTAATTCACGTGCAAAAAGTACATGGATACATTGAGGATGGACGAAGGAAGTAATAGTTTTGAATTTTGGTAGAATATATATAAAATTTATGTCAAACAATATGTTAGAAGTCATTAATTGAAGATAAAAGAAGAGATGAAATTTTTTTTTTTAAAAAAATGTATTAATTGATGGTAGGATATATATAAAATTTATGTCAAACAATATGTTAGAAGTCATTAATTGAAGATGAAAGAAGAGATGAAAAAAATTAAAAAAATAAAGTATTAATTGAGAGTGATAATGTGACACGACCCACCTAATTAAAATAAAAATCATCATTATAAAAATCTGCACTCATTTTTTTTCCACATAATATATTTATAACCAAAATCATCACACTAGTTCAACATACGTAACAGACTTCTGACACCACCTCAATTCAGATAAACTCATGACAATACTTATTATACTACATAATAAAATATCAGCGGAAACAAAATAAGGCCACGGCATAGCCCAACAGGTCATCATCTATGTACATCCGCTCAAAACCCTGTAGGAGCTCCACAGCTTGCACAATCACATCACAAATCTCAATCATCAACAGGTTCACTTACAATACATAAACTAGTGAGACAAAAATCTCAGTAAGTAGAAATCATGCATGTTAGTGCATGAAAATGCATTTAGTTCTCTATCGCCTATTTCCTAATCTTTCTAGTTGATCTCTTTTATTTTAAAATCTGTTCACGTTGCGGGATCCCCACGACAAACTTATGATATGCATCCTAAATGAGCTCAATAGACACACTTAATGTCGGATCGATTCCGATCCCTGAATATAATATCGAGAACGATTTTTTCGAACCCTGGCAGAGTGTTGGGGATGATTTTTCCGAACCCCAAATAAAGTACTGAGAACAATTTTTCCAAACTCAAAATAAAGTGTCGGGAACGATTTTTCCGAACCCTGACAGAGATGCATATATAGTGGCCGCACACACCATTAATATCTTATTAATTTTGGGGAAAATACTTTCTATGATTATGCATGGTATGCAATCAGGGAGATTAAATATGCATCATAAACCATTTACGGCATCAATATCAACATTTAATCACAAATAAAACAACAACTTAACTTCAATTCACACAAATCCACTTCTGGAATAACAACTCCACCCCAATCACATAGATCTATTTATAAAATAACCACTTCACCTTGGATCATACAATCCCTTTTTAGAATAACAACTTCATCTTGAATCACACAGATCCTTATAACCAATACCTTCTCAAATCATACATATATATCTCAACAGTTTTCAATCACATAGATCTACATAGGACAATAATATTATCTCAAATCACATAGATCCACAACTTGTATCACCAATTAACCCCAAATGATTCATAACATAATTAAACTAATCACAAATAATTCATGGCACAATTATCACATATTAATCACAAATAATTCATACATGACATGTTTATGCATTTTAGTTGTACTTCTACTTACATGGACTCCTAATAGTGATAATAGTATAGATCTCGTGAAGAACTGTAACTACCTATCTTCTGTTCCGGAACGCACACACCTCTTTCCAGTTTCTCTCTTCCTCTCTTCTCTCTTTTTTTTCTCTTAGCTCACGAAGTCAACTCCTGCAATTCTTATCACCCAAAAATGGGGTACATGGGATATATATAGAGAAGTTGGGGATGGGTGTGAAGTCGGTTAAATCCAACCCCTTTTTATTTATTATTAATTTTTTTGTACAAAAGTTAAACAATAACGTGTATATATCAACTAAGTGACTCGTGCCTTGCCAATAACCACATATACTGCCGGTAATTTTTTAATTATTATTATCCATTACGACTATACGTGCAATACTTAATAACTAAGATATGATACATTTACAAATTAATACACATACATGTATATTTTCTTTATCACTATATTATTACGAGAACACGTGTGATACTTAATAATTAAAAAATAATATATTTATACACATAAGACAATTTAATTATGCACGTAAATATTTATGCACATATATGTTCACATATTATCACCATTTTTATTATGCACATATATGTTCAAATAAAATATAAAGATAAATAAAATGTAAAAACAATTATCACATAATTGCCACATAATTATCACATAATTATAAAAGGCAAATAGCACAAATTAAATTATATTGGCACATGAGTAGTTGAGAAGCTCGGGTGTCACATCCTCCCCACCTTATAAAAATTTCGTCCTCGAAATTTACTTACCTGAAGAGTTCTGGATACTTAGTCATCATCTCATCTTCTCTTTCCCAAGTAGCCTCCTCAACTAGTTGGTTCGTCCATAATACCTTTACTAATGATATTTTTTTATATCTGAGCTTCTTCACTTCTCGCCACAAGATCTCAACTGGTACTTCCTCATAACTCAAATCTTCTTTTAACTCAACTGGTTCCTGCCTGAGAACATGAGATGGATTTGGAACATACTTCCTCAACACAGATACATGAAACACGTCATGTACTCTAGACATCGATGCTGGTAACTCCAACTTATAAGCAACGCTGCCAACTCTCTCAATGATAGTGAACGGACCAACATATCTTGGACTGAGTTTTCCTTTCCTTCCAAACCACATTATCCCCTTCATTGGAGATAGTTTCAAGAATATCTGATCACCCACTTCAAATTCCAATTCTCTCATCCATTTGTCTGTATAACTCTTCTGCCGATCCTGAGCAACTTTCATCTTCTCTTGTATACGTGTAACAGCTTCTGACATTTTACGAATCAAGTCTGGACCTAAAAGTTTACTCTCTCTAACTTCATCCCAATAAACTTGAGATCTACACTTTCTTCCGTACAATGCTTCATATGGAGCCATCCCGATAGTAGACTGATAACTGTTATTGTACGAGAACTCTATTAGAGACAAAAATTTACTCCACTGACCTTGAAAATCCAATACACACGCTCTGAGCATATCCTCCAAGATTTGTATTGCACGCTATGATTGACCATCTATATGTGGATGGAATATTGTGCTGAAAGATAATTGTGTCCCCAACGCCTTATGTAAACTCTTCCAGAAAGCAGACAAGAATCTCATATCTCTGTCTGACACAATGGTAAGTGGTACTCCATGGAGTCTGACAATGTCTTGTATATATAGCTGGGCATAACGATCCATGGAGTACATAGAGCTAATAGGAAGAAAATGAGCTGACTTAGTCAATCGATCCACGATAACCCAAATGACATCGTGACCTTTCACTATCTTCGGTAGCCTGATAATAAAATCCATCGCGATATTCTACCACTTCCACTCTGGAATAAATAAAGGCTGCAAAGTTCCTGCTGGTCTCTAATGCTCAGCTTTGACTTGCTGACAAGTCAAACATTGCTCCACATATCGAGCAACATCTCTCTTCATCCCTGGCCACCAATAATGTGACTTCAAATCTCTATACATCTTAGTAGCTCCTGCCTGTACAGAGTACGGTGTTGAATGAGCTTCCGCCATCACTTCTTTCCGAATGTCATCCACTTCAGGTAGACATAATCGACCTCCATAATGAATCACGCCATCATCTCCTAATTGGAAGTCAGAAGACTTTTCAGAGCTGATAACATTCTTTATCTTGTCAAACAACTTATCCTCCTGTTGGTCCTGTCGAATCTTATCCATCAAAGTTGGTCGAAGTGTCAGAGCTGCCATCCTTGCTTCCAACGATCCTTCCTGAATGATCTCCACACCCATCCTTTGTAAATCACACAACTCTGGTTTCTGATTTATGGTCATAGCAGCTACACTCTGTATTGCCTTTCGGCTCAATGCATCAGCAACCACATTGGCTTTTCCCGGATGATAATTGATAACACAGTCGTAATCCTTCACCAATTCCAACCATCTTCTTTGCCTCATATTCAACTCTTTCTGAGTGAAAAAGTACTTCAAACTCTTATGATCAGTATAGATTTCACAACGTTCCCCATTCAGATAATGCCTCCAAACCTTGAGTGCAAACACCACTACGGCTAACTCTAAATCATGAGTTGGGTAATTCTTCTCATACTCCCTTAACTGTCTGGATGCATACGCTATCACTTTCCCATTCTGCATTAATACACACCCTAGACCATTCTTTGAAGCATCACTATAAACCTTGAATTTTCTTGTCTCAGTAGGAATAGTTAAGATAGGTGCTGATGTCAACCATCTCTTCAATTCTTGGTTTGTTCACATGCCTCCGTCCATGTGAACTTCACGTTCTTCCTGTTCAACTGTGTTAATGGTGAAGCAATCTTAGAAAATCCTTCAACAAACCTTCGATAATATCCCGCCAATCCAAGAAAGTTACGAACCTCAGTGGGATTTAAGGGTAGTGGCCAATCATGGATTACTTTAACTTTACCTGGATCCACTGAAATTCCTTCTCCCAATACCACGTGTCCCAAGAAAACAACTCGGTCTAACCAAAACTCACACTTCTTGAACTTCGTATACAACTGCCTCTCCTTCAGAATCTATAACACATTTTTCAAGTGTAGGGCATGATCTTCCTTATTCTTAGAGTAAATCAGAATATCATCGATAAACACAATCACAAATTTATTGAGAAATTCCTGAAATACTCTATTCATCAAATCCATAAATGCTGTAGGAGCATTTGTTAATCCAAACGGCATCACTAAGAACTCATAGTGCCCGTACCTTGTACTGAATGCAGTCTTTGGAATATCCTTCTTCTTTATTTTCAACTGATGATACCCCGACCGCAAATCAATCTTCGAAAAGATAGCTGCACCCTGTAGTTGATCAAACAGATCATCAATACGAGGCAATGGATATTTATTATTCACCGTAACTTTGTTAAGTTCCCAATAATCGATGTACATCCTCAATGTGCCATCATTCTTTCGAACAAATAGAACTGGTGCTCCCCAATATGAGAAACTAGGCTGGATGAATCCTTTGTCTAGCAACTCTTGTAACTGTATCTTCAATTCCTTCAGTTCAGCTGGTGCCATTCTGTATAGCGCTTTAGATATAGGGGCCGTTCTTAGTTGTAGCTCAATAACAAACTCTATTTCCTGGTCTGGTGGCAAACATGGAAGATCATCAGGAAATACCTCCAGATATTCCAGAACTACTGGTACATCACTGAGAACTGAACATTGCTGCCCCTCAACATTCATTACACTCACCAGATACCCATCACAACCACTTTCCAACAACCGCTGTGCTTTTGCTGCTGATATAACAGGAAATCTAAAATTCTTCTTGATCCCAACAAAAGTGAATGGTTCTCCACCCAATGGCTAAAAAGTGATACTCTTTTTCTGATAATCTATTGTAGCACCGTACTTTGACAGACAATCCATACCCAATATGATATCATAATCATTCATACTTAACACAATGAAATGAGTAAGGAGTTGTCTTCCTTCAATAGGGACAACACAACCTCGAAGAAGTTGATTGGTTTGCTTTGACTCACCAGAAGGTATCATCATCTCATAATTAGCTTCTATCAAGTTAGATGTTCCACCCAACATCCTCACATACTCGGTGGATACAAATGAATGTGTTGCTCCAGAATCAAATATCACATATGTAGAATTGCCAAAAATAGAGAACTTACCCTTGACAACTGAGGGATTCGCATCAGCCTCCTCCAGCGTCAAAGTGTACACCCTTGCTGGAGCTCTTCTCTGCTGTCCTTGCCTCCCTTGCTTAGGACACGTAGTACTCACATGCCCTTTCTCTCCGCATGTATAACAGATTCTCAAAGGAATACGACACTCCCCACCATGTGGCTTAGCACAATTAGGACATATAGGTAGTGGCGGCGATGGTGGCACCTTACCCTGATCGAACTTGGGACGCTTGTTTGGTTCTCCTTGTCTCTGTCCTTGCTCCGTTCGAACATTAGGTTTCGGCCTCTGAAATGACATTGGTCTTTTATCATCTCTCCCAAACTACTGCACTGGTTTCTGTTGAAATTGACGTCAGATAGCCTGCGCTTGTCTGATCCTCATC
The DNA here is from genome assembly GCA_023678885.1 of Pogostemon cablin. Taxonomy (NCBI): domain Eukaryota; kingdom Viridiplantae; phylum Streptophyta; class Magnoliopsida; order Lamiales; family Lamiaceae; genus Pogostemon; species Pogostemon cablin. Next base: position 16,486,576 of record CM042966.1, read on the forward strand.
TCCGCTTGCTCAAAAATTTGGGTCCTTTCTACAACTTGTGAGTATGTTGCTCCATGTAGTCCCGTCATACTCACATCTCTGTAAAGTTCAGGCCTTAAGCACACAACACTCTGTCCCCATCTGGAATTCTTCTATACTGAAATATGTTTTCCACCATGCCTAACCAATTCTCTGCATCTGTGGGGTCTGCTGCATCCTCAAATATTGGAGGCTCAGCTTTTGAAACCTCTCACAAACCATTTCCACACGTTCCACTTGACATCTATCTTGATTTGCATTACTCTCTGGTTGTCCACCCATATCTCTCTGCTGAATCAATTGTTGTATCTGTTGGGACTGGCGCTCTACCAGTTCCATCAGTCAAGTAATCACCCCATCACGATTTCCTTCAGTAGGTGCTGCTTGCTCAGCAGTCCTTTCCCCTTCAGAAGTTTCACCTATAATCCTTTCCATTTTGTCTACCAACTACAAGTCCTACACCACATGGCCAATATAATTTATAAAACACATAACAACACAGAATGAAAATAACACTTACACGCAAGGTTGTGCTCCAAGGATTGAGCTCATGTACATAGATAGTCTGCAGGACCCAAACCGTGCTCTGATACCACTCTGACATGACCCACCTTACATAACTTATAATTCAAATACTAATTAAAATAAAAATCATCATTATAAAAATCTGCACTCATTTTTTTTTCCACATTATATATTTATAACCAAAATCATCACACTAATTCAACATACGTAATTGGTTTCTGACACCACCTCAATTCAGACAAACTCATGACAATACTTATTATACTACATAATAAAATATCAGCGGAAATAAAATAAGCCCACGGCCTAGCCCAACAGGTCATCATCTATGTACATCCGCTCAAAACCCTGTAGGAGCTCCACAGCTTGCACAGTCACATCACAAAACTCAATCACCAACAGGCTCACCTACAATGCATAAACTAGTGAGACAAAAATCTCAGTAAGTAGAAATCATGCATGTTAGTGCATGAAAATGCATTTAGTTCTCTATCGCCTATTTCCTAATCTTTCTATTTGATCTCTTTTATTTAAAAAATTGTTCACGTTGCGGGATCCCCCGACACACTTATGATATGTACCCCAAATGAGCTCAATAGACACTTAATGTCGGATCGATTCCGATCCCTGAATATAATACCGAGAATGATTTTTTCGAACCCTGGCAAAGTGTTGGGGATGATTTTTTCGAACCCTAAATAAAATACTGAGAATGATTTTTTCAAACTCAGAATAAAGTGTCGGGAATAATTTTTCCGAACCCTGACAGAGATGCATATACAGTGGCCGCACACACCATTAGTATTTTATTAATTTTGGGGAAAATACTTTCCATGATTATGCATGGTATGCAATCAGGGCGATTAAATATGCATCATAAACCATTTACGACATCAATATCAACATTTAATCACAAATAAAGCAACAACTTAACTTCAATTCACACAAATCCACTTCTGGAATAACAACTCCACCCCAGTCGCATAGATCTATTTATAAAATAACCACTTCACCTTGGATCACACAATCCCTTTTTAGAATAACAACTTCATCTCGCATCACACAGATCCTTATAACCAATACCTTCTCAAATCATACAGATATATCTCAATAGTTTTCAATCACATAGATCTACATAGGACAATAATATTATCTCAAATCACATAAATGCACAGCTTGTATCACCAATTAACCCCAAATGATTCATAACATAATTAAACTAATCACAAATAATTCATGATACAATTATCACATATTAATCACAAATAATTCATACATGACATATTTATGCATTGTAGTTGGACTTCTACTTACCTGGACTCCTAATAGTGATAATAGTATAGATCTCGTGAAGAACTGTAACTACCTATCTTCCATTCCGGCACGCACGCACCTCTTTCCCGTTTCTCTCTTCCTCTCTTCTCTCTTTTCTTTTTTTTTTCTCTTAGCTCACGAAGTCAACTCCTGCAATTCTTATCACCCAAAAATGGGGTAAATCCAACCCCTTTTTATTTATTATTAATTTTTTTTGTTCAAAAGTGAAACAATAACGTGTATATATCAACTAAGTGACTCGTGCCTTGCCAATAACCACATATACTATCGGTAATTTTTTTATTATTATTATTATCCATTACGATTATACGTGCAATTCTTAATAACTAAGATATGATACATTTACAAATTAATACACATACGTGTATATTTTCTTTATCACTATTATTATTACGAGAAGATGTGTGATACTTAATAATTAAGAAATAATATATTTATACACATAAGACAATTTAATTAAGCACATAAATATTTATGCACATATATGTTCACATATTATCACCATTTTTATTACGGATATGTCAAATAAAATGTAAAGATAAATAAAATGTAAAAACAATTATCACATAATTGCCACATAATTATCACATAATTATAAAATGCAAAAGCACAAATTAAATCATATTGGCACATGAGTAGTTGTGAAGCTCGGGTATCACATAATTTATGGTGTACATAGATAAAAATGAATATAATTTGTGTGTATATATGAAATATTTATTAAACCATAACCTTAAAAAAATATCTTATGGCAAGTATATAATATAAAGATAATAAAAATATAATAAATTTTGTGTAAATTTACAATATAAAATGTGTGACAATTAATATTATAATTTAACAGATTCAACAATATAAATTTTTTTTAGCGGATGGGTATGAGTATAGATAGTTAATAGTTACTGGATATGGGTATGTGTACCTAAAATATGCGGATACCCTACCAGTTGCCATTCCTGGAGACAGTTTTTTTAAATCATACGTGCATCAAGGTTTAAATTTATTTTTTATAAGTAAATTAAGATATGTAGTATAATATTTTAATAGGGGCGACTATTTGCACCCCCGGATTTACTATATAAATTTAATATATAAATTTAAAATATATTTATGTTAAAAGATGTAAGTACCCATATGTAAATAATAAAAAAATATTAATTATGACAATTGTTATATAGACCCCACTTAAATTTCTAAATGCACCCCATCCCCTTGAAAACATCATTACTCCCAATTCCTCGTCTAAAATCTAACCAGCAGTTACCGCAGAGATATGGCCGACAGAGTATATCATGACTATGATGATCAGGCCAAAGGCGATGCATACCCCTGGAAATGTAATTGAACCATATATTTTATTCACTACAACTGAACCACACCCTACGAATATCAATAAATACGTTCCAATCGCTTCTGCAATTACCTATTCAAATAACTGTTTATTTCTCTAATATTTAAAATTTCTAATTTCTTAAAAATATACATATAACATCAATCTTTGAAAACATACATATATACATACTTTTTGAATGAGTACAACCACGGTAGATGAGGTGCAGAAGGTGGAGGGTTCATCATTTAAGCTCTTTCTGTATTGCTCATTAAAACCTGATTGCACAATCCCTTCTTTTATTGCAGACATTTGATCTTTTGAACTTGTTGAAGGGATTTCTCTTTCTATTAAATTTTTTTATTTCAAAACCAAAAAAAGGAAATCGAGAGTATATATTGTTTGATGATTATAAGTAACGTACTTATTCCCCGAAATCTTGATTTCAGCGTACTAAGAATTAATCTGCAACTATTAAGTTAAACTTGTGCAGTAGGTATTAGGAATATTATACATAGTTGAGGAAAGAGCGAGAAAAAAGTGAGAGACAGAAGCAGCAACTCAACCATTTCAGCCACCGTCACCTGCTGTAATTATCGAAGCTCCACGAGAACGACAAAGAAGTATACTCCGGCTGTGAAGTAGACATTGTAGGGTCAGCCTACATTTGCACCAAACCCAAATGCACCTTCTTCCTCCACGATCTTTAATCCGACCTTCCTTGCCACGTGCGCGACCACTCCCCCCTCAAGCATCCTCTGCGGCTCCTCTCTTCACCACCGTACAGCGATGGCGAGTTCACGTGCGACACGTGTCGCCCCTCAGGGCACGAATTCACCTACCACTATGGGACCTGCAAGTTCGATCTTCACGTGGAGCGTTCTTCGCTTCCTGAAATGGAGAACCACAAAGATCATCAACATCCTCTGATGTTGGTGTCTGAATCTCTATGGGTGGCAATGCGGTACCTGGGTCCTGAGCGATGCGGTACCAGAGACGAGAATCGAAGGATGAGGCGGCGAGGATTATCTGAGGGAACATGGTGGCGGAGGTGATTTTTTTGTGAAACTGACGCCTCTGTCGTACGGTCGAGAAACTCCATGCAACGCCTCCGACCACCACTTGTAGGCGGAGATGTTAAGCTAGGGAATGGCGGCAGCGATATTGACGAGCTGCTGCACATTCTCGTCGAGTTTTAGCTAGGGGATGAGGTCCTTGACTCTGGCGGCATTCGGAAGGTGAGCGTTGCAGGAAGGGAGAGAGTTGGTTGAGGGGTTGGATTAATCGCATGAGAATGAAACAGCAATCCTGGATTTTGGAGAGAGAAAGAATAGTTCGATTGAGGAGAGGAGAGAGAGGGTGTCTTATTTTACAAGGATATTTAAGTATTTTCACATAATTATATTTTAAATTTATAAATTATTGGGATGCATTTATTAAATTTGGGGGTGCAAATAGCCATCTCCTATTTTAATGGGTTGTAAGTTGAGAGATATAAATTTAATATGTAGTAGGTAGTTATAATAGTGTTGTGTGTGGTCCAATGAATAATTAATTCAGGTTTCACTTAAAAAAAAAGAAAATTTAGGTTTATACATGACTTCACAGTAAAATATTATATTTCTTAATTCTCATGTAAAAAGAAAATGCAAGTATTATTGTGAGACTGATGAAGTTTAAAATAAAATTTGTATGGTTAATATAAGAAATATAAGCTTAAACATAAAAATAAATAGTTGTCATATAATTTTTTCCGTGCAACTCACGGGTTGGTGAATGCTAGAAGGAATTATTATATGTCATGCGCGAGTGTTGAAAAAAATCATCATCAAAAGTGTTCGCCTACTTTAAATAGATGATTAATGATAAATCATCATCAAAGATTTTTTTTAATTTTTTGAAATTATGAAAAATGCTCCAAATAATAAGTTGATTTTGAAAAATGCCACCACTCAAGTGATTCCGCATGTATCCTTTTTGAAAAAATTGCTATTGTTGAAAATTTTATCACTCTTCATTGTATAACTAATACGGGTACAAGAATTGCGAAATAAGTAAGTATTCTTACATAATTAATGAACATAATTATATATTATATTCAAAAAAATAAGTAAGACATTTCATAAATAAAAGGTAATTTATGTAAGAAATTAAAAATATAACTTCAACATATATAAATTCAAATAAAAATATAAAAATATTTTATATAATTAACATAAAATTATAAACTTAATAAGTAATTCAAATTATAAACTATGTGATGTTCAAATAATATATATATATATATATATATATATATATATATATATATATATATATATATATATATATATATATATAATAATAATAATAAACTAGGCAAAAACTTGTGTGAGACTTTATTACGTAAGGGCTTATGTGAGACGGTCAGAAAGTGATAACTTTTATTTAGGAAAGTGATAATAAATTAATGAAAAAGGATAATAAATTAATGAAAAGTGATAATGTTATTTCATGAACAATTTATAGTATACTCCCTCTGTCCCATGCAAAGGGTAACTTTTATTTTTTGGCAATTGGATTAAGGAGTATTATTATTTAATGTGTAGGGGGTAGTTGTATTAGTGGGTGTGTGGGCCCCATATTTTAATTGTATTAGTGGGTGTGTATGGGTCCCATGTGTTTAAAAAAGAAAAGAGGACCCCTTGGGTGAGACGCCCAAAATGGAAAAAATGAACCCTTTTGGTGGGATGGAGGGAGTAAATAAAAAGTGATAACATTTTATAGCGATAGTGATAATGATTTACAGCGAAAGTGATAACTATTTTAAAAAGTAAAAAATAGTCTCACGTGAGACGGTCTCACGCAAGACCTACGCAATAAACTATGTTATATAATATATATTTTAAATATTTATATATTTAATTAGTAATTATAAATTTTATTTAATTATATTTATTACATATTTATTTAAAATAGCAGAATCTATATATACATAATTTATAATTTCTCAAATTATATTAAAATTCTCATAGTATCATAAAAGAGATATTCAATGATATTATATTACATTGAATATTTTATAATATTAAAAAAATTATCAATGAGAAATTATTATATTAATATTTTTTAAATTCTAAAAACCTTTTTAATTAGTAAAAAAATACTTTTCTAATTAAATTATTAAAATAAGTAGTTTAAAACCAGTGTTGTTATAGCTAGATCAGAGGTTGAACCAATAAAGGCAACAATTCGAGGTTCAACCCAAAAAATTAAATTTTACATATTTTCAATTATATTTTATAGAATCATTATTTATAAAAATATATAATTAACAAAATTATTTTATAAAGCAAAATTTTCGATTTAAATAAAAATATGATAAAATAAAAGTATTTATAGTTTATAATCCATACATAGTCATAATATACATATGTAATACTGTAATGCAAATTTAATTTAATATTTAAATAATATTCTAAAGAAAATTATAAAAGTGAAACAATATATAAATAAAAATAAAAGTTCCTTTAAGAAAAAAATATTTATATAAATATATAAATATAAAATATGGTAAAGACTTGTGTGAGACCGTCTCACGTAAGGACTTATGTGAGACGATCAAAAAGTTATAACTTTTATACTGAAATGTGATAATAAATTAATGAAAAGTGATAATGTTATTTCATAAACAATTTATAGTATAAATGAAAAGTGATAATATTTAATAGCGAAAGTTGTACATAGCGAAAGTGATAACTATTTTAAAAAGTGTAATATGGTCTTGCGCAAGACCTACCCTATATATATATAGGGATGGTAATGGGATGGGTATTTTTGGGTACCCGGCCTACTGAAATCCTAATGGGAAGGGTACGAGTAGTTGTAAACGGGGTTGGGACGGATAGTTATAAAAATATCATTAGGGTTTGGAATGGGTAAGTGTAATGCTTCAATACTCACGAGTACCCCATTTATATATATACTTTTATAAAATTTAATATAATTAATTTATTTTGAGATATTTTATATATTTAATTAATAATTAAAAATTTTTATGTAATTATATTTATTAAATATTTATTTAAATAATAGAATTTATATTATATATATTTTATATTTAATTAATAATAATTTAATTATAATAATTTAATTTATTATATATATATATATATATATATATATATATATATATATATATATATATATATATATATATATATAATAAATGAATATTAAACAGGTACAGATATCCGTGGGTATTGATAAACGGGTATGAGACGGGTATATGTAGCATAATAAAATTTTTAAAAGGGACAGGTATGTTGGCATTTGATTGTTTGATTAATGTGAACCATTAGGGTTCCATACGATTCTATACCAGCGGAAGCACGAACATAAAATCATATTACCTTTCACCAGTGTGATACCCGAGCTTCTCACTACTCATGTGTCAATATAATTTAATTTGTGTTATTTGCATTTTATAATAATGTGACAATTATGTGACAATTGTTTCTATATTTTATTTATCGTTACATTTTATTTGATACATACGTGATAAACATGGTGACAATATGTGAATATATGAGTGCATAAATATTTACGTGTATTAATTTGGATATATGAGTAAATTATTTTATGAGTATAAATACACTTTTCTTAATTATTAAGTATCATACGTATTCTCATAATAATAATAGTGGGTAGAAAAATGTACACGTATGTATTATATATTAGCTATTAAGTATTGCACGTAAATTAAGAATGGATAATAATAATAAAATAATAATAATAATTTAAGTATAAAAATGATGTGGGCCGATCAAACATCTAACCAATTACTAATTAATTGATTAACTAATTTGAGGATAAAAAACAAGTAACGTCAACTAGTTAAAATAAATAGAAATACGTGGTTAAATTTTAGCCCTTCATTTTTGTGGTTAATGCGCAGTTACGTGGTTCTTACTCATTTCGTTCACCGCCCCTTCTCTCTATAAATATACATATATATAAGGTTAACTCATTCTTTGGTGAATTAGCAAGAAACGTCCATCAGTAAAAAAAAAAGAGAGAGAGAGAGGGAAGGAAGGAAGAGAGAAGGAGGAGGCGTGCCGGAACGAAAAGGAAGGAATTAGTTATAGTTCTTCACGGGTCTGTTGTGTTACTATTGTCGGAGTTCAGGTAAGTAGAAGTCCAACTACAATGCATAAACATGTTGTTTGTGAATTATTTGTAATTAATATGTGATAATTATATTATGGATTATTTGTAATTAGTTTAATTACGATATGAATTATTTGAGATTAATTTGTTATACAAGCTGTGTATTTATGTGATTTGGAGAAAGCAGGGTTCATATTTAACAATAGTATTAGTAAATTATTTGTGATAATTTTGTGATACAAGTTGTGGATCCATGTGATTGGAAATAATGTTATTATCATATATAGATCCATGTGATCCAAGTTGAAGTGATTATTTTATAAATGGATCTATGTGATTGAGGTGAAATTATTATTTCAGAAGTGAATTTGTGTGAATTGAAATTAAGTTGTTACTTTATTGTGATTAAATGTTGATATTGATATTGTAAATAGTTTATGATGCACATTTAATTGTTCTGGGTGCATACCATGCATAAACATGAAAAGTGTTTTCCTCAAAATTAATAAGATACTAATGGTGTGTGCGGCCACTATATATGCATCTCTGTCAGGGTTCGGAAAAATCGTTCCCGATATTTTTATTAGGGGTTCGGAAAAATCGTCCCCACCACTTTGCCATAGTTCGGAAAAATCGTTCTCGGCACTATTTTCGGGGTTCTAAAAAATCATCCCCATTGAGCTCATTTGGGGTGCATATCATAAGTGTGTCGTGGGGATCCCGCAACGTGAACAGTTTTCAAAATAAAAGAGATCAATTAGGAAAAATTAGAACATAGGCGATAGAGAACTAAATAAATTTTCATGCACTGACATGCATGATTTCTACTTACTGAGATTTTTATCTCACTAGTTTATGCATTGTAGGTGAGCCTGTTGATGATTGAGTTTGTGATGTGACTGTGCAAGCTGTGGAGCTCCTTCAAGTTTTGAGAGGATGTACATAGATGACGACCTGTTGGGCTAGGTCGTGGGTTTATTTTGTTTCCTCTGATGTTTTGGTTGTAAAATATAATAAGTACTGTCGCGAGTTTGTCTGGTTTGAAGCGGTATCAGAAACCAGTTATGTATGTTGAACTGGTGTGATGGTGTTGGTTATAAGCATATTATGTGAAAAAAATTATATGCAGGTGTTTATAATGATGATGTTTATGTTAAATAGTATTTGAATTATAAGTTGTGTAAGGTGGGTCGTGTCAGAGTGGTATCAGAGCACGGTTTGGGTCCTGCAGACTGTCTATGTACATGAACTCATTCTTTGGGAGCGCAGCTTTGCAAGTAAGTGTTTTTTTCATTCTGTGTTGTTATGTGTCTTATAAATTATATTGGCTATGTGGTATAGGAAGTGTAGTTTTAGACAAAATTGTAAGGGCTACAGGTGAAAGTTCTGAAGGAGATAGGACTGTTTAGCAAGCAGCACCTCCTGAAGGGAATAATCGTGATACGGTGATTTCTCGACGCCAGTCCCAACAGATACAGCAACTGATTCAACAGAGAGATATGGGTGGACAACCAGAGGGTAATGCAAACCAAGATAGACGTCAAGTAGAACGTGTGGAAATGGTTTGTGGGAGGTTTCGAAAGCTGAGCCCTCCAATATTTGAGGACGCAGCAGACCCCACAGATGCAGAGGATTGGTTACGCACGGTGGAAAACATGTTTCAATACAGTAGAATTCCAGATGGGGATAGAGTGCTATGTGCTTCTTTCATGTTACGAGGAAGTGCAGGCCACTGGTGGGATACGATTAAAAGTATCGAGGATGTCACGACTATGACATGGGAAAGGTTCAAGGAGCTTTTCAGAAACAAGTACTTTATGGCACCAGTGAGAGCCATGAAGATGAACGAGTTCATACAGTTGAGGCAAGGTGGCATGTCAGTCACAGATTACCTTCGTAAGTTTGAGCAGTTGTCGAGGTTTGCTGAACATATGGTGAGTACGGAGGCACTGAAAGTGGAGAGATTTGTGGAAGGCTTAAGACCTGAACTTTACAGAGATGTGAGTATGGCGGGACTGCATGGAGCAACATACTCACAAGTTGCAGAAAGGGCTCAAATTGCTGAACAAGCGGAGACGAGGATCAGACAAGCGCAAGCTATCAGACGTCAATTTCAACAGAAACCAATACAGCAGTTTGGGAGAGTTGATAAGAGGCTGATGCCATTTCAGAGGCCGAATTCAAATGTTCAAGTGGAGCAAGGACAGAGACGAGGAGAACCCAACAAGCGTCCTAAATTCAATCAGGGTAAGGTGCCACCTGCGCCGCCACTACCTATATGTCCTAATTGTCTTAGATCACATGGTGGGGAGTGTCAAATTCCTCCGAGAACGTGTTACACATGCGGGGAGAAAGGACATGTGACTACTACTTGTCCTAAGAAAGGGAAACAGGCACAGCAGGGAAGAGCTCCAGCTAGGGTGTATATTTTGACGCGAGAGGAGGCAGACGCGAATCCCTCAGTTGTCACGGGTAAGTTCTCTATTTTTGACACTTCTACATATGTGCTATTTGATTCTGGAGCAACACATTCATTTGTATCCACTGAGTATGTGAAAAAGTTGGGTGGAACACCTAACTTGATAGAAGCTAATTATGAGGTGATGATACCTTCTGGTGAGTCAAAGCAAACTAATCAACTTCTTCGAGGTTGTGTTATTCCTATTGAAGGAAGAAGACTCCTCGCTAATTTGATTGTGTTAAGTATGAATGATTATGATATCATATTGGGCATGGATTGGCTGTCAAAATACGGTGCTACAATAGATTGTCAGAAGAAGAGTATCACTTTTCAGCCAGTGAAAGGAGAACCGTTCACTTTTGTTGGAATCAAGAAAAGCTTTAGATTTCCGATGATATCAGCAGTGAAAGCACAGCGGTTGTTGAAAAGTGGTTGTGAGGGGTATCTAGTGAGTGTAATGAACGTTGAGGGGCAGCAATGTCCAGTTCTTGATAATGTACCAGTAGTTCGAGAATATCTGGAGGTATTTCCAGATGATCTTCCAGGTTTGCCACCAGACCGAGAAATAGAGTTTTTTATTGAGTTACAACCAGGAACTGCTCCTATATCTAAAGCGCCATACAGAATGGCACCAGCTGAACTGAAGGAATTGAAGATACAGTTACAAGAGTTGCTAGACAAAGGATTCATCCAACCTAGTTTCTCTCCTTGGGGAGCACCAGTTCTGTTTGTTCGAAAGAAGGATGGCACATTGAGGATGTGCATTGATTATCGGGATCTCAACAAAGTTACGGTGAAGAATAAATATCCATTGCCTCGCATTGATGATCTGTTTGATCAGTTACAGGGTGCAGCTATCTTTTCGAAGATTGATTTGCGGTCGGGGTATAATCAGTTGAAGATAAAGAAGGAGGATATTCCAAAGACTGCATTCAGTACAAGGTACGGGCACTATGAGTTCTTAGTGATGCCGTTTGGATTAACAAATGCTCCTGCAGCATTTATGGATTTGATGAATAGAGTATTTCAGGAATTTCTCGATAAATTTATGATTGTGTTTATTGATGATATTCTAATTTACTCTAAGAATAAAGAGGACCATGCACTGCACTTGAGAAAGGTGTTAGAGATTCTGAAGGAGAGGCAGTTGGTTAGACCGAGTTGTTTTCTTGGGACACGTGGTATCGGGAGAAGGAATTTCAGTGGATCCAGGAAAAGTCAAAGCAATCCATGATTGGCCACAACCCTCAAATCTCACTGAGGTTCGTAGCTTTCTTGGATTGGCGGGATATTATCGAAGGTTTGTTGAAGGATTTTCTAAGATTGCTTCACCATTAACACAGTTGACCAGGAAGAATGTGAAGTTCACATGGACGGAGGAATGTGAACAAAGTTTCCAAGAATTGAAGAGACGATTGACATCAGCACCTATCTTAACTATTCCTACGGAGACAGGAAACTTCAAGGTTTACAGTGGTGCATCAAAGAATGATCTTGGGTGTGTATTGATGCAAAATGGGAAAGTGATAGCGTATGCATCCAGACAGTTAAGGGAGTATGAGAAGAATTTTTATCCAACTAATGATTTAGAGTTAGCCGCAGTGGTGTTTGCACTCAAGATATGGAGGCATTATCTGTATGGGGAACGTTGTGAAATCTATACTGATCATAAGAGTTTGAAGTACTTTTTCACTCAGAAAGAGTTGAACATGAGGCAAAGAAGATGGTTAGAATTGGTGAAGGATTACGACTGTGTTATCAATTATCATCCGGGAAAAGCCAATGTGGTTGCTGATGCATTGAGCCGAAAGGCAATACAGAGTGTAGCTGCTATGACCATAAATAAGAAACCAGAGTTGCTTGATTTGCAAAGGATGGGTGTGGAGATCATTCAGGAAGGATCGTTGGAAGTAAGGATGGCAGCTCTGACACTTCGACCAACTTTGATGGATAAGATTCGACAGAGCCAACAGAAGGATAAGTTGTTTGACAAGATAAAGAATGATATCAGCTCTGGAAAGTCTTCTGAATTCCAATTAGGAGATGATGGCGTGATTCGTTTTGGAGGTCGATTATGTCTACCTGAAGTGAATGACATTCGAAAAGAAGTGATGGCAGAAGCTCATTCAACGCCCTACTCTGTACATCCAGGAGCTACTAAGATGTATAGAGATTTGAAGGCACATTATTGGTGGCCAGGGATGAAGAGAGATGTTGCTCGATATGTGGAGCAATGTTTAACTTGTCAGCAAGTCAAAGCCGAGCATCAGAGACCAGCAGGAACTTTGCAGCCTTTATTTATCCCAGAATGGAAGTGGGAGAATATCACGATGGATTTTGTTATCGGGCTACCGAAGACAGTGAAAGGTCACGATGCCATTTGGGTTATTGTGGATCGATTGACTAAGTCAGCTCATTTTCTTCCTATTAGCTCTACGTATTCCATGGATCGTTATGCCCAACTATATATACAAGAGATTGTCAGACTCCATGGAGTACCACTTACCATTGTATCAGGCAGAGATACGAGATTCTTGTCTGCTTTCTGGAAGAGTTTACATAAGGCGTTGGGGACACAGTTATCTTTCAGCACAGCATTCCATCCACAGACAGATGGCCAATCAGAGCGTACAATACAAATCTTGGAGGATATGCTCAGAGCATGTGTGTTGGATTTTCATGGTCAGTGGAGTAAATTTTTGCCTTTGATAGAGTTCTCGTATAATAACAGTTATCATTCTACTATCGGGATGGCTCCATATGAAGCATTTTATGGGAGGAAGTGTAGATCTCCAGTACATTGGGATGAAGTTGGAGAGAGGAAACTTTTGGGTCCAGACTTGATTCGTGAAATGTCATAAGCTGTTACCCGTATACGAGAGAAGATGAAAGTTGCTCAAGATCGGCAGAAGAGTTATGCAGACAAACGGAGGAGAGAATTAGAATTTGAAGTGGGTGATCAGGTATTTCTGAAAGTATCTCCAATGAAGGGGATAATGCGGTTTGGAAGGAAAGGGAAACTCAGTCCAATATATGTTGGTCCGTTCACTATCATTGAGAGAGTTGGCAATGTTGCCTATAAATTGGAGTTACCAGCATCGATGTCTAGAGTACATGACGTGTTTCATGTATCTGTGTTGAGGAAGTATGTTCCAAATCCATCTCATGTTCTCAGGCAGGAAGCAGTTGAGTTGAAAGAAGATTTAAGTTATGAGGAGGTACCAGTTGAGATCTTGTGGCGAGAAGTGAAGAAGCTAAGAAATAAAGAAATACCATTAGTAAAGGTATTATGGATGAATCAACTAGTTGAGGAGGTCACTTGGGAAAGAGAAGATGAGATGATGACTAAATACCCAGACCTCTTTAGGTAAGTAAATTTTGAGGACGAAATTTTTATAAGGAGGGAAGGATGTGATACCCGAGCTTCTCACTAATCATGTGTCAATATAATTTAATTTGTGTTATGTGCATTTTATAATAATGTGACAATTATGTGACAATTGTTTCTATATTTTATTTATTATTACATTTTATTTGATACATACGTGATAAACATGGTGACAATATGTGAATATATGAGTGCATAAATATTTACGTGCATTAATTTGGATATATGAGTAAATTATTTTATGAGTATAAATACACTTTTCTTAATTATTAAGTATCACACGTATTCTCATAATAATAATAGTGGGTAGAAAAATGTACACGTATGTATTATATCTTAGCTATTAAGTATTGCACGTAAATTAAGAATGAATAATAATAATAATAATAATAATAATAATAATTTAAGTATAAAAATGATGTGGGCCTATCAAACATCTAACCAATTACTAATTAATTGATTAACTAATTTGAGGATAAAAAACAAGTAACGTCAACTAGTTAAAATAAATAGAAATACGTGGTTAAATTTTAGCCCTTCATTTTTGTGGTTAATGCGCAGTTACGTGGTTCTTACTCATTTCGTTCACCGCCCCTTCTCTCTATAAATATACATATATATATATATATATAAGGTTAACTCATTCTTTGGTGAATTAGCAAGAAACGTCCATCAGTAAAAAAAAAAGAGAGAGAGAGAGGGAAGGAAGGAAGAGAGAAGGAGGAGGCGTGCCGGAACGAAAAGGAAGGAATTAGTTATAGTTCTTCACGGGTCTGTAGTGTTACTATTGTCGGAGTTCGGGTAAGTAAAAGTCCAACTACAATGCATAAACACGTTGTTTGTGAATTATTTGTAATTAATATGTGATAATTATATTATGGATTATTTGTAATTAGTTTAATTACGATATGAATTATTTGAGATTAATTTGTTATACAAGCTGTGTATTTATGTGATTTGGAGAAAGCAGGGTTCATATTTAACAATAGTATTTGTAAATTATTTGTGATAGTTTTGTGATACAAGTTGTGGATCCATGTGATTGGAAATAATGATATTATCATATATAGATCCATGTGATCCAAGTTGAAGTGGTTATTTTATAAATGGATCTATGTGATTGAGGTGAAGTTATTATTTCAGAAGTGGATTTGTGTGAATTGAAATTAAGTTGTTACTTTATTGTGATTAAATGTTGATATTAATATTGTAAATAGTTTATGATGCACATTTAATTGTTCTGGGTGCATACCATGCATAAACATGAAAAGTGTTTTCCTCAAAATTAATAAGATACTAATGGTGTGTGCGGCCACTATATATGCATCTCTGTCAGGGTTCGGAAAAATCGTTCCCGACATTTTTATTAGGGGTTCGGAATAATCGTCCCCACCACTTTGCCAGAGTTCGGAAAAATCATTCTCGGCAATATTTTCGGGGTTCGGAAAAATCGTCCCCGTTGAGCTCATTTGGGGTGCATATCATAAGTGTGTCGTGGGGATCCCGAAACGCGAACAGTTTTCAAAATAAAAGAGATCAATTAGGAAAAATTAGAACATAGGCGATAGAGAACTAAATGCATTTTCATGCACTGACATGCATGATTTCTACTTACTGAGATTTTTATCTCACTAGTTTATGCATTGTAGGTGAGCCTGTTGATGATTGAGTTTGTGATGTGACTGTGCAAGCTGTGGAGCTCCTTCAAGTTTTGAGAGGATGTACATAGATGACGACCTGTTGGGCTGGGCCGTGGGTTTATTTTGTTTCCTCTAATGTTTTGGTTGTGTAATATAATAAGTACTGTCGCGAGTTTGTCTGGTTTGAAGCGGTATCAGAAACCAGTTATGTATGTTGAACTGGTGTGATGGTGTTGGTTATAAGCATATTATGTGAAAAAAAATTATATGCAGGTGTTTATAATGATGATGGTTATGTTAAATATTATTTGAATTATAAGTTGTGTAAGGTGGGTCGTGTCAACCAGGGTATGTTGAAGAAGAGAAAAATTCTCGCCGGCAGCACGCGCAGCCTCACAATTTTGGGCATAATTTTCTCATACGATCTCTGATTTGAGTGATTTTTACACCAAATCTTCCGTGGCTTTCTAAAGGTGTATCATACAAATAGTTTGGAGTTACACAAAATTTTAGAAAAATCGTGGAAGTTGACAAACAGCTGCAGCGAACGACCTCTTGATCTACTGCTGTATTCCCAAGTCCAATCTTGACTTCGTGTGGGCGAAGATCTTCAAGATCTTCTCAGTCTGCTGTTCTCTCTACTCTACTCACGATTAGGCGTGTTTAACTTAGGTTTAGAACAGTTGGGATGACTTATATATAGGCTACAACATAAACAAGGAGGAAAAATTAGAGTTGGGCCTCCATTGGGCTTAAGTATCCAAATTTAGCCCAAAACTTATACTTAAGTCCAATAATAATAATAATATATTCAACTAAAATATTATTACTGCACTACTGCTCTAATCACATAATTACGTTATGTGCTCCATTTTATTATGAGCCCGTTAGTCTCCCCGCGTTTAAGATATACAATGCCCATTAATTAATTAAGTTACTGACAACTCCATTACTTAATATCTCATTCGAGAGTAGTACTACTCAACCTCATTATCATGCCGGAATAAATCCACCAGCTGGGTTTACATGAAAATCCCTATGAGCTCCTCAAGGGGACATCATCAACCTATTTTATCGGACACAGATTCCTTCTACAAACAACAGAACACCATAGAGATATCACTATGTCCCAACTCACCAAGTTTGTTGATTTAATTACATATAAATCTCACCCATTGATGAATCAAAGAAATACATACTGCCTTACGTGTCGAGGTTATTGTATAGGGATTAAGAGAACGAACATCCATAATAAATGAGATCAAGTTCTCCTATATTGTCAGTATAAATCGAATGATCTCAAGAGGTCATGCTCAATACACACAAAGTGCACTAATGTGATTCTATAGTCAAAACAAACTAATATCAAATCACACTATAACCATCCCAATAGAGAGTCCCCGTCTATCTCGGTTGTGAACATCGGTTTATAGTTTATAAGGAAACAGATAATATGATCTTTCGTGTGTTGTCGAACAACATATTATCTGCAGTATAAAGTAAATGGGCTATTGCATTGGACATATAAATAAATTATAAGATGCAATCATTTGATCATATGATTCTCATTTCAAATAAATTGTTATAACATTATTCATACAAAAAGCTAGACTTTTAGTATATAATCCAATAATCTCTCACTTATACTAAAAGACTATGCTGTCATGTCTTCTGCCATACATCTGATTCCCACTCCCACTACACGACCATCAAAAGCTTTCGCTTTAAAGTCCTTGTAAAAGGATTTATTAGGTTATCATCCGATGTAATCTTGGCGACAACAACCTTCCCCTTATCATACGATTTCTCGTAATAGGTGGTACTCGCGCTCCATGTGTTTAATTACTTATGGGCTTGTGATTCCTTCAAGTTTGCAACTGCACCATTATTATCACAATAAATTTTGAACCTTTGGGCAAACTTAGAAACCACATCTAAGTCCATCATGAAGTTTCTAGAGTCATACAGATACTTTGGCTGCCTCAGAGGCTCTAATTTATCATCTTTCCATGGCGGAGTCCGAAATATATTTCCATATGACATTCCTCCATATTATGGCTCTACTTCCTAAAATTAAACACATAACCTTGAGGTGGATTTACAGTCCTCCTACCTGACTTGAAAAATCCGAATCTACGTAATCCACAAGAAGCAGTGAATCTGTCCGGTAAGCCTACATATAATTTTCAGTCCTTCTCATGCACTTCAAATACATCTTACCACATTTCATCATTCTTGTTTCGGGTTACGATGATACTGACTCTGCATGCATTCAGAAAAATAGATTTCCCTTCTCGTGCATAACATTCCTTAGATTAAACTTCCTTATTCGCCGAAGCATAATCAACCGCTTTCATCTCCTTTATTTTCTTTTGTGTCTTAAGACACATATCCTAAGATAAAGTCACATGCTAAAACGAGTAAGGATTGTATCATTTCATGAAACTTGAGATAAGCATAACATCCTATCATGTGATCCGTATCACCATGATCATAAGAATATGTTTTGCTTCTTCTTAAAACCTTCATTTCATACTGCTTTAAGAACCATACCCATACACCCGATAATACTCTTTCATTGTCTCCAATGAGCAGGATACTATCTACGTATAGTACAATAAATACCACCATGTTTCTGTCACTTTTTCAATACACA
Organism: Pogostemon cablin; assembly: GCA_023678885.1. Taxonomy (NCBI): domain Eukaryota; kingdom Viridiplantae; phylum Streptophyta; class Magnoliopsida; order Lamiales; family Lamiaceae; genus Pogostemon; species Pogostemon cablin. The sequence goes on from CM042966.1 coordinate 16,505,077, forward strand.
AGGCTCATCACATCATTGATTAAATCCATATGGCTGGATTTTCTCATCAAAACGGATGCTCCATGATCTTGAAGCTTGCTTTAGTCCATCGATGGACAATTTTAAGCTTACACACAAAATGCTCTTCGCTCTTTTCAATGAATCGTTTTGGTTGCTTCACATAGATGTTTTCCTCAAGACTTTTAATCACGGAAGCTGTCTTGACGTCTATTTGCTATACCTCATAATTCAATATGAGCGCAACAAAATAAAAGAATACGGGTCGACTTAAACTTAGCTACTGGCAAAAAAGATTTCCTCATACTCGAACTCACCCTTCTTTCTGAGTGTACCTTTACGCAAAAAGCATTGTTTCAAAATATCATCTTACCGGCTCATCCTCTTTTATTTTGTAGAACCACTTCTAAAGGCTTTCACACCATTTCGCGGTTCTACAAGTACCCAAATCTAATTTAGAATCCATAGATTCTATTTCAGAAAATATTGCACTTTGCTAAGATTCCGCATTTCTATCTTGTGCTTCGTCATACCCAAGGGCCGATTTCATGTTTAGTAGGGACCAAGTATCACGACTCTCCCAAAATATAAATATATCAGGTTGTAGAACAACCCTCCCACTACGATAAAGCGCTACACGCAATTGTGTATCTGACGTATCACGCGATGCAGTTTTCTTGTGGTATATCCTCTTGTAAAATTAGTACAATACTTTATGTTTTCCTTTCACTTCCTTTAGAACAATTCATACATGGGTTTGTGATTTATTACATAGTCCTTTTCCAAAAATCTAGTGTTCATGTTAATAATCACCCTTTGATCTTTTGGACTATTAAATAAGACACCCTTCATTTTTTTAAGATATCCCATTACAACATGCTATTTCTAGGTAGAGCTGATATACGAGTCGAGCGAGCCCAAGTGTCGGTGCTCGAACTCAGCTCGAGTTGTTAATGAGCTCGGCTCGAGCTTGCTTGAATTCCTTAATGAGCTAATAACAAAGCTTTTCTCGGCTCGAAATCCTTACAAATAAGCTCGAGCTCGACTCGTTAATCATAAAGCTCCCTCATCAGTATAATTTTGGATCTCAGCACTCAGCAATATAAAATCTCCAAAATTTATCAATATTAAAGTAAGAGCAAAATTTTCAAATTGTTTCAAAAAATAAAAACAGGGAAAAATAAAAGGAAAAAAAGTTATTAATAAGAGCAAAATCCCGAAATTATTTCAAAGACTAAGAACAGAGATAACAAAAGGAAAAATAAGAGTAAAATCCCAAAATTATTTCAAAGAATAAGAATTAGAAAATAAAAGGGAAAAAAAGTTATTTGAGGGAGATGATGCAGAGACGCAGTCATGGTGGGTCGGTGGCTCGATGGTTACGGAAGAGAGAATAGCTTCTGACATAAGTATTAACTGCTAATGAATGGAATGGAAGAATAATTTAGATATATTTTAGGGTTGAATTGGGGGGAGAATGATTGAGACTTGAATTTGAAGAATAGCTTCTTAATTCTCAAACCCTAGTTTTTCCCCTCCTCGCACGACTGCTTGTGAAGTTGAAAACTTGAAATGAAATCCAAAACTGAACCCCTAGTCTTGACTCTTTAATTTCTTTGGTTGCCAGCTAGCACATGGCACAGTAATCACGTCACAATTTCATTATTTTATAATTATAATATTAATTAATCTAACTAGGTAATATCATAAAAAAAGTAAGGGAAAATAAGAAGGGGGACAAAGATAAGAGGATAAGGGGAACTGATAAAATCAGAGATGAAAGCGCCAAACAGGTGGCTTAAAAATGATCCAAACATGCGGATCAAATACAAAAAATCAACTAAAGGTAACAAGATTTGTACACCACATTGGTTGTATGATGCATTCATCTAACAATGAGAAACTAATTGATTGAAACTATAGATGTAGAGAATTCTTCGAGCTGACTGACCATCGGGCGAGAGTAAGAAAAATGAGGACGGTGTTTGTAGCAAATAAATCGGGGCTGATCTAGGGTATAATGACCTTACCATAATCGGGCAAAAGATTCATGATTAGCACACGGGTGCAGATTGGCGTGGAAGCCGTTGAAAGATGGGTGCCACACTGGAGTAAAAAACGCTTCTCCCCCATAAAGAGCTACGTGCACAAGAATCCAGAGTTGTCAAACTCAAAGGAGAGACCAGCCAAAATGAGGAAAAATCTGCTCAAATAAGAGGGATGCAGTGGATATGCAAACTCTATATCAGAAACCCAAAAATATAGCCCGGTGTTCGCATAAGGAGTAGAATCTCCGGCACCAAAAAGCAGCAGCTAGCAACCTATGTGGGGACTATGCAGGTGTACATCCAGCTACCACCAAGCCACTGGAGTTGTGCTGTGTTCGCCAAACAAACACCGCCGAAGACTAGAGAACATCCGACTAGAGAGAGTCAAAAGGCCTAATCATGGTCGATTGGAAAAGACTAAATCCCATGAAAGAGGGAGGCTAGGAAATCCCAATGAAAGGAGTCAAGAGTATGTTGTAAGCGGGGCCCAAACCAAGCAGGCAAATGTCGAAAATGAGATAACAGTCTAAAGCTAGAGAAGGGGTCCACCAAGCAAGATAAGAAAAAAGAAGGGACCCAGACTATAGTGTCCACTGTCAAAAAACCATATCCAAAAATGTCCGTTGCAATACAAAAAGTGCAAAAATGCCCACTTTTAAATGGAAAAGACTCTGATACCCTTGATTTGACATGAAGAAGTATGACTTCTTTTTTACTGCAGAACACCTGTTTCACTCGGTCTTTTGCAATGCATATATATATCAAATCGGTCTTGGACTTGCAATGTATATATATATCAACTCGATCTTGGACTTGCTTTAAGAACATATATATCACTCGGTCACGAGAGCTTTGAGAATATATACCACTCGGTCTTGAAACTTTGAGAATATACATATATATATCACTCAGTCTTGGACTTACTTTAAAAAAATATATATCACTCGGTCATGACCCAAAGATTTAAGAATATATACATATCACTCGGACTTGCTTTAAGAACATATACATCACTCGGTCATGACCGAGTGCTTTGAGAATATATATATACTCTCACTCGGTCTTTCATGACTTACTTTAAGAACATATACATCACTCGGTCATGACCGAGTGCTTTGAGAATATATATATACTTTCACTCGATCATTCATCCCTATTTTGAATCGGTCTTATAATTCATACGTCATTTTAAGCTTTAAGAATACAAAATTCTCACTGGATTTTTCAATTTATACGTCATTGCTTTAAGAACAATATTTAGATTTATATATCTGCTGTAATAAAATTATTCATACGTCATTGCTTTAAGAACAATATTTAGATTTATATATTGCTGTAATAAAATTAGCAAAAATGAATGAAATATATTATTTAGGATTTTTATGTACCTCCCAAATTAATATTTAAATATTAGATTATAATAAAAATTGAAAAATTATAAAGAACTTTATATTTTAATTTGACGTAAATTAAATGTTTTATAAATAATGACAAAATTAAATATCAACATTAATTAATATCCAAATAGAAATTAATATTTATAAATATCTATAAATAAAATTATCAAATTAATATTATAATAAAGAACTTTATATTTTAAATTATAACAATGTAATAATTAAAATTTTATAATCATTTGCTTATGGTTTAAGGCCTCTCGGTCTTTAATACATTAAGATTGTGTTGTCTTTATGTTAGTGTCTGAAAAGTATTGACACATCAACAGTAAAGGTAATTTAGTAAACTTAACTTCAAAGTGGACATTTTTGCTTATTTTTAGTCAAAGTAGGCATATTTGCATTTGTCAAAACCCATTTGAGTAACAGATGACATTTCTCAAAAAAGAAACAAAAGACTTTTGCTTCATATAAAGAGAAAGGCAGGCAGAAGCAGGAAGGGACAAAGTAGGCAACAGCAGCTGCAGGTGCAAGAAAGATGCTGTCAGGCAGTAAGGAAATTCAGTGACAAGAAACGACCAAAGATATCAGCGTGGAGGGCTCCGTCGTGCCGCAGAAGTGGAAGAAGATGGTCGCGGGCCAGACCAGCACCAACGAGGACCAGCTCCCTAGTGAAAATGACGCCTTTGAAATCAAAGAGGGGATAAGGCTAACTTGTCTTGGGTTGGCTTCACCGGAGAAATTGCAGGTTGGCCAGCCATAAGAACGACGGCAGCATTGGGATTTAGAATGATGAGCGAGTGGCAAACCAGTCGAGAAAGGCTGAAGTAGGTCAACTGTGACCCTTTCCAGTAATAAACAACAACGGGATCCACTGGAAACTGGAGAATTTGCTTACCATGGAGATGCTCCGGTGGATTGAACGTCGGATGGAGCAAAATAGCAGCTATGAAGTAGGAGAACATAATTTGTGTTTGCGCCGGAAAAGAAAGGATGGAGAATTTCAAATCAAAGGAGCTCTACTTAAAACCGTTAGATCTGAACAGGGAATGTCTAGTTAAAATTGAATTATTGGAAGCAGCAAACCATCACCCTCTTCCATGAAATCAACGGAGAAGAGCCATCTGTTCATCGTTGAAATCATGGTGTTGCGGCAGTGAAAGTTTCAAGCCCAGCAAGAAAGCTAGGATGAAAGTATAAGACCCATATAGGGATGGAAAAATAGAAATGAAAATGAGTAAAGAGAAGAGGCAGAAGGGGTGTGAGGGGCGCAAGTCCGGCAACTCCGGCCACCTACCTCCTCGCAGAGGAGTCCAACAAAGAGTGAAAAACTTAGAGAGGGAAAAGCAATAGAAAAAAATGTCCGTGTAACAAAAATAATTATAACATTAATTAATATATTTAAAATATTAATATGTTTCTATCTATATTTATATATTATATATATAATTAAAAATATTATTATTTTATTAAAATATTCGAATACTCGCGTGCTTATCGAGCCGAGCCGAGCTTGGCTAGTTAAGGAATCGAGTATTAAATGGCTTGAACTCGAGCTGAAATGTATATGAGCCAAGCCGAGCTCGAGCTTTGTCGAGTCGAGTCATGCCGACGAGCAGCTCGATAATCATAACAACTCTATTTCTAGGGCATATCCATAAAATGAATTTAGTAATTCCAAATAACTCATCATCTATCTAACCATTTCCATAAGAGTCCTATTCCTTCTTTTCGCCACACCAGTCGGCTGGGGTTTGCCCGGTGTTGACAACTTGGAATTCAATTCCACACTCTGAAAAATAGTTCCTAAACTATCCTAAGAGGTTCTTGCCACCCACGATCAAATCATAATGACTTAATATATATTTTGATGACCCTTCACCGCATGAGCCATGAACTTTTGAATTAATCATAGTACTAAGACTTGTGGGGTATCAAAATATATCTAACCACCTCTTGCATGGATAGTCTTAGGACTGCATAAATCAGAATGAACCAATTCCAACATATCTTTGGCACTACACCCCTTTGCCTTGAAAAGGAAATCATGACCTAGTTTCAGATGCCAAAAGGTATGTTTGGTTCATATCCGAAGGTTCCTTTCTCTTATTAGATTAGAAGACGCGTTATCATTACTATTTGTTACATCCGTGGAATAATCATGATTTAAGAGTGTCCAAATTTGTCAACCAATGTACCACAACAGATTATAGCTCCATCCTTCATTATAATGACCATGTCATTTAAATGAAATAAAGTATCCATCCGTAAATGCATAGAAACTGAAATGAAATTATTTCTATGAAAATGTACGTAAAGATAATTTCTCATAATCAAACGTTTATTCCTATCAGAAGATAAATAAACAACTCCCACTACAACAGACACTGCTATTGAAGCTTACCCATGTACTCAATAATCTCATCATCACTTAGTTACATGCTTTTAGTGATTCCGGTATCTACACACAATGTGTCAGTAGATGCCATCACTAATCATGCTTCAACAACTAGTGAATGAGATACAACCTTGTTCACATCATGATGAAAACAAATTTCTTCGCCACTTGTTTTGTCAGAAGTTTCCAACCGAAGTACAATCTCTCGTAACTCAGATGGAACTTGCTCAAAACATCTAGGCAAATTATGGAAAATAAAATTGGCCTAGGTTTCCCTTTCAATTTCTACTCCATGTTTTTCCAATTCATTCATCAAGTCAACCATGACCTCTTGCATTTTTAACTTACTCAAGTATCTGAAGAGTTGCATGAGAATGAACATCATATTTGTATGAAACTCTCATCTCTTCACTAGAGTCTTAAATAGACACTAGAGGACACCTTTAGTGAGAACACATATATTTTCCTAAGCAGTAAGAATCGAAACCAAGATTCTTTTCTAATCATCTAATTTTGGACCATTTTCTTTTAGTAAATAATAAGTGAGATAAAACTATTTGATATTACAGAGAATCACGTAATAAATACACCGATCAAATCTTTGAATTTAACTATTTATATTGATTTCCTAAAAAATAATGTAAAATAAAATTCACCGACATCTCAAGCACCGTGAGTCTGCATACCACGATAGTGTGGACGTATACAAACCTGAACATTTATAAGAAAAGGTTTTACCCATTAATTTCATTCGTCAACTGATGAGAGTGAAAATAAGCGTATTTTAGTGTCCAATGTAACACCTTTTTGATAAGAATTGTTGTCATATATTAGTACAAGTGTCTTATATTTGATATATATGAGAAAAATGTGCACTTGAGGTGTTTTATTGTGTTTTAGGTGGAAAAATGATCAAAAGTGCAAAGTTGGAGAAAAGGTGCAACTTGTGTAGGAATGATGAAAAACGCATGTCCAATTTGTGTAATTTTTCTGTATTTGTGTGAAGCTCTGAACTGGAAGTGTGATACATGGTTCGAAATCCATGGAAGAGAGGGTTGTTTTGGCAAAAAGAAAACCTCAATCGGAATCCAAACGAGAAAGTTATGATCAAAGTGGTAACGTCGCGCAAGATGTTCCAAACAGAACGGCTGTGCCACTATGCATGACTTGTTATATATTCAAATATTGAATTTTCTGTGATTTCTTTATATGGATAGAAAACCAAGGAAGAGAGGATCGTGTGAGCTCAATAATAACTTAATCAGAGTTTGGAAAAGGAAGTTATGCTCAAAATGGTGAAGTCGCGCAGCTGCTAGTGAGAATTTTCAAAAATTTTCGAAAATGTCCAAAAATTACCCATTTCTTGGAGCACAATTAATCTCCTTATCACATAATCCTTATTTAATTCCCATCTCACACCTATATATATTTTACATCATTATTCATGTACCACAACACAATTATGCTACACCCCACAAGGGAGATCACCCCCCAACCATCATCCACATCCTTTTCTCCATCCATCCATCACTTTGAAGATTTATTTGCCAAATCAAGAGGAGGATTCAAGATGGAGAAGGACGCGATGACTCCCGCATCTCGGGTTTAATTCGTTTCCTATTTTATCTTGTACTTTCCAGAAATATGGGTAAAATTTATACAAATCCCATGATTGTTCTTCGTAACATCATAGACTAGAACCGTTTTGGTAGATCTAGGGTTTTGAAAGTTTAATGAATTAGTTAAACTCTCTTGTGTGTCCTCCGTACAACACAACTTGTGGATTGATTTTATATATGATTATGCTTTCTTAATCCATATTCACGATCGTTTTGTGCATCTTTAATTCATATATAGAGTCTGAATATATATCTTATTGTAGATTGAGTGCGTTCACCACTGAACAAGATTCCACGTTATGATTCTAAGTGAGGGGACTCCGAAGCTTCATTAGAACTATCATATATGAATGTTTATTAATTGAATTGAATTCGGGTTAGTAAGCAGGATAAAGAGGGTAATTTTATAATACCTATAAAGGGAGATCATATCGGGTTAGATTCCAGACGTGGGAAATAATTGATACTGATAGTACCTAGAAAGGGGGGTGAAATTATATCTCTTGCTCCAAGGTTATTCACAAGTGTTACACGCATATTTACTTGTGTCTATAGAGTAGATTTGCATGGTTTAGTGATGCTTCCATAGTCCACATGGCAGAGTCGGCCCGCACTTGAGATGGAAGTTAAGTAGTAAAACTGGATTACCCTAGAGCTACCTTTTCTCCATTCTTTAGCCACTTTCATATTATTCCAGTGTTACTTATTTTATTTGTTATTTTAATTAATTGTTTAGTAGTTGATAATCAAACCTCAAACTTAATTGTCTTTCGTCTTAATTAATTTAGTTAATAATTAAATTGATAATACGTCGTCCTTTGAGTTCGATATTTAACTTGGTCGTTTATCTAAGCTACAATGACGTCCTTCATACTTGGGGATTAATTGTGTGTATTGGTCGAGCGGTGTCATTCGGCTTCGATTTTCATACATAATGCTACACCTATTGTTCAGAACACTCCAATACCATCCAAAGAGTAGAATACTGAGCTTATAGTTGAAAAGAAGTGGGAAAGAGCGAAGAGATTGAGAGCCGAGAAGAATAAACTGAAGGAGGATGAACGAGATCAGTGGGGAAGACCCAAGACTAAGGTACCTCCTCCGTTTCCTTCAAGGTTGGCCAAGCAGGGATTGGAAGAAAGTTCAAGAGGTTTGAAGATGTCATGAAAAGATAAGCTTGAACATTCCCTTCTCCGAAGCAATCATGAAGATGTCATATTATGCCCGATTCCTAAAAGATATTATATCAAAGAAGAGAAGCTTTAAAAGAGTGGATACAATGAATCTGTCAGAGAATCGCAGCTCGATAAATCAGAGAAAGCTGCCTACAAAGTTTTAGGATCAGGGAAGCTTCACTATTCTTTGTGACATTGGAAAAGGGCCGGCACATAAAGCCTTGTGTGATTTGGGGGCAAGCGTCAACTTGATGCCTTTGTCCATATTTAAAAAGCCTAGTTTGGGGGAGCTCACTCCCACAACAATTGCTCTATAATTGGCGGATAGATCCATAACTTTTCCGAAGGGTTTAATTGAAGATGTTTTGGTGAAAGTGGATAAGTTGGTCTTTCCGTGGATTTTCTTGTAATTGAGATAGAAGATGACAAGGATGACATTCCCTTATTTTAGGGCGACCATTCTTTGCTACTACTGGAGCCATGATAGATGTTAAGGATAGAAAGCTTAGACTGCAGATAGATAATGAAGATGTGGTTTTCTCTCTTGATAAAGCAATGAAGATGCCCATGGAGACTCAATCATGCAAGAGCATAGATGTGGTTTCTAACTTGTTTAATCTTGATTTTAATAGAATAGATAATTCAGAATTTGAGTGGAAGATTGACAAGAAGGTGTCTAGACAGCCATAAGAGGAATGTAATTATAAGGATCATATTTTTGTGACCAAGAAAGGTGAGGTGTTAAGTGTACACAAGAAGAGAGAAAGAAAGTACTTGAAGGTGAGGATGCGAGAAGATTGCCATCTGATCCAGTAGTTCAAAGCGATGCTTCGTCGTGACTCTCTGACGTTAAACATGAACGCATGTTGGGGGCTTGTCCCTTCTGTTTTATTGCTTTGTTATTTCTTTTGTGTGAATGAGGATTTATTATATTTGAAGTGCTCATATTTCGGCAATTACATCTCTTTTTAAACTTAGTTTTTTACTAAGTTTGGGGGTGTGATGTACTTACCTCATCTTGTGAGCACCAAGGGTATAATTTTTCCTTTCATTGGTTGTTTGTTTGTTAGGAGGTTGATTTCTTGCGGCATATTAATATTTTAACCGGTGTTGGTATGTCGATTTTTGCAACTTACCTAATGTTTAGTGTGTCATGTTGGTGTGTTTAGTGTGTGGAGTCAATTAGATAATCAATTGAGTCTTTCTTATAGTTCCCATATTTTATTATTGATGAATCTTGTGATGATGAGTGTGATTGAGCTTTTATGATAGAAAAGGTACTAGAGTGCAAGACAAGTTCTACGCTGAGGCTTTGACCTAACCGAGTTGAACAACTCGAGGAGCTCGTATACGTTTTGAAGAAGAAAAATCAGGTGTCCTCGTTTCCTTATTCTAATTTTTATGTGCTCTTTTATTTTATGAGAGTAGAAGGATTGAGTTTCTATAATTTTAGTGATCCACATGAGCTTATAGTTCTAAATTGTGCCTAAAATTTATATGCTCTTGAAATTGATGAAGGAAGTGTACTTAAATTATATTGTGGTATGAATTTCTATGTGTACTTGTGGGATATTGCTTATCATGAAGAGTGCTCTGTCACGTGTTAAAATCCCATGTGAGATTTGAGCCATATGATCATGTACATAATCACATGATATTTCTTTTATGGTGAGTATTGTTCTTGTATGCGTATTCTAGAACTTGCCTCTTGTCTTACTTAAAACTACATATGTGTTAGATGATGGAAGATGATTTTAGGCCATCCTTGAATTTATGAGTCACTTAGTCAAATAATTCCCTACCAATGATGTTTATCCGTAGTTAGCCCCGTTGAGCCTAAAAACCTCATTCTTTGGTAGTCTATTAGAAATAACCTCTTTGAGCATCTGAATTTTTTGAGCCTTGATTGTCCTTCTAGAAGAGAATTAATGGCCTTTCAAAGTGTTTTGATGGAATTTTTTAACAGTTTGTGAGTGAATGAAATTGGTGATGAAGTAGGGATTGAGCTAGAAATTACATCTAAGGAGAATCATGAAATAGTGCTTAAATATAGTACTCCATTGAACTAAGCACCCTAGGGTAGTGCTTAAATCTAGTACCCTATGGAGGATGCGCGAGGTAGTGCCCGAAACTGGTACCTCGAGAGGATAAAAGAAGGAGAGAAAAAAATAAGAAAATAAAGAAAAATGTTGTGCTTGAAGGTGAAGAAGAAATGAAAATCGTCTGCATTGAAAAGAAAGAGAGGATGAAAGTTGAAGTGATCAATCAGCTTTAGTTCTCCACTATTTGAGTCAATTATCCATATATTTCCTACCTTAACCAAAGAGCCAACATTACATCCAATAGAAAAGTCCTTTTTGATCTCATTGTCGAATTATACTTTTAGTGGTGGAGAGTTTGAGATATTTACCAATCTTATGGTTAAGTATTCACTTGAATTGAATTTGAGCATAAACACTTTAACCCATAAGTTGATGAGAGTAAAAATTAGCGTATTTTAGTGTCCAATTTAAGACCTTTTTGATAGAAATTGTTGTCATATATTAGCATAAGTGTCTTATATTTGATATCTATGAGAAAAGGTGCACTTGAGGTGTTTTATTATATTTTAGGTGGAAAAAGTATCAAAAGTGCAAAGTTGGAGAAAAGGTGCAACTTGTGTAAGAATGTTGAAAAACTCACGTCCAACTTGTGTAATTTTTTGGTGTTTGTGTGAAGCTATGAACTGGAAGTGTGATACATGATTGGAAAACCACATAAGATATATTTGTTTTTACATAAATAAAATCTCAATCGGAATCCGAACGAGAAAGTTATGATCAAAGTGGTAACGTCGCGCAAGCTATGCCGAACAGAACGACTGTGCCACTTTGCATGACTTGTTATACATTCAAATTTTGGAGTTTCTGTGAGTTATTTATATGTATAGAAAGACAAGAAAGAGAGGATCATGTGAGAGCAAGAATAATTTAAATTGGTGTTTGGACGAGGAAGTTATGCCCAAAATCGTAGAGTCGCGCAGCTGCCAGCGTGAATTTTCAAAAATTTTCGAAAATTAGCTATTTTTTGGAGCACAATTAATCTTCTTATCACATAATCCTCCATGATTCACCCATATCTTTTATTTCCTCATTTAATTCTCTTCTCACACCTATATATATTTTACATCATTATTCATGTACCACAACACAATCATCCTACACCCCACAAGGGGATCACCCCCAACCATCATCCACATCATTTTCTCCATCCATCCATCACTTTGAAGATTCGTCTGCTGAATCAAGAGGAGAACCTAGAGGAGGATTCAAGACCGTGAAGGACGCGACGACTTTCGCATCTAGGGTTTTATTCGTTTCTTAATTTATCTTGTACTTTCCAAACATATGGCTTAGATCTATCCAACCCCCATGATTGTTCTTCGCAACATCATGGGCTAGAACCATTTTGATAGATTTAGGGTTTTGAAGGTTTTATGAGTTAGTTAAACTCTCTTGTGTGTCCTCCGTACAATACTACTTGTGGATTGATTCTATATATGATTGTACTTTCTTAATCCATATTCACGGTCGTTTTGTCCATCTTCAATTGGTATATAGAGTTTGAATATATATCTTGTTGTAGATTGAATGCGTTCACCGCTGAACAGGATTCCATGTTATGATTCTAAGTGAGGGGACTCCGTAGCTTTATTAGAACTATCATATATGAATGTTTATTAATTGAATTGAATTCGGGTTAGTAAGCAGGATAAAGAGGGTAATTTTATAGTACCTATAAAGGGATATCATATCTGGTTAGATTCCAGACGTGGGAAATAATTGATACTGATAGTACCTAGAAAGGGGGGTGAAATTATATCTCTTGCTCCAAGGTTATTCACATGTGTTACACGCATATTTACTTGTGTCTATAGAGTAGATTTACATGGTTTAATAATGCTTCCATAGTCCACAAGACAGAGTCTGCCTGCACTTGAGATGAAAGTTAAGTAGTAAAACTTGATTACCCTAGAGCTAACTATTTTTCATTTTTGAGCCACTTTCGTATTCTTCCAGTGTTACTTATTTTATTTATTATTTTAATTAATTTTTTAGTAGTCGATAATTAAACCTCAAATTTAATTGCCTTTCATCTTAATTAATTTAGTTAATAATTACATTGATAATACGTCGTCCTTTGGGTTCGATATTTAACTTGGTCGTTTATCTAAGGTACAATAACATCCTTCATACTTGGGGATTAATTGTGTGTTGAGAAAATGCCCATCATCAACCTAACTTCATGACAAAATAATCAATAGTCGGTTCCTTTTTAGCCATGCAAATAATAGCAGTGACTCCGATGTGGAGGATATATACTTATTTTTCACATCTAAGTGTATACCATTATTTGACCCCAAGCTTATTGCGCAAGCTTATGTGTCTTACAGATGGAGAAGTACACACACGCTCGGATAACTTCCTACAGTCATCATAAAGAAGTTTGTATCAGTGATCTGTGAATAAACTCATCCGATGTAGAGGTAGGCCCTATTGCTAATGCTCAAGTTTACTCACATCACTTACAAACCAATAATGGAGGCCTCGGGAATTAATTAACAATTCCCTCTCCCACTTTGGTATTTAACACCGAGGGTTTTTCCATGCATATAATATCTACCAATAAAATACGCATCCTAGCATGTTTCTATATTTAGCAATTGAAAACAATAAATCACATAGAACATGCATATCATATATATATAACAATAATCAGATAATCAAATCAAATTATGACAATTATATATCACTGAATTCGATTGTTCGTCATCAAGCACAAATATCGGCAAAGATTTTCAGATTATCAAAAATTTAAAACTATCGATATCGACTGTCGATATTGTCCAGATTATCGAAATCATCGATATCGACAAATAACCATATATAACAATAATAAACAATTAAATAAATTTTGGCAGTTATATATCACGAGTTAAATCGCCACTTAAATTAAGAAATCTTGTCCGACACTCCAACTGTTGAACCGATCCCTTACACAACAAGTAGGATTACTTGCACCCTATTTCGTTCATCATCACAGGTTGTCTTTACCCAAAATACACAGGAATTCATCGCCGCCGCTCCGAGACCACCACCGGTCATGCCGATCGCCGGCACAACTCGTGCCGCCTTTGGTCGGTAGTCGTGCCGACGGCCCCCACCGATCGTGCCATTCGCAGTGCCACGCCTTCGCTGGACATCCACCGTCATGACTCATGCCAGAAGTCGGCCCTAGTCGTATTGAACGCCACAGCCTTCGTTCATCGCTTTCGTGTGCCTCGACTTCCGCAGGCACGACTAGTACCGGTAGCCAGTACTAGTCGTGCCGAACACGTTACTGCCCGGATCCATACATGCATCAGCAGCCATCAACATCGTGCTGTCCGCAACCACTCCAGCTGGCACGATCCGTGCTGATTGTCAGTAATTCTTGCGCCATCTGCCGCTACTTCACGCTTCGTTGTTATGTCGCCAGCACAAGCCTGCCACATGTCGTGCCATGCCACAAGCAGTCGAGCGCCGATAGCACCCGACACCGCACTCCACCCAGCCTGTCTGTATGAGTCGTTTCACTCTTTGGCATGACTCGTGCCGCCTCCCAGCGCTGCCATCGGGTTGTCCGTGACTACGCTTTACAACCGCGTCCCGCCTGCCGTTAGCCGCTGTGTCTCATCCAGCATCCAGCTGTCGACGTTCATCGATGACAATCACACCAATGTATCTGATAGAGTATTCATCAAGAAACACTAATTTTTGAACCATAGTCTACGTTTGCCACATAAACCCTAGCCTAACATTTCATGCTTCACCTCAAAATTGAAGCTCAGATACCAATTATTGGTGTTCGATCATTTGGTTAACGTGAACCATTAAGGATTTATACAATTCTATATTAGCGGAATCAAGAACATAAATCATATTACCTTTCACCAGGGTATTTTGAAGAAAAGAAAAATTCTCACCTGCAGCACGCGCAGCCTCACTATTATGGGCATAACTTCCTCATACAATCTTCAATTTGAGTGACTTTTACGCCAAATGATCCTCTCTTCCGTGGCATCCAACGATGTATCACATAAATTGTTTGGAGTTACATAAGATTTTAAAAAAATTATGGAAATTGACAAACATCATCAGCAAACGACCTCTTGATCTTCTGCTATATTCCCAAGTCCAATCTTGACATCGTGTGGGCGACGATCTTCAAGATCTTCTCAATCTGCTATTCTCTCTACCCTACTCATAGTTAGGCATGTCTAATTTAGGTTTAGAACAGCTGAGATGACTTATATATAGGCTACAACAGGGACCAAGAGGAGAAATTAGAGTTGTGCCTCCATTGGACTTAAATATCCAAGTTTATTCCAAAACTTATACTTAAGTCCAATAATAATATATTTCACTAAAATATTATTACTGCACTACCGCTCTAATCCCATAATTACGTTATGGGCTCCTTCTTATTATGAGCCCGTTAGTCTCCCCGCGTTTAAGATATAAAATGCCCATTAATTAATTAAGTTACTAACAATTCCATTATTTAATATTTCATCCGAGAGTAGTACCACTCAACCTCATTATCATGCCGGAATAAATCTACTAACTGGGCTTACATGATAATTTTTATGAGCTCCTCAAGGGAACATCATCAACCTATTTTATCGGACACAGATTCTTTCTACAATCAACAACACACCATAGAGACAACACTATTTCCCAACTCAATGAGTTTGTTGATTTAATTACATGTAAATCTCACCCATTGATGAATTAAAGAAATAAATACTGCCTTACTTGTCAAGGTTATTGTATAGGGATTAAGAGCACGAACATCCATAATAACTAAGATCAAGTTCTCCTACATAGTCAGTATAAATCGAACAATCTCAAGCTGTCCGACTCAATACACACAAAGTGCACTAATGTGATTCTATAGTTAAGATAAACTAATGCCAAATTACACTACAACCATCCCGATAGAGAGTCCCCGTCTATCTCGATTGTGAGCATCTGTTTATACTTTATAAGGAAACCTATAATTGATCTTTCGCGTGTTGTCGCATAGCATATTATCTACAGTATAATGTAAATGGACTATTGCATCAGACATATAAATAAATTATAAGACGCAATCATTTGATCATATGATTCTCATTTCAAATAAATTGTTATAATATTGTTCATACAAAAAGCTAGACTTTTAGTATATAATCCAACAGAGTATGGGTACTGGTAGTTGTTTTTTAATCAGATACGGGTATGGGTATCCCAAAAAAGTGGTTACCCTACCCGTTGTCATCGCTAGGTTTAGAGCATAATGTCCCCCGAAGGTTTAATATTTAACAGAAGGGTTTTGCATTTGTTCCAATTGTGATATTATGATTTTACCGCAGTGTTTTATGATACACTCTTTTCCAGTAGTTTAGGGCATACAATATTCGACCCGAGTGTTACTATTTATCGTCAGGGTTTAGTGTTATTCCAAGCTTGAAATTATAACTTTACTTTTGTGTTTTATGGTATACTTTTACCCAGTAGTTTAGGGTATAATATCCCCCGAGGGTTTAATATTTATCGATAGGGTTTTGCATTTGTTTAAATTGTGACATTGTGACTTTACCCCTGTAGTTTATGGTATAATATTACCCAGTTGTTTAGGGCTGATTGCACGCAAGGGTTTAATATTTATCGGCAGGGTTTAGTGTTATTCAAAGGGTTTAGGACATAATGTCTCCCGAGGGTTTAATGTTTGTTCCAATTCTGACACTAATTGTGACACTGCAACTTTACTTCTATGGTTTATGGTATTTTCTTACCCAGTGATTTAGGGCATACTGCACCTGATGGTTTACCATTTTTCAGTAGGAATAATGTTCATTCCAAGGGTATTATGGAGGGTGTATATTATATAATAAATAATTTAAGGTATATTTTTTTTAAGAGCTATTTATTTTACAAAAATCCACGACCGCGCAATGCACGACACTGCTTTATGCTCTTCTTACTACTAAAAAGGAATATATATAGCATGGATGGAGGATTAATATTTGTCATTACTTTTATTCGTTATATAAAAATGCACTGTTTCTTGATTTTCATACTGCTAAGCATACTTAGCATGAATTAAAGGATTATATATTATATAAAATGCAAGTTAAGATAAATTTAAAGTCAAAATATACTTATTTTATAAAAATGAGTGATTGTTCAACGCACGGTATGGGTATAACCCCTGTGGTTTAATGATCATTCCAAGGGTGAAATTACGACTCTCTGAGGTTTATGGTATACTTTTTTTAATGTGAAGTTAAAATATCAATTTAGTAGTCAAGTAGACATCTATTTCCCGTTGGATGCGTTTTGCAATAATGTTTAATGATGGGGTTCTTTTTTTTGTAAATTTTCAAACGTGTGAATTAATTCTCAATTGAAGTAAAGTTCATGGTCTTTCTTGCAATTAACTATTTAAATATTGAAATTATATTATATTTATTTTTATATTTAGTTAATAGTAGTATATTTTTTATTTAAAAAAAACTTAAAGGTCTACAAATTAATTTCTCACCACGTTAGAAGTGTCATGTGACATTACCGGTTGGGTGAACTACTCCAGTGGATATATGCATTAAATTGTCGAATATTTTGAAGTTAATGGATCAATTTCATATATGTAAATAGTTAATTGCTAATTATTCTATGCATCTGGGTACACCACGTACCCACTTTTAGAAACTTATACACTTATGAATAAAAAAGTATATAATAAGAAAAAATGTTTACACTTTATTAGCAAATTTTCTGTTAGTTTTTTTAATGAATTTGTAAAAAAAAAACAATTATTAGGAAACATGTATACACTATTTAATAAAAAATTATACATATATGGGTGCAAGCATGCACTAATATGTGTATAAGTAGGGTTTAGAATTTTAGGATTTAAGGTTTAGGGTTAGGGTTTAGAGTTTTAGGATTTAAGGGTTTAGGGTAAGGGTTTAAGGTTTAGGATATTAACTCTTAATAGTTATAAGTTTTTTCAATTATATTTATTAAATTTTATATTATAATTATATATTTAAAAATAATAAAATAACTATATTAAAATATTAATTTAGAAAATATATAAAAATAAGTATAACATAAACGAGTATTGATTAACGGGTTTGGGATGGGTACGAGTATCATAATATTTTTTTTAATGAGATGGGTATGGATAGATTAGTTTATATTTAAACGGATACGAGTATGAGTACCCCTATAACAGTGGGTATCCTACCTATTGTCATCCCTAACAACTACACATTATACATTAAAATATTATATCTCTCAAATCAATATAAATTATCTTAATATTTAATTTGATTACTTGGTATTTGAAATACTTGATATGCGAAATTAATCATTTGTTCGATTACAGCTAATTTATGAGAAATATATATATATATAAGGTTTTAGGGAGCCACTCTTATAATTTATTGAAATAAGCATAATCAGATTATGCCTGGAGTAGAAATGTAGATTTTAGGGAGGTTTATAGAAATCTGTGAGTGGGGGTTTTCATTTTTTAAAAATATAATAATAATTTTAAAAGAAAGATCTGTTAAATTTTTATTTTTTCATTTATTAATAAAATCTGTGTTAACAGAGGTAATTAAACATTAACCGTGAGTAATAATTTTTTTAGCGGTCCCAATAATATCGATTAATTTCACTCTTCGGTTCTAATACTAACCAAAAATACGAGATGAAATACATAATAATTTTAATCTCTGTTTCTAAATGCCCCACAATCTTTGTCAATCTTTCTTTCATTGTATATTTAAAATGCGCTATTTTCTAATCTTCTTATTGTTAAAAAGGAACATACGTAGCATGTATTGGGGGTCAATATTTGCCACTACTTTCTTTCGTTATATATTTAAAATGCACTGTTTCTTGATTTTCTTACTGCTAGAAAGGAACATGCGCAGCATGGACCGAGGGATTGAATTATATAAAATTTCAATTTAGATAAATTTTAAATGAACATATACTTCTTTTATAAAAACGCGTGAACGTGCAACGCATGGGACGAGTATCACTAGTATTATATAAATATCTTTTATATCTTTATTTGATTTTCACGAGTGATTAAATACATAAATAAATAAAATATTTTTCAAATTTAGGCTGTCTTTTAGTGAAATAGAGTTAATGATTCCTTGAAATAGTATAAACATTCCATTAGCAATTCTAATTATCAACCATCGTCAGTGTTTCAGTCAATTTACGTTCCTAACCCTGAGAAAAATCTTCTGAAATAGTCTACATGATAAAAGAAAAGAAACTGTTAACTAACCAAAGTTTGGTATAAATAATAATTGATATATTGAAGCTACAAAAGAATGATTTTGTTTAAAAGATTTTAATCTCACCATTATAAAATCATATTAATCCCAATGAACTGTAACAATAAAAAAAATTCAAGAGAAAAATATATATCCAAATATATTAGTAATTTAGAGTCAAACATTTTTTTAAATAAAATCTCTTGAAACAGAAATATATAGAATATTAATGAAATAATTTCATAATCATATTAGAGTATATTTGACAATATTTATTTTAACATACGGTAATAAAAATAAATGCAATTGATATTATTTGACAAATGGGAGGTTATAATCTTTAGTTATAATTGGATTGAATATGTTAGATGAAAACGATGCGAAAATGTGATAAATAAAAAAAAAGATGAGAAATTGGGGAGATATTAGAATGTAACGCGATAAGTGATAATATGTAATCAATTGAAGAAAAGATGAGAAATTGGGGAGATATATGATAAAGGATAACATGTGATAAATTGAAGGAAAATATGAGAAATTTAGGAGATATCGAAATGGGATTGTTTGGGCGAGAAAATAAAATGCTTGATTTGATGCTTTTATATATATACTAGGATCCACGCACCTCATCATGAGGTGCTATGATGAGGTGCTAGCTCGGAGGATTTTGGAAGAATTTGTTATTGTGGTACTATTACTGATGTATAGATTTTAGCCCATTACTAAATGTTGGATGGTAAAAACATTTGGGTTGTAGCCCATTACCAAATGTTTGATTTAAAAAATTGTGGGCCTTACTTTTTCATAGCCTAAGATAGTAATTCAATGCAGTGGTTGTTGAGGGAGCGCTAACATAAAAGATTTGACATCGGAAGTCCATATGCAGGGGATGTATTTCAGTATAATCGTACCTTATAGTGAAATTTGTAAATGATATTGTACCTTATCGTACCTTATAATATTGGCTATTTATATACTACTACAAAGACCATATCCTATTACAGGCCTAAGTACCTTTCCACAGCTATCATTACCTAAAATTAGAGGTGATGATCTTCTAGAAAATTGGTAGTGAATTCAGGATGGAACCATGCCCCCACATAGAAGGGATGGTTTGTGAGCTCCAATATCTGCTGTTAAGAGTAATTGAAGGATAAACATGTAGCAACAAAAATAACCCTGTGTCATGCTTCCAGCTTCATTCTTGCCTACAAATTACAGTCTAGATTATTTTAATATGATACCATGTCAAGGTTCATCTATAACAATTTTCATGATGAGAGACCTAGGTTCGATTTCCTTTGGGAATGAATTAGGAGGGGAGTTATAAGGAGGGCTTGGAGATAGGGGTTGTAAGGGTGCTTGGTGTTACTACTAACTATACTAACAACTAACATTTACCGATCAAAATAAAACATACCATAGGAAAAACTGTAAAAAGAATAAAAGGTTGTCATTTAAAACATAGATATATCAAAAGAAATCAGTGCACAATTTAGAAAAAATGAGATGATTTATGTGGAAATATCAAAGGCAATTTGGAGAGGGGTTTGGGTTGCCTTCTAAATCATATTACTTACCGCATGGCGTAAATTTAAGAGAGAATTGAGTGGTATAACTTAACATTTTCACTTCATTTCCAAGTTTTCAAGAATGTGAACATCTAATGTTGGACTCTTCAGACATGATAATTAATACTTTTCTATTTACCTCCAGCGAAATACCCTTTCATCTCCAACACAATGACTTAATAGCTTGTGTTGTGTTCTCTCCACCAGCTTTGAGACGGGATATGATCTTTGCAGCTGAATGTGCTACTGCATCCGGCTAAAATCATCAATGCCAATATCACTATGGAGTAATAACACAAATCAACATATTATGTGTCCCATCTAAGTGTAGGAAAATGACCACCTAAAGTGGTTCAGATAACAAAAAATATCCGAGCATCAAGAAGAAATACATCTCACTTAATGTTTGGCTGGTCTAATTGATATTTATTACCATGCTGTGTTTCTGAGACAAGCTTCTATAAGCTAGGTTCATGAAATGGGACAACTTCCCAAAAAGTTTTCAACTTGATCTCAGTCACTTAGTTCACATTGCAACAAAAAAAATACACACACAAACTGAAACCAGATTCATTATAACGTGTATAATACATAAGCGTGATGATAAGATTAAAATGTTATAAATAAAGAACTGTATCAACAAAGTGAGATCGCTCTCCCGTTTAAGTAAGTGATTCCAACAACATGGCTTGTTTTTATGCAAACCCACACATTTCAGACAGCTAAACTCTTTCCTGATAAGTTAAGGAGTATATAACACAATCTATAAGTATCTTTCACATCTGTCTTCTAACCCACCCATTAACCAGATTTCCTCTGTTGGGTTTGTCAAAAATAAAAGAAGGGATTTCTTTTATTTATTTGTCCCACACCGGATGAAGAGTAAAAGGGGAGGGATCCTTGGTGCTATATAAGGAGGCCATTGGACTTAATATCAAGTGCACCAATAAAGTACACTTTAATCTTTGTATTTGATTCTTCTTAAATTCCTTTATTTGATTCTCGATTGTGAGAATAGGGAGAAAGGTGTGGATTAGTCAAAGATTTGTAAGAGTGTAGGGATTGGGGTCGGGAGAGAGAAATTCTGTATGATTGTAAAAAATTTTCACATAGTGGTATTTTCTCGGTCCGTGGTTTTTCTCTAGTTTAGGAGTTTTCCACGTAAATTCTTGTATTGTGTTTTTTATGTTCTTCTTTATTTGTCCCTTAGGAATGAATGAGGATCTGCCTATCCCAACAAGTGGTATCAGAACCCGGTTCGGGCGCTTATAAAGTTCTTAGTATGCTCTGTGGTTGCAGCATAGTCTGACCTTCCACATCAGAAAAGACTTTATAGGAGGAATAGGGTTATTCATTAGGCTAAGGGTGACATGAAAGAAGTGGGAAAAGCTAGTGGCACAAGGGGGTCTGAAGATCAGCTGGATGCAGTGACATCTCCTTTCTTGCGGTGTAATGCACCGAACTATGGTGACAATGATGTGTCAAGGGGTAAGATTTGTAGGTCAATAGTTTTTTGGTGAAGTTCTTGGACCTGCGCAATGTGAATTGCTGAGACTCCCGGTGGTAGAGTTGGCTTAACAGCGGCATAGGGTTCGACAAACCTGGTGTAGCTTGGCAGTAAAAGGCAGCGACGTCATGTCGATACAGACAGTTTTTGCTCAAGGTGTAGCAAGGGTGCGGTAATTGCGGTGGAGCAATGGCACGGTAATTGCTTACGCTAGAGCAATTGTTATGTTTCTGGTCAAGGAGTAGCTGGTGCGGCAATAGCTCTGAATGTTGAGTTAATATTATTGGGGATCCTTATGATATTTTCAGTTGTCATGGGAAATGATGTAATAATATTAGCTGGTCCACAAGTTTGCACACGGACATTAACTTGGCAGGTGATGTAGGGTGTGCGGTGGATGTATATCGATGGCTGATGGACTTACAGGGGAGCCAAGAGTTGGAAGTAGCACCATAAATATCAGCAGGTGTTTTTGATATGTGTCGCAAGAAATTCTTAGAATGGTTGATTTTAAGTGGTCTATTCATATGGTGGAGTAGGATTCTCGAGGTTGAGAATGATTGTCGGTGAAGACAATGAATCTTCTTTTATTTAGACAAGGTGGAGATTGTTGGGTTTGTCAAAAATAAAAGAAGAGATTTCTTTTATTTCTTTGTCCCACATCGAATGAAGAGTAAAAGGGGAGGGATCCTTGGTGCTATATAAGGAGGCCCTTGGACTTGATCTCAAGTGCACCAATCAAGTACACATTAATCTTTGTATTTGATTCTTTTTAAATTTCTTTCTTTGATTCTCGGTTGTGTGAATGGGGAGAAAGGTGTGGATTAGTCAAAGATTTGTAAGAGTGTATGGATTGGGGTCAGGAGAGAGAAATTCTGTGTGATTGTAAAAAAATTTCACATAGTGGTATTTTCTCGGTCCGTGGTTTTTCTCCAGATTATGAGTTTTCCATTTAAATTTTTGTGTTGTGCTTTTTATGTTATTCTTTATTTGTCTCTTAGGAATGAATGAGGATCTGTCTATCCCAACATCCTCAACCCCATTTGATTACCTTATTTCCATCTACTATACCATCAATGACATCATAAGCATACTGTTAGAGGCTCATGGTGGCTGAAACTTTTTAATGGTTGAGAAATTTCGTAGTTCAAGTATCTTATATTTGATAAGAATGGTTCAAGTTTATAATTACTTTAATTTCTTCTAACTACTGAGGGAAGAAAGACTCATCAAAACTATACATATTATTAGCTTATGGAACAACATAGGAACTGCGAGTTAATTATACTGCACCTAAGTTATAGTAAGAAAGAAACTCTTGTTCAGTAAAGAACTCAACAGATTGCTCACCAAAAAATAATAAATATTTAAAAAACTTAAAAGTATACCTGATGTTCATGAGCTAAAATTAACTGGAATTTAATAATCTCAAGCTTGTAAAATGAAAACCCATTTCCCTGGTGCTCATCCTCATCATTTTCCAAGTCTTCTGCCCATCTTGGGTTTTCTTGAGCTACATATTTATCATGTCTGTGGCCATTAATCTACATAATGTCTTTTACAGTCGTTCTGTGAAAATTCAATTTGTATCCACATCAAGAGACTCGGGACCATAAATCTGTTTTTGTATAACAGGTTGTTCTTCAATAAATGCACGTCTGAGAAGGCCATAAATGGCAATGTCTGCAGAGGGCAGCACCATATAATCTAAAGGATCATCAGATATGACCTATCAAATAAAATATCAAATGCAAAAGGAAAAAAAATATCATTAGATATTAAATTGAAGAAACATGCCAATATGAGTCCTTAGAAGATAGTGGACAAGGAACAAAATGCATATTTATTTAAAAAAAAAAACTTTATCATCATTACCAAAGGTGCCCACAGAGAGTTACCTCGGCCGGCTTTCTATCAAAATACATGTGATGAGACGGTCGCATAGTCTCTAATTTAGCCCAATCTCCCAGTGATCCATCACTTTCCTTATCCTGATCATCCTCATCAAGAGTGGAAGCCCACACCTGGTCATTAATATTATAAAGTTCTAATCTTGGAATGTAACAAATGCGATAGTTCAAAAGGAGCATAATTTTAGGAAAATATACCCACTTTATCATAATTTTCTTCATCATCATCATCATCTTCTACCTCTTCGTCATTCTCATCATCATCATCATCGAAATCACTATCTTTGTCATCCAACTAATCTATACCAAAGTCAATTTCAGATTGACTTAGTGTCTCCATCTCACTTAACATTTCTGCAATGTCCAGTCCAATTATGACTTGCTGCAGTGTATTAAAAGGATGTAAGTAATAAAAAACAAACATTAAAAAATATTCCTTTATGAAAATACAGTGTTCATAACATGCAAAGACAGACCATCTAAACCAATAACCTGGATTTAATTTGTTCCTGACATTAGTTAGTTTGCTCCTCTTCTCCTTTTTATACATGTAGGTCATGCCATTCATACTTTCTAACCTATATTGAATGGAATAATATTGTTAGCATTTAACAATTACATAAATGTTACAAAAAACATAAAGGCTAAAGAAGCATTACTCTATAGCATCAATGGATGTTATAAACCATAATAAAGCAGATGAATATCTATTAAAGATCTGAGTCTCCCAAAAAAATATTTTTCAACTTATTCTCACCACAATAGTTTCTTCGTAGTGAGCATTTGCAAGATGTCCCTATTATTATTCACTTTAAAGATATATATCTGACAGAAAGAAAGTGGAATTTAGGAACAAACACCTCATTCTGGCATGTTAATAAAAAAGCTTACGTACGAAAAATAAAAACAGAAAAAATGCATCTTACTTCCATGTTCATCAGTTACATAAGTCAAGTCTGACGAGAAAATATTCCCATGAAATTTTTACTGAAACCAGCGAATGTTTACTGTGGATCAAGACCACGATAAAGCAATATACAATAATTATTACTACTAAATCACGGCAGAGTTTTAGATACTTCACCTGATAGTAGATTAACTTTGCAAAGTTCTTGATTATAATGAAGCTTACAAGATATCCTTCATCCAAAAAAAAAACTCACACAACGTAGTATTTCAAAATTTTAAGTAAGCTATCAAATAAAAGTTCTATAAAGCCCATACAAAAAATGCTCACTTATGAAATAGGTGATGTATCTAAATGTCATAAAATCAAGTAATTTGCCTTAAATGAGGTCAGGAATTATTGAGATCCCTGCATCAGTTGATTCGTTCACTATAAAAGATGCCTCTACCAAGGATTAAGCTGATATTTATTGGAAGGTAAAAGGTATCAAACAAAATTCTCTATTCTTTATGAAATCAAAATAACTGTCAACCAAAATAGTAGAGTAACTGCGGAAAAAAATTATGATGTAGAAACAAAAACAAGCGAATATTATTGAATTCAACTACAGCATGAGTAAAGAGCATCAATAGAACCAACTTAATAATTTCAAGGTAATACAATTCAATTCTCTTCATAAATAAAAGATCAATGTGTTCATATATTGTAGGTGTTAAGCTACACGGGTTAACTACCTGCAAATTCTTTCGCCAATTCACATGTCAATCTCCTATGCAGAATATATGAAGAAAAACAATCAAGCCTATAGTAGGTAAAAATTGCGTCACAAGAGCATAGCGTAGCTCTGGTAAACCAATTTAGGGAAATGGTCTTAAATTGAATCGCATACAACAATATGAAAACCCAACAAATAAATAATTTAAAATATCATCATTCAGTTTTTCTTGACCATAATGATGGGTGGAAAACTTATATTAAACATACTATTTGTATTCTGTAAATGAATAAATTATGGCGATTAGTAACTTCAC
The DNA here is from genome assembly GCA_023678885.1 of Pogostemon cablin. Classification (NCBI taxonomy): domain Eukaryota; kingdom Viridiplantae; phylum Streptophyta; class Magnoliopsida; order Lamiales; family Lamiaceae; genus Pogostemon; species Pogostemon cablin. The sequence goes on from CM042966.1 coordinate 16,531,003, forward strand.
GTGTATGTGCCAAGAAGCGGCACTATTGAATCAAAAGAAATAACTTAGCGTGAGAAGACATTTCAAATAGAGCTTTCTATGTAAATTAAATCCATTCAACATAATTCATTTAGCGAATATGAGCAGAACCGAAGCAAGAGAAAAGCTATCAGATAGAGAAAGTAAATAACGGAGAATCTGACTCACAGTCACACGTACAAAAGCTAGATATGCAAGAAAGAAGAAATGAACATAGGAGAGAAACTGATGAACCTGAGAAACTTAGGTGGTAAGAGCATCGACACTACAGAGAATACTGCTAAATCAAATAGAAGGGATTGGCCTTACCAGAGAAAGCGAGTGGCCATGCTTAATAAGGAGAGGAGAAGTTTAGAATTTTTTTTTTGGTACAGAGAGAGACGACATTGAGATGTCTTCAGTCTACATGCCCTACAAAGTCATCAACTGCTTCTATATGTTCTTTTCTATTTTAATTTATAGCTTCTTTTTTATATTACCAAATTATCAATTGCTATACCCGTCTTTAAAACATTCAGCAATCCATCGTTAGCTCAATCTTGGACTTACCAATCTTATGTTGCTAACCACTATACTTTACACATTCTCTCCCTATTTCTCTCTCAAGTAATACACACACAGTTTCTCTCTCTCCAATAGGTGATTTGGTGCGTTTTTGTTGCTGTGTTTAAAAATTACACATCCATGTGGCAGTGAATTAAATTTAAAAGATAAAATGAAACCTTTACAGCGAATTAAACTTAAAAGATAAACTAAAACCTTTACTGTCAAAATACAAGAGAAGGGTGAACTCTGCGTGTATGGCCACTCTTCACTATTACTTTGTCTTTATATTTTCTTTTTCTTCTCTTTTTCTTCTCTTTTTCCTCTTCTTAATTTCCTACTATGATTTGATGTGTAATGTAAGAGGACAGTTAAGAGTTATAAATTATTCATTCATTTTCACTTATTCAGAATAAGTAAAGAGTCTTAACACATGTTCTCTCAAGAATTAGGAATCCAGTACATAAAAACAAATTCACACTTCGACATTTCATCAAGCATCTCATAACAGTTACCAATTACCATTTCTTCTCAGTTATCAAGAGGGCAAGAAATAGTGGAGTAACACAACTGAACATAGAAATCAATTTACAGATAGGCGACTTTCATTAACAAAGAAGAGTACCATAACTTACAAGAAAGTTGCCAATTGAGAGTGGAAGGAGGTGCATCTGGCAATACGCTAAGCGCCAGAATCTGATGGCACTAAAATGGGAAAGAGAGCACATATAGGTGGGGAGGCTGCCATAGAAACCGTAAAGAGAAAAGAGGAAAAAATATTCCAGAACATTACAATAAGAAAATAATGAGAAGACATTCAGAAAAGAACTTATAGAAGTGGAGCTCCGAAGGCCAAAGGGCGGAAATAGTCTGCGGGTTGGCGGCAGGCGAGGAAAGACTTACGACTTTGGAGGGGATTAGACCTCTGAAATGAATTGTTATCCAACTCTGGTTTCACGAAGTACAAAGCCCAACACCAGTATCGAGTAAACAATCGACATGGGGACAAAAAGTACACTTGAATCCACCTAATGGAAGTAATCAAATCCAATTCTTGACCTCGTAGCCCTAAAAAATCAAATTGGTATTATGCCTAAATCAGTGTACTTTCATTAACAAAAATTTCAGGTCGTCACAGCCAAAAAATAATAAGAAAATATTTGCGACGACAGCGACTTACCAGAGAGCTCCGAAGGCAGCAGCGGCAGTAATTGTGGGCGAATTGGCGGCGGCCGGGGAAAGGGCGACGACTTCTGTGACGTGGTTGTGGATAAAATTGGGATTATGCCAGATGAAATTCAGTGTAGTTGTAGGCGGCGAGGTTCAGGGTGATGAGGTGGAAGCCACATATTTTACACCATCGACGCATGGATGTGCGGAGGAAAAGTGGGTGACCTTCTACCGAGGGAAAACTGGCCTGGCAACGGGCTTACTCCTTTTATATATATATATATATCTTTTTTTTTTCTGGATTTGGTAATTGATGAGCGTTTTCTCAATACACAAAATTAATCCTCAAGTATAAGGATATCAATTGTAGTTTTGTTAGGCAACTAAGTGATTATCGAACCCAAGGGATGGATTATTATTAATTCAGCTATATTCTAATTTATTAAGACTATGTTGGCAATTTAAATAACAAGTAATTAAAATAACAAATAAAGTAAACAAGCAATAGAGATAATACGACTGTGATCAAGTGAGAAATTAGGTAGTTCTTCAGGTCATTCAGTTTTACTTATTAATTTCCTTTCCATGTGTTGATGTCCGACTCTACCATGTGGCTTATGGACGCATCACTAAACCATGCAAGTTCACTCTCTAGACACAAGTAAACAAGCGTATGACATGTGTGAATATCCTTGGAGCAAGAGTTATAATTCACCCCCCTTTCTAGGTACTATCAGTATCAATTATTTTCCGTGCAGTTAGTACTCTAACTGGATATGATCTCCCTTTTTAGGCACTATGAAGTTATACTCTTTATCCTGCTTATTAACCCGAATAACATTCAATTAACAAGTATACACTTGTTAATTGAATGTTATTCAGGTGAATAATATACTTGTTAATTGAATGTTATTCGGGTTAATAAGTAGGATAAAGACTTCGGAATCCCTTCACTTAGAATTATAACATGTAATCCTGTTAAGCAGTGAATGCACTCAATCAATAACCAAGATATGTATTCAGACTCTACATAACAGTTAAAGATGCACAAAATGACTGTGAGTATGAATTAAAAAAGCATAGTCTTATACAAAATAAACCACAAGTACTGTTGTACAGAGTTTACACATGAAAATTCAATTAACTCATAAAACATTCATAACTCTAGAACTACCAAAGCGGTTCTAGCCCATGATTGATCTACGAACAATCATGGTTGTTTGTAAGATCTTACCCATAGTCTTGAAAATTAAAAGATAAATTAAGTAGCAAAGTTAACCCTAGATGCGGGTGCCGACGTGACTCTCTCCGTCTGAAATCTTCACTTGATTCTCGCTTAGTTCGACAGACAAACCTCTCTCCAAAGCTCCTTCGGATGACGGTAGGGTTTTGGTGGTGAATGGATGATGAAGTGTGTTCTCTTTGTGCCGCGAAGGATCCCCTTCTATACTTGTTAAACCTCCTTACAGGCCATGAAAGGGTTCTTAATTTAGACACACATCAAATTTGGTAAGAGTAGAAGGGCTCTTAATTTAGACATGCATCAAATTTGGTAAAAGAAACCCGAAATTACTAAAAATAGATACAACGACATTCCGTTCGACGAAGCCTCTACTGATCGAACAAAGCATTCAGGTCGAACGCTGGTCGAACAAGCTTTCTATAAGATTCTGGTCATTCAGTTTGACCAGACCTCTTCCTTCGACCAAGATGATTTTGGTCGAACGGACTCATTTGGTCGAGCAAGTTCTTTGGACACTTTTGCATATTTTGTTCGACTTGGCCTTCCTTATTCTACCAAAGTGATGCTGGTCAAACAAGTCCATCTTGGTCGAACAACCTTCAAAAATCTCCTCAAAAATCGTGTTCTCCCATTTCGAGCCTTTAAGACATGTTTTCCTGCACAAACATGCCCAAAAAGCTTTAGTAGCCTTTGATTCACTGATTTTCCATAAACATCGCGATTTGTCTTGATAAGAGACAAAACTGTACTCCATTTCCATGCAAATCAAAGTTCAAAACGTGAATTTACACTCTCATCAAACCCCCAAACTTACATGTTGCTTGTCCCGAGGCAACGACATTCAAATCAAATCCAGAGAGTGTAATCACAATATCCTTACAACAAGCACAACCTATTCTAACACATGCAAATATATCAATTCAAAACATGCAATCCATCATACCCTTCATTCATGCAAAACATCAATCAATCACAATACTTTTACAAGTGCTAAATCATCTAGCTCACGGATAAGTGTTTACTCTCTCTCTCAAGTGTAAAAGATGTACACTTCACTGGTTAGTATATACATTCAAATTCAATTTATATACTCGCGTAACCATAAGCTTGACAAGGGTCTCAAAAATCCATCTATAATCGTTCAACACTAGGATCACGAAGGACTTGCTCTTAGGGTTATAATGTTGGCTCTTTGGTAAAGGTAGGAGAATATAGATAAGTGACTAAATTTACTAGTAAAGAATTACCTTGGAATTTTGCACTTCAACAGCTTCCTTCTTCTTTCTTCCGACATTCTTATGATCACTTCAATTTGCGCTTTCTCTATCTTCACTTGGATCAACATCTTCTCTTTAACAATAGAATACCAATTCCGGTGTTCTTCAAGTATAAGGGTACCAGTTTCGGTTACTACCCTCTCTAACAATAGGGATACCGATTTCACAGGCACTATCCCTTGCAAGATATAACAATACTCCTCAACTTCACGTCATTACTCCAAACTTTTCCTTCTTATTTTTCTTCCAAGCTCTAACTAGCATTTATTCACCTCCACTCTTTACTAGTGAATAGGTATTCAAGGCTCAAAAAGGAAAATAATGGCTTTTATCAATGGCTTGCCAAAGAAAAAGGTTTAAAGGCTCAACAGGGCTTTCAATGATAATCACAGAACAAGGTAGGATAAATTTGGCTAACTGACTTCATCAACAATAAATGGCCTAAGATCATATCCTAGTATCTATCAATTATAGACTTCAAACAAGACTCCAAGTCAAGTTCTAGAATACAAGTATACAAACGACTCTCAAGAATAAACTTTCATGCTCATAGCATGACCAATAGGCTCAAATCCTCACATGGGTAGTAGAATCCTAAGCACTCTTCAAAGTATGCAATCAACATCAATCTTTTCATGAACTACAAGTAAAAACGGAACATGCTCATCATTAACAAATCAACATCATCAAAACAAGTGCACATGCATAACATGAAGCATCACACTAAACAACTCAAAGCAAATCAATGTATCCATCCTCCAACAATCAAACACCTAACATCATCAATAATATCAATTACATGCCACTCACACCACAAATACCCAACCTGTAAAGATAAAAGAGAAGGGAGATGAGATGAAACATACAAATGATAAAAACCTGACACCACTACTCCTCCGGAGCATCATCATCACTCGCATCCTCTTCGTCAACACCATCACTCATCTCCGAGCGAAACCAATCCAAATCTCTATGAAGGTTACTAAGCTTCCTATCCAACTCACGCTCATCGGCATGCATACTCCCTAATCTCCTATCCATCTCCACATAGTTATCCTGCATCGTGTTGTACCTCGCATCGAGTGCGACATAGTTCACATTCTCCAATGCTAACTACCTATTCGTCTCCTACTGATTTGCATTAAGCATGGCGAAGTGCTCATGCATTAATCAGAATTGCTCCCAATAGAACTGATTCTGAGCTCGCCAGAAATCCTGCTGCTATTGTGGCGGTGGATCAAAAAACTCATGCCCATGTGGCTGCGGAGGCTGTATCGGAGGCATATCCACCCCTGGATAGACGAAAGCTGGTGGTGGCTGCTAATCTCCCTAATCAAAATCGGCTGAATCTCCTACCATAATCATATCCTCATATATAAGGATCCCCTGTAAGTGCATATCGGCTAGGAGTCTCCAATCTCCTTCTTCTAAACAAGTCCTCGAGATCGCCCTATGCTCCGAGGTATCCATCAATAAGTTGCTATTGACTTGAATCATCGTAAGATCAACAATAGACAGTGGAAAACTAAACGACAGAGGATTCTTGCCACAAATGAACATCCACATATCATCCATCCGCTGAATCAACCCCATCCTCAGACATGACGATAGGATCAAGTCTGGATCCCCTCGGATCGGCCTATGCCTTCTGAAATCAACCTGATAATACTTGGCTATAAGAGTAATGAGCACTCCAATGTTCACACGCTGAAATCCGTGGGTAGTAAACTTATGCAACTGATGGAAAAAGTAAGCCGCGACATTGAAGTGGACTCCATGAAGCATGCACCATAGCACGTACAGCTCTTTCTTCGGAATACAACTCCCTTCGGATCTAGTAAACAACCTGTTATCCAAAATTCGATCCATATAAGCTATCACCGGGTTACGAATGAAAGCAACCTTAGAAGTATTTGAATTATATCTTCCTCGCCTCCCTGAGATAGCCCTCCAAAACTCATCGGGTTTGAAATCATCGTGCTCCACATCAATCTCATTCTCACAGCCAATCATCTCATTAAACTCTCGAGCATACATCATCTGCTCTTGCCCACCAATCTACGTCCGAATACCATAAGAGAAGTATCGATCTCCACGCTCAATCCTTAATGTACATAAGACCTCCGCAGTTATGTGAAAATACGTGTTCCTCTTCATCTCCATAAACTGAGTTATTCCTACTTGATTGAACATTCAACGAATATCGTTGATGATGTTCATCTCCATCATAGCCTGATCATCTTGATATCGTGTCCTCGTGATCTTTTCAGAAATCGCAGTCCACAAATTCTTCTTGTCTTCCCAATCTCCAAGTTTAACATCAACATCAGCCAACCTTCTCTTATCCGTCTTCATTTTCTAAGCTATTTCACTCTTCGATGGTGCTTTAGTTGCATTCCTCTTAGAAGAAGAAGCAACCTCTTTTCCTACAGGAACAATACTTCAATACACACCAAAAGAGACAAAGCAAATATATCCATCCTAAGACTTATCATGAATCCTACTCAAGACTTCAAATTCATGTGCTCAAACTTATCTTAATTTCCAGTGCTATCTAAATATAATAGCAACTATACATCAACACTTTGAACTAAGAACAATCAAACATTAGTCTTAACACTCTTCACACACACATGCTTTTCAGTTTCAACATCACTTTCAACAAAAACCTTAAACATGTTAATCTTCCACCTTCAATAGCACCACAACAACACCCCAATTCAATGAGCCCATACATAAAAATTGCAATTAACTGCAAGCCCATGTTATATATAACATCAATTTCATAAGAATTCCACAATTCAATGTAAATCAAACCATGTCAATTCAAGTGCAATTTTCAACAAGAACTCCAACAATAAAACCATTAAATCCAACCAAAACCATGTTAAATGCACTCACCCAATCTTCACTAAGCATAATCACTATGATTAAAGAGGAAGAAGTGAAGAAAAATATACCTTCGTTGGCCATGGTGTGCGTGTGGTGATTAGCAACGAAAACCCCAAAAATTCTAGTGGAAAAGCCTCAAATCGGACTTGAAATCCCACAATTTTGGATGTCGAAGTGTGTGGAGAGGTAGATTAGAGTGTGGGAAAAGTTTGGGAAGAAGAACTTACGGTTTGGAATCGGTGTTCGAGAGAGGGTAACGGAAATATGTCGAAAGGAATGAGAAAACTTACCTTTTCAAACTGATTTAGAAACCCGTTCGACTCAAACAGTTTGGTCAAGCAAGGGTTTATGGTCGAATAACTCTGATTTTGCCCTTAAAATTAGTTTCGTTCGACCTCCGTTCGATTAGGCTATGTTGGTCGAAAAATTGCTGGAAGTCGAACAACTTAGCAAATCGTGCCCCTGTTTTTCTCTGTTTCGTTTGACTTGCGGATTTTGGTCGAAAAAACTATGCATGGTCGAACAACCTCACTGTATGTTTTTCACATTTTATTCGACCATCGTTCAACCAAACTAACTTGGTCGAACAAGATGGTCCCGGTCGAATAGGCCTACTGGACAAATTACACATGTTGTTCAACCAGCGTTCGACCAATCAATGTGGTCGAATGGCAGAATCCTGGTTGAACAACTGCCATAACTCTTTAAACTATGTACTCTTCTCATCTTTTCCTGCAACAATCAAACTATAGGACAACATCAAATATCAAGATAGCAAAACGTAAGCTAGAGAACCACTTTTAGACCATTACATCATATTTGTGTAACTCCGTAAATGATACTAAAAAACAATACACTACTAAACATTAGGCAAGTTGTAAAAAAATGACGCATCAAAACCGGTTAAAGTTTTCAATATGCCTAAAAAAATCAACTCCTCTATCAAACGTTACAAAGAAAATATTATACTCTCTATGCTTCGATGAGGTAAGTACATTACACCCCCAAACTTAGTAGAAACTATAGTCGAAACTAAGTTTGCAAAGAGATGTAATTTCTGAATAGTTACCACATCGAATATAAAAATTTCTTACTCACACAAAAGAAAATTAAGCATAAAACGGGAAGGAAAGCCCCCAACAGACGCTCTTGTTTAACGTCAGAGAGTCACGACGGTACCAATCTAGTGCAAGGTATCCTCAAAGACGACGCAAGCATCATCCAACAACTTATAATGCTTCAATCGATGCCCATTCGCCGTGATAATGTCCCCATCTTTGTCCATAAGCTCAAAACTCCCCCTCCGTAGGCTCTATGGATAATTAGCGGCCCCTTCCACTTCGATTTCAATTTTCCTGCAAAGAGCTTCAAACGAGAGTTAAAAAGTAATACCGCATTACCTTGCTTGAACTCCTTGTATGTGATATTCGAATCATGCAATTTCTTCATTCTCTCCTTGTAGATCACCGAATTCTTGTAAGCTCAATTCCGAAACTCATCCAATTGATTGATATGAGTTACTCTCAACTCCCTTACATCTTTATGTAACAAGTTCAAGCTTCTCTATGCCCAAAAAGCTTTGTGCTGGATTTCTACGGGTAAGTGGCACGGCTTCCTATAGAATTTGGTATGGTGACATATCCAACACCGTCTTATAAGCAGTCCGGAACCCCCACAAAACATCATCGAGCTTCATAGCCCAATCCTTCCTATTGGTTCTGACTACTTTCACTAAGATTTGCTTCACTTGTCGGTTGGAGACTTCAGCTTGCCCATTAGCTTGAGGATGATAGGGTATCGTAACCCTATGCTTAACACCGTAATCCTTGAAAACTTTTTCAAGAAGCTTGTTGACGAAGTGGGTACCTCCATCGCTTACTAGTGCTCTAGGAACTCCATAGTAGGCAAATATATATTTCTTCAAGAAAGATAAAACAATCCTTGAATCATTTACTAGAGTGGGAATGACCTCCACCCACTTAGAAACATAATCCACAACAAGAAGGATGTAGATAAATCCATTAGATGGGGGAAAAGGCCCCATAAATCGATCCCCCATACATCGAAGATCTTAACAACAATGCTTGGCTAAAGTGGCATCTCATCTCTCCTACTTATGTTCCCCATCCTTTGACATCTATCACATGTCTCCACATAGGTTTCACAATCTTTAAACGAAGTAGGCCAATAAAGAGCAGATTGAAGTACCTTCGCTGCCGTCTTTTGAGCTATGAATTGGCCCCCATCAGTTGTGCATGGCAAAAATCAAGAACACTCACTATCTCTATCTTGGGCACACACCTACGGACGATAGAATCCGTACATATCTTGTAGATAAACGGATGATACCATTTAAATGTCTTAACATCCAGCTTGAATTTCGCAAGTTGGTAACGGTTGAGATCTGTTAGAATTTCTCCTACGACAATGTAACTAACATAATCCGCATACCATGGATCCATTTATTTTGCAGCCACTACACATGCTCTTTCAGCTCATTCAACAAACACCGTGATTATCTTCTCATCCGGGAACATTTCTTCTATGTAATCGAAAGAATCATCACAGTGCTCCATTGTCTCCAACCTCAATAGGTGATCCGCCAAAATATTTTCAGTACCCTTCTTATCTCGGATCTCCATATCAAACTCCTGCAGAAGAAGAATCCATGTAATGATCCTTGGCTTCGTTTCCTTCTTCTCCATCAAGTAACGAATCGCAGAATGATCCGTGTACACTATAGTCTTCATGCCCACCAAATACTGTCGAAACTTGTTGAATGCATACACCACAACTAGAAACTCCTTTTCAGTAACAGTGTAATTCTTTTGTGCTGCATCAAAAGTTTTACTCGCATAGTAAATGGCACAAAGCTTCTTCTCCCTTATCTGCCCAAGCACCATTACAAGTGCTAAGTTACTTGCATCATACATAAGTACAAACGGCTGAGTCCAATCCGATGTGATCAAGATAGGCGCAATAATTGGTGCCTCTTTCAAAACCTGAAAAGTTGTTAGACATTCTTCATCAAAAACAAAAGGAACATCCTTTTCAAGTAAATGAGAGAGAGGTTTAGAGTATTTCGAGAAGTCTTTTATGAATATCCTATAAAATCCTACGTGTCCAAGGAAGGACCAGACCACACTCCCTTTTCATTGGTAGGTGGTGGAAGCTTCTCAATGGCCACCACCTTTACTCTATCCACCTGCAATCCCTTGGCCGAAATATGATGGCCAAGAACAATCCCATCTCTCACCATAAAGTGACACTTCTCCTAATTCAAGACAAGATTAGTTTCTTGGCATCTCTTCAAAATAATAGCTAGGTTAGATAAACAAATATCAAAGGAGGAACCAAACACAGAAAAATCATCCATAAACACCTCCATGATCTTTTCTATCAACCCGTCAAATATGGCCATCATGCAACGCTGAAATGTAGCAGATGCATTACATAATCCAAAAGGCAACTTTTTAAAGGTAAAAGTTCCATAAGAGCAAGTGAAAGTAGTCTTTTCTTGGTCCTCGGGAGCAATCATGATTTGAATATAACCCGAGTACTCATCCAAGAAACAATAAAACTCTTACCCTGCAAGGCGATCAAGCATTTGATCCATGAAAGGAAGGGGAAAATGGTCTTTGCATGTATTTTCATTCAATTTCCTGTAATCCGTACACATACGCCATCCTGTAGGAATCCTAGTGGCTAATGTCTCTCCATCTTCAGCTTTCACAATAGTCATGCCTCCCTTCTTAGCTACAACATGCAATGGACTCACATGGGACTATAAATAATGGGATATATAATTCCTGCATCTAGCCACTTTAAGATTTGCTTCCTAATCACTTCTTGAATAGCGGTATTCACCCTCCGTTGATTCTGAATGCTATTTTTAGCCTCATCTAACAATCTTATCTTATGCATACAATATGATGGCTAATACCTTTTAAATCATCAAGAGACCAACCAATCGTAGACTTATACTTTCTAAGCACATCTAACAATTCCTCAAGTTGATCATCATCAAGGGATACAATTACCGGATATGTGCCATTGTCACCTAGTTAGGCATATTTCAAGTGCTCTGGTAGCGGTTTCAACTCCTTTTTTTTCTCTTCTTTGATCGTGCTTTCTCTATCCAAAGGCAAGTATTGTCTAGTCCACTTCACCTCTTCAAACTTGGTCCTCTTCGACTCATACCTGTCATAACCCAAAGCAAGTAAATTTTCAAGGAAATCAATACATACCTCGTTGGAGAGTTCATCTAGCTCCGTGGTGGGAAAAGTAAGAGACTCTGCCAAACATGTCTCAAGAGGATCCTTAGAGAGGATCAAAGACATATCTTCATTCACAATCTCCTCCACCACATCAATACTGTGATATTGGGTCTCCATAGGCATCTTCATTGCTTTGTCAAGATTGAATAAGACCTCTTATTTATCCATCCTTAGCCTTAGCTCACCTTTTTTCACATCAATCATCACTCCAGCAGTAGCAAGGAATGGTCTCCCTAAGATCAAAGGGATATTATCCTTGTCATCTTCCATTTCAAGCACAAGAAAATCCATAGGAAAGACAAACTTCTCTACTTTGATAAGAACATCTTCAATAACACCCTTCAAAAAATTCATGGACCTATCCGCCAATTGTAGAGCAACTATTGTGAGAGTTAACTCCCCCAAACCAAGCCTTTGAAATATCGACAAAGGCATCAAATTGATGCTTGCCCCAAGATCACACAAGGCTCGACGCTCCGGCCATTTCCAATTTCAAATAAGATAGTTAAGCTTCCCGGATCTTTCAAATTAGCTGGCAGCTTCCTCTGTATGATCGAGCTGCAATTCTCCGACAAATTCATTGTTTCAATTCCGTTCAAGCTTCTCTTCTTCAAAAGTATATCCTTTAGAAAATGGGCATAATACGACATCTCCAAGATTGCATCAGAGAAAGGAATGTTCAAGCTTATTTTATTCATAATATCTAAAAACCTCTTGAACTTTTCTTCCAATACATTTTTGACAAGCTTAAAAGGAAACGGTGGAGGTATCTTTGTTTTTGGAATCCCCCATTCATCACGTTCAACCTTCTCCGCCTTATCCTTTTTAGATTTCAATCTCTTGGCTCTTTCCCACTTTTTCTCTGCTACTGCATCATTATTCGGCTCTTGAGATGGAACTAAGATGTTCTAATCAATAGATGTAGCATTTGGTATGGAATTGGGTACTGAACGAAGCTGTTCGACCTCTGTTTGACTAAATGTGTCTGGTTGAACAGAGTGAGTTTGGTTGAACAAGGTTGCTGATCGCGGACTCTCTTTCTCCGGTTGTTGTTCGACCACCATTCGACCAAGGTGGTTTGGTCGAACGGCAGCACTGATCACGAAGTCATCTCGCCCTTTGTTGTTCGACCAGCGTTCGACCAAGTTGGTCTGGTCGAACAGATTTGTGTTGGTCGAACGGCGGGACAGAAAATAGATAATCGAAATTCTATTTCTCCGAAGTTTGTTCGACCTCAGCCTGACCATTAGGTCTGGTCAAACTGACAAGGGTTAGTTGAACAACTCCCCTGCTTTCTTCATTTTCGATCGCCGGCATCATCGGACCTTCATACTGCTTACCTGACCTCAATATAATGGCATGACAAGACTTAGGATTCTCAATACTTTGAGATAGAAACTTCTCATTCTCAATAGTTTGAGTCAATTTGTTCACGTTTCTTGCCATCTCCCCCATCAACAATGTAAGATCCTGAACTTGTTTAGATAAATCCTCATGATTGGCATCAATCTTCTTTTCTAACGTAGCCTCAAGACGATCCACTCTTGCATCATTCCTCGCCATGTACCTGTTCATAGTATCCTCGAAACTCGGTTTTCCTTCTTCCACCTTAGCGCCCGGATCAACATCGATAGGAGGTTGTAATGCATTATTGGGGTTACTACATGAAAACTCCGGTCTCAATGGCTGTTGATAATTACCCAGGGGACCACAATTATTGTAGTTCCCTTGATAATTCTGGTTTCCTTGATTTTGGAACCTCGTTCCTTGAATACTTTGACCCATGGCATAATTCACCTCTTCAATCTCCTGTTGGCTAGCTCCTTCATAGCCACCATCCTGCTGCATCATTGGTACTCACTGAGATAAGTCCGTAATCTACTTTTGCTGAGACTCTATTAGCTTGCTAGTACTAGTCAAACTAGAGACGATCTCATCATCTCTTCCTGACTTCACCATAGTATGCTCAACCTGTGCTACTTTACCAAGAACATAAGTGTCCCTCACTCTATCAGTCGGCCAATCTCTTGAATTCATCAAAATATCCTCAAAGAGCTTCTCAGTCTCTATAGGTGACTTTGTAAGTAATGCTCCATTGGATGAAGCATCAAGTAACACACGAGAATCGCAATCCAACCCATTGTAGAAAATACTGATGTATTGAGCTTTATATAGCCCATCCTATAGACACTTCTGAAGCATGTCCTTGAATCTGTCCTAAGCTTCATGAAACTTCTCATTACCATCGATAGCAAATTGATTGATTTCTTACTTCATCTTGAACACCTTCAAAGGTGGAATATATCGCTTCAAGAATTTCACTTTCAATTTATCCCAGGTATCACATTCAGCAGCATTAAGATTATCGTACCAATCTCTCGCTTTTTCATTCAGCGAGCACTTAAACAAGATGATCTTCCTCGCATCCTCATGAGCTCCTGCATCTTTTTGTGTACTTGCATACCCAAGGAACTAATTTAGATATTGCTGAGGATCTTCAAAGGTTCCCCCAGAGAAGGGACTCCTTTCAATCATGCTGATAAGAGCAGGGTGTAGATCAAAATTGGCTCCGGCACCTATTGCTCCTAACAGCCCCACATTTTCTCCTCCGTTGTTCTTAAAGACTTCACAGATGACAAGTGTATCAGGGTTCGCTGCCATGTTGATTGCTTTTACTTCCAAATTAACTTCAGTTGTAGCTTCAATCACTTGCGAGTTCTGCTCTCCAACGTCAACTACTTGATCGATAGTATCGGTTGGCTCCTTGTTATTATTCTTGCTCTTTTTCTTCTTAGCATTCCTTTTTCTTACAGATGCCTCTATTTCAGGATCAAAAGGTTCGAAATTTGTTCCCTTCGATCTAGTGTGCATATACCTGAGAAAAATTCAAAGTTAGAAAGAAAAGAAAACAAGAATAAAATAGTCCAAATTAAAATAGAAATAATGGATTAATAATTAAGTCATTCCCAGCAACGACGTTAGAAACTTGATGAGTGTTTTCTCAACACACAAAATTAATCCTCAAGTATAAGGATATCAATTGTAGTTTTGATAGGCATCCAAGTGATTATCGAACCCAAGGGACGGATTATTATTAATTCAATTATATTCTAATTTAATAAGACTATGTTGGCAATTTATTTGTAGTGATTAAATAACTAAATAACAATTAATTAAAATAGCAAATAAAGTAAACAAGCAATAGAGATAATACGACTGTGATCAAGTGAGAAATTAGTTAGTTCTTCAGATCATCCAGTTTTACTTATTAATTTCGTTTCCATGTGTTGATGTCCGACTCTGCCTTGTGGCTTATGGACGCATTACTAAACCATGCAAGTTCACTCTATAGGGACAAGTAAACAAGCGTATGACACGTGTGAATATCTTTGGAGCAAGAGTTATAATTCATCTCCCTTACTAGGTACTATCAGTATCAATTATTTCCCGTACACTTAGTACTCTAACCCGATATGATCTCCCATTTTAGGTATCATGAAGTTATACTCTTTATCCTACTTATTAACCCGAATAACATTCAATTAATATTATTTATATAAGATAGTTCTAATAAGACTTTGAAATCTCTTCATTTAGAATTATAACATGTAATCCTGCTCAGCAGTAAACGCACTCAATCAATAACGAAGATAGGCATTCAGACTCTACATAACAGTTAAAGATGTACAAAACGACTGTGAGTATGAATTAAAAAAGCATAGTCTTATATAAAATAAACCACAAGTAGTGTTGTACGGAGTTTACACAAGAAAATTCAATAAACTCATAAAACTTTCATAACCCTAGAACTACCGAAGCGGTTCTAGCCCATGATTGATCTACGAACAATCATGGTGGTTGGTAGGATCTTACCCATAGTCTTTAAAATTACAAGATAAATTAAGTAACGAAATTAACCCTAGATGAGACACCGACGCGACTCTCTCCATCTTGAATTTTCACTTGATTCTCACTTGGTTTGACAGATGAACCTCTCTCCAAAGCTCATTCGGATGACGGTAGGGATTTGGTGGTGAATGGATGACGAAGTGTGTTCTCTTTGTGCTGCGAAGGATCCCCTTTTATACTTGTTAAACCTTCTTAAAGGCCTTGGAAGGGTTCTTAATTTAGACACACATCAAATTTGGTAAGAGTAGAAGGGCTCTTAATTTATTCATGCGTCAAATTTGGTAAAAAAAACCCGAAATTGCAAAAAATAGATGCAGCGACATTCCGTTTGACCAAGCCTCTACTGGTCAAACAAGCTCTCTGTAAGATTCTGGTCATTTTGTTCGACCAGACCTCTTCCATTTGACCAAGATGATTCTGGTCGAACAGACTCATTTGGTCGAGCAAGTTTTCTGGACACATTTGTACATTTTGTTCGACTTGGCCTTCTTTGGTCGAACAACCTTCAAAAATCGCCTCAAGAATTGTGTCCTCCCATTCCGAGCCTTTATGACCTATTTTCCTGTGCAAACACGCTCAAAAAGCCTCAGTAGCCTCTGATTCACTTATTTTCCATAAACATCGCGATTTTTCTTGATAAGAGACCAAACCGTACTCCATTTCCATCCAAATCAGAGTTCACAACACGTGAATTTACACTCTCATTTGTAATGCTCACCTTTAATCTTTAAAAATATAATATAATACCTCTTCGTCCCACCGAAAGGTCTCAATTTTACTATATTAGGCATCTCATTCAAAGGTCTTTATTTTCCCCTTTTAGTAAAAGGACCCACATATAGCTCATCACTCATTACTAATACAAATACCCACTACATACTCCCTCAGTACCGCATTAATGTTGATGTTTACATTTTGCACCGAGATTAAAATATATAATATTTTAATGTGTGGTGAGGTGGAGAAATAATATTCAATGTAAAGTGGGTAGTTGTATTAGTATTATGTGTGAGTCCTACATGGAATAATTAATACTTTGTATGGGCCCAACATGACAAAAAAGAAATATAAACCTTAACTTGGGACAACCTAAAATGGGAAACATAAACATTAACGCGGGACGGAGGGAGTATACAATAATAATACTCCTTAATCCACGTGCAAAAAGTAAATGGAAACTGTTGCTCGGAATGGAGGGAGTACTATTTAATCAATGTAAAAGAAGAATAATAGTATTAGTGATGAGTGTGTAAATGCACGTGTTTTGAGTCCTGATTCGTTTGATTATGATGTAAGATTTGATCTTAAGTCAAGATAAATCGAGTTGTATTGTAGAAAGTCATGAATCAGGTGTGTTTGAGTCCTTTTGAGTGAAATTACAAAGGAAAACAGGATAGAAGTGATCAGAACTGGAAAAAGAGGGTTCAAGTGCCCGATTCGACCAAGAGGAAATTGTTTCGACCAGCACCTATGGTCGAACCCAGCGAGAGGAAGTGGAAGAAGTGTGGTTCGACCGCGACAGTGTGGTTCAACCAAGCATGGTGGTCGAACCATGGTCAAACAGAAGCCTAAAGAGAAGCAGTTGCAGTTCGACCAGGGGTGCACCTGAAAGTGTTTTACAGGCCGATTCGACCTGTGATTCAACCATGAAGAAGTGATTCGACCAAGGCCTTTAGTCGAACTGATGCACTGGACATGTTCGGATCTATATTTTTACACCTTCAGTGCATGTTTTAACTCAAAAAGCCCATCCTAGGTCCGTAAGGAGACCTCATAAGTATAAAAGGAAGACCCTACGCAAGGGAAAAGATAGCCATTCACCACCTTCATTCTACACAATATCTGAAACCCTACCACCATCCACGGAGCTGTGGAGAGAGATTCATCTGTCGAATCAAGTGAGAACCAAGTGAAGATTCAAGACGAAGAGATGCGACAGCGCCCGTATCTAGGGTTTACTTCACATCTTAATTTATCTTGTAATTTTCAAGACTATGGGTAACATCTATCCAACCACCTTGATTGTTCTTCGATCAATCGTGGACTTGAACCGCTTTGGTAGTTCTAGGATTTATGAAGGTTTTATAAGTTAATTGAACTTCCGTGTGTATACTCCGTACAACACTATTTGTGGTTTATTTTATATAAGATTATGCGTTTTAATTCATACTCAGAGTTGTTTTGTGCATCATTAATTGTTATGTAGAGTCTGAATACATATCTTAATTATTGATTGAGTGTGTTCACTGCTGAGCAGGATTTCCTGTTATGATTCTAAATGAAGGGATTACAAAGTCTCATTAGAACTATCTTATATAAATACTTATTAATTGAATCATATTCGGGTTAATAAGTAGGATAAAGAGTATAACTTCATAGTACCTATAAAGGGAGATCATATCGGGTTAGAGTACCTAGTGCATGGGAAATAATAGATACTGATAGTACCTAAAAAGGGGGGTGAGTCATATCTCTTGCTCCAAGGATATTCACACGTGTCACATGCTTATTTACTTGTGTCTATAGAGTAGATTTGCATGGTTTAGTGATGCTTCCATATTCCACAAGGCAGAGTCAGACATTGATACACAGAAGTGAAATTAATGAGTAAAACTGGATGGCCCGAAGGACTACCTATTTTCTCACTTATTCACTTTCGTTCGATCTTTACTGTTATTTATTTTAATTGTTCTTTTAATTATTTAGTTATTGGATACTTAATCACACAACTGTTTTGCCATAGTAGTCTTAATACGTTAGAATTTAATTAAATTAATAGTAATACATCCTTTGGGTTTGATAAACACTTGGTCGCTTATCAAAGCTACAATAGCATCATCCATACTTGGGGATTAATATTGTGTGTTGAGAAAACGCTCATCAAGTTCTTGGCGCCGTTGCCTGGGACGACATTAATTATTAGTTTATTATTTCTAGTTTAATTGAGACTATATTATTCTTGTCTTTATTTTCTAACACTTATTTTTCTTAGTTTTATGCTTACTAGATCAAAGGTAGGAGATTTAGAATCTTATAATCCGAAGATTGGAGCATCGTCAAGGAAGAAGAAGGGAAAGAAGAAGAAGAATAAGAACGTAGAACCAACGGAGACTCTTAATTAAGGATTTGAAGTTGACGAACTGAATCCGCAAGTAACTTAAGCTGCAACCGAATTTAACTTGGAAGCAGAAGCAGTCTACATGGCGGAGAATCCGGGTAACCATCCCATCCATGAAGTCTTTAGGAACAACAGAGGAGGCAATGAGGGGCTGTTAGGAGCAAGAGGGGCCAGAGCTGATTTTGATTTACACCTTGCTCTTATCAGCATGATTGAAAGGAGTCCCTTCTCTGGGGGGAACTTTTGAAGATCCTCAGCAACATCTGAATAAGTTCCTTGGTTATTGAATTACACAAAAAGATGCAGGAGCTCATGAAGATGCGAGGAGGATCATCTTGTTTAAGTTCTCGATGAATGAAAAGGAGAAAGATTGGTATGATAATATCAATGCTGCTGAATGCGATACCTGGGAGAAATTGAAACTGAAATTCTAGGAGCGTTACATGCCACCTTCAAAGGTGTTTAAGATGAAACAAGAAATCAATCAATTTGCTATCCATGGTAATGAGATGTTTCATGAGGCTTGGGATAGATTCAAGGACATGTTTCGAAAGTGTCCACATCATGGGCTTTCTAAAGCTCAATACATTAGTATTTTCTACAATGGATTAGATTGTGATTCTTGAGTGTTCCTAGATGCTTCTTCTATTAGAGCATTGCTTACAAAGTCATCTGTTGAGGCCGAAAAGCTCTTTGAGGATATTTCGATGAATTCAAGAGATTGGCCAACTGATATAGTGAGAGGCACTTATGTTCTGGGAAAGTAGCACAGGTTGAGCACACAGTGGTAAAGTCAAGCAGAGAAGATGAGATCGTCTCTAGTTTGGCTACTATCAACAAGTTACTTAAGTCCCAACAAAATCAGATTACTAACATAGCTCAGCGAGAAACCAATTATGCAGCAGGATTTGTGCAATGAAGGAGCTAGCCAAGAAGAGATGGAAGAGGCGAACTATGCCATGGATCAAAGTATTTAAGGAACGAGGTTCCAAAATCAATGAACCCGGAATTACCAAGGGAATTACAATAATCGTGGTCCCCCGGGGTAATTATCAATAACAAGGAGGCCGGAGTTTTCATGGAGAGATCCTGATAAAGCAGTACAACCTCTTGTTGGTGTTGATCCGGGTGCTAAGGTTGAAGAAGGAAAACTTGGTTTTGAGGATACGGTGAACAAGTACATGGCAAGGAATGACGCAAGAGCAGATTGTCTCGAGGCCAAGCTTGGAAAGAAAATTGATGCAAATCATGAGGATATTTCTGAGCAAATGAAGGACTTGACGTTGTTGATGGGGGAGTTGACCAAGATGTTAACCAATTGACGCAAACTCTAGAGAAGGGTAAGTTCCCATCGCAAAGTATAGTGAATCCGAAGCAATGCCATGCCATCACGTTAAGATCTGGAACATAGTATGAGGGACCGATGATGCCAAAAACGAGTTCTGAAGCTCCAAGAGTCTGATTCCACCTTGATTCAACCAGCACAGATGGTCGAACCACACTGAGGAGGTCGAACCAGACAACTGGGCAACTTCCGGGGATCCAAACCGAGCAATTTGACCACGACCTGTTTAATTTGACCAAACCTGTTGGTCGAACCATGATCGAACCAGCTTGTCCAGGGAGAACAAACTTGCAGAAGCGCGGTTTGACCATTACTCGCCTGGTTCGACCAGCATGCTTGGTCGAACCCTGGTCGAACCACGTCATTCGGCACCATTTTCTGCGCCAAATGCTTTACTTGATGTTGATGCTACTCCAGTGCCATCCAAAGAGTAGAATACTAAGCTTATAGTAGAAAAGAAATGGGAAAGAGCAAAGAAATTGAGAGCTAAAAAGGATAAAGCGGAGAAGGTTTTGAGACAGTGAACTAAGACACCTCCTCCGTTTCCTTTCAAGCTAGTGAAGAAGGGTTTGGAAGAAAAGTTCAAGAAGTTTTCAGATATCATAAACAAGATAAGCTTGAGCATTCCTTTCTCTAAAGCACTCTTAGAGATGCCATTTTATGCTCGCTTCCTAGACATACTTTTGAAGAAGAGAAGCTTGAACAGAATTGACACAGTTAACTTGTCTGAGAACTACAGCTCGATCATACAGAGGAAGCTGCCAGCAAAGTTAAAGGATTCGGGAAGCTTCACTATTCTATGTTAAATTGGGAAGGAGCCGTCACGATGAGCCTTGTGCGATCTTGGGGCAAACATCAATTTGATGCCCTTGTCGATATTTCAAAGGCTTGGTTTAGGGGAGTTATCTCCCACAACGGTTGCTCTACAACTAGCAGATCGGTCTATGACTTTTCCTAAAGGGATGATTGAAGACGTTCTAGTGAAAGTAGAGAAACTAGTCTTTCCTGTGGACTTTCTTGTACTCGAGATGGAGGATGACAAGGACAATGTTCCCCTTATCTTAGGGAGACCATTCCTTGCTACGGTTGGAGCTATGATTGATGCGCAAAAGGGTGAGCTAAGACTGCACATGGATAAAGAAGAGGTGTTGTTCAACCTTGATAAAGCAATGAAGATGCCGATGGAGATGCAGTGTTACAGGATCGATGTGGTTGAGGAGATTGTGAAGGAAGAAATGTTCTTGATCCTTTCTAAGGATCCCTTGGAGACATGCATAGCGGAATCTCTTACTTTACCCACCATCGAGCTAGATGAGCTCTCCAATGAAGTATGTATTGATTTTTTGGAAAACCTACTTGCTTTAGGTGTGATAGGTATGAATAAAAAAGGACAAAGTTTGAAGAGATGAAGTGGACTAGAAAATACTTGCCTTTGGATAGAGAAAGCACAATCAAAGAAGAAATGAAGGAGGAGTTGAAACCGCTACAGGGTCATTTGAAGTATGCCTATTTAGTGAAATTGGTAAATGTTATTTCACTGAAAATAGTTTCATCAAGTACTTACGTACGATGCAAAAACAAAGTCTAACCAATCTACTTAAGCAGAACGCTTAAGGTGAATAATAAAATACATCAAGGATTCATATACAAAGATGCTATCTGAAGTTTGGTTCTGTCAGCGATATGGTTCGGGGACAACATCCTTGTACCATAATGAAGAGCATTTCTTTCCATCCAAATGTAGTAGATCGTGGTAGAAAAGGTGATGAAAAGAAGTCTTCTTGCCTTGGTGTTGCTTCTAGTATCCTGTAATATCTTACGGAAGGCATCTGTGACTGCTGTTAGCCTTCCTATTCTCCATCCAATCCATTTTCTAACTTCATTCCAAATGTGTGTGGTATAAGGGCAGTGAAAGAAGAGATGCGATGTAGTCACCTGATCGAAGGAAAAACCACATCGTTTGTCTTCTCCTGTGAAGTATGCCTATTTAGGTGATAATGAAACATACCCGGTAATTGTATCTTCTTCTCTAACTGATGATCAACTCGATGAGTTATTAGATGTGCTTAGGAAGTATAAGTCTGGAATTGGTTGTTCTCTTGATGATTTGAAAGGTATTATTCCATCATATTTCATGCATAAGATAAGATTGTTAGATGAGGCGAAAAGTAGCATTCAGAATCAACAAAGAGTTAATCCCGCTATTCAAGAAGTGATTAGGAAGCAAATCCTAACATGGTTAGATGCAGGAATTATTTATCCAATTAGTGATATTTCACATGTGAGTCCATTGCATGTTGTAGCTAAGAAAGGGGGCATGACTGTAGTAAAATCTAATGATGGAAAGACTCTAGCCATTTGGATTCCTACGGGATGGTGATGAACGTTTTCTCAACACACAAAATTAATCCTCAAGTATAAGGATATCAATTGTATTCTTGATAGGCGACCAAGTGATTATCGAACCCTAGGGACAGATTATTATCAATTCAATTATATTCTAGTCAACTAAGATTATGTTGGTAAATTTGAGTAGGTTTGATTATGAAACTAAATAACATAAATTGAAATAGCAAAGTAATTAAGCAAGCAATAGAGAAATTTCTGTGGTTATCAAGTAAGTAATAGAGTAGTTCTTCAGGTAATCCAGTTTTATTTATTAATTTCCTTTCCATGTGTTGATGTCCAACTATGCCTTGTGCTTCGTGGACGCATCACTAAACCATGCAAGCATACTCTATAGACACAAGTAAGCAAGCGTATGACACGTGTGAATATCCTCGGAGCAAGTCGTATACTTCACCCCCCTTTCTAGATACTATCATAATCAATTATTTCCCGTGCACTTAGTACTCTGACCCGATTTCATCTTCCTTTTTAGGTACCATAAAGTTATACTATTTATCCTACTTATTAACCCGAATATGATTCAACTAACAAGTATCTGTATAAGACAGTTTTATTAAGACTTCGAAATCCCTTCACTTAGAATTATAACATACAATCCTGCTTAGCGGTAGACGCACTCAATCAATATCCAAGAGATGTATTCAGACTCTACATAACAGTTAATGATTTACAAAATGACCGTGAGTATGAATTGAAAAGCACAATCTTATATAAAATAAACTACAAGTAGTGTTGTACGGAGTGTACACATGGAAATTCGATTAACTAATAAACTTTCATAACCCTAGAACTACCAAGGTGGTTCTAGCCCATGAATGATCTATGAACAATCATGGCTAGTTGGTATGATCTTACTTGACTCGCCAGACGAACCTCTCTCACGACCCCTTCAGATGATGGTAGGGTTTGGTTGATGAAGGAGAATGTGTGTTGTCTTGTGTTATGTCTCCTTTTCATCATGCGAAAGCTCTTCTTTTATACTTATAAGATCTCCTTATGGGCTTAGGATGAGCCTTTGCTTGAATCAAACGTCAAATTTGGTAAAAGACATCTGAAATTACCATAATAGCATTAGCGACAAGCCGTTCGACCAAGGCATACTGGTCGAACAAGGCCTCCAACTCGATCAAGCTCTTTGAACGATTTTGGCATTCTGTTTGACTAAACTGCTCTTGCTCGACCACATTGATGCTTGGTCGAGCAAGCCCTTCAAGTCGAACGAGCTCACTGTAAGTTTTGTCCACTTTGTTCGACTTCTTCTCATCTGCTCGACCAAGCCGATGTTGGTCGAGCAACACCTCCAAGTCGAGCTACTTCTATGGATGGAGTTCGGTAATCTGCTCGACTTGTCACCCTCTGTTCGACCAAACTGATGTTGGTCGAACAGGCTATCTTGGTCGAACAACACTCTAATCTCGTCTCCAAAATCGTGTCTTTCAATTTCGAGCCTTTTTCACCTGTTTTCCTATACAAATATGCTCAAATAGCCCTTGTATTCTCTGATTCGTGACTTTCCCCATAAACATACCGATTCGTCTCAATAAAAGACTAAATCGTACTCCATTTCCATGCAAATCAGAGCCTAAAACATGTGAATTTACACTCTCATCAAACCGCCAAACTTATATGTTGCTCGTCCCGAGGCAACGAAAATCAGACAAATCCAGAGAGTGTAATCACAAAGTACAACATATCCTAACACATGAAATTATATTAACTTAAAACATGCAACTATCATACCTTTCATTCACATAAAAACATCAATCAATCACAATACTTCTATGAGTGTTAAGTCATCAAGCTCACGGGTACGCATTTACTCTCTCACTCAAGTGTAAAAGATATATACCTTATGGTTGATATCAACACTCAATTTTAATTTATATACTCGCGTAATCATAAGCTTGTCAAAGGTCTCAAAACTCCATCTATAATCGACTCAATACTAGGATCACAAAGGACTTGCTTCAAGGATGTAATGTCGGCTCTTTGGTTAAGGTGGAAGAATATAGATAAGTGACTAACTTTAGTAGTAAAGAGTTACCTTGGTATATTATTTTCAGTTGCTCCCTTCATCACTTCTTTGCCTTAACAATCTAGTTCATGCACCATTCCTCTATCTTTACTTGGATCAACTTCTTTTCCATAGTAACATGCCAATTCCGGTGTTCTTCAAGTATAAGGGTACCAGTTTCGGGCACTACCTTCTCTATCATTTGGGATACCAGTTTCAGGCACTATCCCTCAGAAGATTTAACTTCTTGTCTCTCGAATTTGCTTTCACCAAATCTCTCCTCCTAATCCACTTCAAGTTTTCCTCGAGCATTAGTCTACCTCCACTTTTTTACTAGTAATTGGTTTTTAAGGCACAAAAGATAAACGGCTCATTATCCAGGCTTGCCAAAGAAAAGCTTAAGGCTCAAAAGGGCTTATAAAGATAATTAAATAATAGGGTAAGATAAATTTGTCTAAGTAACTCGATCAACAATAATGGCCTAAGATCACTTCCTAGTATCTATCAATTATAGATTTCACACAAGACTCCAAGTGAAGTTCTAGAATACGAGTATACAAACGGCTCTCAAGAATAAACGATCATGCGTATAGCACGATCAAAAGGCTCAAATCCTCACAAGGTTAATAGAGTCCTAAGCAATCTTCAAAGCATGCAATCAACATCAATTTCTTATGAACTATAAGTACAAATAGAACATGCTTGCCATTAACAAATTATCATGCATCAATATAAAAGCCCATTCATATCATGAATTCATCCCAAGCACATAACACTCATCATTCAATCATCATCATAATCAAATACAGACCACTCACGCATGAATCACCACTACACCCAAACACTCAAGCCTGCACCTGTAAAGTAGAAAAGAAAATGGAAGATCAGAACAAAAAACCTGACGCTCATCACTCTTCTGGAGCATCATCTCATTCGATCCTACCTCATCATCATTATCTCCCATCTCCAGCCGCCACCGGTCCACATCTTTTTGAAGAGCGGTGAGATTCCTATCCATCATGCGCCCATGATCCTGCAATTGCCTCAACCGTCCATCCATCTCAACATAACATGTGTTGAGTGCAGCATAGTTAGCATTCGCAAGTGCCAGCTGTCTGTTCGTTTCTTGCTGGTTTGCGTTGAGCGTGGCAAAATGCTCATGCATCAGTTTAAATTTCTCCCGATAGAACTGATCTTGGGCCACCCAATATTCCTGCTGCGGCTGTGGTTGTGGCTGTGGTGGTGGTGGTTTGAAGAATTCTTGTTCGAGCGGCTGCTGGGGCTGCATCGGAGGATCCTCCTGATACTCAAAAGCTTGTGGTGGCTGTGGCTCCTCCTCCTCGGAATTAGCTAGATCTCCAATAAGAACCATTTCCCCGTCCAAGCCGATTCCTTGCTCACACATATAAGCTAACAATCTCCAATTTCCTCTTCCCAAGCACGTCCTAGAGATCACTGTGTGTGCTTTCGTATTCATCAACCAATTATTATTGTCCCTCACAGTGGTAAGGTCGGCTATCACCAGCAGAAACTGAAGTGTACGGGGCTTCTTTCCTTGGATGAACATCCGAGCATCATCCACTCTCTCAATAAGCCCCATCCTGACACACGAGGGCAAGATCAAGTCCAGATCGCCTCGAACAAGCTCATACCTACTCAAATCAATCCTATAGTACTCCGCTATGATGGTGATCAGCCCCCCAATGTTTACTCTCTGAAAACCGTGCATGGTGAACTTGTAAAGTTGATGGAAAAAGTAAGCTTCTACATTGAAGTGGACTCCGTTGAGCATGCACCATAGGACATAGAGCTCTCCCCTTAGAATACGGCTCCCTTCAGACCTTGCAAACAATGTATTTCCCAAAATCAGGTCCATATAGGCAATAACAGGGTTGCGAATGAAGGCAACCTTAGAAGTGTTGGAATTGTATTCCTCTTGCCTCCCCGTTATAGCTTTCCAAAACTCGTTTGCCCTGAAGTCATCTCTCTCATTCCCAACCACTTTCTCACAACCAATAATTTCGTTGAACTCTCGAGCCCACATAGTCTGCTCTTGACCACCTATTTGCATGTGAATGCCATAGGGAAGATATCCATCACCACGCTCCACTCTCAGCGTGCACAAAACTTCCGCAGTGATGTGAAAGTATGTCTCCCTTTTCATCTCCATGAATGCTGCGATGCCCACTCAGTTGAACATCCAACGAATGTTGTTGATGATGTGCATATCCATCATAGCTCAATCGTCTTGATACCTCGTCCTTCTTATCTTCAGCAAGATTGCATTCCACAGCTTCTCTTTCTCTTCCCAATTGCTAATCTTGATTCCATAATCCCTTGGAGTTTTTCTTTTATCCATCTTTATCTTTTTTACTATCTCTACCAACGGGGGTGACTTGTTTCCCTTCCTCTTTGAAGAAGAAGAAATCTCTTTTCCTACAAAAGTTGTATTTCAATACGCAACAAAAATAGATGAACAATATCCAGCCTAAGTCTAACATGAATCCTACTCAAGACTTCAAATTTATGTATCCAATTCAACTCAATCTCAAGTGTTTCTCAATCACAATCGAACTCTAAATCAACACAATCAATCAAGAATATAAAGATTCAAGTAACCTAACACTACTTCACACCAACATAATAACAAATCAACTCCAAATTTCACCAAGTCCACACTTCAAACATGTTCAAATTTCATCATCAATTGCATCATAACAATTTCCAAATTCAATGAGCCCATATGTATAATTCGAAATTAAACCAAAACCCATGCTACATACAACACCAAATTCATAAAATTTCCACAATTTAACGAAGCACATTTCAAGAAATTTCGAATGCAATCTTGGATAACAACTCAAGCAATTCAAGAATCAATCCCAAACCAAAACTAGCGTGAATCCACTCACCCATTCTTCACTGATCATCATCAACACAATCCACAAGAAAAAGTAAGGAGAAAACATACCTTTTCTTGACATGGTGTGTGTGCGGTGAACAAGAGCGAAAACCCCAAAAGTTCGAGTGAAAATCCGAGATTGGATCTTGCAAACCCTTGAAATTGGATGTAAAGTGTGTGGAAGGGAAGATTCAAGTGTAGAAAAGCGGTTAAGGGAAAGAACTTACGGTTACAAAATAGTGCTCGAGAAAGGGTGACGGAGGTGGGTGTGTCGAATGGGATGAAATACCTTTTAAAACTGCTCCCAGTCACCGTTCGACCTCAGTTCGACTTATCAGGGATGGTTGAACAATGTTTGTAAGTTGAATGACCCAGATCTGACCTTTAAAATCGCCTAGCTCGACCTCTGTTCGACCTAAATTTCTTGGTCGAAACAACACTCAGAAATCGAGCAACGCGTGTAGTCGAATCCCTATTTTCCCTAACTTGTTCGACTTTCGTTCGACCATTATGTCTTGGTCGAACAATTTATGCTAAGTCAAATAACATCTCTGGACAAATTCGATATTTTGCTCGAAATTTTTTCGACTTAGATTCCTTCGTCGAACAACATGGTCGAGGTCGAACAACCTCTCTAGACAACTTGTTCATTTTGCTCGACCTCCATTCGACCTAACATTAGTGGTCGAACAGATGTTGGAAGTTGAGTAACTTGCCTTGTCGTGCCCCCTGTTCTTTTCTGTCCTGCTCGATTATCGTTTGACTTCATACTTCCGGTCGAGCAACTACTAATAGGTCGAACAAACTCTCTAGAAGGTTTGTGCCATTTGCTCGACCATTGCTCGACCAAAAAGCCTTGTCGAACAGCTCCTATTAGGTCGAATAACTCACGATCTTCCTCAATTTCCTACCTTTCTCATATCTCCCTGCAACATTCAACTTTAGGACAACATCAAGTATCAAGATATACAAAAAATTAAGCTAGAGAAACCATATGACATCAAGTTAACTCCACAATCACACCAAAAACAACAACTCTCCACAAAACACTAGGCAAATTGCAAAAAAAATCGATGCATAAAAACCAGCTAAAGTTTTAATCCACTGCAAAAAATCAACTCCCCTAGCAAACGTTACAAAGAAAAGATCATATTCTCCGTGCTATAATGAGGTAAGTACATCACACCCCCCAAACTTAGTGGAAACCATAGTCGAAACTAAGCTAGTAATGAGATGTAATTTCCAAATGATAAGCACGTCGAATATAAAAATTTCTTACTCACACTAATGAAATTAAAGCAATAAAATGGGAGGGAAAGCCCCCAGTAGGCGCTCATGTTTAACGTTGGAGAGTCACGATGGTACTAATCTAGTGCAAGGTATCCTCAAAGACGACACAGGCAACATCCGACTACTTGTAATGCTTCAAACGATGCCCATTTGTCGTGATAATGTCCCCATCTTTGTCCATAAGCTCAAAACTCCCCCCTCCGCAGGCTCTATGGATAATGAATGACCCCGTCCACTTCGATTTCAATTTCCCTGCGAAGAGCTTCAAGCGAGAATTAAAAAGTAATACCTCATCACCTTGCTTGAACTCCTTGTATGAGATCTTCGAATCATGCTATTTCTTCATTCTCTCCATATAGATCTCCGAGTTCTTATAAGCACGATTCCTAAACTCATCCAATTGATTAATATGAGTTATCCTCAACTCCCTTTGATCCTGTAAGGACAAGTTCAAACTTCTCAATGCCCTAAAAGTTTTGTGCTGAATCTCTACGGGCAAGTGGCACGGCTTTCCATAGACAATTTGATACGGTGACATATCCAACACCGTCTTCTGAGCAGTCCGGAACCCCCACAAAACATCATCGAGCTTAATAGCCCAATCCTTTCTATTGGTTCCGACTACCTTCTCCAAGATTTGCTTCACTTGGTGGTTGGAGACTTCCGCTTGCCCATTCACTTGAGGGTGATAGATATAGTAACCCTATGTTTGACTCCATATTCCTTAAGCACCTTTTCAAGAAGCTTGTTGACGAAGTGAGAACCTCCATCACTCACTAATGTTCTAGGAACTCCATAACGGGCAAAGATATGTTTCTTCAAGAAAGATAAAACAGTCCTCGAATCATTCACGTGAGTGGGAATGGATTCCACCCACTTAGAAACATAGTCCACTGCTTAAAGGATGTAAAGAAATCCAATAGATGGGGAAAAACGCCCCATAAAATTGATCCCCAATACATCGAAGATCTTGACAACAATGCTCGGCTGCAGTGGCATCTCATCTCTGCGACTTATGTTCCCTATATTTTGACATCTATCACACGACGCCACATAGGTCTCAAAATCTTTAAACAAGGTAGGCCAATAAAGGGCTGACTGAAGTACCTTCGCTGTCGTCTTTTGAGCCCTGAAGTGCCCCCCATTAGGCTGTGCATGGCAAAACTCAAGAACGCTCTCCATCTCCAGCACACACCTACGGACTATGGAATCCGTACATATCTTGTAGACAAACGGATCATACCATATGAAGGTCTTAACATCTAGCTTGAACTTTGCGAGTTGGTATCGGTTGAGATCTTTTGGGATTTCTCCTACAACAATGTAATTAACATAATCTGCATACAATGGATCCATCCCTTAGGCAGCCACTACACATGCTTTTTCAGCTCCTTCAACAAGCACCGCCATGATCTTCTCATCAGGGAACATCTCTTCTATGTAATCAAACGAATCATAACATTATTACCTTCTCTCCAACATTGATAGGTGATCCGCCAAGACGTTTTCCGTACCTTTTTTTAATCTCGGATCTCTATATCAAACTCCTGCAGAAGAAGAATCCATCTAATTATCCTTGGCTTTGTTTCTTTCTTCTCCATCAAGTACCGAATCGCAGAGTGATCAGTGTACACTATCGTCTTCATGCCAACCAAGTACTGTCGAAACTTATTGAATGTGTACACCACAACAAGAAACTCCTTTTCAGTCACCGTGTAGTTCTTTTGTGCCGCATCGAAAGTCTTACTCGCATAGTAAATGACGCAAAACTTCTTATCCATCAACTGCCCAAGCACCACTCCAAGTGCTAAATCACTCGCATCACACATAAGTATAAATGGCTGAGTCAAATCCGGTGTGATCTAGATTGGTGCAGTAATAAGCACTTCCTTCAAAACCAGAAAAGCTGCTAGACACTCTTCATCAAACACGAAAGGAACATCATTTTCAAGTAAATGAGATAAGGGCTTGTAGTATATCGAGAAGTCTTTAATGAATCTTCTATAGAAATCGGCGTGTGCAAGAAAAGACCGCACTCCCTTCTCATTCGTAGGTGGTGGAAGCTTCTTAATTGCACCACCTTTGCTCTATCCATCTGCAATCTCTTGGCCGAAATATGATGGCCAAGAACAACCCCATCTCTTACCATGAAGTGGCACTTCTCCCAATTCAAGACAAGATTAGTTTCTTGGCATATCTTAAAAACAGTAGCAAGGTTACATAAACAAACATCAAAAGAGGAACCAAACACAGAAAAGTCATCCATAAACACCTTTATGATCTTCTCTATCAACCCATAAAATATGGCCATCAAGCAACACTGAAATGTAGCAGGCGCATTATACAATCCAAAAGGCATCTTTCTAAAGGAAAAAGTTCCATACGGGCAAGTGAAAGTAGTCTTCTCTTGATCCTCGGGTTCAGTCATGATTTGATTATAACCCGAGTACTCGTCCAAGAAGCAATAATACTCATACCATGCAAGATAATCAAGCATTTGATCCATGAAAGGAAACGAAAAATGGTCTTTGCATGTATTTTCATTCAACTTTTTGTAATCCGTACACACACACCATCCCGTAGGAATCCTAGTGGCTAACATCTCACCATCTTCGGCTTTCACTATAGCCCCCCTTTTTAGGAACAACATGCAATGGACTCACATTGGGACTATCACTAATATGATAAATAATCCCTGCATCTAGCCACGTTAGGATTTGCTTCTTAATCACTTCTTGAATAGCAGGATTCACCCTCCACTGATTCTGAATGCTACTCTTGGCCTCATCTAACAATCTTATTCGATGCATGCAATACGAAAGACTAATACCTTTCAAATAGTCAAGAGACCAACAATTCCTCAAGTTGATCATCATCCAGAGAAGAAGATACAATTACCGGATATTTTCCATTGTCACCAAGATAAGCATACTTCAAGTGCTCCGGTAGCGGTTTCAACTCCTCTTTCTTCTCTTCTTGAGCTGCACTCTCTATGTCCAAAGCCAAGTACTTCCTTGTCCAATTCACCTTTTCAACCTTTGTCTTTTGCGATTCATACCTGTCATCACCTAAAGAAAGCAAGTTTTCAAGAAATTTGATACATACCTCATTGGAGAGTTCATCTAGCTCCGTAGTGGGAAAAGTAAAAGACTCCATCAAGCATGTCTCAAGAGGATCCTTACAATGAATCAGAGACATCTCTTTATTAACGATCTCCTCCACCACATCAATTTTGTGGCACTGCATCTCCATCGACATCTTCATTGCTTTATCTAAGTGAAACAGGACTTCCTCTTTATCTATCCTCAACCGTAGTCACCCTTTTGCACATCTATCATAGCTCCAGCAGTCGCAAGGAATGGTCTCCCTAAGATCAAGGGAGCATTATCCTTGTCTTCTTCCATCTCTAGCACAAGAAAATCCATAGGGAAGACAAGCTTTTCAACTTTGACTTGAATGTCTTTGATCACGCCTTTCGAAAACGTCATAGACCTATCCACTAGTTGTAGAGCCACCGATGTAGGAGTTAACTCCCCCAAACCAAGCCTTTTAAAAGTGAACAACGACATCAAATTGATGCTTGCTCCTAGATCATACAAGGCTCGACGTGCCTGCCCCTTTCCAATTTCGCATAAAATTGTGAAGCTTCCCGGATTCTTAAGCTTAGCTAGCAGCCTCCTCTGAATGATCGAGCTGCAGTTCTCTGACAAATTCACCATCTCAATTCCGTTCAAGCTTCTCTTTTTCAAATGAATATCTATTAGAAAGCGGGCATAATACGACATCTCCAACATTGCTTCAGAGAAAGGAATGTTCAAGCTTATTTTATTTATGATTTCTGAAAAATTCTTGAACTTCTCTTCCAATCCTTTCTTAACTAGCTCGAGAGGAAAGGGTGGAGGTATCTTTGTTTTGGGAATCCCCCATTCATCGCGTTCAACCTTCTCCGCTATATCTTTCTCGGCTCACAACCTCTTTGCTCTTTCCCACTTCTTTTCAACCACTGTAAGCTCGGTATTTTCGCTCTTGAGATGTAGCTGGAGTGTTCCAATCAATAGGTGTCGCATTCGGTATCGAATCAGGCTCTGAACTGTTCTGCTCGACCTCCATTCGACTAGGGTGATTTGGTCGAACAACTTGCTTTTGGTCGAGCAGCCCGTCTGATTGCATACTTTGGTCTAGAACATGTTGCTTGGCCTCCGTTCGACCATGGTGGTTTTGTCGAACAGATTGGTTCTAGTTGAATGAATTCCCAGATCGCGAGCTCTCGGCGCACTGCTTCTATTCGACCTCCGTTCGACCAAGATGTTCAGGTCGAACGGCATGGTGTTGGTCGAACGGTTGGTCAGAAAATAGAGTATCGTAATTCTATTTTTCCTAAGGTAGTTCGATCACTGCTCGACTAGATAGTCTGGTTGAGCAACTCCAGTCTGGTCAAGCAACTCCTCTGTTTCTTTCGGTTTAACTTGCAGGGATCATCGGACCCTCATATTGTATTCCCGACCTCAATGTGATGGCATGACAAGACTTTGGAATCTCAATACTTTGAGAAGGAAACTTACCCTTCTCAATAGTTTGAGTCAATTTGTTTACATTCCCAGCCACCTCCCCTATCAACAACGTTATGTATTTTACTTGCGTAGATAAATCCTTATGATTATCATCAATCTTCTTCTCTAACTTTGCCTCGAGACGGTCTACTTTCGCATCATTCCTCGCCATGTACCTGTTCACCGTATCCACAAAACCCGACTTCCCTTCTTCCACTTTAGCTCCCGGATCAACACCAATAGAAGGTTGCATCACATTGTTCGGATGCTCCATGAAAACTCCAGCCTCCTAGGTTGTTGGTAATTACCCGGGGGACCACGGTTGTTGTAATTCCCCTGATAATTCTGGATTCCTTAATTCGGGTACCTAATTCCTTGAATGTTTTGACTCATGGCGTAGTTTGCCTTCTCGATCTCATCTTAGCTTGCTCCTTCATAGCCACCATCCTGCTGCATTATTGGTACTCTCTGGGATAAATCAGTGATCTTCTTTTGTTGAGACTCTAGTAGCTTACTAATGTTAACCAAGCTAAAGACGATCTCATCATCTCTCCCCGACTTCACCATAGTGTGCTCAGCCTGTGCGACTTTTCCAAGGACATAAGTGCCTCTCACTCTATCAGTCGGTCAATCCCTTGAGTTCATCAAAATATCCTCTAAAAGCTTCTCGGCCTCGATGTGTGACTTCGTAAGCAATGCTCCATTAGAAGAAGCATCAAGTAATACTCGAGAGTCACAGCCCAACCCGTTGTAGAATATACTGATGTACTGAGCCTTAGATAACCCATGTTGAGGACACTTACGAAGCATGTCCTTGAACCTGTCCCTAATGGATTGTATACTAAAAGTCTAGCTTTAGTATGAACAATGTTATAACAATTTATTTGAAATGAGAATCATATGATCAAATGATTGCGTCTTATAATTTATTTATATGTAGATGCAATAGTCCATTTATTTTATACTGTAGATAATATGTTGTACGACAACACGCGAAAGATCATATTATCAATATCCTTATAATGTATAAACAGATGCTCACAATCGAGATAGACGGGGACTCTCTATCTGAATGGTTGTAGTGTGGTTTGGTATTATCTTGTCTTAGCTATAAAATCACATTAGTGCACTTGTGTGTATTGAGCAGGACCGCTTAAGATCGTTCGACTTACACTAACTTATAGAAGAACTTTATCTCTGTTATTATGGATGTTCGTGCTCTTAATTCCTATATAATAACCTCGATATGTAGGGCAATATGTTTTTTTGATTCATCAATGGGTGAGATTTACATGTAATTAAATCAACAAACTCGGTGAGTTGGAAAGTAGCGTTATCTCTATGGTGTGTTGTTGATTGTAGAAGGAATCTGTGTCCGTCATAGGTTGATGATGTCCCCTTGAGGAGCTCATAAGGATTATCATGTAAACCCTGCAGGTGGATTTATTCCGGCATGATAATGAGATTGAGTGGTATTACTCTCAGATGAGATATTAATTAATGGAGTTATCAGTAACTTAATTAATTAATGGACATTGTATATCTTAAACATGGGGAGACTAACGGGCTCATAATAAGAAGGAGCCCATAACATAATTATGAGATTAAAACTGGAATGCAGTAATAATATTTTAGTGGTATATATTATTATTATTGGATTTAATTCTAACTTTTGGGCTAAGCTTGGATACTTAAGCCCAATGGAGGCCCAACTCTAATTTCTCCTCCTGGTCCCTGCTGTAGCCCATATATAAGTGATCTCAACTGTCCAAAAACCCTAATCAAGAGATTATTCACGCCTAACACGTGAGTGAGGAGGAAACAGCAGATTGAGAAGAGGTCGTTTGCTGCTGCTGTCCGCCGAACTCTACAATTTTTATAAAATCATTTAGACCATGAAACAGGATGTGTATATATTAACAGAAAGCCATGGAAGAGAGGATCATTTTGGAACATAGATCACTCAATTCTGACATCGGATGAGAGAGTTATGCCCAAAACGGTGGGACTGCGCATGCTACCGACGAGAATCCATCTTCTCCAACATTCCTTAGTGAAAGGTAATACGTTTCTTGTTTACTTGCTTTCGCTGCTTGTTAGAAATATATGGAACCCTAACGGGTCACGTTAACCGAACGATCAAATGCCAACAATTGGTATCAGAACTTCGGTTTTGTGGAGAAGCGTGACACGTTAGGCTAGGGTTTTTGTGTGTATTTGATGTTAGGGTAGTAGAATTATTTTCTTGTTGGATACCCTAACTGTACACAACACACACATACACCGCACGATGCCTTGACGGAGCTGAGTGATGGCGGCATTGAGTGGCGGTGTCGCGGTGGTGATTCGACGATGGCTGCAAGATGCTGGAAGAAAGATACGCAGCCAGTATGGATGATAAAGGCCGATGGCGATGAACGTTGTTGTTGGGCGTTGGCTATAAGCACTTGTAGTGGGAAACCGCAATGTAACGGTGATAAACGATCGCTGTTAATCGATGGCTGAAGTGGCAGCCCCTGCAATCGCTGACGACATGGGTTGTTGGCACGTTTGAAGACATCGATAGCAATAGCCGGTGTTCATGGTGGAACCAAGCACGGCAGATTATTATGATGGCTGTTGGCTTGGATTAACCTGGAACATGACGGTGTTTCGAGTGGGTCTTCAAGCATTCCGGGCTGACCAAGTGAGAGAGCAATGATGGCACAGTGGTAGATGAATCCTGATGGCAGCATGATCACACCAGACGGCATCAGAATCAGGCAAGAGCATCGACGTGACACAGGTGGCGCGCTGGGATCACAATTCCAGCATCGGATACTGCGGTTGGAGCAACTCAGATGGGCTAGCGCCGCTGGTCCGGAAGGCGATGTGAACTTCTAGGTGTGTTTGCTGGTCATTAAGTCTATGTTGTGGCTTGGCCGGTGGCTGATGGCAGCGTTATCGCGATGGCAAAACCCGGGTGAAGCTGGGAACAACTTCGCATGGCGAAAGGTGTCAACGCTCCAACACGAGCGCTGAGGCAGCGGTGGATTTATTTCGGGGAGGCTGGGGAGCTGACTGGACTTCAGTCCAACCAGATTGTTCGTAATGCCTGCGAGGAGTCTGGTCGCGAGAATGGAACATGGCCATCGGCGGGTTTTGTGTATTGCTGGTGGAAGATACATGGTTCATTTGAAGGCGACGATGACTTTACTCGTCGGTATGGATATTCTCTTATAGTGGCACAGCTTCACTGTGACTTTGTGATGGAGGGCAGGTGCAAACTCAAAACCGGCTGGGCGATGGCATAGGAGCAGTTTTCGGCATGCGCGAACATGGCTGGAAGAAACTGGCTGTCTTTCCGTCATCAGGGGTGATTTTCGACAAAAGGCAGTCATGCATGAAATAAGCAGGCACGACACTGCGGACGGCAGTGGTCGCTAGTTCAGGTGGCTGTGCAATGGCATTCCGGTGAAGAACATGTTTCCGGTAGGCATGCCATGGTTGGAACGACGTCGGGAATCTGGCGAAATCTCTGATCGGCGGTCATCTCCAATTTTCGGTGGGTGATTGCAAGTTGAGGAGCTGCTGGGATGATATGCAGGGGTTGTTGCTAATCGTGTGTGGGCTGGATTCTTGAGGCCCAAGTGTTAACCAACTTGTTGAGCAAGTTTCCTTCTTTCCCTAGTCACATGTTTAATTGCCTAAATTGATTTTATGTGTTGACCTAGTCAATTCTATATTTGGCATTTTTATCCTTATATATAATTGCTTATAATTTTTTTATTTGCCAATTATTGTTATATATTTGGATAAGATGCATGCTCTTTTTGATTTACTGCCTTATTTGCCGTAATAGGAGCATGCTAGGTTGCGTATTTTATTATGAATATTATATGCATGTAAAAACCCTCGGTGTTAAATTACTAAGTGGGAGAGGGAATTGGCAAAAATTCTCGCGGCCTCCATTATTGGTTTCTTAGCAATGTGAATAAACGTGCGCGTCGGCATTAGAGTCTTCCTCCCCATCGGATGAGTTTATTCATGGATTGCTGAAACAGACTTCATTCAATAATTATGTTTGTAATGTGATGGGCATGAACTTGCGCGTTGGCATAGACCTTCCTCCCTATCGGATGAGTTTATATGCGGTTTACTGGTATAAACTTATAATTGATGACTGTAGGAAGTAATCCAAGCGCGTGTGTACTTCTCTATCTGTAAGACACATAAGCTTGCACAATGGACTTGGGGTCAAATAATGGTGTACACTTAGATGCAAATAATAAGTATCCTCCCCATCGGAGTCACTGCTTTTATTTGCATGGCCAAAGAGGAACCGACTATTAATTATTTTGTCATGAGGTTAGGTTGACAAATGAAATTAATGGGTAAAACTTTCTCTTGTAAATGTTCGGGTTTGTAAACGTCCACACTATTGTGGCTTGCAGGCTTACGCTGCTTGAGATGTCGGTGAATTTTATTTTTATATTGTTTTGAGAAAATCAATATAAAAGGATAAAATTCGAAGATTTGATCGGTGTATTTATTTATGATTCTCTGAATTTCAATGGTTTTATCTCACTTATTGTTTACTGAAAGAAATTATATTTACTGGTCCAAAATTAGATGACTAGAAAAGAATCTTTGTTTTGAATTTTATTGCTTAAGAAAATATAAATATGTGTTCTCACTAAAGATACTCCTTGATGCCTATTAAAGTCTCTAGTGGAGAGGTGAGAGGATCATAGAAATATGATGATCTCATGCGACTCTTCAGATACTTGAGCAAGTAAGATAGGAGGGAGGTCATGGTTAATTTGATGAATGAATTGAAAATGCTCGGAGTAGATATTGAAGGGAAACCTTGATCAATTTAATTCTCCGTAATTTGCCTAGGTGTTTTGAGCAAGTTCTACGTGAAATACAAGAAGTTGTATATGGTGGGGAATTTCCGACAAAACATGTGGCAAAGGAAATCCAATTTCATCAAGATGTGAACAAAGTTAGTATCTCATTCACTAGTTGTTGAAGCATGAATACTGATGGCATCTACTGACACGTTGTGTGTAGATACTGGAATCACTAAAAGCGTGTAACTTAGTGATGATGAGATTATTATGGACATGGGTAATACTACGAGAGTAGTGGCTGTTGCAATGGGAGTTGTTTATTTATCTTACGATAGGAATAAATGTTTGGTTATGAGAAATTGTCTTTACGTACTTTTTCATAGAAAGAATTTCATTTCAGTTTCTATGCATTTACAGATGGATACTCCGTTTCATTTAAATGACATGGTCATAGTGATGAAGGATGGAGTTATAATATGTTGTGGTACGTTAGTGACAATTTGTAAACTCTTAAATCATGTTTATCCTATGGGTGCAACAAATAGTAATTAATAACGCGTCTTCTAATCTTAATAAGAGAAAGACCCTTTTAGAAATGATTAGATAGATGATGAGTTATTTGGAATTATTAAATTAATTATATGGATATGCCCTAGAAACAGTAATTCATATGAATGTTTGTCTGATTGTGGGATATCCTAGAAAAATGAAGGGTGATTTGTTTAGTTCAAAAGATCGAAGGGTGATCGTTAACAAAAACACTAGATTTTTGGAAAGAACTATGTAATAAATCACAAAGCTATGTATAAATTGTTCTAATGGAAGTGAGAGAGAAAACACAAAGTATTAGTACCAATTGTACAAGAGGATATACCACAAGGTAAACTGGAATGGGTGTCACGTCTGATACACAATTACGTGTAGTGCCTTGTCGTAGTAGGAGGAATGTTCGACAACCTATAAGAAATATGTCTTGGGAGAGTAGTGAGACTTGGTCCCTTGTAAACATGGAATAGACCCACAGATACGACGAAGCACTATAAGATCGAAATGCGATATCTTAGCAAGTGAAATGATGTTGAAATAGAATCAATGAATTCTAAATTTGATTTTGGAGCTTGTAGAACCACTATATGGTGTAAAAGCTATTGGAAGTGGTCATACGAAATAAAAGAGGATCATATAGTAAAGTGAAAACCTTGGAAGCAAAGCTTGTTGCAAAAATGTATACTCAGAAAGAAAGGGTTCGATTATGAGAAAACTTGTTCGCCGGTAGCTATGCCTAAGTCGATCTGGATTCTTTATCTGTTGCCACTTATATGAAATATGAATAATAGCAAATAGATGTCAAGACAGCTTTCCTGATTGGAAGTATTGAGGAAAACATCTATGTGAAGTAACTAAAGTGATTCATTGCAAAGTGCTAAGAGCATTGTGATAGTAAGTTTAAAAGTGTCCATCGATGTACTAAAGCAAGCTTCAAGATCATGAAATATCCACTTTGATAAGGAAATCCAGACATATCGATTTATTTAATGCGCAGATGTGTCTTGTGTATTGAAAAGAGTGATGGAAACGTGGTGGTATATCTTGTATTATACGTAGATGATATATTGCTTATTAGAGACAATGTAAGAGTATTGTCGGGCGTATGGGCATGGTTACTAAAGCGGTATGAGATGAAGGACTTAAGAGAAATAAAAATATGCTTTTGATCACGGTAATATGGATCACAAGAAAGTATATTATGCTTGTCTCAAGCTTCATGAGATGATACGATCCTTACATGTTTTAGCATAAGGCTTTATCTAAGGATATGTGTCTTGGGACACAAAAGAAGATAAAGGTAATGAAAGCGGTTCCTTATGCTTCGGCGAATAAGGAAGCTTAATCTAAGGAATGTTATGCACGAGAATGGATATCTGTTTTGCCGAAGGCATGGTCAGCGGGTATCAAGGTAACCCAGGAATAAGAATGTTGAACTGTGGTAAGACATATATTTATGTACCTGAAAAGGACTAGAAATTATATGTGGGCTTATCGGACAGATTCGCTTCTTCTTATGAGTTGCGTAGATTTGGATTTTTCAAAGCAGATAGGGACGGCATAAATCCACCTCAAAAGTTATGTGTTTAATTTTAGGAAGATGAGTCATAATGTGTAGGAGTGCTATATAGAAATATATTTCAGACTCCGGATTCCATTATGGAAAGTTGATAAATTGGAGCCTATGAGGCAGCCAAAGTATCTGTATGACTCTAGAAACTTCAGGATGGACTTTGAAGTGTTTCTAAGTTTGTCCAAGGTTATCACAATTTATTTGATGATAATGGTGCAGTTGCAAACTTAAAAGAATCATGAGCCCATAAGGAAATTAAACACATAGAGCACGAGTACCACCTGTTACGAGAAATTGTATGATGAGGGGAAGGTTGTTGTCGCCTAGATTGCATCAGATGATAACCAAGTAAATCCATTTACAAGGATCTTAAAGCGAGAGCTTTTGATGATCATGTAGTGGGAGTGGGAATCAGATGTATGGCGGAAGACATGACAACATTGTCTTTTAGTATAAGTGGGAGATTGTTGGATTGTATACTAAAAGTCTAGCTTTAGTATGAACAATGTTATAACAATTTATTTAAAAAGAGAATCATATGATCAAATGATGGCGTCTTATAATTTATTTATATGTAGATGCAATAGTCCACTTACTTTATACTGTAGATTGTGCGACAACACGCGGAAGATCATATTATCGATTTTCTTATAAAGTATAAATAGATGCTCACAACCGAGATAGACGGGGACTCTCTATCTGGATGGTTGTAGTGTGGTTTGTTATAAGCTTGTCTTGGCTATAGAATCATATTAGTGTACTTTTGTGTATTGAGCAGGACCGCTTGAGATCGTTCGACTTACACTGACTTATAGAAGAACTTGATCTCTGTTATTATGGATATTCGTGCTCTTAATCCCTATACAATAACCTCGACACGTAGGGCTGTATGTATTTCTTTGATTCATCAATGGGAAAGATTTACATGTAATTAAATCAACAAACTCGGTGAGTTGGGAAGCAGTGCTGTCTCTATGGTGTGCTGTTGATTGTCGAAGGAATCCGTGTCCGTCATAGGTTGATTATGTCCCCTTGAGGAGCTCATAAGGATTATCATACAAACCCTACAGGTTGATTTATTTCGGTATGATAATGAGGTTTAGTGGTATTACTCTCGAATGAGATATTAATTAATGGAGTTGTCAGTAACTTAATTAATTAATGGACATTGTATATTTTAAACATGAGGAGACTAACGGGCTCATAATAAGAAGGAGCCCATAACATAATTATGGGATTAGAACGGTATTGAAGTAATAATATTTTAGTGATCTATATTATTATTATTAGACTTAAGTATAAGCTTTGGGATAAGCTTGGATACTTAAGCCCAATGGAGGCCCAACTCTAATTTCTCCTCCTGGTCCCTGCTGTAGCCCATATATAAGTCATCTCAGCTATCCGGAAACCCTAATCAAGAGATTATTCATTCCTAACATGTGAGTGAGAGTTAGGAAACAACAGATTGAGAAGATCTCGAGGATCATCGCTTACACGACATCGAGATTGGGCTTGGGAATACAACGGAAGATTAAGAGGTCGTTTGCTGCTGCTGTCTGCCTAATTCTATGATTTTTATAAAAGCATACAGACTTTCAAACTGGAAATGTGATATTCTTATGGAAAGACACTGAAGAGAAGATCGTTTTGGCACATAGATCACTCAATTCCGACATCGGATGAGAGAGTTATGCCCAAAACGGTGGGAATGTGCAGGCTGCCGGCGAGAATCCATCTTCTCCATCATTCCTTGGTGAAAGATAATACTTTTCTTGTTTACTTGCTTTCGCTGCTTGTTAGAAACGTATGGAACCCCAACGAATATCTCGCCTTTTAATTCAACGAGAATTTAAACAATATGATCTTCATCGCATCCTCATGAGCTCCTGCGTCTTTTTGTGTATTAGCATAACCAACGAACTTATTAAGATGTTGCTGAGGATCTTCGAATGTTCCCCAGAGAAGGGACTCCTTTCAATCATGGTCATAAAAGCAGGGTGTAAATCAAAATCGGCTCCGGTCCCTCTCGCTCCTAACAACCCAGCATTGCCCCCTCTGTTGTTCTTAAAGACTTCGCGGATGGCAAGTGTATCAGGATTCGCTGCCATGTTGATTGTTTCTACTTCCAAATTATCTTCTGTTGCAGCTTCAATCTTTTGTGAATTTAGCATGTCAATTTCAACACTGAAATTAAGAGCTTCAGTTGGGTCTACGTTCTTGCTCTTACTCTTCTTCTTCTTTTTCTTCCTTGACGATGCTCCGATCTCTGGATTATATGGTTCTAATTCACTTTTCTTTGATCTTGTGAGTATACACCTAAGAAGAATAAGTGTTAGAAATCGAAAACAAATATAAGATAATCTTTATCAAACTAGATATAATCAAAAGATATTTAATGCCGTCCCCGGCAACGGCGCCAAGAACTTGATGAGCGTTTTCTCAATACACAAAATTAATCCTCAAGTATAAGGATATCAATTGTAGTCTCGATAGGTGACCAAATGATTATCGAACCCTAGGGATGGATTATTATCAATTCAATTATATTCTAGTCAACTAAGATTATGTTGGTAAATTTGAGTTGGTGTGATTGTGAAACTAAATAACATAAATTGAAATAGCAAAGTAATTAAGCAAGCAATAGAGAAATTTCGGAGGTATCCGGTTTTATTTATTAATTTCCTTTCCATGTGTTGATGTCTGACTCTGCCTTGTGGTTCATGGACGCATCACTAAACCATGCAAGCATACTCTATATACACAAGTAAGCAAATGACACGTGTGAATATCCTCGGAGCAAGTCGTATACTTTACCCCGCTTTCTAGGTACTATCATAATCAATTATTTTCCGTGTACTTAGTATTCTAATCCGATTTGATCTCTCTTTTTAGGTACTATAAAGTTATACTCTTTATCCTACTTATTAACATGAATATGATTCAATTAACAAGTATCTATAAAGACAGTTGGAATGAATATAGGAACAATCATGGCTAGTTGGTATGATCTTACTTGACTCGCCAGACGAACCTTTCTCACGCCCCTTCGGATGATGATAGGGTTTGGTGGATGAAAGAAAATGTGTGTTGTCTTGCGTTATGTCTCATT
Organism: Pogostemon cablin; assembly: GCA_023678885.1. Lineage (NCBI taxonomy): Eukaryota > Viridiplantae > Streptophyta > Magnoliopsida > Lamiales > Lamiaceae > Pogostemon > Pogostemon cablin. The sequence continues at coordinate 16,574,023 of CM042966.1, forward strand.
TTCCTCGTGTGAAAGCTCTTCTTTTATACTCATAGGATCTCCTTATGGGCTTAGGATGGGCATTTTCTTGAAGCACACGTCAAATTCAGTAAAAGACATCCAGAATTACCATAAATAGCATCAGCAACATGCCGTTCGACCAAGGCATACTGGTCGAACAAGGCCTCCAACTCAAGCAAGCTCTCTGGACAATTTTGGCATTTTGTTTGAGCAAACTGCTCTTGTTCGACCACATTGATGCTTGGTCGAGCAAGCCCTTCAAGTCGAACGAGCTCACTGTAAGTTTTGTCCACTTTGTTTGACTTCTTCTCATCAACTCGACCAAGCGATGTTGGTCGAGCAACACTTCCAAGTCGAGCTACTTCTCTAGATAGGTTTCGACAATCTGCTCGACTTGTCACCCTCTGTTCAACCAAACTGATGTTGGTCGAACAGGCTATCTTGGTCGAACAACACTCTAATCTCGCATCCAAAATCGTGTCTTCCAATTCCGAGCCTTTTTCACCTATTTTCCTATACAAATATGCTCAAATAGCCCTTGTATCCTCCGATTCTTGACTTCCCCAAAAACATACCGATTCATCTCAATAAAAGACTAAATCGTACTCCATTTCCACTCAAATCAGAGCCCAAATCATGTGAATTTACACTCTCATCAGATGGCGTGTGTGTACTGTCTATAGGAAACTAAATGAAAATACATGCAAAGACTACTTCCCTTTTCCTTTCATGGATCAAATTCTTATCGTCTTGTAGGGTATGAGTTTTACTATTTCTTGATTGGTACTCAGGGTACAATCAAATCATGATTGCACTCGAGGACTTGTCCTTATGGAACTTTTGCCTTTAGAAAGATGCCTTTTGGATTGTGCAATGCACCTGCTACATTTCAGCGTTGCATGATGTCCATATTGGATGGGTTGATATAAAAGATCATGGAGGTGTTTATGGATGATTTTTCTGTGTTTGGTTCCTCCTTTGATATTTATTTATCTAACCTATTTACGGTTTTGAAAAGATGTCAAGAATCTAATCTTGTTTAAATTGGGAGAAGTGCCACTTCATGGTGAGAGATGGGATTGTTCTTGGACACCATATTTCAGCCAAGGGATTACAGGTGGATAGAGCAAAGGTGGTGGCGATTGAGAAGCTTCCAACACCTACTAATGAGAAGGGAGTGCGGTCCCTCCTTTGACACGCACGATTTTATAGAATATTCATCAAAGGCTTCTCAAAATACTCCAAACCATTGTCTCACTTACTTGAAAAGGATGTTACTTTTGTTTTTTATGATGAATGCCTAACAGTTTTTCAGGTTTTGAAGGAGGCACTTATTACTGCGCCTATCCTGATCACACCGGATTGGACTCAACCATTTGTACTTATGTGTGATGCAAGTGATCAAGCACTTGGAGTGGTGCTTGGGCTGATGAATGAAAAGAAGTTCTACGCCATTTACTATGCGAGTAAGATTTTTGATGCAGCATAAAAGAACTACACTGTCACTGAAAAGGAGTTTCTAGTTGTTGAGTATGCATTCAATAAGTTTCGATAGTATTTGGTTGGCATGAAGACCATTGTGTATACGGATCATTCTGCGATCTGGTACTTAATGGAGAAGAAGGAAGTGAAACCAAGGATCATTAGATGGGTCATTCTTCTGTAGGAATTTGATAGGGAGATCTGAGATAAGAAAGGAACGGAGAATGTTTTGGCGGATCACCTATCAAGGTTGGAGACAAGGGAGCATTGATGATTCTTTTGAATACATAGAGGAGATGTTTCTTGATGAGAAGATCATGGCAGTGTTTTCTGAAGGAGCAGAAAGAGCGTGTGTAGTTGCTGCTCAAGGAATGGATCCATGATATGCGGATTATGTCAACTACATTTCCGTAGGAGAAATTCTAAGAAATCTCAACCGATATCAACTTGCGAAGTTTAAGAGGGATGTTGAGACATTCATATGGTATGATCCATTTGTCTACAAAATCTATACGGATTCTATAGTCCGTAGGTGTGTGCCCGAGATGGAGATGGAGAGTGTTCTTGATTTTTTCCATGAACAACCTAACGGGTGGCACTTCAGAGCTCAAAAGACGGTAGCTTAGGTACTTCGATCTGCTCTTTATTGGCCTACTTTGTTTAAAGACTGTGAATCCTATGTAGCGACATGCCATAGATGTCAACGGATGGGAAACAAAGTAGAAGAGATAAGATGCCACTCTAGCCGAGCATTGTTGTAGATCTTCTATGTATGGGGAATTGATTTTATGGGGCCATTTTTCCCATCTAATGGATTCCTATACATCCTTCTTGCTATGGATTATGTTTCTAAGTGGGTGGAGGCCATTTCTACCCGCTTGAGTTTTTACTGTGTTGTCTTTCTTGAAGAAACATATATTTGCCCGTTATGGAGTTCCTAGAGCACTTGTAAGTGATGGAGGTTCCCATTTCGTCAACAAGCTTCTAGAGAGAGTGCTCAAGGATTACGGTGTGAAGCATAGGATTACTACACCCTATCACCCTCAAGCGAATGGGCAATACGAGGTCTCCAACCGACAAGTTAAGCAAATTTTAGAGAAAGTAGTCAGAACCAATAGGAAGGATTGGGCTATGAAGCTCGATGATGTTTTGTGGGGTTTCGAACTGTGTTCAAGACGGTGCTTGATATGTCACCGTATCAAATCTTCTATGGAAAGCCGTGCTACCTACTCTTAGAGATTTAGCATAAAGTTTTTTAGGCATTGAGAAGCTTGAACTTATGTCTTAAGGATCAAAAGGAGTTGAGCATGACTCAAATTAATCATCTAGACGAGTTCAGGAACTAAGCTTACAAGAATTCGGTGATCTACAAGGAAAGAATGAAGAAATGGCATGATTTGAAGATCACTTATAAGGTATTCAAGGAAGGTGATGAGGTACTACTCTTTAACTCTCGTTTGAAGCTCTTTGCAGGAAAATTGAAATCGAAGTAGACATGACCGTTCATTATACATAGAACCTGAGAAGGGGAGAATTTTGACTCATAGACAAGGACGAAGACATCATAGCGAAGAATGAGCATCGATTGAAGCATTATAAGTCACCGGATGATGCTTGCGTCGTCTTTGAGGATACCTTGAATTGAAGTTGTGCCGTCGTGATTCTTCGACGTTAAACAAGAGCGCCTGTTGGGGGCTTTCCCTCCTGTTCTATTATTTTATTTCATTAGTGTGAGTAAGAAATTTTTATATTTGACGTGCTCACTTATCGGAAATTACATCTTCTTGCAAACTTAGTTTCGACTATAGTTTCTACCAAGTTTGGGGGGTTTGATGTACTTACATCATCGTAGCACGTAGATTATAATCTTTTCTTTGTAACGTATGTCAGGGGAGTTGATTTTTTGCGGCATATTGAAACATTAATTGGTTTTGACGTGTTGATATATTGCAAGTTGCCTAATGTTAGTAGTGTTTTATTTATTGAGTCATATGCAGAGTATATACACAGAATTTAAGAGTCTTAATAGTGGTTCTCTAGCTTAGTTTTGCGTTGTTTTGGTGCCTAATGTTCATTTTTAAGCTTGAAGTGTGTAAGAGACGAAGAATACTAGATTTTGAAGGTACAGGGGCTCAATTCGACCAAGGAGAATGGTCGAACTGAGCAGCCCAAGTCGAACCGTGGACCTAAAAGATCGTTACAGGTCGATTCAACCAAGCATGGGGTGGTTTGATCGGAGTTCGACCAAAAGCTCAAGTCAAATCAGTGATCAGAGAATTTGCTACAGGTCGATTCGACCACGCAGGTGTGATTCAACCAAGAGTTTGGGTCGAACCAGCCACCTGAAAGTTTGTGATATGCCGGTTCGACCATGACAACTTGACTCAACCAGCCGTTCGGGTCGAGCCAATGCTGGAAATCATCCAAAAGCACGATTTGACCACGACTAGGTGGTTTGACCACCCGTTCTGGTCGAATCGCATAGGTAAGTCGCGAATTTAAGTATATTTTTGCCCCTGTTTCGATCACTTTGCACACCACCCGCACTCGAATCCTCTCCGAACCAAAAACCCCTCTTCCAAACTCTGATTTTGCTTGATTCTACTCCGATTAAACCACTTTCTATCATTCCTACACTCCATTTCTCACGGATTTGGCGCAATTTGGTTGCAAAACTAGGGTTCTTCATCCAATTTGGGGAATTTTTGTAATTAGTTCATATAAACCATGACTAGATCGAAACATATGTTTTCTTGACTCTATTACCCTAGGATTGAGGTTCTATTGCTTGATTATAAGTGGGTAAGTCGATTGAACTCGAGTTTATGTGAATATATGGTGCGAATTGAATTTTTTATTTGAATTTTCCTATGAACAAGTGATGGGTCCTATTTTGATTGTTGATTTGTTGATAGACCTTGATGTTTATGTGAAATTGATGAGCAATTTGAGTGGTGAAGTAAAGCATGTTGAATTTTGAGTTGAATTGTGTTAATTGTTAGATGCATGATTAAGAAAGTGAATTGATTGTTGAGTTGTTAATAGTTCATATCAAGGAGTTGATGAATAGAGTGAATTGAATTAGCATTTGATGTTTGATGTTATGGTGAAACTGAATAAGCAAGAGGATTGATTTTTCATTGATTCATGAGGTTGGAAGCACGCTTATTTGGAGTAGATTAAGCATGAAAAACTTGAAGTCATTAGTAGAGTTGAGTGCCTAGTTAGTTTGAACTATCTTGGTTTGCTTTTCTTGTTTTGTTGGTATTGAAATATGGTCTTGTAGGAAAAGGAAAGGCAACTAAAGTTTGATCGAAGAAAAGGCAAGACAGGTTATTAGCCATTTTATAGTAGAGATGACCAATTAAAACAATTTATCGAATCACAAGAAGGAAGGCACTAGGGTCTAAGCGATCTCGTGTTTGTCATAGTATTATAGAGATGAACACAAAGGGGAGATAATCAAGAAATGACAATAAAATAAAAGGATAGATGAATGGAAGATGGATGAATGAGCCAAGTAGATAGAGATGAGACTAGCAATACTTAAAGCATGAAAAATCTAGGTATCATGCAATGAATTCATATGTGTCATGGGTAAAAGACTAAGGGCCAACACTAAGATCACCTAAACTCCCTCTCGGAATGAATATGATATGTTTCTAAACATAGCACAATGAGTTGGTTCTCACTCAAACAATTCCAACTAGGTACTAAGCTTAAATGAGAGTCCCTTCACATGATTAATCAACCTCTCGATCTAATCAATCGGATTTCCAATCAAAGGCTTCTAAATTCCAAAGGATTTCTCAACAACTTTATAATTTATAATGCATATGAAGTGTTTGATGAAATGATTCATTTAATTATCCTAAGTATATAATTGATTTCTGAATCCAATCGCATAAATACACAAATCAACAAAACAAATCAAGCAATTAAAAATTAATGATAGAAAATCAATTAACCTATTCAACATAATCATTCAATTGCAAAATACCCAAAATTATCCAATATAATTCATATTGCTAATCTCACGAAGGAGATTAGCCTCTCATAGTCACAAGGAAATTAACATAGACATTAAACTCCTTACAAACCATAATAAACAATAAGGTTTCAATACAAAAGTTGGATGAAAACTCCCTTGGATGGATTCAATGGTGATCTTCTTCTTCCCTTTGCAATTCTCCTCTCCCCTTTGCTTCTCTAGCTAAATAGATGAATGATTTGATGGTGGGATGATGATAGATAGTAAGGATGAAGAATGGATGAAGGTGAAGGTTTAAAATAGAGGAAATAGTGTGTAAGGTAGGTGCAGGGATTAAAACCCTCGACCAAACTGATCTAAAATTGAAGTATTGGGTATTTATACTCCTTGGGAAGCTTATAGAAGGATTCTGATTTTTTACAGGTTTTTACACAGCACGAGTCGTGTGCTGCAACACTGCCAATGGGTGGCAGTGTTGGGTCTTCTGATGCTCGCACACGACCTCTCCTTACAAGCCTATGTTGGCTACACGGGTCGTGTGCTGCGACACGACTCGTGCACCCGACACGGCCAGTCATGTTGCTGCTACCCTGTTTCCTTCACTGTTTTAGCTCGTTCTCTCTCGTTTTAACTCCGAATTGAGATCCGCTTTTTCCTAGGTTTAAACTCATTCACACACATTTCAATAAAAACACAAAACACAACTAAATAATACACAAATACAGATAAAATAATACAAAAACACACAATAAAAGACACTAAAATCTAGGTGAAAATATCACTCATCAACAGGCTAGCCCGTGAGGATGAAGTTACCAAGAAGCTAAGGCTGAAGGAGAGACTGCCTAGGGACTTCGAAATTCAAATGGAGAATTGGGATGAGATCAAGGAGCGAAGGGGTGATATGTCTGACAAGATCGCTTGAACGAGGTGCCAGGATGATGGGGCCATGATTACAATGAGCATCCGAGATGACATTATGTGGATGTTTGATCAAGTAGGTATATGTCACTTCATGGAGCTGAAGAAGCCGACGTACTTCCATGTGACTGCTGAGGTGTTATACTCAATCACTGTCAAGAAAGGTTCGAGTCCTCTCCCTTATGAGTGTTCTTTTCAGCTGGGAGGTGAGATGAGAAAATGGTCAGCGCAGGATTTCAACGTACTTTTCGAGACTCTGAGAGGGATCTCCAGGAGTGAGAATGAGTATTTCAAGGCGAATGACATTTGGAGAGCCATTTCTGGAGAGGACATGGATTTTAAGACCAAGGATGCTCGCGCTTCCTTGATTAGGAACCCCATGATTCGATATATGGATCGAGTATTGGGCAACACATTGTTCTCCCGGTCTGAAGGGAGTTGTGTATCTAGGGGTGAGTTGTATGTTCTATGGTGCATGTTGAATGGAGAAAGGTTCAATGTGGGGTCGTACTTGATTCAGCAGCTCTACAAGTTTATGAGATCTACATTCCAGCGAGTGAATATTAGAGGATTGCTGACTTCTGTGGCTGAGCATTACCACATGGACTTTACTAGTATTACACCTATCCTGGAGGACCCGGATCTAGTCATTAGCACTTGTGTGAAGGCTGGATTTGCGTACCATCATAATAGAGATTGGCTCTCACTAAGGGCTCCAGGCCCTTCTCTTTTATGTTTTCATACGATGTACCAGTGTTGATTATGGTCCGGGGTGATAATAATATGTTGATGAACTCATTGGCACATGAGGCCATATCAATTACATGCTTGAGGAACGCTGACTGGAGGACTGTGGCTCAGATGTACGCTGCAGGGATGTACCAGGAGTTGCAGAGGATTGTTGACGAAGGGCAATATGGGCCACAGCAGCCGCAGTAGCAGCATGATGAGCATGTGATTCATGGAGAGGATATGATTCATCCTGAGATGGATGTTCTGCAGCAGCATGGGATGCCACCAATACCCATTCTGGCAGTGCCATTGGGCAGGTCCTGAGGAGTACTTGAGGGAGGAATTTAGGTTGTTGAACGAGCATTTGACCAACCTGAATAATAATAAAAAAGAGACGAACTGCCAACTGGGATTGCTTACCACTAGTTATGCCACACTTGACATGAGATATACCGCATTGCATACTAACTATATAGAGATGGATAGGAGATTGGGGAAGATGCAATCCGATGAGCGTGAGTTGGATAGGAAGCTTAATTATTCCCACATGGATTATGACATTTGGCGCACGGAGATGAGTGATGATGATGATGAGGATGATGCTCTGGAGGAGTAGGTTGCGCCAGGTTTTTTCTTTTGTCTGCTTTATCTCATCCCCCTTCTCTTTTTCTCTTTACAGGATGGGTATTTGTGGTGTGAGTGGCATGTATGTCTACTTATATTATGATTTGATATTGGATGGAGATTGTGATACTTGATATTTGAGAGTGGATTGGTTGGAGGTGCTTGATTTGAATTGTTATGATGGGTTCTTTGCTAAGTATGTTGCATTCATATTTTGCATGTGTTGATTTTGTTGATGAGAAGCATGTATAACTTGTTAAATATGTGGAATTCATTGTGAAATTGATCTTAATTATATGCTTTAAGGAGTGTTTAGGATTCTATTCACCCATGTGAGAATTTGAGCCTTATGAAATTATGTTATATGCATGATAATTTATTCTTGTGAGAATCGTTTATATGACCGTATTCTAGAACATGGCTTGGAGTCTTATTTGAGACTTATGATTGATTGGTTGTAGGACCTGATCTTAGGCCATTATTGTTTATTTGAGTCACTTAGCTAAATTTTACCTTCCCATAAACCGTTTAAATCATTGGAAGCCCTTTTGAACCTTTACAAGCTTTTTCTTTGGCAAGCCTTGATTAAAAAGCCTTTATTCATCCTTTACTTGAGCCTTGTTGAATACCCTATTCATTAGTAGAGACTTGAGGTGAATAAATGCTAGTTTGAATGTGATGGAAGGAAGAAAATTTAAGTTGAGTTGCATGAATTTGATGAAAAAAAGAAATGATTAAATCTTGTTAGGGATAGTGCCTGAACCGGTACCCCGACTACTTAGAAGGGTAGTGCCCGAAATTGGTATCCTTGTACTTTGAAGGAATATGATGTTGATGTTAAAGAAATGGAGGAAAAGTAGAATCGCGAAGATCATGAGAATAAGAAGGAGAGAAGAAGTTGTTTGATGAAAAGCAAAATTCCAAGGTAATTCTCTACTAATGAATTAGTCACTTTATCTATATTTTCCTACCTTTACTAAAGAGCCAATATTACAACCCAAAAGCAAGTCGTTGTGATCCTAGTAACGAAGTAATTATAATTTGATTTTTGAGACCTTTGACATGCTTATGTTTACGCGGAAATTTGAATCGAAGTGAGCGCAAATACTGATGAGAGTGAAAATAAGCATGTTTTAATGTCCAATTTAACACCTTTTTGATAGGAATTGTTGTCATATATTAGAACAAGTGTCTTATATTCAATATATTTGAGAAAAAGTGCACTTGAGGTGTTTTATTGCATTTTAGGTAGAAAAAGGTGTTGGATTGTATACTAAAAGTCTAGCTTTAGTATGAACAATGTTATAACAATTTATTTAAAATGAGAATCATATGATCAAATGATTGCGTCTTATAATTTATTTATATGTAGATGCAATAGTCCACTTACTTTATACTGTAGATCATATGTTGTGCGACAACACGCGAAAGATCATATTATCGGTTTTCTTATAAAGTATAAACAGATGCTCACAACCGAGATAGACGAGGACTCTCTATCTGGATGTTTGTAGTGTGGTTTGGTATTAGCTTGTCTTGGCTATAGAATCACATTAGTGCACTTATGTTTATAGAGCAGGACAGCTTGAGATCGTTCGACTTATACTGACTTATAGAAGAACTTGATCTCTGTTATTATGGATGTTCGTGCTCTTAATCCCTATACAATAATCTCGACACGTAGGGCAATATGTATTTCTTTGATTCATCAATGGGTGAGATTTACATGTAATTAAATCAACAAACTTGGTGAGTTGAGAAATAGTGATGTCTCTATGGTGTGTTGTTGATTGTAGAAGGAATCCATGTCCGTCATAGGTTGATGATGTCCCCTCGAGGAGCTCATAAGGATTATCATGTATACCCTGCAGGTGAATTTATTTTGGCATGATAATGAGGTTGAGTGGTACTACTCTCGGATGAGATATTAATTAATGGAGTTGTCAGTAACTTAATTAATTAATGGACATTGTATATCTTAAACATGGGGAGACTAACGGGCTCATAATAAGAAGGAGCCAATAACGTAATTATGCAATTAGAACGGTAGTGCAGTAATAATATTTTAGTGTGGTATATATTATTATTATTGGACTTAAGTATAAGCTTTAGGCTATGCTTGGATACTTAAGCCCAATGGAGGCCCAACTCTAATTTCTCCTCCTGGTCCCTGCTGTAGCCCATATATAAGACATCTCAACTGTCCGGAAACCCTAATCAATTGATAGTTCACGCCTAACACCGTGAAGGAGGTTAGGGAATAGCAAATTGAGAAGAACTCGAAGATCGTCGCCCACACGACGTCGAGATTGGACTTGGGAACATCAGAAGATCAAGAGGTCATTTGCTGCTGCTGTCTGCTGACTTCTATGATTTTTATAAAATCGTACAGACCTCCAAACTAGACGTGTAATATATTGATGGAAAGCCACGGAAGAGAGGATCGTTTTGGCATATAGATCACTCGATTCCAACACCGAATGAGAGAGTTATGCCCAAAACGGTGAGGCTGCACATGCTAGTGGCAAGAATTCATCGTCTTCAACATACCCTCGTGACCCTAACGGGTCACGTTAACCAAATGATCGAATGCCAATAATTGGTATCAGAGCTTCGGTTTCGTGGTGAAGCATGAAACATTAGGTTAGGGTTTATGTCAAAAGGTGAAAGGGTTTAAGTATTCATGTTATGCTAGTATACCCTATTTAGATACCATATACATGTGACAAATGTGGACTAGGATTTATAAATTATTGTTTCTTTTTTAATACTCTATACGTTTGATAATCTGAAAATTTTTGAAAATTTGATAATCTGAAAATTTTGAAAATTTGACAATCTAAATATTTTCAAAATTTTGATAATCTGAAAATTTTTGAAAATTTGATAATCTGGAAATTTTTGAAAATTTGATAATCTGGATATTTTCGAAAATTTGAAAAACTGGAAATTTTGAAAAATTCGATAATCTAGACGATATAAACGGTCGATATTGATGATTTCGATAATCTGCACGATATCGACGATCGATATCGATAGTTTCAAAATTTTGATAATCTGAAAGTTTTTTGAAAATTTGATAATCTGGTCGATATCAATGATTTCAAAAGTCTGGACGATATCGATGGTCGATATCGATAGTTTCAAAATTCGATAATCTGGAGATTTTTGAAAGTTTGATAATCTGGAGATTTAAGAAAGTTTGATAATCTGGAGGTTTTTGCCGACACTTGTGCTTGGAGGCGAACAATCGAATTCGCCGATATATAAATGTTTATAATTTGATTTAATTATCCAAGCGCGTGTGTACTTCTCTATCTGTAAGGCACATAAGCTTGCACAATGGACTTGGGGTCAAATAATGGTGTACACTTAGATGCAAATAATAAGTATCCTTCCCATCAGAGTCACTGCTTTTATTTGCATGGCCAAAGAGGAACCGACTATTAATTATTTTGTCATGAGATTAGGTTGACAAATGAAATTAATGGGTAAAATCTTCTCTTGTAAATATTCGGGTTTGTAAACGTCCACACTATCGTGGCTTGCAGGCTCATGGTGATTGAGATGTCGGTGAATTTTATTTTTATATTATTTTGAGGAAATCAATATAAAAGGATAAAATTCGAAGATTTGATCGGTGTATTTATTTATGATTCTCTGAATTTCAAATGGTTTTATCTCACTTATTGTTTACTGAAAGAAATTATATTTACTGGTCCAAAATTAGATGATTGGAAAAGAATCTTGGTTTTAAATTTTACTGCTTAAGAAAATATAAACATATGTGTTCTCACTAAGGATGTACCATGATGCCTTTTAAAGTCTCTAGTGAAGAGGTGAGAGGTTCATAGAAATATGATGGTCTCATGCGACTTTTCAGATACTTGAGTGAGTTATAAAGACAAAAGGTCATGGATAAGTTGATGAATGAATTGGGAATGCTTGAAGTATAAATTCAAGGGGAAACCTAGATCAATTTATTCTTCATAATTTGCATGTATGCTTTGAGCAAGTTCTACCTGAAATATAAGAGGTTGTATATGGTGGGAAACTTCTGACAAATTATGGGGCAAAGGAAATCAAATTTCATCAAGATGTGAACAAAGTTAGTATCTCATTCACTAGTTGTTGAATCATGATTTCTGATGGTATCTACTGACACGTTGTGTGTAGAAACCGGAATCACTAAAAGCGTGTAACTAAGTGATGATGAGATTATTATTATGGACATTGGTAATACTACAAGAGTAGTGGCTGTTGTAGTGGGAGTTATTTATTTATCTTACGATATGAATAAACGATTGATTTTGAGAAATTATCTTTACGTACGTCTTCATAGAAAGAATTTCATTTTAGTATCTATACATTTACGGATGGATACTCCATTTTATTTAAATGACATGGTCATAGTAATGAAGGATGGAGTTATAATCTGTTGTGGTACGTTGGCGGACAATTTGTACACTCTTAAATCATGTTTATACCACGGATGCAACAAATAGTAATTAATAATGCATCTTCTAATATTAGTAAGAGAAAGAAACCTTCGGAGATGAACTAAACATACTTTTGGCATCTAAGACTATATCAATTTTACTTGAGTAGGATTCAAAGGTTCATAGCCGATGGAGCGTTGGGTTTATCTGAAGTGGAAACTATCTGACTTGCGAGTCTTGCTTGAAAGTAAAATGATTAAAGGCCTTTCAAGGCAAATGGGTATAGAGTCATGCAAAGATATATTGAAAATAGTTCATACTGATTTAAGCGGTCCTAAGACTAAACCGATGAGAGGTGGTCATTACAATTTAATCGTGGTGACAAGTACCTCTTAAGATAATTTAGGAGCTATTTATCAGAGGATGAGATTAAAATCTCAAGTTGTCTATACCGGGTATACCCCAGTTGAATGGTGTGGCGAAAAGAAGCAATAAGACTTTTATGGAAAATATTAGAAAGATGATGAGTTATTTGGAATTATTAAATTTATTTTATGGGTATGCCCTAGAAACAACATATCATATAATGTTTGTCTGTTTGTGGGATATCCTAGAAAAATAAAGGGTGATGATTTATTTAGTCCAAAAGATCGAAGGGTGATTGTTAACACAAACACTAGATTTTTAGAAAAGGACTTTGTATTAAATCATAAACCCTGTATAAATTGTTCTAAAGGAAGTGAGAGGGAAAACACAAAGTATTAGTACCAATTGTACAAGAGGATATATCACAAGGTAAATTGCAACGCGTATCACGTCTGATACACAATTACAAATAGTGCCTTGTCGTCGTGGGAGGGTTGTTCGACAACCGGTAAGATATATGTTTTGGGATATTTGTGAGACTTGGTCCCTAGTAAACATGGAGTTGACCCAAGGATATGACGAAGCACTACAAGATCGAAATGTGATATCTTAGAAAGTGCAGTGATGTTGAAATAGAATCGATGAATTTTAAATCAAGTCTGGGAGCTTGTAGGACCACTAAATGGTGTAAAAGCCATTGGAAGTAGTCATACAAAATAAAAGAGGATCATACGGTAAGGTGAAAACCTTGGAAGCAAAGCTTGTTCCGAAGAGGTATACTCAGAAACAAAGGTTCGAATATGAGAAAACCTGATTCACCGATAGCTATGCCTTTGTCGATCCAGATTATTTTATCTGTTGCTACTCATATGAAATATGAGGAATAGCAAAAAGATGTCAAGACAGCTTTCCTGAATTGGAAGTCTTAAGGAAAACATCTATGTGAAGCAACTAGAGTGATTCATTGCAAAGGGCTAAGAGCATTGTGATAGTAAGCTTAAAAGTGTCCATCAATGGACTAAAGCAAGCTTCAAAATCATGAAACATCCATTTTGATGAGGAAATCTAGGCATATGGATTTATTCAATGCGCGGATGTGTCTTGTGTATTGAAAAGAGTGATGGAAACGTGGTGGTATATCTTATACTATACGTAGATGATATATTGCTCATTGGAGACAATAAAAGAGTATTGTCGGGCGTATGTGTATGGTTTATAAAGCGGTATGAGGTGAAGGACTTAAGAGAAGCAAAAATATCCTTTTGATCACGGTAATACGGATCACAAGAAAGGATGTTATGCTTGTCACAAGATTCATGAGATGATACGATCCTTACTTGTTTTAGCATGAGACTTTATCTAAGAATTTTTGTCTTGGGACACAAAAGAAGATAAAGGTGATGAAAGTGGTTCCTTATCCTTCGGCGAATAAGGAAGCTTAATCTAAAGGAATGTTATGCAAGAGAATGGATATATGTTTTGCCGAAGACATGGTCAGTGGGTATCAAGGTAACCCAGAAATAAGAATGTTGAACTGTGGTAAGACATATGTTTATGTACCAAAAAAGGATTAGAAATTATATGTGGGCTTACCGGACAGATTCACTGCTTCTTATAAGTTACGTATATTTGGATTTTTCAAATCAGATAGGGACGGAAGTAAATCCACCTCAAAGGTTATGTGTTTAATTTTGGGAAGATGAGTCATAATGTGGAGGAGTGTTATATAGAAATACATTTCAGGCTCCGGATTCCATCATGGAAAGATGATAAATTGGAGCCTGTGAGGCAACCAAAGTATCTATATGACTCTAGAAACTTCAGGAAGGACTTTGAAGTGTTTCTAAGTTTGTCCAAGGTTATCACAATTTATTTGATGATAATGATGTAGTTGCAAGCCTGAAAGAATCACGAGCCTATAAGGCAATTAAACACATGGAGTGCGAGTACCAGCTGTTACGATAAATCGTATGATGAGGAGAAGGTTGTTGTCGACTAGATTGCATCGGATGATAACCAAGTAAATCCATTTACAAGGATCTTAAAGCGAGAGCTTTTGATGGTCATGTAGTGGGAGTGGGAATCAGATGTATGGCGGAAGACATGACAGCATAGTCTTTTAGTATAAGTGGGAGATTGTTGGATTGTATACTAAAAGTCTAGCTTTAGTATGAATAATGTTATAACAATTTATTTGAAATGAGAATCATATGATCAAATGATTGCGTCTTATAATTTATTTATATGTAGATGCAATAGTCCACTAATTTTATATTGTAGATAATATGTTGTGCGACAACACGCGGAAGATCATATTATCGATTTTCTTATAACGTATAAACAGATGCTCTCAACCGAGATAGACGGGGACTCTCTATCTGGATTATTATAGTGTGGTTTGGTATTAGCTTGTCTTGGTTATAAAATCACATTAGTGCACTTGTGTGTATTGAGCAGGACCGCTTGAGATCTTTCGACTTATACTGACTTATAGAAGAACTTGATCTCTGTTATTATGGATGTTCGTGCTCTTAATACCTATACAATAATCTCAACACGTAGGGCAGTATGTATTTCTTTGATTCATCAATGGGTGAGATTTACATGTAATTAAATTAACAAACTCGGTGAGTTGGGAAATAGTGATGTCTCTATGGTGTGTTGTTGATTGTAGAAGGAATCCGTGTCCGTCATAGGTTGATGATGTCCCCTTGAGGAGCTCATAAGGATTATCATGTAAACCCTGCAGGTGGATTTATTCCAGCATGATAATGAGGTTGAGTGGTACTACTCTCGGATGAGATATTAATTAATGGAGTTGTCAGTAACTTAATTAATCAATGAATATTGTATATCTTAAACATGGGGAGACTAACAGGGTCATAATAGAAGGAGCCCATAACATAATTATGAGATTAAAACGGGAATAGAATAATAATATTTTAGTGGTATATATTATTATTATTGGACTTAAGTATAAGATTTGGGCTAAGCTTGGATACTTAAGCCCAATGGAGGCCCAACTCTAATTTCTTCTCCTCACCCCTGTTGTAGCCCATATATAAGTCATCTCAGCTGTCTGAAAATCCTAATCAATTGATAATTCATGCCTAACACTGTGAAGGGATTAGGGAACAGCAGATTGAGAAGATCTCGAAGATCGTCGCCCACACGACATCGAGATTAGACTTGAGAATACAGAAGAAGATCAAGAGATCATTTACTGCTGCTGTCCGCTGACTTCTACGATTTTTATAAAATCGTACAGACCTCCAAACTGGACGTGTTATATATTGACAGAAAACCATAGAAGAGAGAACCGTTTTGGCGCGTAGATCACTGGATTCCAACACTGGATGAGAGAGTATGCCCAAAACGGTGAGGCTGCATAGGCTGGTGGCGAGAATTTATCGTCTTCAACATACCCTGGTGAAAGGTAATACGTTTCTTGTTTTCATGCTTCCGCTGTAATTAGAAACATATGGAACCCTAACGGCTCACGTTAACCAAATGATTGAATGTTAACAAAAGGATCAAAAGTGCCAAGTTGGAGAAAATGTGCAACTTGTGTTAGAATACTAAAAACGCACGTCCAACTTGTTTAATTTTTCTGTATTCTTGTGGAGATTAAAAATGGAAGTGTGATATATGGTTGAAAATCCAAAGAAGAAAGGATTGTTTTGGCGTAAAGAACACCTCAATCGGAATCCAAATGAGAAAGTTATGATCAAAGTGGTTACGTCGAGCAAGCTGTGCCGAACAGAATGGCTGTGCCTCTTTTCATGACTTGTTACACATTCAAATGTTGGATTGTCTATGAGTTTTTATATGGATAGAAAGACAAAGAAAAGAAGATCGCGTGAGCTCAATAATCACTCAAATCGGAGCTTGGTTATAGAAGTTATGCGCGAAATGGTGAGACTGCGCATGCAGCTCGACCAGCCATTCGACCAAGGCCTCCCATTCGACCAGAACTACTCTGGTCGAACAGGGACACGTAGATAAGATTTTGACAGGATTTTTACCCTTTGTTCGTGAATTTTCATGTTTTCCAAGAAAAAGCCCATCTAAGGTCCATAAGGAGAGCTTACAAGTGTTAAAGGGAATGTAGATCACATCATTATTTATTGGGATTGAAATTAGATTGGATTGGAAAACACAACACAATCATCCTACACCCCACAATGGAGGACCACCCCCCAACCATCATCCACATCATTTCCTCCATCCATCCATCACTTCGAAGATTTATGCGTGGAATCAAAAGGAGAACCAAGAGGAGGATTCAAGATGGAGAAGGACGCGACGACTCCCACATCTAGGATTTTCTTTGTTTTCTAATTTATCTTGTATTTTTCGGACATATGGGTAAGATCTATCCAACCCAATGAACGTTCTTCGAAATGTCATGGGCTAGAACCGTTTTGGTAGATCTAGGGTTTTGAAGGTTTTATGAATTAATTAAACTATCTTGTGTGTCCTCCGTACAACACTACTTGTAGATTTATTTTATATATGATTGTGTTTTATTAATCAATATTCATGGTCGTTTTGTGCATCTTCAATTGGTATATAGAGTCTGAATATATATCTTGGTTGTAGATTGAGTGCGTTCACCGCTGAACAGGATTCCATGTTATGATTGTAAATGAGGGGACTCCGGAGCTTCATTAGAACTGTCATATATGAATGTTTATTAATTGAATTGAATTCGGGTTAGTAAGCAGGATAAAGAGGGTAATTTTATAGTACCTATAAAGGGAGATCATATCGGGTTAGATTCCAGACGTGGGAAATAATTGATACTGATAATACCTAGAAAGGGGGGTGAAATTATATCTCTTGCTCCAAGGTTATTTGATTAGCCATTTTGTAGTTGGGATGACTAATTAAAGAATTTATCGAACCACAGGGAGGAAGGTGCTAGGGTTTAAGCGATCTCGTGTTTGTCATGGTATTATAGAGAATATCAAGAAATGACAATTAAACAATTAAATGTCAAGATAAACAATGGAATAGATGAATGGAAGATGGATGAATGAGCTATGTAGATAGAGAATGAGACTAGCAATACTTAAAGTATGAAAAATCTAGGTATCATGCAAAGAATACATATATGTCATGGATTAATAACTAAGAGCCAACACGAATTCCACCTAAACTCCCTCTCGAGATGGATAAGATGTAGATCCTTTACAAGATCTCAAAAAGGCTTTAAGGTTGGTTCTCAATCAAACAATTCCAACTAGGTACTAAGTTCAATTAGAGAGTCCCTTCACACGATCAATTGACCCTCGATTTAACAAATCACATGTTCTATCAAAGGGTTCTAAATTCCAAAGGATTTCTCAATCTCTCTAAAACTTATAATGCACATGAAGTGTTTGATGAAATGATTCACTTAATCATCCTAAGCACATAATTGATTTTTCAATCTAATCACATATTTAGAGCAACTAAACACACAAATCATCAAAAACCTCAAGATCTCAAGCATCAATGATAGAAAATTAATAAATTCAATCAACATATGAATTCAATTGTAAAATACCCAAAATTATCCAACACAATTCATATTGCTAATCTCACAAGGGAGATTAGCCTCTCCTATTCATAAGAAAATTAACATAGAAATTAAAATCCTTACAAAACATGATAAACAATAAGTTTCAATACAAAGTTTGGATGAAAACTCCCTTGGATGTTTCCAATGGTGATCTTCTTCTTCCCCTTGTAATTCACCTCTCTTCCTTGCTTCTCTAACTACTTGGATGAAGGATTTGATGGTGGGATGATGATAGATGGGATGGATGAAGAAAGGATGAAGATGAAGGTGTAAAATGGAAGAAATGGTGTGTGAGGTAGGTGCAGGGGTGAAAACCCTCGACCAAACTGATCTAAAATTGAAGTATTGGGTATTTATACCCCTTACTTCTAGAAGGGATCTGATATGTTTCGGATGCTGCAGCAACACGACTCCTGTGCTGCAACACGGCCACAGGGTGGCCGTGTAGGCATTTTTTATGTCAGAAAATGGCCAAGGCTTACAGGGCTGTGTTGTGTAACACGGGTCGTGTACTGCAACACGGCCGGCCGTGTTGGTGCTGCACAGTCTCACCGTTTCGAGCATAACTTCCACATCCGGTCTCACATTTGAGTAATTCTTGTGCTCATGCGATCCTATTTTCCTTTTCTTTCTATCCATATAAATATCTAACAAAAATTCCAACATTTGTGGGTGTAAAAAGTCATGCAAAGTAGCACAACCGTGCTGAGTAGGAACAGCTTGCGCGACGTCACCATTTTAATCATAACTTTCTCGTTTGGGCTCCAATTGAAGTGTTTCTTATACCAAAATAATCATCTTTTCTGTGGCTTTCCAAAAATGTATTACACTTCTACTTTTGGCCTCCAAAAGAGCACAGAAAGATTGCACAAGTTGGACGAGCATTTTTCAGTATTTTGCTTTGACTCATTCTCCCTCGTTTCAACTTCGAATTGAGATCTGCTTTTTCCTATGTCTTTCTTGTCGCTTCTAGGATCTATTTTTGCCTAAAAATCATACATTTAACATCATTCACACATATCTCCATAAAAACACAAAACACAACCAAATAGCACATAAATACGGATAAAAATATACGAAAACACACTTAAAAAGACTCTAAAATCTAGGTGAAAATATCACTCATCATTATTTATACGTGTTACATACATATTTACTTGTGTCTATAGAGTAGATTTGCAAGGTTTAGTGATGCGTCCATATTCCACAAGGCAGGGTCGGACATTGATACACGTAAGAGAGATTAATGAGTGAAACTGGATTACTCTAGGGCTACCTATTCTCCACACTTGATTCACTTTCGTATTCTTCTTGTTTTTATTATTTTAATTAATTGTTTAGTAGATTATAATTAAATTCCACAAACTATATTGCCACAATTCGTCTTAATTAATTTAGTAAATAATTAAATTGATAATACGCCGTCCTTTGGGTTCGATATTTAACTTGGTCGCTTGCTTAAGCTGCAACTGATATCCTTCATACTTGGGGATTTATTTTGTGTGCAAAGAAAATGCGCATCATGATCTTGGCGGCGTTGCCGGGGACGACACAAGAATGTGTCTAGACAGTCATGGGAGGAAGGTGATTCCAAGGATCATATTTTTGTGACCAAGAAGGTGAGGTGTTGAGTGTACACCAGAAGAGGGAAAGAAAGTACTTGAAGGTGAGGATGCAAGGAGACCGTCCTCTAATCCAATAGTTCAAAAGGTTACATCCGTCGTGACTCTCCGACGTTAAACATGAGCGCCTGTTGGGGTCTTGTCCCTTCTATTTTATTTCTTTATTTCTTTCGTGTGAGTGAGGATTTATTATATTTTAGGTGCTCACGTTTTGGCAATTACATCTCTTTTCAAACTTAGTTTCGACTTATGTTTTTAACAAGTTTGGGGGGTGTGATGTACTTACCTCGTCTTATGAGCACCAAGGGTAGATTTTTCCTTTCGTTGGTTGTTTGTTTGTTAGGAAGTTGATTTTTTGCGGTGTATTAATATTTTAACTGGTGTTGGTATGTCGATTTTTTGCAACTTACCTAATATTTAGTGTGTTGTGTTGGTGTGTCTAGTGTGTGGAGTCGATTAGATAGTCAATTGTGTCTTTCTTATAGTTCTCCTATATTATTATTTATGAATCCTGTGATGATGAGGTATGTTGAGCTTTGATGATAGAAACAGGCAAACTGAGGCTTTGACCTGATCGAGTTGTACACTCGAGGAACTCGTGCATACGTTGAAGAAAAATCAGGTTCCATTGTTTCCTTGTTCTAATTTTATGTGTGCTTTTAATTCATGGGAGTGAAAGGATTGAGATCTTGGTTTTGGTGATCCATGTGAGCTTAAATTGTTTAAATTATGCTTGAAATTCGTATGCTCTTTAAATTGATGAAGGAATTGTACTTGAGTTATATTGTGATATGAAGTTCTATGTGTACTTGTGTGATATTGCTTACCATGAAGAGTGCTTTGTTACTTGTTAAAAACCTATGTGAGATTTTGAGCCTCGTTGGTCATGTTACATAATCACATGATATTTCTTTTCTGGTGAGTATCATTCTTGTGCGTGTATACTAAATTTGCCTTGAGTCTCCTTGAATATTCAAGATTAGTCTAGCGGATTATGGAAATGATATTAGACCATCTTTGCTGTTTAGCCCATTTTTCCCATATTCTTTACCTGGATTCATTAAATTCCTTGTCAGCCCATTTGAGCCTTTTGAAATCCATTCTTTTGATAGCCAATAAAGTTTAATTGAAGAGAGTGGTGATTTGAGGGATGATAAAGATGATGAAGGAAAAACCTTAATGATTAAAGGAAAATTCTTGGAGTAGTGTTTAAATCTAGTACTCTATTGAAACAAACACTCTAGGGTAGTGCTTAAATCTAGTATCCTATGGAGGGTGCGAGATGTAGTTCCCGAAACTGGTACTTCAAAAGAAAAAAAAGAAAAATAATGTGAAGAAAAGGAAAATGATGTAGTTGAAGAGCTGGAAAAGTTGGAAAAAAATATGTTGTGCTTGATGGAGAAATATGGGAGAGTATGATGAGAATGTTGTGCTTGAGTAGAAGGTGATGAGAAAAAAAAAAGAATGAGAGAGACGGCCGCTTGATCGATCTGAGTTTTCAATCACTAAGCCATATATTTCCTACCTTTTCCAAAGTGCTAATATTATAACCAAATAAAAAGACCTTTTTGATCCATGATTTGCTAGCTACAAGTAAAATGAGAGTTGAGACAATAGGCAAGCTTATGGTTACGCATGCACTTGAGTTGAATTTGAGCGTAAACACCTAAACTCATAAGTGTACATCTTTTACACTTGAGTGTGAGTGATATATACTTCTTGTGAGAACATGTCAATGGAGAATTTGAGTTGGTGGTGGTTATCTTAACTTGTATGCTATAAATTGATTATTGCATGTAATGACAGTTGCATGACCTAAGTTGAGGACAATTGTATTGTGAATGGGGTATTTTTCAGAGTCCTTATTTCCCGCTAATTTCTTACTCTCTTTCTCTTTATTTTTATTTTTTTGCCTCATGACGAGCAACAGGTAAGTTTGGGGGTTTAATGAGAGTGAAAATAATCATGTTTTAATATCCAATTTAACACCTTTTTGATAGGAATTGTTGTCATATATTAGTACAAGTGTCTTATATTCAATATATTTGAGAAAAAGGTACACTTGAGGTGTTTTATTGTATTTTGGGTGGAAAAATGATCAAAAGTGCCAAGTTTGAGAAAATGTGCAACTTGTGATAGAATGCTGAAAAATGCACGTCCAACCTGTGTATCTTTTCTATATTCTTGTGTAGCTCAAAAATGGAAGTGTGATAAATGGTTAGAAACCATAGAAGAAAGGATCATTTTGGTGTAAAGAACACCTCAATCAGAATCCAAATGAGAAAGTTAAGATCAAAGTGGTAACGTCGCGCAAGCTGTGCCGAACAGAACGGCTGTGCCTTTTTTCATGACTTTTTACACATTCAAATGTTGGATTTTCTATGAGTTTTTATATGGATAGAAAGCCAAAGAAAAGAGAATCGCATGAGAACAATAATAACTCAAATCAGAGCTTGGATGTGGAAGTTATGCGCGAAACGGTGAGACTGCGCATGCAGCTCGACCAGCCGTTCGACCAAGGCTTCCCATTCGACCAGAACTACTCTGGTCGAACGGGGACACGTAGATCTAATTTTGACAGGATTTTTACCTCCTTGTTCGTGAATTTTCGTGTTTTCCAAGAAAAAGCCCATCCAAGGTCCATAAGGATAGCTTACAAGTATTAAAGGGGATGTAGATCACATCATTATTCATTGGGATTGAAATTAGATTGGATTGCAGAACACAACACAATCATCCTACACCCCATAAGGGGGGACCACCCCCCAACCATCATCCACATTCTTTCCTCCATCCATCCATCACTTGAAGATTTGTTCATGGAATCAAGAGGAGAACTAAGAGGAGGATTCAATACGGAAAACGACACGATGACTCCCACATCTAGGGTTTCCTTCGTTTCCTAATTTATCTTGTATTTTCCGAACATATGGATAAGATCTATTCAACCCCCATGAACGTTCTTTGAAACAACACTACTTGTAGATTTATTTTATATATGATTGTGCTTTATTAATCCATATCCACGGTCATTTTGTGCATCTTCAATTGGTATATAGAGTCTGAATATATATCTTGGTTGTAGATTGAGTGTGTTCACCGCTGAACAGGATTCCATGTTATGATTCTAAGTGAGGGGACTCCGAAACTTCATTAAAACTATCATATATGAATGTTATTAATTGAATTGAATTCGGGTTAGTACGCAGGATAAAGAGGGTAATTTTATAGTACCTATAAAGGGAGATCATATCGAGTTAGATTCCAGACGTGGGAAATAATTGATACTGATAGTACCTAGAAAGGGGGTGAAATTATATCTCTTGCTCCAATGTTATTCACACGTTTTAAATGCATATTTACTTATGTCTATAGAGTAAATTTGCAAGGTTTAGTGATGCATCTATATTCCATAAGGCAAAGTCGGACATTGATACACGAAAGAGACATTAATGAGTGAAACTGGATTACCCTAGAGCTACCTATTCTCCACACTTGATTCACTTTCGTATTCTTCTAGTATTTATTATTTTAATTAATTGTTTAGTATATTATAAATAAATTCCACAAACTATATTGCCACAATTCGTCTTAATTAATTTAGTAAATAATTAAATTGATATTACGCTGTCCTTTGGGTTCGATATTTAACTTGGTCGCTTGTTTAAGCTGCAACTGATATCCTTCATACTTGGGGATTAATTTTGCATGCAAAGAAAATGTGCATCATATACTAATATACTAACCCGTTAAAGTATATATCTTTTACACTTGAGTGCAAGAGTAAACACTTATCCTGTGATCTAGATGAATTAGTACTCCGAATTGTATTATAACTGAGTGATGTTTTGCATGAATGAGATGTATGATGCAAGTGATACTTGTTTTAAGTTGATAGAGTTGCATGTGTAGGTATGATTTGTATTGACTAGATGGACTTGTGAAATTTACACTTACTCCTATGTTTTGATTGCGTTGCCTCGGGACGAGCAACATGTAAGTTTGGAGGTTTAATGAGTGAATAAATTTACGTGTTTTGAGCCCTTATTCATGTGATAATAATGTAAGATTTGATCTTAATTAAAGATAAATCAAGTTGTATTGTACAAAGTCATAAATCAGGTGTGTTTTTGTCCGTTTGAATGGATTTTCGAAGGAAAATAGGATAGAAGTGATCGAAATTGGAAAAAGGGGGTTCAGGTGCCTGATTCGACCAAGCAGGGGCTTAGTTCGACCAAGAAGAAGTTGGTTCGACTAGCACCTGTCGTCGAACTGAGCGAGAAGAAGCGGCAGAAGTGTAGTTCGACCACGACAGTGTGGTTCAACCAAGCATGGTGGTCAAACCATGGTCGAACCAGAAGCCTAAAGAGAAGCAGTTGCAGTTCGACCAGGGGTGCATCTGAGTTGACCGGCTGTTGGAGTCGAACCGTCGACCTGAAAGTGTTTTACAGGCTAGTTCGACCTGTGATTCGACCATGAAGAAGTGATTCGACCAAGGCCTTTGGTCGAACTGATGCACTGGACACGTCTGGATCCATATTTTTATACCTTCAGTGCATGTTTTCACTCAAAAAATCCATTCTAGGTTCGTAAGGAGAACTCATAAGTATAAAAGGAATTCCCTACGCAAGGGAAAAGAGAGCCATTCACCACCTTCATTCTACACAAAATCTGAAACCCTACCACCATCCACAGAGCTGTGGAGAGATATTCGTCTGTCGAATAAAGTGAGAACCAAGTGAAGATTCAAGACAAGAGAGACGCGACGGCGCCCGCATCTAGGGTTTACTTCACATCTTAATTTATCTTGTAATTTTTAAGACTATGGGTAAGATCTATCCAACCACCATGATTGTTCTTCGATCAATCATGGGCTAGAACCGCTTCGGTAGTTCTAGGGTTTATGAAGGTTTTATAAGTTAATTGAACTTCTGTGGGTATACTCCGTACAACACTACTTGTGGTTTATTTTATGTAAGATTATGCGTTTTAATTCATACTCAGAGTTATTTTGTGCATCATTAATTGTGTATCATTAATTGTTATGTAGAGTATAAATACATATCTTTATTATTGATTGAGAGCGTTCACTGCTGAGCAGGATTTCATGTTATGATTCTAAGTGAAGGGATTCCGAAGTCTCATTAGAACTATCTTATATAAATACTTGTTAATTGAATCGTATCCAGGTTAATAAGTAGGATAAAGAGTATAACTTCATAGTACCTATAAAAGGAGATCATATCGTGTTTGAGTACTTAGTGCACGGGAAATAATTGATACCGATAGTACCTAGAAAGGGGGGTGAGTCATATCTCTTACTCCAAGGATATTCACACGTGTCACACGTTTATTTACTTTTGTCTATAGAGTAGATTTGCATGGTTTAGTGATGCTTCCATATTTCACAAGGCAGAGTCGGACATTGATACACGAAATGGAAATTAATGAGTAAAACTGGATGGCCTGAAGGACTACCTATCTTCTCACTTATTCACTTTCGTTCGATCTCTACTATTATTAATTTTAATTTTTCTTTTAATTATTTAGTTATTGGATACTTAATCCCACAACTATTTTGCCATAATAGTCTTAATACGTTAGAATATAATTAAATTAATAGTAATACGTCCTTTGGGTTCGATAAACACTTGGTCGCTTATCAAAGCTACAATAGCATCCTTCATACTTGGGGGTTAATATTGTGTGTTGAGAAAATGCTCATCAATTAGCCAGATAGCCATGTTGGGTTAGACCGAACTTAATAAAATAATGTTCGATAGCCAAAAATTTGAGGTCTGAATTATTTTTTCAATCTATTAGAGGTTTGAATTATTCAAAATTATTAATTCAAAATCAGGCATTGAATTGATAAAATAGGAGACAATATGTAATCAATTCAGGTTCTAAATTGATAATTTTGTATAATTAATTCAGGCCCCTAGTCGATAGAAAGATTAATACATCCTCTTAATGGATAGTTTATCTATTTTAAGCCTTGAATTAAGAATATTTCATGAGTGAATATTTAATAAGAAAATCAATTCGAAGTAAGAAAGAAAAATAAAAAAAATATATTTAAAAATAAAAAAAAATTGAGTAAATTACCTTGACGACACGTAAACGAGGAAAAACTCTGCTACAATATACTTAAGATTTCTAAATAACTTTAAATGTAAATAAAATATGTTTTTATTATTTACAAACGAAGATATTTATATGTTCATTAACAAATGTGAATAAACAAATTATCATACAAGTGCATGAATACGTTCGTAAGGCTAAGCAAACTGTCTTAATTCGAACTCGAGCTCAGATATAATTTTTTTAAGAGCTAAATCTCGGGCTCAAGTTCGATTATTTCGTATTGATACATTCAAACATAATAAAGTTCGTTTGATTTGATTATATTCCTAACTTTACTGGTGCTGTTACAATAAACGTACAACTCAACCTTCTGGAGTATATTTATCACACACCATGTATGAAAGTATTTTATAACACTAGCAAACAATCAGATTGAACATGATGACATGAACTTATGTGGAGACTGAGAACAAAGAACTACTGACATTGACTCAAGGGTTAGGGAAGGACTGAGTCAGGCCATATTTCAAGTTGAGTAAAGCCATCTTCAGTAGCACATGCTCTGAACATGCCAACTGTATTGAAAGGCATTGCAACTTCTCCTGTTGCGGAAACAACAACTAAACCAGTAGTACGAATAGGTGCACATTTGTGTACTACATAGTTTGCTGCTTCTTCGAGAGAGAGCCCTTTATACTCCATGAGAGCAGCTACATCTCTAGCAACTGTACTGCGAATTATAGATTCACCTTTTCCAGTGGCAAAGATGGCACATAAGCTGTTTGCATAGGTTCCAGCTCCAATGATAGGTGTATCGCCAATTCTCCCAACCATCTTGTTCACTAATCCACCTATGGATGTGGCAGATGCTAAATTACCATGGCCATCAACAGCGACACATCCAATTGTTTCACCAGTGCTGCCATTTGATGCTTCCTCGTCTACCCTTTTATCAGCAGTATAATCAATCTAGAGAAAGAGAGTCAGATATTAAATGCTAGTATATCACAGAGTTTACAGTCAAATCTGTAGCTTTAATATCTCAAGTCTCCTCATTGTCGAGAGCTGTAGAAACTTTTAAGTATCCTAAGATCCGTATTTTTTTATTTTTTTTGGAAAAATCTCAAAAATGTCAAAACCATGCCAAAGCCTGCTGCACTTGTGTTCAATTTTTGCTTTTGAGGATCAACTAACACTCAGTAACTTGTTTCTTTGAAGACATAAGCAATCTCAGTTTTCTGACTTGACTTTGTTCTCTTCAGTTCATTATATGCCCTCCATCCCAACAAACTTTTCTGGGACGAGGGAGTATTATTCTATCTGCAACCTAGAGTCACCAAGGGAAACAAACCTATTAACATCGACTTTGGAATCTATTAATAACATAACAATTTATATCATATCAATAACATTTATAGAGCTCATCATTACCTCTTTAACTAAATAATTTTACTACAGTATAATCTAAGGTCCCATCACATATATAAAAGGAAGGAAGCATAATGTTATGCTCATATGGATCTACATACTTTAAAAAAACACCACATTTGTTATAATATACAACAATATTCTTCCAGATCTTTCAGTTGAAATTGAAATATTGGCAATTAAGTAAAAAGGAAGTAATTATCCCAGGAACCTTGTCAAATAATAATACTACGTCTGTGCTTCGGGTTTACTGTTCCATGTTGTTCAAGAAAAGTTACTTTACTACCAATCTTATTAACTTTTTTTAGGGTATATACAACTTTTGGGTAATAAACAAAGCGTAAAGTATGTCATCTATATTATGTGGGAGTCACAATTTGAAATTAAAGTGTCTTTTGAAGCCGAATTATTTACTTTAGGTGCAGAATGTGTTGTGGACAAACAATGAGGAAGTGTGTGAAGAGTATTATGAGACAGAGGGAGTATAAGATTTCTTTGCACCTAACTAATAAAATGATTAAAATTTTATTGTGTTTTAACACATGCACAAGTTTTTGACTCCTAATAATCCAGAGATTGGAAAGAAATAAAAAAAAATTGTTCCTTCTTGATGTTTGAATCTATGTTATTAAATGCTAACAATATTCTAATTTCACTGTAGCTAACAAAAGCGTACAATTTGATATATATTAGACTCAAAAAGACAATAGAAAGGATATAAAGAAAGAATAAAAAAGAGAGCATACCTGAACCCTATTAGCTTCTTTTGCTTGTTTGAGTCTATCAATGTTTTCTGGGGTTATAAAATGGCTTGGATCAACAGTTTCGACGCCCTTCACAAGAAGAAATTAAGTAAAAAGTAGGTGAGGTAGAATCATACATAAAATGATTAAAATCGAACACTAAATAAAATTTTACAATATGCAGATCAGTAATTCATATTTTTTCAGAAGCTGACACCAAAGGCAAGACTCTTGTAGGTTTAAACTCCAAAATTAAATTTCAGAATATATCAATCATTTATTTCCCATTTGTATTGAAATAGAAAGAATAGAAATGAAACCTGACTGTAAACCACATCATGAGTACAGAAGAAAGAACAATTTATGTGAAAAATCATAAAATATTTCAAACAGAGAAAAAGAGAAACAGATACTCATTTGAAACATTTTGAACAAAAAGCTCATCATGCTACCATCCCTTGAAGATTATGGACCAGCAAATTTTACTACGAAAAAAGAGAAATAAGTATGCAGCAAAATCAAAGAACTCTGATCAGTAAGCTACATTTCCACTAAAGAGCACAATGTTTATGGAAATAAGTTAATCTCAAAAGAAATGTGACTAGTTATGTTATATGGACCAAAACTTCATATAACTCAGCTAGTATGAAACAACAAAACTTTCATTGCTTAAAACATAAACGAAGGAATAGAAGAACAACTAAGAAGAAGAATATCACACATGTTCCCTTGCAAATGCCCCAGCCCCTTCAAATCCAAGATAGATATGGGGAGTTTTCTCCATTACTAGCCTTGCTAGCGATATGGCATTTTTCACACTAGTAAGGCAAGAAACAACTCCACATCTCTTGGTATTTCCTTCCATGATACAAGCTTCCATCTCTACAGTGCCATTGCAGGTCAGTACAGATCCTTTGCCAGCATTAAAATGGGGGCAATCCTCCAATTCACGCACCTATATAACTCAACCAAAATGACATTTCATTTTTAAGTTAAAAGGAAAAATGCAAAAAGAAGCAATGGTTAATGATGGTCATAGAATATCAAAATATGCTTTATTGGGTAATTTCTTGTAAGAAGATTCGTAAGTGACAAGATTTAAGACAGATTAACTCATTGATCCATATTTGGACCCATTACTAAAGGATCAAATTTAGATGGGAGAAGTATAATTTTAACATAGTTAAGTATGATATACTAAAATGATGAGTGATTCAATAAAGTAAGAATTTAAAATGTTTATAACATGATGGACTAAAATATGATTCAAAGGTCATTAAAATATGATCAATTGAGATCATACTTTAATGAATTACACTATCATTAAGAACCTTAAAATAATACTTTAATAAATCTTTCATCATATTTTAGTAAATTATAGTTTAACTATAAATCATGGATTTAAGGATCTATCCATCCCCCAATTTCAGACTTAGTCTCCTTTATTAGACCAAAGCTCTCAACTCAGCAATATTGAAGCAGCCACAAGTAGACAGTTCAAATATGGATTTCACGAAACTCATCGTCTCTATTCAAACTAACTAATGCATAACAGCTGCACCTTGGCTTCAAGTAAACATCGGTAGTACATTTTTACATTCTTCGCAATCAAAAGAATCGAACAAATCCATACACGCACACATAGATAAATCCAATCAGAAAGGTTAATGCGCTACAACAACAGAATACGCAAGCGCTACAGCAACAGAGAAATACGCAATCAGATAGAGAGTTTTTATTTTCCAACACCAACGGGAAATATAGAAAATAAACAACTGCATAGAAGGATTCTTCAAATTTATAAGACGTACGACGAGTTCGACGACGTCCAATGGCGATCGACAAGCTTTAATGGCATCTATGCCGATCTGAAGACAGTGAGGGAAGGTGGATTCACGGGGCTCGCGGCGTTCTGGCGGCAAAGAATGTGGGATGTCACCAGCGCCGCTGTGCAGAGCTATAGCCCAGCCCATCTTTCCGCCCCCTACCACTGCAAGTCTGCAACCCACTAATCCCTCTCTAAGAGTGTGCGTCTCTCTGTAATCACCTCTAACCAGCGTGAGTGAATCAAGTCAATGAAGGGTAGCATGTTATTATACATAAGACAAAGAAGTTGCCGAATAAACATAAGAAAATGATTGTTTTAAATTAAAATATTAACGGCTCTTTGTTTAAAATTTAAATGAATTTTTTTAAAGAGTTGAAATCCCATGTGCATATACTTAATTAGTCAATGATTAGGGTGGGCGGAGCACCAATTTTAAAATTTACAATCTCTTTCCTTCGTCTTTGGTGTTTGTTTTGTTGTTTCATCTACTTTCATTTTTTTTTTTATTTACGTTTTATTCTTTTTTTTATTTTGTTTATTTTTCTTTTTTTATTTAATTTTAGGAATAATTATAAGTTTTACCCTTATGGTTATATTTAAATCTTAGAGTTTAGGGTTTAGGGTATAATTGTAATTTTCCTCTTGTGGTTTAGGATATAATTTATCCCTAAGGTTTAGGGTTTAGGGTATAATTGTAATTTTATCCTTGTGGTTTAGGGTATAGTTTATCCCTAGGGTTTAAGGTATAATTGTAATTTTACCCTTGTGGTATACAATTTATCCTTAGGGTTTAGGGTATAATAGTCAATTAAATATAATAAATTTAAAAATAAAATAAAAAAAATTAATGAAGGAGTAGGAATTAATTAAGAAGGGTGGGGGATCAGAGGGGCCACCAATTCATTTGGTGCCCTGGGTTGTACCCAAGTCCTATTCACTTAATTATTTATGTTTTTGTTTATCATCTATCCGGCATGATTTTTGTTAGGCGAGTAAAAATTAATGACATTTAAATGAAAAGTTAATACTCAATCAATAAAAAGTACTTCCTTCGTCTCCTTGAAAGGTATTTTTTTACTTTTTACACGTGGATTAAGGAGTATAATAATTTAATGTATAGTAAGGTGAGAGAAATAATATTTTAATGTGTAGTGGGTAGTTGTATAGTGTTGAGTGTGGAGTCATGTATAGTAGTTGTGGGTCACATCAATCCAAAAAGGAAAATGAATACTTTTTAATGGGATTGACCAAAATAGAAAAATGGATATGTATCAAGGGAACGGAGGGAGTAATAAATTTTAATGAAATGTAATATTCAATTGATGAAAAAGTGATAAATAGTGCAATAATTGTTTTATAAACAATTTATACTCCCTTCGTCTGCTCGAATGAGGTTTTTTTTCCATTTTGATCGTATGCCCCAAAGAGTCTCATTTCTTTTTTTTACACACATGGAATCCACACATACCCACTAATACAATTAAAATATAGGGCATAAACTCTCACTAATACAACTACCCACCATACATTGAATAATAATGTTTTTAATCCGCGTGCAAGAAAGCAAATGACTCTTATTCTAGCGGACGGAGGGCGTACTATATAAATAAAATTAAAACACTCTCTTATGAGATGGATTATTTGTGAAACGGGTGTGAGACGGGTCGACCCATCACTAAAGTATTCTTATTGTATAGATAAAGTATGCTTATTTGCAGTTAAAGTATGTCAACAATAAATCAAATTATAACTCACTAAAATCATATTTTAATACTTAATCCAGCATACTTTAGAAAATATACGTTAACAACCACTAAACACACTTTATCTAAATAATAGACATACTTTAACACGTCTCACAAACCGTCTCAAGTAATTAACGTCTCACAAGAGACTTTGTCAATATAATTTGATAACATTTTTTAAAAAATATGATAACATTTTTATACTCTAAAAAGTTATAATTATTTAAGAAAATGAATGATCTCACCGTAAAACGATCTACGCAGAACTGTCCTTAAAAAATTAATTTTTGACTTACTTTCAAGAATAATTTAGCATTTTGAAGTAATAAATAAATTGCAAAATATATTATGTGTGTATGAAGTTGATAACAAATTTAAAATCAAAATTTATTAAAAGGTTGGTTTTCTTATTTCTTTTTATGGGTGTGTGAAAATGAGTGGCGAACAAAAGAAGTATCATACTATGTTTAAGTAGTGATAATTGATGTTCGTTTTGGATTTTGATATGATATATTTAAATTTTATGTCTAATCAATTTGTGTAGAGGTATTAGTTGATGTGAGCAATGATTTCAAAACCAAAATGAATGACCAATTCAATCGATTGAATCGGGAATCGGTGTGTCAACCAATCCAAAGCCCCCCCAAAATTTTTTTTAAATTGAACCGAATTAAACTGATCAAAATCGTACATGTTGGTTGAATTGATCCAACCGATTTACAATATTTCACTTTTACTTTAGAGGATTAAATATTGAATATGGTATTAGGTTGGTATATTATGAATTATGTATAAAGTATGAATTGTGAACTATAAATATTTATTTTATTATTATTCTAAATTGAATTTTTAATTTTGTAAAATAACTTTGGTAATAACACATTTCTTTATGAATAATGATTCTATATAATATAATTGACATATGTAAATAATAATTTTTTGGTTGAACCGATCCGATCGGTTGAATCTCAAATCATTACCTCTACCGATTCTATATCATGATCGATTATGAAAATATTGTATGTGAGAGAATAAATGAAAGAAAATAGAGAATGGAATAAAATTTATTAATACTTCCATAGGAACATTAGGGGAATCAATATCACTAGATTCAGATTTATAAATAAGGACATAAGACTTCTCCTTACCAGTGCTTTGTTCAACATTAAAGGCAACCACAATAGACTTTTTCTAGAGGCGAAGTGATCATCGTGAAGGAGGAGCCTTCCTTTTCGGGGCTATTTAGTGACTTTGGCCATGATTTCGACCGGTGGAGATGATAATGGTGAAGACATACATGGTGTTGTTTCCATACGGGTATATGAAATGGAGTGGGAGATGGTGAGAATGGAATTTGGATAGGATTAGAAGCTTCGACATCCATAGAAAGGGGTTTTTTTTAGTTTTAAACATTAATAGGGGTTTTGACAAAAAAAATTCAGAAGAAAAGGGCAAGGATATTTGAACATTCAAATTGTTTTTAGAGTGTTTCGAATTGAAAATCGGGTGTATCTTTTGGAAGAAAAATTTATTGAGGGGTGGCAGATTCAACAATAAGTTGCATTGAATTTGATGATACTGTTTCTATCGATTTTGTTCTACCTAATGATTCCTCACATATTCTTTGGGACAAGTAAGAGTTGGAAGAGATGTTGGGAATTTTTGTGGAAAGGAAGAATAAGTGGTAGAAGAGAATGGAGAGGTTGATGAGATGTGATCAAAATATTATTGGCAAATTGACGCTGAAGTTTAAGAATGCCAATAAGACCATCTCTTGCCATAAGTACGTGATTGATGAAGAAGCACAACTATTAGAGTACGATGGTAAGGATGAAAAATATCCATGATAGCGATCAGATCTTATGGCCTACGTAAGTCATTTAGGATTCATGTATATCTAATGCAGTAGAAAAGACAGAAAGTAATACATTTCACTGTAGACTGCATAGAGAGGGTGATCTGAAAAAATAAAGAACTAACTCTCGATCTTCTATTGAATTCATATGCCTCATCTAAACGCCGTATGGGTGATGATTCTCTAAACCTTCTCAATCTACAGTAGTCTTCTCAGAAATAATTCAACCATCGGTTTCCATCTTGAAATTAAAATTTTGAGATTTTAGGCGTCACATGAATTTTTTCTCCCTCCTCACTACTCTTTTAAATTATTGTGAGTTATGATGATGTGGACTGTTGAGATGATTTATTTATAGCCAACAATGAGGATCAGAAGGAGAAATTAGGGTTAGGGTTTAGACATCCAAGTTTAGTCCAAAACTTATAATTTATGCATAATAATAATAATTTAGTCCACTAAAGAATTAATATTGCACTACAACCCTTAATCCCAAGGGTAAATATACTTTTTTATCCATTAACTTTTTTCGATTTTGAAATTGGACCATCGGTTTCACACTTTTTGGAATTAGTCCAATAAGTTTTCAAAAATTCGATAAAATTTTCCTCTTACCAGCTATAGCGGATTTTCCAACAGGTAATGCTGATGTAAATTTTTTTTACACTTATGTGTCGAAGAACTCGTCCGACTTTGATATTTCAAGCATTAAAGTGAATGCATTATGACCTAATCTTGGTTCGATACTCATATCCCATTGAATGTATACCCGTCACAACGTATTGGAGCTATAGTTTGCAATAATATTTTGTGTTGAGAGTTAGATATGATAAAGAAGAGAACCTGTTCAACAGCTTTAAATGACAATGGGCTGATCTGGGAAATTTAATACAAGAAACTCAATAGAGAACATTTTGATTTCTCATTGTAGATTCAGAATGTATTAAATCGGCATTGGGGATGACAACAAGATTTTGATTTTGAAGATGCGCAAACACCCTTGATCTCAGCATTCCAAGAGCCCAGAAGAATTCCATGGTTATAGAATGATGGTAAAGCTGCTTGTTTGGATTTATGATTTCCTCTTCCACTTTAACAAACTCATCTCAAACATACCTTTTTACATTTAATGTAGTTATGCTCTTAAATTAGGACAACATTATCCATCTAAATTTGATATGAGTTGGGATTATCATCCACGATCAATGCCCTCTGTAACTCCCTCCCAATCTCCGACAAGTCCTTCATAAAATTTTATCAACTTCCTTGCAGAAATCACGGTACAACCGATGGGAAACCACCTTCCTCCAATCAAGTTTATTAAGAACAAGTGAAGCATGCATACTCCTCGATCCCAATTGTGAACACCACGAACTGAAATTTCTACTCAAAAACTTCAAGAATTCATCCACGATCGAATTGCCTCTTCTGCATGTACAACTCCATTTTCTGGTCGTTGATCATTAACCTCACCACGAAATTGTACCATTCCAATGGGACGTGCATCATGAATTGCACCTAAGTTTTGACCAAATTGAGGAAAATTATCTTTACCGAGAAGAGTGGCAGTGGGAGGTGGTCGTCTCAGTGAAAAGAGATTGTCGAACAGTAATTTCCAAGGTATTTGTTGGGATCTTTTTAAGAACTTGCTTGGATTTTCTTAGGGTGGCGATACGGGTAAGCTTGGCGAATGATTTCTGGAGAGAGATGAGCAGAAAATGTCCGGAGCATCTGGGTGTAGTGGAGGGAGGCTGTGGTTGAAGGTTGTAGCATGGCTAGAAGATTGGAATGTGTCCAGGGTGCAGAGGATGAATGATGGTTTGGAATTTCGATGAGCTTCCCAAGGAGGTTGTATGGAGCGCAGAAGGGGGTGAAACACTGGATTGAGGGATTGAGGTGAAAATTCAATTTCTAAACCTTTTAATCCACGTGGCTTGGCCTTCAAAATAAAAAATTTCACGTCAGCATGACCTATTAAAAAAACCTGCTACAGCCGGTAAGAGGACGAAATTTTTGAATTTTGTAAACTTAATGGACCTATTTAAAAAAGGGTGAAACCGATGGGCCATTTTCAAAATCAAGAAAAGTTAATGGACAAAAAGTATGTTAACCCTTAATCCCAAATTATGTTATAGGCTCCTTCTTAATATGAGCTCGTTTACCTCCCCATATTTAAGGTATTCAATGCACACTAATTAAATAAGTTACTGATAACTCAATTAATTAGTCTTTAATTCCGAGAGTAGTAATAATCAACCTTATTATCATGTCTAATTAAATCCAGTTGCAGGGTTTTCATGATAATCCTTATGAGCTCTTCAAGGAGACATCATCAATCTAAATAATTAGAATACAGATTCCTTCTCCAATCAATATCACACCATAGAGACAATATCATCCCCTAACTTACCAAGCATATTGATTTAATAATTATATCTCACCCATTGATGAATAAAAATATAAATACTAAATTATGTGTCGAGGTTATTTATAGGGATTAAGAGTACGAACATCAATAATAACTGAGGTCTTGTTCTTTTATTTAGTTAGTACAATTTAAGCAACCTCAACCGGTCATGCTCAATAAACACAAAGTGTACATATGTAATTTTATAGTCAAGACAAACTAATATCAAATCACACTACAACATTCCAATTATTTTTCCCAATATATTTAGTGGTGAGCCTCTATTTATACTTTATAAGGGCATCTCCAACCACATACTTCATTTTAGAGTACTCTATACTCTATTTTATTGTATAGAGTATTCAATTTAAAAAAAATCTCCCATCATGTTCTCTATATTTTTACTTTTATTTTAATTTTCAAATAAATAAATAACTTTTATTAAAGATAAAAGATTTTTAATACATTATAAATTATAAAATTTAGAGTATGAAACTTAATTCAAGGAATAAAAATTTATTTAGAGATAATTTATATATTTAAAAAAGTGACATAAAATATTAGACAATATATGTTAGAGAAAATAGAATATTGCAATAATGAAAATGATTAAGCAATCTAATACTCGAAGTTGGAGTACTCTTCCCACAAATGGTCAACAAGTGCATCTCGAAATGCATAGTGAGCTGTCTTATCTTTAATTTGGTGATGTCGTGCAAGAAATTGTTGAATTCGAACTCGTTCATCATATGCAATTTTAACCGTAGGAGCAGGTGCTTCGCGATCATTTGCAATAGGTGCATCCCTATCCCGCTTATCTTCAACAATCATATTGTGCATTATATTGCAAGCCGTCATGATGACATGCATAACATGTTTGCTCCAAACTCTTGATGGGCATTTGATTATGCCCCACTTTGATTGTAATACACAAAAAGCTCGCTCGACATCTTTTCTACAACTTTCTATGCGTGTTGCAAAGTATTGTTGCTTTGGACTTCTGGGATTATGTATTGTCTGCACTAGTGTTGCCCATTTTGGATATATGCCATCAGCTAAATAGTAACCCATAGTATACTTTTTTCCTTGTATGACATAATTAGCTAAAGGAGCCACTCCATTGGCTAAGTTAGAAAAGAGATGAGATTTATCCAATACGTTAATATCATTATTCGAACCAAACAAACCAAAACATGCATATCGTAGTCAACCACTGCTTCTAGGATAATTATTGGCCTTCCACACGACCGGCATATTGTCCTGCCCAAGCTATTGGACGATTTTTCCACCTCCAATGCATACAATCAAGATTTCCAAGCATTCTTGGAAAGCCACATTTTTCTCCAATATGAAGAAGCCTTGCAATGTCCTCTGCGTTCGGAGATTGAAGATATCAATCACCAAAGACTTCTACCACAGCTCGACAAAATCTCTTGACACATTTAACTGATGTAGACTCTCTAATTTTAATGTACTCGTCAGTTGCATCAGCTAGCACACCATATGCAAGAATTCGCATTGCAGCTGTTATCTTCTGGTGTGGGGAAAATCCAAGTTTCCCACACGCATCATGCTTTTGCTTGAAGTAATTTTCATGTGCTTGAACAGCCTCTAGTAGTCAAGAGAATAAACGATGCAACATCTGAAAGCATCGTTTGAACATGCTCTCATTGAATATTGGAGAGTTTGAAAAATATTCATTGTATAAGTGTTGATCAGCACTCTTTCGATCACGATTGAGTACTACATGACCAGGAATTGAGCCTCCACGTATGATATTCTCAAATTGTTCACAATAATTGAAGACTATAGTGGCATTGGCATTAAGTTGGCAAATAATCATTTGTTGGTGTTGATCAATGCTTTCTAGCTCATTCTTAGACTAGAATGTGACTTCCTCATCAGTTATTGATGAGGATGTATGAAAATAATATGAAGGACCTCCCTCATTAGAACTCATTTTCGATTAGATATATAATGTGATTAATATTATATCTAGCAACCACTTTGATGAAATATCACACCGTTCAAGAAAAGTATGGCAAATTATTCGCAAGCATGTATGTATTGTCAATACTATCACACAATTCAAGAAAAGTATGGATGAGGTCCAATTGTCTGCAAGCATTTACTTTCAAAACAACTGTTGTAACTTTTGCAAAGAAGCACGAAATGTCCGACCTCTTTAATATTATTATTTCACACATTTCAGAAACATATTAGATCGTGTTTTATTTTGTAGTGACAAGTAAAAATGTATTGTCACAATCACAATTAAAGTCATTGCATGTGATTGCAAGTAAGTGCATGCATCACACACTCCAAGAAGAAAAAGTAAAAAATACCACCATGCAAGCATGCATGACTTGTCAACATCATAGTAATATATATTAGTCATTACATGTGATTAATTATCAACATCACAATAATATTCACATTACATTATTGTCTATATAATATGCGACATTTACTTCATATACTTGTGCCCAAACATATAATTCACTATCTACTATACAACTCTTTGATTCTCAAGATGAATTTCTCTGGACGTGGTCTTGCTTTCATACCTGAGGATGATCTCATCTTAGTGGATTGCTATATCCAAGAAACTCAAAACCCTAATTGGTGTAAACTAATGTCATGACTCCATGTGGGCACAAATTACATCTAGTTATAATAATCAGTTACCCACTCTATCTTCAGACCACAAAGGCTCTACAATGTCGATGGTCTCTCTTGACAAGATTTACTCAAAAATTTAGTGGATGCATTTTTTAGGTGGAACATAGGCGTCCGAGTGGTGCTTCTGAAATGGACATTGTGAGTTATTTCATGAACTCAATATTAATTCATATTTTTCATTTTTTAACTTGTAATGAAAATGTTTTGTAGTTGGATCAAGAAAAAGTATTATTCAAAGAATCTGTAGCACAAGCATGGAAGTGGGATCATGTATGGCCAATCTTAAAGAAAATGGACAAGTATAAGCCAACCAATGTCAGCTTGCCTGCTTTTAATTAAGACGGTGGAAATAATGACTCATCGCAATCTGACTATTCACCCACGCAACAACCAAATATGTCAGATTCTCCTCATTTGTCTGAATTTTCCTTGAATCTAGACACTACAAGAAATTTAGTTTTTACCCACACATAATATGTGTAGTTAATAGTTAAATATGTGTGAAAAATATCTTTTACTCATACATATTGTAAGTGTTCACATGTGTCACTATAATAGTATTGATAAATATGTTTACCTACGCATTAACTATAAGTGAATAAATCTAAGACCTTTACCTACACTTATATGTGTCAACCAATACCTATTTTATGAGAGACAGATTCTTTTGATCACATCACATTTATGATGTGGACGATGACGTGGATAGTGATGTGGAAGATGACAAGACATAGGTGATGAGGTGGACAGTGATGTGGCTGGTGACGTGCATGGTGGCGTGGCATATGATGTGGCACTATGAATAGTTGACACATGGCGACAATTATGTGTGGCATAATTAACATCATGTGTCGGTAAAAATATATATTATGTATGGTAAAATATACTTATGTGTAGATAAAATTCAACATTTATGTGAAGCTAATAATATATCATAATTTTAAATAAAATAAAATTTAAATTACGTTTAATTATTCAACTCATTTAATTAAATTATATATACAATTATAACATCATCATGAATTTAAAATT
Source organism: Pogostemon cablin (assembly GCA_023678885.1). Classification (NCBI taxonomy): domain Eukaryota; kingdom Viridiplantae; phylum Streptophyta; class Magnoliopsida; order Lamiales; family Lamiaceae; genus Pogostemon; species Pogostemon cablin. The sequence continues at coordinate 16,613,573 of CM042966.1, forward strand.
ACCATTCATATAAATTAAAATTCAAAATCCAGAAAATATAGTTTTAAAAAGATCCTCATATTATTCTAATAAAGTGTAAATTAAAAAAACCTAACAATGAAAATCATCATATCTATCAAATGAGTTATCAGAATTATTCTCATCCTGACTGTGTAGTGATCAGATGATTTTGAAAACTGATCTGATGGTACACGTGGTAACTGTGAAGCAGGGATGATATTCTCTTCAATGAACACATCTCGCATTATCTTTCAATTCATTAAGCAATTGATTATATGTCGGACATTTTGAATCATTACTATTGCTCGTGGCCTTTGACTTACTTGGAAAACGTCCCCAACCAACCAAACAAACCGACTGTCGTACGAGAACCTTTTCTAATATTTCTTTATCAGTCATTTTTTCTGGAGCATTATCTTTTCTCAACTGCAGCATTTCTTCCTGTCGATAAAATATTATTAAATGCATATTAAACATGTATGACAAATCAACTCTACAACAATAAGAAAGTTAAGAGTTCTTCAAGCCAAAAACAAGAAAGTCAACAGGCTTAACAATCAAATAAGTATTATATCACTAATTGCAAAGGATAAAAGCATTCCATGAACTTATATATTTTGTGATATTCCTCCTAGGAGTTTTCATAAATTAGTTACACACTTTCTTGATGTTTCCAGACTCTCATTGGAATTTAATCAATCATAATTCAACTCCTATATTTATGTATGTCCCAAAAAAAAGCACTAATAAATAGGAGTTAAATAGATTTAGGAAAGAAAAAAACTCAAGTCCTTTTTATTAGATTATGACTTAGAGTGACAAAATTTATGGATAAAGTAAATTTTGACATTAGATAATGCTTCCTAAGCCAAGTGACATTCTTTTCCTCCACTGACTAATATATAGAAGACTAAAATTTTGTATAAAATAGCATCTCTAACAAGTAACTGAAGGAAGAATATCACATAATGTGAATAATGGTGTAATCCTCTGCAAACTCCAATTGATACAATATCCAACTTCATATTTTCCATGAACTCAACATTCTTCATCGTAATCAATTTCAATCACACTTTCCTACTGTTTTCATAGATTCACATGCAGTTAACAACAAGAACACTTACACTTAGAAATACACAATAGAATTTAACAGCTACTTAACAGTATGAATATTACCATTTGGATCAGTCACAAACTATAAGTGAATATTTGCAATATATAGATTAAGTGACTATAATAGCAACTAAACATATAGAATCTGAAGAAATATTATTTCGAAAGCTCAACAAATTTAACAGGTTCCTCTCAATCAAATCAAAAAGAATGAAAATAAATCATACAAAATCCACAATACATGAATATTAAACTATTTTCAAGATAATATACTTACATATTTTTTCTCCAATTCAGTAGATTCCCAGCCTTTTTTAGGATGCCAAACTAGATGATGCCATATATCAATTTGACCAATTGCAGAATATAAATCCTCTCCACGATCCAAATGATAACGTGCTACTGTACGTTATCCATTTCTAGATTTATACCTTTCTCCCTTAGTTTGTACAAAGCTTTCTGAACAATTCTTAGTACACTAGCAGTTTTAGTCTTCCCAAAATTTCAGCTGCTGCAGCGCTGCCCTATGACACAGGTTAGTTTTCATATTCCTTATTAATAGATTCTTAATGTGGAAATTTCTCATTAATTATTACTCTTATTTTACTAATATATGAATTTTCAATTAAGGGGAGTTTCCCCATCTAATAAAATTATCTATTTGCTCAATGATTTCTGTTTGGGTATGCATAAAAGACTTCATCTAAGGTCAATCCTTCTTGATTTGCCCTTTTTCACTTTTCAGACACTCCATCAGCCGTGTTTTCTATAATGTCATTGATAATTTCACTCAGTTAAATAATTTTGCAGAGTACTGATGTGATTATTGATGAGTCACTCTAGAGATTTGACGACTCGGAAGTATGTGATGAATTTGTTAGTTTGGTGTATGCATGGTTTAGAAACATAAGAGGTATAAGGGATTTTTTATCTGTTTCACAATCTATTTTACATATGTTCTACAATATTAAGATATTTTGTTTGCATTTATATGCATTGATCAAATAATGCACTTATTTTTATGGTCAATTATTTTAATTAGGAGGGGTTTTTGGTCTAACAAACTAAAGTGAGTTAGTTGTTCATGCATTTTTATTTTTGCAGGTTGGAAATGCATAACCTTATGCTGACGTATAGTAGAATGCTGGAATATCCATCAATATTGAGGTGCTTAGTATAAAAGATCTCCTCTTATTGTATATGTATGTATATTTCCAATGCTATCATCATCAACATACTCAAGAAGATACGAGTCCTTTGATTGTTTGTTTTTACAGTATTGAAAGGAGATAATCTTAGTCAACTCTTATTCTATTGTGAAAAGCATTAATGGTATGTTGTGATGCAAAAGTGATTTTATTGATGAGATAAGGAATGAGTCATTGCATTTCTTCTTTTATATTGAGAATCATTCTAAAATATTTTGATGATTTTATAGGTTGTAAATCTGGTCAAAGCACCTCATCTGGTTTTTGGAAAGTTATTACTACAAGAAATTTGGGTTTTACCCACTCATCATATGTGTGGGTAAAATCTATTTTTGTGTGGGCATTGCGTTTTACCCAAACATAAAATAAGTGTAAACGTGTGTCACTATAATTGTGTTGATAAATATTTTTAGTTACACATATAAATTGTGTATGTAAATATTTATCTTTTATCCACACATACATGTGTGGGAAAATATTTGTGAGAATATATATATAAAGAAATTTATATCGTGAACTTGTTATGTTATATTTTTTTTGTCTTATCTTATCTATTTTTGTTCCTTGTAAGATTCGAACCCGTATCTCTTATTTTATATTTTATTTGTCTTATCTTATCTATTTTTGTTCATTGTAAGATTCGAACCCGTATCTCTTATTTTATATTTTATTTGTCTTATCTTATCTATTTTTGTTCATTGTAAGATTCGAACTCGTATCTGTGCACGCGTGAAAGGAAGCTTTAGTCATTTGGCTATATAAATATTTCACTTAATTTTTTTTTTATAATTATATATATGTATAGATAGGATATGTTTCTAAAATAAGCTATTTTATCTAAATATAATTATAATTTAATAATATTTTTCAAGAAATATATTTGTTATTTTGTGTTTCCTATTAATTAATTATTTTTTGTCAAATGGAGTATTATATTGTCACATGAAATTCTTTTTAGCCACACATAAATTTTATGTGTAGCTAAATAATGTATTATTAGTAACCGGGGAGGGACTTTAGACGATCCCGAGTCATCACCGGAAGGATCGAAATCACATTCGTAGGCCGACAATTTTTCTGGATAGGTCGAACTATTGGAAGAAAATGGAAAAAGAAGACCGAGTGGGATGACAGAAACTAGCGAACTGATCACTAAATAGATAAAAATAGGACACAATTTTAATGTCTGTGATCATGTGTGGCTAAAATAATTCATAAAATTAAAATGTCACTTTTTGTCACATTTTAAGTATCACAATTAAGTTGTTATATTACCCACACATAAAATATTATGTATCACAATTTAGCCACACATCTCATGTGGGGATTTAATGTGTGGGTATTGACCAAATTTCTTGTAGTCATTCCTACAGCTTCTAAAAGATCTGCTAAGAATGGTTTGTCCACTGTGCTTTGATTGCAAGTCCTGATTTTATTAAGATTCTCTATTCAATCTCTTGTGAATATCTCAAAGACTACTGATATTGTTGGATTTTGTCAAGAATAAAAGGAGGGATTTTTCTTTATTTTTTATCCCACATCGGAATGGAAAGTAAAGGGGGGGATTTCTTAGGCTATATAAGGAGGCCCTTGGATTTAATGTTAAGTGCACCAATCAAATACACTTTAATTTTTGTGTTTTATTCTATTTAAATTCCTTTCTTTATTCTTGACTAAATCCAACAGATATGTGATGTATCTGATAATATATAGAGATGCTCATACATGTTAAGGATCAATTTCATAAGTACTTATTGTCGGAAGCTGAGAGAAAGCAGCTACGAATCATCATTGAGAATAAATCCCGTATAATTTTTGAAATACATACTACATGTGGATACAAGTAAGACATTCTCTCTCTTTTTGATCTCTTCATTAATGTTTAACTTGCTAACTTTTTCTTAAATAATGGGACTAATTATGATTGTTAGGTTTTATACTTAGCTTCTACTTCATATGGAGTACTGATAAATTCATACTTCTTTTCCAATAACATATGAGTGTGATATTGGTAGCATTTTAATTTATTACATCCATGTTTGACATTGTTTCTCACACAGTGAAGTATATACTCAATACTTTTATAGTTTGATGCAAATAATTTTACCTGTTGTTATCTTTCTTTTTCCTTTTTCCTTTTTCCACTAACCTTGGATTATTTTAAATCATTACTTCAATGATCTACCCAATAGTGTTGTCTAGGTAGCCAAATCATCTTAAAATGGGTCATTACGCTTAACTGTAGGGAAGAGATATCATTCTCAGTGAAGTTGTGAAACTATGATCTTCATTCTCCAAATGAATTGATCTGCTACTCTAAATGTACTGCATTTTTTATTTGAGAGATTAAGAGGTTACTATGAGTTTTCAGTTTACAGGAAGTGAGCATTAGTTATTTCGTTTTGCACAATTAACTCTATTGTATACTATCTTTGGAAAATGTTGCAGGCATAACCTGAGAGAGGTTCTGGACACTTCGAATGGTATGAATATGATCAAAGACACTAAAGCAGCACTTGAGGTTGTAATGCAACTGGATCACTTTTTACTATCCTATTCTTTTATTGTATTATGTGAATATAATTTTAAATGTGCATGTGGTTGTTTATTAACCTTTCATTTCTTAATACGTGTTTGAGTGCTTGAAGATTTCTTTACCATGCTTTTTTCCCTTAGTCTGTGTGATCAGTTCATTAAAATATGTTCTAAATTGTATGTATATATGTATTGAGCCACAGGAATCAAGGTGGGGTAAAGGAGCTATATTAGAGAGTCAGATTGGAAACACCTATATTCTTTAAAGCACAAAATTCGTACACATTCATAAATGTATTCGATATCTAAGACAAAAGAAACAAAGGGTAAATAAGTGAAAAAAGATATATATTGGGATTTAGATTTAACCCAATTTATAAACTGGAGAAACTTAGTTGAAAATAAATACGTTACATCCTTATTTAGGGTTCCATGATAGATCACATTGGATTAGAGTCGAGGTCCTCAGTTATGCATGATGGGTATGATATCCCCCACCCCCCCCCCCAAAAAAATATATATATATATGACTTATTTTTTTTATTTTATTCAAGGATCATGAAACCGCTTGTTATGCTCCAAAGCACGTTGAGGTTGCCCATGAGCGAATGGCTATCAAGACTCTTCACATAATTGATGAGCTTTTCAGGTTACTTATATCATGAACTAGCCATCAGGTGTTTCTCTACCTGACTTTTAATCTTACAAATAGCTTATACATGCCTCTGCTTTCTTTTTTTATCATTAATTATAACTAATGGTAATTGATGTTTCTAATATATTCCCAATAACATTTTAACCAGATATTTGATTTTTTCCACATGGATGTGGCGCCTATGTGGCAATCACCATATTGCCTTTCGGTATTGGCCTTTAATTGTTTTCTTCATTTTCATCCAAGTTGCATAAAAAAATATGCCACTTGATTATCATCAGATAAGAGATAGAAACAACTGCTATCGTAATTTTATTCTTTACTTGTATTGGGTGGTTTCAATTCAAATCTCTGCACCTTTGTACTAGGTACTACAACAAATGAAACATCTATAGTGGTTGCTATGCAGGAAAATGAGTAAAAAATAATAAATCCCATGTCTTAGGCTCTTAGCTATGCCAATTGAATGAAATGTTCTGAGGGTCATATTCCCATTAGAAAGAAGTTTTCTCTACTCACACTGAATTGTGAACAATTGTTTGTTCATGAAATTTTAAGGAAATGCACATTTGGCCAACTTTAGTATTTTATAAAGGATAATTTATTTAATTTGGGTAATAAGTAAAGTGTACAATATGTTATGTATCTTAGGTGGATATGACAAAATGGAAAATATGGTGAATAATAGTTGAGGTTAAATAGAGAGCTTTTTACCATGTCGTAATAGGATGGACGAAAATAAAAGCTATGCATATTGACTCAGGGAACAATTCAGAATCATCCATATGATACATAATAATCATCTGATTATTTGTTGCAAAATATCCGGGATAAGCACCTCAATATTTGAGATGTGAATTTGAATACTACAATTTTATTCAAATGCAAAACTAATGTTCATATTTTTAGGTACTTTGACCATGACGTGGAATGCATCTTCAAAATTTTCAGAAAGAGGTAAATGGATTACAATGAGTGTGCTAATTTTTAAGATGTGCAATTTACTCCATATAGAGTTATCAACTTTTAAAAGCTTAATCGATGTATCATTTCGCTTTGAAGTTTGTGTGATCTGTCCACCGAGTAATATTTTTGTTAATGAGTAAAATCCAGTGATACATGTGATGCCATAGGCTTACCATGGTGCTTGATGTGACTGTACTTACATGATCTCCGTTTTGGTATTTTTAATAGGTTTAATCTCACTTTTGATGAAAAGAAGTTGAAGATGATGATTTAGATTCAGATGAAGCTTGTCGGCCTGAGTTTTCAAACATAAAGAAGGATTCTGGTTTCCTGGACAAAGAACTTGAAGCAAGTGGCTTCACTAGGAAGGAACAAGATGAAATAGAACATGTACAACTTTTGGTCTTTCCTGCATCAATCATGCCTTTCAAAGGATGTTTTTCATTATAAAGTAGCAAAAGTTAATCTTTTTTCTCCAATAGTATTTTAGTTTCACTCTTTTAGTTCTGCTAATGCAATGCATTTAACAACTTTTACTGAAGATGCAGAACCACTTCAAGTTGAAGTTTATCCTTATTTTCTGGCATGTGTTTGACATCCTTCTAATTAGTAGAAATGCAGTCCAAAAGAGTTTACTTAGTCTTATAGTGAGCTTTAGTATTCCTTTTAAATTGTGTTTTTTTCATTGATAACTGATCCTGGATGCTGTTAGCCTATAATATCTTGTGTCTTGATTTTTGTTGCACTTAATGCAGCACCAGTATATGTCATGACTAGTAAGTGTCACTCTTTGGATTGCAATTTTGTGCAACAGTTATCCTTAAAGGCTCACTTTATCGGCAATAACATCTCCCGTGAATTGAGCTTTACATTTCTTATAGGGTAATAAGATAATAGTTAGCTAAGGTTGTAACCGGTGACAAAAGATTAAATTGGTGTTGGTTATGAAAAAATAAAGAGATGATTACAGTTCGTGCAGCTGCTTTTTTTTACAACTAAGAGGAATTAAATATGAAAATCTTATACTCTATTTCTTATTGCAAGGCACCTTACATCAAAAAGTGATGCCTATAGGTTTTGCGTTGCCCTTCTAGAGATGATTACAAGTAGAAGATCGGTGGACAAAACCTGGCCTAATGGTTACCATAACAGAGTGGGCTAGGCCTAACTTGCTCAATAAAAGGTGCCCAACAAGCTGCACAGTTGGGTGAAGCCATTGAAGCTTTGCAGCCACTCCATAACCTGAAGGACATGAGAAAGCACGAAGTGAGGTGCTGTCCTTACCTAGTAACCTTTTAAAAATTTTTATATTATATATTTATTGAAGTTTCGTTTCTAAGAAAATCATAAGTTCATTTTATCTTATTTTATTTGAAGTATTTGTAATTTTACTTTATATATAATTTTTTATAAAATGAATTTTTCTTTATTATTTCTTAATTTTATTTTTTGATTGTATTACTCTTCAATCCAAAATAAAATAGTTCAATTTAAAACTTAAGGAAACAATCGTATGAGTTTTACTCGTGGTAAAATTATGTTAAGATTAATTATTTGTGCACTCAATTTTAGAAACATATACAATTATAAATAAAATGTATACAATAATGAATAAAAATATATACACTTTATTAGTGAAGTATTATTAATAAAAATTGAATGCAAAAAAACAATACAATTACTACACTATTGAATAAAAAGTGTGTATATATATATGTGTTTGTGTGAGCGCGCGCAAGCGTGCACTCGGGTGCACATGATATCAACTCTTATTTTAATTTTTTTTAATACGTATTACTTTATATTAAAAATATTAATTATTTTTAATTAAAAAAATTATTACTTTTTATTTGTATTATGAATTGTTCATAAAATAATTTATTACACCCATCATCTTCCCATGAGACGGCTTTACACAAGTTTTTGCCAAAAAATTATTATAGAATATATTATTTCTTTTAATTAAAAAATTAGAAGTTTATATCATGTGCAATCGGTGCATGCGTGTACATATATATGTATTAATTTTTATAAGATATTGTATATGTGTTTTTTAATGACTATATAACTTTTTTTACATTCGATTTTTTATTTAAAAAATTAACAAAAAATTCACTAAAAACTGAATAAAAAAATATTACTCTTCTAAGAATAATTTTTTAAATACTGAATAGTAATTTTACTAAAAAGAGTTTGTGTGAACTCGGTTCACACTAGACTCACTCATATTTATTTGATAAAACTAATGAAAATTATAATATTTTCATTAATCTAATGAGTAATTTATTATATATTAAAGAGTAATTTTTAATAAAGTCAAAGATTTGTTCATAATGAAAAGTGATATTAATTAATGAAATAATAATAATATTTTTTCATTAACAATTTATAGTATAAATGAAAAGTAATAATATTTTATAGTAAAAGTAATAAAATTTTATAACGAAAGTGATAACTAATTTAAAAAGTGTAAAATTATCTCACACAATAGTTGTCCTTAATAAAATTATTGTACGAGGAATACTTTGACTTATAATACACATAGTGTCTTTTTTTTAAAAAAAAATATTAAGTAAAACTTTTGGAAATATTAATATGATACAATAGTTTCCCCAAATTAATTAATTTAATTAATATGTGATTTTAAATATAAATTATAAAAAATTATCTAACTAAATTAAGCAACTAATAGTTAATTTTCGTCTACTTTTATATGAAATAAAATAAGCTAGTATGTGGTGGCGTGTATTCTGTACAAGGGATATTATATTATATCGATTAATAAATATAAGTAACAACCACTAACAGATACACACTTTTACCCTAAATTACTATGAGATACAATAAATTTAAAGAATTAGGGTCCATTACTATAAGGTACAAATTATGTTTCTATATTACTACTAGATACACAAATAAATTATATTGTTAATTAATACAAATTGAATGCACAAATTTCCATTTTTATCCATACTTTAATTGTATTAAAAATTAATTTAAAAGGTGTTACATAAAAAGATAAAGTGTCCCACTAATTTCTTCACAAAACTAGGTGAGAGATAACTATATTAACGTGTCTCCATACAAATATTACTGAATACATGATACATTGCCTACAACTATTTCTGAATACATTGCATACACTTATTTCTGAATACATTTAACTATTTGGGATTATGATTATTAATTAATGGTTAATTAGCTATTATATTAAAAAAAATTACCCTAAGAACATGTCGCCTCGGTAGCTTGGATTCGCCTTTGATCACATCCACATTATTTTTATATTTAGTAATGTTTATGTTCAAATATATTTTTGTATATTTGTGTTCAAATAGTATGTTTTCAGAAATTTTTATTTTCAAATTTTATATACTAATTTTCTTTTTAATATATTTGTGTAAAAAAATTATGCATTTTTGTGTTCAAAAGTTAACTTAATTTGTTGATATACAAAATTTATGTACTTAAAAATATTTATTTTTAATGTATTTGTGTTCAAAAATTAAATTATACATAATCTGCGGATCTATGGGGGAGAGAGATTTCAATGTGTGAAATAGTTTTGATATGGAAAGAGAGAGAATTATAATAAAGGATATGATCAGATCATTTTAACGTAAATATATACCTCTATTATCTACATGATATATTTAGGGGTAATTATGACTATTTATGGAATAAAATTGTAATAGTTAAAAATAAAATATATAATTTGTATCTACTAGTAATATTTTAGTATATCTTGTACTAAATAGTAATAAATCCAAATAATTACTCTCACATAAAAAAAATTAAAATAAAATATCAAATATAACTTTATAATCCCACACACTTTTAAACCACAAACCCTTAACCCCTCACCCGCCCACCCACTGTCGGACCACCGGACCTCCGCAGACCTTGATGCGCGTTTTCTTTGCACGCAAAATTAATCCCCAAGTATTAAGGATGTCAGTTGCAGCTTAAGCAAGCGACCAAGTGAATATCGAACCCAAAGGACGGCGTATTATCAATTAAATTATTTACTAAATTTGTTAAGACGAATTGTGGCAATAAGGTTAAGGTATGGAATTATTAACTATTAAGCAAATTAATTAAATAACAATTAAATAAGTTTAGCACTAGAAGAATACGAAAGTGGATCAAGTAGGAGAATAGGTAGCTCTAGGATAACCCAGTTTCACTCATTAATTTCCCTTCCGTGTGTTGATGTCTGATTCTGTCTTATGGAATATGGACGCATCACTAAATCATGAATATCTCCTCTTTAGACACAAGTAAACATGCGTGTAACACGTGTGAATAACCTCGGAGTAAGAGATATAATTTCACCCCTCTTTCTATGTACTATCACTATCAATTATTTCCCCGGCCAATTGGTACTCTAACCCGATATGATTTCCCTTATAGATACTATAAAATTATCTTCTTTATCCTACTTAATAACCCGAATTCCATTCAATTAATAAGTATTCATATATGATAGTTCTAATGAAGCTTCGGAGTACCCTCACTTAGAATCATAACATGGAATCCTGTTCAGCGGTGAACGTACTCAATCTACAACCAAGATATATAGTCTGACTCTATATACCAATTGAAAATGCACAAAACGACCGTGAATATGGATTAAGAAAGCACAATCATATATAAAATAAATCTACAAGTAGTGTTGTACGGAGTTTACACACGAAAGTTCAATTAATTTATAAAATCCTTCGCAACCCTAGTTCTACCAAAAAGGCTCTAGCCCATGATGTTACGAAGAACAATCATGGGTGTTGGATAGATCTTACCCGGATATCCGGAAAATTATAAGATAAATTAGGAAACGAAATAAACCCTAGATGTGGGAGTCGTCGCATCCTTCTTCGTCTTGAATCCTCCTCTTGATTCCACAGACAAATCTTCAAAGTGATAGATGGATGGAGGAAAGGATGTGGATGATAGTTGGGGGGTTAACCCCCTTGTGGGGTGTAGTATGGATTTGTGGCTCTTCTCTCCCTCAATAATATATTCTAATCTCCCCCAATTTATGAATAATGATGTGAAATATATATAGATGTGAGAAGGGAATTAAATAAGGAAAGAAATATATATGGGTGAATCATGAAGGATTATGTGATAAGGAGATAAATTAGGTAATTTTCGGACATTTTCGAAAATTCTCAGAAATTCTCGCTGGCAGCTGCGCGACTTCACGATTTTAAGCATAACTTCCTCGTCCCGTCTCCGATTTTAGTGATTCTTGTGCTCACGTGATCTTCTTTTCCTTGAATTTCTCTAAATATAAAGATCTCACCAAAAATACAACATTTGAAGATGTAACAAGTCATGGAAAATGGAACAGTCGTGCTGAGTAGAAACAGCTTGCGCGACGTCACTATTTCGATCATAACTTTCTCCTTTGGAATCCGATTGGGGTGTTCTTTATGCCAAAACGACCCTCTCTTCTGTGGCTTTCTATCCATGTATCATACTTCCAATTCAGATCTCCACAAAAATACAGAAATATTACACAAGTTGGATATGCGTTTTTCAGCATTCTTGGACAAATTGCACATTTTCTCCAATTTTGCACTTTTGATCATTTTTCCACCTAAAACACAATAAAACACCTCATGCACACCTTTTTCTCACATATACTGAATGTAAGACACTTGTGCTAATATACAACATCAATTCCCATCATAAAGGTGTTAGATTGGACACTATAACATGCTTATTTTCACTCTCATCAATCCCCAAACTTACCCGTTGCTCGTCCCGAGGCAACAAAATAAAAATAAAGAGAAAGAGAGTATGAAAATTAGTGGGGAAACAAGGACTATGACCAATACCCCATTCAAAATACAATTTTTCTTAACTTAAGTCATGCAACTTTCATTATATGTAATAATCAATTCATAGCATACAAGATAAGACAATTACCACCTATTCAAATGCTCCATTTACATGTCCTCACGGGAAGTATATATTACTCGCACTCAAGTGTAAAAGATGTACACTTATGGGTTATGGTGTTTACACTCAGATTCAATTCAAGTGCATGCATAACCATAAGTTTGTCAAATGTTTCAAACTCTCCACCACTAAAAGTATAATTCGACAATAGGATCAAAAAGGACTTTTATTTGGACGTAATGTTGGCTCTTTGGTTAAGGTAGGAAATATATGGATAAAGAAACTCAATTAGTTTAGAATTAAAACCGGAGATCTTTTGTACTGCAGATTTTTACACTTCAAGGCTATTCAGCTTCATGCTCTTCTAATTTTCTTTTCTCTCCTTTCCTTCAAGCTCAACATACTTTTTCTTTCCTTTTTTTTTTATCTAGGTACCAGTTTCGGGCACTAACCCTAAGCAACTTATTTTTAAGCTCATAATCACTTGTACAACTTCAAATATTTTATTCTTTCCAAACTCCATCAAAATCTACTTCACACACTTTGACAACATTTAATTCTCTATTAAATATAGGAATTTAAAGCTCAAATAGGATATCAAAGTGGCTATCTTCGTAGGTTGCCAAAGAAATAAAGGTTTTAGGCTTAACGGGGCTAACTACGGACAAACATCATTTGGTAAGGAATTATTTGGCTAAGTGACTCATAAATTCAAGGATAGCCTTAGATAATTTCCCATCATCTAACACACATGTAGTTTCAAGTAAGACAAGAGGCAAGTTCTAGAATACACGCACAAGAATAATACTCACTAGAAAGAAATATCATGTGATTATATAACATGATTAACGAGGCTCAAAATCTCACATGAGTTTTTTTAACAAGTAACAGAGCACCTTTCATGGTAAGCAATATCCCACAAATACACATAGAACTTCATATCACAATAAAATTCAAGTACAATTCCTCCATCAATTTCAAGAGCATATGAATTTCAGACATAATTTAAAACAATATAAGCTCACATGGATCACCAAAAAAATAAATGCAATCCTTCCACTCTCATGAAATATAAGCACATAAAAAATTTAAAAAAAGGAAACGAGTGCACCTGATTTCTCCTTCAAAATGCACAAACTCCTCGAGTCAAAGCCTCAGTGTAGAACTCGTCTTGCCACTCCAGTTACCTTTTTCTATCATCAAAGCTCAAACACACTCATCATTCCAGATTCGTCAATAATAAAATAGGAGAACTCTAAGAACGACTCAATTGACCATCTAATCGACTCCACACACTAGAAACACCACAGAACACTAGGCAAATTGTAAAAAATCGACACGTCAAAACCGATTAAAGTTTTAACATACTACAAAAAATCAACTCCCCTAGCAAACATTACAAAGAAAAGATTATACTCTTGGTGCTTCAATGAGGTAAGAACATCACACCTCCCAAACTTAGTAAAAACGTGAGTTGAAACTAAGTTTGTAAAGAGATGTAATTGCCGATTAGTAAGCACCTTAAATATAAAAACTTCTTGCTCACACGAAAGAAATAATAAAGCAATAAAACGGAAGGGAAAGCCCCCCAACAGGCGCTCATGTTTAATGTCAGAGAGTCACGATGGTACTTAGCCTTTTAAACTACTAGATTGGAGGACGGTCTTCTCGCATCCTCACCTTCAAGTACTTTCTTTCCCTCTTCTTGTCTACACTCAACACCTCACCTTTCTTGGTTACAAATATATGATCCTCAGAATTTTCTTCCTCCCATGGTTGTCTAGACACCTCCTTGTCAATCTTCCACTTAAATTAAGAATCATCTGTCTTAGAAAAATAAAGATTAAACAAGTTAGAAATCACATCTATGCTCTTGCATGATTGAGTTTCCATGGGCATCTTCATTGCATGATCAAGAGAGAAAACCACATCTTCATTATCCATCTGCAGTCTAAGCTTCTCGGCTCTCAACTTCTTTGCTTTTTCCTACTTTTTCTCTACTATAAGCTCATTATTTTATCCTTGGGATGGTACTGGAGTAGTATTAACATCATGTGGAGCATTCAATGCGGAAAATGGTGCCGAACAGGAGAGTTCGACCTGAGTTCGATCTGGGTAGATGATCGAACTTGGTGAATAGTGGTCGAACTGAACACCTGAAAGTTCGTTCTCCCCCTACAGGCTGATTTGACCAGGGTTCGACCAAGTGTGCTGGTTGAATCCATGTGATCGTGGTCGAATCGGGCTTCAGACGAAACAGAGCGCTCTGGACAGTGGCGTTCGACCTCAGTTCGACCATTAGGGTTGGTCGAACCGGAGTGATCGTGGTCGAATCGGGCATCAAACAAAACATAGCATCCTTAACAGTGGCGTTTGACCTGAGTTCGACCAGAGCTTCTGGTCGAATTGACCTGTTTTTGGTCGAACTGACCCTCTACTTCTTCCAAATGTTGCCCAGGTGTCTGGTTCGATGTCCCTTGCCTAATTCGACTACCTGTGCTGGTCGAAATGTTGTCGAATCGGGCTTCTTTTACTTCAGATTTCAATTTTGGCTTCATCTGTCCCTTGTATTGCGTTCTAGACCTCAACGTGATGGTTTTATTCTCTAATTTTTGTGTCAGTTGACTCACGTCGCGGTCATCTACCCCATAATCCAAGTTAGGTCCTTCTGCTTTGATGAATCTGCATGATCAACATTCATTCTAGTTTCGATCTGGTCTACCCTTGCATCGTTCTCAGCCATGTATCTATTGAAGGTATCGTCAACACTCTTCACTTCGTGTTGCTTCATACTAGGCCCCCCTTAGTGTGAACTCTGTAATCTGCCTCTGCTGGGACTCTAATAGCTTGTTGATGTTAGCTAAACTAGAGACGATCTCATTATCCCTATTCGACTTTATCCCTTGATGTTCAATCTGCGCTACCTTGCCAAGTACATATGATCCTATATCTCTCTCTACAGGCCACTCACGAAAATTCATAGAGATGTCTTCAAATAATTTTTTTGCTTCAAGTGAACTCCTAGATAACAGTGCTCCTCCTGACGATGTATCAATAAAAACATGCGACTCACAATCTAATCCATAATAGAAGATGCTTATGTACTCAGCCTTAGACATTCTATGTTGTGGACACCTCCTGAGCATGTCTTTGAACCTATCCCACGCCTCATAAAATTTCTCACCCTGATTCATAACAAATTGAGTGATCTCTTGCTTCATTCTTAAGATCCTTGAGGGTGGCATGTATCTCTCCAAGAACTTCTGCTGCAGTTGGTCCCATGTAGTGCAGTCTGTGGTATCAAGAGTTTCATACCAAGCTTCTGCCTTATCAATCAAAGAGAAGTTGAATTGGGCGATCCGTCTAGTATTATCATTAGCTCCAACTCCCTTTTGAGTGTTTGCAAAACCAAGGAATCTTCTGAGATGCTGATATGGATCTTCAAACCAACCTCCAGAAAAGAGATTCTTCTCTACCATATTAATAAGAGCGGGATGTATCTCAAAATCATCATCTTCCCCCTTGCTCCTATCAAACCCATGTTTAGCTCAGTGTGTTATCTCTTCCTTTCCTTCCTCTTCTTTTCCTAATGCACAAGTACCTCAGAAAAATTTAAGATTAGATAGAAATAAATAATCACAAATAAATGTCTTAATCAAATTAGAAATAATAAACTAATAATAACAGTCGTCCCCGACAACGGCGCCAAGAACTTGATGCGCGTTTTCTTTGCACGTAAAATTAATCTCCAAGTATTAAGGATATCAGTTGGAGCTTAAGCAAGCGACCAAGTGAATATCGAACCCAAAGGACGGCGTATTATCAATTTAATTATTTACTAAATTAGTTAAGACTAATTGTGGCGATAAGGTTGAGGTATGAAATTATTAACTATTAAGCAAATTTATTAAATAAAAATTAAATAATTTACCACTAGAAGAATACGAAAGTGGATCAAGTAAGAGAATAGGTAGCTCTAGGATAATTCAGTTTCACTCATTAATTTCCATCCGTGTGTTGATGTTCGACTCTGCCTTCTGGAATATGGATGCATCATTAAACCATGCATATCTATTCTATAGACACAAGTAAATATGCGTGTAATACGTGTGAATAACCTCAGAGCAAGAGATATAATTTCATCCCCCTTTCTAGGTACTATCAGTATCAATTATTTCCCTGGCTAACTGGTACTCTAACCCAATATGATCTCTCTTTATAGGTACTATAAAATTATCCTATTTATCCTACTTAATAACCCGAATTCTATTCAATTAATAAGTATTCATATATGATAGTTCTAATGAAGCTTCGGAGTCCCCTCACATAGAATCATAACATGGAATCTTGTTTAGCGGTGAACGCACTCAATCTACAACCAAGATATATATTCTGACTCTGTATACCAATTGAAGATGCCCAAAACAACCGTAAATATGAATTAAGAAAGCACAATCATATATAAAATAAATCCATAAGTAGTGTTGTACGGAGTTTACACACGAAAGTTCAATTAATTCATAAAATCCTTCACAACCTTAGTTCTACCAAAAAAAGCTCTAACCCATGATTTTACGAAGAACAATCATGGGTGTTGGATAGATCTTACCCGGATGTCTGGAAAATTAAAAGATAAATTAGGAAACAAAATAAACACTAGATGTGGGAGTCATCGTGTCCTTTTCCGTCTTGAATCCTCCTCTTGGTTCTCCTCTTAATTCCACAGACGAATCTTCAAAGTGATGGATGGATGGAGGAAAGGATGTGGATGATGGTTGGGGGGTGGTGAACCCCCTTGTGGGGTTTAGTATGGATTTGTGGCTCTTCTCTCCCTCAATAATATATTCTTATCTCCCCCAATTTATGAATAATGATGTGAAATATATATAAGTGTGAGAAGTGAATTAAATAAGGAAAGAAATATATATGGGTGAATCTTGGAGGATTATGTGATAAGGAGATAAATTAGGTAATTTTTTGGAGATTTTTGGAAATTCTCGGAAATTCTCGCAGGCAGCTGCGCGACTTCACGATTTTAAGCATAACTTCCTCGTCCCATTCCGATTTTAGTGATTCTTGTGCTCACGCGATCTTCTTTTCCTTGACTTTCACAAAATATAATGATCTCACCAAAAGTACAACATTTTAAGATGTAACAAGTCATGGAAAGTGGAACAGTCGTGCTGAGTAGAAACAGCTTGCGCGACGTCACCATTTCGATCATAACTTTCTTCTTTGGAATCCGATTGGGGTGTTCTTTACACCAAAACGACCCTCTCTTCTGTGGATTTTCAACCATGTATCACACTTCCAATTCAGATCTCCACAAAAATACAAAAATTTACACAAATTGGACATGCATTTTTCAGCATTCTTGGACAAATTGCACCTTTCCTCCAACTTTGCACTTTTGATCCTTTTTCCACCTAAAACACAATAAAATACCTCATACACACCTTTTTCTCACATATATTGAATATAAGACACTTGTGCTAATATACAACATCAATTTCCATAATAAAGGTGTTAGATTGGATACTATAACACGCTTATTTTCACTCTCACCAGACTTCTACCGGACCTTCGCCGGGCCGCCGCCGGACTTCCGCTGGCTGGCTGCCGGACCACTATCGAACCTCCTCCGGACCACAGCAAAAAAAATTCAAAGGAAAATGTGCAAAAATAAATTTGTGCAAATCAAATTGTGCCAAACAAAATTGTGCAAAACAAATTGTGCAAACACATAATGGTATTTATGGTATCACAATCATAATTGTGTAGTTATGAGTATTAGTTATTTGAGTCATGTAGTTTATAGCAATTATACATTATTTTATGTATCACATAGTGAATGACCCTAAATATAATTCAAAATTTAAAAATATTTAAATTGAAATATTATGAAGAAAAAGTGATATCTTCAAATATTTTGAAAATATATAAACTTAAATATTTTGGAGATATATATTGATTATATTATAATAAATGTTATTAAGTAAATAATCAAAAGAAAAATAGAAAAAGAGTATGTATGATTAAAATATAATAAATTCAAAATTAAACGATAAAATGAATTTGGTGGATCATATTTTTTAAGAAATAATAAGATTATCACGTGTTAGTATTTTTAAGGGCAAAGACTTGTGTGAGACCGTCTCACATAAAGGCTTACGTGAGACGGTCGAAAAGTGATAACTTTTATAACGAAAAGTGATAATAAATTAATGAAACGTTATAATATTTTTCATGAACAAATTATAGTATAAATGAAAGTGATAACTTTTTATAGCGAAAGTGATAATATTTTATAACAAAAGTGATAACTATTTAAAAAAGTATAAAATG
Organism: Pogostemon cablin; assembly: GCA_023678885.1. NCBI lineage: Eukaryota > Viridiplantae > Streptophyta > Magnoliopsida > Lamiales > Lamiaceae > Pogostemon > Pogostemon cablin. The sequence continues at coordinate 16,632,302 of CM042966.1, forward strand.
GACTCACGTGATATGGTCTCAGGCAAGACCTACTATTTTTTAAGAAAGTATGAAAAATAATTTTGTATTAATATAATATAATAAAATAAAATTTCACAATAATGTATGGTAGTTTAAAATTCAAATCACATACTCCATACTAGTTTAAATTGCCACATCACCATATGTTTTCTTTTAACCACACATTATAATTTATATATATTTATTTGTGGTTAAAAATCAATCGGTTAAAGATTTATATTTTTGTGTAAGTAAAATATAATAGTTATATTACCACGTCAGCACAAAAAAAATTCAAATTTTAGTGACACATTATCTTATATAAATTTATGTGAAGTTAAATAGAGTATTACTAACGACATATATATTAAATTTGTATTTATGTGTGGTGATATTAAGATATGTATTACCATGTAATTAAAATACCAAAAATAAGCGCAGATTACACTGCATTAAATTTCGGAATTTAATGCGAAAATTTTGAAGAAGTTGCTAATTATATTTAGCCACACCTATTAAATGTAAAAAACTTTGTTAACAAGTCTCAAATCATTAATCACACATTTCAAAATTATGTGTCACAATTTAATCACACATCATATGTGTGAGTAAAAACTAAAATTCTTGTAGTTTCTTAAAGGCCAATAGGTACTTGAAAGGCAAAAGGCAAAAGAAAAGTTGGCGAAGAAAGTTCTAAAGCTCTTTCTACTATGGCAAATTGCAGTGAGGAAATGATAGCTATGATGCGAGAAGCTGCGGTCTCTCGACGAGAGATCATTGCAATTGAAAGAGAAAGAAATATTGTGTGGGCTATGAAGAAAGAAAATAAAATACTAAAACTAAATTCTATGTCGCTAGATGAATCACTCCGTCCATACATGATTGAGGAGCAACATAAAATTCTTCAGAAACGAGCGAGAAATAGAGGTAGACCTGACAAGAGCAGTAGTTCGTTTGGCCATTTCTTCGACGGAACTTCTCCCTCTGATCCCCATTTTCCTCCATATTAATTAGTATGCATGTTATCATGGAACTTATGAATATCGTTATATTTTATGCCAACTAGTTATTGGAGTGTAATATTTGTATTTTTATTATTTCAGTATCTAAGTTCATTTTACTAATTTGTAATGTAATATTTGTGTTATTTATGTTTATTTATGTTGAAGTGTGTAAAATTAATTTCATGTCAACCTTCTATGATTTACTTTTCATATTAAAATGTTAATTTAAATTTAATTTTAATTTTAATTGAAATAATCGATAATGATAAACATTAGACAAATTAGACAAGGATTACTTAAAAAATAATGATAACAAAGATTAATGAAACGAAAAATAAAAAGAAAAAGAAAAAAATATATATAACAAAATGGCATTTCTATAAATTATGCATTCCTCATTTTGCATCCTCTATTTGGTTTCTCTTTCTTCAGATATAGAGAATGCCTACTCAAAACTCTTATAATCATTGTTCAAAGAATAGAGGATGGTAGGAGGAGCAAATTCTCCATATTTATAGAATATTCTCTAAAATAGAGTATGGTTGGAGATGCTCTAAGGAACTAATATTATGATCTTCTGTGCGACCTCAAACACCATATTATTTATAATATAAAGTAAATGGACAACTGCAACAATATATAAATAGATTATAAGATGCAATCATTTGATCAATGATTCTAATTTCAAAACATTGTTAAAACATTGTTCTTACTAAAGATAGGTTTTTAGTATATAATCTAACAATTTATGGTGATTCCGATGAGCCTATTGATTTTTGTTTGGCTTTAAGACATTAAATTTAGCGCTTGATGGGAGGTAATCCATTTGTTTTGCTTTATTGTTTTCTAGTAATTTGTTTTTGTTTTTATTTTTATTTTGTTTTTATGCTATGTGGTGCATGGTTACACTTAAGGTCATTACATCCTTTGAAATTTATATTCAACTCAAGTTTTCATCTATGTTTAGGATGGGGTGTTGGGTGTGACCAAGGTATGTTCACTTTACATCATTTTGTGGCCGTGAGTCATGTGGTTAAAATTTTAAAATACTCTAATTTCTCCTATTTTATTACTAACAAATTTTGTGATGATGAGTATGTTTTAATGATTGAAAAGAGTATTGGAGTAGCAAATATGAATTCCAATTGAGGTCTCGACTTATCTAAATTGAACTTGATAAACTTGAGGAACTCTTGAACGCCCTAAAGGAAATCAAGTTCTACAACTGAAGCTTAAGCCTGACCGAGTTAAGTAAGTAACTCGCAGCGAAATGGAAGGAGAATGAAATCAGGTTACTTCATTCCTTATTCTAAATTTTTCTGTTTGTTTTGAATTCTTATAAGTTCATGTCGAGAGTGGAATTTCACGCATTATAGGTCTCACATTATATTATTTTTATTAGAATATGGCCATGATTTTGTGTAAGATGGTGTGATTTTCATATCTTGCATAATAAATATGCTACTAAGGTATTCTGTTGAGTTTTGAAGGGTAAAACATGATCAAAAGTTCAAAGTTGGAATGAAGAGTGGAAGTGTGAAGGAATGCTGAAAAACACACATCCACATTGAATAATTTTTCTGTATTATTGTAGAAGTCCAAATTGATCATGTGATATATGGTTGGAAAGCTACCGAAGAGAGTATCGTTTTAGCATAAAAATTATTCAAATCGGATTTTGTATAAGGAAGTTATGCTCGAAATAGTGAGGTCACACAGTTGACGACGGGAATTTCCAAAAAAAATCGAAAATTAGCCCATCTCTCCTATTTCTCAGAGGACAAGTAATTTCCTTATCTCATTCCCTTCTCATACCTATATATATTACACATCATTATTCATAAGAGACACCACCCTCCACCAGGGGATCATCCCCATCCATCATCTACCATCATCCACATACATCCCATCATCCATCCACACCGAAGGAGATTTAAGGGTCGTTCAAGAGGGAGATCATTCAACCGGAGAGACAGAGAAGGAATCTGTGACAACTCCAACACTAGGGTTTTTTCTATTCCTTTCTTTTCTTTTCGTTTGTTAAGACTTCTAGTATGACTTTGCTAGCCATTGGAGTTGCTTGTAATCCCATGGGCTAATTTCGTTTGATGAAGTAGAATGATTTTTGTGAATTCATGTTGATTATTATTTTGATTTATTTGATTTGTCTTGAGACTTTGAAATCATGCTTCGTAACGTCTTCGTATTAAATTCATGACATTGCCCGCGATGCTTGATTTATTATGTTAGCTTGTGTGCGTTCATGAATTGAATTGTCTATCTGTTGGGGATTAAGGTAGTTTGCCCATGAACACATTAATTCTAAGAATGAGTAAATCAGATACTTAAACCGTTTAGTGGAACAATGCAATTAGACTTTCAAGTAGGAAGTGAATAAAGCCTTGTAGTACTTTCAGAAAATATATTGTTAGTCAAACTTATCATCCAGAGGTATTGTTGTTTACGTTGATTAGTATCTGGGAAGGGGGCTTGGTAATATTCACGAACCTTAGGATTTAAACCAGATTATATTGTTAGCTTTGAATCGGATCATATCCGGTGGGAAAATAGAGTTATGTGGTGATTTTCATAAAATCTACATGAATGAATAATTGGAGGTCTAGGAATTCAAATTAATTGGTCTATACCAAATTACCTTAGAACTGTTGATCATCTCTTGAGTCAAACTTAAATTCTTTCTTCTTTGTTTTTATTTATTGAGTTATTTATTATTTCAGTACTTTAGATAACAATTAAATTCAAACACTGGAAATTGGTTGCATAATTCTTATTAAATAGTAATTTAGAATAAATAATTAATTGATTGTCCTTCTAGGAATCAATAATTTAATTCAGGTACATGCCACTACAATTGACATCCTTACACTTGAGGATTTTAATTGGAGTGCGCAAAATACGCTTATCAAGTTTTTGGCGCCGTGTGTCAGGGATAGTTTAATTGTTTATTTTTCTTTTATTGCTAATTTATTTAGGATATATATTTAATTGTTGAGATTTATTTGAACACGTTTTTTATTTGAATAAAATGATGCAGTGGCCTACAGATAAGCAGTAATGCAAGTCTGTAGAAGTAGTGGAGGACTTCGACTTTTATGATGTAGAGTTTGAGGGTTTATCTAATGATGCATGTATAGATTATCTTGAGAACTTACTTGCTTTGAGTGATACTAGAGATAATTAGAAAAGGAAAACCACTGCTGAAATGGTGAATCGCACTAAGAAGGCCATTGTTGAAGAGGCGATGAAACCTGCTTCCAAGGAAGAGAAGTATGAGGGCAAAAGAGTTGAGGTGGTAGAGGAGATCGCCAAAAATAGACGTATCTCTTATTTTCCCTACTACTAACTCAGATGTAATGTTTAATAATCTTTTGGTTGTAATCTTTAATAATCTTTTGGTTGCAGGAAAAATTGAAGATCCATATCTGAAGACTTCGAACATACCTCCTGATATGCATGATTATATTGGTAATGAAACTTCTAACTTGTTTAATTCTCATTTTTCTACACAGGTTGACTCTACAATTGAGTGGAGAATTGGCAAAGAGGAATCAAGACAGTCATGGGAGGAAAGGAATTCAAAGGTTCCTGTTTTGGTGACAAGGAAATGTCAGGTGGTTGGTGCGAACAAGAGAGGATGAAAGTGTTGACGTTCGATCATTTGTTTAACGTGAACAATTAGGGTTCCATACATTTCTAACAAGCAGCGGAAGCAAGTAAACAAGAAACGCATTACCTTTCACTAGGGTACGCTAGAGAAGATGAATTCTCGCCTGCAGCCTGTGGTGCCTCACGAGAATGGCCATAACTTCCTCATCCGATCTCCGATTGGGATGATCTATGCGCTCAGATGATCCTCTTTTTCGTGGATTTCCGTCAGTAATTTATACGTTCGATTCTGAAGTCTGTACGATTTTATAAAAATTTTACAACGTGGCGGACAGTAGCAGCACCTTCCGGTCTTCTGCTGTATTCCCAAGACCTATCTCGACGTCGTGTGGGCGACGATCCTCGAGATCTTCTCAATCTGCTGTTCACTCTCTATCTCACGTATGTTAGGCACAGAGAATTAGGTTTAGATTATCTGAGATGACTTATATATGGGCTACAGCAGGAATCAGGAGGAGAAATTAGAGTTGGGCCTTCATTGGGCTTAAGTATCCAAGCTTATCCCAAAGCTTATACTTAAGTCCAATAATAATAATATATACCACTAAAATATTATTACTTCACTACCGTTCTAATCCCAAAATTATATTTTGGGCTCCTTATTATGAGCCCGTTAGTCTCCCCATGTTTAAGATATACAATGTCCATTAATTAATTAAGTTACTGACAACTCTATTAATTAATATCTCATCCGAGATTAGTACCACTCAACCTCATTATCATGCCGGAATAAATCCACCTGCAGGGTTTACATGATAATCCTTATGAGCTCATCAAGGGAACATCATCAACTTATGACGGACATGGATTCCTTCTACAATCAACAACACACCATAGAGACAGCACTACTTCCCAACTCACCAAGTTTGTTGATTTAATTACATGTAAATCTCACCCATTGATGAATCAAAGAAATACATACTGGCTTACGTGTCGAGGTTATTGTATAGGGATTAAGAGCACGAACATCCATAATAACAGAGATCAAGTTCTTCTATAAGTCAGTATAAGTTGAACGATTTCAAGCGGTCCTACTCAATACACACAAGTGCACTAATGTGATTCTATAGCCAAGATAGGCTAATACCAAACCACACTACAACCATCCCGATAGAGAGTCCCCGTCTATCTCGGTTGTGAGCATCTATTTATACTTTATAAGGAAACCGATAATATGATCTTCCACGTGTTGTCGTACAACATATTATCTAAAGTATAAAGTAAGTGGACTATTGCATCTTGCATATAAACAAATTATAAGACGTAATCATTTGATCATATGATTCTCATTTCAAATTAATTGTTATAAAATTGTTCATACACAAAGCTAGAGTTTTAGTATACAATCCAACAGGATGTACTTGAAAGTGAGAATGCGAGAAGACTGTCCAATGATCAAATAGTTAAAAAAGAGGTATTCCGTCGTGACTCTCCGACGTTAAATATGAGCACTTATTGGGGGATGTCCCTCCCGTTTTTAATATTTTTATGTGGTGTAGGAATTTTATTAGGTATTGCTCAACTACGGTATATACTTCTTTTAACTTAGCTTCTCACCTTGCTTGATCTAAGTTTGGGGGGTTACGTACATACTTTATTTTGCTGCACTGAATTAAATTTTATGCATTGTTTTGTGTGCTTGGAAGGTTGATTTCTCACGATTGGATAATGTTTTTGAATTATTCGTAAATGTTGATTTTTTGATTTTTTATTATTTTTCAGGTGTTTTTGTTAGTGTTTATGTGACACGACCCACCTTACACAACTTATAATTCAAATACTATTTAACATAAACATCATCATTATAAAAACCTGCATAAGATTTTTTTTTCACATAATATGTTTATAACCAACACCATCACACCAGTTCAACATACGTAACTAGTTTCTGACACCACTTCAAACCACCCAAACATGTGATAATACTTATTATATTACATAACAAAATATCAGCGGAAATAAAATAACCCACGGCCTAGCCCAACAGGTCGTCATCTATGTACATCCGCTCAAAACCTTGAAGGAGCTCCACAGCTTGCACAGTCACATCACAAACACAATCATCAACAGGCTCACCTACAATGCATAAACTAGTGAGACAAAAATCTCAGTAAGTAGAAATCATGCATGTCCGTGCATAAAAATGCATTTAGTTCTCTATCGCCTATGTTCTAATTTTTCCTAATTGATCTCTTTTATTTTGAAAATGTTCACGTTGCGGGATCCCCACGACACACTTATGATATGCACCCCAAATGAGCTCAATTGGGACGATTTTTCCGAATCTCGAAAATAGTGTCGAGAACGATTTTTTTCGAGCTCTGGCAAAGTGGTAGGGATGATTTTTCCGAAACCTTAATAAAAATGTAGAAATGATTTTTTCGAACCCTGACAGAGATGCATATATAGTGGCCGCACACACCATTAGTATCTTATTAATTTTGAGGAAAACATTTTTCATGTTTATGCATGGTATGCACTTAGAACAATTAAATGTGCATCATAAACTATTTATAATATCAATATCAACATTTAATCACAATAAAGTAACAACTTAATTTCAATTCACACAAATCCACTTCTGAAATAATAACTTCACCTCAATCACATAGATCCATTTATAAAATAATCACTTCAACTTGGATCACACGGATCTGTTTTTGTAATAACAACTTCATCTTGGATCCTACAGATCCTTATAACCAATATCTTCTCAAACCATACAAATATATTTTCAAAAGTTTCCAATCACACAGATCTATATATGATAATGATATCATTTCCAATCACATAGATCCACAACTTGTATAACAAATTAATCTCAAATAATTCATATCGTAATGAAACTAATTACAAATAATCCATAACATAATTATCATATATTAATTACAAATAATTCACAAACAACATGTTTATGCATTGTAGTTGGACTTCTACTTACCTAGATTCCGATAGTAATATAAACCTCGTAAAGAACTGTAACTAATTTGCTCCGACACGCACGTTTCGACGCGCTCCCTCTTCTCTTTCTCTTCTTCCTCTCTCTCTCCTCTCTCTCCCTTTCTTCTCTCTCTCTCTCTCCTCTCTCTCCCTTTCTTCTCTCTCTCTTTCTCTTTTTTTTTTCTTGCAGCTTAGTCGTTCCTCCCCCAATGAGTAACTCAACTCACCAATTTATGAGGAATACTTTCAAATTTATCCTATCCATTTTTTTTAATATCTACACTTTTTTTTCTTGCAGCTTAGTCGTTCCTCCCCCAATGAGTAACTCAACTCACCAATTTATGAGGAATACTTTCAAATTTATCCTATCTATTTTTTTTAATATCTACATGTTTTCAAAGTAGGATTAGCCACGTATATATTGTTGTTACCACCAAATTAATAACAAAGGTAAAGGTGATTAACCTATACACGTTTACCTCTACTTCTATGTTAAGTTTCCTTTTTATTATTATTATTATTATCCATTACGAATATACGTGCAATGCTTAATAACTAAGATATGATAAATTAATAAATTAATACACATATGTGTACATTTCTTACCAATACTATTATTACGAGACTATGTGTGATACTTAATAATTACAATATATTTATACACAATGCAATTTAATTATATATTTAAATTAATACACGTAAATGTTTATGCACACATATATTCACATTTTATTACCATTTTATCACAAATGTCGCAAATAAAATATAAAGATAAATAAAATGTAGAAATAATTATCACATAATTGTCACATTATTATCACATAATTGCCACATAATTATCACATAATTATAAAATGAACAGAACACAAATTAAATTATATTGACACATGAGTAGTGAGAAGCTCGGGTATCACATTCTCCCCACCTTATAAAAATTTCGTCCTCGAAATTTACTTACCTAAAGAGGTCTGGGTATTTAGCCATCATCTCATCCTCTCTTTCCCAAGTGGCCTCCTCAACTAACTGGTTCCTCCATAATACCTTTACTAATGATATTTCTTTATTTCTGAGCTTCTTCACTTCTCGCCACAAGATCTCAACTGGTACCTCCTCATAACTCAAATCTTCTTTCAACTCAACTGGTTCCTGTCTGAGAACATGAGATGGATTTGGAACATACTTCCTCAACACAGATATATGAAACACGTCATGTACTCTAGACATCGATGCTGGTAACTCCAATTTATAGGCAACACTACCAACTCTCTCAATGATAGTGAACGGACCAACATATCTTGGACTGAGTTTCCCTTTCTTTCCAAACCGCATTATCCCCTTCATTGGAGATACTTTCAAAAATACCTGATCACCCACTTCAAATTCCAATTCTCTCCTCCGTTTGTCTGCATAACACCTTTGCCGATCTTGAGCAACTTTCATCTTCTCTCGTATACGGGTAACAACTTCTGACATTTCACGAATCAAGTATGGACCCAAAAGTTTTCTCTCTCCAACTTTATCCCAATGTACTGGAGATCTACACTTTCTCCCGTACAATGCTTCATATGGAGCCATCCCGATGGTAGACTGATAACTATTGTTGTACGAGAACTCTATCAAAGGCAAAAATTTACTCCACTGACCTTGAAAATCCAACACACACGCTCTGAGAATATCCTCCAAGATTTGTATTGTACGCTCTAATTGACCATCTGTCTGTGGATGGAATGTTGTACTGAAAGATAACTGTGTGCCAACGCCTTATGTAAACTCTTCCAGAAAGCAGGCAAGAATCTTGTATCTCTGTCTGATACAATGGTGAGTGGTACTCCATTGAGTCTGACAATCTCTTGAATATATAGTTGAGCATAACGATCCATGGAATACGTAGAGCTAATAGGAAGAAAATGAGCTGACTTAGTTAATCGATCCACAGTAACCCAAATGGCATGTGACCTTTCACTGTCTTCGCTAGCCTAATAACAAAATCCATCGTGATATTCTCCCACTTTCATTCTGGAATAAATAAAGGTTGTAAAGTTCCTGCTGGTCTCTGATGCTCGGCTTTGACTTGCTGACAAGTCAGACATTGCTCTGCATATCGAGCAACATCTCTCTTCATGCCTGGCCACCAATAATATGACTTCAAATCTCTATACATCTTAGTAGCTCCTGGATGTACAGAGTACGGTGTTTAATGAGCTTCCGTCATCACTTCTTTCCGAATATCATCCACTTCAGGTAGACATAATCGACCTCCATAACGAATCATGTCATCATCTCCTAATTGGAAGTCAGAAGACTTTCTAGAGCTAATATCATTCTTTATCCTGTGAAACAACTTATCCTCCTGTTGGCTCTGTCGAATCTTATCCATCAAAGTTGGTCAAAGTGTCAGAGCTGCCATCCTTGCTTCCAACGATCCTTCCTGAATGATCTCCACACCCATCCTTTGCAAATCACGCAACTTTGGTTTCTGATTTACGGTCATAGCGGCTACACTCTGTATTGCCTTTCTGCGCAATGCATCAGCAACCACATTGGCTTTTCCCGGATGATAATTGATAACACAGTCGTAATCCTTCACCAATTCCAACCATCTTCTTTGCCTCATATTCAACTCTTTCTGAGTGAAAAAGTACTTCAAACTCTTATGATCAGTATAGATTTCACAACGTTCCCCATACAGATAATGCCTCCAAATCTTGAGTGCAAACACCACTGCGGCTAACTCTAAATCATGAGTTGGATAATTCTTCTCATACTCCCTTAACTGTCTGGATGCATACACTATCACTTTCCCATTCTGCATCAATACACACCCAAGACCATTATTTGAAGCATCACTGTAAACCTTGAATTTTTCTGTCTCCGTAGGAATAGTTAAGATAGGTGCTGAAGTCAATCGTCTCTTCAATTCTTGGAAACTTTGTTCACATTCCTCCGTCCATGTGAACTTCACATTCATCCTGGTCAACTGTGTTAATGGAGAAGCAATCTTAGAAAATCCTTCAACAAACCTTCGATAATATCCCACCAATCCAAGAAAGCTACAAACCTCAGCGGGATTTGAGGGTTGTGGCCAATCATGGATTGCTTTAACTTTACCTGGATCAACTGAAATTCCTTCTCCCGATACCACGTGTCCCAAGAAAACACTCGGTCTAACAAAAACTCACACTTCTTGAACTTCGCATACAACTGCCTCTCCTTCAGAATCTCTAACACCTTTCTCAAGTGCAGTGCATGATCCTCCTTATTCTTAGAGTAAATTAGAATATCATCAATAAATACAATCACAAATTTATCGAGAAATTCCTGAAATACTCTATTCTTCAAATCCATAAATGCTGCAGGAGCATTTGTTAATCCAAACGGCATCACTAAGAACTCATAGTGCCCGTACCTTGTACTGAATGCAGTCTTTGGAATATCCTCCTTCCTTATCTTCAACTGATGATACCCCGATTGCAAATAAATCTTCGAAAAGATAGCTGCACCCTGTAACTGATCAAACAGATCATCAATGCGAGGCAATGGATATTTATTCTTCACCGTAACTTTATTGAGATCCCGATAATGAATGCACATCCTCAATGTGCCATCCTTCTTTCGAACAAACAGAACTGGTGCTCCCCAAGGAGAGAAACTAGGTTGGATGAATCCTTTGTCTAGCAACTCTTGTAACTGTATCTTTAATTCCTTTAGTTCCGCTAGTGCCATTCTGTATGGCGCTTTAGATATAGGAGCAGTTCCTGGTTGTAGCTCAATAACAAACTCTATTTCTCGGTCTGGTGGCAAACCTGGAAGATCATCTGGAAATACCTCCAGATATTCCCGAACCACTGGAACATTACTGAGAACTGGACATTGCTGTCCTTCAACATTCATTACACTCACCAGATACCCCTCACAACCACTTTCCAACAACCGCTGTGCTTTTGCTGCTGATGTCATCGGAAATCTAAAGCTTTTCTTGATTCCAACAAAAGTGAACGGTTCTCCTTTCACTGGCTGAAAAGTGATACTCTTCTTCTGACAATCTATTGTAGCACCGTATTTTGACAGTCAATCCATGACCAATATGATATCATAATCATTCATACTTAACACAATCAAATTAGCGAGGAGTCTTCTTCCTTCAATAGGAATAACACAACCTTGAAGAAGTTGATTAGTTTGCTTTGGCTCACCAGAAGGTATCATCACCTCATAATTAGCTTCTATCAAGTTAGGTGTTCCTCTTAACTTTTTCACATACTCAGTGGATACAAATGAATGTGTTGCTCCAGAATCAAATAGCACATATGTAGAAGTGCCAAAAATAGAAAACTTACCCGTGACAACTGAGGGGTTCGCATCTGCCTCCTCTCGCGTCAAAGTATACACCCTAGCTGAAGCTCTTCCATGCTGTCCCTGCTTCCCTTTCTTAGGACAGGTAGTAGTCACATGTCCTTTCTCCCCGCATGTGGAACATGTTCTCGGAGGAATTTGACACTCTCCACCATGTGATCTAAGACAATTAGGGCATATAGGTAGTGGCGGCGCCGGTGGCATCTTACCCTGATCGAATTTAGGACGCATGTTGGGTTCTTCTCATCTCTGTCCTTGCTCCACTTGAACATTTAAATTCGGCTTCTGAAATGGCATCGGCCTCTTATCATCTCTCCCAAACTGCTGCATTGGTTTCTGCTGAAATTGACGTCTGATAGCTTGCGCTTGTCTGATCCTCATCTCCGCTTGCTCAGCACTTTGAGCCCTTTCTGCAACTTGTGAGTATGTTGCTCCATGCAGTCCCGCCATACTCACATCTCTGTAAAGTTCAAGCCTTAAGCCTTCCACAAATCTCTCCACTTTCAGTGCCTCCGTACTCACCATATGTTCAGCAAACCTCGACAACTGCTCAAACTTACGAAGGTAATCTATGACTGACATGCCACCTTGCCTCAACTGTATGAACTCGTTCATCTTCATGGCTCTCACTGGTGCCGTAAAGTACTTGTTTCTGAAAAGTTCCTTGAACCTTTCCCATGTCATAGTCGTGACATCCTCGATACTTTTAATCGTACCCCACCAATGGCCTGCACTTCCTCGTAACATGAAAGAAGCACATAGCACTCTATCACCATCTGGAATTCTACTGTATTGAAACATGTTTTCCACCGTACGTAACCAATCCTCTGCATCTGTGGGGTCTGCTGCGTCCTCAAATATTAGAGGGCTCAACTTTCGAAAACTCTCACAAACCATTTCCACACGTTCTACTTGACGTCTATCTTGGTTTGCATTACCCTCAGGTTGTCCACCCATATCTCTCTACTGAATCAGTTGCTGTATCTGTTGGGACTGGCGCTCAACCAGTTCCATTATTCGAGTAATCACCGCATCACGATTATTCCCTTCAGGAGGTGCTGCTTGCTCAACAGTCCTATCTCCTACAGAATTTTCACCTGTAGCCCTTACCATTTTGTCTTCAAACTACACTTCCTAGACCACATAGCCAATATAATTTATAAGACACATAACAACACAGAATGAAAATAACACTTACTTGCAAAGCTGCGCTCCCAAAGAATGAGTTCATGTACATAGACAGTCTGCAGAACCCAAGTCGTGCTCTGATACCACTCTGACACGACCCACCTTACACAACTTATAATTCAAATACTATTTAACATAAACATCATCATTATAAAAACCTGCATAATTTTTTATTTCACATAATATGTTTATAACCAACACCATCACACCAGTTCAACATACGTAACTAGTTTCTGACACCACTTCAAACCACCCAAACATGTGATAATACTTATTATATTACATAACAAAATATCAGCGGAAATAAAATAACCCACGGCCTAGCCCAACAGGTAGTCATCTATGTACATCCGCTCAAAACCTTAAAGGAGATCCACAGCATGCACAGTCACATCACAAACTCAATCATCAACAGGCTCACCTACAATGCATATACTAGTGAGACAAAAATCTCAGTAAGTAGAAATCATGCATGTCCGTGCATGAAAATGCATTTAGTTCTCTATCGCCTATGTTTTAATTTTTCCTAATTGATCTCTTTCATTTTGAAAATGTTCACGTTGCGGGATCCCCACGACACACTTATGATATGCACCCCAAATGAGATCAATGGGGACGATTTTTCTGAACCCCGAAAATAGTGCCGAGAACGATTTTTTCTGAACTCTGGCAAAGTGGTGGGGACGATTTTTCCGAACCCTTAATTAAAATGTGGTGAATGATTTTTTCGAACCCTGACAGAGATGCATATATAGTTTCCGCACACACCATTGGTATCTTATTAATTTTGAGGAAAACACTTTTCATGTTTATGCATGGTATGCACTCAGAACAATTAAATGTGCATCATAAACTATTTATAATATCAATATCAACATTTAATCACAATAAAGTAACAACTTAATTTCAATTCACATAAATCCACTTCTGAAATAATAACTTCACCTCAATCACATAGATCCATTTATAAAATAACCACTTCAACTTGGATCACACTGATCTCTTTTTGTAATAACAACTTCATCTTGGATCCAACAGATCCTTATAACCAATATCTTCTCAAACCATACAAATATATTTTCAACAGTTTCCAATCACACAGATCTATATATGATAATGATATCATTTCCAATCATATAGATCCACAGCTTGTATAACAAATTAATCTCAAATAATTCATATCTTAATGAAACTAATTACAAATAATCCATAACATAATTATCACATATTAATTACAAATAATTCACAAACAACATGTTTATGCATTGTAGTTGGACTTCTACTTACCTAGATTCGGACAGTAATATAAACCTCGTAAAGAACTGTAACTAATTTGCTCCGACACGCACGTTCCGGCGCGCTCCCTCTTCTCTTTCTCTTCTTCCTCTCTCCTCTCTCTCCCTTTCTTCTCTCTCTCTCTCCTCTCTCTCCCTTTCTTCTCTCTCTCTTTCTCTTTTTTTTTCTTGCAGCTTAGTCGTTCCACCCCCAATGAGTAACTCAACTCACCAATTTATGAGGAATACTTTCAAATTTATCCTATCCATTTTTTTTTAATATCTACACGTTTTCAAAGTAGGAATAGCCACGTATATATTGTTGTTACCACCAAATTAATAACAAAGGTAAAGGTGATTAACCTATACACGTTTACCTCTACTTCTAGGTTAAGTTTCCTTTTTTTTATTATTATTATTATCCATTACGAATATACGTGCAATACTTAATAACTAAGATATGATAAATTAATAAATTGATACACATATGTGTACATTTCTTACCAATATTATTATTACGAGACTATGTGTGATACTTAATAATTATAAAATAATATATTTATACACAATGCAATTTAATTATATATTTAAATTAATGCACGTAAATATTTATGCACACATATATTCACATTTTATCACCATTTTATCACAAATGTCGCAAATAAAATATAAAGATAAATAAAATGTAGAAATAATTATCACATAATTGTCACATTATTATCACATAATTGCCACATAATTATCACATAATTATAAATGCACATAACACAAATTAAATTATATTAACACATGAGTAATGAGAAGCTCGGGTATCACATTATGTGTTGTGTATTGATCCTAGTGTCGGTCTATTTAATTTTTGGTTCTTCAGGATGATTTTCTGATTTTTCTTACACTTGATGGTATTATAGGATTGTGTTTGAGAAGCGATTTGATATTGCGCTTTGATATTGAGATGCTTGATGTTTAATTATATGTATAGATGATTAGCTATGTAGGTTTATTAGGATTGCTCGTTCATTCATACAGCCATGTGAGATTTGAGCCTTTTGAAATCATGACAAGTTGCATGATTTAATTTATTCTTGTGAGTGTGTTCAAACATACGTATTCTAGAACTTTGCTTTGCATCTTGCTTGAAGCTACGTGTTTGATTAGACGATAGGAAATGATCTTAGACCATTTTTGTTGTTATTAGTGATCACTAGCCAAATTATTATCCAACCTAATAAAATTATCCGTAGTTAGCCCTTTTGAGCCTAAAAGTCTTATTTTTTGGAAGCTTACGTGATCAGCCAATTGATCCATTTGCTAGCCTTAAAAATTCCTACCTAGTAGAGAGTGAAGGAATCAAGTTGGTGTCTTGTGATGAAGAACATAAGGAGAAGTAATTTGGAAGTGATGAAAATTATTGAAGAGGGTAGTTAAAACTTGTATGAAGGGGTAGTGCCTAAAATTGGTACCCCATGAAAAAGGGTAGTGCCTGAAACTGGTACCCTTATTAGAAAGAAAAAGAAGGAAAAAAAGATTCAAGTAGGGAAGTTGAGCTTGAGAATGAAGGAGGAATTTGAATTGCAAGAAGAGTTGAAGAGCATTGAAGGAGAGAGAAGAAACTGAAGTTGTTTGTTAAAAAGTTGTAAGTCTTCTTTGATTCTTTGCTAGTGAATTAGTCACTTGATTTATATATTTTCTACCTTTACCAAAGAGCCAACATTACAACCTAATGCAAGACCTTTGTGATCTTATTGTTGATATTATTCCTTTAGTCAAGAGTTGAGATGATTGGCAAGCCTATGGTTACGCGTGTGTTTAAATTAATTCTGAGTGTAAACACCTTACCTAAAGTGTATATCTCACACTTGAGTGTTGAGCGTAAATACTACCCATGAGAATCGGTGGATGAGCATTCCGAAAAAGTGAAGCAGTTGATTTGAATTGTGTGTTCTTAGATGCATGGTTATCTTAGTATTTGAAGTGTGATTTTCAAATTGTTATATTATCTTGGATGTAAAGTTACGAAATTTCCTATCAATTACTCTATTGGTTTTCTATTTTATTACCTCGGGATGAGCAACATGTAAGTTTGGGGGTTTGTTGAGAGTGGAATTTCACATATTATAGGTCTCACATTATATTATTTTTTGTTAGAATATGGACATGATTTCGTGTAAGATGGCGTGATTTTCATATCTTGCATAATTAAGATGTTACTAAGGTGTTTTGTTGAGTTTTGAAGGGAAAACATGATCAAAAGTTCAAAGTTGGAATGAAGAGTAAAAATGTGAAGGAATGCTGAAAAATATATGTCCACATTGAATAATTTTTCTGTTTGTATATAAGTCCAAATTGATCATGTAATATATGGTTGGAAAGCCACGGAAGAGATGATCGGTTTAGCGTACAAATCACTCAAATCGGAGTTTGTATGAGGAAGTTATGCTCGAAACGGTGAGGTCGCGCAGCTGCTGACGGGAATTTTCGAAAATTTCCAAAAATTAGCCCATCTTTCCTATTTCTTGGAGCACAAGTAATTTTCTTATCTCATTCCCTTCTCATACCTATATATATTTCACATCATTATTCATAAGAGACATCACCCACATCCATCCCATCATCTATCCACACCAAAGGAGATTCAAGGGTCGTTCAAGAGGGAGATCATTCAACCAGAGAGACGGAGAAGGAATCTGAGACAACTCCAACACTAGGGTTTTTCTATTCCTTTCTTTTCTTTTCGTTTTTAAATTGTTTAGTAAAACAATGCAATTAGACTTTCAAGTAGGAAGTGAATAAAGCCTTGTAGTACTTTCAAAAAATATCTTGTTAATCAAACTTGCCATCCGGAGGTATACTTTCAAGTAGGAAGTGAATAAAGTCTTGTAGTACTTTCAGAAAATATCTTGTTAATCAAACTTGTCATCCGAAGGTATTGTTGTTTGCGTTGATTAGTATCTTGGAAGGGGGCTTGGTAATATTCATGCACCTTAGGATTTAAACCAGTTTATACTGTTAGCTTTGAATCGGATCATATCCGGTGGGAAAACAGGGTTCTGTGGTATATTTTCATAAAATCTGCATGAATGAATAATTGGAGGTCTAGTCATTCAAATTAATTGGTCTATACCGGATTTATTAGAATTGTTGATCGTTTCTTGAGTCAAACTTAAATTCTTTCTTCTTTGTTTTTATTTATTGAGTTATTTATTATTTCAGTACTTAGATAATAATTAAATTCAAACTCTGGAAATTAGTTACTTAATTCTTAGTAAATAGTAATTTAGAATAAATAAATAATTGACTGTCCTTCTAGGGATCGATAGTTTAACTTGGACACTTGCCGCTACAATTGACATCCTTTCAGTTGAGGATTTTAATTGGAATGCGCAAAATACACTTATCATGAGTGACAGGGGCATGAGCTTTTAAATTTTATAACCTGAAATTTAATGACATTATAAGCTTTTATTCTATACTCCGCCTATTTTGAGATGTTGATTATAATGATTGATAAGGTAAACGTGTTTTAATTCTTAAGTGCTTAAACTTCTTGATGTGCTTGTAAAGATGTATGCATAGACATGCACGCCGGTTCGGAACTGCCAGTTCCTATTCCCGAAAATGGGAAACTGGAATCAAACCGAAGGTAGAAAGGTTTCGGATCAAAACCGGAACCGCTTGTTCTGGTTTTAATTTTTTTTTGTTTTAGCGTAAGAAAGTAAAAAATTAAATATTAAAAAATTGACAGTTCGAACTGTAACCGCCGGTTTGGAATCGGAATTCCCAATTTTTTCTCAAAGAATGAGGAACCAGTACCGAACCGGTCCATTTTTCGTTCCAGAACCGGCGGTTCTGGTTCTGATTAAAACCGACAGTTTTCCTGTTCGAACCACCGGTTTCGAGTTTTTGGTGCATGTCTATGTATGCATAACTTTGTAGAATGCTTGTTCATTCAATGAGAACCCCATGTGAGATATGAGCGCCACTAAATCATGAATACATTGATGCATGATATTTTTTAGGTTAATTGCAAAAAAAAAAAAAAAAACAAACAAACAAACACTACCTTTAATTCAATTCTTGTTTAATCCCAACTTATGAGATTTGACAAAAAAGACCACTACTTTTGAAGTTTGTTGCAAATTACACCCATCGGACAGCCAGGTGCTTCTGCTGACGTGGCTAATATATACCACATCAGCTTTCACGTTATTTTTTGTTAATAGCAAAAAAACTATCATATTTACTTTAATTGCGATTTAATCCGAACTTTTAAAATTTTGGTAAAAAAGAACACTAGATTTATTTATATATTTATTTATTTATTTTACAAATTGCACCGACATAATAAAATTTAACTATTTATATTTAACTAAAATTTTTATAGTTTTATTTAAAATAGTAAAATTTTAAGTCATTACTTTTTATTATATGAAAAAATTAATTATTTCTAACATTGAAATAGTAAAAAATAAATATATTACATTTATGAAATACTAAATATTTAAATTCTAAGCATTAAAATTTTATGATTAATAAAATCTTCTAAAAAAAGGCATTTAGATGTTTTATTATTTTTATTTATTGATTTTTTACTACTTAAATTTTATAAATAATTAATTTTATTCTCATAATACAATTATTAACTTAAAATCATTTTTCAGTCTCAAAATCAACAACTTTATTTCAACTTAAATAAACTTTTTTTTAATTATTTCATATTTCATTGATTTATAATAGTCTTATAAATTTAACAAAATTAGGGATAATTGTGGGGTGCACTCGATGCACTGATTCACCATATAATGGTTTAAATTAGGATATAATAGTAACTCTATAATTTAAAAATTTTATTATTAATTAAAATTTAAGGATGTAAATTAATTATTATAAAATTCAATGGTTTAGATTTTACCAGTTTATTGTTTATTTTCTTTTTGGGTTCACATTCAATTTTTTTAATAGATTTAATATTAGTGTTTTATAAGATGATATACAATAAAAATTAATGACTTAGATATTTTGGTTATATATAAGATGATTAATATTTAATATTTTTTAAAATTAATTATTATTGAAATATATATATATATATATATATATATATATATATATATATATATATATATATATATATATATATAAAATCAAAATCTAGAACACTAATATTAAATCATCTTATATATATATATATATATATATAATCAAAATCTAGAACACTAATATTAAATCATCTTATATATATTTCACTAATAATTAATTAAAAAAATTATTAAGTATTAATTTATTTAAATATAATAAATATTTAATTATAAAATGATTTAAAAAAGAATAATTTCATTTACTTATACAGGCTTGGAATGGGACGAATAAATTATTTGATTTAAAATAAGTCCCCATTTTACAATTCGTCCCCATTTTACATTATTCGTCCCCATTTCTAAACAATTATTTGTCTTCATTTTAAATAATTCATCCCCATTTTAAAATAACTATTCATCTCTATTTTAAATAACTATACGTAACCATTTTTTATTATCCTTCTCCAATAAACTTAAATTTTTTCTTCCAATCATTATTTACTGCTATCATCCCTATTTTAAATTATTCATTCCATTAAACTTAAATATTTTCTTCCATTATTAATTATTGGTATTAAATTATTACATTTAATAAATATTTAATTACTATTTTAATTTAACATGAGAAAATACGAAAAAATATTTTATAAATAATTGAAGACAAAATTTAAATTATTTAATTATTTAAAATAATGTAATAAAAAAATAAAAAATGTGAATGAACGAGGCATACTACTTCAACGGAAGGAAATTTCTATTCGTTCCCCTAACAATAATAACAACAACAATTTAAAATAAATAACGCACCTTGAGGATTCAGTCCTTAGATCAACATTGGTGAGTGAAGAATTTCACCCGATCCTCTTGTAACATTATTTTAAAGTTGTGGAAATTTTTTACTGTGAAATTATTTCGAGTTTGATTTAATTTATAGACAATTTTTTTATTTTATTACATTCAATATAGTTAAACATTAGTTTCAGCCTTTGAATTTGAGACATAAAGCAGCACTATGAATCACTAGAGTTACTTAAAAGGGTAAATTTGTATTTCAATACCAACGATTACAAATATAAAAGTACAAAGTGAGACGAATCAATCCTATCACTCCCTTGACCAAAGGGTCAAGGTATACAAATTAATAATTCAAAAAGAGTTGAACAATTTTACTCAAAATCTTGTCCGCTATGCATGCAGGTGAGAACATCCTCGATCCAAATAGAAGGGCATTTCTTTCCATCCATGTAGTGTAGATTATGGACGAGAAAGCAATAAAGAACAGCCTCTTCACCTTTTTGTTACTCCGGACATCCGCATGTATCTTCCGAAATGCATCCCCAATTGATGTGAAAGTCCTGCTCCAACCAATTCCTCTCCTCACAATGTCCCATATACATTGGGTGTAGGGGCATTGAAAGAATAGATGAGATTACGTTTCCAAGCTCCCCACACAAAAGCCACACGTAACATCACGATTCAGATTCCACACACTGTACTTAGTGTACACTCTTCCTCTATGGAGAAGCCATAGTCTGAAATTATGCTTCCTAAGAATCCATTTGTGCCAAATTTGTTTATATACGAACGACTCATCATCCACATCTTTTCTCAGTTTCTGATATATCAATAATGGAGTAAACTTTTCTCAAACTCACCCTGCATGATTTCCACCACCGTTCCTCCTATCTTGTTCCTTAGGTGGATCATTTTCTTCCAAACATACGAAGCATTTGCTGTTAGGTTGACAGTGACCCATTCCTTGTTTCTAAGGTAAATAGAGTGGATCCATCTTATCCAAAGTGAGGAAGTCTCACTTTGTATATCCCACAGGGCTGCCACCAAAAGTGCACTATTCCATGTAAGAATATCCTTCAACCCCAATCCATCGTTGTATTTAGGTTGAGTGACATTCTTCCAACTCACCGTACTTGCCTTCGAATCCCCATAGAAATCTCCTAATCAAGCTTTCCACCCATCTCACTACTGCAGCTGGTATCTTAACTATTGCACACCAGAAGGATAGAATACCATAGATTCTGAATGTAATCAATTCCAGTCTTGGGAAATAGATACAGATATTAATATAGGGGAAAAAAGATGTTATTTGTTTAGAGGGGCAAAATTGATTTTCTAAATTTGAAAGTGGGCAAATGGAAGGATTTTCATTAACTTTAATCTCATACACTTATTTTATTAATTTTTCAAAATATATCTCCTTTATCTTACATCATCCAATAATAAAAAAAAAATCCTTAAATTCCCCACACAAAAATACATGTACAATTTTCTGAGACAGGAGGAGTATGAAAATTTCGAAAGAAAAGCAAGATATATGTACAATTTTTTGAGACTGAAGGAGTTTGAAAATTTCAAAAGAAAAGCAAGCAATAAAAATCTAAGTAAAAATGAGTGCATATAAAGGCAAAAGTGAAATTTAATTTATTTAATTTTGAAAATTATAGAAGGTGGGTTGACAATTTACAAATTTTGGGACTTCTTATATATTTCGGGAGTTATTTGATAAAAAAATATGATGTAAAATTAGTTTTTGTACTAATTCTAAAATGTCAATGGCTAAAAGAACGAAAATAAAATCTACTAAAGTTACGGACCGGATTATCTATACTCCATTTTAATGTAATATTTCTTATGTTACACTGTTGGATGATTAAGGGCACGAATGTTTTTTAATATTTTAGTTTGCCATATTCCTATATGTGTTATTTTCTTAATGGTTGACATATACGCGGCAGAGAGAAGATATTTAATATTCTGCCCATAATATTATATGTTGATTTAGGGTATAGATTTTTTTCTTTTTTACTACGCGACATTAAATGAGTGGCATAAAATATGTCACACCAAAGCGACATAAGATATCCAGACAATGACACATATGATAGAAGAGAAAAATATAGCATAAAAAGTATAAATTCTAAGAGTAATAGTTGAATTTATATTTCCTTTCACATATCAATCATACAATTAATAACAATTAATAACATGAAAGATGATACACCGTAGGAAAATTGTGCCTTAAAAGTGTTGTGAGATTGACCCATCAATATTACGTTTATAAACTTACTACTATTCATTACGTCGTATAACAATCCGTACACAAGATATATAGATGTAAATAGTTGTATACTCCCCCTATCCTACAAATGTTTGCACCACACCTTAAGCATGAATATTAAGAAAAGTGATAATTTTTAGGGGTATTATGGTATTTTTGATAATAAATACTCCTTCCGTCCCAAAATTATAGTCACGTTTACTGTATCACATTTTTTAAGAAAAGTGTTCTTTTTTATCAAATTTGTTGACTTTAGAGGGTAAAGTAGTATTTTTAGGTAATAAAAAAGTATAAAGTAATGATATGTGGGTGAAAAAAGAGTGGCAAATTTGAAATTAAAGTAACTTTTGAGGTTGTTGGATAAAGTGAATTTGCCATTTTTAGGTTGTGAACAAAATTGTGGGACGGATAAATATAGAAACGTGAAGTAAATTGTGGAATGGAGGGAGTAAATGATAAAGAATGTTAGGTGTGTTAGGTAGGGTTTTTTTTTTAATTAAAAGTGTGTAGGGAAGAATGATTGTATTTGACTTTTTGTTTTTTTAAAAATGTGCAAACTTCTGTGGAACAACCCAAAATGAGAAGTGTATCATCTGAAATCGGATGGAGGGAGTATATAAATATATCAACGTTACTCATATTTATATACGCAAAAATAAAGCATTTAAGGATACAAATTATATAATATTTGAATCCCCTCTAACAACATTGAGAATATAACATAGATCATTCTGCTGCTACAATATATATTTATACCAAAAATAGAGATACAACCTTGAGTACTGCAGATCCTTAACCCCCACCCAATCTATACGCAACACATAGTTCCAAACTCCATCATTCCAGGAAGTTCATAAACTATATATATATAATACATATGTGCAGCATGCATGAATGCCCATATATATACATCATACATACACAAATATATATAAAATATATAACATTCTATCCATCAACATGGTCTAATATCCATGGAGGTATTACCGGGGTTGAGAAGTGATTTTGGCGTGGAGTGGCTGCTCCAACTTCTCCATTAATATTTTCTCCTTGGGCAACTGAGTATATCTCACTGCATTAATTAATTATTGCATCATCAGTTAATTAATTTACACTCTTTACTATTTTTAATCTCATAATTAATTGGTATATTTCACTGCATTTATTATTGCATCATTAGTTAATTAATTTACACTCTTCACTATTATTGATCTCATAATTAATTAATTATTTCTTTAAAAATGCTAAGTTACACCAATAATTGCACAAATGTTACGCATATCATTATTGAAAAGTGTCTTTATCATGTGAATTTTATTCATTTCAAGACAGCATGTTTGTTTCGTTGTTAGTGGTTAGAAATTAGTTTAACAAGCACATATACTCTAAGGGTGTGTTTGGATAGAAGGGTTTGAGGAGTGATTTATAAATATTCCCTCAAATTTCTCCCTTATGTTTGGATAACATTTGAAATCAATGAATTTATAAATCCAAGATTTTAAATAAATGGATTTCAAATCATGGATTTGATTTTGAATTTTTTTAGTTGTTTTTTAATTAATTTCAAATCTCACTAAAACCGTGTCATTTGAAATCATTCCGTTGTTGTGCAATTGATATATTAATATATAAAATTAATAAGTTAGTCAAATATATATATATATATATATATATATATATATATATATATATATATATATTTATTTATGTTTTAAACTCTACCACCTAGCTTACCCTCTACCCACCCCCTTCAACCACCACCACCATCACCGTCACTCCCCAAAAAAAATTTTTTTTTATAAAATTTTAGATTTTTAATATTTGAATAATAAAAATATTACCACTCAACCCTACCCGCTACACACCCACCCACCCCAAAAAAAATTTCTAATAAAATTTTAGATTTTAATATTTAAATAATAAAAATATTACCACCCAACATACCCCCTACCCAACCCCCAAAAAAAATTTTTTTATAAAATTTTAGATTTTAATATTTAAATAATAAAAATATTACCACCCAACCTAACCCACCCACCCTCCACCACCCCCACCCCACCCCACCAAAAAAAAATTTTAAATAAAATTTTAGATTTTATTTTTTAAATATTAAAATCTAATTTTTTTTTTAAAAAAAAATTTGGTGGGTGGGGGATGAGTGGGGGGTGGGGTGGGTTGGGTGGATGGATGGGGCTGTAGGGTTGGGTTGTAATATTTTTGTTATTTAAATATTAAAATCTAAAACTTTATATAAAAATTTTTTTTTGGGTGAGGGGTGGTGTTCGATGGGGTGGATGGATAGAGAGTAGGGTTGGGTGGTAATATTTTTTATTATTCAAATATTAAAAATTTAAAATTTTATAAAAAAAATTTTGGGGGGTGGGAAGGGGGTGGATAGGGGGATAGGTTGGGTGGTAGAGTTCTCTCAAAAAAATTATTTTTAATAAAATTTTAGATTTTAATATTTAATATAATAAAATTTTATTATTTTTATTTATAATATATAAAATTCTATTTTAAAAATAAATTTTGAATTATAGATTTGAAATCCTTTTAAAGATCCATAATTTATCCAAACAGTGGAATTCAAATGAATTGATTTAAAATTTAAGGAATTTAAAATCCACTCATTTTCAAAACCTTTGGATTTGAAATGACTCAATTCAAACACAACCTAAGATTTTTCTTTAAGCCTCCTTATAACTCCCTACTCTAATTTGTTGGAATCGAACCTAGGTTACTCATTAGTTTATGAAGAAGGTGCGAAGATTTATGGTTTAGTTGCTTTATCCTATCATCACATTGTAAGTTCTTTGTCTTATTTTAATTTAAAATGTTTTTATTCAATTAAGTTAGAGCACCTCTAATGCTCTACTTATATTAATAAAATTTTTGGCTTCCTTCAAAAACACTTATTTAGTGAGGGAGACCCAGTGACCAAGTGAGCTAACCCACCTGGTATTCACGAATTCTAAAATAATTTTGCTATTTTACCATGGCACCCTTAGGGGCAGATACTTTCATGCGTTCCATTACACATTTTCTTTGGATTAAAATTTTCTCCTTATACCTTTCACACCAAAAAAAATAGAGTACTCAACTCATAATCTTTAAATACATTTTATTTCAAAATATCACCATCTTTAAAACATAAATTACTTCATTTATTATTTAAAGAAAGGTTTAAATACTTTTCACAAAGCCAATAAAGTTAGCTAGTTTTCTGGGATAAAAACCATTTTAGTCACATAACTTTTCTCATGGTCTTTTTAGTCCCAATAAAGATAAGTTTGTCAATTTAGTCTCACCGGTTAAGAAATAGGGTCAAACACGTTCTATTTTCGCCGAAAAACGCTGACATCAACGAAAAACGGCCACATCACAACTGAAATCGTCGATTTCCGACCGAGACGATGATGTGGCGCCTTGCTGGCAGGTGAGTCAGTGGGACAAAAACCTATTTAGTCCCTTAACTTTTATCATATTCTATTTTAGTCCCAATAAAGATAAGTTTGTCAATTTAGTCCCACCGATGAAGAAATAGGGCCAAACACGTCCTATTTTTGCCAGAAAAAGCTGACATCACCGGAATCATCGATTTTTGGGGAAAACGATGACTTGACGTCCTGATAGCAGGTGAGTTAACAAATTAAATGTTATTTTAATGTCAACAAGTCATTCGTATTTTCAAAAATTTTAAATAATTAGAAAACAAAATGAAAACAAAAACGTATTATAAAACCTAATTAATAAACCAGGAGATTAATTCAACCTCAATATGCCGACTGTTTACTATTTTATACAAGGAATCAATTGTAGCGCGTGTGACCAAGTCAAATGTCGAACCCATGAGATAGTTCTAGATCTACCAATTAATTCCATGTATGACAATTTTAGTGTAAGAAAAATTCGGTGGGTTTTTTAGAATAATTTAATTAGAAACTGAAATTAATAATTAAACAATACAAAAGAAAATAAATCACGTAGAAAAATGATTTGGAATTCAAGAATGGGGAATTAGTAATGCTAAGACAAGCTAGCTTAACTATGTGACAGATTATTAATACATCTCTTGGTTTAATTTTTGTTTTTTAATTATTTAAAATTTAGAAAATAAAAATGCCTTGTTGGCATAAAAATAACATTTAATTTGTTGACTCACCTGCCATCAGGGTGCCATGTCATTGTTCCGGCCGAAAATCAGCGATTCCGGTTGTCACGTAATAATCACATATCATTTTTCGGTGAAGTCAGCGTTTTTCGACTAAAATAGGATGTATTTGGCCCTATTTTTTCACCGCTGGGACTAAATTACAAATTTATCTTTATTGGGACTAAAATAGACCATGAGGAAAATTATGGGACAAAATAGGTTTTTATCCCGCTGACTCACCTACCATCAGGGCGCCACGTCATCGTTCCGGTCGGAAATCGACGATTCCGATTGTGACGTGGTTGTTTTCCCGTGATGTCAGTATTTTTCAGTGAAAATAGGACGTGTTTGGCCCTATTTCTTCACCGGTGGGACTAAATTGACAAACTTATCTTTATTGTGACTAAAATAGACCATGAGGAAAGTTATGGGACTAAATTGATTTTTATCCCTAGTTTTCTTAAACAACATAATAATATAATAACAGTAAAAACATTAGTATTTATAGTTTTCGAAATCTGCATAAACCACAAATATATAGGCAATCTTGTGTAAGACCGTCTCACGGTAAGACCATTATATGTTTTCGTAATTAATATTACTTTTTATAAAAGATGTTATCTCTTTTCTTTTAAAACGTTATCACTTTTATTTCAAAAAATAGTTCACAACACCATTATCACTTTTCATTAATTATATATCACTTTTAATTATAAAGGGTATCACTTCATATCCGTGTCACGAGAGTCATTCCGTGAGACGGCCTCACACAATTCTTTGCCAAATATAGGAAGAAATTACTCCTTCTGTCCCGTCCTAATAGTTACGCTCCTTTGTAAATTACAAAGGAAGCGTAACTATTAGGACGGGGCGGAGGGAGTATTATCTTTTCCACAACGTACACAAAATATGTGATTTGATTTCATACGAATTGTTGTGAAATCTGATGTCTTTGTCAATGTATTATATATTATGATGGGAGAAAATTAGGTTTGACCTGATATTCAAGGAGCTCATAGGCTGTGGTTGATCCAAACTAGGGTTTTGTTGTTCCCATGCAGATTTGCCAGCCAACTCTTTTTCTCTTTCTTTGATCTGTGTAATCCAACACCAAAATTTTCACCCAATTAACACACGATATCCCTTCAACTGATAACATGAATATCAATTTACAGCATAAGCAAAATCTGCCCATAAATGCAAGATCCTTATTTGATCTGTTCAAAATGCAATTTTTTTTCCATAGGTTCGAACAAATTATTAATAATCCAAAAATATCAAAATCACTCAACATAATAATCTCACCTTACATTTTAATTTTAAAATTATCATATATATGTACCTAACTTACATAACATACTTTACATTTTTTTTTCTATATACTAAAAATAGCATTTTTTGCATTCTTTTTGTGTTTTATCTTTATCTCCTTATTTCAAGTTATTGAATGAGTGAAACGTAGAGAATAGAAAATATTCATATCCTAAAAGAAAAATATACTAAGGAAAAGATTCAAATTATTTTACATATCCTATGTGTCACTCATGTTACATGTAGAATAGATCATGTAACATCAACGAGAGATGATCTTCATGTTCATTCATCTATTAACAATATCACAGGGATTCATACACCACTGATCACCTTAGATTAGAGTATAGAATGACGTAGATAGTTAAAGATGCATTTAACAAATTAGATCATTATTACATACCTTCTTTGCAAGGATGTTGTTCTGCTCGCGCAGTGCTTTATCCTGCAATAAACATCTTAAACAAGTAATTCTTTTGTACAACAAACTTTAATTAGTGAAAATACTAAAATTGAGCTTTCAAATAAGTTACTTCTAAAATGAAGTCTAAAATTGAGACATAAACAAAAATTGAATCTGAGAATTTTCCATTTATGTTCAATGCACCACCTCAATATATTCTACTAAAAGCATGAGCCTAGGTTTAGAAATTACGTAACATATTTCATAAATTATGCTATATTGTAATAATTTACACTATTAACACTTAGGGTTTGTTTGGTTCAAATTGAGTTAATAATACTCAATAAAGCATAAAAATACTAAAGATAAGAGAATTAACATACTAATTACCTTTGCGTGGGCTTATTTATATTCAAAACCTGTTATTATAAAACAAGGGACTGGTGGAATATAATGGCAAGTTGAATTACAATATCCCTTGAAAGTTAATAAAATATCAAGGAAATTTTATTTCTTAATCTATATTAATCACATTTGTAAGCTTTGTTAACCCACTACCCGCATATTAATATAATAGAACCAAACATTCCCTTACAATACTCAAAATCATTTGATATATATATATATATATATATATATATATATATATATATATATATATAAACATATATATATACCTTTTTTTAAATACTCGTATTTTGAAAAGCAAGAAAACGTTAATTACTATATCATCTTGTGTGGAATGACATTTATATAAAATGAAAATAATTAGTCTTTATTTAAAATAAATAATTGATCACATTTTAGCACAATTAGCCATTAGGTGCACGGTGGTGAGAAGTGCAAACGTACAGAATTGGATACAACATGTATCAGGATATAACAATTTAGAGTACTACAATTTTTAGATGATTAACAGGATTAAAAACTAGATTATGGTGGAGTGAAATATATTACCTTAGGTAGACCTAGAAGCCTAGTTGATTAGAGTTTAGCGAATTAAATTAAACGATAAATTTTCGATGATTTTGTCCTAATTTAATGACTAAAGTACGTTTGAATTGTAAAATTAATAGATGAGTTAATAAAATTTACAAGAGTGTAACTTGGATGGATCAGTCTCACCAAATGAATTGGAAAAATATGTGGTCCTCACCCTTATTAATTAATTTCTTCTCCTTTAATAAAGTTGTTTTTTTTACTATATTTAAATGACTATTATATCCTAAACCACAAGGGTGAAAATACAAATATACCATAAACCTTAAACCTTAGGATTAAAGTATACCCTAAACCGTAAATAAAGTTTGATGCGTATTATTGAACAATAAAGAAGCTACTCCACACTTAGAAAATTACCTGAAAAATTCCAGCAACTCTATTGTAAAAGAAAAAAAAAGACAAATCTAGAAAATGCTACGAAATGGATAATATCGGTAGAATTATCTAGATAGACGTGGAAGTCGGTGCTGACTCCTATAAATATGTAATGTGCATGTACTAATAAAATCAATCAATTAATTCACAACTATTTTATCATTACCTCACGGCCCACTAGACAGAAGCACGGAGAAGGACAATTTGACGCTCTATATACTATAAATGGCTGTGACGGATTCTCTATTTCCAAGGATCAGTGGAGCAAAGACATCCAAGGAAGCTTGAGATATTCTAAAGGAGGAGTATCAAGGGAGTGACAAGGTACGAAATCTTAAATTCCAAACTCTTAGGAGATATTTCGTGAATATTAAAATGAAAGAATATGAGACCATAAAAGATTACTAAACTCAACTAAGAGAAGTAGTAAATCAACTAAAATCTTATGGAGAAGATATTACAGATAAGAAAATAGTGGAAACGATTTTAATATCTCTCCCTAATAAATACAACCCAATAGTCACCACCATAGAAGAGACTAAAGATATAGAAAAATTGGCAGTGACAGATCTATTGGGCTCTTTAGAAGCTTACAAAAAAAGACTAAGCATAAATGATGATGAAAATGTAAAATATGCTTTTCAGTCTAAATTAAAAATACGATCTCAAAATTCTAAAAATAAGGGAAGAAAAGTTGGAGAAAATAATAATAGGAGAGAAAAATATCCCCCATGTGGAGTTTATAAAAGGACCAATCATCTTAAAAAAGATTGTTTGTTCGAGATAAACCACAATGCAAAAGTTGTGGGAGATTTGGACATATGAAGAAAAATTATCGCTCGAAGAAAGGTCATCAGGCTAACTACTCTGAAAAAAAGAAGATGGAGATAATCTCTTCTAAGCGAACAATGCCGCAATTGAAGTGAAAATTGACACGTGGTACATAGACAGTGGGTGCAGTAACCATATGATGGGAGACGAGAAGATCTTTCAGAATGTTGACAAGGTGAAGCTGGGCAATGGAGAATAAGTGGAAGTTGAAGGAAAAGGCACTATAGCTGTCTACATAAGAAAAGGTACGCGATTAATCCATGATGTGCTATTGGTACCAAAACTCCAAATTAATCTACTCAGCGTGGGTCAAATGATGGAGAAATGATACTATCTACTATTCAAATGTGACTCATGAACCATCTATGACTAGACTAACAAAAATCAAGTGATCGTTGTAGTCAAAATGCAACATCAAAGGAATTTTCCAATTCAATGGAGCTATGTTGAGACAGTACTAAGAACCCAAGAAGACCAATCATGGTTATGACATCAAAGGTTCGGATACTTCAACTTCTACGGGCTAAAGCTACTACAACAGAAGAATATGATGAGAGATCTTCCACCGATCCAACCAAATGAGGATGTATACAATAAATGCATGGAAGACAAGTAACACAGAAAGACGTTTCCATTAGGACAAACCTGGAGAGCTAAACAAGTTTTGAAGCTGGTTCACACAGATGTATGTGGGCCAATGAAGACACCAACATTCAAGAAGAACAGGCATTTCATTCTCTTTATTGACGACTACACAAGAATGACTTGGGTGTACTTCATGAAAGAAAGATCAGCAGGATTCTCTATCTTCAAGAAGTTAAAGAATCTAGTGGAGAATCAAAGAGGCCAGAGAATCAAGGTTCTACGAAGTAATAGAGGGACAGAGTACACATCCAAGGAGTTCAACAAATAATGTGAAGGAGTCAACCATCAACTAACAGTTAGCTATTCTCCAAAACAAAACAGAGTCTCAAAAAGAAAGAACAGGACTGTAATGGAGATGGCCAGAACAATGCTAGCAGGAAAAGGCTTGCCAAAGATATTCTAGGCAGAAGCAGTCTACATCGCAGTCTATTTCCTAAATAGGTGTCCAACAAAGGCAATACAAAATAAAACACCAATTGAAGTCTGGAGTGGACGAAAGCCATCAGCAAAACATTTAAGAGTCTTTGGGAGTATTTGCTACGCGCACATCCCAAAAGAAAAGAGGCACAAGTTGGAGGAAAAGATCAAGAAATGCATATTTCTCGGATATAGTCTCAGTCCAAAGGCTATCAGCTCTACAATCTTAAAACAAAGAAACTAGTCGTCAGTTGAGATGTCGAGTTTGATGAAAATGCCTCATGGAACTGGGATGAAGAAAAGGTCAATAAGCAACATAATGCCGCAACTACAATGCCCCAGTGAAAATCAAGAGATTGAAGAAGAAGAAGAACTAAAAACTCCAGAAGTGTCTCCACAACCTCCAAGTTCAAAGGCTCCAGCACCTAAGGTTCGAGAAGGACCGACCCCAGATAAAACACCAAAAAAAGTAAAGACGCTAAGAGAAATCTACGAGATATGCAACCATGTTATTATTGAACCATAAAATTTTCAAGCTATCATTAAGAAAAAGTCATGGCTAAAGAAAGTAAGTTTCAAGGTGAGAAAAGCTCAGGATCAACTGAATACACATCAAGGGGGAGTGATAAAGTTTGATGGGTATTCCAGAATTTTCATGAACAATAAAGGAGCTACTCCACACTTAGGATATTATCTAGAGAATTACAACAACTCTATTGTAAAAGAAAAAAAGGACAAATTTAGAAAATGCTAGGAAATGGTTAAGATCGGTAGAATTATCTAGATAGACGTGGAAGTCAGTGCTGACTCATATAAATATGTAATGTGAATGTACTAATAAATCAATCAACTAATTCATCAATTATTTGATCATTATCTCACGCCCCACTATCAATTCCTCTTACTACATCAATTTCTAAACACAATAATCAAATTCCTTTTCACCCCATAATCCCAGAACTTCGCCATACACACTATAAGTGAAATATAACCTAAACCCTAAAACTCGAGGGGGCGAATATACTCTAAACCACAAAGGTGAAATTACAATTATACCATAAATACTAGGGTGATATATGCCCTAAACCATAGGGGTGAATTTATAATTATACTCTTAAAATTAATTCTAAACCCTAAGAAATAGTAATAACTAAACCTTAAGGATAAAATATATTCTAAATCATAAGTTGAAATTACAATTATACCCATAAAGTTAAATTTTAAAAAAAAGAAAAAAATAAAACAAAAAATATAAAATAAAAATGAAACAAAAAATATGACCTACGCGAATTGGAGGAGGTGAGATTAAGTGTGGGAGCACAGTTGTAAAATTTGAATTTTGTGGAGTAAGTCCACTCCAGTGTTTGCCAATTTATAAATATGTTAAACATGCTAAGAGCATGAATATTCTCTCAAAATTTTCTCTTAAATTTTCATTACTTTAATATGATGTTTTAATCGACTTTCATAATATTGTATTTCATAGAGCCTCTATTATAGCCTTGAAAGAAAAATAGGCTATAGAGAGAGAAAGATGGGAAGCTAGTCAAAATAATAATTAAATCAGGAGGGATTAAAACTTTTACCTTTTTTTGAAGCTCTGAAATGGATTCATTCATGAATTGATTCTGCAAACAAAATCATTGAAATTCAGTAATCAAAGGCTAGCAAACTCATGTGTTTGAAAAACATTTATCTAATTACTAAATGAGACAAACAAAATTAATCAAACCAATTTTACATATCTTTTGGTGTAAACCTTATTTTAGACCTTAGTTAGCATTGGTTAAGTGTTGTTGTATGTCTTAATTATGTCTTGGACATGTTCCATTAGGATTATATGTGATGCATGTGAAGGGAATTAATTAGTTTAGAATCAAGATTAGCTAATCAGCTTGTCAACTAGAGGAAGAGTTAGCAGGACCTTTGCAATAGTTATATTGATGGTTAAACAAATTGGATCATAGCTATAATGGACTTGATTGAGTAGCCTGCACATCAGCTAACAGTTGGAGGCATTTCATCTATTTTCATAATCGTTTGATAGATTATCACATGTCAAGAAAACCGCATCAGCAAATTGAGCTCACAGTTTGACAGTTTCTGCTTCTCATGTATTTAAATTGTTTCTGTAACACCCAGACCTAATTTTACTAAGGAATTAGGGCTAATTGACAACAATGAAAAGGAAAAGGATTTAGGTGATTGTTTCATGAGTCAAACCTCCTAAAATTAGCCATTTCCCAAGCAATCATGAACCTGGACAGATACTTCACTCTCATACATGACAAAAAATTCAAATCTTTGCACTCTTATGCAAAATTAGTCACCACAATTAAAGGGATTGATATATGGGAGGATTCTTTCTCACCTTCCAACCCCACACACCCCCCTCACCAATAAATATCTGCCCCTCAAACCTCTTTTTCACACACTATCTCACATAAAAATCTCTTGGAGAAAGTAGACCCTAAGCTTAGCGACTTCTCAACTTCTTTCTTTCTCTTACATTCCAAACTCTTAAGGTGAGAAAGTTTATATGTTTACTTAAATGCAAGTATATGTTTATTCTGACAAAAAAGGGAATGCATTTTTGCAAGTATTTTCATAAGTATTTGCATATGTTTTACCTACATACAAATGAATGTTCAAATGTTAAAGTTCTTCCAACATGAAAAAATTTGACTTCTCACATACTTTTCTTACAAGTATTCAATATATGAAAATTTAGTATTTTACAAGTACTTTCAATAGTACTTGAGATATGAAAACTAAACTTTACTAGTGTTTTAAAAGATATTTGAGACGTGTCAGGACCCTAAAGATGTCGGGATTGGGAGAGATCCTCGGGGAGTATCCGCAGTGCTAAAAAGAATTTATATTGATAGATCATATAAAAGAGATAAAAAAAGTACCATGGAATGATGTTATTTGAGACATGAAAATTATTTATAACATTATTTTTATTTGTGATATTAAATATTTTTATTATATGAATCAAAGTGTTTTTCTTTGTATTTAAGTAATTTATGTATATAATTCTTTCACTAAACTTTAAGTGGTTACCCTCAAAATTAAATATTTTTTAGATTGAAGAGCATGCGGTGATTCGGGAGGCGGTGGAATTAAATAAGTGATAATTTATGATTTCATTTGCTTTATGTAAGAAATTGGATATATCTTTTATAAGTTATGCTTATTAAATTTTTATGCTTTTGCTATTTATTAGGTTAAATGTTTTAGATTTCGAAAATTATCTTATCGAAAATTTGGGATGTTACAATTTCATGGCTTATTTTCAATTGTAATCAATCCATACGAAAACAATCAATAAGAACTCCCCACTATAGTGGATGTAGGCAAGGTTTATAGCCGAACCACTCTAAATCTCTCTTCATTTTCATTCTTAAAGCACACTTACACACTTGAGAGTTTAGAGTTTAGTTTAATTCTTCTTAAACTTAATTCATTCATTGAGTGATTTCTTTGTACATTTAGTAGATTAGTTGCTTCATCTTTGTCAATTGACACTATCTATGGGAAGAAGAGGCAAAAAAAAAAAAAAAGAGACTAAAGAAGCAGAAGGTGATTGAAGAAGGAAGATGATCAATATGATTACTACCAAATTTTAGTAGATAAGTTCACACACAAATCAAATTTCGATTTATGGAGTGTTGATTAGTGTAAAAATTTGCATATTTTAGAGCCCAATTTAGCACCCTTTTGTAGAATTTGTGTTGGTATTTTAGCACTAAATGATTAATTTTTATATATTTATGAAATTGGTGTATTTGAGGTGTTATTTCGTGTATTTAGGTGGAAAAAAGACCAAAATTACAAAGTTGGAATAAAGAGTGAAATCCTTAAAGAATGCTGAAAAATACATATCCACATTGCATAATTTTTCTATATTTTTGTGGAGATTATAATTGGTCACGTTATATATGGTTAGAAAGCCACGGAAGAGAAGATCATTTTGGCTCAAGAATCACCTCAATCAGAGTTTATATGAGAAAGTTATAGTCAAAACGGTGAGATCGCGCAAGCTGCTGAACATCTGTGCCGACCCAGCATGACTCGTACCACATTTGCAGGAAGCTTGCCACCCTCAAATGATGGAATTTTCCTTAATTAATTATATGGATAGAAATCCAAAGAAGAGGGGATCACGTGGGTGTAAGAATCGCCTAAATCGGATTTTGGATGAGAGAGATATGTTCAAAACCGTGAGATCACGCAATCTACCAGGGAAACCAAAAATGTGTGAAAATTATCCATTCTTTCATGTTTTCATGGAGGACAATTAATTTTCTTATTTTTCAAAGATATCATATCTCTTAGAGATTATCTTATTTCATTCTCACACCTATAAAAGAAGTCTTAGGATCTAAACCCAAAGCAACTCATCTACCACACCTCAAGGACTACACAATTTTGCGAACATTCACCTATCGTCTTATGCCATCCATCTCTACCCTACACACACTTTTCACCTATCACCCTCTCACACTCAGTCAAAATATTTGCTACTTGAGAAGGAGAATGGAAGAGGATCATCAAGACGGAGAATTACGCCAAACAAGGGTTTTTCTTCCTTCTTTAATTTCTTATGTTTCTTTGTAACACCATGAACTAATACTTTTCTGAATAGTTCTATGAGTTTTGAAGGTCTGAATTATGTTGAATTGATGATTTAGACTGGGATAAAGATTTCTGTAGAAGATTTATTCCTTTATTGATATTTTGATTTTTATACTTATATCTTTCTTCTTCTTTTCATCTGCCCTCAGTCACATTTAAATCATTGACTTATGCATGTTTATGATTATTTCTTATGTTATCAGGGACTTATATTTGTTTATCTGTTAAAATGTAAAGGGGAATGACTAATATAACTTTTATTCATTAGAACTGCCAATATTGGATATATGATCTATCTATTAATTACCGGTCTATATGATTATGTTTCTTAGATGATTAGATGGATAATTGATGTTTCATTCTTAAGTAATTATAAAGGGAAGTCTAGTGCTCTAACCTTAGATGAAATTTAACATGAAGTACTTAGAAAGAGAGTACGAATTATTCTTCTGCATCTGAAATTTTGAACCAGATTTACGTGTACTGCTTAACCTAGAGGCTTAGCGTACTTAAGTGATTGCTATTGTAAATTCTGTAGGGATTTTAACCAATTATCTAGTGATTTGATTTGACTGATTTAAACTGGATTTTCTAGAGCTATCTTATCTTCTCTCTTGAAACTCTTGTGATTGTTTGTGACTTTTATTTTATTTAATTGGATTATTTATTTTGCTGCATAATTAGTTGAATAATTTCCAAACTCTTGAAAATGTTATTTTGTCTTAATTAGTAGTGGTGCAAATTATATGCATGTAATAATCTGTTTAACTCTAATCTTGTGGGTTCGATAATTTAACTTGATCACATGTCGTGCTACAATAAATCCCTTATATTTGAGGGTAATCATTCTTATGAGTGGAGAAAAAAGTGAATAATTTTTTGGCACCGTTGCCGAGGATTAGATTGTTTAAATAGGAGACCACTAAATTATTTGTTATCACTGTTAGCTAGGACTTCTTATTGTTTTATTTTTATTTTTATTTTTTTGTTTGAGTATATTCTGACTTTGAATTATTTTTGAGGTACATGAGATGTACGAATTAGTGGAATGCTATGGAAATCAGAATGCTATGATTTCTCCTCCATATTACATGGATGAGAGGTACTATGGGAATGCTATGGAAATCAGAATGCTATGATTTCTCCTCCATATTACATGGATGAGAGGTACTATGGTTATGATTCTACAATGAATCAAGTTCTCAATACTATAATCAAGTCAGATATAGAGATGAACGATCTTGTGCTTACAATGGAAATCATATCAACCTCATCAAGATTACACTTATTCTGGTTCAACTAAAGCTTCCCAAGAATTTATAAATTAGTTTGATGCCTTCATGAAAAAATAGAGAAGAAGATGAAGAAAGAAAAAGGAAGGACGAAGAGTTTAGAGTTAGAATGTGTGAAATAATGCAAGAGTTTCA
Organism: Pogostemon cablin; assembly: GCA_023678885.1. Taxonomy (NCBI): domain Eukaryota; kingdom Viridiplantae; phylum Streptophyta; class Magnoliopsida; order Lamiales; family Lamiaceae; genus Pogostemon; species Pogostemon cablin. The sequence goes on from CM042966.1 coordinate 16,670,107, forward strand.
TGAAAGCGTGAGACAGATTAAAAATAATATTGCGAACATAGTTACAAATTCAAATGTTCAACTTCAACAAGAGGAAAGAACGGTTGAAGAAGGGTTTGAGAAAGAAACTGTTGTTCCATTGCGCAGTGGAATGCAGTCTGAAGGTCCTAAGTTGTTGTTTGAAGAATGCAGAAGCATTGACGTAGTAGAGGAAATTGTTGAGTAGAGCCTACCCATAATCCTGTCTAAGGATCCATTAGAAATAAGCGTAAATGAATTTCTTACTCTTCCTCCGACTACTACTGGTGATTTTTCTAATGAGCTATCACTTAAATTCCTTGAATGCTTACATGAGTCAAATAATTGTAGGGACTTAAAAGGAGAAGAAGGAAAAGTGAGGAATCAAAGTGGAATGACCGATTCCTTCCACTTTGATGAAGAAGCACAACTATTAGAGTACAATGGCAAGGATGAAAGATATTCATGGCCATTCCGATGAGCCTGTTGATTTTCGTCTGGCTGAAGACGTTAAACTTAGCGCTGTATGGGCAACCCATCATATTTATTCCTTTTATTTTATTTTGTTTGTTTTTGTTTTGTGTCTTGTGCTAGGTGATTTACACTCAAGGTATGTGCTTACACTTAAGGTAATTATACTCTTTGAAACTTAGATTCAGCTCACATTTGCTAGGTGATGTTCACTTTGCATCGTTTCGTGATCGTGAGCTAGAGGTCGATCTTTTGTGAAATTTTTTTTTTTTTGCAACTTTCCTGGTATCTCCTGTTTTATTACTAATGAATCATGTGATGATGAATTTTGTGTTTGAGCTTTAATGATACAAAAAGGTACTGGAGTGGCAAGACGAGTTCTACACTGAGATTTTAACCTAACCGAGTTTAACAACTTAAGGAGCTCGTAAATGTTTGAAGGAACGTTGATTGAGATCTTACTTTTGTGATCAATTCGAGCTTGTATTGTTTAAATTCTGCCAATAACTCATATGCTCTTGCAATTGATTAAGGAAGTATACTTAGGTTATATTGTGGTATGAAGTTTTAAGTGTACTTCTGAGATATTGCTTACTATGAAGAGTGCTATTTACCTATTAAAAAACCATGTAGATTTTGAGCCTTTAAATCATGTACATAATCATATAATATTTTTTTTCTACTAAGTATCATTCATGTGTGTGTATTCTAAAACTTGCCTCTTGTCATGCTTGAGACTACATGTTATGATAGATGATGTGAGATGAGTTAAGGCCATCATTGAATTTATGAGTAACTTAGCCAAATAATTTCATACCAAATGATGTTTTTTCGTAGTTAGCCCTTTTGAGTCATAAAGCCTTATGTCTTTGGCAACTTATGAAAAATAACAATTTTGAGCATCTGAATTTTTTAGCCTTGATTGTCCTATATCTAGTAGAGAATCAAAGGCTTTTCAAAGTGTGTTGATGGAGTTTGATAGTAAACTTGGAAGGAAAAATTTGGTGTCGAAATAGTGATTAAGCTCGAAAATATATTTAAGGAGAATCATGGAGTAGTGCTTAAATCTAGTACTTCATGGAATCAGACATCCTAGGATAGTGCTTAAATCAAGTACCTTATGGAGGATGCGAGATGTAGTGCCCAAAACTAGTATCTCAAGAAAAAAAAAAAAGAAAGGAAAAATTGTTATGCTTGAAGGAAAGGAATGAAAAGAAATTTAGAAGAGGTTGAAATTGGATAAGCTTTGAAGTGTTAAAGTCTGCAGGAAAAAAGATCTCCATTTTTAATTCTCTACTAGTTGAGTCAGTTTATCCATATGTTTCATACATTTACCAAAGAGCCAACATTACATCCAAATAAATATCATTTTTTATCACATTATCGAATCATACTTTTAAGTGATGGTGAGTTTGAGATATTTGGCAAACTTATGGTTACGCATACACTAGAATTTAATCTGAGTGTATACACCTTCAATCATAAGTGCACATCTTTTATACTTAAGTGCAATTGTTATATACTTCCAGTGAGAACATGTCAATTAAGCATTTTAATTGGTGGTAATTGTGTTAACTTATATAGCATTAATGAATTATTGCATGTAATGAAGGTTGCATGACCAAAATTAAATGAACAATTGCATTTTGAATGGCCTAGTTGTCGTATCTTTTGTTTTCCATTTGATTTACACACAGTCTTTCTCTTTCTTTGATCTGTTTTATTGTTCAAGGACAAACAACATCTTAAGTTTGGGGATTTCATTAGTGTGAAAATTTACATATTCTAGGGTCCAATTTAGCACCGTTTGTTAGAATTTATATTGGTATTTTAGCACTAAATGGTTAATTTTCATATTTTTAAAATATTTGTGTGTTTGAGGTGATATTTAGTGTTTTTAGGTGAAAAAATTATCAAAAATGCAAAGTTGGAATGAAGGGTGTAATTGTTAAAGAATACTGAAATAATGCATGTCTAGTTTGCATAATTTTTCCGTACATTTGTGGAGTTTGAAACTAGTCATGTGGTAAATGGTTGGAAAACCAAGGAAGAGAAGATCATTTTGGCTCAAAAAATCAACTCAATCTGAGTTTAGATGAGGAAGTTAAGGTTAGAACAGTGAGATTGAGCAAGCTGCTGAACACTTCAAGGAAGAGAGGATCGCATGGGCGCAAGAATCGCCTAAGTCTGAGTTCGGATGAAATAGTTATGTCCAAAATCGTGAGGTCGAACAATTTGACAGCGAGAATTCAAAAATATGTCAAAATTATCCCTTCTTTCCTATTTTCGTGGAGAGCAATTAATTTCTTTATTTTTTGAAGATCTCATATATCTTAAAGATTATCTTATTTCATTCTCATACCTATAAAAAAAGGCTTAGTGTCTAAACCATAAGCAACTAATCTACCACGGCCTCTGGAGCTACACAATTTTACAAACATTAATCCATCGCCTTCCGCCATCCATCTCTACCCTTCACCCGCTTTTTAACTATCACCCTCTCATACTAAGTCATAGTTTTTCTACTTGAGGAGGAGAGCAGATGAGTATATATAGAGAAGACGGATAATTAGGTCAGACAATAATTTTTCTTCCTTCTTTAATTTCTTATTGTTGATTTATAAACTCATGGGTAGGTTTCATTCCATTACTATGATTGTTACTTGTAACACCATGGACTAGTAATTTTCTGGATAGTTCTCGGAGTTTTGAAGGTTTGAACCATGTTGAATGATCTCGACTAGGTTACGGATTTTCTGCAGAAGATTTGTTTCTTTATGGATATTTTGATTTTTATACTTATATCTTTCTTCTTTTATTTATCTGCCTTTAGTCATATTTATGTTATTAACCTATGCATGTTTATGATTATTGGTTATGTTATTAAGGAATTATATATGTTTATCAGTCATGAGTAAAGTGGAATGACCAATATAACTTTTATCCATTAGAACTGCCAATATTGGACATTTGATCTGTCTATTAATTACCCGATCTATGTGATTAGGTTTCTTAGATGACTAAATCGGTAGTTGAAGTTTCATTCTTAAGTACCTATAAAGGGATGTCTAGTGTTATAACCTTAAATGGAATTTAACATGAAGTACCTAGAAAGTGAGTAGGAATTATTCTTGTGCATCTAAGGTTTTGAACTAGATTTACTTGTTAAGTACTTCTTGACCTAGAGGCTAAGCATATTTAATTAATTGCAACCATAATTTCTGCAGGGATTATAACCAATTATGCAGTGATTTGATTTGATTAATTTAAACTGTATTTCTAGAGTTATCTTATCTTCTCTCTTGAAACAATTGTCATTATTTGTGGCTTTTATTTTTTTAAAAAAAAAATTATTTTTTTGCATAATTAGTTCAATAATTTCCAAAATCTTGAAAATGTTATTTGTCTTAATTATTAGTGGTGCAAATTCTATTTACGTGGTAATCTTTTTAACTTTAATCCTGTGGGTTCGATAATTAAACCTGGTCACACTTTGTGCTACAACTGATCCCTTGTACTTGAGGTTAATCATTCTTGTGAGTGAAGAAAAAGAGTGAACAAGGATCAAGATAAAGCTATTCTCATCCAGCAAGGTTGGTTGATGCAATCAAAGACCACCGATTGAATGAAGTTGTTGTAGTAGATGCTCAAGCAGGTTGATTAGCGTGAAAATTTGGTAGATTTAGAGTCATGTTCATGTGATTTTAGTGTGTTTAAATGATATTTTTGGTGTTATATTCTTTATTTTGTGTTGTTTGTGATTTTTAAGGAAATCGTGTGAACCGTGCTATTATAATATAGGAAATGAGGTATTTTGAGAAAAAAAGAACAATGGAGGAAAACATAATCAATTTGAGGTAGAAAATATGGCACAATCCTATTGAATTTGAAATAAAAATTTTTATGATTGGAATTTCATTTAAACAGATAAAAAAATGAATGCACAATTCAAAAAGGTAGGTATAGGAAAAAACATAGCTCAATTTGAAGTTAAAACGAGCAAAATCGAGAAAAATTAAGAACATGGTACAAAGCTAGCCGATTATCTATAAAATCAGGTCGAATTTTCGATGATTGAAAATCAATCCAAGTTCTTCATCAGATGGAATTTAGGGGCTTGAAAATTTTAAATGAAAAATCGACCAAGGGATAAAATTGTGTCGATTTTTCGTGATTAAAAGCACCCATGATGTTATTCGGATTTGAACCAGTGATGATAAGCTCAGAAAATCGAGTTGATTTTCTTGAAGCTCAGGTCTATTTTCCCTGATCTTGAAATGCATATGAGAAACAACAAAATCATGGAAACTGTTTCATAAAATCGATTCAATTTTCTTAGAATTTTTAGCGATGTCTTCCCTAATTTTCATATGAAATCATTGACGAGGTTATAATAAATAGTGCAGAATATGATTTTTTAGAAGGAAGAACAGAGCATCATCTTGGAGAACTTACATCACCTAACATTTTAAACATTTTCACCATCTCTTTCATCCTTTGTTGATCCATCCATCAATCATTCGATCTTTCCATCTAATTAACCCTAATAATTAGAGAAGCGAAGCAAAGGAGAGTGAGGACTAGAAGAAGAGGAAGGAGAAGCTCTATTGAAGAAATTCAGGAGGGATTCAATTCCTAATTTTTTTAGACTTCTTTATAGTTTAAAATTATGTGTTTTGGAGATACAATTCTTATTGTTTTCTTTAAGACTATGGTAGACTAATCATCTTTGTGAGATTAGCAATATGAATGGTGTTGGATAGTTTTGGGTATTCTACAATTGAATCTATATTAATTGGGCTTCTTGAATTTCTATCATTGATATGAAATGTTTGATGTATATGTGTCATTTGTGTGGGTAATTGTCTTTGGTATGCAGTTAGAATGAGAATTCAATTATGTATTCAGAATTATTAATTGAATAATTCTATCATACACTTCTTGTGCATTAGTATAGAATGAGATAAAGAAGTCCTGTGAAGCTTAGAACTGTTTGATAAAACACTCTGTTGCCTAGATCGAGAGGTTGTTTAATTGAGTGAGGTGACCCAACCCGTAGTGAGTTTATAGTACCTAGAAAAAAAAGATTATCTATGATTTAGTACCTAATCTGAGAACTCGTAGAGTAATTAGTACCTATTAGGAGGTGTTTACTTTGGTCTCGATCCTAAGAGGTTTTTAGGTGTTTTTGTAAGGATCTACATTCTCTTCGTCTCGAGAGAGAGTTTAGGCAGACATCATGATCACCCTTATTCTTAGCCTAAGAGATATATAAGTTCGTTGAAAGCTAGAGTTTTCATACCTTAAGTGTTGCTAGTCTCACTCTTTATATACTTGGTTCATTCATCCATCTTCCATTCATCTATTTTATTGCTTATCTTTTTATTTATTTGCTTGATTTTCATTTCTTGTTCAATCCTTATCCTTTGTTATCATCTTTATAAAACTATGACAAACATGAGATTGCTTAGACTCTAACCTTATTTCTCATTGTTCTATAATTTAACTTAGTTTCTTATATATTACTTCAATAGAGTACACTTGGTCTTTTGTGCATAAAAAAATACGCAACATAGCTGCATCTGAAGCTGAGATGCAAATCAGTTGACAACTAATCGAGATGATGATGAATTTGGTTATTCAGAGGCACTACCTATTACTTCATCATGGATATCAATAGATTGAGTGTTATATTCAAGTTGTACTTCCATGTGTGTCCAATTAAATAGTAATGAAGGGTCAGTGCTTTTAAGTAGTGATCATACTTGTCAAATTAAGGGTATTTGTTCTATCAAATTGAGGATGCATGATGGAGTGGTCAAAACTCTATCTGATGTGAGGTATGTACAAGACCTGAAAAGATATCTTATCTCTTTATGTGTATTGGTTTCTTAGGCTATATGCTTAGATCACAGAATGGAGTGCTTACAATTATAAGGGGAAAGTCTGACGTAGTGGGAGGAATAAGGAAAATGGACTTGTATCTAATAGATGACATACTGCTGCAGAACATAATAAACAAGGAAGAAATGCACTTATGGCATGGAAGATTAGCACGTATCAGTGAGTAGGGATTACAAGAATTGGCAAGGCAGAAGTTCATAACCATGAGTTCTAAATAGAAATTAGATCATGTGCGCACTGTATCTTTAGAAAGACTAAGAGATTAAAGTTTGGCATTGGAGAGCATACAAGGCCAAACTGGACCATATCCATTCAGACATGCAGGAGCCCTCAAGAACACCAATAAGACCTTGAGGCATGTGTTTTATATCATTCATAGATGATTACAACAAGAAATTCTGGATATACATTCTAAGACTAAAGTTGAAAGTTCAAAAAAATTGATTAGCTGAAGTTCAAAATAGCATCAACGAAAAAATTAAAGTGCTATGGACTGAAAATAGGCTTAAATAATGTCTTGGGGAGTTTAATAATTTTTGTAGAGAGAGAGAGTGATCATGAATCAGAGAACTGTTTTAAAAACACCACCACAGAATGGTATTTCAGAAAGACTAAGCCAGACATTTCTTAAGAGAGTTGGGTGTATTTTGAGTAGTTCTGGCCTAGCTAAGAGTTTCTAGGGTGAAGTGGTCATTATAGTTGCATTTCTTATAAAAACAAGTCCATCAACGACCTTGAAGTTGAAAACACCAAATTAAGTAGGTAAGGCAGTAAACTCTGATAGATTAGATATTTGGCTTATACTCACATTAAGTAGGATAAATTAGCTTCAAGAGTAGTGAAAATGTTTCATGATTAGTTATCCTAAGAGTATAAAGGCATGCAAACTATAAAGCATTGAGGGTAATTAATTCATAATAAGTGGAGATATTACCTTCAATGAAGTTTTTATGCTATTATTACAGCATGTTTAAAGCAAGCAGTCTAGTAATGGTACTGAGTTTGAGATGGAATCTTCCAAAAGAAATCAAGAGAGTCAGCAAGGGTTGAATACAGGATTAGGACAAGAGTAAGATACTACATCAGGTGCTAATGGCTTTACAGGAATAGAAACTGATGAAATGCTTAACAGCTATCGGTTAACAACATATATGCAAAGAAGAACTATAAGACCTCCTGCTAGGTATGCACAGGTAGATCTTTTTTTCCTTATACATTACAATAAACATTGATGCTTATAAACCAAGAATCTATAAGTATGCAATGTCTTGCAAGGACATTGACAAGTGGAGTGTTGCTATGCAAGAGGAATTGCGGTCATTAGAGAAGAATTAAAATATGAAAAATTCTTATGAGGCCAAGGGATCAGAGGTTGGTCAGCTGTAAATAGATTTATAAGAGAGAAGTAGCATTAGAGAATGAAAGTGAAGTAAGGCTCAAAGGAAGGTTAGTTGCTAGAGGCTTTTCACATAAAAAAAGGCATTGATTACACTGAGATTTTCTCCAATGGTGAAGCACTTCTCTATCAGAATATTACTAGCTTTAGTAGCTCAGGATGACCTTGAACTGTATCAATGGATGTTAACAACTTTTCTTCATGGAAAGTTAGAGCAGAGGATCTACATGAAAGTTCCTGAGGGAGTAGAAGTTCAAAATCTATGTGCTAAGTCATGTTTACTTCTTAAGTTCTTATATAGATTAAAGCAAAGTTTTAGAAGATCTCAGGTTTGATGAGTATGTGGTTAACTGTGGTTTCAAGAGAAGCTTATTTGACAATTGTATGTAAATTGAGAATGACAATGAATGAAAAATATTTTTGTTACTATTTGTTGATACTATACTAATAGCCTGCAAGTCTATGGAAGGTATTTAAGTAGTGAAAGACATGTTGAAATCAGAATTTGATATGGAGCTAAGAGGCTACTGTGATCTTAGTAATGCAGATTATCAGAGATAGATCAGTTGGATCTGAGGCTTCATCAGAGCTTATACTTAAAGAAATTGTTTAAAATATATAATCTGGATTTGTGCAAGCCAATAGCTACACCAATAATGTAAGGATTAAGTTTATCAGCTCAGCAATCAACTCAGACAAGTGAAGATTTATCAGAGATGGACATATTTATTATGCTAGTATTGTTGACAATCTTATGTATGTTATGGTTTGTTGTAGGCCGGACTTAGCTTATGCAATGAGCTTAGTGAGCAGGTTTATGAGCAATCCACAGAGGGAGTACTAGGAAGCAGTAAAGTGGATTCAAAGATTTCATAAGGAATCTTTGATGGCAAGTTTTCAATTTAGCAAGTTTGTTTCTAATGATGATTTTTTGCAGGTTTTCAAATGTTGATTATTCTGCCAATTTGGATACAAGAAAGTCATTATCAGGTTATTTTTTTTCTGTTTGTTTGGGACTGCTATTAGTTGGAGAGCTACTCATCAATCAGTAGTGACCTTGTCAACTAACAGAAGTTGAGTTTATCTCACTTATAGAAGCAATATAATAAAGATTGTGGTTGATTGGCATCCTAAAAGAATTTAGCATTGAGCAGAAGTCAATTGCAATTAATCCATACGAAAATAATTAATAAAGAACTCCCCTCTTTAGTGGATGTAGGCTAGGTTTATAGCCGAACCACTCTAAATCTCTCTTCATTTTCATTTTGAAAAGCACACATGCACATTTGACAGTTTAAGGCTTATAATTTTATTTTTCTTGAGCTTAATTCATGAGTTTGATTTCTCCATACACTTAGTAGATCAGTTGATTCATCATTGTCATATCTAAAGTATATTGGATTGAATAATGTTTTATTATTTTTTAATTTTTTAATTTAACAACAATCAAGGACCCATAATATATATATATATATATATATATATATATATATATATATATATATATATATATATATATATATATATATATATATATATATAATCAAGAATAATCCATCTTAAAAATTAGAATATGTGAGATAGTGAGATAGTCTCACCCAAAATTTCACTTTAGAAATTTTTCAATTGAAAAAGTAGTTTATTAACATGTAGAATAAGATCCCCTTATCGTTATTGTACAAAAATATTTTCCTCCAATAATCACACGTGAAAAGGAAAAATTTTCATCTCTAAACTTAAAAACTTAAAATTGAAACCTCTATATACACATATATTAGAATAACTACCCAAGTCACTTAAAATATATTTTGAAACTTAAACTCTTAAATATTTTAATAAATATAAAAGTCTAAATATCCTTTGTACTAAGTTGCATGAACATTTGTAATCCCCCTTTATACACTTTGTTAACAACCTTTTTTTATAATAATTATGTTAGTTTCTTAATAAAAATATTAATGGTCAAATAAAACATAAAAAGTAATATATTCATTAAAAGGACACATTAAATATTTAAAAAAATACAAATAGGATTTAACTTCGTACACCACATGCACACGGGATATCAACTTTGAAATATAATCATATCATAAGATTATTGTTTTCATTCATTTATTTTGTTGTAATTATAATTCTCTATAACTATATAATTATTAATCTTCTTGTAATATTGTGAATCAAAATATAAAAGAATAACTAAAATTTAGATAAAACAACTTATAAAAATTTATTAATAAAATTAAAGTATTTAATCAATAACGTAAAATTATTAATAATTTTTTATATTAAAGTAAAAAAGAAAATGTATGAATATATATTGTAAAATGTTAAAGAAACCAACTAAATTGATTTTTATATATATGACACTTAATATTATAACATGAAATATTTATAATAATATTATTGAAATATATTATAAATTTTAGGTTAAATATTATAAATATGTAAATAGTCAATAAAATATAGAGATATAACTGTAATGATTCAAGGTGTTCTATTTAAAAAATAAAATAAAAATTAAAGAATTAAACATATTTTAATTCAATAAATCAATATTTTTTTTATAAATTTATTAATTTTAGTAATTAAAATTTTATGCTATAATTATAATTAAAATTAAAAAATTTTAATTTTGTTGTTTTTACATACGCTATAAAAAAATATTTTTTAGCAACAGAATTTACTAACGGAATTCAATCCGTTGATAATTAGCAATAAATTAGCAACCAAAATGAGACTTTTCTATTAGCAATGGAATGACAACGGATTTATTCTCTATTTTACCAATGGATTACCAAGGGAATCTTTATATAAATTATCAACGGAATTTTTAGTAATGGATTACCAACAGAATTATTTACCTATAAAATTGATTTTTGGTTGCTAAAAAATTTACCTACCACCACTTTACCAACAGAAATTTATCAATGGATTCCATTGCTAATTAATCCGTGGATAAACCAATTTAACAATGGAATTAAGGTTTTTACCAACGGAATATTCCGTTAATTAAAAATAGTTTTTTTAGTGATAATTATGGCTAGTCTTCTTAGTAAGACAAGAAACATAAATAGTTATTATTCATGCTTATTATTTATTTATACAAATTAATTGGTTTTATTTTTATTAGGAATTTTATTTTCTTTGATGGTTTTAAATACTTGAATTATACGGATGAAATTAGTTTGTTAATTACAGTATTATATGTTAATTTGATTTACTAATTATCAATTGATGTTTGATCTATGTTAATTATGCTTCATCATACATGTTTATATACATGGATTTGGGTAAGATGCGGCGGATATGAACCCTTATTCATCGGAATATCTGAGAATAGACGTTATAATTGGATTTGACTGAGTAGGATTTTCAATTATATAATAAGAGAATTCGATCGCTATTGTTTATAGAACACGGTAAAAAGTCTTGTTGAGATTTACAACTTAGGTAACCCACGAGTAAATTAAAATATTTAATATCATCATTAATTTATTTCTTTGTTGTTTATTTATTTTATTTTAATCTCTCATTTATTTTCATTTGTCTTATAAATTCGTAATAAACATGCATACGCATATTTTTGTTATTCTATTTTTATGTTCCCTTGAGTTCAATATTTTTGTTACTTAGATTAGTTCCACTAGCACAATCTAATGCACTTGTTAGTGAGTAAAAGAATATATGCAAGAATCGATATTCGAGATTGTATAATTGCGAGATTAAATACTGCAGTAAGTCAGTAATATATGCCTATTTGATGAATAAGTTGAATCGTATATATGGATTTGCATTGGGATATTGTTGTCTATGTTGGATCCTTTTTCATAAATTTTTATTAAAGAATTTATGCTAAACCTTAACTATTAATTTCTGGAATTATCATGCTTGTAGGTAAAAAGCAGTTGAATAGATGAATTATTATGAGCATGAAATTGGTGTACCTTGCGTGTACGAATGTGTTTAAGAGAAACATCAAGTTGATGTTCCAAATTTTGTAACTCCTTCATGCTTAGACTGTCCAGCTCTTCTCCCATGTAGTGCCTTTCAAACCAAACGCAAACAATCAATTTATTTATAAAAGACAACAACTTAATTAAAGTTGTGTAATATCACTGAGAAACCCGACCTTGGTTAACATAGTAATGTTACAGAATACAAAGTAGTGGTATAAAGTGACACACAAGAGGTTTTTACTCTTCATTTTAAAAATTAACATTATTTTCTTTTTGAAAAAATAAAAATAAAAAATTGGTTTCACTCTTCATATGCTCTCAACCGAGATGAATTGAAATTACATGATTTTTAAAACTAACGATAAAAATTGAGGGAAAAAACCACAAAAGAACTTATAATTTTAAGGTAAATTTCAATGTATTTGTATATTTACCACTGAAACCATCACTACATTAATCCAACATAGGTAAAACCATCACAAAACATTAAGTCTCTGACAAAACATCTACCCCACATTAACTTATCATTCGTACCCATATCTCTATTAATTTTTATTTAATAATACGTGAATATGTGTTTCTTAAGAAATGTATTAACTTTTTATATTTAGTTTTTCATTAAAAAAAACTAAAACAAAATTCGCTAAAAATTAACTAACAAAGTATATAAGTTCTTATTCATTAATGTATATGTTTTTATTCATTAGTATATAAGTTCTCAACGTGGATGCATAAATTTGAATTCATCCACCCGAGTGAATAGAAGAATTTGCCTATATATATAGAGGGTTTGTTTTCAAATGGTATTTCTGTTAAATTAGTAACTGGTTATAAGTTATATAAGGTAGATCATATATCAATTAGATTATTAGTGAGATGGGGCATTCGTCGGGCAAGTATCTGTGCAGGCCCAGGGGCGTATATTTTCAAGGGCAGACCGGGCTCAAGCATAGTGTTGCTCATTAAGAGCCCATTATAATTTATATGAGTAATTTAATTTTTTTTAATAAAGCACAGTTTAAAAAATTATTAAACCCACCCCAAATAATAAATTTAACCTTCAAAATTATATATATATATATATATATATATATATATATATATATCTTAGCCCACTTAAAATAAAATAAAATTTTGACTCATGCCAAATTAAATATGGTTTGTTATATACTCCTTCGTTTCATTAACTATTTTATACTTCTCTTTTTTTATCTATCCCAACAGTCATGCACGTTTCTAAAGCTTAAAATACATTTCAATAATATACACGTTTTACGCATATTCCAACAAATTTATACACTTTTTAATTAATTATTAAAAATACTGATTTTTTACACATATTCTAACAACTTTACATACCTTTATTCATTTTTTCTTTTTACTAAATTACGTGCACAAAAATATGTGAAATATTTCATGGGATAAAATGAGTATAGTTTTTTCATAAACTATTGAGGTTTTTATTTTTTTAATTAGCCCATCCCATTATTCTTGGATCCGCCACTACGCAGGCTGGCATTGAATGTATGTTGAAAGGGCATAGCAAGTTGCTAACTTGTCAAACTTGGTTTGATATATAGATGTTTTAATATTACAAAAAATGTAATTTAAAAAATATATCAATATATTTGGACAATTCACAATTTAAATATATTATCTTTATTTATTTGTATGTGGTGGGTTATAAATAGATCGGGCCATTTGATGTAAAAGACCTCGCACGGGACAGATTATATGCGAGTCATAATAATGCGAGCTATTTTTTAAGTGGATCATTTATGGGGCGGGCCATATGTGTGGCAGGTCGGTGGTTAATTTTTGTGTGTTGTGTGAGTTAGGTCGGTACTAAAGTATACTTTGACACATTTATAACTATTTTATTGAATTTTAAAGGTCAATGAATCAATTTCAAAATTTTAGAATATTATGAACTAATTCTAAAAAGAGAAACTTAAATAACTAAAAATTTTATTTTTCTTGCCACATCTAAAGTATCATATGAAATTATTGATTGTTTAACCTATTTCAATCTGTAAATAAATGAAGTAAATTTTCAAATTTTGGAAAGTTAATAAATTATTAATTTTAAAAACTCAAAAACTTGTTAATTAATTTCAAAATTGGATAAACTTAACGCACAAAATTTTTTTATTTTCTCTAGAATAAATATTTGCATAAATATAAATAATTTCTACTCATTGTGTACTTCAAAATTTCAATTTAATTTGTTCTACTTAATCGTGAACAATTTTAAAATGATAAAAACACTCAACAGGACCATTTCTTATAATAATTTAATTTAAAATTTTCTTTTTTTTTAAATGTATATAACATATTTTACATTTTATTTTAAATAATAAGTGCATAATTTAGATAAACAGATAGCATTCTTTTATTAAAATTTTTAAACAAATTTTTAAAAGAATGCAAGAATTCTAATAACTTTTTTTTTGTTTATAAAAGAATTACTACTTTATAAATGAATTTAAAAATATCTTTCTTTTTAGATAAAATTTAATATTTATTAGAATCTTAATGAAAAAATATACTCTCTTTGACTCAATTTTATTTTTTTATTTTTTTAACATCTGAATTAAACAAGTTGTTAGTTCTCAGGGTTTTTTTTTAATAAATAAAATATAAAATAGGTTAGATATGTTTGGTTGGAGTTGTATATTTTAAAATAATAAAGCGTATGAAAGTGATTAGTTGTTTAATTTTTTTACCATTTTAATAAAGTAAAAATTTTTAGGATGAACGAAAATGAAAAATATAAAGAAATGAGACAAAGCTCTAGCACATATTCCATTAATTTTATTATCTTTGATTTTTTAATATTCTATTATATATATTTTTTTGTGTATTTTTTACAATTGTAATATATATATATATATATATATATATATATATATATATATATATATATATATATATATATATATATATATATATATATATATATATATATTATAGAAATATTCAAGTAAAAATTAAATGTTAAAATATTATAGTTAATACAATAAATAAATACTATATAAATGGCTAAGAATGAGAAAGTATATAGATGAGAGATTAAAATCTAATTTATAGTTGGATTTAACAAAAAAAATTCGAACATTACTTGCGTGACACTTGAGCTATATTTTACGGCTTCTTTACATTTATTTATGTAAAAAAATTGGTCAAAATTCGATAATTAAAAAATAAATTAATAAATTAAATAATGATCCATTTGAATAAGGATTCATGTTATAAGGCCATTTGTGATTTTTGTTTAATGACAGATCCGGTTAGTTTAATTATTTTTTTATGTGAATTATGCACTCTTACTTGAAGATTCAACCCATGTATGTTAATAACCCCTGGACTATCCCAATTTCATCGTAAAATTTGGAGAAAGAGAAGATATAATAATCTTATCAACCTTTGGTTTCTCTGTAGAACCTCCATTCTAGCCTTAAGCTTCGCATTTTCTAAACTCCAGCTTGCCTGCCATGTAATACATATGTAAAATCCATGTTTCATATAAAATATTCTTAATAATATATGAATATATTCGGAATGTTATATAAATAGATCAAATGCACTGTTGGTCCTAAAATGTTCATTTAAAAAAAAAAATAAAAAAACCACATAATTTCAAGTTGGACCATTCGCATTTATTTATTTATTTTTTCACTCACGCGTTACATCTTTAATGTAATAAATGGGAATTTAATTTTGATATGTGTCATCCCCATATTTTTTCTCAATTATTTAATTATTAATTAATATAGATAGATAATTACATATATTTATTTAATATTTGAATAAAATATAATCAAATTAAAATTAATTATTAATTAAAATTTAATGCAGATAAATAAATATATATATATATATATAAATATATATATATATATATATATATATATATATATATAATTTTTCATTTACTTATAAATAAGACATATTATTCATTCAATTCACACGCACAAAAATTATCATCCCGAAGCTTTCTTCAAGTTAGTATTCAAATTTTTATTAATTTTATTTGATTAAATTTGTTATATTTTATTTTTAATTGCTTTTGATTCATGCATATTTATTTCTTTTGAATTTCTATTTCTTTATGCTTGATGTCCAATTTTTATATATTATTTATTTCTTCTAATATTGTTATGATTTTGTCATTAAATTATAAGAGTACAAAAAAAATTGTTTTTAAGCTTTCTTCATGTTGTAAACATTTTTTATACGCAAATTATCTTTTTAAGCTTTTTTTTTTTTTAAATTCTCAAGAATGGATGATATCTGATTTATAATTTTTTTAATTTCGTTAAATTTTGGTATGATTTAATTTTTAATTTCTTTTAATTTTTATTTTTTTATTAATATAATTTAGTTTATTTATTTTTATTTTCTTTAATTTTATGATGATCTTTTTTAGCTTTCAAATTGACATTATTATTTTTTTTTGTTAATTCCGTTATTTTTTTTATTTTATTTTGATAAATTTTGGTAAAATTTTATTTTAATTTTCTTATTAGCTTTTTTTTATTAATATAATTTAGCTTATTTATTTATATTTTCTTTAATTTTGTGATGATCTTTTTTTTACTTTTAAAATCACTTTATTATTTTTTTTGTTGATTCAATTATTTATTTACACATTTATCAATTTTGTTTATTTTATTTGTTAAATTTATTTATTATTTTATTTCTGTTAATTATCACACATATATACGGATTTCGTTATATTTTTTTAATAAATAGAAATATTAAATTAGTTATTTTTATTGTCATCAATAAATATATTGATTTATTTGTTATAATTTGTGATTTATTTTGATAAATTTTGGTATAATTTTATTTTAAATTTCTTTTAGCTTTTTTTATTAGTATAATTTAGCTTATTTATTTATATTTTCTTTAATTTTGTGATGATCTTTTTTTAACTTTGAAAATTACTTTATTATTTTTTTTGTTGATCCATTATTTTTTTTATTTACACATTTATCAATTTTATTTATTTTATTTCTTAAATTTATTTATTTATTTTATTTCTGTTAATTATCTCACACATATATATGGATTTCGTTATATTTTTTTTAATAAATACAAATATTAAATTAGTTATTTTTATTGTTATTAATAAATGTATTGATTTATTCGTTATAATTGGTGATATTTATTATTATTTTAATTTTATAATTATTCGTTATATTTTTTTATTTATTTTTATTAATACATAATACTAAATTTATTTACTTTTTGGGTGATTTGGGGTTTACCTTGGTTTAATTGATTTATTTTAGGGTATACTAAATAATTATTTTTCACAATTTTTCTCAATTATTTTAATTATGAATTAATATAGATAATTACAAGTATTTTTTTAAAGATTTGAATACGAATATGGTCGAATCAGAATTAATTATTAATTAAATTTTAATATAGACAAATACATGTATTTGCTTAAAGATTTGAATATGGACGTGATCAAATCATATTTGGAAGCACAAAATATATTTAATTTTCTCTTTACCTATAAATAAGAATTTTTATTCATTCACTTTACACACAGCACAGAAATTATTCTCCCGAACTTTTCTTCAAGTTAGTGTTCAATTTTTATTTATTAATTTATTTTGATTAATTATTTTTTCTTTTTATTTTTTATTAATTTTTCAAATTTATTTTGATAAATTTTGGTATAATTTTATTTTAAATTTCTTTTAATTTATATTGATTTATTAATATAATTAACTCTTAGTTTATTTATTTTTATTATCTTTAATTTTGTGATGGTCTTTTTTTAACTTTTAAATTCACTTTATTTATTTATTTCTTAATTTCGTTATTTTTTATTAACGCATTTATCTATTTTATTTCTTAAATTTATTAATTTAATTATTTTATTTCTGTTATTTAATTTATATATATATATATATATATGAATATATGGATTTGATTATAATATTTTAACTGATTTATTTTAGGGTATAATAAAATATTATTTTTTTAAAATTTTATTTATTGAATTATATTTTTTAAAATTGTAATTTTAAAACCCGTATAATACACGGGATCCATACTAGTTTTTGAATAAACAAAAAAGTTGTACTTTTGATCCAACACAAAGGGTCTTGGAAAACAAAATACAAAATGCAATTTATGGACAAATTTTAAACTGTAAACTTTTTTTTTTAATTAGTTTGAGATAAAAGTGCATTTTTTCATATATATATATATATATATATATATATATATATATATATATATATATATATATATAAACGTGTGTACCGGTGATTCGAGGTCGGGCTCTTTCAGCTGCCTTTCAGAATATGAATATCTTTCGTACCGTTCCAGGATCCTTTCCATGCTGCAAGTAACAATACTCAATACATTTATTATTAAAAAAATTTGTGTTGCAACACAGACAAAAATATTAGGATTCATACAAACATGCATGGGAGAGATCATCTTACAAATATCAGAATGTAAATGTTTGTTATCAGTTATTTATGTACAATACGCAAATTTTCTATATAATGAACTCTTTCCGTAATTTTGGCGCGAAATCACCTATAAAATCTCACTCTTTATTCAACTTCAGAGCAAAAGATCTTACAAGTTTCAAGTTTAACAAAGTATTGGATGGAACCTTATCAATAACCTGGTTTCACCTTATAATAATATTTTATTCACAGAGTTTAATGTCTATTCTAAAATATTAATATTAACTTTTAAATTATATTATGCTCCCTGTATTTCCATTTTCATTTTCTCTTTATTTCCAAAATTAAGAAAAAACCAAAGTTTTAGGGTAGAGTGGAATTTTAAGTAATAAATCAAGGGTTAATTGCAAGAAAAATTACGAAAACTTTATTTTTATTGTAAATTAATTAATTCTCGCCTCTGAGAAATTGCAAAAAAACTACACTTTTAAACATTGTTGCAAAACAAACCTGATGTGTGATATTTTTCTCAAATGTAAATTTTTAAAAAGAACCCCACCTTTAAACTCACATTTGAGAAAAATATTACATATTAAGTGCATTTAGCAACAATCCTTAAAGGTGATGTTCTATTTAGCAGTAATAAGAGTAAAATTCGTGATTTTTCTTATCATTAACCCATAAATAAATGATAAGCAAAATTCTAAAATAAAGCACAAATTCTAGAGGCATGGTCTGACTTCATCTTATCACCTGTCCCACAAATATTATACATTGCATTACTAATCATACATGAGATATAATGTAAGGCTTTATTTAAAACTAAGTGATAGATATTTAAGCATTTAGGGCTGACAATTGAATTCATAGCTCTTTTTTAAAACTAAGAGTATGATAACGCATTAATAAGCTAACAATGTAATTCATATCATCAAAAGGGGAGAGGTTGGTTGGCCAATTGGATATAATACAGAAAAATGAAAATTTTATCTTATGAGGCTTTTAAGCCTCAACTAGCTATTATATATATATATATATATATATATATATATGCTAGTTTTGTCTTCCGCGAATGACGCGCGTTCTATTATATTTGATATCTTTATTTTAAAAATATATTTTTATATTTATTATTAAATGTATATATATATTTGTATGTTTGTTTTTTTGTCTTACTTTACTATTAAATGTGTTTTTACAAAAATATTAAATTTATGATTAGTTGTAAATTTAATTAATAATCAAGTATCTCCCTTTTTGTCTTTTAATTGTTTTTTATTGAATAACTAAACAAAATCATTAAAAGTAAAAATCAATTAATTTTTTTTGAATAACTCAATCAAATCTTTATTAGTTGTAAATTAATTAATAATCGAGTCTCACTCTTTTTTTTTCTTTTACTTTTATTTTTTTAATTGAATAACCCAACTAAAACATTTACATGAAAAAATTTATTAAAAATTATTGTCATTATTTATTATTTTAAATATTAATTGTAAGTTAATAATTAGAGGGGCCTAATAAAAATATTAGTTAAAATGTTAAATTACTTAATATAAAATATTAATTGTAAGATTAAAATTTTTTAAAATATTTAAAAAATTTTATTATAATTAAAATAATAATTTTTATTAAAAAATACATAAAATATTCTTATTAGATTAAATAAAATCATTATAAAATTACTTAAAATATAATATTAATTGTAAGATTATAAAATATTAATTAATTTAAATACTATTAAATTACTTAAAATAAATTATTAATTGCATTATGAAGATTATTAATGAGAGAGATTAAAAAAATAATATTTAAAATATTAAATTACTTAAATAAAATATTAATTTAAAGATTAATGTGAGCATCACATACACAATATTTTCAAAAGCGAACATGGTGATGCCACATACACAAATTTTTTTAAGAGAAGCGTGACGCTGCCACATACACAAATTAATAGTATTAATGATATTCTTATTAGATTAAATTAAATTAAATCTTCATAAAAAATGACTTAAAATAAAATATTAATTGTAAGATTATAAATACTTCAAATATTAAATAACTTAAAATAAAATATTAATTTCATTATTAAGAATATTAAAAGTAGAGATTATATAAAACAATATTTAAAATATTACATTACTTAAAATAAAACATTAATTGCAAGATTAATTTGTGAGTGACATATACACAAATATTTTTTAGGACAAACATGGCGACGTCACATACACAAATATGTGTGAGTGACACATACACAAATATTTTTTTGGATGAACGTGGCGACGCGACATACACAAATTTTTTTAAGGAGCAATGTGGCGCCGCCACATACACAAATCCAAGATTTTATTTTTGACAAACACTTGTAAATTAATAGTATTAATGATAATGGAAGTGTTGCATGCACTCTTATTATTCTACCTTTATGTTCATGTATATTATACCCATATAATTTATTATTTTACTATAAGACTTAATATTTATTCTTAGAATTTAATTATAATTTTATCCTTGCCGTATTTTACTCGTGGTTCATGTTATATTTTACCATCCTAGATTTGTACGGCAATAAGGTCAGTATAACTTTGGTACATTAACATTCGTGAAACAATGGCAATAAGGTCAGTATAACTTTGGTACATTAACATTCTTGAAACAATCATACACATAGGCAGGTTCTTATATTTTTTATAAGATAAAAAAAAAGGAAAATATATATATTTCAAAAAATAATTGCAGGTAGATCTGAAAATGAGGAGGAAAGAAAGGGTGGCATGTCCCGTAGTGTGGAAATATGGAGCCGACAAAAATGTGCAAATATATATAGTTTCATGCATAAGTTCAATTAGGACATCCCACGACCACTTTCCTGTATGTGCATTTCAATGTTTAATTGTCCCTTTGAGGACATATCGTGTTAACATTTGAGTGATACAGAAGATAGGTACAAAGCTGACACCATTTATTCATCAAATTGTCCTAATTGTCTTTTTTAAAAGATAAACATATTTCAATAAACAAATTATCCGGCAGATGAGTACTTATATTACATCGGTTTTAATAAAATAAATTGATCACACATTTCTTTATTCTTTTAAAAAGAAAAATTCATGCCCAATATGTGACACTTAGGGCAGCAACATATCCATTGAGTTTTAACCTTGGGTGTAGCAAAAGCAAATCAGGAAAATTATGCATGAAAACTGTTCAAAAGTTAAAAACTGCTCAACTGATAAAAGTGGCCTTCAAAGTTCAAAATAAAATTTAAGTCACGTGGTAATGATGATGATTATATATACATATATATGCACAAAATCACTGGTTTTAAAGATAAAAAATAGTTGATTAATTTAATAATCGTGTCTCAGTTTAATCTCACAAAATATAAGAGTCGAAAATATATTATGCGATAGGCCGTTGAATTTGTTTTAAAAGATACTTATTACATAAAGTGAAAGCTATAATCGATCATACATAGATTAACAAAGATATTTCATTAGACATAGAGAATAGAGAAAAGAAAACACGTGATCAACCTATCTACGTTAACAGAAGCAGCAAAGAAGAGAGAAAGAGAGAGAGAGTACCATGAATCAGTAGCATATTCAAAGAGCTTTCCCTTAGTAGAGAAGACGATCAACCCTACATCTGCGTCGCAGAGGATAGAAATCTCGTGGGCTTTTTTCAAAAGTCCTGATCGCCTCTTGGAGAACGTCACCTGCCGATTAATCTTGTTCTCTATTCTCTTCAGCTGCACTCTCCCACGACCCATCTTTTTACTCCACCAGATCTTCACCTTCTTCACTACTCTTCTCTATCTATATATATGAATATTTATTTATTATTATTAATTTATTTATGTATTTATGATGATCGCTATGGATGGCTCTTCTCTCGTTTTTACCGTTTATATGTACATGCTCTGTCGCTCCTCCCACCACTAAGATATTTATTTTCCCAACTCCATATGGTAAAAATCACCCCCACCATTTTATATATATGAGGTAATTTTTTGTCACTCTTTCTCTCTCTGTGTTTATAACTTTATATGCATGTGTATGTGTTCACTGTGTTGGAATATATCGCATCACTGAAAAGTAGTTTGAGATGTGGACATCAGCGGTTTTGAGAAACCCTCCTGGTTTTGTGGAAATGGTTGTCGAAATATGATTGGTCGGAGCTTATACAGTATTTAGTGCGCCACATGAAACTTATACTCACTTAATGCAGACCACGTGTTTCACGGAAACCGTTCGTAACCATTATATGGCCATCGATTTGGACGCTTATTCATATTTGTGAAATAATAACTTCTTGCTATAAAATACACTTTGCATTTTTTTTCTCCCTGAAAAATTAAACATTAATTTCAAATTTCAATCTCTCTCTATATATATATTTTAATATATTAATTTTGATGAAGTGTCGCCACCAGAATTAATCTCAATTATTTTAATTTTAATTAAATTTTTATATTTAAATTATTTTATTTATTAATTAAATTTTAATATAAATAAATGTATATATTATTTTAAAATTTAAATATGATATTATCAAATCATAATTAATTACTATTAATCAAAAATTAATTAAAATAGATAAATAAATATAATTACTTTAAGATTTAGAAAATTTATCATTTCTCCACCTATAAATAAGACTATGTATTCATTCGTTTTAAAACATAATTTATTCATCATGAGTCATGACGAACAAAAGTTTTTTCCAAATTTAGAAAGGTATCCATTTTTAATTATTATTATTATTGATTAATTTTTGTTATTCTTCTATATTTATTAATTAATTTATTTATTTATTGGTTTTAGTTATTTTTTTAAAATTATTAGTGTGTAATCATATAATTTTTTTTTTACGAAATTAATTTTTCTTTCATGGTAATTTTCAAATTTTTTATTACGTTTTGTTTTTATTTATTCTTTTGTTTTAGTTTTTTTTAAACTGTCAGTACGTAATTTTTTAGTCTTTTAATTTTTTTCCGTAATTAGCTCTTTTATTTTCCATGGTTAATTTTACAATTTATTTTTATTTATTTTGTTATGTTTACACTTTTGGTTATATTATTTTATTTATTTACTTTTTTTGGTTTTAATTCTTTTTTTATTTATTAGAATATAATTTTTTAATTTTTTTACGTTATTAATTTTTTTTATCAGAGTTTTACAAAAAATTTTAATAATTTTGTTATGACTTCCTATTCTTTTCTTATTTATTCAAATTTATCTACAATAAATATATTTTTTTATTTTTTAATAAGTATTAATTTTATTATAAATTTTCTTTTGTATTGTTTTAAATTTTTTCTTTTAATTTTTTTAGTTAGTTTTGTTTAATTTTATTTGTTTTAATGTTTTTTAATATATTTTCACCAACACTAAAATTTTGAGTCTAATTAGGGTCCACCCAGAAAATTTTAAACGTTAGATTAGTTTTTAATTCAATTTCTACCATTAAAAAAAATTAATTTTTTAAAATAAAAAAAACTTTTTCCGTAATTAGCTCTTTATTTTCCATGGTTAATTTTACGATTTATTTTTATTTATTTTGTTATGTTTACACTTTTGGTTATTTAATTTTTTTGGTTTTAATTCTTTTTTTTATTTATTAGTAGTATATAATTTTCTAATATTTTTACGTCATTAATTTTTTTATCATAGTTTTACAAATTTGTATTAATTTTGTTATGACTTCCTATTCTTTTCTTATTTCTTTGAATTTATCTATAATAAATTTTTTTTTATTTTTTAATAAGTATTAATTTTATTATAAATTTTCTTTTGTATTGTTTTAAATTTTTTTCTTTTAATTTTTTAGTTACTTTTGTTTAGTTTTATTTGTTTTAATATTTTTTAATATATTTTCATCAACATTAAAATTTAGAGTCTAACAGTAAAAAAATTAAAATAATTATTTTTTTAAAATAAAAAAACTACCTCACTACCCATTTTAAACTATAAATGTGGGGGTGCACCGATGCACCGAGTGCACCCCAGAATTACCCTAAGTTTAATGATACATAAATAATTTTTTTTAAGATCGATTATGAATGTGATATTTTTTTATTTTTATAATTTTTTCTCTTTCTTTTATATTTTTTAAATTCTCTTTTTGATTAACTTTTGTTTTTATTAATTTTTTTGTTTTAATTTTGTTATTTTTTTGTTTTTTATTAGTATGTATTTTTTAATCTTTTATTTTTACATTAATAATTTTTTAATGGTTACTTTTATTTCTTAATTAAATTTTTTACGATTTCTCTTTCTATTATTTTTATATTTATTTATATTTTTTGTTTTAATTTTTTTATTTCTTAATAATTTTTAATCTTTTGATTTATTTTATGTTATTAATTTTTTTTCATTGTTAAATTTACCAAATTTTTAAATCTTAATGATGTATCAACTGAATTAATTTAAAAAATTATTAATTAATATTTAGTGATACATACATAATTTTTTTCAAGATTCGAATATTTATATGATTAGATTAGATCAAATAAAAATCAAATTAAATTTTATTTAACAATATAAGAAAATAAATCAAAAATAGATCCCTCTCCACCTATATATAATAAAACTCTATATTTATTCATTCACATAAATTATTCATCATGACGAAAAAAAATAAATTATCTTCACCTTCTAAAGGAAGTTTCCTTTTTTTATTGATTAATTTTTGTGATTTCTTTTATATTTTTCAAATTATCTTTTGATTATTTTTTTTTTAACTTTGTTTTTAATATTATTATTATTTTCTTATTTTTTAAATTTTTTGGAGTTTTACATGTGATTTTTTTTTTCAAATAATCTTTCTTCGTCGTATGGGATTTGCTAGCCATTTTATCAACATGATAAAATCAATCCTCTACTCGGCTAGAATCTCAGTTTTGATCAATGGGGCGCCCAGGGGATTCTTTGGTTGTGGTAGAGGGGTTCGTCAGGGGACCCTCTATCTCCACTTTTATTTTGCATTGCGGAGGAAATTCTTGGCCTATGGATTATCAAATGCACTAATGGAGGGCTTATATCGAGAGCCAGGGGTGGTCGTGAATTTTATTCACCATCATACTTGTTTTATGCTGATGACATAATGTTGTTTTGTAAAGCAAATAAGACCTCCATCAACGGATTGAAGACAGTGCTTTTCTGCTACGCCAACATTTCAGGACAAATTTTCAATCCACAGAAATCAAAGGTATTCTTTGGAAAGCATGTGAGGGATGCTATCAAACGGCGAATCAAGGAAGAGTTGAGGATCTCAGAGGGTAGTATGCCTTTCAAATATCTTGGTGTTCCCATTTTTAAAGGTGCTCCAAGAGGATTATATTTTAAAGAAGCCACGGAAAATACTCTCTCCAAATTTCAGAGATGGACTAGGAACTCACTATCAATGGCGGGCAGAATTTATCTTGTTAACTCAGTGATTATATCATCTACAGTGCATCTTATGATGATATATAAATGGCCTAAACATCATATTGATAAGATTGAGAGGTCATGCAGAAACTTCATATGGACTGGGGAGGTTTCGAAAACACATCATTTCACAGCTGTTTGGAGTCGCATTTGCTGCCCTACGGAGGAGGGTGGACTGGGAATTCACTTTATTAAGGCAGCGAATGAAGCATATCTTATGAAACTATCATGGGATATTCTTGGAGATGAGGCATGTTTGCAGCTCATTAGGAATCGATGGTTTGAAAGTACTAAAATCAAGGATTCCTATTTCCCTTCCTCAATGAAATCAGCCTGCACTCCTCACATCAAACAGCTTATGACGGAGGACATTTGGATAGTGGGGCACGATTCTGATGTGCTTTTTTGGCTAGATAACTGGATTGGTAAACCCATAGCTGATATGGTTGGTATCCCCTCAAAGTACAGACATCATTATCAGCAAAAGATAGGGGATTACTTATATGATGGAGACTGGCACTTTACAATTGAGTTTGTTAATGCCTTTCCTTTTATTGTTGATGCCATATTGTCAACCCGTATGTCTTCAAATCTTCGAGATCAAAGGTTTTAGACCAAAGCCATGTATGGAAAAGTCACTTCAAAGCTTGCCTATGCACATAAACGGCTGAACTTTCCTGTCACAAATTGGGGCTCGTGGATATGGCAAGCTTCATTCCAGCTCGTTGATCAATCACCCTTTAGAAGGCCATCAGGGGCATTCTGACTACATGGGATGTGTTGATTCACAGAGGTTTTGTTGGACCATCACGATGCTATCTGTGCGAGGAGGATTCGGAGACACTTGATCACCTATTTATCCACTGCAAGGTATCTCAGTAGGTACTACGCTTTGTGCTAGTTGGATTTGAATATGAGGGATCGATCCCTCTGGACCAGGATTTCATAGTTTTTCTCTTGCATGTGATGCGCATGAAAGGTAGTACTCAATTGAATAATCTGTGGAGAGCTGCTATTGTCTCTTATTAATGAATTATTTGGAGGATCAAAAATGAGAGGATGATTATGGAAATAAACTCGGAAGGCCACCAACCTCTTCGAATTTCGGGTGTGATTTCAGTTTTGGTTGCGCTCATTAAAGAAACGTGCAAATTATCTATTAGAACAATGCACAATACTGTGAGGGATTTGATCATTCTTCGTCATTTTGGAGTAAAAGGAGTACCCAAGAAAGCTCCTTCTATTACTTCACTAAGATAGCAGCCGCCTCCAACTGGCTGGATGAAATGTAACACCGATGGCCATGCAGCAGGATCACCAGGATGCATATCAGGCGCTGGCATCTTTCGAAACAACATGGGTTTTGCGTGTGGTAGCTTTACGAGTGGCTATGGCATTGGCTATGCCTTTGAGGCTGAATTATCCGCAGGTTTTACTGCAATTGAAGTAGCATACGATAAAGGCTGGCACACTCTATGCCTGGCAACGGATTCAACGTTTGTTGTGTATGCATTGACAGATCCTACTCCAAAGGTTCCATGGAGATTGCTAGCTGGATGGAGTAGAGTCAAGAGTATGATGGCGCATATGATTGTTCACATCTCTCATATCTTCCGTGAGGGAAACACTGTGGCAGACGCTCTGTCAGGTATTGGTGGTGACTTTGATTGGCATAATACCGCTCCGCAGTTTGTTCAACACTACATCTTTAATGATATGAACTTAGAATATTTATGTTATAAGTAATTTAAGCCCTATGTGGCTTCTGCCGCTTGTGGCTTGACTTTTAAACATCTTTTACTCTTTCTGTACTTTCTTTTGGTTTCTTTATATCATCATCATTTTGCCTATAAATAAAACTTTTTATTCATTTATTATACACACGTAAAGAACAAAAGTTTTATTTATTTTATTATTATTATTATTATTTAAAATTTGAATTAATTAATTTCATGTTGATTCTTTTATATTTTTCAAATTTTCTTATATAATTAATTTTTTTTAAATTCTTCTAATTCTTTTTTCTTTTAGATTTTTATTATATTTTAATCTTTTGATTTGTTTATGAATTAACATTTTTCATTATTAATATTATAATTTTTTTAATTAATTTTGTAATTTTTTTATTTCATTTAATTGATATATATTGAATCTATTTTTTTATTAATTAACTTTATTACAAATTTTTTTCTTCAATGATTAAATTAATATACTAATTTTTTTTATTAATTTAATTTTGCAACAACAATTGTAACAAAATTTGAAAAATCAATTCAATAATTTTTTTTTAATTTTTAGTAAATCAATTTAACAAAGAAATTAATCTTTTATTCATGGAAGGAAATTCACAATTGAGTGTTTATAAATTGAATTTTACTTTTCAATATAAACTTATATTAGATTATTATTGAATAAGTAATTATATTAAAATTGAAGTATATATTTTTTTTAAATTGTTGAATAAATAGTTATATTAGGCTTAATTATATTTTTTTTTTAAATTATAACTTTACAATCCGTGTAATACACGGGATTCATACTAGTATATATATAAAAGAAAACCTAAACTTCTACTTTTATTTTTGATTTTACTTTATTTAGAAATAATTCAATTTTAAACCGTCCAATTAATATTTTTATTTCTGTAACGCCCCGGGATTTCACTATGGGGTTGGGACGCTACTAGATATACAATTCCCAATATAATAATAAAGAAGTCGAGAATGCACAGCAGAAGTAATAAAATAAAATCCCCAAAGCGATAACATAATAAAGTAAGAGTAGCATAAAGATTATTACATATTAGCGTCTACTCTCCCGAATAGAGTGGAATATTTAAAACAAGTGCATTCAGATGATATATTTAAAATAAAGTTCTAACAAGATACCAAAATATAAGTTATAATACAAAGTCTTCTAAGGACTTGGGATATCTGCAGGGCCTCTTCATCTTCCAAACCTTATTCTGAAAATTAATAAGGGGGGAGTGTCTAAAATACACTCAGTGAGTTAACTCATTGAAAATATTTTAGACCTAACCGTCGCCCGATAACTTGTGTTAGTTGATCTGTGCGCAACGGGCCGTCACCCCAGTACGATAAGTATACTTTGAAATAATTTTAGTACTGAACCAACGTAGCTAGTAACTTGTGTTAATTGGTCTGTGAGCACCAAGTCATCACCCAGTACGATGTTAGTAGAAAAATATTTGTCATCGAACTAAAAGCACACATGACACATAACATGACATATAAGTAACACATATCACATCTTAACATGACAATCATGTCATAAAATGTAGCATTCGATAAAGAGTGAAAGTTCCCCCACCTTGAACTTCTAAGAGAGAGTAGGATAGACTAAGCTTGCTTGTTGGTCTCAGGTATGTTTACAAGAGTATACTAAATTGAGTTCTACTTCTAATAATAATTCCTATTACTTAACTGAATTTCTAAAATTATTATATAATTAAAATAAATTAATTATTAACTTAAAAAAATATAAATAATTATCGTTAAATAAAATGAGTTAAAATAAAATAATAAATAGAAATACATACTTTAAAATTTTAAAAATAATAATTTAACAATCACAGTTTACAACTTTAGTAATAAATCGTAATATTAAAAATATGAATACAAATGACATTAATTTTATTAAAAACAGTATTAAATAAAGATTTTATACCTAAAATAATAATAGTAGTAAAATTATAATTAATATTTAAAAAGAATTAAATTAAATGAAAAAGAAATAAATAAATAAATATATATATATATATATATATATATATATATATATATATATATATATATATATATATATATATATATATATATATATATATATATATAATTACAGAGGCGTGAATGCGTAACTGCACTGCAGTTTACTTGCTACTCAATTTCGAAATTTACCTATTATATTTATTATTATTATTAATATATATTTTTATAAATTGCAATCAAGTCCCTACATTATATTAAATTTTCATTTAAACTTACTCTATACTTTAAACTTATTACAAAATGATCCAACTTGAGTTATACAACTCCGATTGAAAATCCGAAAGTAGGAGTCCTCGCAAGGCGATGATCACATGCATGCAAATTTTTCATGAAAATATAGAAGTTTAAAGGGGACATAATTTTAACACGAAGTGGGTCTCTTCCCATCTTCTTCATTTCACGTCCAAACTCAAAACTAATTATATGTTTGTGATCCTCGTGGCAGGGCTTCAAAATGGCCTATAATATCAAAGTTATATCACACTGAACAAAATATGTCATTAAAAGGTTAAAAACTTCGATGGAGCTTATCCAACTTATATCACATGATCTATTTCATAAAAGAGTTTTATATATGGAATCTACGCTTCGAGACGATCATTTTTATATATAATATGATAAAAATAAATCACAAAAAGGAAGATATGAGAGAGGTCAATGCGTGTTATATATATGTGTGTGCGCGCGCGCGTGCGTGCGTGAGTTTATATGTATTATATATACATATACATATATACTAATGCATATATATACTCACCTCCTCTTTGGCTTCTCCCGTAAATCTCAGTGGCAAAAAGATAGACTCATATATATATATATATATATATATATATATATATATATATATATATATATATATATATATATTGGGTATTACAATTTCAATCATAAATCTAATTATATTAATTATGGATTTTTTTATTTAAATTTTATTTTTTTATTTAACAATATAAATTTGATAAATATGAGAGATATTTTTGGCATATTTAACCAATATATGCTTAATTTAAATTAATATATCAATCAATATTCATATAATATAATTATAATTTTATTTAATATACATAGGACATATGATTTTTTTTATTTCAATCATAAAATTTAATTATAATAATAATGGGTTTTATTACTTATGTTTTACTTTTTTATTTATTTAATTAAACAATATAAAATTGATTAATTTTTAATTAATATATACTTAATTTTAATTGATATATCAATTTTATTTTCATTAAAATCCTATCTATAAATATTTTCTTTCAACCACGGTCGTTCATTCATTAAAATAATCTTATATAAATCTTTTCATTACCTAATCAAATTCTTTTTCTCTCCCTCTTTTTGTTTTGTTTTTTTTTCTCTCTAATTCTTCTTCTTTTTCTTCTCTTTTACAGATTCTACTTTCATATTATTTAAAATCTACTCTAATTTATTTTGTCTTTTATACTTTTATTTGATCTTATATGCATGTTCAATCATTCTCGGTATTATTATACTTTTTAATTTTTTGTTATCTTATTTTTTTTAGGGTAGGTCTTTGGTGAGACCATCTCACGTGAGACCATTTTTCACTTTTTAAAATAGTTATCACTTTCTCTATAAAACGTTATCACTTTCGCTATAAAATTTTATCACTTTTTATTTATACTATAAATTGTTCATGAAATAACATCAGTATTTTTCATTAATTTATTATCACTTTTCTGTATAAAAGTTGTCATTTTCTGACCCTTACTAGCCTTACATGAGACGGTCTCACACAAGTCTTCGCCTTTTTTATCACTTCGATTTTTATATTTTTTTAATAATTCTATAAACCTTATTTTTATAATTTAATTTATTTATCTTCTTTTATACTTTTATTTGATATTATTTTTAGATTCAATCATTCAAATATTTGATCTATTTGTAGGTCTAATCATTCTCACTTGAGGCATCATTCTTATTTATTTTTTGTCTATCTTTTTTTTCTTCAATTTTTGTGTTTGCTTTATAATAATTCGATGAACCCTATTTTTATATTTTATCTTTTGTACTTCTTTTTAATCTTTTTTTCAGGTTCAAACATTATCAGTTGAGGTATCATCTTTTTTTTTTTGTTTATCTTATAATTTATATTTTTTTCTTCTTTTTTTATATTTTCTTTATATTCCATAAACTCTATTTTTAAAGTATTTATTTTATTTTATTGTTCTTATTTTTATTTGATCTTATTTGCAGTTTCGATAATTAAAAAAAGTCATCACGGTACGTATCAAGAATTAACTTTAAAAATTTTAGAGTTTGAAAACCATATTTTTTTAATTAATTTATTTTATCTTCTTTTATACTTTTATTTGAATGATATTATTTTTAGGTTCAACCATTCTCATATTTGATCTTATTTTTTAATCCAATCATTCTCATTTGAGGTATCATTCTTTTTTTTGTCTATCTTTTTTTTTTCTTCAATTTTTGTGTTTGCTTTATAATAATTCTATGAACCCTATTTTTATATTTTAATATTATATCTTTTGTTCTTCTTTTTAAAATTATTTGTAGGTTCAAACGTTATCATTTGAGACATCATATTTTTTTTCGTTTATATTATGATTTATGTTTTTTTTCTTCTTTTTATTTGGGTTTTATTTATATTCCATAAACTCTATTTTTAAAGTTTTATTTTATTTTATTGTTCTTATTTGATCTTATTTGTAGTTTCAATCATTAAAAAAAGTCATCAGTGTACGTATTTTATATGCAAGTTCAATAATTCACCTTAAAGATATCATTATACTTTTTAATTTTTGTTATCTTATTTTTTTCTCTTCGATTTTTTTGTTTTTTTAATAATTCTATAAACCTTATTTTTATAATTTAATTTATTTTATCTTCTTTTATACTTTTATTTGATATTATTTTTAGATTCAATCATTCTCATATTTGATCTTATTTGTAGGTCCAATCATTCTCATTTGAGTTATCATTCTTTTTTTCTTTTTTCTTTTTTTTTGTCTATCTTTTTTTTTCTTCAATTTTTGTGTTTGCTTTATAATAATTATTCGAATCCTATTTTTATATGTTAATATTCTATCTTTAGTTCTTCTTTTAAAATCTTATTTTCATGTTCAAACATTATCATTTAGGTATTATTCTTTTTTTCTTTATCTTATAATTTATGTTTTTTTCTTTTTTGTTTTGGGGTTTTCTTTATATCCATAAACACTATTTTTAAAGTTTTTTTATTTTATTGTTCTTATTTTTATTTGATTTTATTTGTAGTTTCGATCATTAAAAAAAGTCATCAGTGTACGTATCCAGAATTAACTTCAGAAATTTTAGATTTAGAAAATCCAAAGTATAGTTCAACTATATTTTTATTATTTTTTATTTATTCTTTAAGATTAATGTATGAAATCTATTTTCGAAGTTTTTTTTATTTATTCTAAGTTTTGATTTAAATTTATTTTCATTAGGATAATATCTATATATATTCTTTTAATTTAATCTTTAAGATTAATTTATAAAATCTATTTTTTAAGGTTTGTAATTTATTTTAATTATTCATTAAATTTTATTTTCATAATTAGTATCGTCTCTATAAATATTTTTTTATAATTTGTAATTTATTATATTAAATAATGTTAAATAATATTTTATTTATTCATATGTATTTAATTAGAAATATATATATATATATTATAGTAAAATATATATTTATTTTAACTCTAAATAATAATTAAGTTTTATAGAGAAATTATATCTACTTTTTTATAAGATAAATATCAATTAAAATAAAATAAATTTTAATATAATTAATTATACAAAGTCAATATTTATCTTAAATTTCGAATTAAATCAATCAATGAAATTATCTATAGATAAATAATGTACTTACCTATTATATAAACCGAATATGATATATGTTTTTTTATATTAATTGCAACCAATTTAAATATTTTTTTGATGCAATTAATTAAATAACATTTTAACTTTATTTTAATAAATATTAAAAATATTAAATAATTTCTTAATAATTAATATAGTTAAATATTATACATAATTTAGTTGTATTTATATATATTAAGTATACTTAGTTCACCATTAAAATTTTTGTCGGATATTATAAAAAAGAGTCCAATTGCAGTGCTTTAACCTAAATGTTGAGTCCCCAAAATCACTCTATAATTAATATATCTTTATATTTTATTTTGGGCGTATAATAAATTATCTATCCATCTATCTATCTATCTATCTATCTATAAACAAACCTAAATTTTTATTTTTGTCTTCAATATTTCTTTTTCTTTTCAATTTTATTATATTTATAAACCATGCAGTTTTAATTATGGTAGTCCATTTAAAACATTAAATCTTAACCATTAATATTATTGATGCTAATAATAAATTTTTTTAATTTTTTAATTAACAATATAATAATTTAGTAAATATGAGTGATATTTTTGGCATATTCTATTAATTGTCAAATCTATCTCCGTCCTCTCCAAAGAGTTTTATTTTTTCATTTTGGGGCTCCACCCCTAATGGTCTAATTTTCTTTTTATACACATGTGACCCACACACACCCACTAATACAATTAAAATATGGGGCCCACACACACTAATATAACTACCCATTACAAATTAAATAATAATACTTCCTAATTCACGTGGAAAAAGTAAATGCACCCATTTGGGGCAGACGGAGGGGGTTGTATTAAATGGACATTTAAGATTAAAATTGAATAAAAACTAAAAACCGTAAAACTATGGATACGAGTAGTAGATATTTAAACGGATACGATATCTCTACATAAGCATGTAACCTATACGTTGTCATTCCTAAATATAAATAAAAATTAATGTTATGAAAAAATAAGCGTATGAACAATACTATTTAATTGATAAATATAAAATACATTATGTTAAAAAAATTACATTTATATATTATACTCTCTTCGTCCAGCGTTAACGTTTACATTTGCTTATTGCAAGTAGATTAAGAGATATAATATTTTAATGTGTAGTAAAATAAGAAATAATATTTAATGTGAAGTGGGTAGTTGCATTAGTGTTGTGCGTGGGCCATACATGGAATAATTGATTGTTTTGTGTGGGCCCAACTTGATAAAAAAGGAAATGTAAACCTTAACTTGAGACAACTTAAAATGAAAAATGTAAACTTTAACTTGGCACGGAGGGAGTATATAAATGAATAACCGTTTATAAGGGAGAGTATGTTCTTAGCTTGGTTTGATGCAAACAAGAAATATCCCGAGGCAAGAAAACTGACATATATAGAATTCTCACAGCCTTTTTTTGAAAAGCGACACGAGAGAATGGGTGAAAAAAAATTCATAATTGGGCATTGGTAAGATTTTCTATGTTTCACCTAATAGAATAATGGGCAGTCGAATTTTTTTGGCAAATCTAAAAAAATTGGTTTATACCCCATTAAATTATATTACTACAACTACACAATACACAAAAAAATAATAATACTCCCTCTATCATGTCCTAATGGTTACATTTGTTTATTGCACAGTGATTAAGGAAAATAATATTTTAATTTACAGTGGATAGTTGCATTAGAATGGTAGGCGGGTCATATAGTGATGGTTTAATCGTTTTGTGTGGGTCCAAATACCAAAAAGGGTAATGAAACCATTAGAAACTGATCCTCAAATTGAAAATATGTAACTATAAGACCGGGAGGACATAGGAAGTTGTTTGGCTAAAATTGCGCACTCCAACTAAATCCCCAAGTGTAGGGATGTCAATTGCAGAGGCAAGTACCCCAGTTGAATATCGTTCCCACTGAGAAGTTAATTATCTATTTTACTCTAAATTACTATTCAACTAGAATGAATGCAACCAATTTCCCAAGATTTGATTATGATTATTATCTAAAGAATTGAAATAACAAATACTATAATAAATAAAAGTAGAAAGAAGTATTTAGATGAATTAAGAGAGAAGTAACAACTCTAAGGTTTCAAGTGTAGTGCAATTGATTTGGTCTCCTAGACGTCATATTGTTCATTCATACTATTTTAATGAAAATACATCACAAGATGACGCGAGAACAGTTTTAAACCTCATTCCTAGATACTAATAAGGCAAACTTAATAAACCTCCGGATAGCCAGTTCGACTAACATATATTCTCTGAAAGTACTACTCAAACTTATTCACTTCCTACTTGATTTTCTAATTGCATTGTTCCACTAAAAATATCAAGTATCTTATTTATCAGCCCTTAGGATTATCGTGTTCACGGGTAAACTACTATAATCCCTAGCAAACAGACAATATTAAGTATGCATGCACACAAGGTAACATAACATACCAAGCGTCACGGGCAACATCAATAGCATATTATGAAGACGTTACAGACATATAACATAATCTGGATAAATAAAATAAATAAGAATCAATAATAGCATGAATTCACAATACTTGTCTAGGGTTCCAAATCAACTAACCCAACCTTCAATCCTTAGAACTGTAAAAGGTTTCTAGCCCATGAAGTTAAATACAACCCTCATGGCTGACAATTTTATATCAAAATCAACAAAAGAAAAAATAAAGAAAAGATACAAAACCCTAGTGTCACGTGGTTTATGTTCTCCCTCCGTCTCTCCAATTGATTGCCTCTCTCAAATGCACTTGAATCTTCCTCCGGACCGATAGGATAAATGAATGGATGGCGGGTGAAGGGTAATGGTGAAAGGCAGAATTGGTGGAGGAATGGCGTGAGCGATCTGTTCAGGATTCACGTTCTGATTTTAATACGAAGGAGACACGTGACTTATTATAGCTGCTGGATATGAGGGCATTGACGTGTGTTTTGGCAATAAAGGATTATGGGCTTTAGCTTGCTGGTAAGCGTACGAGCTTTGGCTTGAGAGACAGTAAGAATAATTGATGCACAACCCACTTCCTACCAACCTGGGCCCCACGAATTTGCAAATTTGATTTTGTAACCAATTCAATTTAATTGATGCCATGATGACGTGGCATGTTTATGTGGCAGTGGGCCCAACTTTAAGTAATAACAACACATTCAACCCTTTTTCTCATGCACGTAGAAATTCGTGTATGTCTTTCAACTCATCTTTAATATTTTATCAATTCCTCCTCAAAACAGACCTAAAATTTGTAAAATCTCAACAATACCTGTGAAGTTTTAGAAATTATAAAAATAAGCAATAAACCCCACAAACAAGGTTAAAATAATACAATAATCATATGGAAACAACCTATGAAAAGCGTAAATTTTCGTGCTAAACAAACTCCCCAAACTTAACTATTGCTCGTCCCGAGGCAATAAAAAGAATAAAAGAAAAATAGGACGTGACATATGATTATTCGCTTTAGAAATTTTCAGAAAAATTAAATCAAACTCATTAAGCAAACAAGCATGTGATCAATTACAAAAATCACTACTAACTAGATTATTGCATTGGAACATGGAAACTCACTAGGATAAGTATTTCGCTCAACTCTCTAGTGTATAGGCTTTAAAACGCTCAACATGATTTAACTGTGGTGTTTAACCATAGTCTTGCACATTGTCTCAACTCTCCTTTTACTTGTAGCTAGCAAAATTATGGATCAAAAAGGACTTTGTAATTGGTTGTAATGTAGGGCTCTTTGGTTAGGGAAGGATAAATATGGACAAATAACTTAAATAGTGGAGATCTAAAGCTGATTGATCACTTCAACTTTCATCCTCTCTTTTCCTTTCAATTCCAACAAATATTATTCACCTCCCCTTCAATTTAAGAGCAACATGGCATCTTCATCATTTTTTTCTCGTAGGGCACCGGTTTTAGGCACTACCCCACACATCCTCCATATGGTACTAGATTAAGCACTACTCGAGGGTGTTTGATTCCATGGAGTACTAGATTAAGCACTACTCCACCAAATTTTCCTTAGATGTATTTTCTATCTTCATCACTTTTTTAGTACCACTTTCATTCCTTTCCAAACTCACTATCAAGCTCAATCAGCACACTTTGACTTACAATTAATTCTCCACTAAATATAGGAATTCAAAGGCACAGAAAAATAATCAAAGTGGCTAATTCACTTAAGTTGCCAAAGAAAAAGGCTTAAAGGCTCAAAATGACTAATTACATATAATTTTTATTTGGTATGAAATTATTTGGCTTTAAGTGACTAATAAAAGCCAAAAATGGCCTTAAATCATTTCCATAATCCACTACACTATTCTCGATTATTCAAGGAGATTCAGAACAAGTTCTAGCAATACGTCACAATTAGTCAAGAAACTCTCAAGTATTAAACAATAATGCAATAGAATATTCATGATTTTCAAAGGCTCAAAAGTTCACTAGGTATAAAATAATTCCAACAATAATGGCTATTTAGCAATTCATGATTTATGTAACAACGCAATTTCATCCACCTAATCAATAAGAATTTTCAAGTTAAGCATAAAAAAAAATTCATTATAAACCAAATCATGTCATATACCTAAAATTCTAACAGAAGTGTTCAAGTTCATGGAGCAGTCAACAGAAAATTACGCTTCTCATATCACAACATTCACTCTCAAGCATAGTACAACATGCAGTCACTCAATCCACTCAACTCATAGTATGCAACCATTTAAAAATTTAGCTCACTTACCTCTACTAGCAATCTCATTCTACAGTCTCTTTCGCTCTCCACATTAAAAATAATTTCAAGAAACTGACCTCTCCCTCCCCAAACTTATATTCTTTGCAGGATCGGGCATGCGCATAACTCCTTCATAAGTAGCAGCTCATGGTAGATAAGTGCTCTTTGCGGATGCAACTACTTTCTCCACAAATGTGCTTGGACCCGCCACTTTCTTGTAAATTGATTTACCAAATTTCTACAATGGTTCTGCCAAGCAATAGATTATGTGGCATGAGTAATTCAAAACTTCAACAACTAAGTAGGCCCCACCACTTTCAATAGAATAAAATTTGGCAGCCACTTCCACTGATAATTGATAAGCACAGGAACATCTATTTTCAAATGGGCCCCAAAACTAGTAATACATGAATGAATTCTCCATGTAACACAAGAATTATACTGCAATACTCAACCAAGATGGGTCCCACCATTCCATGGATGAAGTGTTCTGCTACTTCAATTCTTAATGGCTCCACTTGTAACTCCATTCTCTTACCTTGCTGTAAATGCACGAGGAACTCAAGACAACTCCACACATTCAAAATCTTTCTCACACAACCACCGAAAACGGAAGCATCCAGCAATATTTCTTCCCTCTCTTTGCAGCATGACGACTGTCAAGCAACCTGCAGCTGATTTCATTTTTGAATAAAGCTCAACACCTGTGAAGTTTTCTCCAGCTCAACTAACGACCAAAAAATCTTGATCGGAATGGCTTTTTTTTTCACGCATTCTGGACTTTCTCATGTTCCAATGATCGACACCAAGTACATAATGATCATTGAGGAGCTTTCTTAGATGGATTACGATCTCCGTATGAAGGCTATTGATCGTTTCCAAGGCTATTTAACATCAAATGGACTGTGCTCGACTTCGATCGGCTTCTTTGGATAGGATGAATTCATACTCGAAATCGGATTGGGTATGCTCGCCATCGAACATGTTTTCTGGATGACCTAGTACTTCTGCTTAGCATCTTCCAGAATTGTCGCTCGACGATGGTATTGGTCGAGCATTGTTCCTTTCTCTAGTAATCTTTCCAGAAGCTAGCCTTGATCGTGATGAAGGAAGTTCAACATATATCGAGCACTCCTTCATTCTCTATTTGCACTCAGTTGCCTCCCCTTCTTCTTCACCTTTTGTTTTCAGGAACTGGTAACCAACCAAAATTCACACATCGATCACTTATCTGCATACAATAGCAATTACAAACTGAGAACATAGAGTGGGTAAAAATCAGAGACAATCTAACTAATAAAAAAAATAAAGAAAGCAGTAAAGATAGTGTTGGGGTGACTCCTAACGAGCACTCGTCTTTAACGTCTTTAAGCTAGACGAAAATCTAAAGGCTCATCAGAATGACCATGGATATCTCTCATCCTTGCCATCGTACTTTAATCATTTTGCTTCCTCATCGCTCTTGTACTTGTGGCAAGGGACACTCTCGTTGGCATTCTTAAAATTCATCTTTAAATCGCCAACTAAATTTTTATTCCAACTCATCAACTTCTCAAAACTACTCCACCACTCATCCTTTTTTTCATCAAAAATTATGAAGTTCTCTTCCAACTCCTTCTCCAATTTTTCGCTCACTTCTCGTATAAGGGGAAGGCAACGTTGCTTCAACATGGATTCCTCTACTATTGCTGCTTCTCCTTTTAAGTCTCTGCACTCATATAATTCATGTAAGCATTCAAGGAATTTAAGATAAACCCCATTAGAAAAATTATCAGTAATAGAAATAGGAAGAGTAAGAAAATTGCTTAAGCATAATTCAAGTGGATCCTAGATGAGGTTGGAATGTGCATCCATCATATCAGACATCCATATTATGTACCTCAAAAAGAAATTTAGAGTCAATGCTTAAAAATATCCTAATTAAATTAGCAATAAAAGAAAAATAAAATTAAAATTGTCCCCGGCAACGGCGCCATAAACTTGTTCGGCTAAAATTGCGCACTCAACTAAATCCCCAAGTGTAGGGATATCAATTGCAGAGGCAAGTACCCCAGTTAAATATCATTCCCACTAAGACAGTTAATTATCTATTTTACTTTAAATTACTATTCAACTAGAATGAATGTAACCAATTTCCCAAGATTTTAATATGATTATTATTTAAAGAATTGAAATAACAAATACTTTAATAAATAAAAGCAGGAAGAAGTATTCAGATGAATTAAGAGAGAAGTAACAGCTCTAAGGTTTCAGGTGTAGTGCAATTGATTTGGTCTCCTAGATGTCATATTGTTCATTCATGCTATTTTAATGAAAATACATCAGAAGATGATACGTGAACAATTTTGAACCTCCTTCCTCTAGATACTAATAAGGCAAACTTAATAAAGCTCCGAATCCGAATGGCCAGTTCGACTAACATATATTCTCTGAAAGTACTACTCAAACTTATTCACTTCCTACTTGATTTCCTAATTGCATGTTCCACTAAGAATATCAAGTATCTTATTTACCAACCCTTAGAATTATCGTGTTCACGGGCAAACTACTATAATCCATAGCAAACAGACAATATTAAGTACGTATGTACACAAGCTAATAAAACATACCAAGCGTCACGGGCAACATCAATAGCATATTATGAAGACGTAACAAACATATAACATAATCTGGATAATCAAATAAATAAGAATCAATAATAGCATGAATTCACAATACTTGTCTAGGGTTCCAAATCAACTACCCTAAACTTCAATCCTTAGAACTGTAAAAGGTTTCTAGCCCATGAGGTTAAACACAACCCTCGTGGCTGACAATTTCATATCAAAATCAACGAAAGAAGAAATAACAAAAGATGCAAAAACCCTAGTGTCACGTGGTTATATTCTCTCTCCATCTCTCCAATTGGATTGCCTCTCTCAAACGCACTTGAATCTTCCTCCGGACCGATGAGATGAATGAATGGATGGCGGGTGAAGGGTAATGTTGAAAGGCGGAATTGGTGGAGGAATGGCGTGAGCGATCTGTTCAGGATTCATGTTCTGATTTTAATACGAAGGAGACACGTGACTTATTATAGCTGTTGGATGTGAGGGCATTTGTGCTTTGGCAATAAAGGATTATGGGCTTTAGATTGCTGGTAAGCGTACGGGCTTTGGCGTGAGAGACAGTAGGAATAATTGATGCACAACCCATTTCCTACCAACATGGGCCCTACATATTTACAAATTTGGTTTTGTAACCAATTCAATTTAATTGATGCCATGATGACGTGGCATGTTTATATGGCGTTGGGCCCAACTTTAAGTAATAACAACACATTTTGGTCATGCATGTAGAAGTTCGTGTATGTCTTTCAACTCATCTTTAATATTTTATCAATTCCTCCTCAAAACTGACCTGCAAAATCTCAGCAATACCCGTGAAGTTATAGAAATTATAAAAATAAGCAATAATCTCCACAAGCAAGGTTAAAATAATGCAATAATCATATGAAAAAACCTATGAAAAGTGTGAATTTTAGTGTTAAACAAAAATATAAGAAAGGAAACCAATTATAGATAAAAAAATATTTATAATTATTTTCGTGCAAAACACGTGAAGGATAATTATAAACATAAATAAAATAATAATACAATAAAATTCTAACCAGATCAAAACTGGACGAGACAAGCTCAAACATTGAAAAAACCCAATTTATCATAAAAATATAAATAACCTTTTAAGAGAAATTTTTAGATCCAATAAGATTTAATCAAAAGAGACTGACAAATTTTAGTGAAATATAAATAACATTGTTTTTGCAACGAAATTAAATTAAAATAACAACGGTTAAAAATGAATCATATTTCCTAGCGTGGTTAAAATGAAGACTTTATTTTGAAAAAATAAAATAATTAAATAATAATCATCCATCGTGGAAACAAATTTTAAGAAGACATTACTGAAGATTTAGAGAATAAAAATATCAATTCTTCATCGAACGTTTTAGAAAGTAATAAAAAAACCTTTACCTAGCATCCTTTAAAGAAATATATAACTTTTATTAAATATAAGCATTTAATTCATTTACTTAATTAAAAATATTATACCATATTATAATTAAGAAAGGAAACTTACATGATCTATATTAGGCTGTAGATTTCTTTTACTCTACCAACAACAACAAAACTATTGTGATCTTATAAAAAACTATTAAAATAATAATTAAACATACTGCAAATAAACCAAAATGAAACAAACTTCTAACCTTACTGTCTCAACCAACAGCGATTATCCAAATACTTAAACATGACAGTCATGAAGACATTCCAAATATTATCTCGCAAATACTCTTAAATAAAATATTTTGGCTTATTTCATATATAAAAATAAAATAACGAGCACTTGAACTCCACCGATCATACCTCGTCTTGATCCTCAACCTGTGAAAAATAATTTTATTGAAAGGGGTGAGTAATCAATGACTCAGTGGGAAAATTATTCATCTACCATAATATGCACACTGTTAGGCATTTTCTCAACACACAATTTTAATCCCCAAGTATGAAGGATGCGATTGTAGCTTAGATAAGCGACCAAGTTATATTTATCAAACCCAAAGGGCAGTTGGAGTTATCAATTTATTATTATCTAATCTAAAAGAAACTTTGTTGGTAATTT
Organism: Pogostemon cablin; assembly: GCA_023678885.1. NCBI lineage: Eukaryota > Viridiplantae > Streptophyta > Magnoliopsida > Lamiales > Lamiaceae > Pogostemon > Pogostemon cablin. The sequence continues at coordinate 16,712,790 of CM042966.1, forward strand.
GATTGGAGAATAATTATTAAACTAATGAACAAATAATAAAATAGCAAATAAAATAAAGACAGTAGAGATAAACGAGAGTTGACAAGTGAGAAGATAGGTAGCTCCTCTGTCAATTGAATTTCACTAATTAATCTCCCTTCTGTATGTCAATGCCCGACTCTGCCTTGTGGAATATGGACGCATCACTAAATCATGCAAACCTACTCTATAGACACAAGCAGATAAGCATGTAACACATGTGAATTACTTTGGAGCAAGAGATATAATTACATCCCCCTTTCTAGGTACTATCAGCATCAATTATTTTTCGTGCACTAAATACTCTAACTCGATATGATCTCCCTTTATAGGTATTATATAATATCCTCTTTATCCTACTTACTAACCCGAATTCTATTCAATTAATAAGTATTCATATAAGATAGTTCTAATGAAGCTTCGGAGTCCCCTCACTTAGAATCATAACATAGAATCCTGCTCAGCAGTGAACGCACTCAATCAATAACCAAGATATGTATTTAGATTCTACATAACAGTTAATGATGCACAAAACAACTCTGAGTATGAATTAAAAATACATAGTCTTATATAAAATAAATCCACAAGTAGCGTTGTACGGAGTATACACATGGAAGTTTAATTAACTAGATAAAAGCCTTCATAACCCTAGAACTACCAAAATAGTTCTAGCCCATGACGCTTCGAAGAAAGTTCATGGTGATTGGATAGATGTTACCCATAGTCTTGAAAATTATAAGAAAGATTAAGTTGCAAAGTAAACCCTAGAGATGGGCGCCTTCGCTTTTCGCTCTATCTTGAATCTTCACTTAGTTCTCACTTGATTCACTGCACGAATCTCTCTCTACCGCTCCTGCAGATGGAGTTAGGATTTGGATATGGTGTAGGATGGATGTGGAATCTAACTCTCTTTTTGGTGTGATCGGCACCCCTTTTTATACTTGTTACTTCTCCTTATGGACTCTTACTGGCTTTTTCATAGAAAACACGCACATGCACGCACTAGAGATGAAATCCCAATATTTCGAAGCTAATGTGTTGTCGTTCGACCAGACTTAACATGGTCGAACAGGACCTCTTGGTCGAACTGAGGTCAAACGGCGTGTCTGTAAACTGACTTGGTCTCTGCTTCCCGTTCAACTTGACTTCCTCAGCTCGACTTAACTTCTTCTGATCGAACAAGCTTCCTTGGTCGAATGACCACTCTGTAAGTTGATACGACTCCCGTTCGACTCATCTCCTCTATTTGACTTAGTTGATGCTGGTCGAACAGCCTCTCCAAGTCGAACAACACTGCGAAAAATGTGTTATCCAATTCCAAGCACTGAAGACCTGTTTTCCTGTACAAATATGCTCAAATAGCCTGAGTAGCATTTGATTCTTGAATTTTCCATAAACATCCTGATTTGTCTCGATAATAGATCAAATCATTTCCATAAACATCCTGATTTGTCTCGATAATAGATCAAATCATACTCAATTTCCACATAAATCCGAGCTCAAAATACGTGAATTATCACTCTCATCAATAGATAAATATTTTTTTGGTGTGCTATTAACATTGTGGCTGATTCTCGTCAATGAAATAAGTTGGGTCACCTACCAAAATCATATCTTCATCAATGTGGAGTCCCTGTAGGTGCATCTCTTCAATTTTCCTCTTCCAAACAAGTCTTGGAAATAGCCCTATGCTCCGAGGTATCCATAAATAGGTTGGTGTTGATCTGAACTGTAGTGAGATCAACAATCGACAATAGAAATCGAAAAGAAAGCAGATTCTTGTCATACATCCATCCTACACCACATTTAAAAATATTAGAACTTCGCAAAGAGCCCACAGCTTCAAAGGAACATCATCCACCGCATCCTCCATAGCTCTCCTTACACACAAATCCCATCATCCCAACACATTAACAATGGTGGAAAATGTACAGCTGCAACTTGGACCTAAATTCACACATATTCACATAAACATAATCATACACTATGAATTTTCTATGACTGTGATGATCGATCATGGAACTCGGCGAGCGTTACCCGAGGACCAATTAAGAATCCTGACACCTGAAAGTGCCCTGGTTCATATAATTGTGATAGCAGTACAGGAGTACTCTATGACTGTGGGAGTATGAAATAATTCAGTAAATGTAAATATGTAAGCACATACAGTAGACAAAAAAGTTTTAGAATTCCCCACCTCAAGTTTACTGAAAAATGAGAATGATGAAATGCACCCCCTTCTCTAATCATCACAGTTTATATACCCTAACAAACATAATGTACATACTGTATAAGAGTAAATATAGATGGTGAATATAAAATCCAAGGTTGATGATTAATCAACCAAACGGGTTTTCTTATGATGAAATAAGATAATTTGGATACAAATATTACATTAAGAATGAAGGAAGGCTTACATGAAGATTTCATGATGCATACGATTAATCTTGGTTGGACAATGAACTCCAGATAAAAGTTGGAACTCACATGGAGGATTTGTGAGTGTAAAAGAAATAAAGAAAAAATTCCTTTAACATTAAGTGACCAGTAATGACTCGGAGTTGAGGATCTCATGAGCGAGTTGTGGATAGATGGGCTCCTATCTCTAAGGAATAAGTTAGGTAGTTGAGAAGCTTGCGTTGGGAGTTAAGTGCTTAAATTTGGCTTAAGGTGTACGTGGAAGGAAAATAAACTCTTATAAAGTTGAGAATCTTATGTGGTGCTTGGACTTGGTCACAAAATGAGTGAAATAGGAGTTGAGAGGTTGAGAAATGTATGAAAATCATAATTCAAATTTAAAAATTAATAATAAATAAACAATAAATATAAATAGTTTATGAATATATATAATATGTATATAAGATATATATAATCGTTACGTATGTGATGCGGTGATATACCAAACAGCTTCTATTCTTGAGGATGTACTTAGAAATCTCAAAATTTAATAAATAATACAAATAATAATATCATAATAAATAGATAAAGTATTTGAAAAATATATATCTCTTTTCTCAAATTTAGTAACAATTTATAAATCAATAATATCAACATACATATATAATTAGTGAATCACATGAAATTCAAATCTGTAAAATATCAATGAGAAAACTTTACAATATAATAATGATATTGTAATGATATTTTAAATATATGTAATTTGGTAAAATAAAAATATAACTGAAAGAAAAAGGATTTCTTTATTATAATAAAACATGTCACTAATATGAATATAATTTTAATCATTTTATAAATGTCGATGTATAATACGCTAAAAATTAAATATGACAAATTTGTAGAAAGTAACATTTTATTGTGTACATTAACAATTGGTTATTACTATAAAACATGTTTTTGAAAATATTTATAAATGAGGAGTATATACATTTATTATTAAGAATTTTGGGTTATTACAAACATATTCGTAGAGATAAAACTATTAAAATTAGAATATAATTAACAATAATACTATAATAAAATTTTTAAAAATTATTCGCAAAATATAATTATTTCCGTACAAAACACATATGAGATTATTATAAACATAAATAAAAAACAATACTGCAACAAAATTCAAACTAGACCAAAATCGGATGAAAAAAGCTCAAAAATATTCTTACAGATACATAACACTATTAAAAAAATCAAAAAATCCTATAATAAAATGCTTTCCGTGCAACGCACGGACGGGAAATACTAGTCCTTACTTAAAATTAGTATGAAACCGAGGATAAATAAGTTTTTATTTTTTTTATAATTATATTATTAATTTAATATAATAAAATAAATATTTGAAATAGTATTGATAATTTAAATAAATTTAAAAATTAATTGCTTCTTTTGTCCATGAAAATTGTTCACTCTTTTTTCATTTGTTCATCCCACATAATTAGTCAACCTAAAAAAATACTATTCTAATCTAACACCTCAAAAGTATAAGAGTTGTCTCTTGTGCCCCGAGTATATATAAGTTTTTGCCAAAGTATAAATTAATTTTAATGTCATCCATTATTTCCACACATAACATACTTTAAACTTTATTTATCAAATCTATCTCCGTCCGCTACAAAGAGTTTTATTTTTTCATTTTGAGGCTACACCACTAAGGGTCTAATTTTCCTTTTTATACACACTAATATTTACCCGGCAGCGCGTTGCGCGGATAGGGACATTTTTTAAATATTTTTATATGTAAACTTTTATTTTTTATGAGGTTAATAATATTCCCTTGGAATTGAAGAGTAATTTAGTTTAATCTAAAACCACAACGATCTCATGCATGACTTGATTGTGATTCTTAAACCGCTGTCATTAACAACTATGATGACTGAAATGCTTAGTTTGGGAAGAAGCATGAGAAATGTGATAGTTTTACCTGGTGATGATGATCAGATTGACGAGAAACAGTGTCGTGCGTTGCACGGACAGGATTTTGTTAAAAATTTTTTATTTAAAACTTGGACCGTACTTGGTTTGCGTAGGGATGATAACGGGTAGGGTTCCCACTTATTTTGAGGTAGTCATACTCGTATCTGATTAAAAACAACCCGTACCCGGGCGGGCCGTGCATTGCATGGATGTGTATATTTCTTAAAAGGCCCGCCCCGTACCTGACCCGTTACCTGTACGGGTCCTATACTGCATACCTGTGCCCAGACCCGTACTGGATAGGTCTGCTCCCGCCCCGCTCTATTTGTTTTTTTAATTAACCATCGTCAATCACATAAACATTAATTTAACATGCACTCACATATAAACAACATCCATAAATTTAAAAAATTAAAATAAATAATTGTAAGTATATTAAATATAATATCTATTATCTTTATTATTTTATTTTTGTATTTTATTGTATTAATTATTTTTTTAAATATGCATCTATTAATTTTTTTATAGCTTATTATAAATAGAATGACAATAGGTAAGCACCCGCTTATTTTGGGATACATGTACCCGTATTCATTTAAATATTAATTACATGTATCAATATTCGTCCTATTTAAAAAATTTATTATTATACCCGTACCCGTCCCTTACTCATTTATCAACCGCGGGTTACTCGTACCCATTTAATAATCAGTTATTTTATCTATGTTTATATTTTTTATTGTTTAAATTAATATTTTATTAAAAATTATACAATTATTAATTTAATATACAATAAATATAACATAAATTCCATTATTATAAATAAATATGATTAAATATAACTTGCAACTATTAATAAAATATATGAAATATTATAAAATATATATATATATATATATATATATATATATATATATATATATATATAAATTAGTACCCACAAGTATTGAGATTTGAGGCACTACTCGTACCCGTTTAAAATTCTATAGAGATTTTATTTAATTACCCGTACTCGTCCCAAATCCATTTAGAACTACCTATATCCCATTTCATTAGATTCAAGTAAACCGGATACACGAAATTATTCGTCTCGTTGCCATCCCTAATTATAAAGATTATGACACTCCATCTCTACAAAATTATATAAATTTCAAACATATTTCTTGCATAAGGTTAATAATTAATAATAAACATGTTGCACCTATTAAATTGAACAAACTACATTTGTTTTTTAAATATCAACTTACATATAGCTACACATTCATCAATTTTTTAATTTAAATGTACTATTGTAAAATGGAATTTAATAATAGAAACATCATTTTTTCTGCATGTCATTTTATTTGCGACCATACGCACATTTTATTTACTAAAATATGTGTACACATACATTACTATGTGCGACTATGTAATAATTATACAATGAAGAGTGGTAAAAGTTTCAAAAATGGTAATTTTTCTAAAAAAGGATACGTGTTGAGTCACTTGAGTGTCATTTTTCAAAATCAACTTATTATTTGGAGCATTTTTCACAATATTTTTTTTTCAAATTTTTTTTGATGATTTATCATTAATCATCTATTTAAAGTAGGTGAACACTTTCAATAATGATTTTGATCAACACCCGTGCATCACATGTAGTAATTCCTTCAAGCATTTACCGGTCCGTGAGTTACACGGAAAAGAATTATAAGACAACTATTTATTTTTAAGTTTAAGTTGATATTTCTTATATTTACAATACAAATTTTATTTTAAACTTCATAAGCCTTGCAATAATATTTACGATTTTTTTACATGAGTATTAGGAAATATAATATTTTATTGTGAAGTCGTGTATAAACCTAAACTTTCCTTTTTCAATGTGAAACTTACCCAAAACAATTAATTACTCTATATGTACCACATACAACACCAATACAATTACCTACAAACTCATTAAATTTATATATCTAAACTCACCACTCATTAAAATATTATCTTTCTTAATTTATTTATAAAAAATAAATTTAAATCTTGATACATGTATGATTTAAAAATGCATAACTTATATCCACTTAAATTTCTGCCATCCATATCTAGGAATAGCAACGGTAGGGTACCCACTTATTTTGGGGTACCCGTACCCGTAATTGGTTAACTATTAAATACCCGTACATGCCTAAAAAAACCTTTTTCAAAGTTTGAGACATAGTTCATGGAAATTTATTAATGTTATATTTTATTGTACTTCTCCTTATTTTAGTTTATAGAAATATAACTAATCAAATCACATGAAAAGTCCCTAAATTCAAACCTTGGATGGCCAGATAAAGTTAGCTTAATGTTGCTTATCAATTCCCAGTTAAAAATGAGTGTTGATTGATGAGTGATATTTTCACCTAAATTTTAGTGTCTTTTTAGGTCCGTTTTCATGTTATTTTATCCGTATTTACGTGTATCTTGGTGGTGTTATGTGTTTTTATGGAATTGTGTGTGAATGAACTTAATCATATGTAAAACAGCTGAAAACGGAGCAAAAACGGAGATAGAAGATGAAACGAGGAAGAAGAAATAGGGCAGCAGCAACACGGCCGGCCGTGTAGGGTGCACGAGCCGTGTTGCAGCACATGGCCCGTGTTGCCAACACGGGACTGTAAGGAGGAGCCGTGTAGCAGCATCAATTCATCCAACACAGCCACCTTGTGGCCGTGCGTCAGCATACGACTCGTGTGCCGTCTTGAGTAAAGTTTGACCGAGACATCCTGACACGACTTGACTCGTGCTGCAGCACACGAGTCGTGTCAGTGCCAGAACAGAAAACTTTTCATACATCTTCTAGAAGGTCTCCAAGGGATATAAATACTAATTCATTCAATATTTTAAGGAGATTGGATCCGAAATTCAGCTGCCCACACACCCCACACACCAATTCCTTCAATTTACACCACATCCTTCATCCCATTCACCCATCCTTGAATACATCCATCCAATACACCATCCAAGTAGTTAGAGAAGTAAGGGGGAGTGGAGATTGCAAGAAGAGGAAGAGAAGCACCATTGAAGCTATTCAAGGGAGTTTTAATTCTAATTTTTGTAGACTTCTTTGTAGTTCAATCATGTGTTTTGGAGATATAATTGTCTATGTTCTTTTCTTTGAAACTATGAAAGGCTAATCTCCTTTGTGAGATTAGCAATATGAATTGTGTTGTATAATTTTAGGTATTTTGCAATTGAATTCATATGTTGATTGGATTTGTTAATTTTCTAATATTTATTGTTAATTGCTTGATTTGTATTGTTGATTTGTGTGATTAATTGTCATGGGCATGTGATTAAATTGAGAAATCAATTATATGTTTAGGATAGTTTATTGAATCATTTCATCATACACTTCATGTGCATTATAAGTTTTAGAGAGATAGAGATATCCTTTAGGATTTAGAACCCTTTGATAGAACATGTGATTTGTTAGATCGAGGGTCAATTAATCGTGTGAAGGGACTCTCATTTCAAGCTTAGTACCTAGTTGGAATTGTTTGATTGAGAACCAATCTTAGAGCCTTTTTGAGACCTTGTAAAGGATCTACATCCTATCCATCTCAAGAGGGAGTTTAGGTGGAATTCGTATTGGCCCTTAGTTATTAATCCATGAAATATATGAATTCATTACATGATATCTAGATTTTCCATGCTTTATGTATTGATAGTCTCATTCTCTATCTACTTGGCTCATTCATCCATCTCTCATTCATCTATCCCATTGTTTATCTTGTCATTTAATTGTTTAATTGTCATTTCCTTATTAATCCTACCTCATTATGATCATCTCTATAAAACTATGACAAATACAAGATCGCTTAAACCCTAGTACCTTCCTCCATGTGGTTTAATAAATTCTTTAATTGGTCATACCGACTACAAATGGCTAATCAAATGGCGCAGTTGTCGTGGAAGTAACGATTGCTAGTGGTTTGATGAAGGAGTGTTTTGATTAGTATTACTGGAGATATTTTATTGCTTTTTATTATTTGCTTTGGAAAATTCTTGATCTCACTTTTTCGTTTTGATAGGTACGTGAAAACTATCTTGAGAGAAGAAGAAGGGGGATCAAAGCCACAAATAGAAAGTTTGAAGAAGAATTGTAGTAAGCCTTGAGAAGAGCATTTAAATGGATGGTTGGAACCAATTCACAAATGTCTTTGGGGATCAAATTGCAAGGGTTCCACCTCCACAGTCAAGATGCTATATGAATGAGAGCAACTATGTTTACAATTTCCAAATGGATCAAGATAGCTCTCAATACTACAATCAAGGAAGAAATGGAGAATGACAACAAGCCTACAATACAAATACATTCCACCCTTATCAAGCATGTGCTTATTCTTCACCAAATCCCGACACCAATCCTCCGTTCCAAAACTATGCCTTACTTGAATTGTAAAGAAGATGTGCTCAAGGAAGTGATGAAGGCCAAAATTTTTAATCAAGTTTATTTTTCAACGAATCCTCCGAGATAATTACCCCCGCTACCTTGGAATTGACAAGACAAATAAGGATGATGAATCAAGGTGCTTTTGGTCAAGTCTTGCCTAGTTAAAGTTTGGGGGGTGGTCAAAATGTGCAAGGTATGTCGATTCCTAGCCTTATGGAGCAAGAAGAGTGGACTAACCATCAAGTAGGAGATGCTTCTTTGTTCTTAGTTGCATTTCTTGTAAAATGCTTAAGAGTAAGAGACTCTATCATCGAGTACACGTGTGACCAAGTATAAAATTTATAAGATTGTCGTCCCAAGGGAAAGTAAACTTATGGTTATATCTGAATTTTCCATTGATTTATGCTTTGAAAGAATGATAGATTTGTTGTTTGGTATTTAAACTACTACTTATTATTCTACTCAATTAACTAAGAATATGAACTAACAACGTATTGGATCAAACAACAAACAAATGATGAATGAGATGGAGATAGAATTTCACTTAAGAAGAGAGCAAGGCTAATCATAATCATGGTTAAGAATCTAGCTAGATATGCATAACTCTTGATGGTGAACTTCATTAATTTGTGGACTAAAAGCAATCATGTTTTTACCCCTAATCCGTATGGTCAAGGCAATTAGGTTCTCGACTCTTTTACAAGTCTAAATCTCCTAGGATTGTGCTTAATCTCAATTCCCTTAAGGTATTATGATCATAAGTTTGGTTCTTTTCACTCAATTTCTTAAGTATCCCTCTATGAGTGTTCTAAGCATAAGAAGGGTATGACTTACATCCCCTCACACTAACATGCATGCTCACCTTAATATTTGATTCAATTAAACATCTAATCATAATATTGGAATGATCACCTAACACTATGAATAGAGAATTTAATCACACAAGTATTGAAATGAAACATGATTCATTAATCATAAAAAGGAAGTCCAAAATTAACTCAATTCAACATCTCAAATCCTACATATCTAGTATTCTTCTCAACCAATCATATGATTAGCCCTACTATAGGACTAGCCACTACACATTGTGTTTATATCAATACAATCAAAGGCTTGCTCCATTTGAGCCAAAATGAGAAGAAAATCAACAAATGAAAAGTAGATTGGCTTCCCTTTCATGGAGAAACCTTCATTCTCTTCAAAATGCTAACTTCTTCAATCCTTGATGCTTTCCTCTTCTCAAGTGATGGATGGATGGATTGATGGATGGAGTAATGGATGGATTGTTTAAAATCAAGTAAAATTGATGGATCTAAAGGATAGAGATGAATCTAATGGATCTAGTGTGTGAAAATGTGGTGTGGAGTGTGTGTAACTGCTCTAATTATGATTTTCCCCTAATTTTCGCACATGTCATCCTTTTATATCACTTAAGGGCATTCTAGAAGCTTTCGGAACATTCTGAAAACTGCACTGGCTTTTGCACCTACACGGGCAGTGTAGCAGCGCATGGCTCGTGTAGTGCACACCTAGTTCGGCGTGTTGTGCATGCTTCCAGACACGGCTTGAGATGTGCTATATGGCCTCGTTCATGGGCGTGTAGCATTTCTGACAACATTGCACGATTTCCTCTTACAGGCCCGTGTTCTGCACACGGGGCATGCACTGCTGCACGGCTCGTGCGCCAGAACACGGCCATTATCCTGGGCGAGCTCGTCGTTCTGATGACAGTACACGGCTACCTCGGATAGGCCCGTGTTCTGCACACGGCCCGTGTCCGAGCGTGCCATGTACTTCCATTTCCGTTTTGCTCCCGACTCCGTTTTTCTCCATTTCTTGACCTGTTTTAAACATATTTAAGCTCATTTACACAAATCTATCAATCCATACCATATTTCTCATAATTACAGTAACTCCACCAAAAGTCACATAAATACGGATAAAAACATCTGAAAATCACGAACAACGACACTAAAACCTAGGTAAAAATGACAACGATCAACCCTAAAGTGTTGTTCGTCCTCGAACAACGAAAAATGATAAACAAGAGGAGTAATTTTTACCTAGAAAACACCTAACGAACATAAACCACAACACATCACAAGTTATAAGGACTATAAAATCACATTAAGTATCCCTACACAAATCAAACTTATAACATGAAAGATTAACAACTTCAATCTTAAGAATGACAAAAGAGTAATCAATCCCCTTTCAATCCAAGCCTCTCATAGGATATCAAATTCACTCAACACTCCATGGAGTAGGGTTTTGAACATCACTCATCAACCGGTTAGAACTGACTCACCATAGGCTTGCTCATGGACTATGTTCACCATCCACCCTAGTTTCAATAAGTGATCAAAACGGTCTTTATCTTAGGATGTAATGTTTAGGCTCTTTGGTAAGGTAGGAAACTTTGGATAATAGTGACTATTCAAGTGTAGATAATCGAAGAGATGATTCTTTTCTCCAACTTCTTCACTTTCAAACTTCCTCCATTTGTCAATTGTTCAAAAGCACTAAATATTAACATACCATGGATGTATTGAGCTTCTTTTGAATGGCATACTTCTTTTCTTTAACTTTTGTATCCTTTGAGCATATTTTATGATTTTGCTCCTTCTCCATTTTTTTTTGAAGTTACACTTGCTTTTTAACTTGAGCTCTTTCATCCTTTTTCTTGATTCAACCTTTCTTCCATTTACTTACACATTTCTCCATATCTTCCCTTGTAAACCATCATCATCCTCAATTACCCACACATAGGTTATATATAAGGCTCAAGTGGATTTTCAAGGCTTGTATTGTGCTTAAATCACAAAGAAAAGCTTATAGGCTCAAATTGGCTAACTAGGGATAGTGTTTTAGGTAAGGAAGTTTATGGCTATGACTTCATTCAATAAGGATGGCCTAAGATCATGTCACAAATTTCAACCATTCGGGCTTCGTTTCTATAGTCCATGAGCAAGTTCTAGTTTGTCTAAGTACAATCGGTCCTCTCATCAAGAATTAACCATGGAGGCACGGTTGAGGCTCCACTCTCACAAGCTTTTGCTTTGACCAAAAGAAACCTAATTACTCTTCATACTTCTCAAAATTGAACAAATTATGTAATTCATGTCACAATTTCAATAAGTATAAAATATTAATATACTTGCCATCACTCATCACAAACAATTACTCAACACATTCCCAAAAATATACCACCAATATCCCGACAAGAATAAAAAAAGAAACTCAAACATAACACAAAATCAAAAACATACCAAACAAGAAATATAACAAAAACACATAACATGCATGAACAAGATCATTCATCTCAAGATAACAAAGCACAATCAATTCTCATCCACAACAAATAAGATCAAATTCCCATCACATCCAAATAATGAAAATCAAACCAAAATACCAAAAATAACGAAAAGTAAATCACATAAAACTGAAAATAAAAAATCCCAAAGTAAAAACCTCCCAAAAACCAATAATATTAGTACAATCCAATCCAAATCTACCAAATCAAATGTCTAATCATAACTAGAATGAACTAATGAAAGTGCCTAGCACTCAAAGTACTCCCTTCATGGCTCTGGAGGTGGAGATGGATGATAGATATTCCATGGAATGTATGCACGAGGAGATCTGGGGAACTGGAAGTTGAACATCATCGTCATCATCTCCTCCATGTTGTAGGAGTGCACTCGCGACTGCTCCTCATAATACTCCCTCTGATGCCGTCCAGCTCTCAACTCCTGAATATGTACTCCGCGCTTCTGCTGGACCTCTCGGATCTTCCTCATCTGTGCTCCATATGTCTACTGCACATGTCTCATATCTCTCACCTCATCCATCATATAATTCCATCGATCATTATCCTGTCCGGGTCCATTGGTGACTGCTGCTCTTCTTCCTCAAACTGCGGCGGCTCTGGGCTTGCTCCTCAAACTCCACCTGCTGAGGTGGTGCATCATGCTCATTTCCTTCCATAGGCACTGGCTCCGCTCTCAAATTAGCTAGCACAAGGTTCTCCTCAATCCTCATCTGTCTGAGAACCTCTTCCACTTTATCCCTGTTTTTTCTATAAAAAGCTCTCACAACCCTAGAGTGGTTAGCACTAGCCATTGCCAAATTACCAAACTTTCTTCGAGTATACACTGTGGTGAGCTCTGGAGTTGGCAAAGGAAATTGAGCTCCATTTTCTTGCCTCAGACAGTACTGATTCCCAACTATAGACAAAAATTCCATTCTCATCAACTGCTGATAGTTCAATCCATCACTCACCATCCTGTTCTCCATTCCTGCAAGATATATTCCTAAGCCTTGAGCAATCATGGTGATCATACCTCCCAACATCAATCCTTGAGATGTTTGTCTCTTGGTAACTCTCTTCGCATGTTGCACAAAATGCGCTGTAACATTTAGTGGTAGCTTTTTATAAATGCAGAATATGATATACAACTGCTTCTCTCCTACAGCTCAACTCTCAAACCTCCCTAAGATGGTGTTCGAAATGATCTTCTCTAAGTATCTCATGACTGGTTTCCTTATTGCAGCTCCCTTTGAAGCACTAGGAACATACCCTGCTCGTTCTGTCCCGTCATTCACGAATCTCTTCCATCATTCCTGCTGGTTGAATCCACCTCCTTCATAAAAGCTCTAATGGTTATCGTATGGTGGGCAGCCAAAGAATTCATTCAATACAGGCAAAGGAATCTTTTCTCTCATCACGTTATCCAGTTGGAATGTCACTGAAATAGGAACACCATTCCGATCTTTCTTCACTTAAAAGGTGCTCATGAACTCAGCAGTTAGATGGTAATAAGTAGGCGGCCTTTTATCAAAGAAAGCTTCCATCTGTGCAAAACTAAACAAGTTCCTCAAATCTTCCTCAATTCCTAACCCTCTCATTGTTTCTGTATCTTGGAATCGAGTTGGTTTGATCTTCGGAGTAAGTGTTTGCCAACGAAGCACATACTTACCTCAATAGTCTTCAAATTCCACCCCAAAGTAATCCGGATGGACCCCTTCTTCCATTAGCTGAGCATCCAAATTAGCCAACTTCCCTGGATCGGTAATGATGATGAAATCCTCATTTCTTGGTCTCACTCTCCTTTCGGCCATCTACAATTTACAACAATGCTCAAGTTATTTTAAATTCCGCCAATGAAAATGTTAATACACTTAGTTTAAATTCCACCCTAGTCATTCAACTTAGTATGAAATATACTATGCATCAACATTACACATTCACCTCATTATAACTTCAAACTTCACCACAACATTCACTTCACCATCATTCCTCTCAACTATCCATGAATGCATATCACAATTCCTAATCATACTTGCACACATGAGTTCAAAAATATACCATCACTACTCACTATGCACATATAATCTCAAATTTGGCAAAAATTTTCTCTTAGACATTTAATCGAACACTTGGCATGCACAATTTTTCAATACAATTTCAAAGCACAATTCACATAGCCTCATGCCCAAATCCTCAACATCTAAGATTATTTCTTCACAATTTAAGCATTATACATTCATGATAATTCAATTTGCACAACACATACATCCAATTTCATCATTCTCACAAATCCCCTAATTCAACTTTTTCATGAACCCTAATTCAATTCTCCATTCACAAATTAAATTGACACATGTATGTTCATCAATCAATAATTCATTCCAAACTCACAATATCACAAAGCCCATGCATCAATTCACTCAATTTCTATCAAAATTCAAAAGTTAAGGTTAAAAGAATTCATACCTTTCAAACTTGGATGTGGAGAAGTGTTCTTGGTGTTCACAATTGAAGAAACTCACTCTTAGTCTCTCAAAACTAACCTTTGTGTGTCGATTTATGCTTAAGAAGAAGGATTTGGTGTGATAGCAGTGCGTACGGAAGAGGTGGTGTGTGTGTGGAATGAGTACGGATCGACCCTTTTAAAAACTGGCTTCGACCCTGCACAGCTCGTGTAGCACTACACGGCCTTAAGTGTGGCCGTGTAGCATTTTCTGACGTTCGAACACGCCCATGCATTATAGGGCCGTGCTCCGCACACGGCCCGTGTTCCTGCTCTTCTGCACGGCTCGAGCTCGGAGCTCGCCCAAGACCCTGGGCGAGTAGCCACTTCTAATAACAGTACACGGCCAGGCCTTATAGGGCCGTGTACTGAACTCATTTTCCCCTATTTTCTAATTTTCACACTTCACCTCATTTTTGC
This sequence comes from Pogostemon cablin, assembly GCA_023678885.1. Taxonomy (NCBI): domain Eukaryota; kingdom Viridiplantae; phylum Streptophyta; class Magnoliopsida; order Lamiales; family Lamiaceae; genus Pogostemon; species Pogostemon cablin. The sequence continues at coordinate 16,727,823 of CM042966.1, forward strand.
CTGTTTTTGCACTTCTCATACGCCCTATTTATGCTCAAAAATACTACAAAACATTATTCACACCACAGTTATGATCAACCAATAGATTATCATGAACTTAAACACCACCAAACATACCAAAATAATCCTAACTCATGAGAAAATTTTCAAAATTTACCTATTTTGCCACAAGACAATATAACAACAACGCTCATGATTGATCACACACTAAAGCATAAACAAGGTATAAGTCACACCACGCACTCTCCCCCTAAACTTAAATCGAAACAAGTTGAGAATTAAGTTTGTAACAAAAAAAGCGGTGAGACATACCCTTGTCGTTTCCACCAATGCTCTTCATGAACTTATCTCATGATGACTCGTATGCATTTTTTATAATCCATGTATGATTAAGTATGTCCACCACGCAACCTCTCCCTAAACTTAAATTAACATAAGTGTTAAAATTTAAGTTTAAAAAGAGTGGTGTGGCATACATCATCATTTCACCTTTAGCACCCTTGTCTTTCATCATATGCACTTTTCTCCATAAGCTTCACCACCTACATACCAAATCTACAAGAAAACTATAAAACAAAGAGAAAATCAAATCTACACTACTACACAATCAAAGAGGTTCAAGAAGAGAGGGTATCCGCATACACTATCTCCTTTGAGAAGGAGATAGGTAATATTTCACCCGATGACCATTTACCGCAAACTCATTATTAGGACCCTTAAGCTTCAACGTATGTCCACTCAACACTTCAAGCACTTCATATGGCCCCATCCATTTAGATTTAAGCTTCCTGGGAAAAAACTTAAGTCTCGAATTGAATACAAGAACTTTGTCCCCGGGAACAAACGTCTTCTCCTTTACCTTAGCATCATGCCATCTCTTCATATTCTCCTTGTAGATGATTGAGTTATCAAATGTTCTTCCTCTAAACTCCTCCAACTCAACCAACTTCAATAACCTTGCTTGACCACTCTCCCTTTCATCCATGTTGAGGCGCTTGATAGCCCACAATGCACGGTGTTCCAACTCCACGGGAAGATGACAAGCTTTACCATAGACCAATTGATACGGTGACACACCAAGAATGGTTTTAAAAGCCGTTTGATAAGCCCATAAAGCATCATCAAGCTTCTCCGACCAACCCTTCCTCCCCTCATTAATGGTCTTCTCCAAAACTAACTTGATTTGGCGGTTTGAGACCTCCGCCAAACCATTTGCTTGAGGGTGGTAAGGTGTAGCCACTCGATGTTTTACTCCATATTTTTTCAACAAACTCTCCATCAACTTGTTTACAAAGTGAGATCCTCCATCACTTACTAAGGCCCATAGAACTCCAAACCAAGCAAAAATATTCTTTTTCAAGAACCTTTCCACAATCAAAGCATCATTTGTCTTAGTGGGGATTGCCTCCACTCACTTTGACATATAATCCACGGCTAGCAAGATGTACACATATCCTTTGGAAGAAGGAAATGGTCCCATAAAATCAATGTCACATACATCAAATATTTCCACATCAATTCTTAAGCTCATTGGCATCTCATCTCGCTTACCTATTCCCCCTATTCTTTGGCATCTATCACATTTAGCCACAAACTTCTTTGCATCTTTAAACAGTGTTGGCCAATAAAAACCCGATTGTAGAATTTTAGCCCCCGTCTTTTGATGAGCAAAGTGACCTCCACACAAAGACGAATGACATAGCTCAAGAATCCCCATGACTTCTTCCTCGGCCACACACCTCCTTATTACTCCATCATTGCAAATTTTGAATAAAAAGGGCTCATCCCACAAGTACTTCCTCACTTCAACATAAAACATTTTCTCCTTGTACTCATTAAGCAATGTTGGTTTGATTCCACAAATAATAAAGTTGACATAATCGTCATACCAATACGGCACATTCACCATGAGAGTATACACTTGCTCAACTTCTATTAGCGAAATTTCTTCATCCGGTAACTCATCCCCAATTGGCTTAATATCTTCATTCTCACCTCCATTTTCCAATCTAGACAAATGATCCGCAATCACATTATCCAGGCTTTTCTTATCCTTGATAATCACATCAAATTCTTGCAAAAGCAACACCCAACGGATTAAACGAGGTTTAACATCTTTCTTACTCATTCGGTATTTTACGGCTGTGTGATCCGTGTAAACAATCATTTGTGTTCCAACCAAGTATGGTCGAAACTTCTCAAAAGCATACACGACGGCTAAAAATTCCTTCTTCGTTGTGGTGTAATTGACTTGGCATGAATTCAATGTCTTCGAGGCATAATATATTGCTCTAAACTTCTTCTCTCTCGTTAGCCCCAACACCACTCCTATGGATTGGTCACTAGCATCACAATGTAATTCAAATTACAAACTCCAATCCGGGGTAACGAGTATTGGAGATGAAGTGAGAGCATCCTTGAGCACCTGAAATGATACACAACATTCATCATCGAAGTTAAATGGACAATCTTTTTCAAGCAATTTACAAAGAGGTTTAGCAATTTTGGAGAAATCCTTAATGAAGTGTCTATAAAGCCCGCATGGCCTAAGAACGATCTCACCCCCTTCTCACTAGTAGGAGGGGGAAGATCTTCTATGGCTATCACTTTAGCTTTATCCACTTTTAAACCATGTTTTGAAATATGATGCCCCAAGACTATCCCATCGGTCACCATAAAATGGCATTTTTCCCAATTTAGCATAAGATTTGACTCTTCACACCTGTGCAACACAACAGTGATATTAGTCAAGCATATATCATAAGAGGAAACATACATGGAAAAATCATCCATAAATACCTCCATAATATTTTCAATTAAACCATCGAAGATAGCCATCATACAACGCTGAAAAGTGGTAGGGGCATTACATAGACCAAACGGCATCATTCTAAATGCAAACGTACCATAGGGACATGTGAAAGTTGTCTTCTCTTAGTCTTCCGGTGCAATCAATATTTGATTATACCTGGAATAACCATCAAGAAAACAATAGTACTCATGCCCCCTAAGTCGATCCAACATTTGGTCTATGAATGGCAATGGGAAATGATCATTACGAGTATTTTCATTCAATTTACGATAATCAACACATACTCTCCAACCCGTGATAGTTCTAGTGGCAATTGTTTCATTTGTATCGGATCGCACAATTGTCATACCACCCTTTTTTGCCACTATATGTAAGGGAGTTACATATTCACTATCACTAATTGGAAAGATTATTCCCGCATCAAACCATTCTAACACCTTTTTTCTTACCACTTCTTGCACTATAGGATTTAATCTACGTTGGTTTTGCACACAAGACTTTTCATCATCAATCAAATGAATCTTATGCATACACATAGATGGACTAATACCTTTTAAATCTTTTATGCTCCAACCAATAGAGGATTTATGCTCTCTCAAAACTCTTAACAACTTTTCTAATTCTAAATCATTAAGAAAAGAAGATATGATTACCAGATACGTTTCATTTTCTTCCAAGTAAGCATACTTCAAATGCTCCAGTAATGGTTTCAACTCTACATTCTTCTCCTCTTGCACTCCTTCTTTTGGTTCTTCATCAAGTCTCTCCACCTTTGCTTCCTCTCTTGTGAGTTCCCTACAAACATTTAAACCATGTAATTCATCAATCATTTCCTCATTCTCTAAATAAAAAGAAGATTTAGATTTTATAGATTCAATAGAGTAAGAATGACTTATGATAATCTCCAACGGATCCTTGGTGTGAAGGTGATACATATGTTCTTCAACAATGTTGTCCACTACCTCTACTCTTCTACATTCCTCCTTGTTTCTCAGATACCTCATAGCCTCTTTTATTGAAGATATCACTTCTTCCTCATTCACCCTCAAAGTGAGCTCTCTCTTCTCCACATCTATCAATGCTTTCCTCATGGCAAGAAACGGATGCCCAAGTATTAATGTAACATTAGCATCTTCATCCATATCAAGTACCACAAAATTAACGGAAAATACAAACTTGCCAACTTTGATAAAAACATCTTCCATAATTCCCTTTGGATATGTCAACGACCGGTCGGCAAATTGAAGTGTGACCGATGTCGGTTTGACCTCACCAATATCCAACTTCTTGAAAATTGACAAGGGCATCAAGTTAATGCTAGCCCCTAAATCACATAAAGCTTTTTAGTTCTCATGCTCTCTCATCTCACATGGAATAGTGAAACTCCCCGGATCTTTCAATTTAGGAGGAAGTTTCTTTTGCAAGATCGCACTACATTCCTCTGTTAGGTTCACTGTTTCAAACTCTCCCAAGCTTCTTTTCTTTGGCAAAATATCTTTCAAAAACTTGGAGTAGTTGGGCATTTGAAGTAAAGCCTACGCAAAAGGAATATTCACATGTATCTTCTTCAACATTTCTACAAACTTGGCAAATTTCTCTTCTAATCCCTTTTTCAAGCATCTTTGTGGAAACGGAATTGCAACGGGCAACTTAGGAATTCCCCATTCATCTCTTTCAAACTTCTCTTCTCTCTCTTTACGTTTAGCTTCTCTACATCTTTTCCATTTCTTTGGAGACTTCACCTTTTTTTCTTCAAGTATAGGGGTACTTTCATCTTTTTCAACAATCTCAACTTCTTTCTCTTTCCCTTCTTCATCCAATCTTTCCATAGGCTCGAATTCACACTTTACCTCCTCTACTTCCGTCTGCATAGAAGGCCCTTCATATTTTATTCCACTATGAAGTTCAATTGCCTTACATTGCTCCTTAGGATTAGTAATGGTTGTAGATGGAAACTTCCCTTGACGATGAACATCTCCCCTTTCACTTGCCATTTGACTCATTTGTGTCTCCAAGGCTTTGAATCTATTATCATTCAACTCTTTCTCTTATTTCATAAAGTCAAATCTTTTATCATTCACCTCTTTCTCTTGCTTCATAAAATCAAACATCTTGGTCATTTGATCCTCCATTGTAAGCTTCCCTTCACCATTTTGAGCTTTCTCCCCCGGATTGATGCCCGGTGGAAGAGTGAAGGCATTTCCTTGATTTTTATATGACAAATTCTCATACCTACGAGGTTGATTGAAATTTTTTTAAAAGTTACCTTGCCCCCATCCTTCTTGCCTTTGTGGATATCCCCCTCCATGATTTCCAAAGTTACCACCATAATTTCCTTGAAAGTTCTTTCCTTGCATGAAGGCAACTTTCTCAAGTGACATCTCCGGTGGACACCATGTATCTTGAATTCCAAAATTAGAGGACATACATTGTTAAGACATAGATGTCGGCATTTGACAACTTTGAGAAGATTGACCCATATTAGTCATAGTCATGCCTTGTTGAGGATTAGAAAACACTTGTTGACTCATCAAAGGCAATGACATACCTTGGTGAGGATTTTAAAGCACTTGTTGATTCACCATAGACTTGGACCAAGAATCCAGAGGCACTTGCAAATTAGCATTAATTCTCTAAAGTATCTCCGTGATTGCCTTATCAGTTACATCTTCCTTAGGCACCTCCACTTTTTTAACTTGTTGCAAGCACACTTCTTCCATCTTAGTTATTCTCTCTCTTTCATACATTCCTGCAACTCAATCCATAGGCCATTGACCCGTATTCAAAGTAATCTCTTCACATATAGCAATTGCTCTCACCGGAGTTTGCCCCAATATAGAACCTCTCGATGAAGCATCAATAAGCATTCGTTCACTCCCATTCAATCCGGCAAAGAAAAATCCTACTTGTTGATCTTCGGGAAATCCATGTTGTGGACACTTCCTTAGCATTTCTTTGAACCGGTCCCAAGCCTCACTAAAAGTTTCAAGAGGCATTTGCTTAAATTGCAATATTTGACCTTTTAGATGCAACATCTTTGATGGTGGAAAATACTTGCTTAGGAATCTTTGAGCCAACTATCTCCATGTATTATAAGATCCAGACGATATAGTGTGAAACCAAGCCTTGGCTCTATCCCTTAATGAAAAGGAAAAGAGCTTCATCTTGACAATATCATCACTCACTCCATTGATCTTTATAGTATTAGCTAACTCCGTGAACTGCGATAGGTGAGCATTTGGATCTTTCATCGTTCCACCTCCAAATTGGCTTGCTTACACCATATTGATCAATCCCGTCTTGATCTCAAAATTATTAACGTTAAGCGGCGGCCCCATGGCGTAATTCCCAAACTGAGGTTGGAAATGATCTCGAATTTTCATCCCCGCTCCATTATGTCCATGGCCCCGAGGTTGATTTTGCACTACCGGGGAGCTTGTTGGTTATCTCTAGCTTTTTGTTGTGCCATCAAGTTTTGAATAATTACTTGCAATTGTTGATTTTGCAAGTGCATTTGTTACACATAAGCTTGTGGCACAAACTCCGGATTAACATTTCCTCCTCGAACATTATCACCTCCTTGAAAATTCCTCATATTACCTTCTTCATCAACCATATTTGCATTATCCCTTACGTTTTCCATAATTTCCTCCGTCGACTCTAACACTCCTCTTCTTTGTCTTCTTAAGGTACCTTTCAATTCCAAGTTCAAAGGTTCAATAGATTGAGACCTTGAACGAGTTCGCATGTACCTACAAGAATTTCCAAATTAGCTCTCCAAGTAACCAAGACAAGTAAACAAGTAAACAAATAAAAGAAATATCCTTATCAAAACTAATCAATTTCAAACTCATTACAACCAAAAGTTTAATATTTCCCCGACAAGCGGTGTCATGTTCTTAGTCGCATTTCTTGTAAAATGTTTAATAGTAAAAGACTCTATCGTCGAGTACACGTGTGACCAAGTACAAAATTTATAGGATTGTCGTCCCAAAGAAAAGTAAACTCATGGTTATATCTAAATTTTCCATTGATTTATACTTTGTAAGAATGATAGATTTGTTGTTTGTCAAGGCAATTAGGTTCTCGACTCTTTTACAAGTCTAAATCTCCTAGGATTGATCTTAATCTCAATTCCCTTAAGGTACTATGATCATAAGTTTGGTTCTTTTCACTCAATTTCTTAAGTGTCCCTCTATGAGTGTTCTAAGCATAAGAAGGGTATGGCTTACCTCCCTCACACTAACATGCATGCTCATCTTAATATTTGATTCAATTAAACATCTAATCATAATATTGGAATGGTCATCCTAACACTATGAATAGAGAATTTAATCACACAAGTATTGAAATGAAACATGATTCATTAATTATAAAAGGAAGTCCAAAATTAACTCAATTCAACACCTCAAATCCTACATATCTAGCATTCTTCTCAACCAATCATATGATTAGCCCTACTATAGGACTAGCCACTACACATTGTGTTTATATCAATACAATCAAAGGCTTGCTCCATTTGAACCAAAATGAGAAGAAAATCTACAAATGAAAAGTAGATTGGCTTCCCTTTCATGGAGTAACCTTCCTTCTCTTCAAAATGCTAACTTCTTCAATCCTTGATGCTTTCCTCTTCTCAAATGGTGGATGGATGGATTGATGGATGGAGTAATGGATGGATTGTTAAAAATCAAGTGAAATTGATGGATCTAAAGGATGGATATGAATCTAATGGATCTAGTGTGTGAAAATGTGGTGTGGAGCGTAACTGCTCTAATTATGATCTCTCCCTCTAATTTTCACACAAGTCATCCTTTTATATCACTTAAGGGCCTTCTAGAATCTTCCAAAACATTCTGAAAACTGCACTGGCTTTTGCACCTACACGGGCTGTGTAGCAGCGCACGACTCGTGTAGTGCATACCTAGTTTGGCGTGTTGTGCGTGTTTCCAGACACGGCTCGAGCTACGCTACACGGCCTCGGTCATGGGCATGTAGTATTTTCTGACGACATTGCACGGCTTCCTCTTACAGGCCCGTGTTCTGCACACGAGGTGTGCACTGCTGCACGGCTCGTGCGCCAGAACACAACCATCCTTCTGGGCGAGCTTGTCGTTCTGATGATAGTACACGGCCACCTCGGACAGGCCTGTGTTCCACATACGGCCCGTGTCCGAGCGTGCCCTGTACTTCTATCTCCGTTTTGCTCCCGACTCTATTTTTCTCCATTTCTTGACCTGTTTTACACATATTTAAGCTCATTTACACAATTCTATCAATTCATACCACATTTCTCATAATTACAATAACTCCACCAAAAGTCACACAAATACAAATAAAAACATCAGAAAATCACGAACAAAGACACTAAAACCTAGGAGAAAATGACAACGATCATTCTTTCATGGGAGTGGATGATTTCCAAGGAAATTTTCTAAACAACTATGAAAGAAGTTTTCAAGAGAATTATCCACCAATTCAATGATGAAATTTTGACAACCAAGAGAGAGGAGACTTTCAACAAGTTAAGGAAGAAAATTCATACATAGAAGTCTTGATTGAGATGATGGAAGCAAGCCTTGATGAGGACAAGAAAAGAGAGGATGCAACTGAGAAGAGGTTCGAAGCCTTGGAGCATCAAGTAAGCCAAATTGTAAGTACTTTGACCAATTTTTAACAAGTTGAAGAACTTGAAGAGGAGAGCAAAGTTGAAGAAGAGTTGGAGAAAGAAGAGAATTTGGGAGATGAAGAATCGAATGAGGTATTTGAAGAGCCTATTGAGGCGAATGATGTTGATGAAGAGGAACAAAGTCGAAAAGCAAGTGATGATGACTTGAAGAGTGAAATGAGCATTTCTAAACCTTTAAACTCTTTAAGTTGTTTTGAATTTCATAATATTGTTTACATTGACTTTGTCTTACCCATTGATTCTTCTCATATTCTTAGAAACAAAAGAGAACTCGAAGAGATGTTGGAGATCTATTTGGTAAAGAGGAATAAGTGGTGTTCAAGAATGGAGAGGGCAATAGAGTGTAAGCTCAAGAGAGTCGAGTTTTTAAAGCCATGCTCGAAGGATGCAACGGAGGCCGTCACTTGCCACCAGTGCCTACTAGAGGAAGAAGCATAACAGTTAAAATTCGATGGCAAGGACGAAAGATATCCGTGGCCATTCCGATGAGTTCTCCATATCCCGTCCAGCTTGAAGACGTTAAACTTAGCGCTAGATGGGAGGCAACCCATCATTATCTTTTATAGCTTTATTTAATGCTTACAATAAGGATGGTGGATTTATTTTTTTCTTGCATTTTTGGCATGTAGGTTGATTGTGCTTATGAGGAAGATGCATATTGAAGATACAAAGTCATATTGAAGATACGAAGGGTGCTTCATTTGAAGTGTGTAAGTTTGTCACACCACTGTTTGCAAACTTAACTCGAAACTCTTGTTTCAATTTAAGTTTGGGGGGATATGGCGTGGTGTGACATACTTTGTCTTGAAGGCATATACTTTTCGTATTTTTGGGGCAATTTTAAAATTTTTCTCATGGGTTTTGGTTTGATTTTGGTCCGATTGGTTGTGTTGAAGTAGATGATAATCTATGTTTTGATAACCAATGTTGAGCTAATGATGTTTATGATTTGTGAGCATGAATAGGGAGCATTGGAAGCATAAAAACAGGGGAAGACAAGACTTGAAGTTGAAAATTGGAGAAAAAAGAGCTATAGGTACACGAGCCGTTTACCGACATCAAATCACGCAACACGGCCACCTTTTGGCCGTGTTGTGTCACACGACTCGTGTCGTGTCTTGAGACAATTTTTAAAAGCCGACTATTAGAACACGACTGCTCATTCCCCTCGTATTCAAACACATCAAGTCGTGCATTTTCACTTCCAAACTCCTTGAACTATCATCCAACACCACCTCCTCCTTGGAGAATTGAAGGGAGTACTTTTAGTGCTCAACACTTCTTTAGCTTATTTCTAGTTAATTTGGATTGTTACGGATTTGATACTTCATTTGTTATGTTTGTGGAAGGTTTACTTTCGTAATTTAGGATTTTCTTTTCAATCAAGGATGGGATGTTTGTGAGCTTAATTGATTATGGATGATCTGATGTGTGCTTCATTTTCTTATGATGGATGGTTTTTTTGTTCTTGCTTGTTATGTGTTTTTGTGTTATTTCTTGTTTGGTGAGTCTTCTCTTTTATGTTTTGTGTGTATTTTTATTCTTGTTTAGGAATATTTTGGTGGATTGTTTTTGGGATGTTGTGAGTCATTTTTGAATGTGAGTAATGATACATTGTTGTGATAAGTGATAAAAAGTTATGATTAAGGACCTCTACACTTTCGAATTGTGACATGTTTTATTTAACTTATTCAATTTTGAGAAGAATGTGGTGTAATAAGTTCCGTAGGTCCGAGCATAAACTTGTGAGAATTTGAGCCTCAACCATGCATACATGATATATCTTTTCATGAGTAGATCGATTGTGTTTTGATAAACTAAATACTTGCTCAAGGACTATAGGAACGAATCCGATTAGTAGAGATTGATGATATAATTTAAGGTCATCCTTGTCATGAAAAGTCATTGCCAAAAATTTTTATACCATGAACATCATCCCTAGTCAACCACTTTGACCTTATAAGCCTATTTCTTGTGAGTATAGCACATTACAACCCGTGATTACCCACATGAGCCTTATATATACCCTTTTGTTGTGAGTAATTGAGGAGATGGTAGCTAGGAAGGAAAAATGAAAAGAAGAAAAGGAAATGGTAACAAGTGAGAAAAAGGGATGAAAAGAGTATGAACAAAAGATGCATATGCAACCTTTAAAATAAGAAGAAGAGCGAATCAACAAAGACGCTCAAGAAACGAAAAATCAAAATAAGGGAGCATACAATCAAAATAGCTGAAAATGAAAAGTGAAATGATGATTAGTGCCTGAATGTTGCAAAGAATAAGATGGGAAGAAAGAAAGTGGAGGAATGGAAGAAATTAGCTACCTCTTCGATTACTTACACTTGTTTAGTCACTTTTATCTAAATATTTCCTACCCTGCCAAAGAGCCTATCATTATATCCTTAATGAAAGACCTTTTTGATCATTGATGGAAACTTTGATGGTTTGTGAACATAGTCCGCGAGCAAGCTTTTTGCGAGTCGAGCCAATCGATTAATTAGTGTTGATTTACCTTACCTTAAAGACTGTTGAGTGAAATTGATAATCTATGTGAGGCTTGGAATAAAAGGGACTATATTACACATTATTTTCTTTACATTGAACTTGTTAATTTCTTATGTCATGAATCTAATTTTGTAAGATAACTTAGCATGAGTTGTAGTTCTTGTTGTTATCGATGTGTTATTTCTTATGTTCATTTAGTCTTTTCCTAGGTGAAAATCTCTCTCCCCTTGTTTTATCACTTTCGTTGTTTAGGGACGCACAACACTTTAAGTTTGGGGGTGTGATGAGTGATATTTTCACCTAAATTTTAGTATCTTTTTAAGTCTATTTTCGTGTTATTTTATCCGTATTTATGTGTATCTTGGTAGTGTTATGTGTTTTTATGGAATTATGTGTGAATGAACTTAATCATATGTAAAACAGGAGAAAATGTAGCAAAAACAGAGATAGAAGATGAAACGAAGAAGAAAAAAAGGGCAGCAGCAACACGGCCGACCGTGTAGGGTGCACGAGTCGTGTTGCAGCACACGGCCTGTGTTGCCAACACGGGACCTTAAAGAGGAGTCGTGTAGCAGCATCAATTCATCCAACACGGCCACCTTGTGGTCGTGCGTCAGCACACGAGTCGTGTGCCGTCTTGAATAAAGTTTGATCGAGAAACCCTGACACGACTCGACTCGTGCTGCAGCACACGAGTCGTGTCGGTGCCAGAACAGAAAACTTTTCATACATCTTCTAGAAGGTCTTCAAGGGGTATAAATACCAATTCATTCAACATTTTGAGGAGATTGAATCCGAAATTCAGCTGCCCACACACCCCACACACCAATTCCTTCAATTTACACCACATCCTTCATCCCATTCAACCATCCTTGAATCCATCCATCCAATAAACCATCCAAGTAGTTAGAGAAGCAAGGGGGAGTGGAGATTACAAGAAGATGAAGAGAAGCACCATTGAAGCTATTCAAGGGAGTTTTAATTCTAATTTTTGTAGACTTCTTTGTAGTTCAATCATGTGTTTTGGAGATACAATTGTCTATGTTGTTTTCTTTGAAACTATGAAAGACTAATCTCCTTTGTGAGATTAGCAATATGATATATGCTGGATAATTTTGGGTATTTTGCAATTAAATTTATATGTTGATTGGATTTGTTAATTTTCTATCACTGATTATTAATTGCTTGATTTGTATTGTTGATTTGTGTGATTAATTGTCATGTGCATGTGATTAGATTGAGAAATCAATTATATGTTTAGGATAGTTCATTGAATCATTTCATCATACACTTCATGTGCATTATAAGTTTAAGAGAAATAGAGATATCCTTTAGGATTTAGAACCCTTTGATAGAACATGTGATTTGTTAGATCGAGAGGTCAATTAATCGTGTGAAGGGACTCTCATTTCAAGCTTAGTACCTAGTTGAAATTGTTTGATTGAGAAGCAACCTTAGAGCCTTTTTGAGACCTTGTAAAGGATCCACATCCTATTCATCTCGAGAGAGAGTTTAGATGGAATTCATGTTGGCCCTTAGTTATTAATCCATGACATATATGAATTCGTTGCATGATATCTAAATTTTCCATGCTTTATGTATTGCTAGTCTCATTCTCTATCTACTTGGCTCATTCATCCATCTTCCATTCATCTATCTCATTATTTATCTTGTCATTTAATTGTTTAATTGTCATTTCTTGATTAATCCTACCTCTTTATGATCATCTCTATAAAACTAAGACAAATACAAGATCGTTTAAACCCTAGTACCTTCCCCTACGAGATCGTTTAAACCCTAGTACCTTCCTCCCTGTGATTCGATAAATTCTTTAATTGGTCATCCAAACTACAAATAGCTAATCATTGATCATGTAGTAGATTTATTGAAATCAAAAGTAAGCTTAGATTTTACATAACTTATCCATTCCCAGTTAAAAATGAGTGCTGATCTTGTAGTAGATTAATTGAAATTAAAAGCAAGGTTAGAATATAAATAATTCAAAAATTTGCACTCCTCAACATTCTGTGAAACAAGAAATTAGAAAGAAAAAGGAAAAATGTGTCAAAAGGTTAGAAAAATAGATTTTAGTGAAGTCCAAATGTTTTTAATGGATAAACACTCAGAACTAAAAATATCAAACAAAATATATGAACTCCAATTTCCTCATTTACTTGAGCTGAAAATGTCTCACCGACCTTGAAAAAGCTAATCTGAATGAAATCAAATATTTATACTTGTAATAGTTTTAATGGACCAATAAAAAAAATAAAAATAACTTATATATAAATAACATACATATGTACCATATAATGAATGGCCATATACTTACTTTAATATTAATCATTTTTAGTCTACCAATATTTCATGCATAATGTAAGACATTTACAAGTAATCAATTGACATGAGAGCATGATCATTGCAAGGAGTGATGCAAGTACCTTTTCTATTAAGATTTTCAAGTTAGGACAACAATTCTTCTCATCTTATTAGACAAAGTTGAAATTTATACAGTACTCTTCAAGTAATTTAAAAAATTCATTATTGGAATGAACTACAAATTATGATATTGTCAACACACTCTAATATTCAGATCAAGTCATCCTTCTTCAACTAATTATCATTAAATTTGCTAGATTCTCTGTGACTAATGGATGCATCAAAACATTTCAAAAGACACAACAATGAATATAATTAAGTTTATAAGAGGAAAAATACCTGCTGAAAGAAGTGTACATGCTGTGATGCTGATTTGTTGTTGTATGATATGATTGCATTGGCCTTCTACGCTAATAGATTTATTCTTTGTAAAATATGGCATTTCTTATTTTCTAAAATTAGACATACATGCCCAGATGGAGCACAAAGAGGCTTTTTTTCACCTTAGGAATTTTATCAGATAAGTGAATACTGTAAGCACTATAAAATATATTGAAATTTATGAATTTTAATATTTAAATGTACAATAATAAATTATAGTCAATACCAAATCAAATTACAATAATTAACTAATTAAATTAACAAAAAACATGATGCATTTGTAATTTTTTTACAAATCAGAGAACATAAACATTTTGATATTTATTTCTACATTCTATAAGAATGTAATTTCTTCAAATGGTATTCATAAAAAGAACCACCATCTTCACATTCCTACTGCGTCAGAGACATCTTCATACTATAAATTCAAAATTTATAAAAAATAAGAATTCTATTTAGAAGATTCCAAAAAAATGTGATACATAAGAAAGAACTAATGGCATACCTCTTTATTTATCTTCTGATGCTTCAATTATACATTCAAACTTGAAAACCTGGGAAAAAAATGAAAAATAAAATAAAAGAACTTTCCTAATATGATACATAAGCAAGAACTAATGGCACCACACCTCATTATTTATCTTCTGATACTACAATTATGCATCAAAAGTTAAAAGAACACAAGAACAAATTTGAGAGGATTATCTCTATGATGTGTAAAAGTTAAAAGATATACAAAAATGTGCAACATGAGAAGTACTCTATTAAAAACTATTTTCTTCTCCCTATGAATATAAAATTTAAATCAATTAACTCATTGACCAAATTCAAATACAGAGGTATAGTAGAGCAAATCTTATTCATAGGCACAAATTGATGCACAACTTGAGTATAAACAGAAACTATAAAGGAAGTGAATAGCTATCTGTGGTAACTCAGAAACAAAACACTAAATTCTTCCAACAACCTTGCCTTTATTATCTCTAACTTCTGGCATCCATAACTTAAACTTACACTTAGAAGCCAAATTGTCATGATTTGATTCTTTATAGCTTGGTTCTGATGACAATAGCCCTGTTATTAGTAAAATCAAAGGATTAAAAAAAGAAACTGGAAAGGTAAAATGAAATAGTGCACTCAAATAGTGATCAATCCATATGATTCCCAATTGAAATACCATTACATAGCAATCATTCTCAAGTAACAAATCCTCTCTTATCCAAATGCAACTGTTGAAATATATGATTGAAAATGCTCATAACCATATCTATGCAAAAAAAGAAGCAAAATTAAATAGTATACAAACATATTAGGAAGATTTGTAATATTATCTTATTAGATTAGATATATTCAAATCAGATCATCAAATGGCACTGATAACATATTCATAGCTATACTTTCCAACCATGTTAACCAAACCTAAAACAGAATATTAAATAAAATATAAATTTAAGGTTGTGACTAAAAGGTAGTGATTGGTGAAATCAGCAGCGGTAATCAATAAGATGAGGACTCCCAAGTATCTGTTACACAATGGAACTTAGCAAAAGAATGGAACTTTTTTTCTAACGTCTCAACTAACCATTACATAGTGTATTCACTACCAAAAAAAAGTTATTGCTTCACTAACCTGTCTCTATAAATACAAAAAATTTAACCATGTCTATTATGTTCAAAATTTCACTCTAAATTCTATGCTTATGAGAGGATTTCATAGCTTTTAAATCCCTAATAATGTCCGAATATATATATATATATATATATATATATATATATATATATATATATATATATATATATATATATATAAAGCATGAAAAAATATATCTATAGTTATATTCAAAAGCAATTCATAGGAACAATTAATGCTCATGGTGAACCAAAGTCCCCTAAAGATATCAAACAAAACTACAAAACTCAAAATAAAATATGAAAAGCATGAAAAAGTAAGCTTAAATACAGTTATAGAACCAACAAAATCTATAGTCAAACTCTAATGCACAGAAAAATACATCTAAATCTAAACTCACAGAAGCACATATAGGCTCACAAAACAAAAATACATCCCATAGTTAAACTCATTGAAGCACATATATACAGGCCTACATTCACAAATATAAACCATTAACATATTAAAAGCATAATACACATCCAAAATTTTCTAAAAAGTGGTTACAAATCGTATAAAAAAATTTAGGTTTCGTTCAGCCATTGAAAGCCAATTTCGTTCTTCAATATCAACAAATTACAGAAATTGTGTTTCCAAATTTACCTAATATATTTTATCCAATACAGCCAACCATCTCTTGATCAATGAGCATCTTAATGGGAGTTATATTTGATTTTTTGTTTGAATAAGTGACGTTTGTAAGCTCATATAAACTTGCAAGTCACAAACCATAATTAAACTATATTTGGAACTCATAAGAAAAATTAGGGATCATATTCCATCAATATCTAACTTAGTGAAAAGTATAGTCCTTATACCACAAACCTTCTATTTGATCAAAAGATGTACACATCCTTTACATCTGCTCATAGAGACAGGGGAACCTGTGGATTAATTCAAATAATGTCACTTAACGATATTTAATATGAACTAAATTGAGTAAAATTCCCCAGCAGTTAAAGAAGAAAAGTTGTATTATATGCCAAAATATTTTATTATTAATCCCAGACCTTCCTTCTCCAGAAGATTTGGAAATGATAATAATGCCAAGCAACAGAAATTTTTTTAACAGAAAAGCATTCATTTCAAATTAACCATAAAAGAAAATGTTGTAAAAGAAATCAACAATCCATTATTCAGAGTAGTCTAATGGAATTCTTACACCATACATTGCAGGTACGAAAACTCTAAAAACTCAGATAGATTGCAGCTAAAACAGGATAAAACTTCTCTAAAAATATAATTTACGTGCAAAAAAGCAAACGCAAGTCTTAACGCAAGACAGAAGTATGATTTAAAAACTAGTAACCCATATCCACTTAAATTTCTATATCTGTATCCTTATGTTTCGCATTTTCAAAATTAATTATGACATCTACATCATCTGCAACCATATATTAAATAAAATTATACTATCACTAATTAAAGTATAATATAAATTTATTATAATTTTTTTAAATAAATATGATAAAAGGAAAAACTAAAAAGAATCTGGTAAGCATCTTCATACTTCAAAACTGCAGGTTGGGGCTCCTCATTCACACCAGATTTTTAATGATTACCATAGTTTGAAGTATTATAGATAAGCAATATTCAATGGCCTACCACTTCATTCATTTCTGATGCTTCCATTATGCATCCATGCTTGAAAACTGGAATGAAAAACAAAATGAAATAAAAGAATGAAATGATCGTTTATATAATAACCCTATAACTTTAAACAATATATTAAATAAAATAATATTATTATTAATTAAAGAATAAAATAAAATTATTCTTTTAAATAAATATGATTAAAAGAAAAAATTACAACTTTTGATTAAATAAATAAAATATTCCATACACTACAGTACATATTAAAAATTACATTGAATCTCTAACAGTAATACAAGGAATACAATGTTTCCCTTATTAGATGAACACAAAATGTTTATAAAACAAAATAGTGAAGAATGCTTATAAAAAATACTATTATTACCAACAACATGATACACAACTAAGATCTCATAACAAAACATGCAGTAAAAATACCCGAAAGTTATTATCTTAATCTTCTTTTATAATCGAACTTAATCGCATTAAGCAAATAACAACATCTATCTATCTCATAAACTTGTCTATTATGGTAAATATATATTTTAGGAATACTTGTTTAGATAATATATGCTTTTTTTTTAAATTCAATCTATAATTTATACTCATGAAATGCTTGTGATCAATATCCTGCTAGTTAATACAGAATTATTGAGCCAAGCGTAAAACTACCAAAAGATTTGCATATCTCTGTCCATTAGGAGTGCTTAAGTGCTACTCGTTTTTGCCTAATTAACCCCGAACACTTTAATGCGCTAAATATGCAGTTTCATTTCTTTGGGTGAGATATTGCAAGAAATGCCTAATTCATGTGTGGTCGCAGACTTATTGGCTAAAGAAAAGTAACAAACTACTTTTCCTGTTTGGTCTATTTATCTTTAAATATCGGTATAGTGGATTTTTATCTAATGAAAAAAGGAAGATGAATAACTCGAGATAACAAAAAAGAGAAATATGAACCATTTTAAACCAAGGATCGTATATAGTACATGGGCCAGGAATTGCTGCAGAAATATATGTATCAACAAAGAATGTAGCCTAGCCTCTCTCTAAGACCATATATGAATCATTTTAGATAGTGTACTTTAAACTATATTTCTTAGACCATGTGGCCTTAAGCTTTATTTGCTGTCAAAAGTAATTACCACACCTCTTTCTATTTACCATTTATACTCTCATTATCAAAGATGCAATATATATAATTTTTCTAGCCACTCGATAAACCACGCATTTATCTATAGAAAGGGGAATTTAAAGCATATAGACCACATAAATTCATATTAAAACATTCATTTGAAAAATAGTTATGATCTAGCAAGCTTTATGATGTCTTGCTGCATCAAATAATTCAAATAAAATATTAATAATATATAAATTTAAATTTACCTATTTCTTGATTGATGCAGTGTAGTTTTGCATGTGGATATTTTCTCCATCTGTAAAGGACATAAGAAAAGATAAGAATGGTAGAGATCAATACACTATGAACAGTCCAACTAAAATCTAAAAGAGAAGTGTTCAAACTTGGCAAGGGCCACTACACGTGGTTTTGCAATTCCTTCACATGTTAAGTGTCACACCATGGAGAATTCAAATGATACTCCACCTCCACCCTATATATGTCAAATATTGATATCATAATTTCATATGTAAAACGTCCATAGCAGACTTCATAGAAAAATATCTTTAGCTTTCTAGAACCACTAATTGCAACTTCAGTGTACATTTTTTTCAATTAAAGGCACGCATGCTCAGATTATGGTTCAAAGTATCAAGAAAATAAACTTGCAAACTGGTTCGGCAATCGCAATAAGAAAATCATATGCTTGTTTATACAGCGGGGAGAAAGTCTCGAGGAAAATTTGCCCATCAGCACACACCCATAAAGGCCGATTAACATGGTCAAGTTTGAGTTTCAATTTTGCAAAGTCCCTCTTTTTCCCTTCACCTTCAATACAATTTCAACACATAAAATACATTCCACCATTTAAAATTATGCAACTCCCAATTCAGTGGGGATTTGGTGAGCAATGAACTAAAACTATCCATATCGTCTCGAAGATCATCATCCAAATCCTCAATGAAACTATGGTCATCGTATTCAGTAGTTGAAGCCCTGTGTTCATCCTGTAAATAAAAAATAAATGAAAACAATAAACTTCAGAGTTTTAGGTGAAAAAGAAAAGGAAAAATTCAAGAAATTTCGAATAGAGATAGCAAAGAAACGGAAAAATCAAATAGAGATAGCCATCCATTGTGAGAGTCAAATTGGAAAGTACTGTAATCAGTTGCTCCCGATTCTCGACTCTTTGCACTCCACAACCTTCCTCACAACTGCGACTCGAGGTGAAGAAACACCAGAAACACGAATGCCATTCACCTCCTCAAGAAATGGACATGTCAGGCAACTAAATTGAAGCCAAAACACATTGTTATTACTTATTAGCCTCCAAAATCAAATTATTAGAAATAAAATAGGTCATAAACACACACACATAGGTAACCCAAATGACAAATACTAAAATAATCATCACCTGGACTGTAACGATGCTCCAATAGGTGACCCCATTGCTCACCAGAGTCCAATTATTATGCTAGCCAGTATTCAAAAGCCCCTGAATGCAAAAATGGTACTTGTTTTAAAGTTTATGCTGTAATTAAAAAATAAATTAAAATAATAAATTTCAGAGTTTTAGGTGAAAAAGAAAAGGAAAAATTCAAGGAATTTCGAATAGATTTAGCAAATAAACGAAAAAATCAAATAGAGATAGCCATCCATTGTGAGAGTCAAATTAGATGGTACTGTAATCAATTGCTCCCGATTCTCGACTCTTTGCACTCCACAACCTTCCTCACAATTGCGACTCGAGGCGAAGAAATACCAGAAACACGAATGCCATTCACCTCCTCAAGAAATGGACACGCCAGGCAACTAAATTGAAGCCAAAGCATACTGTTATTACTTATTAGCCTCCAAAATCAAATTATTGGAAATAAAATAGGTCATAAACACACACACACACATAGGTAACCCAAATGACAAATACTAAAATAATTATCACCTGGACTTTAACGATGCTCCAATAGGTGACCCCATTGCTCACCATAGTCCAATTATTAGGCTAGCCAGTATTCAAAAGCCCCTTAATGCAAAAAATGGTACTTGTTTTAAAGTTTATGCTGTAATTAAAAAATAAATTAAAATAATAAATTTCAGAGTTTTAGATGAAAAAGAAAAGGAAAAATTCAAGGAATTTCGAATAGAGATAGCAAACAAATGGAAAAATCAAATAGAGATAGCCATCCATTGTGAGAGTCAAATTGGGCGGTACTATAATCATTTACTCCCGATTCTCAACTCTTTTCACTCCACAACGTTCCTCACAACTATGACTCGAGGTGAAGAAACACCAGAAACACGAATGTCATTCACCTCCTCAAGAAATGGACACGTTCAACAACTAAATTAAAGCCAAAACACATTGTTATTACTTATTAGCCTCCAAAATTAAATTATTGGAAATAAAATAGGTCATAAACACACACACACATAGGTAACCCAAATGACAAATACTAAAATAATCATCACCTGGAGTGTAACGATGCTCCAATAGGTGACCCCATTGCTCACCAGAGTCCAATTATTATGCTAGTCAGTATTCAAAAGCCCCTGAATGCAAAAAATGGTACTTGTTTTAAAGTTTATGCTGGAGAAAGCCTCTAATTAAATCAGATTATCACCACTAATCACCTCACGGTGAATCTTACCTAACGCATTAAGTCAATTAAGTTAAATTAAGCACAGACCAAGAATTTCATCATACGCGCCAAGCATTTTCATTTACTTAACCGCGCCATCAAAAAACTGGATAAATCTTTCGCAGTGATCATTTAGCCTACAAACTTCAAACCAGCTTATTCAGAATGATAGAATAGGATGAATTATTGATCGAACAGAAAAAAACATCTAGAGTAATCTAACCTCAACACATATTTAATCGTGACGCCAACAAGAGTATCAAATCTGGTGACCGTGTGCAGAATGTAATTCAAACCACCGATTAGGTCTCCGGCAACAGCATCGGATAGCGGCGATGAAACCTACAGTGATCTCGAGGGTGACGATGATCCAAGAATTCTTTTGCATACATAATCCACCTCGCCGACAGCATCATCATTCCTCTTCTCCTTTTCAATCCGAATGAAGAAAAAAAATTGTTCCTATCGAGTAGAGATTTGTCAAAAACAACTCAAAGAGATATTTATAAAATATATACGCCACAAATAAATGTTAAAAAAATTGAAATTTCAATAGCTTTCTTGAAATTTGAGGTTAGGGTTGGGAATTGCCGGAAGAAGGAATAAGAATAGGTGGGAAGACAACGGAGATCAGATTGTCATTAGGGTTGAAATTGAGATTAAAGGTTTGGATATGAGTTTTGTTCATAAACTTTATATACTTAAAAATAAGTCCTTAAATTTTGTTTAAAATATGAAAAAGACACCGAATTTTTAATAAAAATAATAAAGAATAATCAATGGTAGAGATGTGTTATTAATTAATTGATGGTCAAGATTTAAAATTAAGGTCAAAATTGATCAAAATTGAGGCAATTCATTTTGCTTTTATATGTGTATAGATGAGAACCTACACATACTCACTAATACAATTAAAATATGGGGCCCACACACACTAATATAATTACACATTACAAATTATATAATAATACTTCTTAATTCACGTAGAAAAAGTAAATGCACCCATTTGGCGCAGACGTAGGGAGTAGTATTAAATGGACGTTTAAGATTAAAATTGAATAAAAACTAAAAACTGTAAAATTATGGATACGAGTAGTTGATATTTAAACGGATACGATATCTCTACATAAGCGTGTAACCTATTAGCTGTCATTCCTAAATATAAGTAAAAATTAATATTATGAAAAAATAAGTGTATATACAATACTATTTAATTGATAAATATAAAATACATTATGTTAAAAAAAATTATATTTATATATTATACTCCCTTCGTCCCGCGTTAACGTTTACATTTACTTTTTGTATGTAGATTAAGAGATATAATATTTTAATGTGTAGTGAAATAAGAAATAATATTTAATGTGAAGTGGCTAGTTGCATTAGTGTTGTGCGTGGGCCCTACATGGAATAATTGATTGTTTTGTATGGGACCAACTTGATAAAAAATAAATGTAAACCTTAACTTGGGACAACTTAAAATGGAAAATGTAAACCTGAGTATATAAATGAATAACCATTTATAAGGGAGAGTATGTTCTTAGCTTGGTTTGAAGCAAATAAGAAATATCCCGAGGCAAGAAAACTGACATATACAGAATTCCCACAGCCCTTTGTCAGGAAAAGCAACACGAGAGAATCGGTGAAAAAAAATTCATAATTGGCCATTGGTAGGATTTTCTATGTTCCACCTGATATAATAATAGGCAATCGAATTTTTTTTGGCAAATCTAAATAAATTGGTTTATATCCCCATTAAATTATATTACTACAACTACACAATACACAAAAAATAATATTACTCCCTCTATCACGTTCTAATGGTTACATTTGTTTCTTGCACGGTAATTAAGGAATATAATATTTCAATGTATAGTGGATAATTGTATTAGAATGATAGACGCGTGGGTCACATAGTGATGATTTAATCATTTTGTGTGGGTCCATATACCAAAAAGGGTAATGAAACCATTAGGAACTGATCCTCAAATTGAAATTATGTAACTATAAGGTTGAGATGACATAGAAAGTATAAGAAAGAAAACCAATTATAAATAAAAATATTTATAATTAATTCTGTGCAAAACACATAAAGGATAATTATAAACATAAATAAAAAATAATAATACAACAAAATTCTAACCAGACCAAAACTGGACGAGACAAGCTCAAACATGTTTGTAGAGATAAGACTATTAAAATTAGAATATAATTCACAATAATACTATAATAAAATGTTTAAAAATTATTCGTAAAATATAATTATTTCCGTGCAAAACACATATGAGATTATTATAAACATAAATAAAAAAATAATACTTCAAAAAAATCAAACTAGACCAAAACCGAATGAAAAAAGCTCAAAAAATATTCATACAGATACATAACACTATTAAAAAAACCAAAAATCCTATAATAAAATAATTTTCGTGCAGTGCACGGACGGAAAATACTAGTCCTTATTTAAAATTAGTATGAAACCGCAGATAAATAAGTTGTTATTTTTTTATAATTATATTATTAATTTAATATAATAAAATAAATATTTGAAATAGCATTGATAAATTAAATAAATATAAAAATTAATTGATAATAAAGTAATGATTAAAAAAATTACTCTTTTTGTCCATGAAAATTGTTCACTCTTTTTTTCATTTATTCGTCCCACATAATTGTTCAACCTAAAAAAAATATATCTTTCTGATCTAACACCTCAAAAGTATAAGAGTTGTCTCTTGTGGCCCGGGGATATATAAGGTTTCGCCAAAGTATAAATTAATTTCAATGTCATCCATTATTTCCACAAATAACATACTTTAAACTTTATTTATTACTTAAAAATACCAAACTACCCTAAAAATCAATAAAGTTAGTCAAAAACTTTTTCTCAAAATTTGTGGTACTATAAAGGTGAACAATGTTTAGGATCGGAGGGAGTATTTTTTTTCCAGCACTTATTGTAATTTATGAATAATAATTTAATATTATACTCCATATAATGTGAATATACAATACCTTAATGTAATAAATAATGTGATATGAGGATTTAAGTTAATTAGGACATTTATTTGCATATGAAGTAAATTTATATTACTTTGACCAAGTAATTTGACTTTTCATGTTGGAAATTAATTAAATTAAAATAACAATAAATTATTGAAATGGATTTTTTATATTAAAATATATTAATTATAAATAAATGATATTTTTTAATCAAACTAATTTGTAATATGATTTTAATGACATCGTAGTAGAATTTAATTAATAATCTTAAAATTTTATATAATTAAAAGAATTGTGTCCATCACAAAGGTTAACTAATACTAAATAAACTATACAAAAATCCAACAATAATAATATATTCAAATTATTATTAAAAAAAGAAAAAATATTTATTTCAAATAAGTTCTAATATAAATACAATAAATAAATATAAAATCTTATAAATACCCAGTAATTGTTTGAATAACTCCACTCATTAGTTCAACCTACTACCTGTACAATTCAATATTTTTTTCTATTTTTACTAGTTTCAAATTGTATCACTACAAAAAAATGTATTTTTTAGCAATCGAATTTACCAACGGAATTCAATCCGTTGAAAATTACCAATGGATTAGTAACAAAAATAACATTTTTTTAGCAACGGAATGCCAACGGATTTATTCTCTTAGCAACGGAATTCAATCCGTTGGTAATTACCAATGGATTATCAAGGGAATGATTATATAAATTACCAATGAAATTATTAGCAACGGATTATCAATGGAATTGATTTTTCGTTGCTGAAAATTTACCAACCACCACTTTACCAACGGATTCCGTTGATAATCATTTGGTAAACCAATTTAACAATGGAATTAAGGCTTTTACCAATGGAATATTCAGTTGGTAAAAAATAGTTTTATTTATATTGTAACAAACTGTTGGATGATTGACATGTTGGATAAAATAATCTATACCCTAGAAATCAACCCTAAAGGGAAAGATTGAAATTTTCCTCTCCGAATACTTGTCACTCATCTAACTCGTATAACAGGATATATAACACCAAAATATAACAGGACATCCAAGATCATAGTATCCACATTTAGTAATTGACATAGTAATAAATTACTACTATAAAAATGAGTTTTTATGACATTTATATGTGAAGTGTAAGAGTTATTAATAATACATTTTAACTATTAATACATTTCTATGAAATGTCATCTATTCTAATATATTATTATTAGGTCATGACCTATTAATACATTTTCTATTGTGATTATATATTAATTTGACTACACTTGATTGTCATGCATTAGTTTAGACTACAGTTAATTAAATATTAATTTAATAATAATAGTAATTGAAAAATAAATGGATTGATTAATTTAATAATAATTGAAAATTGAAAAATAAATTAATTGAATTGCTACACAGAACTCAAATGAATGAGGTTCACTTGTAGGACTCAAATGAATGAGGTTCACTTGTAGGACCGCAGTGAATTGATTTAGAAATAAACTTAATAAATTCTTTCCAAATTTCGTAGATATAGCAGAGTTTAAATAGTCAAATATATTAATTATTTAATTAATTAAGATTAGAACTAATCAATCATATTTAAGATTATGATTATAAAAACTTGTGTGCACCCGAACACACCTTTAGAATTTTTTGTTAAATTGTATACTCTTTAGTATGAAGATGTGTATCCTTTATTTTTTTGAAGAAAAATAAAAAATATTAATAAAAGTGTATACCTTTTAGAACAAAATAGATTGCCCTTGCTAATTAAAGTGTATACCCTTTAGAACAAAAAATTGTACCCTTACCCATAATACTAAATTCTAAAGGCGCACGGTGTGCCCCCGGGTGCACGCAAGCCTCACTCATTATACATTATATTTCTTTTATTACTAACTAGCGTTTAACCCGTGCGTTGCACAGGAAGACGTTATGACAATAATTTTTTAAAAAATTTAAAGGATTTAAAATGAACGGCAGTTTGTTATTGAGCATTTTATATATAAAGGACTACATGTACAAAAAATAATTTGGTGTATAAACCATTAATTTGATACTCGTTGAATTAATTAACCATTAAGAGATTTATAGCATGAAACCCCTGTTTACATGACACTGTGAATGAAATTCCTATTAAGAAGTAGGAACATGTAAAAAAAACTCTAATATAATTAATTTAAAGGCAAAACGACGTAGGAAACTTCAAACAAAATGTTAATAGAGAATAAAAAAATGATATTCACAGCTGACATAGTATATCCATTATATACGATGATTTTTTTTTAATTCAAATATATTCACACTTTATTATTTCATTTCTTAAATAATCTTGAAAGTACATTTAAGATGTAAGAAGTTAATGCACACACTTACTGACGTTAAAAAGGAGAAAAGACATAAGAAGTTGTAGCATGCAACTTCATGCTTACCAACATTATACTTATTGTAACTTTAAAATGTTAAAAGAATTGACATATTGGTTTCATATACTTCATAATTTCTTCTTGTTATTATATAAACATATAGATCTTAGCATACAGTAAATTTCACCCCACTTTATGAGTTGATGCTGAATGATAAAAAATGCGCATAGTCTACTTTGCAATTAAACCATTTTTTTACCCTTGTGTTGTGTCAGAAGAATTTTTTACTATGTTGTTCGTATTTATTTAGTAAAATTTAAGAATTCTACTTGAATCATATTATGTGTTATATAACACCTAATTGTTTTTTTTTTCTTTGGAACTTAAGGATATAATAAAAGTATATTCATAATAGGATTAATCCTTTAAGAGGTGAGATATATTACATTAATCATTGGTTGAGTATATAAACATAACCATTGGATATATTTCTGGAGTTGGGTACTAATGAATGAATCATGTTGGCTAACCCAAAATATATTAAGTTGTAAATAACAATTAACTAATTTTAATCAGTACCTGACTCATTAAAAAATATATGAAATAATGCTCAAAGAAACATGTATTGTATTTTAAATAGTACTTTGAACTAAATGTGCTAAAATCTCAAATAGTACTTTGAACCAAATTTGCTAATAAAATTAAATTCTTTTACCCATATGATTGTGCTTCATTCTTAAATGTGTTCAAATTATTTGACAATGTCTATATCAAATTGGTTCAAGATTATAAATCTTTAAACTTTAAAGAAGATGTTATAGAAAAAATTGCAAATTGTATTCAAATATGCCCTTGTCACGTGGGAGCTCGAGTGATTAGGATTGAGTAGTTGGTTTTCAATAGTATCCCATTAGCCTAACTAATATTATCCGGTTATTGATATTAAAATAATAGTTTTCAGTACTTTATTTTCCTAAGTAATTTAATTAAATTTAAAGTATTAGAATTTTAAATTATTATATATAATTTTTTTAAAGACTTCTATATACTTCTTCCATCCCCTTGATACGTATTTATTTTTCCATTTTGGTTCGTACCAATACAAAATATCTATTTCCTTTTTAGATTGATGTGATTCATAAAAAAATATTATTATACACAATCTACAGCCATGGACCTCACACTCAACTCTAATACAACTACCCACCACATATTAAAATATTATTTTTTTCACTTTACAACACATTAAATTATTAAATTTCTTAATGAACGTCCAAAAAGTAAACGAATACTTTCTAGAGGGAATGAAGGAGTATACTTTTAGAACTGTAATTACGAATAATGTAATTAATATTACTTTTATCCATGAATAATTCATTATACATTTCTACATACTTTTCTAAAATATAATTTTTACAAATTATTTTGGTTGTGCTTTCATTTTATAGATAGTATAAAATATTTTTAATAACTAAAATTAGCTCTGAAAAATATTATAACTGTTTAGGGGGCAAAATATAAAAAATATGAGTGTAATTTGGGTGGAACCAATCTGGTGAACATGTGTTCCCTGCCCTCTTAATTAATATCTCCTCCTTCATTAATGTTTTTTTTTAATTTATTATACTTAAATAACTATTATACTCTAAATCCTAAACTATAGGAATAAAACATACTCTAAACCACAAGGGTGGAATTACAATTATACCCAAACCTTAAACCCTAGGTCAAAGTATACCCTAAATCACAAGGATGAAATTACAATTATACCCTAAACCATATGAGTGAAATTACAATTATACTCTAAATCCTAAACCCTATGAGTTAATATACCTTAAACCACAAGGGTGAAATTACAATTATACCCTAAACCCTAGGGGTGAATATACCCTAAACCATAAGGGTGAAATTACAATTATACCATAAATCCTAAACCATAGGGGTAAAATATACTCTAAACCATAGGGGTGAAATTACAATTATATCCTTATAATTTATCTTAAACCCTATGAATAAATAATAAGTAAATTTTAGTGATAAAATATATCATAAATCATAAGTTGAAATTACAATTATATTCCTAAAATTATTTTTTTAAAGGAAAAAAATTAAACAAACAGCAGCGACAGGCATGCAAATGGGAAGATGGAGGTGATGAGGCAAAGGATCGGCCTCACAGGTTGTAAAATTTGGATTTGATGGACTAACTTCACTTTAGTTATTGCAAAAATATATCTATATGAATTCTAAAAACCTGTACATAATTTCCATTTAGATTAAAAAAAGGTTTCTTTTTTAATTTTAAAACTTTGACTTTCACCCGTCTTAAACTCAACGGCATGAATGTTGAAGCAAAAGGCGGTTATTATCATCAAAAGACAACTCTTTGAGTTTAAAACCAAGAACATCCCACAACTAATTTTACTTTTCTCAAAACAATCCTAAAATACTTAATGTTTTAGATATAGTCCCACATCTTCTCCAAAATTTTCAATTTCGTCCCATACTTTTTTTTTCTACAAATTAGTCCCATAACTTTAGAAAATTCTCTAAAATCGTCCCAAATTTTAGAATCTTCCAAAATTTTGCTAAGTAACATCCACCCCTTTTGCCATCTTAATTCTAAAATTTGAGACGGTTTTAAAAATTTTCCAAAAGTTATGGTCTAGAGAAAAAATAAAGTACAGGACGAAATCAAAACTTTAGAAAAAAGTTATGGGATTAAATCGAAAACTTTAAGTATTTTGGGATCGTTTTGAGAAAAGTAAAAAGTTGTTTAATGTTTTTGGTTTTAAACTCCAACTCTTTCAAGGAAAGATTAATGTCCTCCTCCTTTTGCCCTACCCACATCCTTTGCCTAATTTGAAAATAAACACAAATATATATATATATATATCATGTTAAAATAACTTTTTGAAGTATGTAAGATTGTAGAAGAAAGGTATTAGGAGACACCTATGATAGATATTTACCATGCTAATCTACTCGTATCATGATTTGCACGGAATGAAATATACGATAAATATTTATTTTTATATTTAAATTTATATTTTTATATTAATTATACAAAATTTATTTCCATATATTTATTTGAATTTATAATTTTTTAAAGTTTTACTGCTAATTCTTATATTTATATTAAATATCATTATATATAAGAATAATACTCCCTCTGGCGCGCATTAAAACTTATGTTTTTTTCACATAAATTAAGAGATATAATATTTTAATAAATAGTGGGTTAAGAAATAATATTTAATGCGTATTGGATAATTGTATTAATATGACATATGAGCCCTTTGTTGTAATTAATTATTTTGTATGGAATTCATTTGTCAAAAAGTAAAATGCAAACTTTAACTTAGAACTAATTAAAATGTGAAATGCAAACCTTAACTTAAAAAGAATTAAAATAAAAAATGCTACCCTTGATGCAGGACTAAATGAGTATTTATTTATATTCTGTGGAATGGAGTATGTCTTATTTTTATTAATTAACCGCATGATATATATTTTAAAAAAAATGTAATGTATTGTCTTGTTAATTAGTCCTATTGTTTATTTATATTTAATTATTAATTAAGTATAAATTATTCTTCTCTTAAATGGATTAATAAAGTTGAAATTAAGAGTTAATATATCGTTAAATGAAATAATTATCTCTTGCCTCTTGGTGTCCCTATGAGTAATAATTTTATAATCATGTTTTTCAAGCATAATATGTAGCAACAAACTTTTGTAAACTTCCTTTAAAAATACGCCACATGAGAATTTTTTGATATTTTAAAACATCTATTAAAAAAAATTAAGAACTAAAATCAATGTAATAATTTTATTTTTAACATAGTTATTGGGATCAACCAACTATTATCATTGCCATTATCACTATCGGTTTTTACATAAAACTTAATACATGAACATTCATCCTTTAGCTTGTTATTGAGATCTCTGTATTTTCCAGTAAGGTCTGCTCTCTTAATTAGAGCCTAGAAGCCAAAAAGAAATAACACAGTTAGATAACCCATCTTTAGATCAAACCAAAAATAAGAAAAAACACAATAAGTATTTTATAATGATAGTTTATAACACCACATGAGAAATTATATAACAGTAGAACATTATTCTCATTGAATTAGATAAATAAACGTTCAATATTTACTCCAGAAGCTGCCTTAACTGATTCTTTGGCAGTTGAGAAAGTCTCATTTCATACCTGAAATTCAAGTGTATTTTAGGCAAAGTATATAATGCTCAAATTTATCCAAGTATATGTAGTTCCACTCCCATGTCACCTATGAATGTACTCACTACTCATCTTAATATAGTTGGATCCATGTCTTCATCTATGGCAGCAAGAAATTTCTTTGGATCCATGTAGAGGCATACTGTAAATTTTTAAATCATTACAAAGATAATATCAATAAATAAATAGATAAATAGAACTGAGCACGTGGATGAAATGTAGATCCTTGAAACTTAAACTAAACTACATACATGTTAGATATATTCCCTAAACACAAAACGAGAAAGATAAATAAGAAAACAAAGTTTGATGTATGTTTAATAAATTCTTCGGATATAACTATTCTAAAACACATATGCACGTGGTAAGGCAAAGAAGATGAATACTCAACCAAAGCATTTATAGTTCAACCAATATTAGTGTAGGATTCTACAATCTAACTAACCATCCTCCAATACATTAGTTAGCTATAAAGTCAGAAATCAAAATCATCCTGATTAGGCTTAGGAGAAGTTAACAAGACACTATAAAGCCTAAGTCTATCTTCCCCAAGTGAGGAGCACCTGGACAAAGGTCTACGTGGCCTTATAAAAGAAAGGGAAGTGAGTGTCAATCGATGCTTAAATCTTCTCCAGGCAAGCTGGATGGCAACAGCTGGCCAAGTACGCCATCCAGGGGAGTACTCTTCACTTTTTCGTTTACGAATGTGTAACGAAAGTGCTGCGCAACGTACTTAACATCCTCCGCATCTAACCCGAATGCTTTGGTTGTTTATAGTGTTATGAGTGAAGATGATGATGGAGGGAGCCTTTTGACGAATTGTCTCCTGAGGCACCATTCGAAGCTCGTCTTCGCTGAAATTCCCTGGCCCTAACATGCAGCAGCTCTTTACCACATCCCGGAGAACTTGGCTGCTTTGGAGATGTCCTCTGACTATGAACAACATTCTTTGTACTTGATCGCCTTCTCTTGTAATCTAATGATAAATATATTCCCAATTTCATTACATTAATTAATAGAGTTAGTCTCTTGTAAATTGTGTTTACATCATAAATTCTTATAAATCCTATGGTCCCTCTTAATTTGAACACCTTAGCAATACATAAGGTATATAGAATTGGGAGGGAGACTATAAGATTTATATCGTGAACTCGAGTTACACAAGTGTTTGTGTAACTGAATATGGAGTTTATATCTATTTTGATATGCATGCAATGCATATAGAATTGGAAGGGGGATCACAACACCGTGAACCCGATTTACACAAGTGTTTGTGTAATTGAATATGGAGTTTATATCTATTTTGATATGCATGCAATGCATGGGGACTTACAGTTTCTCCCTTGGTAAATATGAGGGACTTAATACGATCACATCGAAACAAAGGAAATGTTGATCATAACATGCGAATGAGTATCAAAATGAGGGAATATGTATCGAAAAAAGAAAAAGTTGATCGTAATGAGAGAATAAGCATAACAATAAAGGAAATATGCATCGAAACGAAAAAATTGTTGATCAAAACAAGCGTGTGAACATCAAAATGAAGGAATATGCTTCGAAACAAAGGAAATATTGATTGTAATGAGAGAAAAGCATTAAAATGAAGGAAATATGTATCAAAACAAAGAAAATATTGATCATAACAAGCTAATAAGCATCAAAATGAAGGAATATGCATCGAAACCAAGGAAATGTTGATCATAACAAGCGAATGAGCATCAGAATGAAGGAAATATGCATCGAAACTAAGGAAATGTGGATCATAACAAGCGAATGGGAATCAAAATGAAGGAAATAAGCATCGAAATGAAGGAAATGATGATCATAACAAGCGAATGGGCATCAAAATGGTAGAAATATGCATCGAAACGAAGGAAATATTGATCACAATAAGCGAATGAGCATCAAAATGAAGGTGTATGTATTGAAACGAAGGAAATGTTGATCATAACAAGCGAATGAGCATTAAAATGAAGGAAATATTCATCGGAAAGAAGTAAATGTTGATCATAACAAGCGAATGAGCATCAAAATGAAGGAATATGCATCAAAATGAAGGAAATGTTGATCATAACAAGCTAATGAACATCAAAATGAGGGAAGGAAATGTTGATCATAAGAAGCGAATGAGCATCAAAATGAAGAAATATTCATCAAAACGAAGAAAATGTTGATTGTAATGAGAGAATAAGCATCAAAATATAGGAAATATGCATCGAAATGAAGAAATTGTTGATCATAACCAGCGAATGAGCATCAAAATGTAGAAATATGCATCAAAACAAAGGAAATATTGATTGTAATGAGAGATGAGCATCAAAATGAAGGAAATATGCATCAAAACAAAGGAAATGTTGATCATAACAAGCGAATAAGCATTCAAATGAAGGAATATGCATCGAAACGAAGGAAATGTTGATCATAACAAGCTAATGAGCATCAAAATGAGGGAAGTGTACATCGAAACAAAGGGAATATTGATCATAACAAGCGAATGAGCGTCAAAATGAAGGAATATGCATCAAAACGATGAAAATGTTGATTGTAATGAGAGAATAAGCATCAAAATATAGGAAATATGCATCGAAATGAAGAAATTATTGATCATAACCAGCGATAAGCATAAAAATGTAGGAATATGCATCAAAACAAAGGAAATATTGATTGTAATGAGAGAAGAGCATCAAAATGAAGGAAATATTCATAAAAACAAAGGAAATATTGATCATAACAAGCGAATAAGCATCAAAATGAAGGAATATGCATCGAAACGAAGGAAATGTTGGTCATAACAAGCGAATGAGAATCAAAATGAAGGAAATATGCATCGAAATGAAGAAAACATTGATCATAATAAGCGAATGAGCTTCAAAATGAAGGAATATGCATAAAAACAAAGTAAATGTTGATCATA
The DNA here is from genome assembly GCA_023678885.1 of Pogostemon cablin. NCBI lineage: Eukaryota > Viridiplantae > Streptophyta > Magnoliopsida > Lamiales > Lamiaceae > Pogostemon > Pogostemon cablin. Next base: position 16,761,145 of record CM042966.1, read on the forward strand.
ACAAGCGAATGAGCATCAAAATGAAGGAAATATGCATCGAAAAGAAGGAAATGTTGATCATACGAATGAGCATCAAAATGAAGGAATATGTATCGAAACAAAGGAAATGTTGATCATAACAAGCGAATGAGCATCAAAATGAAAGAAATATGCATCGAAATGAAGAAAATGTTGATCATAACAAGCCAATGAGCATCAAAATGAATGAATATGCATTGAAACAAAGGAAATGTTGATCAGCATCAAAATGAAAGAAATATGCATCGAAATGAAGGAAATGTTGATCATAACAAGCCAATGAGCATCAAAATGAATTAATATGCATCGAAACGAAGGAAAAGTTGATCATAACAAGTGAATGAGCAACAAAATGAAGTAATATGCATCGAAACGAAGGAAATGTTGATCATAACAAGCGAATGAGCATCAAAATGAAGGAAATATGCATCGAAACGAAGGAAATGTTGATCATAACATGCGAATGAGCATAAAAATGAGGGAATATGCATCGAAACGAAGAAGAAGTTGATCATAATGAGAGAATATGCATCAAAATAAAGGAAATATGCATCGAAACGAAAAAATGTTGATCAAAACAAGCGTATGAGCATCAAAATGAAGGAATATGCATCGAAATAAAGGAAATATTGATTGTAATGAGAGAAGAGCATTAAAATGTAGGAAATATGAATCAAAACAAAGGAAATATTGATCATAACAAGCGAATAAGCATTAAAATGAAGGAATATGCTTCGAAACCAAGGAAATGTTGATCATAACAAGCGAATGAGCTTCAAAATGAAGAAAATATGCATCAAAACGAAGGAAACGTGGATCATAACAAGCGAATGAGCATCCAAATGAGGGAAATATACATCGAAACGAAGGAAATGTTGATCACAATAAGCAAATGAGTATCAAAATGATAGAATATGTATCGAAACGAAGGAAATGTTGATTATAACAAGCGAATGAGCATCAAAATGAAGGAAATATTCACTGAAAAGAAGGAAATGTTGATTATAACAAGCGAATGAGCATCAAAATGAAAGAATATGCATCGAAATGAAGGAAATGTTGATCATAACAAGCTAATGAGCATTAAAATGAGGGAAATATGCATCGAAAAAAAGGAAATGATGGTCATAACAAGCGAATGAGCATCAAAATGAAGGAATATGCATCAAAACGAAGAAAATATTGATTTTAATGAGAGAATAAGCATCAAAATATAGGAAATATGCATCGAAATTAAGAAATTATTGATCATAACCAGCGAATGAGCATCAAAATGAAGAAATACGCATCAAAACAAAGGAAATATTGATTGTAATGAGAGAAGAGCATCAAAATGAAGGATATATGCATCAAAACAAAGGAAATGTTTATCATAACAAGCGAATAAGCATCAAAATGAAGGAATATGCATTAAAACGAAGGAAATGTTGATCATAACAAGCGAATGAGAATCAAAATGAAGGAAATATGCATCGAAATGAAGAAAATGTTGATCATAATAAGCGAATGAGCATCAAAATGAAGGAATATCATCGAAACGAAGGAAATGTTGATAATAACAAGCGAATGAGCATCAAAATAAAGTAATATGCATCGAAACGAAGGAAATGTTGATCATAACTAGCGAATGAGCATCATAATGAAGGAAATATGCATCGAAACATAGGAAATGTTGATCATAACATGCGGATGAGCATCAAAATGAGGGAATATGAATCAAAACGAAGAAAAAGTTGATCTTAATGAGAGAATAAGCATAAAAATAAAGGAAATATGCATCGAAACGAAAAAATTATTGATCAAAACAAGCGTATGAGCATCAAAATGAAGGAATATGCATCGAAACATAGGAAATTGTAATAAGAGAAAAACATTAAAATGAAGGAAATATGAATAAAAACAATGGAAATATTGATCATAACAATATAATAACCATCAAAATGAAGGAATATACATCGAAACCAAGGAAATGTTGATCATAACAAGTAAATAAGCGTCAGAATGAAGGAAATATGCATCGAAACGAAGAAAATATGGATCATAACAAGCGAATGGGAATCAAAATGATGGAAATAAGCATCGAAATGAAGGAAATGATGATCATAACAAGCGAATGAGCATCAAAATGGTAGAAATATGCATCGAAACAAAGGAAATATTGATCACAATAAGCGAATGAGCATCAAAATGAAGGAATATGCATCGAAACGAAGGAAATGTAGATCATAACAAGCGCATGAGTATCAAAATGAAAGAAATATTCATCGAAAAGAAGAAAATATTGATCATAACAAGCGAATGAGCATCAAAATGAATGAATATGCATCGAAATGACGGAAATGTTGTTCATAAAAAGCTAATGAGCATCAAAATGAGGGAAGGAAATGTTGATCATAAAAAGCAAATGAGCTTCAAAATGAAGGAATATGTATCAAAACGAAGAAAATGTTGATTGTAATGAGAGAATAAGCATCAAAATATGGAAAATATGCATCGAAATGAAGAAATTGTTGATCATAACCAGCGAATGATCATCAAAATGTAGGAATATGCATCAAAACAAAGTAAATATTGATTGTAATGAGAGAAGAGCATCAAAATGAAAGAAATATGCATCAAAACAAAGGAAATGTTGATCATAACAAGCGAATAAGCATCCAAATGAAGGAATATGCATCGAAACGAAGAAAATGTTGATCATAACAAGCGAATGAGCGTCAAAATGAAGGAAATATGCATCGAAATGAAGAAAATATTGATCATAATAAGCGAATGAGCTTCAAAATGAAGGAATATGCATCAAAACAAAGTAAATGTTGATCATAACAAGCGAATGAGCGTCTAAATGAAGGAAATATGCATCGAAATGAAGAAAATGTTGATCATAATAAGCGAATGAGCTTCAAAATGAAGGAATATGCATCGAAACAAAGTTAATATTGATCATAACAAGTTAATGAACATCAAAATGAGGGAAGGAAATGTTGATCATAAGAAGCGAATGAGCATCAAAATGTAGGAATATGCATCAAAACGAAGAAAATGTTGATTGTAATGAGAGAATAAGCATCAAAATATAGGAAATTTGCATAGAAATGAAGAAATTGTTGATCATAACCAGCGAATGAGCATCAAAATGTAGGAATATGCATTAAAACAAAGGAAATATTGATTGTAATAAGAGATGAGCATCAAAATGAAGGAAATATGCATCAAAACAAAGGAAATGTTGATCATAACAAGCGAATAAGCATTCAAATGAAGGAATATGCATCGAAACGAAGGAAATGTTGGTCATAACAAGCGAATGAGAATCAAAATGAAGGAAATATGCATCGAAATGAAGAAAACGTTGATCATAATAACCGAATGAGCTTCAAAATGAAGGAATATGCATCGAAACAAAGTAAATGTTGATCATAACAAGCGAATGAGCATCAAAATGAAGGAAATATGCATCGAAAAGAAGGAAATGTTGATCATACGAATGAGCATCAAAATGAAGGAATATGCATCGAAACAAAGGAAATGTTGATCATAATAAGCGAATGAGCATCAAAATGAAAGAAATATGCAACGAAATGAAGGAAATGTTGATCATAACAAGCCAATGAGCATCAAAATGAATGAATATGCATCGAAACGACGGAAAAGTTGATCATAACAAGCGAATGAGCATCATAATGAACTAATATGCATCAAAACGAAGGAAATGTTGATCATAACAAGCGAATAAGCATCAAAATGAAGGAAATATGCATCAAAACGAAGGAAATGTTGATCGTAACAAGCGAATGAGCATCAAAATGAAGGAAATATACATCGAAAAGAAGGAAATGTTGATCATACGAATGAGCATCTAGATGAAGGAATATGCATCGAAACAAAGGAAATGTTGATCATAACAAGCGAATGACAATCAAAATGAAATAAAAATGCATTGAAATGAAGGAAAAGTTGATCATAACAAGCCAATAAGCATCAAAATGAATGAATATGCATCGAAACGAAGGAAAAGTTGATCATAACAAGCAAATGAGCATCAAAATGAAGTAATGTGCATCGAAACGAAGGAAATGTTGATCATAACAAGCGAATGAGCATCAAAATGAAGGAAATATGCATCAAAAATAAAGGAAATGTTGATCATAACATGCGAATGAGCATAGAAATGAGGGAATATGCATCGAAACGAAGAAAAAGTTGATCATAATGAGAGAATAAGCATCAAAATAAAGGAAATATGCATCGAAATGAAAAAATTGTTGATCAAAACAAGCGTATGAGCATCAAAATGAAGGAATATGCATCAAAACAAAGGAAATATTGATTGTAATGAGAGAAGAGCATCAAAATGAAGGAAATATGCATAAAAACAAAGGAAATATTGATCATAACAAGCGAATAAGAATTAAAATGAAGGAATATGCTTCGAAACCAAGGAAATGTTGATCATAACAAGCGAATGAGCTTCAAAATGAAGAAAATATGCATCAAAACGAAAGAAATGTGGATCATAACAAGCGAATGAGAATCAAAATAAAGGAAATAAGCATCGAAATGAAGGAAATGATGATCATAACAAGCGAATGAGCATCAAAATGAGGGAAATATACATCGAAACGAAGGAAATATTGATCACAATAAGCAAATGAGTATCAAAATGAAGGAATATGTATCGAAACGAAGGAAATGTGATCATAACAAGCGAATGAGCATCAAAATGAAGGAAATATTCGTTGAAAAGAAGGAAATGTTGATCATAACAAGCGAATGAGCATCAAAATGAAAGAATATGCATCGAAATGAAGGAAATGTTGATCATAACAAGCTAATGAGCATTAAAATGAGGGAAATATGCATCGAAACAAAAGAAATGATGGTCATAACAAGCGAATGAGCATCAAAATGAAGGAATATGCATCAAAACGAAGAGAATATTGATTTTAATGAGAGAATAAGCATCAAAATATAGGAAATATGCATCAAAATTAAGAAATTATTGATCATAACTAACGAATGAGCATCAAAATGAAGGAATACGCATCAAAACAAAGGAAATATTGATTGTAATGAGAGAAGATCATCAAAATGAAGGAAATATGCATCAAAACAAAGGAAATGTTTATCATAACAAGCGAATAAGCATCAAAATGAAGGAATATGCATCAAAACGAAGGAAATGTTGATCATTACAAGCGAATGAGAATCAAAATGAAGGAAATATGCATCAAAATGAAGAAAATGTTGATCATAATAAGCGAATGAGCATCAAAATGAAGGAATATGCATCGAAACGAAGGAAATGTTGATAATAACAAGCGAATGAGCATCAAAATAAAGTAATATGCATCGAAACGAAGGAAATGTTGATCATAACAAGCGAATGAGCATCATAATGAAGGAAATGTGCATCGAAACATAGGAAATGATGATCATAACATGCGGATGAGAATCAAAATGAGGGAATATGCATCAAAAAGAAGAAAAAGTTGATCTTAAAGAGAGAATAAGCATAAAAATAAAGGAAATATGCATCGAAACGAAAAAATTATTGATCAAAACAAGCGTATGAGCATCAAAATGAAGGAATATGCATCGAAACCAAGGAAATTGTAATGAGAGAAAAGCATTAAAATGTAGGAAATATGAATAAAAACAATGGAAATATTGATCATAACAATCTAATAAGCATCAAAATGAAGGAATATACATCGAAACCAAGGAAATGTTGATCATAACAAGCAAATAAGCGTCAGAATGAAGGGAATATGCATCGAAACAAAGAAAATATGGATCATAACAAGCGAATGGGAATCAAAATGAAGGAAATAAGCATCGAAATGAAGGAAATGATGATCATAACAAGCGAATGAGCATCAAAATGGTAGAAATATGCATCGAAACGAAGGAAATATTGATCACAATAAGCAAATGAGCATCAAAATTAAGGAATATGCATCGAAACGAAGGAAATGTTGATCATAACAAGCGAATGAGCATCTAAATGAAGGAAATATTCATCGAAAAGAAGAAAATATTGATCATAACAAGCGAATGAGCATCAAAATGAAGGAATATGCATCGAAACAAAGTAAATATTGTTCATAACAAGCTAATGAGCATCAAAATGAGGGAAGGAAATGTTGATCATAAGAAGCGAATGAGCTTCAAAATGAAGGAATATGCATCAAAACGAAGAAAATGTTGATTGTAATGAGAGAATAAGCATCAAAATATAGAAAATATGCATCGAAATGAAGAAATTGTTGATCATAACCAGCGAATGAGCATCAAAATGTAGGAATATGCATCAAAACAAAGGAAATATTGATTGTAATAAGAGATGAGCATCAAAATGAAGGAAATATGCATCAAAACAAAGGAAATGTTGATCATAACAAGCGAATAAGCATTCAAATGAAGGAATATGCATCGAAACGAAGGAAATGTTGGTCATAACAAGCGAATGAGAATCAAAATGAAGGAAATATGCATCGAAATGAAGAAAACGTTGATCATAATAACCGAATGAGCTTCAAAATGAAGGAATATGCATCGAAACAAAGTAAATGTTGATCATAACAAGCGAATGAGCATCAAAATGAAGGAAATATGCATCGAAAAGAAGGAAATGTTGATCATACGAATGAGCATCAAAATGAAGGAATATGCATCGAAACAAAGGAAATGTTGATCATAATAAGCGAATGAGCATCAAAATGAAAGAAATATGCAACGAAATGAAGGAAATGTTGATCATAACAAGCCAATGAGCATCAAAATGAATGAATATGCATCGAAACGACGGAAAAGTTGATCATAACAAGCGAATGAGCATCATAATGAACTAATATGCATCAAAACGAAGGAAATGTTGATCATAACAAGCGAATAAGCATCAAAATGAAGGAAATATGCATCAAAACGAAGGAAATGTTGATCGTAACAAGCGAACGAGCATCAAAATGAAGGAAATATACATCGAAAAGAAGGAAATGTTGATCATACGAATGAGCATCTAGATGAAGGAATATGCATCGAAACAAAGGAAATGTTGATCATAACAAGCGAATGACAATCAAAATGAAATAAAAATGCATTGAAATGAAGGAAAAGTTGATCATAACAAGCCAATAAGCATCAAAATGAATGAATATGCATCGAAACGAAGGAAAAGTTGATCATAACAAGCAAATGAGCATCAAAATGAAGTAATGTGCATCGAAACGAAGGAAATGTTGATCATAACAAGCGAATGAGCATCAAAATGAAGGAAATATGCATCAAAAATAAAGGAAATGTTGATCATAACATGCGAATGAGCATAGAAATGAGGGAATATGCATCGAAACGAAGAAAAAGTTGATCATAATGAGAGAATAAGCATCAAAATAAAGGAAATATGCATCGAAATGAAAAAATTGTTGATCAAAACAAGCGTATGAGCATCAAAATGAAGGAATATGCATCAAAACAAAGGAAATATTGATTGTAATGAGAGAAGAGCATCAAAATGAAGGAAATATGCATAAAAACAAAGGAAATATTGATCATAACAAGCGAATAAGAATTAAAATGAAGGAATATGCTTCGAAACCAAGGAAATGTTGATCATAACAAGCGAATGAGCTTCAAAATGAAGAAAATATGCATCAAAACGAAAGAAATGTGGATCATAACAAGCGAATGAGAATCAAAATGAAGGAAATAAGCATCGAAATGAAGGAAATGATGATCATAACAAGCGAATGAGCATCAAAATGAGGGAAATATACATCGAAACGAAGGAAATATTGATCACAATAAGCAAATGAGTATCAAAATGAAGGAATATGTATCGAAACGAAGGAAATGTGATCATAACAAGCGAATGAGCATCAAAATGAAGGAAATATTCGTTGAAAAGAAGGAAATGTTGATCATAACAAGCGAATGAGCATCAAAATGAAAGAATATGCATCGAAATGAAGGAAATGTTGATCATAACAAGCTAATGAGCATTAAAATGAGGGAAATATGCATCGAAACAAAAGAAATGATGGTCATAACAAGCGAATGAGCATCAAAATGAAGGAATATGCATCAAAACGAAGAGAATATTGATTTTAATGAGAGAATAAGCATCAAAATATAGGAAATATGCATCAAAATTAAGAAATTATTGATCATAACTAACGAATGAGCATCAAAATGAAGGAATACGCATCAAAACAAAGGAAATATTGATTGTAATGAGAGAAGATCATCAAAATGAAGGAAATATGCATCAAAACAAAGGAAATGTTTATCATAACAAGCGAATAAGCATCAAAATGAAGGAATATGCATCAAAACGAAGGAAATGTTGATCATTACAAGCGAATGAGAATCAAAATGAATGAAATATGCATCAAAATGAAGAAAATGTTGATCATAATAAGCGAATGAGCATCAAAATGAAGGAATATGCATCGAAACGAAGGAAATGTTGATAATAACAAGCGAATGAGCATCAAAATAAAGTAATATGCATCGAAACGAAGGAAATGTTGATCATAACAAGCGAATGAGCATCATAATGAAGGAAATATGCATCGAAACATAGGAAATGATGATCATAACATGCGGATGAGAATCAAAATGAGGGAATATGCATCAAAAAGAAGAAAAAGTTGATCTTAATGAGAGAATAAGCATAAAAATAAAGGAAATATGCATCGAAACGAAAAAATTATTGATCAAAACAAGCGTATGAGCATCAAAATGAAGGAATATGCATCGAAACCAAGGAAATTGTAATGAGAGAAAAGCATTAAAATGTAGGAAATATGAATAAAAACAATGGAAATATTGATCATAACAATCTAATAAGCATCAAAATGAAGGAATATACATCGAAACCAAGGAAATGTTGATCATAACAAGCAAATAAGCGTCAGAATGAAGGAAATATGCATCGAAACAAAGAAAATATGGATCATAACAAGCGAATGGGAATCAAAATGGAGGAAATAAGCATCGAAATGAAGGAAATGATGATCATAACAAGCGAATGAGCATGAAAATGGTAGAAATATGCATCGAAACGAAGGAAATATTGATCACAATAAGCAAATGAGCATCAAAATTAAGGAATATGCATCGAAACGAAGGAAATGTTGATCATAACAAGCGAATGAGCATCTAAATGAAGGAAATATTCATCGAAAAGAAGAAAATATTGATCATAACAAGCGAATGAGCATCAAAATGAAGGAATATGCATCGAAACAAAGTAAATATTGTTCATAACAAGCTAATGAGCATCAAAATGAGGGAAGGAAATGTTGATCATAAGAAGCGAATGAGCTTCAAAATGAAGGAATATGCATCAAAACGAAGAAAATGTTGATTGTAATGAGAGAATAAGCATCAAAATATAGAAAATATGCATCGAAATGAAGAAATTGTTGATCATAACCAGCGAATGAGCATCAAAATGTAGGAATATGCATCAAAACAAAGGAAATATTGATTGTAATAAGAGATGAGCATCAAAATGAAGGAAATATGCATCAAAACAAAGGAAATATTGATCATAACAAGCGAATAAGCATTCAAATGAAGGAATATGCATCGAAACGAAGAAATGTTGGTCATAACAAGCGAATGAGAATCAAAATGAAGGAAATAGGCATCGAAATGAAGAAAACGTTGATCATAATAAGCGAATGAGCTTCAAAATGAAGGAATATGCATCGAAACAAAGTAAATGTTTATCATAACAAGCGAATGAGCCTCAAAATGAAGGAAATATGCATCGAAAAGAAGGAAATGTTGATCATACGAATGAGCATCAAAATGAAGGAATATGCATCGAAACAAAGGAAATGTTGATCATAATAAGCGAATGAGCATCAAAATGAGAGAAATATGCATCGAAATGAAGGAAATGTTGATCATAACAAGCCAATGAGTATCAAAATGAATGAATATGCATCGAAACGACGGAAAAGTTGATCATAACAAGCGAATGAGCATCATAATGAACTAATATGCATCAAAACGAAGGAAATGTTGATCATAACAAGCGAATAAGCATCAAAATGAAGGAAATATGCATCAAAACGAAGGAAATGTTGATCGTAACAAGCGAATGAGCATCAAAATGAAGGAAATATACATCGAAAAGAAGGAAATGTTTATCATATGAATGAGCATCTAGATGAAGGAATATGCATCGAAACAAAGGAAATGTTGATCATAACAAGCGAATGAGAATCAAAATGAAATAAAAATGCATTGAAATGAAGGAAAAGTTGATCATAACAAGCCAATAAGCATCAAAATGAATGAATATGCATCGAAACGAAGGAAAAGTTGATCATAACAAGCAAATGAGCATCAAAATAAAGTAATGTGCATCGAAACGAAGGAAATGTTGATCATAACAAGCGAATGATCATCAAAATGAAGGAAATATGCATCAAAAATAAAGGAAATGTTGATCATAACATGCGAATGAGCATAGAAATGAGGGAATATGCATCGAAACGAAGAAAAAGTTGATCATAATGAGAGAATAAGCATCAAAATAAAGGAAATAAGCATCGAAATGAAAAAATTGTTGATCAAAACAAGCGTATGAGCATCAAAATGAAGGAATATTCATCGAAACAAAGGAAATATTGATTGCAATGAAAGAAGAGCATTAAAATGTAGGAAATATGAATCAAAACAAAGGAAATATTGATCATAACAAGCGAATAAGAATTAAAATGAAGGAATATGCTTCGAAACCAAGGAAATGTTGATCATAACAAGTGAATGAGCTTCAAAATGAAGAAAATATGCATCAAAACGAAGGAAATGTGGATCATAACAAGCGAATGAGAATCAAAATGAAGGAAATAAGCATCGAAATGAAGGAAATGATGATCATAACAAGCGAATGAGCATCAAAATGAGGGAAATATACATCGAAACGAAGGAAATGTTGATCACAATAAGCAAATGAGTATCAAAATGAAGGAATATGTATCGAAACGAAGGAAATGTGATCATAACAAGCGAATGAGCATCAAAATGAAGGAAATATTCGTTGAAAAGAAGGAAATGTTGATCATAACAAGCGAATGAGCATCAATATGAAAGAATATGCATCGAAATGAAGGAAATGTTGATCATAACAAGCTAATGAGCATTAAAATGAGGGAAATATGCATCGAAACAAAAGAAATGAAGGTCATAACAAGCGAATGAGCATCAAAATGAAGGAATATGCATCAAAACGAAGAAAATATTAATTTTAATGAGAGAATAAGCATCAAAATATAGGAAATATGCATCGAAATTAAGAAATTATTGATCATAACCAACGAATGAGCATCAAAATGAAGGAATACACATCAAAACAAAGGAAATATTGATTGTAATGAGAGAAGATCATCAAAATGAAGGAAATATGCATCAAAACAAAGGAAATGTTTATCATAACAAGCGAATAAGCATCAAAATGAAGGAAATATGCATCGAAATGAAGAAAATGTTGATCATAATAAGCGAATGAGCATCAAAATGAAGGAATATGCATCGAAACGAAGAAAATGTTGATAATAACAAGCGAATGAGCATCAAAATAAAGTAATATGCATCGAAACGAAGGAAATGTTGATCATAACAAGCGAATGAGAATCAAAATGAAGGAAATATGCATCGAAATGAAGAAAATGTTGATCATAATAAGCGAATGAGCATCAAAATAAAGTAATATGCATCGAAACGAAGGAAATGTTGATCATAACAAGCGAATGAGCATCATAATGAAGGAAATATGCATCGAAACATAGGAAATGATGATCATAACATGCGGATGAGAATCAAAATGAGGGAGTATGCATCAAAAAGAAGAAAAAGTTGATCTTAATGAGAGAATAAGCATAAAAATAAAGGAAATATGCATCGAAACGAAAAAATTATTGATCAAAACAAGCGTATGAGAATCAAAATGAAGGAATGCATCGAAACCAAGGAAATTGTAATGAGAGAAAAGCATTAAAATGTAGGAAATATGAATAAAAACAATGGAAATATTGATCATAACAATCTAATAAGCATCAAAATGAAGGAATATACATCGAAACCAAGGAAATGTTGATCATAACAAGCAAATAAGCGTCAGAATGAAGGAAATATGCATCGAAACAAAGAAAATATGGATCATAACAAGCGAATGGGAATCAAAATGAAGGAAATAAGCATCGAAATGAAGGAAATGATGATCATAACAAGCGAATGAGCATCAAAATTGTAGAAATATGCATCGAAACGAAGGAAATATTGATCACAATAAGCGAATGAGCATCAAAATGAAGGAATATGCATCGAAACGAAGGAAATGTTGATCATAACAAGTGAATGAGCATCTAAATGAAGGAAATATTCATCGAAAAGAAGAAAATATTGATCATAACAAGCGAATGAGCATCAAAATGAAGGAATATGCATCGAAATGAAGGAAATGTTGTTCATAACAAGCTAATGAGCATCAAAATGAGGGAAGGAAATATTGATCATAAGAAACGAATGAGCTTCAAAATGAAGGAATATGCATCAAAAGGAAGAAAATGTTGATTGTAATGAGAGAATAAGCATCAAAATATAGAAAATATGCATCGAAATGAAGAAATTGTTGATCATAACCAGCGAATGAGCATCAAAATGTAGGAATATGCATCAAAACAAAGGAAATATTGATTATAATGAGAGAAGAGCAACAAATGAAGGAAATATGCATCAAAACAAAGGAAATGTTGATTATAACAAGCGAATAAGCTTCCAAATGAAGGAATATGCATCGAAACGAAGGAAATGTTGATAATAACAAGCGAATGAGCGTCAAAATGAAGGAAATATGCATCGAAATGAATAAAATATTGATCATAATAAGCGAATGAGCTTCAAAATGAAAGAATATGCATCAAAACAAAGTAAATGTTGATCATAAAAAGCGAATGAGTGTCTAAATGAAGGAAATATGCATCGAAATGAAGAAAATGTTGATCATAATAAGCGAATGAGCTTCAAAATGAAGGAATATGCATCGAAACAAAGTAAATATTGATCATATCAAGTTAATGAACATCAAAATGAGGGAAGGAAATGTTGACCATAAGAAGCGACTGAGCATCAAAATATAGGAATATGCATCAAAACGAAGAAAATGTTGATTGTAATGAGAGAATAAGCATCAAAATATAGGAAATTTGCATAGAAATGAAGAAATTGTTGATCATAACCAGCGAATGAGCATCAAAATGTAGTAATATGCATCAAAACAAAGGAAATATTGATTGTAATGAGAGATGAGCATCAAAATGAAGGAAATATGCATCAAAACAAAGGAAATGTTGATCATAACAAGTGAATAATCATTCAAATGAAAGAATATGCATCGAAACGAAGGAAATGTTGAACATAACAAGCTAATGATCATCAAAATGAGGGAAGTGTGCATCGAAACAAAGGGAATATTGATCATAACAAGCGAATGAGCGTCAAAATGAAAGAATATGCATCAAAACGATGAAAATGTTGATTGTAATGAGAGAATAAGCATCAAAATATATGAAATATACATCGAAATGAAGAAATTATTGATCATAACTAGCGAATGAGCATCAAAATGTTGGAATATGCATCAAAACAAAGGAAATATTGATTGTAATGAGAGAAGAGCATCAAAATGAAGGAAATATGCATAAAAACAAAGGAAATATTGATCATAACAAGCGAATAAGCATCAAAATGAAGGAATATGCATCGAAACGAAGGAAATGTTGGTCATAACAAGCGAATGAGAATCAAAATGAAGGAAATATGCATCGAAATGAAGAAAACGTTGATCATAATAAGCGAATGAGATTCAAAATGAAGGAATATGCATCGGAACAAAGTAAATGTTGATCATAACAAGCGAATGAGCATCAAAATGAAGGAAATATGCATCGAAAAGAAGGAAATGTTGATTATACGAATGAGCATCAAAATGAAGGAATATGCATCGAAACAAAGGAAATGTTTATTATAATAAGCGAATGAGCATCAAAATGAAAGAAATATGCATCGAAATGAAGGAAATGTTGATCATAACAAGCCAATGAGCATCAAAATGAATGAATATGCATCGAAACGAAGGAAAAGTTGATCATAACAGGCGAATGAGCATCAAAATGAACTAATATGCATCAAAACGAAGGAAATGTTGATCATAACAAGCGAATAAGCATCAAAATGAAGGAAATATGCATCAAAACGAAGGAAATGTTGATCGTAACAAGCGAATGAGCATCAAAATAAGGAAATACACATCGAAAAGAAGGAAATGTTGATCATACGAAGGAGCATCTAGATGAAGGAATATGCATCGAAACAAAGGAAATGTTGATCATAACAAGCGAATGAGCATCAAAATGAAATAAAAATGCATTGAAATGAAGGAAAAGTTGATCATAACAAGCCAATAAGCATCAAAATGAATGAATATGCATCGAAACGAAGGAAAAGTTGATCATAACAAGCAAATGAGCATCAAAATGAAGTAATGTGCATTGAAACGAAGGAAATGTTGATCATAACAAGCGAATGAGTATCAAAATGAAGGAAATATGCATCAAAACGTAGGAAATGATGATCATAACATGCGAATGAGCATAGAAATGAGGGAATATGCATCGAAACGAAGAAAAAGTTGATCATAATGAGAGAATAAGCATCAAAATAAAGGAAATATGCATCGAAACGAAAAAATTGTTGATCAAAACAAGCGTATGAGCATCAAAATGAAGGAATATTCATCGAAACAAAGGAAATATTGATTGCAATGAAAGAAGAGCATTAAAATGTAGGAAATATGAATCAAAACAAAGGAAATATTGATCATAACAAGCGAATAAGCATTAAAATGAAGGAATATGCATCGAAACCAAGGAAATGTTGATCATAACAAGCGAATGAGCATCAAAATGAAGGAAATGTGCATCGAAATGAAGGAAATGTGGATCATAACAAGCGAATGAGAATCAAAATGAAGGAAATAAGCATCGAATGAAGGAAATGATGATCATAACAAGCGAATGAGCATCAAAATGAGGGAAATATGCATCGAAAAGAAGGAAATGTTGATCACAATAAGCAAATGAGCATCAAAATGAAGGTGTATCGAAACGAAGGAAATGTTGATCATAACAAGCGAATGAACATCAAAATGAAGGAAATATTCATTGAAAAGAAGGAAATGTTGATCATAACAAGCTAATGAGCATTAAAATAAGGGAAATATGCATCGAAACAAAGGAAATGTTGGTCATAACAAGAAAATGAGCATCAAAATGAAGGAATATGCATCAAAACGAAGAAAATATTGATTTTAATGAGAGAATAAGCATCAAAATATAGGAAATATGCATCGAAATTAAGAAATTATTGATCATAACCAGCGAATGAGCGTCAAAATGAAGGAATACACATCAAAACAAAGGAAATATTGATTGTAATGAGAGAAGAGCATCAAAATGAAGGAAATATGCATCAAAACAAAGGAAATGTTGATCATAACAAGCGAATAAGCATCAAAATGATGGAATATGCATCGAAACGAAGGAAATGTTGATCATAACTAGCGAATGAGAATCAAAATGAAGGAGATATGCATCGAAATGAAGAAAATATTGATCATAATAAGCGAATAAGCATCAAAATGAAGGGATATGCATCGAAACGAAGGAAATGTTGATAATAACAAGCGAATGAGCATCAAAATAAAGTTATATGCATCGAAACAAAGGAAATGTTGATCATAACAAGCGAATGAGCATCATAATGAAGGAAAGATGCATCGAAACAAAGTAAATGTTGATCATAACAAGCGAATAAGCATCCAACTGACGGAATATGCATCGAAACGAAGGAAATGTTAATCATAACAAGCTAATGAGCATCAAAATGAGGGAAGTGTGCATCGAAACGAAGGGAATATCGATCATAACAAGCGAATGAGCATCAAAATGAAGGAATATGCATCAAAACGAAGAAAATATTGATTGTAATGAGAGAATAAGCATCAAAATATAGGAAATAAGCATCGAAATGAAGAAATTGTTGATCATAACAAGCGAATGAGCATCAATATGAAGGAATATGCATCGAAACAAAGGAAAATTGATTGTAATGAGAGAAGAGCATCAAAATGAAGGAAATATGCATCAAAACAAAGGAAATATTGATCATAACAAGCGAATAAGAATCAAAATGAAGGAATATGCATCGAAACGAAGTAAATGTTGATCATAACAAGCGAAAGTATAATATCTTAGCTCAACTAGATTTTTTTTTAGAAAGCCCAAAACCTATTTATTTATTTTTATAGCCCAAAAGGCCAGCCCAATTAAGCCCAACTAGATTTTTTTTAGAAAGCCCAAAACCTATTTATTTATTTTTATAGCCCAAAAGGCCAACCTTATCTTAGCCCAACTAGATTTTTTTTAGAAAGCCCAAACTTATTTATTTATTTATTTATTTTGTGGCCCAAAGTTTCAGCCCACTTAAATGACCTGATATATAATTATTAAGGCTAAAGTTAAAAAAAAGAGAGAGAAGAACGGGAGAAGAAAAACAAAAGAGGGGAAAGAATAGAGTGAAGAGGAGAAACCCTTGTTGATCAAATTCTCCCTTACAACCCTCATCCTAGGTGGTTTCTAAGTGGTTTTGAGGTAAGTGGTGTGTGAATTAAGCTTCCTTCTTCCATGATTTTGTAATTTTGTAACTAAACTGCCGCTAGCTGAAAAATTTCAGAATTTTTATGTCGAATTCAAACTTATTTTCTATCGTTTTGTTTAGTTAATGTATTGAAACATGTTATGTGGGATTGGGAACTGATGTTAAGGAGTTACATACCATTTTTATTTAATATCGACTCGTTCGAACTCGATTAGGATTTGTTTTTAGCAATGAAAGGGATGTTACGGCTAATAGTTAGTTATATTTAATTTGTCTTTAATTGCTCATCTCCTTTCTAGGTAAAGAACCATCGACGAAGGGCAAGGGATCGACTTCAGAATCCAGAGAGAGTTAATCACTTCCTTGTGAGTTGATAATTAGGGAACGCCTTCTCTTGTGGGAGGTGTGGACCCTCGATAAATGTGCATTTATTTTAGTTTTAGTTAATTGATAAGAAAATTATTTGGTATTGTGTTATGTGGTAAAGAGCCTGATTGGCTCAATTGCTCTGGTTAGAGTCATATTAGCCATTTTATGAGTATTATTGATTTTAACTTATGTTGAAGAGCCTTGCCGGCTCGATATCTGATAGCATTTATTGTGAATTATTTAAGAATTGATTTATGGTTATTCTTGTGTGCCAATTAAGACTCTAACTTGAGTCATTATTCATCTTATGATGCACATGCATATGTATGCTTGGTACCAA
The DNA here is from genome assembly GCA_023678885.1 of Pogostemon cablin. Taxonomy (NCBI): domain Eukaryota; kingdom Viridiplantae; phylum Streptophyta; class Magnoliopsida; order Lamiales; family Lamiaceae; genus Pogostemon; species Pogostemon cablin. The sequence continues at coordinate 16,778,609 of CM042966.1, forward strand.
GGTTAAGTAGCCCGAATTGGTCACAGTTCGGGTGAGTTGGAGCGACATTGATGAAATAGCCCGAATTGTCGCGGTTCGGGTGAGTTAGAGTGACAACCAAGTTGTCCGTAATGGGCAAACCCGGGTGAGTTAGATCTAACGGGGCACCTGTCCATTTGCCAAATACTGTTACTCTAGAGGGTGATCGTTAGATGGATCAGTCTATTATAGGCTCAGTCAACGTCACCGGTGTGGGACATGCATGTCATATATGTTTATATGTTTGATCATTTCAAGTATTCACGTCGATATTGAATTGTGAACTTTAGCACTTGGCGTGTTGAGAAAGAATATTAATGTGCATTTTATCTAGAGTAACGGTGATGGGCTTGGACTGTCACTCGACAGAGAGCTCAGTTCTAGGAGGATATTGACTACCCACACGTCTTTTATGTGATAACATGTTGTTTGAACTAATTGTGTTATTCGTAAATGTGCACTAAAGTTTTTATTTTCATTAATATGTACACTGAGTGAGAAATAGTTATTGTGAGATGAAATGTTGGATTTTATATTATGAACCTCGAGTGGGAATACATGCATCGTATAAGGGTCGGGGTGACCGGCTTATCACCTCACTTAGCAAGTGGTTTTGCTCACCCCCATCATTCTTTCCTTTTCAGGCTGTTGCTATCGTTTTGGTTGGAGGCTTGCCTATCGTTTGCTCGTCATCCAAGCGAAAGAGCGTCTAAATGAAGGAAAATGCATTGAATTGAAGAAAATGTTGATCATAATAAGCGAATGAGCTTCAAAATGAAGGAATATGCATCGAAACAAAGTAAATGTTGATCATAACAAGCGAATTAACATCAAAATGAAGGAAATATGCATCGAAAAGAAGGAAATATTGATCATACGAATGAGCATCAAAATGAAAGAATATTCATCGAAACAAAGGAAATGTTGATCAAAACAAGCGAATGAGCATCAAAATGAAAGAAATATGCATCGAAATGAAGGAAATGTTGATCATAACAAGCTAATGAGCATCAAAATGAATGAATATGCATCGAAACGAAGGAAAAGTTGATCATAACAAGCGAATGAGCATCAAAATGAAGTAATATGCATCGAAACGAAGGAAATGTTGATCATAACAAGCGAATAAGCATCAAAATGAATGAAATGTGCATTAAAACGAAGGAAATGTTGATCATAACATGCGAATGAACATAGAAATGAGGGAATATGCATCGAAACGAAGAAAAGTTAATCATAATGAAAGAATAAGCATCAAAATAAAGGAAATATACATCGAAACGAAAAATTATTGATCAAAACAAGCGTATGAGCATCAAAATGAAGGAATATTCATCGAAACAATGGAAATATTGATTGCAATGAAAGAAGAGCATTAAAATGTAGGAAATATGAATCAAAACAAAGGAAATATTGATCATAACAAGCGAATAAGCATTAAAATGAAGGAATATGCATCGAAACCAAGGAAATGTTGATCATAACAAGTGAATGAGCATAAAAATGAAGGAAATGTGCATCGAAACGAAGGAAATGTGGATCATAACAAGCGAATGAGAATCAAAATAAAGGAAATAAGCATCGAAATAAAGAAAATGATGATCATAACAAGCGAATGAGCATCAAAATGAGGGAAATATGCATCGAAAAGAAGGAAATATTGATCACAATAAGCAAATGAGCATCAAAATGAAGGAATATGTATCGAAACGAAGGAAATGTTGATCATAACAAGCGAATGAGCATCAAAATGAAGGAAATATTCATTGAAAAGAAGGAAATGTTGATCATAACAAACTAATGAGCATTAAAATGAGGGAAATATGCATCGAAACAAAGGAAATGTTGGTCATAACAAGAAAATGAGCATCAAAATGAAGGAATATGCATCAAAACGAAGAAAATATTGATTTTAATTAGAGAATAAGCATCAAAATATAGGAAATATGCATCGAAATTAAGAAATTATTGATCATAACCAGCGAATGAGCATCAAAATGAAGGAATACACATCAAAACAAAGGAAATATTGATTGTAATGAGAGAAGAGCATCAAAATGAAGGAAATATGCATCAAAACAAAGGAAATGTTGATCATAACAAGCGAATAAGCATCAAAATGAAGGAATATGCATCGAAACGAAGGAAATGTTGATCATAACTAGCGAATGAGAATCAAAATTAAGGAAATATGCATCGAAATGAAGAAAATGTTGATCATAATAAGCGAATAAGTATCAAAATGAAGGAATATGCATCGAAACGAAGGAAATGTTGATAATAACAAGCGAATGAGCATCAAAATAAAGTTATATGCATCGAAACGAAGGAAATGTTGATCATAACAAGCGAATGAGCATCATAACGAAGGAAATATGCATCGAAACAAATGAAATGTTGATCATAACAAGCGAATAAGAATCCAAATGAAGGAATATGCATCGAAACTAAGGAAATGTTAATCATAACAAGCTAATGAGCATCAAAATGAGGGAAGTGTGCATCGAAACGAAGGGAATATTGATCATAGCAAGCGAATGAACATCAAAATGAAGGAATATGCATCAAAACGAAGAAAATATTGATTGTAATGAGAGAATAAGCATCAAAATATAGGAAATAAGCATCGAAATGAAGAAACTGTTGATCATAACAAGCGAATGAGCATCAATATGAAGGAATATGCATCGAAACAAAGGAAATATTGATTGTAATGAGAGAAGAACATCAAAATGAAGGAAATATGCATCAAAACAAAGGAAATATTGATCATAACAAGCGAATAAGAATCAAAATGAAGGAATATGCATCGAAACGAAGGAAATGTTGATCATAACAAGCGAAAGAGCGTCTAAATGAAGGAAATATGCATTGAAATGAAGAAAATGTTGATCATAATAAGCGAATGAGCTTCAAAACGAAGGAATATGCATCGAAACAAAGTAAATGTTGATCATAACAAGCGAATGAACATCAAAATGAAGGAAATATGCATCGAAAAGAAGGAAATGTTGATCATACGAATGAGCATCAAAATGAAAGAATATTCATCGAAACAAAGGAAATGTTGATCATAACAAGCGAATAAGCATCAAAATGAAAGAAATATGCATCGAAATGAAGGAAATGTTGATCATAACAAGCTAATGAGCATTAAAATGAATGAATATGCATCGAAACGAAGGAAAAGTTGATCATAACATGCGAATGGCATCAAAATGAAGTAATATGCATCGAAACGAAGGAAATGTTGATCATAACAAGCGAATAAGCATCAAAATGAAGGAAATGTGCATTAAAACGAATGAAATGTTGATCGTAACAAGCGAATGAGCATCAAAATAAAAGAAATATATATCGAAAAGAAGGAAATGTTGATCATACGAATGAGCATCAAATTAAAGGAATATGCATCGAAACAAAGGAAATGTTGATCATAACAAGTGAATGAACATCAAAATGAAATAAATATGCATCGAAATGAATGAAATATTGATCATAACAAGCCAATAAGCATCAAAATGAATGAATATGCATCGAAACAAAGGAAAAGTTGATCATAACAAGCGAATGAGCATCAAAATGAAGTAATATGCATCGAAACGAAGGAAATGTTGATCATAACAAGCGAATGAGCATCAAAATGAAGGAAATATGCATCAAAACGAAGGAAATGTTGATCATAACATGCGAATGAGCATAGAAATGAGGGAATATGCATCGAAACGAAGAAAAAGCTGATCATAATAAGAGAATAAGCATCAAAATAAAGGAAATATGCATAGAAACGAAAAAATTGTTGATCAAAAAAGCGTATGAGCATCAAAATGAAGGAATATACATCGAAACAAAGGAAATATTGATTGCAATGAGAGAAGAGCATTAAAATGTAGGAAATATGAATCAAAACAAAGGAAATATTGATCATGACAAGCGAATAAGCATTAAAATGAAGGAATATGCATCGAAACTAAGGAAATGTTGATCATAACAAGCGAATGAGCATCAAAATGAAGAAAATGTGCATCGAAACGAAGGAAATGTGGAACATAACAAGCGAATGAGAATCAAAATGAAGTAAATAAGCATCGAAATGAAGGAAATGATGATCATAACAAGCGAATGAGCATCAAAATAAGGGAAATATGCATCGAAATGAGGGAAATGTTGATTACATTAAGCAATGAGCATCAAAATGAAGGAATATGTATCGAAACGAAGGAAATGTTGATCATAACAAGAGAATGAGCATCAAAATGAAGGAAATATTCATCGAAAAGAAGGAAATGTTGATCATAACAAGCGAATGAGCATCAAAATGAAAGAATATGCATCGAAATGAATGAAATGTTGATCATAACAAGCTAATGAGCATCAAAATGAGGGAAATATGCATCGAAACAAAGGAAATGTTGGTCATAACAAGCGAATGAGCATCAAAATGAAGGAATATGCATCAAAACAAAGAAAATGTTGATTTTAATGAGAGAATAAGCATCAAAATATAGGAAATATGCATCAAAATTAAGAAATTGTTGATCATAACCAGCGAATGAGCATCAAAATGAAGGAATACGCTTCAAAACAAAGGAAATATTTATTGTAATGAGAGAAGAGCATCAAAATGAAGGAAATATGCATTAAAACAAGGAAATGTTGATCATAAAAAGAGAATAAGCATCAAAATGAAGGAATATGCATCGAAACGAAGGAAATGTTGATCACAACAAGCGAATAAGCATCAAAATGAAGGAATATGCATCGAAACGAAGGAAATGTTGATCATAACTAGCGAATGAGAATCAAAATTAAGGAAATATGCATCGAAATGAAGAAAATGTTGATCATAATAAGCGAATAAGCATCAAAATGAAGGAATATGCATCGAAACGAAGGAAATGTTGATAATAACAAGCGAATGAGCATCAAAATAAAGTAATATGCATCGAAACGAAGGAAATGATGATCATAACAAGCGAATGAGCATCAAAATAAGGGAAATATGCATCGAAATGAGGGAAATGTTGATTACATTAAGCAATGAGCATCAAAATGAAGGAATATGTATCGAAACGAAGGAAATGTTGATCATAACAAGCGAATGAGAATCAAAATGAAAGAAATATGCATCGAAATGAAGAAAATGTTGATCATAACAAGCGAATGAGCATCAAAATGAAGGAATATGCATCGAAACGAAGGAAATATTGATAATAACAAGCGAATTAGCATCAAAATAAAGTAATATGCATCGAAACGAAGGAAATGTTGATCATAACAAGCGAATGAGCATCATAATGAATTAAATATGCATCTAAACAAAGGAAATGTTGATCATAACATGCGAATGAGCATCAAAATGAAGAAAATATGCATCGAAACAAAGGAAATGTGGATCATAACAAGCGAATTAGAATCAAAATGAAGGAAATAAGCATCGAAATGAAGGAAATGATGATCATAACAAGCGAATGAGCATCAAAATAAGGGAAATATGCATCGAAACGAGGGAAATGTTGATCACAATAAGCAAATGAGCATCAAAATGAAGGAATATGTATCGAAACGAAGGAAATGTTGATCATAACAAGCGAATGAGCATCAAAATGAAGGAAATATTCATCGAAAAGAAGGAAATGTTGATCATAACAAGCGAATGAGCATCAAAATGAATGAATATGCATCGAAATGAATGAAATGTTGATCATAACAAGCTAATGAGCATCAAAATGAGGGAAATATGCATCGAAACAAAGGAAACGTTGGTCATAACAAGTGAATGAGCATCAAAATGAAGAAAATGTGCATCGAAACGAAGGAAATGTGGATCATAACAAGCGAATGAGAATCAAAATTAAGGAAATAAGCATCGAAATGAAGGAAATGATGATCATAACAAGCGAATGACCATCAAAATAAGGGAAATATGCATCGAAACGAGGGAAATGTTGTCACAATAAGCAAATGAGCATCAAAATGACGGAATATGTATCGAAACGAAGGAAATGTTGATCATAACAAGCGAATGAGCATCAAAATGAAGGAAATATTCATCGAAAAGAAGGAAATGTTGATCATAAAAAGCGAATGAGCATCAAAATGAAAGAATATGCATCGAAATGAATGAAATGTTGATCATAACAAACTAATGAGCATCAAAATGAGGGAAATATGCATCGAAACAAAAGAAATGTTGGTCATAACAAGCGAATGAGCATCAAAATAAAGGAATATGCATCAAAACGAAGAAAATGTTGATTTTAATGAGAGAATAAGCATCAAAATATAGGAAATATGCATCAAAATTAAGAAATTGTTGATCATAACCAGCGAATGAGCATCAAAATGAAGGAATACATTTCAAAACAAAGGAAATATTGATTGTAATGAGAGAAGAGCATCAAAATGAATGAAATATGCATTAAAACAAGGAAATGTTGATCATAACAAGAGAATAAGCATCAAAATGAAGGAATATGCATCGAAACGAAGGAAATGTTGATCATAACAAGCGAATGAGAATCAAAATGAAGGAAATATGCATCGAAATGAAGAAAATGTTGATCAGAACAAGCGAATGAGCATCAAAATTAAGGAATATGCATCGAAACGAAGGAAATATTGATAATAACAAGCGAATAAGCATCAAAATAAAGTAATATGCATCGAAACGAAGGAAATGTTGATCATAACAAGCGAATGAGCATCATAATGAAGGAAATATGGATCTAAACAAAGGAAATGTTGATCATAACATGCGAATGAGCATCAAAATGAGGTAATATGCATCGAAACGAAGTAAAAATTGATTGTAATGAGAGAATAAACATCAAAATAAAGGAAATAAGCATCGAAACAAAAAAATTGTTGATCAAAACTAGCGTAGGAGCATCAAAATGAAGGAATATGCATCGAAACAAATGAAATATTGATTGTAATGAGAGAAAAGCATTAAAATGAAGGAAATATGAATCAAAACAAAGGAAATATTGATCATAACAACTAAAAAGCATCAAAATGAAGGAATATGCATCGAAACCAAGGAAATGTTGATCATACCAAGCAAATTATCATCAGAATGAAGGTAATATGCATCGAAACGAAGGAAATATGGATCATAACATGCGAATGGGAATCAAAATGAAGGAAATAAGCATCGAAATGAAGGAAATGATGATCATAACAAGCGAATGAGCATCAAAATGGTAGAAATATGCATCGAAACGAAGGAAATGTTGATCACAATAAGCGAATGAGCATCAAAATGAAGGAATATGTATCGAAACGAAGGAAATGTTGATCATAACACGCGAATGAGCATCAAAATGAAGGAAATATTCATCGAAAAGAAGTAAATGTTGATCATAACAAGTGAATGAGCATAAAAATGAAGGAATATGCATCGAAATGAAGGAAATGTTGATCATAAAAAGCTAATGAGCATCAAAATGAGGGAAGGAAATATTGATCATAAGAAACGAATGAGCATCAAAATGAAGTAATATTCATCAAAACGAAGAAAATGTTGATTGTGATGAGTGAATAAGCATCAAAATATATGAAATGTGCATCGAAATGAAGAAATTGTTGATCATAACCAGCGAATGAGCATCAAAACAAAGGAAATATTGATTGTAATGAGAGAAGAGAATCAAAATGGAGGAAATATGCATCAAAACAAATGAAATATTGATCATAACAAGCGAATAAGCATCCAAATGAAGGAATATGCATCGAAACGAAGGAAATGTTGATCATAACAAGCGAATGAGCATCAATATGAAGGAATATGCATCGAAACGAAGGAAATGTTGATCATAACAAGCGAATGAGCATCAAAATGAAGAAAATATGCATCGAAATGAAGGAAATATTGATCATACTAATTAGCATCAAAATGAAGGAATATGCATCGAAACGAAAGAAATGTTGATCATAACAAGCGAATGAGCATCAAAATGAAGGAAATATGCATCAAAACGAAGGAAATGTTGATCATAACAAGTGAATGAGAATCAAAATGAAGGAATATGCATCGAAACAAAGGAAATATTGATTGTAATGAGAGATGAGCATTAAAATGAAGGAAATATGCATTAAAACAAAGGAAATGTTGATCATAACAAGCGAACGAGCATCAAAATGAAGGAATATGCATCAAAACGAAGAAAATGTTGATTTTAATGAGAGAATAAGCATCAAAATATAGGAAATATGCATTGAAATTAAGAAATTATTGATCATAACCAGCGAATGAGCATCAAAATGAAGGAATACGCTTCAAAACAAAGGAAATATTGATTGTAATGAGAGAAGAGCATCAAAATGAAGGAAATATGCATTAAAACAAGGAAATGTTGATCATAACAAGAGAATAAGCATCAAAATGAAGGAATATGCATAGAAACGAAGGAAATGTTGATCATAACAAGCGAATGAGAATCAAAATGAAGGAAATATGCATCGAAATGAAGAAAATGTTGATCATAACAAGCGAATGAGCATCAAAATGAAGGAATATGCATCGAAACGAAGGAATTGATAATAACAAGCGAATGAGCACCAAAATAAAGTAATATGCATCGAAACGAAGGAAATGTTGATCATAACAAGCGAATGAGCATCATAATGAAGGAAATATGCATCTAAACAAAGGAAATGTTGATCATAACATGCGAATGAGCATCAAAATGAAGAAAATGTGCATCGAAACGAAGGAAATGTGGATCATAACAAGCGAATGAGAATCAAAATGAAGGAAATAAGCATCGAAATGAAGGAAATGATGATCATAACAAGCGAATGAGCATCAAAATAAGGGAAATATGCATCGAAACGAGGGAAATGTTGATCACAATAAGCAAATGAGCATCAAAATGAAGGAATATGTATCGAAACGAAGAAAATGTTGATCATAACCAGCGAATGAGCATCAAAATGAAGGAAATATTCATCGAAAAGAAGGAAATGTTGATCATAACAAGCGAATGAGCATCAAAATGAAAGAATATGCATCGAAATGAATGAAATGTTGATCATAACAAGCTAATGAGCATCAAAATGAAGGAAATATGCATCGAAACAAAGGAAATGTTGGTCATAACAAGGGAATGAGCATCAAAATGAAGGAATATGCATCAAAACGAAGAAAATGTTGATTTTAATGAGAGAATAAACATCAAAATATAGAAAATATGCATCAAAATTAAGAAATTGTTGATCATAACCAGCGAATGAGCATCAAAATGAAGGAATACGCTTCAAAACAAAGGAAATATTGATTGTAATGAGAGAAGAGCATCAAAATGAAGGAAATATGCATTAAAACAAGGAAATGTTGATCATAACAAGAGAATAAGCATCAAAATGAAGGAATATGCATCGAAACGAAGGAAATGTTGATCATAACAAGCGAATGAGAATCAAAATGAAGGAAATATGCATCGAAATGAAGAAAATGTTGATCATAACAAGCGAATGAGCATCAAAATGAAGGAATATGCATCGTAACGAAGGAAATATTGATAATAACAAGCGAATGAGCATCAAAATAAAGTAATATGCATCGAAACGAAGGAAATGTTGATCATAACAAGCGAATGAGCATCATAATGAAGGAAATATGCATCTAAACAAAGGAAATGTTGATCATAACATGCGAATGAGCATCAAAATGAGGTAATATGCATCGAAACGAAGAAAAATTGATTGTAATGAGAGAATAAGCATCAAAATAAAGGAAATAAGCATCGAAACAAAAAAATTGTTGATCAAAACTAGCGTAGGAGCATCAAAATGAAGGAATATGCATCGAAACAAATGAAATATTGATTGTAATGAGAGAAAAGCATTAAAATGAAGGAAATATGAATCAAAACAAAGGAAATATTGATCATAACAAATAAAAAGCATCAAAATGAAGGAATATGCATCCAAACCAAGGAAATGTTGATCATACCAAGCAAATTATCATCAGAATGAAGGTAATATGCATCGAAACAAAGGAAATATGGATCATAACATGCGAATGGGAATCAAAATGAAGGAAATAAGCATCGAAATGAAGGAAATGATGATCATAACAAGCGAATGAGCATCAAAATGGTAGAAATATGCATCGAAACGAAGGAAATGTTGATCACAATAAGCGAATGAGCATCAAAATGAAGGAATATGTATCGAAACGAAGGAAATGTTGACCATAACACGCGAATGAGCATCAAAATGAAGGAAATATTCATCGAAAAGAAGTAAATGTTGATCATAACAAGTGAATGAGCATAAAAATGAAGGAATATGCATCGAAATGAAGGAAATGTTGATCATAATAAGCTAATGAGCATCAAAATGAGGGAAGGAAATGTTGATCATAAGAAACGAATGAGCATCAAAATGAAGTAATATTCATCAAAACGAAGAAAATGTTGATTGTAATGAGAGAATAAGCATCAAAATATATGAAATATGCATCGAAATGAAGAAATTGTTGATCATAACCAGCGAATGAGCATCAAAATGTAAGAATATGCATCAAAACAAAGGAAATATTGATTGTAATGAGAGAAGAGAATCAAAATGGAGGAAATATGCATCAAAACAAATGAAATATTGATCATAACAAGCGAATAAGCATCCAAATGAAGGAATATGCATCGAAACGAAGGAAATGTTGATCATAACAAGCGAATGAGCATCAATATGAAGGAATATGCATCGAAACGAAGGAAATGTTGATCATAACAAGCGAATGAGCATCAAAATGAAGAAAATATGCATCGAAATGAAGGTAATATTGATCATACTAATTAGCATCAAAATGAAGGAATATGCATCGAAACGAAAGAAATGTTGATCATAACAAGCGAATGAGCATCAAAATGAAGGAAATATGCATCAAAACGAAGGAAATGTTGATCATAACAAGTGAATGAGAATCAAAATGAAGGAATATGCATCAAAACAAAGGAAATATTGATTGTAATGAGAGATGAGCATTAAAATGAAGGAAATATGCATTAAAACAAAGGAAATATTGATCATAACAATCGAACGAGCATCAAAATGAAGGAATATGCATCAAAACGAAGAAAATGTTGATTTTAATGAGAGAATAAGCATCAAAATATAGGAAATATGCATTGAAATTAAGAAATTATTGATCATAACCAGCGAATGAGCATCAAAATTAAGGAATACGTTTCAAAACAAAGGAAATATTGATTGTAATGAGAGAAGAGCATCAAAATGAAGGAAATATGCATTAAAGCAAGGGAAATGTTGATCATAACATGCGAATAAGCATCAAAATGAAGGAATATGCATCGAAACGAAGGAAATGTTGATCATAACAAGCGAATGAGAATCAAAATGAAGGAAATATGCATCGAAATGAAGAAAATGTTGATCGTAATAAGCGAATGAGCATCAAAATGAAGGAATATGCAACGAAACGAAGGAAATATTGATAATAACAAGCGAATGAGCATCAAAATAAAGTAATATGCATCGAAACGAAGGAAATGTTGATCATAACAAGCGAATGAGCATCAAAATGAAGGAAATATGCATCAAAACGAAGGAAATGTTGATCATAACATGCGAATGAGCATAGAAATGAGGGAATATGCATCGAAACGAAGAAAAAGCTGATCATAATAACAGAATAAGCATCAAAATAAAGGAAATATGCATCGAAACAAAAAAATTGTTGATCAAAACAAGCGTATGAGCATCAAAATGAAGGAATATGCATCGAAACAAAGGAAATATTGATTGCAATGAGAGAAGAGCATTAAAATGTAGGAAATATAAATCAAAACAAAGGAAATATTGATCATAACAAGCGAATAAGCATTAAAATGAAGGAATATGCATCGAAAATAAGGAAATGTTGATCATAACAAGCGAATGAGCATCAAAATGAAGGAAATATTCATTGAAAAGAAGGAAATGTTGATCATAATAAGCTAATGAGAATTAAAATGAGGGAAATATGCATCGAAACAAAGGAAATGTTGGTCATAACAAGAAAATGAGCATCAAAATGAAGGAATATGCATCAAAACGAAGAAAATATTGATTTTAATTAGAGAATAAGCATCAAAATATAGGAAATACGCATCGAAATTAAGAAATTATTGATCATAACCAGCGAATGAGCATCAAAATGAAGGAATACACATCAAAACAAAGGAAATATTGATTGTAATGAGAGAAGAGCATCAAAGTGAAGGAAATATGCATCATAACAAAGGAAATGTTGATCATAACAAGCGAATAAGCATCACAATGAAGGAATATGCATCGAAACGAAGGAAATGTTGATCATAACTAGCGAATGATAATCAAAATGAAGGAAATATGCATCGAAATGAAGAAAATGTTGATCATAATAAGTGAATAAGCATCAAAATGAAGGAATATGCATCGAAACGAAGGAAATGTTGATAATAACAAGCGAATGAGCATCAAAATAAAGTTATATGCATCGAAACGAAGGAAATGTTGATCATAACAAGCGAATGAGCATCATAATGAAGGAAATATGCATCGAAACAAAGGAAATGTTGATCATAACAAGTGAATAGGCGTTCAAATGAAGGAATATGCATCGAAACGAAGGAAATGTTAATCATAACAAGCTAATGAGCATCAAAATGAGGGAAGTGTGCATCGAAACAAAGGGAATATTAATCATAACAAGCGAATGAGCATCAAAATGAAGGAATATGCATCAAAACGAAGAAAATATTGATTGTAATGAGAGAATAAGCATCAAAATATAGGAAATAAGCATCGAAATGAAAAAAATTTTGATCATAACAAGCGAATGAGCATCAATATGAAGGAATATGCATCGAAACAAAGGAAATATTGATTGTAATGAGAGAAGAGCATCAAAATGAAGGAAATATGCATCAAAACAAAGGAAATATTGATCATAACAAGCGAATAAGAATCAAAATGAAGGAATATGCATCGAAACGAAGGAAATGTTGATCATAACAAGCGAAAGAGCGTCTAAATGAAGGAAATATGCATTGAAATGAAGAAAATGTTGATCATAATAAGCGAATGAGCTTCAAAATGAAGGAATATGCATCGAAACAAAGTAAATGTTGATCATAACAAGCGAATGAACATCAAAATGAAGGAAATATGCATCGAAAAGAAGGAAATGTTGATCATACGAATGAGCATCAAAATGAAAGAATATTCATCGAAACAAAGGAAATGTTGATCATAACAAGCGAATGAGCATCAAAATGAAAGAAATATGCATCGAAATGAAGGAAATGTTGATCATAACAAGCTAATGAGCATCAAAATGAATGAATATGCATCGAAACGAAGGAAAAGTTGATCATAACAAGCGAATGGCATCAAAATAAAGTAATATGCATCGAAACGAAGAAAATGTTGATCATAACAAGCGAATAAGAATCAAAATGAAGGAAATGTGCATTAAAACGAAGGAAATGTTGATCGTAACAAGCGAATGAGCATCAAAATGAAGGAAATATACATCGAAAAGAAGGAAATGTTGATCATATGAATGAGCATCAAAATGAAGGAATATGCATCGAAACAAAGGAAATGTTGATCATAACAAGCGAATGAACATCAAAATGAAATAAATATGCATCGAAATGAATGAAATATTGATCATAACAAGCCAATAAGCATCAAAATGAATGAATATGCATCGAAACGAAGGAAAAATTGATCATAACAAACGAATGAGCATCAAAGTGAAGTAATATGCATCGAAACGAAGGAAATGTTGATCATAACAAGCGAATGAGCATCAAAATGAAGGAAATATGCATCAAAACGAATGAAATGTTGATCATAAAATGCGAATGAGCATAGAAATGAGGGAATATGCATCGAAACGAAGAAAAAGCTGATCATAATAACAGAATAAGCATCAAAATAAAGGAAATATGCATCGAAACGAAAAAATTGTTGATAAAAAAAGCGTATGAGCATCAAAATGAAGGAATATGCATCGAAACAAAGGAAATATTGATTGCAATGAGAGAAGAGCATTAAAATGTAGGAAATATGAATCAAAACAAAGGAAATATTGATCATAACAAGCGAATAAGCATTAAAATGAAGGAATATGCATCGAAACTAAGGAAATGTTGATCATAACAAGCGAATGAGCATCAAAATGAAGAAAATGTGCATCGAAACGAAGGAAATGTGGATCATAACAAGCGAATGAGAATCAAAATGAAGGAAATAAGCATCGAAACGAGGGAAATGTTGATCACAATAAGCAAATGAGCATCAAAATGAAGGAATATGTATCGAAACGAAGGAAATGTTGATCATAACAAGCGAATGAGCATCAAAATGAAGGAAATATTCATCGAAAAGAAGGAAATGTTGATCATAACAAGCGAATGAGCATCAAAATGAAAGAATGTGCATCGAAATGAATGAAATGTTGATCATAACAAGCTAATGAGCATCAAAATGAGGGAAATATGCATCGAAAAGAAGGAAATGTTGATCATACGAATGAGCATCAAAATGAAAGAATATTCATCGAAACAAAGGAAATGTTGGTCATAACAAGCGAATGAGCATCAAAATGAAGGAATATGCATCAAAACGAAGAAAATGTTGATTTTAATGAGAGAATAAGCATCAAAATATGGGAAATATGCATCAAAATTAAGAAATTGTTGATCATAACCAGCGAATGAGCATCAAAATGAAGGAATACGCTTCAAAACAAAAGAAATATTGATTGTAATGAGAGAAGAACATCAAAATGAAGGAAATATGCATTAAAACAAGGAAATGTTGATCATAACAAGAGAATAAGCATCAAAATGAAGGAATATGCATCGAAACGAAGGAAATGTTGATCATAACAAGCGAATGAGAATCAAAATGAAGGAAATATGCATCGAAATGAAGAAAATGTTGATCATAACAAGCGAATGAACATCAAAATGAAGGAATATGCATCGAAACGAAGGAAATATTGATAATAACAAGCGAATGAGCATAAAAATAAAGTAATATGCCTCGAAACGAAGGAAATGATGATCATAACAAGCGAATGAGCATCATAATGAAGGAAATATGCATCTAAACAAAGGAAATGCTGATCATAACATGCGAATGAGCATCAAAATGAGGGAATATGCATCGAAACGAAGAAAAAATTGATTGTAATGAGAGAATAAGCATCAAAATAAAAGAAATAAGCATCGAAACAAAAAAATTGTTGATCAAAACTAGCGTAGGAGCATCAAAATGAAGGAATATGCATCGAAACAAATGAAATATTGATTGTAATGAGAGAAAAGCATTAAAATGAAGGAAATATGAATCAAAACAAAGGAAATATTGATCATAACAACTAAAAAGCATCAAAATGAAGGAATATGCATCGAAACCAAGGAAATGTTGATCATACCAAGCAAATTATCATCAGAATGAAGGTAATATGCATCGAAACGAAGGAAATATGGATCATAACATGCGAATGGGAATCAAAATGAAGGAAATAAGCATCGAAATGAAGGAAATGATGATCATAACAAGCGAATGAGCATCAAAATGGTAGAGATATGCATCGAAACGAAGGAAATGTTGATCACAATAAGCGAATGAGCATCAAAATGAAGGAATATGTATCGAAACGAAGGAAATGTTGATCATAACACGCGAATGAGCATCAAAATGAAGGAAATATTCATCGAAAAGAAGTAAATGTTGATCATAACAAGTGAATGAGCATCAAAATGAAGGAATATGCATCGAAATGAAGGAAATGTTGATCATAAAAAGCTAATGAGCATCAAAATGAGGGAAGGAAATGTTGATCATAAGAAACGAATGAGCATCAAAATGAAGTAATATTCATCAAAACGAAGAAAATGTTGATAGTATTGAGAGAATAAGCATCAAAATATATGAAATATGCATCGAAATGAAGAAATTGTTGATCATAACCTGCGAATGAGCATCAAAATGTATGAATATGCATCAAAACAAAGGAAATATTGATTGTAATGAGAGAAGAGAACAAAATGGAGGAAATATGCATCAAAACAAAGGAAATATTGATCATAACAAGCGAATAAGCATCCAAATGAAGGAATATGCATCGAAACGAAGGAAATGTTGATCATAACAAGCGAATGAGCATCAATATGAAGGAATATGCATCGAAACGAAGGAAATGTTGATCTTAACAAGCGAATGAGCATCAAAATGAAGAAAATATGCATCGAAATGAAGGAAAAATAGATCATACTAATGAGCATCAAAATGAAGGAATATGCATCGAAACGAAAGAAATGTTGATCATAACAAGCGAATGAGCATCAAAATGAAGGAAATATGCATCAAAACGAAGGAAATGTTGATCATAACAAGTGAATGAGAATCAAAATGAAGGAATATGCATCGAAACAAAGGAAATATTGATTGTAATGTGAGATGAGCATTAAAATGAATGAAATATGCATTAAAACAAAGGAAATGTTGATCATAACAAGCGAACGAGCATCAAAATGAAGGAATATGCATCAAAACAAAGAAAATGTTGATTTTAATGAGAGAATAAGCATCAAAATATAGGAAATATGCATCGAAATTAATAAATTATTGATCATAACCAGCAAATGAGCATCAAAATGAAGGAATAAGCTTCAAAACAAAGGAAATATTGATTGTAATGAGAGAAGAGCATCAAAATGAAGGAAATATGCATTAAAGCAAGGGAATTGTTGATCATAACAAGCGAATAAGCATCAAAATGAAGGAATATGCATCGAAACGAAAGAAATGTTGATCATAACAAGCGAATGAGAATCAAAATGAAGGAAATATGCATCAAAATGAAGAAAATGTTGATCATAATAAGCGAATGAGCATCAAAATGAAGGAATATGCAACGAAACGAAGGAAATATTGATAATAACAAGCGAATGAGCATCAAAATAAAGTAATATGCATCGAAACGAAGGAAATGTTGATCATAACAAAGGAATGAGCATCAAAATGAAGGAAATATGCATCAAAACGAAGGAAATGTTGATCATAACATGCGAATGAACATAAAAATGAGAGAATATGCATCGAAACGAAGAAAAAGCTGATCATAATAAGAGAATAAGCATCAAAATAAAGGAAATATGCATCGAAACAAAAAATTGTTGATCAAAACAAGCGTGTGAGCATCAAAATGAATATATATGCATCGAAACAAAGGAAATATTGATTGCAATGAGAGAAGAACATTAAAATGTAGGAAATATAAATCAAAACAAAGGAAATATTGATCATAACAAGCGAATAAGCATTAAAATGAAGGAATATGCATGGAAACTAAGGAAATGTTGATCATAACAAGCGAATGAGCATCAAAATGAAGAAAATGTGCATCGAAACGAAGGAAATGTGGATCATAACAAGCGAATGAGAATCAAAATTAAGGAAATAAGCATCGAAATGAAGGAAATGATGATCATAACAAGCGAATGAGCATCAAAATAAGGGAAATATGCATCGAAACGAGGGAAATGTTGATCACAATAAGCAAATGAGCATCAAAATGAAGGAATATGTATCGAAACGAAGGAAATGTTGATCATAACAAGCGAATGAGCATCAAAATGAAGGAAATATTCATCGAAAAGAAGGAAATGTTGATCATAACAAGCGAATGAGCATCAAAATGAATGAATATGCATCGAAATGAATGAAATGTTGATCATAACAAGCTAATGAGCATCAAAATGAGGGAAATATGCATCGAAACAAAGGAAATGTTGGTCATAACAAGCGAATGAGCATCAAAATGAAGGAATATGCATCAAAACGAAGAAAATGTTGATTTTAATGAGAGAATAAGCATAAAAAAATAGAAAATATGCATCAAAATTAAGAAATTGTTGATCATAACCAGCGAATGAGCATCAAAATGAAGGAATACGCTTCAAAACAAAGGAAATATTGATTGTAATGAGAGAAGAGCATCAAAATGAAGGAAATATGCATTAAAACAAGGAAATATTGATCATAACAAGAGAATAAGCATCAAAATGAAGGAATATGCATCGAAACGAAGGAAATGTTGATCATAACAAGCGAATGAGAATCAAAATGAAGGAAATATGCATCGAAATGAAGAAAATGTTGATCATAACAAGCGAATGAGCATCAGAATGAAGGAATATGCATCTAAACGAAGGAAATATTGATAATAACAAGAGAATGAGCATCAAAATAAAGTAATATGCATCGAAATGAAGGAAATGTTGATCATAACAAGCGAATGAGCATCATAATGAAGGAAATATGCATCTAAACAAAGGAAATGTTGATCATAACATGCGAATGAACATCAAAATGAGGGAATATGCATCGAAACGAAGAAAAAATTGATCGTAATGAGAGAATAAGCATAAAAATAAAGGAAATAAGCATCGAAACAACAAAATTGTTGATCAAAACTAGCGTAGGAGCATCAAAATGAAGGAATATGCATCGAAACAAATGAAATATTGATTGTAATGAGAGAAAAGCATTAAAATGAAGGAAATATGAATCAAAACAAAGGAAATATTGATCATAACAACTAAAAAGCATCAAAATGAAGGAATATGCATCGAAACCAAGGAAATGTTGATCATACCAAGAGAATTATCTTCAGAATGAAGGAAATATGCATCGAAACGAAGGAAATATGGATCATAACATGCGAATGGGAATCAAAATAAAGGAAATAAGCATCGAAATGAAGGAAATGATGAACATAACAAGCGAATGAGTACCAAAATGGTAGAAATATGCATCGAAACGAAGGAAATATTGATCACAATAAGCGAATGAGCATCAAAATGAAGGAATATGTATCGAAACGAAGGAAATGTTGATCATAAAACGCGAATGAGCACCAAAATGAAGGAAATATTCATCGAAAAGAAGTAAACGTTGATCATAACAAGTGAATGAGCATCAAAATGAAGGAATATGCATCGAAATGAAAGAAATGTTGATCATAAAAAGCTAATGAGCATCAAAATGAGGGAAGGAAATGTTGATCATAAGAAACGAATGAGCATCAAAATGAAGAAATATTCATCAAAACAAAGAAAATGTTGATTGTAATGAGAGAATAAGCATCAAAATATATGAAATATGCATCGAAATGAAGAAATTGTTGATCATAACCAGCGAATGAGCATCAAAATGTAAGAATATGCATCAAAACAAAGGAAATATTGATTGTAATGAGAGAAGAGAATCAAAATGGAGGAAATATGCATCAAAACAAAGGAAATATTGATCATAACAAGCGAATAAGCATCCAAATGAAGGAATATGCATCGAAACGAAGGAAATGTTGATCATGACAAGCGAATGAGCATCAATATGAAGGAATATGCATCGAAACGAAGGAAATGTTGATCATAACAAGCGAATGAGCATCAAAATGAAGAAAATATGCATCGAAATGAAGGAAATATTGATCATACTAATGAGCATCAAAATGAAGGAATATGCATCGAAACGAAAGAAATGTTGATCATAACAAGCGAATGAGCATCAAAATGAAGGAAATATGCATCAAAACTAAGGAAATGTTGATCATAACAAGTGAATGAGAATCAAAATGAAGGAATATGCATCGAAACAAAGGAAATATTGATTGTAATGAGAGATGAGCATTAAAATGAAGGAAATATGCATTAAAACAAAGGAAATGTTGATCATAACAAGCGAAAGAGCATCAAAATGAAGGAATATGCATCAAAACGAAGAAAATGTTGATTTTAATGAGAGAATAAGCATCAAAATATTGGAAATATACATTGAAATTAAGAAATTATTGATCATAACCAGCGAATGAGCATCAAAATGAAGGAATACGCTTCAAAACAAAGGAAATATTGATTGTAATGATAGAAGAGCATCAAAATGAAGGAAATATGCATTAAAGCAAGGGAAATGTTGAACATAACAAGCGAATAAGCATCAAAATGAAGGAATATGCATCGAAACGAAAGAAATGTTGATCATAACAAGCGAATGAGAATCAAAATGAAGGAAATATGCATCAAAATGAAGAAAATGTTGATATAATAAGCGAATGAGCATCAAAATGAAGGAAATACTCATCAAAATGTTGATAATAACAAGCGAATGAGCATCAAAATAAAGTAATATGCATCGAAACGAAGGAAATGTTGATCATAACAAGCAAATGAGCATCAAAATGAAGGAAATACGCGTTAAAATGAAGGAAATAAGCATCGAAATGAAGGAAATGATTATCATAACAAGCGAATGAGCATAAAAAAAAGGGAAATATGCATCGAAACGAGGGAAATGTTGATCATAATAAGCAAATGAGCATCAAAATGAAGGAATATATATCGAAACGAAGGAAATGTCGATCATAACAAGCGAATGAGCATCAAAATGAAGGAAATATTCATCGAAAAGAAGGAAATGTTGATCATAACAAGCGAATGAGCATCAAAATGAAAGAATATGCATCGAAATGAAGGAAATGTTGATCATAAAAAGCTAATGAGCATCAAAATGAGGGAAATATG
The DNA here is from genome assembly GCA_023678885.1 of Pogostemon cablin. Classification (NCBI taxonomy): domain Eukaryota; kingdom Viridiplantae; phylum Streptophyta; class Magnoliopsida; order Lamiales; family Lamiaceae; genus Pogostemon; species Pogostemon cablin. Next base: position 16,799,224 of record CM042966.1, read on the forward strand.
CATCGAAACAAAGGAAATGTTGCTCATAACAAGGGAATGAGCATCAAAATGAAGGAATATGCATCAAAACGAAGAAAATGTTGATTTTAATGAGAGAATAAGCATCAAAATATAGGAAATATGCATCGAAATTAAAAAATTGTTGATTATAACCAGCGAATGAGCATCAAAATGAAGGAATACGCTTCAAAACAAAGGAAATATTGATTGTAATGCGAGAAGAGCATCAAAATGAAGGAAATATGCATTAAAACAAGGAAATGTTGATCATAACAAGAGAATAAGCATCAAAATGAAGGAATATGCATCGAAACGAAGGAAATGTTTATCATAACAAGCGAATGAGAATCAAAATGAAGGAAATATGCATCGAAATGAAGAAAATGTTGAACATAATAAGCGAATGAGCATCAAAATGAAGGAATATGCATCGAAACGAAGGAAATATTGATAATAACAAGCGAATGAGCATCAAAATAAAGTAATATGCATCGAAACGAAGGAAATGTTGATCATAACAAGCGAATGAGCATCATAATGAAGGAAATATGCATCTAAACAAAGGAAATGTTGATCATAAAATGCGAATGTGCATCAAAATGAGGGAATATGCATCGAAACGAAGAAAAAATTGATCGTAATGAGAGAATAAGCATAAAAATAAAGGAAATAAGCATCGAAACAAAAAAATTGTTGATCAAAACTAGCTTAGGAGCATCAAAATAAAGGAATATGCATCGAAACAAAAGAAATATTGATTGTAATAAGAGAAAAGCATTAAAATGAAGGAAATATGAATCAAAACAAATGAAATATTGATCATAACAACTAAAAAGCATCAAAATAAAGGAATATGCATCGAAACCATGGAAATGTTTTTCATAACAAGCAAATGATCATCAGAATGAAGAAAATATGCATCGAAACGAAGGAAATGTGGATCATAACAAGCGAATGTGAATCAAAATGAAGGAAATAAGCATCGAAATGAAGGAAATGATGATCATAACAAGCGAATGAGCATCAAAATGGTAGAAATATGCATCGAAACGAAGGAAATGTTGATCACAATAAGCGAATGAGCATCAAAATGAAGGAATATGAATCGAAACGAAGGAAATGTTGATCATAACAAGCGAATGAGCATCAAAATGAAGGAAATATTCATCGAAAAGAAGTAAATGTTGATCATAACAAGTGAATGAGCATCAAAATGAAGGAATATGCATCGAAATGAAGGAAATGTTGATCATAACAAGCTAATAATCATCAAAATGAGGGAAGAAAATGTTGATCATAAGAAACGAATGAGCATCAAAATGAAGAAAATGTTGATTGTAATGAGAGAATAAGCATCAAAATATAGGAATTATACATCGAAATGAAGAAATTGTTGATCATAACCAGCGAATGAGCATCAAAATGTAAGAATATGCATCAAAATAAAGGAAATATTGATTGTAATGAGAGAAGAGCATCAAAATGGAGGAAATATGCATCAAAACAAAGGAAATGTTGATCATAACAAGCGAATAACCATCCAAATGAAGGAATATGCATCGAAACGAAGGAAATGTTGATCATAACAAGCGAATGAGCATCAATATGAAGGAATATGGATCGAAACGAAGGAAATGTTGATCATAACAAGCGAATGAGCATCAAAATGAAGAAAATATGCATCGAAATGAAGAAAATATTGATCATACTAATGAGCATCAAAATGAAGGAATATGCATCGAAACGAAAGAAATGATGATCATAACAAGCGAATGAGCATCAAAATGAAGGAAATATGCATCAAAACGAAGGAAACGTTGGTCATAACAAGCGAATAAGAATCTAAATGAAGGAATATCCATCGAAATGAAGGAAATATTGATCATAACAAGCGAATGAGAATCAAAATGAGGGAATATGTATCGAAACCAAGGAAAAGTTGATCGTAATGAGAGAATAGGCATCAAAATAAAGGAAATATTCATCAAAATGAAAAAATTATTGATCAAAACGAGCGTATGAGCACAAAAATGAAGGAATATGCATCGAAACAAAGGAAATATTGATTGTAATAAGAGAAGAGCATTTAAATGAAGGAAATATGAATCAAAACAAAGGAAATGTTGATCATAACAAGCAAATAAGCATCAAAATGAAGGAATATGCATCGATACCAAGGAAATGTTGATCGTAACAAGCGAATGAGAATCAAAATGAGGGAAATAAGCATCGAAATGAAGGAAATGTCGATCATAACAAGCGAATGAGCATCAAAATGAGGGATGTATGCATCGAAACGAAGGAAATATTGATCACAATAAGCGAATGAGCATCTAAATGAAAGAATATGTATCGAAACGAAGGAAATATTAATCATAACAAGCGAATGAGCATCAAAATGAAGGAAATATTCATCGAAAAGAAGAAAATGTATCATAACAAGTGAATAAGCATCAAAATGAAGGAATATGCATCGAAATTAAGGAAATGTTGATCATAACAAGCTAATGAGCATCAAAATGAGGGAAATATGCATCGAAACGAAGGAAATGTTGATCACAATAAGCGAATGAACATTAATATGATGGAATATGTATCGAAACGAAGGAAATGATGATCATAACAAGCGAACGAGCATCAAAATGAAGGAAATATTCATCGAAAAGAAGTAAATGTTGATCAGAACAAGCGAATGAGCATCAAAATGAAGGAATATGCATCGAAATGAAGGAAATGTTGATCATAACAAGCTAATGAGCATCAAAATGAGGGAAGGAAATGTTGATCATAAGAAGCGAATGAGCATCAAAATGAAGGAATATTCATCAAAACGAAGAAAATGTTGATTGTAATAAGAGAATAAGCATCAAAATATAGGAAATATGTATTGAAATGAAGAAATTGTTGATCATAACCAGTGAATGAGCATCAAAATATAAGAATATGCATCAAAACAATGGAAATATTGATTGTAATGCGAGAAGAGCATCAAAATGAAGGAAATATGCATCAAAATAAAGGAAATGTTGATCATAACAAGCGAATAAGCATCCAAATGAAGGAATATGCATCGAAACGAAGGAAATGTTGATCATAACAAGCGAATGAGCATCAAAATGAAGAAAATATGCATCGAAATAAAGGAAATATTAATCATACTAATGAGCATCAAAATGAAAGAATATGAATCGAAACAAAAGAAATGTTGATCATAACAAGCAAATAAGCTTTAAAATGAAGGAAATATGCATCAAAACGAAGGAAATGTAGATCATAACAATTGAATGAGAATCAAAATGAAGAAAATATGCATCGAAACGTAGGAAATGTTTATCATAACAAGTGAATGAGCATCAAAATGAAGGAATATGCATTGAAAAGAAGGAAATGTTGATCGTAATGAGAGAATAAGCATCAAAATGAAGGAAATATGCATCGAAAAGAAGAAATTGTTGATCATATCAAGCGAAGGAGCACCAATGTGAAGGAATATGCATCGAAATGAAGGAAATGTTTATCGTAATGAGAGAATAAGCATAAAAATGAAGGAAATACGCATCGAAACAAAGAAAATGTTGATCATGATAAGTGAATGAGCATCAAAATGAAGTAATAAGCATCGAAACGAAGGAAATGTTGATCATAACAGCGTGTAAGCATCAAAATGTAGGAAATATGCATAGAAAAGAAGGAAATATTGATCATAACAAGAGAATGAATATCAATATGAAGGAATATTCATCGAAACGAAGAAAATTTTGATCATAACAAGTGAATGAGCATCAAAATGAAGGAAATATGCATCGAAAGAAGGAAATGTTGATCATAACAAGGGAATGAGCATCAAAATGAAGGAAATATTCATCGAAAAGAAGGAAATGTTGATCATAACAAGCGAATGAGCATCAAAATAAAGGAATATGCATCGAAATTAAGGAAATGTTGATCATAACAAGCTAATGAGCATCAAAATGAGGGAAATATGCATCAAAACGAAGGAAATATTGATCATAACAAGCGAATGAGGATCAAATTGAAGTAATATGCATCGAAACAAATAAAATGTTGATCTTAATTAAAGAGTAAGCATTAAAATATAGGAAATATGCATCAAAATGAAGAAATTGTTGATCATAACAAGCGTATGAGCATCAAAATGAAGGAATATACATCGAATCAAAGGAAATGTTGGTCAAAACAAGCGAATAAGCATCAAAATGAAGGAATATGCATCGAAATAAAGGAAATGTTGATCATAACAAGCGAATGAGAATCAAAATGAGGGAATATGCATCGAAACGAAGGAGATGTTGATCATAACAAGCGAATGAGAATCAAAATGAGGGAATATGCATCGAAACGAAAGAAAAGTTGATCGTAATGAGAGAATAGGCATCAAAATAAAGGAAATATTCATCGAAACGAAAAAATTGTTGATCAAAACAAGCTTATGAGCATCCCAATGAAGGAATATGCATCGAAACCAAGGAAATATTGATTATAATGAAAGAAGAGCATTAAAATGAAGGAAATATGAATAAAAACAAAGGAAATATTGATCATAACAAGCGAATAAGCATCAAAATGAAGGAATATGCATCGATACCAAGGAAATGTTGATCATAACAAGCGAATGAGAATCCAAATGAGGGAAATAATCATAGAAATGAAGGAAATGTTGATCATAACAAGCGAATGAGCATCAAAATGAAGGAATATGTATCGAAACGAAGGAAATGTTAATCATAACAAGCGAATGAGCATCAAAATGAAGGAAATATTCTTCGAAAAGAAGGAAATGTTGATCATAACAAGTGAATGAACATCAAAATGAAGGAATATGCATCGAAATTAAGGAAATGTTGATCATAACAAGCGAATGAGCATCAAAATGAAGGAATATTCATCAAAACGAAGAAAATTTGATTGTAATGAGAGAATAAGCATCAAAATATAGGAAATATGCATTGAAATGAAGAAATTGTTGATCATAACCAGCGAAAGAGCATCAAAATATAAGAATATGCATCAAAACAAAGGAAATATTTATTGTAATGAGAGAAGAGTATCAAAATGAAGGAAATATGCATCAAAACAAAGGAAATATTGATCATAACAAGCGAATAAGCATCCAAATGAAGGAATATACATCGAAACGAAGGAAATGTTGAACATAACAAACGAATGAGCATCAAAATGAAGAAAATATGCATTGAAATGAAGGAAATATTGATCATACTAATGAGCATCAAAATGAAGGAATATGCATCGAAACGAAAGAAATGTTGATCATAACAAGCGAATGAGCATCAAAATGAAGGAAATAAGCATCAAAACGAAGGAAACGTTGGTCATAACAAGCGAATAAGCATCCAAATGAAGGAATATGCATCGAAACGAAGAAAATGTTGATCATAACAAGCGAATAAGCATCCAAATGAAGGAATATGCATCGAAACGAAGGAAATGTAGATCATAACAAGCGAATGAGCATCAATATGAAGGAATATGCATCGAAACGAAGGAAATGTTGATAATAACAAGCGAATGAGCATCAAAATGAAGAAAATATGCATCGAAATGAAGAAAATATTGATCATACTAATGAGCATCAAAATGAAGGAATATGCATCGAAACAAAAGAAATGTTGATCATAACAAGCGAATGAGCATCAAAATGAAGGAAATATGCATCAAAACGAAGGAAACGTTGGTCATAACAAGCGAATAAGCATCTAAATGAAGGAATATCCATCGAAATGAAGGAAATATTGATCATAACAAGCGAATGAGAATCAAAATGAGGGAATATGTATCGAAACGAAGGACAAGTTGATCGTAATGAAAAAATAGGCATCAAAATAAAGGAAATATTCATCAAAACGAAAAAATTATTGATCAAAACGAGCGTATGAGCACAAAAATGAATGAATATGCATCGAAACAAAGGAAATATTGATTGTAATAAGAGAAGAGCATTTAAATGAAGGAAATATGAATCAAAACAAAGGAAATGTTGATCATAACAAGCGAATAAGCATCAAAATGAAGGAATATGCATCGATACCAAGGAAATGTTGATCGTAACAAGCGAATGAGAATCAAAATGAGGGAAATAAGCATCGAAATGAAGGAAATGTTGATCATAACAAGCGAATGAGCATCAAAATGAGGGATGTATGCATCGAAACGAAGGAAATATTGATCACAATAAGCGAATGAGCATCTAAATGAAGGAATATGTATCGAAACGAAGGTAATATTAATCATAACAAGCGAATGAGCATCAAAATGAAGGAAATATTCATCGAAAAGAAGAAAATGTTCCATAACAAGCGAATGAGCATCAAAATGAAGGAATATGCATCGAAATTAAGGAAATATTGATCATAACAAGCTAATGATCATCAAAATGAGGGAAATATGCATTGAAACGAAGGAAATGTTGATCACAATAAGCGAATGAACATTAATATGATGGAATATGTATCGAAACCAAGGAAATGATGATCATAACAAGCGAATGAGCATCAAAATGAAGGAAATATTCATCGAAAAGAAGTAAATGTTGATCATAACAAGCGAATGAGCATCAAAATGAAGGAATATGCATCGAAATGAAGGAAATGTTGATCATAACAAGCTAATGAGCATCAAAATGAGGGAAGGAAATGTTGATCATTCATCAAAACGAAGAAAATGTTGATTGTAATGAGAGAATAAGCATCAAAATATAGGAAATATGCATTGAAATGAAGAAATTGTTGATCATAACCAGCGAATGAGCATCAAAATATAAGAATATGCATCAAAACAAAGGAAATATTGATTGTAATGCGAGAAGAGCATCAAAATGAAGGAAATATGCATCAAAATAAAGGAAATGTTGATCATAACAAGCGAATAAGCATCCAAATGAAGGAATATGCATCGAAACGAAGGAAATGTTGATCATAACTAGCGAATGAGCATCAAAATGAAGAAAATATGCATCGAAATGAAGGAAATATTAATCATACTAATGAGCATCAAAATGAAGGAATATGCATCGAAACGAAAGAAATGTTGATCATAACAAGCTAATGAGCATCAAAATGAAGGAAATATGCATCAAAACGAAGGAAATGTTGATCATAACAATCGAATGAGAATCAAAATGAAAAAAATATGCATCGAAACGTAGTAAATGTTTATCATAACAAGTGAATGAGCATCAAAATGAAGGAATATGCATTGAAAAGAAGGAAATGTTGATCGTAATGAGAGAATAAGCATCAAAATGAAGGAAATATGCATCGAAAAGAAGGAATTGTTGATCATATCAAGCGAAGGAGCACCAATGTGAAGGAATATGCATCGAAATGAAGGAAATGTTGATCGTAATGAGAGAATAAGCATAAAAATGAAGGAAATACGCATCGAAACAAAGAAAATGTTGATCATGATAAGTGAATGAGCATCAAAATGAAGTAATAAGTATCGAAATGAAGGAAATGTTGATCATAACAGCGTGTAAGCATCAAAATGTTGGAAATATGCATAGAAAAGAAGGAAATATTGATCATAACAAGAGAATGAATATCAATATGAAGGAATATTCATCGAAACGAAGAAAATTTTGATCATAACAAGTGAATGAGCATCAAAATGAGGGAAATATGCATCGAAAGAAGGAAATGTTGATCATAACAAGCGAATGAGCATCAAAATGAAGGAAATATTCTTCGAAAAAGGAAATGTTGATCATAACAAGCGAATGAGCATCAAAATAAAGGAATATGCATCGAAATTAAGGAAATGTTGATCATAACAAGCTAATGAGCATCAAAATGAGGGAAATATGCATCAAAACGAAGGAAATATTGATCATAACAAGCGAATGAGGATCAAGATGAAGTAATATGCATCGAAACGAATAAAATGTTGATCGTAATTAAAGAGTAAGCATTAAAATATAGGAAATATGCATCAAAATGAAGAAATTGTTGATCATAACAAGCGTATGAGCATCAAAATGAAGGAATATACATCGAATCAAAGGAAATGTTGGTCAAAATAAGCGAATAAGCATCAAAATGAAGGAATATGCATCGAAATAAAGGAAATGTTGATCATAACAAGCGAATGAGAATCAAAATGAGGGAATATGCATCGAAACGAAGGAGATGTTGATCATAACAAGCGAATGAGAATCAAAATGAGGGAATATGCATCGAAACGAAAGAAAAGTTGATCGTAATGAGAGAATAGGCATCAAAATAAAGGAAATATTCATCGAAACGAAAAAATTGTTGATCAAAACAAGCTTATGAGCATCCAAATGAAGGAATATGCATCGAAACCAAGGAAATATTGATTGTAATGAAAGAAGAGCATTAAAATGAAGGAAATATGAATAAAAACAAAGGAAATATTGATCATAACAAGCGAATAAGCATCAAAATGAAGGAATATGCATCGATACAAAGGAAATGTTGATCATAACAAGCGAATGAGAATCCAAATGAGGGAAATAATCATAGAAATGAAGGAAATGTTGATCATAACAAGCGAATGAGCATCAAAATGAGGGATGTATGTATCGAAACGAAGGAAATATTGATCACAAAAAGCGAATGAGCATCAAAATGAAGGAATATGTATTGAAACGAAGGAAATGTTAATCATAACAAGCGAATGAGCATCAAAATGAAAGAAATATTCATCAAAAAGAAGGAAATGTTGATCATAACAAGCGAATGAACATCAAAATGAAGGAATATGCATCGAAATTAAGGAAAAGTTGATCATAACAAGCGAATGAGCATCAAAATGAAGGAATATTCATCAAAACGAAGAAAATTTGATTATAATGAGAGAATAAGCATCAAAATATAGGAAATATGCATTGAAATGAAGAAATTGTTGATCATAACAAGCGAATGAGTATCAAAATATAAGAATATGCATCAAAACAAAGGAAATATTGATTGTAATGAGAGAAGAGCATCAAAATGAAGGAAATATGCATTAAAACAAAGGAAATGTTGATCATAAGAAGCGAATAAGCATCCAAATGAAGGAATATACATCGAAACGAAGGAAATGTTGATCATAACAAACGAATGAGCATCAAAATGAGGAAAATATGCATAGAAATGAAGGAAATATTGATCATACTAATGAGCATCAAAATGAAGGAATATGCATCGAAACGAAAGAAATGTTGATCATAACAAGCGAATGAGCTTCAAAATGAAGGAAATATTCATCGAAATTAAGGAAATGTTGACCATGACAAGCTAACGAGCATCAAAATGAGGGAAATATGCATCAAAACGAAGGAAATGTTGATCATAACAATCGAATGAGCATCAAAATGAAGGAATATGCATCGAAACAAAGGAAATATTGATTGTAATGAAAGATGAGCATTAAAATGAAGTAAATATGAATAAAAACAAAGGAAATATTTATCATAACAAGCGAATAAGCAATAAAATGAAGGAATATGCATCGATACTAAGGAAATGTTGATCATAACAAGCGAATGAGAATCAAAATGAGGGAAATAAGTATCGAAATGAAGGAAATGTTGATCATAACAAGCAAATGAGCATCAAAAAGAGGGATGTATGCATCGAAACGAAGGAAATATTGATCACAATAAGCGAATGAGCATCAAAATGAAGGAATATGTATCGAAACGAAGGAAATATTGATCATAACAAGCTAATAAACATCAAAATGAGGGAAGAAAATGCTGATCATAAGAAACGAATGAGCATCAAAATGAAGAAAATGTTGATTGTAATGAGAGAATAAGCATCAAAATATAGGAATTATACATCGAAATGAAGAAATTGTTGATCATAACCAGCGAATGAGCATCAAAATGTAAGAATATGCATCAAAACAAAGGAAATATTGATTGTAATGAGAGAAGAGCATCAAAATGGAGGAAATATGCATCAAAACAAAGGAAATGTTGATCATAACAAGCGAATAAGCATCCAAATGAAGGAATATGCATCGAAACGAAGGAAATGTTGATCATAACAAGCGAATGAGCATCAATATGAAGGAATATGGATCGAAACGAAGGAAATGTTGATCATAACAAGCGAATGAGCATCAAAATGAAGAAAATATGCATCGAAATGAAGAAAATATTGATCATACTAATGAGCATCAAAATGAAGGAATATGCATCGAAACGAAAGAAATGATGATCATAACAAGCGAATGAGCATCAAAATGAAGGAAATATGTATCAAAACGAAGGAAACGTTGGTCATAACAAGCGAATAAGAATCTAAATGAAGGAATATCCATCGAAATGAAGGAAATATTGATCATAACAAGCGAATGAGAATCAAAATGAGGGAATATGTATCGAAACCAAGGAAAAGTTGATCGTAATGAGAGAATAGACATCAAAATAAAGGAAATATTCATCAAAACGAAAAAATTATTGATCAAAACGAGCGTATGAGCACAAAAATGAAGGAATATGCATCGAAACAAAGGAAATATTGATTGTAATAAGAGAAGAGCATTTAAATGAAGGAAATATGAATCAAAACAAAGGAAATGTTGATCATAACAAGCGAATAAGCATCAAAATGAAGGAATATGCATCGATACCAAGGAAATGTTGATCGTAAAAAGCGAATGAGAATCAAAATGAGGGAAATAAGCATCGAAATGAAGGAAATGTCGATCATAACAAGCGAATGAGCATCAAAATGAGGGATGTATGCATCGAAACGAAGGAAATAATGATCACAATAAGCGAATGAGCATCTAAATGAAAGAATATGTATCGAAACGAAGGAAATATTAATCATAACAAGCGAATGAGCATCAAAATGAAGGAAATATTCATCGAAAAGAAGAAAATGTATCATAACAAGTGAATAAGCATCAAAATGAAGGAATATGCATCGAAATTAAGGAAATGTTGATCATAACAAGCTAATGTGCATCAAAATGAGGGAAATATGCATCGAAACGAAGGAAATGTTGATCACAATAAGCGAATGAACATTAATATGATGGAATATGTATCGAAACGAAGGAAATGATGATCATAACAAGCGAACGAGCATCAAAATGAAGGAAATATTCATCGAAAAGAACTAAATGTTGATCATAACAAGCGAATGAGCATCAAAATGAAGGAATATGCATCGAAATGAAGGAAATGTTGATCATAACAAGCTAATGAGCATCAAAATGAGGGAAGGAAATGTTGATCATAAGAAGCGATGAGCATCAAAATGAAGGAATATTCATCAAAACGAAGAAAATGTTGATTGTAATGAGAGAATAAGCATCAAAATATAGGAAATATGCATTGAAATGAAGAAATTGTTGATCATAACCAGCGAATGAGCATCAAAATATAAGAATATGCATCAAAACAATGGAAATATTGATTGTAATGCGAGAAGAGCATCAAAATGAAGGAAATATGTATCAAAATAAAGGAAATGTTGATCATAACAAGCGAATAAGCATCCAAATGAAGGAATATGCATCGAAACGAAGGAAATGTTGATCATAACAAGCGAATGAGCATCAAAATGAAGAAAATATGCATCGAAATGAAGGAAATATTAATCATACTAATGAACATCAAAATGAAGGAATATGAATCGAAACAAAAGAAATGTTGATCATAACAAGCAAATAAGCATCAAAATGAAGGAAATATGCATCAAAACGAAGGAAATGTTGATCATAACAATTGAATGAGAATCAAAATGAAGAAAATATGCATCGAAACGTAGGAAATGTTTATCATAACAAGTGAATGAGCATCAAAATGAAGGAATATGCATTGAAAAGAAGGAAATGTTGATCGTAATGAGAGAATAAGCATCAAAATGAAGGAAATATGCATCGAAAAGAAGGAATTGTTGATCATATCAAGCGAAGGAGCACCAATGTGAAGGAATATGCATCGAAATGAAGGAAATGTTGATCGTAATGAGAGAATAAGCATAAAAATGAAGGAAATACGCATCGAAACAAAGAAAATGTTGATCATGATAAGTGAATGAGCATCAAAATGAAGTAATAAGCATCGAAACGAAGGAAATGTTGATCATAACAGCGTGTAAGCATCAAAATGTAGGAAATATGCATAGAAAAGAAGGAAATATTGATCATAACAAGAGAATGAATATCAATATGAATGAATATTCATCGAAACGAAGAAAATTTTGATCATAACAAGTGAATGAGCATCAAAATGAAGGAAATATGCATCGAAAGAAGGAAATGTTGATCATAACAAGCGAATGAGCATCAAAATGAAGGAAATATTCATCGAAAAGAAGGAAATGTTGATCATAACAAGCGAATGAGCATCAAAATAAAGGAATATGCATCGAAATTAAGGAAATGTTGATCATAACAAGCTAATGAGCATCAAAATGAGGGAAATATGCATCAAAACAAAGGAAATATTGATCATAACAAGCGAATGAGGATCAAGATGAAGTAATATGCATCGAAACGAATAAAATGTTGATCGTAATTAAAGAGTAAGCATTAAAATATAGGAAATATGCATCAAAATGAAGAAATTTTTGATCATAACAAGCGTATGAGCATCAAAATGATGGAATATACATAGAATCAAAGGAAATGTTGGTCAAAACAAGCGAATAAGCATCAAAATGAAGGAATATGCATCGAAATAAAGGAAATGTTGATCATAACAAGCGAATGAGAATCAAAATGAGGGAATATGCATCGAAACGAAGGAGATGTTGATCATAACAACCGAATGAGAATCAAAATGAGGGAATATGCATCGAAACGAAAGAAAAGTTGATCGTAATGAGAGAATAGGCATCAAAATAAAGGAAATATTCATCGAAACGAAAAAATTGTTGATCAAAACAAGCTTATGAGCATCCAAATGAAGGAATATGCATCGAAACCAAGGAAATATTGATTGTAATGAAAGAAGAGCATTAAAATGAAGGAAATATGAATAAAAACAAAGGAAATATTGATCATAACTAGCGAATAAGCATCAAAATGAAGGAATATGCATCGATACAAAGGAAATGTTTATCATAACAAGCGAATGAGAATCCAAATGAGGGAAATAATCATAGAAATGAAGGAAATGTTGATCATAACAAGCGAATGAGCATCAAAATGAGGGATGTATGCATCGAAACGATGGAAATATTGATCTCAAAAAGCGAATGAGCATCAAAATGAAGGAATATGTATCGAAACGAAGGAAATGTTAATCATAACAAGCGAATGAGCATCAAAATGAAGGAAATATTCATCGAAAAGAAGGAAATGTTGATCATAACAAGAGAATGAACATCAAAATGAAGGAATATACATCGAAATTAAGGAAATGTTGATCATAACAAGCGAATGAGCATCAAAATGAAGGAATATTCATCAAAACGAAGAAAATTTGATTGAAATGAGAGAATAAGCATAAAAATATAGGAAATATGCATTGAAATGAAGAAATTGTTGATCATAAATAGCGAATGAGCATCAAAATATAAGAATATGCATCAAAACAAAGGAAATATTGATTGTAATGAGAGAAGAGTATCAAAATGAAGGAAATATGCATCAAAACAAAGGAAATGTTGATCATAACAAGCAAATAAGCATCCAAATGAAGGAATATACATCGAAACGAAGGAAATGTTGATCATAACAAACGAATGAGCATCAAAATGAAGAAAATATGCATCGAAATGAAGGAAATATTAATCATACTAATGAGCATCAAAATGAAAGAATATGCATCGAAACGAAAGAAATGTTGATCATAACAAGCGAATGAGCATCAAAATGAAGGAAATATGCATAAAAACGAAGGAAACGTTGGTCATAACAAGCGAATAAGCATCCAAATGAAGGAATATGCATCGAAATGAAGGAAATGTTGATCATAACAAGCTAATGAGCATCAAAATGAGGGAAGGAAATGTTGATCATAAGAAGCGAATGAGCATCAAAATGAAGGAATATTCATCAAAACGAAGAAAATCTTGATTGTAATGAGAGAATAAGCATCAAAATATAGGAAATATGCATTGAAATGAAGAAATTGTTGATCATAACCAGCGAATGAGCATCAAAATATAAGAATATGCATCAAAACAAAGGAAATATTGATTGTAATGCGAGAAGAGCATCAAAATGAAGGAAATATGCATCAAAATAAAGGAAATGTTGATCATAACAAGCGAATAAGCATCCAAATGAAGGAATATGCATCGAAACGAAGGAAATGTTGATCATAACTAGCGAATGAGCATCAAAATGAAGAAAATATGCATCGAAATGAATGAAATATTAAACATACTAATGAGCATCAAAATGAAGGAATATGCATCGAAACGAAAGAAATGTTGATCATAACAAGCGAATGAGCATCAAAATGAAGGAAATATGCATAAAAACGAAGGAAACGTTGGTCATAACAAGCGAATAAGCATCCAAATGATGGAATATGCATCGAAACAATGTAAATGTTGATCATAACAAGCGAATAAGCATCCAAATGAAGGAATATGCATCGAAACGAAGGAAATGTAGATCATAACAAGCGAATGAGCATCAATATGAAGGAATATGCATCGAAACGAAGGAAATGTTGATCATAACAAGCGAATGAGCATCAAAATGAAGAAAATATGCATCGAAATGAAGAAAATATTGATCATACTAATGAGCATCAAAATGAAGGAATATGCATCGAAACAAAAGAAATGTTGATCATAACAAGCGAATGAGCATCAAAATGAAGGAAATATGCATCAAAACGAAGGAAACGTTGGTCATAACAAGCGAATAAGCATCTAAATGAAGGAATATCCATCGAAATGAAGGAAATATTGATCATAACAAGCGAATGAGAATCAAAATGAGGGAATATGCATCGAAACGAAGGAGATGTTGATCATAACAACCGAATGAGAATCAAAATGAGGGAATATGCATCAAAACGAAAGAAAAGTTGATCGTAATGAGAGAATAGGCATCAAAATAAAGGAAATATTCATCGAAACGAAAAAATTGTTGATCAAAACAAGCTTATGAGCATCCAAATGAAGGAATATGCATCGAAACCAAGGAAATATTGATTGTAATGAAAGAAGAGCATTAAAATGAAGGAAATATGAATAAAAACAAAGGAAATATTGATCATAACTAGCGAATAAGCATCAAAATGAAGGAATATGCATCGATACAAAGGAAATGTTGATCATAACAAGCGAATGAGAATCCAAATGAGGGAAATAATCATAGAAATGAAGGAAATGTTGATCATAACAAGCGAATGAGCATCAAAATGAGGGATGTATGCATCGAAACGAAGGAAATATTGATCACAAAAAGCGAATGAGCATCAAAATGAAGGAATATGTATCGAAACGAAGGAAATGTTAATCATAACAAGCGAATGAGCATCAAAATGAAGGAAATATTCATCGAAAAGAAGGAAATGTTGATCATAACAAGCGAATGAACATCAAAATGAAGGAATATGCATCGAAATTAAGGAAATGTTGATCATAACAAGCGAATGAGCATCAAAATGAAGGAATATTCATCAAAACGAAGAAAATTTGATTGAAATGAGAGAATAAGCATCAAAATATAGGAAATATGCATTGAAATGAAGAAATTGTTGATCATAACTAGCGAATGAGCATCAAAATATAAGAATATGCATCAAAACAAAGGAAATATTGATTGTAATGAGAGAAGAGTATCAAAATGAAGGAAATATGCATCAAAACAAAGGAAATGTTGATCATAACAAGCAAATAAGCATCCAAATGAAGGAATATACATCGAAACGAAGGAAATGTTGATCATAACAAACGAATGAGCATCAAAATGAAGAAAATATGCATCGAAATGAAGGAAATATTAATCATACTAATGAGCATCAAAATGAAGGAATATGCATCGAAACGAAAGAAATGTTGATCATAACAAGCGAATGAGCATCAAAATGAAGGAAATATGCATAAAAACGAAGGAAACGTTGGTCATAACAAGCGAATAAGCATCCAAATGAAGGAATATGCATCGAAATGAAGGAAATGTTGATCATAACAAGCTAATGAGCATCAAAATGAGGGAAGGAAATGTTGATTATAAGAAGCGAATGAGCATCAAAATGAAGGAATATTCATCAAAACGAAGAAAATGTTGGTTGTAATGAGAGAATAAGCATCAAAATATAGGAAATATGCATTGAAATGAAGAAATTGTTGATCATAACCAGCGAATGAGCATCAAAATATAAGAATATGCATCAAAACAAAGGAAATATTGATTGTAATGCGAGAAGAGCATCAAAATGAAGGAAATATGCATCAAAATAAAGGAAATGTTGATCATAACAAGCGAATAAGCATCCAAATGAAGGAATATGCATCGAAACGAAGGAAATGTTGATCATAACTAGCGAATGAGCATCAAAATGAAGAAAATATGCATCTAAATGAAGGAAATATTAATCATACTAATGAGCATCAAAATGAAGGAATATGCATCGAAACGAAAGAAATGTTGATCATAACAAGCGAATGAGCATCAAAATGAAGGAAATATGCATAAAAACGAAGGAAACGTTGGTCATAACAAACGAATAAGCATCCAAATGAAGGAATATGCATCGAAACAAAGTAAATGTTGATCATAACAAGCGAATAAGCATCCAAATGAAGGAATATGCATCGAAACGAAGGAAATGTAGATCATAACAAGCGAATGAGCATCAATATGAAGGAATATGCATCGAAACGAAGGAAATGTTGATCATAACAAGCGAATGAGCATCAAAATGAAGAAAATATGCATCGAAATGAAGAAAATATTGATCATACTAATGAGCATCAAAATGAAGGAATATGCATCGAAACAAAAGAAATGTTGATCATAACAAGCGAATGAGCATCAAAATGAAGGAAATATGCATCAAAACGAAGGAAACGTTGGTCATAACAAGCGAATAAGCATCTAAATGAAGGAATATCCATCGAAATGAAGGAAATATTGATCATAACAAGCGAATGAGAATCAAAATGAGGGAATATGTATCGAAACGAAGGAAAAGTTGATCGTAATGAAAAAATAGGCATCAAAATAAAGGAAATATTCATCAAAACGAAAAAATTATTGATCAAAACGAGCGTATGATCACAAAAATGAAGGAATATGCATCGAAATAAAGGAAATATTGATTGTAATGAAAGAAGAGAATTAAAATGAAGGAAATATGAATCAAAACAAAGGAAATGTTGATCATAACAAGCGAATAAGCATCAAAATGAAGGAATATGCATCGATACCAAGGAAATGTTGATCGTAACAAGCGAATGAGAATCAAAATAAGGGAAATAAGCATCGAAATGAAGGAAATGTTGATCATAACAAGCGAATGAGCATCAAAATGAGGGATGTATGCATCGAAACGAAGGAAATATTGATCACAATAAGCGAATGAGCATCTAAATGAAGGAATATGTATCGAAACGAAGGTAATATTAATCATAACAAGCGAATGAGCATCAAAATGAAGGAAATATTCATCGAAAAGAAGAAAATGTTCCATAACTAGCGAATGAGCATCAAAATGAAGGAATATGCATCGAAATTAAGGAAATATTGATCATAACAAGCTAATGAGCATCAAAATGAGGGAAATATGCATTGAAACGAAGGAAATGTTGATCACAATAAGCGAATGAACATTAATATGATGGAATATGTATCGAAACCAAGGAAATGATGATCATAACAAGCTAATGAGCATCAAAATGAAGGAATATGCATCGAAATGAAGGAAATGTTGATCATAACAAGCTAATGAGCATCAAAATGAGGGAAGGAAATGTTGATCATAAGAAGCGAATGAGCATCAAAATGAAGGAATATTCATCAAAACGAAGAAAATGTTGATTGTAATGAGAGAATAAGCATCAAAATATAGGAAATATGCATTGAAATGAAGAAATTGTTGATCATAACCAGCGAATGAGCATCAAAATATAAGAATATGCATCAAAACAAAGGAAATATTGATTGTAATGCGAGAAGAGCATCAAAATGAAGGAAATATGCATCAAAATAAAGGAAATGTTGATCATAACAAGCGAATAAGCATCCAAATGAAGGAATATGCATCGAAACGAAGGAAATGTTGATCATAACTAGCGAATGAGCATCAAAATGAAGAAAATATGCATCGAAATGAAGGAAATATTAATCATACTAATGAGCGTCAAAATGAAGGAATATGCATCGAAACGAAAGAAATGTTGATCATAACAAGCTAATGAGCATCAAAATGAAGGAAATATGCATCAAAACGAAGGAAATGTTGATCATAACAATCGAATGAGAATCAAAATGAAGAAAATATGCATCGAAACGTAGGAAATGTTTATCATAACAAGTGAATGAGCATCAAAATGAAGGAATATGCATTGAAAAGAAGGAAATGTTGATCGTAATGAGAGAATAAGCATCAAAATGAAGGAAATATGCATCGAAAAGAAGGAATTGTTGATCATATCAAGCGAAGGAGCACCAATGTGAAGGAATATGCATCGAAATGAAGGAAATGTTGATCGTAATGAGAGAATAAGCATAAAAATGAAGGAAAACGCATCGAAACAAAGAAAATGTTGATCATGATAAGTGAATGAGCATCAAAATGAAGTAATAAGCATCGAAACGAAGGAAATGTTGATCATAACAGCGTGTAAGCATCAAAATATTGGAAATATGCATAGAAAAGAAGGAAATATTGATCATAACAAGAGAATGAATATCAATATGAAGGAATATTCATCGAAACGAAGAAAATTTTGATCATAACAAGTGAATGAGCATCAAAATGAAGGAAATATGCATCGAAAGAAGGAAATGTTGATCATAACAAGCGAATGAGCATAAAAATGAAGGAAATATTCTTCGAAAAAGGAAATGTTGATCATAACAAGCGAATGAGCATCAAAATAAAGGAATATGCATCGAAATTAAGGAAATGTTGATCATAACAAGCTAATGAGCATCAAAATGAGGGAAATATGCATCAAAACGAAGGAAATATTGATCATAACAAGCGAATGAGGATCAAGATGAAGTAATATGCATCGAAACGAATAAAATGTTGATCGTAATTAAAGAGTAAGCATTAAAATATAGGAAATATGCATCAAAATGAAGAAATTGTTGATCATAACAAGCGTATGAGCATCAAAATGAAGGAATATACATCGAATCAAAGGAAATGTTGGTCAAAATAAGCGAATAAGCATCAAAATGAAGGAATATGCATCGAAATAAAGGAAATGTTGATCATAACAAGCGAATGAGAATCAAAATAAGGGAATATGCATCGAAACGAAGGAGATGTTGATCATAACAAGCGAATGAGAATCAAAATGAGGGAATATGCATCGAAACAAAAGAAAAGTTGATCGTAATGATAGAATAGGCATCAAAATAAAGAAAATATTCATCGAAACGAAAAAATTGTTGATCAAAACAAGCTTATGAGCATCCAAATGAAGGAATATGCATCGAAACCAAGGAAATATTGATTGTAATGAAAGAAGAGCATTAAAATGAAGGAAATATGAATAAAAACAAAGGAAATATTGATCATAACAAGCGAATAAGCATCAAAATGAAGGAATATGCATCGATACAAAGGAAATGTTGATCATAACAAGCGAATGAGAATCCAAATGAGGGAAATAATCATAGAAATGAAGGAAATGTTGATCATAACAAGCGAATGAGCATCAAAATGAGGGATGTATGTATCGAAACGAAGGAAATATTGATCACAAAAAGCGAATGAGCATCAAAATGAAGGAATATGTATTGAAACGAAGGAAATGTTAATCATAACAAGCGAATGAGCATCAAAATGAAAGAAATATTCATCAAAAAGAAGGAAATGTTGATCATAACAAGCGAATGAACATCAAAATGAAGGAATATGCATCGAAATTAAGGAAAAGTTGATCATAACAAGCGAATGAGCATCAAAATGAAGGAATATTCATCAAAACGAAGAAAATTTGATTGTAATGAAAGAATAAGCATCAAAATATAGGAAATATGCATTGAAATGAAGAAATTGTTGATCATAACAAGCGAATGAGCATCAAAATGAAGAAAATATGCATCGAAATGAAGGAAATATTGATCATACTAATGAGCATCAAAATGAAGGAATATGCATCGAAACGAAAGAAATGTTGATCATAACAAGCGAATGAGCATCAAAATGAAGGAAATATGCATCAAAACGAAGGAAACGTTGGTCATAACAAGCGAATAAGCATCCAAATGAAGGAATATGCATCGAAACGAAGAAAATGTTGATCATAACAAGCGAATAAGCATCCAAATGAAGGAATATGCATCGAAATGAAGGAAATATTGATTGTAATGAAAGAAGAGCATTAAAATGAAGTAAATATGAATAAAAACAAAGGAAATATTTATCATAACAAGCGAATAAGCAACAAAATGAAGGAATATGCATCGATACCAAGGAAATGTTGATCATAACAAGTGAATGAGAATCAAAATGAGGGAAATAAGTATCGAAATGAAGGAAATGTTGATCATAACAAGCAAATGAGCATCAAAATGAGGGATGTATGCATCGAAACGAAGGAAATATTGATCACAATAAGCGAATGAGCATCAAAATGAAGGAATATGTATCGAAACGAAGGAAATATTGATCATAACGAGCGAATGAGCATCAAAATGAAGGAAATATTCATCGAAAAGAAGTAAATGTTGATCATAACAAGCGAATGAGCATCACAATGATGGAATATGCATCGAAATGAAGGAAATGTTGATCATAACAAGCTAATGAGCATCAAAATGAGGGAAGGAAATGTTGATCATAAGAAGCGAATGAGCATCAAAATTAAGGAATATTCATCAAAACGAAGTAAATGTTGATTGTAATGAGAGAATAAGCATCAAAATATAGGAAATATGCATCGAAATGAAGAAATTGTTGATCATAACCAGCAAATGAGCATCAAAATGTAAGAATATGCATCAAAATAAAGGAAATATTGATTGTAATGAGAGAAGAGCATCAAAATGAAAGAAATATGCATCAAAACAAAGGAAATGTTGATCATAACAGGCGAATAAGCATCCAAATGAAGGAATATGCATTGAAACGAAGGAAATGTTTATCATAACAAGCAAATGAGCATCAATATGAAGAAATATGCATCGAAACGAAGGAAATGTTGATCATAACAAGCGAATGAGCATCAAAATGAAAATAATATGCATCGAAATGAAGGAAATATTGATCATACTAATGAGCATCAAAATGAAGGAATATGCATCGAAACGAAAGAAATGTTGATCATAACAAGTGAATGAGCATCAAAATGAAGGAAATATGCATCAAAACGAAGGAAATGTAGATCATAACAATCGAATGAGAATCAAAATGAAGAAAATATGCATCGAAATGTAGGAAATGTTTATCATAACAAGCGAATGAGCATCAAAGTGAAGGAATATGTATCGAAAAGAAGGAAATGTTGATTGTAATGAGAGAATAAGCATCAAAATGAAGGAAATATGCATCGAAACGAAGGAATTGTTGATCATATCAAGCGAAGGAGCACCAAAGTGAAGGAATATACATCGAAATGAAGGAAATGTTAATCGTAATGAGAGAATAAGCAAAAAAATGAAGGAAATACGCATCGAAACAAAAAAAATGTTGATCATAGTAAGTGAATGAGCATCAAAATGAAGTAATAAGCAACGAAACGAAGGAAATGTTGATCATGACAGCGTGTAAGCATCAAAATGAAGGAAATATGCATCGAAAAGAAGGAAATGTTGATCATAACAAGAGAATGAATATCAATATGAAGGAATATTCATCGAAACGAAGAAAATTTTGATCATAACAAGTGAATGAGCATCAAAATGAAGGAAATATGCTTGGAAAGAAGGAAATGTTGATCATAACAAGAGAATGAGCATCAAAATGAGGGAAATATGCATCAAAACGGAGGAAATATTGATCATAACATGCGAATGAGGATCAAGATGAAGGAATATGCATCGAAACGAATAAAATGTTGATCGTAATTAAAGAGTAAGCATTAAAATATAGGAAATATGCATCAAAAAGAAGAAATTGTTGATAATAACAAGCGAATGAGCATCAAAATGAAGGAATATACATCGAAACAAAGGAAATATTGATTATAATGAGAGAAAAGCATCAAAATAAAGGAAATATGCATCGAATCAAAGGAAATGTTGGTCATAACAACCGAATAAGCATCAAAATGAAGGAATATGCATCGAAATAAAGGAAATGTTGATCATAACAAGCGAATGAGAATCAAAATGAGGGAATATGCATCGAAACGAAGGAAAAATTGATCGTAATGAGAGAATAGACATCAAAATAAAGGAAATATTCATCGAAACGAAAAAATTGTCGATCAAAACAATCTTATTAGCATCAAAATGAAGGAATAGGCCTCGAAACAAAGGAAATATTGATTGTAATGAAAGAAGAGCATTATAATGAAGGAAATATGAATAAAAACAAAGGAAATATTTATCATAACAAGCGAATAAGCATCAAAATGAAGGAATATGCATCGATACCAAGGAAATGTTGATCATAACAAGCGAATGAGAAACAAAATGAGGGAAATAAGCATCGAAATGAAGGAAATGTTGATCATAACAAGCGAATGAGCATCAAAATGAGGGATGTATGCATCGAAACGAAGGAAATATTGATCACAATAAGCGAGAGCATCAAAATGAAGGAATATGTATCGAAATGAAGGAAATGTTAATCATAACAAGTGAATGAGCATCAAAATGAAGGAAATATTCATAGAAAAGAAGTAAATATATCATAACAAGCGAATGAGCATCAAAATAATGTAATATGCATCGAAATTAAGGAAATGTTGATCATAACAAGCTAATGAGCATCAAAATGAGGGAAATATTCATCGAAACGAAGGAAATGTTGATCATAACAAGCGAATGAGCACCAAAATGAAGGAATATGCATCGAAACAAAGGAAATATTGATTGTAATGATAGTTGAGCATCAAAATGAAGGAAATTTGTATTAAAACAAAGGAAATGTTGATCATAACAAGCGAATGAGCATCAAAATAAAAGAAATATGCATCGAAAAGAAGAAAATATTGATTATACGAATGAGCATCAAAATGAAGGAATATGCATCGAAACGAAAAAAATGTTGATAATAACAAGCGAATGAGCATCAACATGAAGGAAATATGCATCGAAATGAAGGAAATATTGATCATAACAAGCGAATGAGCATCAAAATGAAGAAAACATGCTTCGAAACGAGGGAAATGTTGATCATAACAAGCGAATAATCATCGAAATGAAGGAATATGCATCGAAAAGAAAGAAATGTTGATCGTAATGAGAGAATAAGCATCAAAATGAAGGAAATATGCATCGAAACGAAGGTATTGTTGATCATATCAAGCGAAGGAGCACCAAAATGAAGGAATATGCACCGAAATTAAGGAAATGTTGATCGTAATGAGAGAATAAACATCTGAATGAAGGAAATATGCATCGAAACAAAGAAAATGTTGATCATAATAAGCGAATGAGCATCAAAATGAAGTAATATACATGGAAACGAAGAATATGTTTATCATAAAAACCGAGTGAGCATCAAAACGAAGGAAATTTGCATCGAAAAGAAGGAAATGTTGATCGTAATGAGAGAATGAGCATCAAAATAAAGGAAATATGCATCGAAACAAAGAAATTGTTGATCATAACAAACGAATGAGCATCAAAATGAGCTAACATGCATCGAAACGAAGGAAATATTGATGATAACAAGCGAATGATCATCAAAATGAAGGAAATATGCATCGAAACGAAGAAAATGTTGATCATAACATGCGAATGAGCATCAAAATGAAGGAATATGTATCTAAACGAAGGAAAAATTGATCTTAATGAGAGAATAAGCATCAAAATAAAGGAAATATGCATCGAAACTAAAATATTGTTGATCAAAACAAGCTTATGAGCATCAAAATGAAGGAATATGCATCGAAACAAAGGAAATATTGATTGTAATGAAAGAAGAGCATTAAAATGAAGGAAATATGAATCAAAACAAAGGAAATATTGATCATACCAAGCGAATAAGCATCAAAATGAAGGAATATGCATCGATACCAAGGAAATGTAGATCATAACAAGCGAATGAGAATCAAAATGAGGGAAATAAGCATCGAAATGAAGGAAATGTTGATCATAACAAGCGAATGAGCATTCAAATGAGGGATGTATGCATCGAAACGAAGGAAATATTGATTGTAATGAGAAAAAAGCATCAAAATAAAGGAAATATGCATCGAATCAAAGGAAATGTTGGTTATAACAAGCGAATAAGCATCAAAATGAAGGAATATTCATCGAAATAAAGGAAATGTTGATCATAACAAGCGAATGAGAATCAAAATGAGGGAATATGCATCGAAACGAAGGAAAAGTTGATCGTAATGAGAGAATAGGCATCAAAATAAAGGAAATATTCATCGAAACGAAAAAATTGTTGATCAAAACAAGCTTATGAGCATCAAAATGAAGGAATATGCATCGAAACAAAGGAAATATTGATTGTAATGAAAGAAGAGCATTAAAATGAAGGAATATGCATCGAAATTAAGGAAATTTTGATCCTAACAAGCTAATGAGCATTAAAATAAGGGAAATATGCATCGAAACGAAGGAAATGTTGATCATAACAAGCTAATGAGCACCAAAATGAAGGAATATGCATCGAAAAAAAGGAAATATTGAGAGATGAGCATCAAAATGAAGGAAATATGCATTAAAACAAAGGAAATGTTGATCATAATAAGCGAATGAGAATCAAAATGAAAGAAATATGCATCAAAAAGAAGAAAATATTGATTATACGAATGAGCATTAAAATGAATGAATATGCATCGAAACGAAGGAAATGTTGATCATAACAAGCGAATGAGCATCAACATGAAGGAAATATGCATCGAAATGAAGGAAATATTGATCATAACAAGCGAATGAGCATCAAAATGAAGAAAACATGCTTCTAAACGAAGGAAATGTTGATCATAACAAGCGAATGATCATCGAAATGAAGCAATATGCATCGAAAAGAAAGAAATGTTGATCGTAATGAGAGAATAAGCATCAAAATGAAGGAAATATGCATCGAAACGAAGGTATTGTTGATCATATCAAGCGAAGGAGCACCAAAATGAAGGAATATGCACCGAAATGAAGGAAATGTTGATCGTAATGAGAGAATAAGCATCAAAATGAAGGAAATACGCATCGAAAAAAAAAAAAAATGTTGATCATAATAAGCGAATGAGCACCAAAATGAAGTAATATACATCGCAACGAAGAAAATGTTTATCATAAAAAGCGAGTGAGCATCAAAACGAAGGAAATTTGCATCGAAAAGAAGGAAATGTTGATAGTAATGAGAGAATGAACATCAAAATAAAGGAAATATGCATCGAAACAAAGAAATTGTTGATCATAACAAACGAATGAGCATCAAAATGAGGGAACATGCATCGAAATGAAGGAAATATTGATGCTAACAAGCGAATGATCATCAAAATGAAGGAAATATGCATCGAAACGAAGAAAATGTTGATCATAACATGCGAATGAGCATCAAAATGAAGTAATATGCATCTAAACGAAGGAAAAGTTGATCGTAATGAGAGAATAAACGTCAAAATAAAGGAAATATGCATCGAAACTAAAAAATTGTTGATCATAACAAGCGAATGAGCATCAAAATGAAGAAATATGCATCGAAACAAAGGAAATATTGATTGTAATGAAAGAAGAGCATTAAAATGAAGGAAATATGAATCAAAACAAAGGAAATATTGATCATAACAAGAGAATAAGCATCAAAATGAAGGAATATGCATCGATACCAAGGAAACGTTGATCATAAAAAGAGAATGAGAATCAAAATGAGGGAAATAAGCATCGAAATGAAGGAAATGTTGATCATAACAAGCGAATGAGCATCAAAATGAGGGATGTATGCATCGAAACGAAGGAAATATTGATTGTAATGAGAGAAAAGCATCATAATAAAGGAAATATGCATTGAATCAAAGGAAATGTTGGTCATAACAAGCGAATAAACATAAAAATTAATGAATATGCATCGAAATAAAGGAAATGTTAATCATAACAAGCGAATAAGAATCAAAATGAGGGAATATGCATCGAAACGAAGGAAAAGTTGATCGTAATGAGAGAATAGGCATCAAAATAAAGGAAATATTCATCGAAACGAAAAAATTGTTGATCAAAACAAGCTAATGAGCATCAAAATGAAGGAATATGCATCGAAACAAAGGAAATATTGATTGTAATGAAAGAAGAGAATTAAAATGAAGGAAATATGAATCAAAACAAAGGAAATATTGATCATAACAAGCGAATAAGCATTAAAATGAAGGAATATACATCTATACCAAGGAAATGTTGATCATAACAAGCGAATGAGAAACAAAATGAGGGAAATAAGCATCGAAATGAAGTAAATGTTGATCATAACAAGCGAATGAGCATCAAAATGAGGGATGTATGCGTCGAAACGAAGGAAATATTGATCATAATAAACGAATGAGCATCAAAATGAAGGAATATGTATCGAAACGAAGGAAATGTTAATCATAACAAGCGAACGAGCATCAAAATGAAGGAAATATTCATCGAAAAGAAGGAAATGTATCATAACAAGCGAATGAGCATCAAAATGAAGGAATATGCATCAAAATTAAGGAAATGTTGATCATAACAAACTATTGAGCATCAAAATAAGGGAAATATGCATCGAAACGAAGGAAATGTTGATCATAACAAGCGAATGAGCACCAAAATGAAGGAATATCCATCGAAACAAAGGAAATATTGAGAGATGAGCATCAAAATGAAGGATATATGCATTAAAACAAAGGAAATGTTGATCATAACAAGCGAATGAGCATCAAAGTGAAAGAAATATGCATCGAAAAGAAGAAAATATTGATTATACGAATGAGCATTAAAATGAATGAATATGCATCGAAACGAAGGAAATGTTGATCATAACAAGCGAATGAGCATCAACATGAAGGAAATTTGCATCGAAATGAAGGAAATATTGATCATAACAAGCGAATGAGCATCAAAATGAAGAAAACATGTTTCGAAACGAAGGAAATGATGATCATAACAAGCGAATGAGCATCGAAATGAAGGAATATGCATCGAAAAGAAAGAAATGTTGATCGTAATGAGAGAATAAGCATCAAAATGAAGGAAATATGCATCGAAACGAAGGTATTGTTGATCATATCAAGCGAAGGAGCACCAAAATGAAGGAATATGCACCGAAATGAAGGAAATGTTGATCGTAATGAGAGAATAAGCATCTAAATGAAGGAAATACACATCGAAACAAAGAAAATGTTGATCATAATAAGCGAATGAGCATCAAAATGAAGTAATATACATCGCAACGAAGAAAATGTTTATCATAAAAAGCGAGTGAACATCAAAACGAAGGAAATTTGCATCGAAAAGAAGGAAATGTTGATCGTAATGATAGAATGAGCATCAAAATAAAGGAAATATGCATCGAAACAAAGAAATTGTTGATCATAACAAACGAATGAGCATCAAAATGAGGGAACATGCATCGAAATGAAGGAAATATTGATGCTAACATGCGAATGATCATCAAAATGAAGGAAATATGCATCGAAATGAAGAAAATGTTGATCATAACATGCGAATGAGCATCAAAATGAAGTAATATGCATCGAAACGAAGGAAATGTTGATAATAACAAGCGAATGAGCATCAAAATAAAGTAATATGCATCGAAACGAAGGAAATGTTGATCATAACATGCGAATGAGCATCAAAATGAAGTAATATGCATCTAAACAAAGGAAAAGTTGATCGTAATGAGAGAATAAGCATCAAAAAAAGAAAATATGCATCGAAACGAAAAAATTGTTGATCATAACAAACGAACGAGCATCAAAATGAGGGAACATGCATCGAAATGAAGGAAATATTAATGATAACAAGCGAATGATCATCAAAATGAAGGAATATGCATCGAAACGAAGGAAATGTTGATCATAACAAGCGAATGAGCATCAACATGAAGGAAATATGCATCGAAATGAAGGAAATATCGATCATAATAAGCGAATGAGCATCAAAATGAAGAAAACATGCTTCGAAACGAAGGAAATGTTGATCATAACAAGCGAATGATCATCGAAATGAAGGAATATGCATCGAAAAGAAAGAAATGTTGATTGTAATGAGAGAATAAGCATCAAAATAAAGGAAATATGCATCGAAACGAAGGTATTGTTGATCATATCAAGCGAAGGAGCACCAAAATGAAGGAATATGCATCGAAATGAAGGAAATGATGATCGTAATGAGAGAATAAGCATCAAAATGAAGGAAATACACATCGAAACAAAGAAAATGTTGATCATAATAAGCGAATGAGCATCAAAATGAAGTAATATACATCGAAACGAAGAAAATGTTTATCATAACAAGCGAGTGAGCATCAAAACGAAGGAAATTTGCATCGAAAAGAAGGAAATATTGATCGTAATGATAGAATGAGCATCAAAATAAAAGAAATATGCATCGAAACAAAGAAATTGTTGATCACAACAAACGAATGAGCATCAAAATGAGTGAACATGCATCGAAATGAAGGAAATATTGATGATAACAAGCGAATGATCATCAAAATGAAGGAAATATGCATCGAAACGAAGAAAATGTTGATCATAACATGCGAATGAGCATCAAAATGAAGTAATATGCATCTAAACGAAGGAAAAGTTGATCGTAATGAAAGAATAAGCATCAAAATAACAGAAATATGCATCGAAACTAAAAAATTGTTGATCATAACAAGTGAATGAGCATCAAAATGAAGAAATATGCATCGTAACAAAGGAAATATTGATTGTAACGAAAGAAGAGCATTAAAATGAAGGAAATATGAATCAAAAAAAGGAAATATAGATCATAACAAGCGAATAAGCATCAAAATGAAGGAATATACATCTATACCAAGGAAATGTTGATCATAACAAGCGAATGAGAAACAAAATGAGGGAAATAAGCATCGAAATGAAGGAAATGTTGATCATAACAAGCGAATGAGCATCAAAATGAGGGATGTATGCATCGAAACGAGGGAAATATTGATCACAATAAGCGAATGAGCATCAAAATGAAGGAATATGTATCGAAACGAAGGAAATGTTAATCATAACAAGCGAACGAGCATCAAAATGAAGGAAATAAGCGAAACAAAGAAATTGTTGATCATAACAAACGAATGAGCATCAAAATGAGCGAACATGCATCGAAATGAAGGAAATATTGATGCTAACAAGCGAATGATCATCAAAATGAAGGAAATATGCATCGAAACGAAGAAAATGTTGATCATAACATGCGAATGAGCATCAAAATGAAGTAATATGAATCTAAACGAAGGAAAAGTTGATCGTAATGAGAGAATAAACGTCAAAATAAAGGAAATATGCATCGAAACTAAAAAATTGTTATCATAACAAGCGAATGAGCATCAAAATGAAGAAATATGCATCGAAACAAAGGAAATATTGATTGTAATGAAAGAAGAGCATTAAAATGAAGGAAATATGAATCAAAACAAAGGAAATATTGATCATAACAAGAGAATAAGCATCAAAATGAAGGAATATGCATCGATACCAAGGAAACGTTGATCATAACAAGGGAATGAGAATCAAAATGAGGGAAATAAGCATCGAAATGAAGGAAATGTTGATCATAACAAGCGAAATGAGCATTAAAATGAGGGATGTATGCATCGAAACGAAGGAAATATTGATTGTAATGAGAGAAAAGCATCATAATAAAGGAAATATGCATTGAATCAAAGGAAATGTTGGTCATAACAAGCGAATAAGCATAAAAATTAATGAATATGCATCGAAATAAAGGAAATGTTAATCATAACAAGCGAATGAGAATCAAAATGAGGGAATATGCATAGAAACGAAGGAAAAGTTGATCGTAATGAGAGAATAGGCATCAAAATAAAGGAAATATTCATCGAAACGAAAAAATTGTTGATCAAAACAAGCTAATGAGCATCAAAATGAAGGAATATGCATCGAAACAAAGGAAATATTGATTGTAATGAAAGAAGAGCATTAAAATGAAGGAAATATGAATCAAAACAAAGGAAATATTGATCATAACAAGCGAATAAACATTAAAATGAAGGAATATACATCTATACCAAGGAAATGTTGATCATAACAAGCGAATGAGAAACAAAATGAGGGAAATAAGCATCGAAATGAAGGAAATGTTGATCATAACAAGCGAATGAGCATCAAAATGAGGGATGTATGCGTCGAAACGAAGGAAATATTGATCACAATAAGCGAATGAGCATCAAAATGAAGGAATATGTATCGAAACGAAGGAAATGTTAATCATAACAAGCGAACGAGCATCAAAATGAAGGAAATATTCATCGAAAAGAAGGAAATTATTATAACAAGGGAATGAGCATCAAAATGAAGGAATATGCATAGAAATTAAGGAAATGTTGATCATAACAAGCTAATGAGCATCAAAATGAGGGAAATATGCATCGAAACGAAGGAAATGTTGATCATAACAAGCGAATGAGCATCAAAATGAAGGAATATCCATCGAAACAAAGGAAATATTGAGAGATGAGCATCAAAATGAAGGATATATGCATTAAAACAAAGGAAATGTTGATCATAACAAGCGAATGAGCATCAAAGTGAAAGAAATATGCATCGAAAAGAAGAAAATATTGATTATACGAATGAGCATTAAAATGAATGAATATGCATCGAAATGAAGGAAATGTTGATCATAACAAGCGAATGAGCATCAACATGAAGGAAATTTGCATCGAAATGAAGGAAATATTGATTATAACAAGCGAATGAGCATCAAAATGAAGAAAACATGTTTCTAAACGAAGGAAATGATGATCATAACAAGCGAATGATCATCGAAATGAAGGAATATGCATCGAAAAGAAAGAAATGTTGATCGTAATGAGAGAATAAGCATCAAAATGAAGGAAATATGCATCGAAACGAAGGTATTGTTGATCATATCAAGCGAAGGAGCACCAAAATGAAGGAATATGCACCGAAATGAAGGAAATGTTGATCGTAATGAGAGAATAAGCATCTAAATGAAGGAAATACGCATCGAAACAAAGAAAATGTTGATCATAATAAGCGAATGAGCATCAAAATGAAGTAATATACATCGCAACGAAGAAAATGTTTATCATAAAAAGCGAGTGAACATCAAAACGAAGGAAATTTGCATCGAAAAGAAGGAAATGTTGATCGTAATGAGAGAATGAGCATCAAAATAAAGGAAATATTCATCGAAACAAAGAAATTGTTGATCATAACAAACGAATGAGCATCAAAATGAGGGAACATGCATCGAAATGAAGGAAATATTGATGCTAACATGCGAATGATCATCAAAATGAATGAAATATGCATCGAAATGAAGAAAATGTTGATCATAACATGCGAATGAGCATCAAAATGAAGTAATATGCATCGAAACGAAGGAAATGTTGATAATAACAAGCGAATGAGCATCAAAATAAAGTAATATGCATCAAAACGAAGGAAATGTTGATCATAACATGTGAATGAGCATCAAAATGAAGTAATATGCATCTAAACGAAGGAAAAGTTGATCGTAATGAGAGAATAAGCATCAAAAAAAGGAAATATTCATCGAAACTAAAAAATTGTTGATCATAACAAACGAACGAGCATCAAAATTAGGGAACATGCATCGAAATGAAGGAAATATTGATGATAACAAGCGAATGATCATCAAAATGAAGGAATATGCATCGAAACGAAGGAAATGTTGATCATAACAAGCGAATGAGCATCAACATGAAGGAAATATGCATCGAAATGAAGGAAATATCGATCATAATAAGCGAATGAGCATCAAAATGAAGAAAACATGCTTCGAAACGAAGGAAATGTTGATCATAACAAGCGAATGATCATCGAAATGAAGGAATATGCATCGAAAAGAAAGAAATGTTGATTGTAATGAGAGAATAAGCATCAAAATGAAGGAAATATGCATCGAAATGAAGGTATTGTTGATCATATCAAGCGAAGGAGCACCAAAATGAAGGATTATGCATCGAAATGAAGGAAATGTTGATCGTAATGAGAGAATAAGCATCTAAATGAAGGAAATACGCATCGAAACAAAGAAAATGTTGATCATAATAAGCGAATGAGCATCAAAATGAAGTAATATACATCGCAACGAAGAAAATGTTTATCATAAAAAGCGAGTGAACATCAAAACGAAGGAAATTTGCATCGAATAGAAGGAAATGTTGATCGTAATGAGAGAATGAGCATCAAAATAAAGGAAATATGCATCGAAACAAAGAAATTGTTGATCATAACAAACGAATGAGCATCAAAATGAGGGAACATGCATCGAAATGAAGGAAATATTGATGCTAACATGCGAATGATCATCAAAATGAAGGAAATATGCATCGAAATGAAGAAAATGTTGATCATAACATGTGAATGAGCATCAAAATGAAGTAATATGCATTGAAACGAAGGAAATGTTGATAATAACAAGCGATTGAGCATCAAAATAAAGTAATATGCATCGAAACGAAGGAAATGTTGATCATAACATGCGAATGAGCATCAAAATGAAGTAATATGCATCTAAACAAAGGAAAAGTTGATCGTAATGAGAGAATAAGCATCAAAAAAAGAAAATATGCATCGAAACTAAAAAATTGTTGATCATAACAAACGAACGAGCATCAAAATGAGGGAACATGCATCGAAATGAAGGAAATATTGATGATAACAAGCGAATGATCATCAAAATGAAGGAATATGCATCGAAACGAAGGAAATGTTGATCATAACAAGCGAATGAGCATCAACATGAAGGAAATATGCATCGAAATGAAGGAAATATCGATCATAATAAGCGAATGAGCATCAAAATGAAGAAAACATGCTTCAAAACGAAGGAAATGTTGATCATAACAAGCGAATGATCATCGAAATGAAGGAATATGCATCGAAAAGAAAGAAATGTTGATTGTAATGAGAGAATAAGCATCAAAATGAAGGAAATATGCATCGAAACGAAGGTATTGTTGATCATATCAAGAGAAGGAGCACCAAAATGAAGGAATATGCATCGAAATGAAGGAAATGTTGATCGTAATGAGAGAATAAGCATCTAAATGAAGGAAATACGCATCGAAACAAAGAAAATGTTGATCATAATAAGCGAATGAGCATCAAAATGAAGTAATATACATCGCAACGAAGAAAATGTTTATCATAAAAAGCGAGTGAACATCAAAACGAAGGAAATTTGCATCGAATAGAAGGAAATGTTGATCGTAATGAGAGAATGAGCATCAAAATAAAGGAAATATGCATCGAAACAAAGAAATTGTTGATCATAACAAACGAATGAGCTTCAAAATGAGGGAACATGCATCGAAATGAAGGAAATATTGATGCTAACATGCGAATGATCATCAAAATGAAGGAAATATGCATCGAAATGAAGAAAATGTTGATCATAACATGTGAATGAGCATCAAAATGAAGTAATATGCATCGAAACGAAGGAAATGTTGATAATAACAAGCGAATGAGCATCAAAATAAAGTAATATGCATCGAAACGAAGGAAATGTTGATCATAACATGCGAATGAGCATCAAAATGAAGTAATATACATCGAAACGAAGAAAATGTTTATCATAACAAGGAGTGAACATCAAAACGAAGGAAATTTGCATCGAAAAGAAGGAAATGTTGATCGTAATGATAGAATGAGCATCAAAATAAAGGAAATATGCATCGAAACAAAGAAATTGTTGATCACAACAAACGAATGAGCATCAAAATGAGTGAACATGCATCGAAATGAAGGAAATATTGATGATAACAAGCGAATGATCATCAAAATGAAGGAAATATGCATCGAAACGAAGAAAATGTTGATCATAACATGCGAATGAGCATCAAAATGAAGTAATATGCATCTAAACGAAGGAAAAGTTGATCGTAATGAGAGAATAAGCATCAAAATAACAGAAATATTCATCGAAACTAAAAAATTGTTGATCATAACAAGTGAATGAGCATCAAAATGAAGAAATATGCATCGAAACAAAGGAAATATTGATTGTAACGAAAGAAGAGCATTAAAATGAAGGAAATATGAATCAAAACAAAGGAAATATTGATCATAACAAGCGAATAAGCATCAAAATGAAGGAATATACATCTATACCAAGGAAATGTTGATCATAACAAGGGAATGAGAAACAAAATGAGGGAAATAAGCATCGAAATGAAGGAAATGTTGATCATAACAAGCGAATGAGCATCAAAATGAGGGATGTATGCATCGAAACGAGGGAAATATTGATCACAATAAGCGAATGAGCATCAAAATGAAGGAATATGTATCGAAACGAAGGAAATGTTAATCATAACAAGCGAACGAGCATCAAAATGAAGGAAATAAGCGAAACAAAGAAATTGTTGATCATAACAAACGAATGAGCATCAAAATGAGGGAACATGCATCGAAATGAAGGAAATATTGATGCTAACAAGCGAATGATCATCAAAATGAAGGAAATATGCATCGAAACGAAGAAAATGTTGATCATAACATGCGAATGAGCATCAAAATGAAGTAATATGCATCTAAACGAAGGAAAAGTTGATCGTAATGAGAGAATAAACGTCAAAATAAAGGAAATATGCATCGAAACTAAAATATTGTTGATCATAACAAGCGAATGAGCATCAAAATGAAGAAATATGCATCGAAACAAAGGAAATATTGATTGTAATGAAAGAAGAGCATTAAAATGAAGGAAATATGAATCAAAACAAAGGAAATATTGATCATAACAAGAGAATAAGCATCAAAATGAAGGAATATGCATCGATACCAAGGAAACGTTGATCATAACAAGGGAATGAGAATCAAAATGAGGGAAATAAGCATCGAAATGAAGGAAATGTTGATCATAACAAGCGAATGAGCATCAAAATGAGGGATGTATGCATCGAAACGAAGGAAATATTGATTGTAATGAGAGAAAATCATCATAATAAAGGAAATATGCATTGAATCAAAGGAAATGTTGGTCATAACAAGCAAATAAGCATAAAAATTAATGAATATGCATCGAAATAAAGGAAATGTTAATCATAACAAGCGAATGAGAATCAAAATGAGGGAATATGCATCGAAACGAAGGAAAAGTTGATCGTAATGAGAGAATAGGCATCAAAATAAAGGAAATATTCATCGAAACGAAAAAATTGTTGATCAAAACAAGCTAATGAGCATCAAAATGAAGGAATATGCATCGAAACAAAGGAAATATTGATTGTAATGAAAGAAGAGCATTAAAATGAAGGAAATATGAATCAAAACAAAGGAAATATTGATCATAACAAGCGAATAAGCATTAAAATGAAGGAATTTACATCTATACCAAGGAAATGTTGATCATAACAACCGAATGAGAAAAAAAATGAGGGAAATAAGCATCGAAATGAAGGAAATGTTGATCATAACAAGCGAATGAGCATCAAAATGAGGGATGTATGCGTCGAAACGAAGGAAATATTGATCACAATAAGCGAATGAGCATCAAAATGAAGGAATATGTATCGAAACGAAGGAAATGTTAATCATAACAAGCGAACGAGCATCAAAATGAAGGAAATATTCATCGAAAAGAAGGAAATGTATCATAACAAGCGAATGAGCATCAAAATGAAGGAATATGCATAGAAATTAAGGAAATGTTGATCATAACAAGCTAATGAACATCAAAATGAGGGAAATATGCATCGAAACGAAGGAAATGTTGATCATAACAAGCGAATGAGCATCAAAATGAAGGAATATCCATCGAAACAAAGGAAATATTGAGAGATGAGCATCAAAATGAAGGATATATGCATTAAAACAAAGGAAATGTTGATCATAACAAGCGAATGAGCATCAAAGTGAAAGAAATATGCATCGAAAAGAAGAAAATATTGATTATACGAATGAGCATTAAAATGAATGAATATGCATCGAAATGAAGGAAATGTTGATAATAACAAGCGAATGAGCATCAACATTAAGGAAATTTGCATCGAAATGAAGGAAATATTGATTATAACAAGCGAATGAGCATCAAAATGAAGAAAACATGTTTCTAAACGAAGGAAATGATGATCATAACAAGCGAATGATCATCGAAATGAAGGAATATGCATCGAAAAGAAAGAAATGTTGATCGTAATGAGAGAATAAGCATCAAAATGAAGGAAATATGCATCGAAACGAAGGTATTTTTGATCATATCAAGCGAAGGAGCACCAAAATGAAGGAATATGCACCGAAATGAAGGAAATGTTGATCGTAATGATAGAATAAGCATCTAAATGAAGGAAATACGCATCGAAACAAAGAAAATGTTGATCATAATAAGCGAATGAGCATCAAAATGAAGTAATATACATCGCAACGAAGAAAATGTTTATCATAAAAAGCGAGTGAACATCAAAACGAAGGAAATTTGCATCGAAAAGAAGGAAATGTTGATCGTAATGAGAGAATGAGCATCAAAATAAAGGAAATATGCTTCGAAACAAAGAAATTGTTGATCATAACAAACGAATAAGCATCAAAATGAGGGAACATGCATCGAAATGAAGGAAATATTGATGCTAACATGCGAATGATCATCAAAATGAAGGAAATATGCATCGAAATGAAGAAAATGTTGATCATAACATGCGAATGAGCATCAAAATGAAGTAATATGCATCG
Organism: Pogostemon cablin; assembly: GCA_023678885.1. NCBI lineage: Eukaryota > Viridiplantae > Streptophyta > Magnoliopsida > Lamiales > Lamiaceae > Pogostemon > Pogostemon cablin. Next base: position 16,836,339 of record CM042966.1, read on the forward strand.
AAACGAAGGAAATGTTGATAATAACAAGCGAATGAGCATCAAAATAAAGTAATATGCATCGAAACGAAGGAAATGTTGATCATAACATGTGAATGAGCATCAAAATGAAGTAATATGCATCTAAACGAAGGAAAAGTTGATCGTAATGACAGAATAAGCATCAAAAAAAGGAAATATTCATCGAAACTAAAAAATTGTTGATCATAACAAATGAACGAGCATCAAAATTAGGGAACATGCATCGAAATGAAGGAAATATTGATGATAACAAGCGAATGATCATCAAAATGAAGGAATATGCATCAAAACGAAGGAAATGTTGATCATAACAAGCGAATGAGCATCAACATGAAGGAAATATGCATCGAAATGAAGGAAATATCGATCATAATAAGCGAATGAGCATCAAAATGAAGAAAACATGCTTCGAAACGAAGGAAATGTTGATCATAACAAGCGAATGATCATCGAAATGAAGGAATATGCATCGAAAAGAAAGAAATGTTGATTGTAATGAGAGAATAAGCATCAAAATGAAGGAAATATGCATCGAAACGAAGGTATTGTTGATCATATCAAGCGAAGGAGCACCAAAATGAAGGAATTTGCACCAAAATGAAGGAAATGTTGATCGTAATGAGAGAATAAGCATCTAAATGAAGGACATACGCATCGAAAAAAAAAGAAAATGTTGATCATAATAAGCGAATGAGCATCAAAATGAAGTAATATACATCGCAACGAAGAAAATGTTTATCATAAAAAGCGAGTGAGCATCAAAACGAAGGAAATTTGCATCGAAAAGAAGGAAATGTTGATCGTAATGAGAGAATGAACATCAAAATAAAGGAAATATGCATCGAAACAAAGAAATTGTTGATCATAACAAACGAATGAGCATCAAAATGAGGGAACATGCATCGAAATGAAGGAAATATTGATGCTAACAAGCGAATGATCATCAAAATGAAGGAAATATGCATCGAAACGAAGAAAATGTTGATCATAACATGCGAATGAGCATCAAAATGAAGTAATATGCATCTAAACGAAGGAAAAGTTGATCGTAATGAGAGAATAAACGTCAAAATAAAGGAAATATGCATCGAAACTAAAAAATTGTTGATCATAACAAGCGAATGAGCATCAAAATGAAGAAATATGCATCGAAACAAAGGAAATATTGATTGTAATGAAAGAAGAGCATTAAAATGAAGGAAATATGAATCAAAACAAAGGAAATATTGATCATAACAAGAGAATAAGCATCAAAATGAAGGAATATGCATCGATACCAAGGAAACGTTGATCATAAAAAGGGAATGAGAATCAAAATGAGGGAAATAAGCATCGAAATGAAGGAAATGTTGATCATAACAAGCGAATGAGCATCAAAATGAGGGATGTATGCATCGAAACGAAGGAAATATTGATTGTAATGAGAGAAAAGCATCA